>CM063186.1:50299372-51646038 GCA_031835075.1 Saguinus oedipus | reverse complement strand
TGAGTGTAATGTTGGCCACCCAAGCCCACCCAAGATCAGCAAACCCAGCCAGGCGAGGTGCCTCACACCTAGCACTTTGGGAGGCCAAGGCAGGTGGATTGCCTGAGGTCAGGAGTTCAAGACCAGTCTGGCCAATATGGTGTAACTCTTTCCCTACTGAAAATACAAAAATTAGCCAGGTATGATGGTGAGGGCCTACAATCCCAGCTACTCAGGAGGCAGAGGCATGAGAATTGCTTGAATCTAGGAAGTGGAAGTTGTAGTGAGTGGAGATCGCACCACTGCACTCCACCCTGGGCTACAGAGTGAGACTTTGTCTCAAAAAAAAAAAAAAAAAAAAATCAACAGACCCTGTAAACTGTGAGACCAGCCAATCTGTAAATTTATGAGAACTAATATGTGATTGTTTTAAGATACTACATTTTAGAGTAATTTGTTACTCAGCAATAGCTAACTGATATAAGAAGTAAATGACAACTGAGTCTTCAGAACAGAAATGAAAATTTGATTAACAGAGGAAATAGTTGAAGAGTTCTTGATTTGACAAAAATCCAAATTGTACAGTATTCAGTAGGTGTACTGAACGAGATGCTTAAAGACAAAGAAATTGAATTAGTTTTCAATATTATAAATATATACTCCATAATTTGGTATGGTGTGTACAAATTCACTTTCTGTTAGGGCAAAGGTATGAAAAAGACCTTCCTTTGTTCCAACTTTAAAGTTTTGAATTGCTTCTGACTCTAATCAAGAAAACTGAATCTAAGGGCAGTTATCCCTAAAGGCTGGGCGATGCTTCTTGGATGACTTTAATAAGCACTAATATTTAAACATTATCTTTGGTCTGTTTTGTTGAGGCATTCTCAGATTTTAAAAACCCAAACTATAATGACAATCAACTGTTAACCCTTCAGTAATTTTACCATCACTGTGAAGACAGAATGTTTGTGTCCTTATGAAGTCAACCTGCCAAAAGTTAAACTAAAAAGATTACTACTACTCTCTCATTCATTATTTTGAATTGAAGCAAACATGTATATTATATAAATATATCATTTATAATTACTTTAAAATGGAAAGAAATGACTAATAGCTATCAATAATGAGTACTCATGAAATAAAATGTACTATAGAACTATAAGACAGAGTCTGATAAATACCACTGTTGCAAACCAAAATGAAGAAAACAATTTCAATTTTTTATGGAAGATACATTTGCTGTATGCTTTTAAAATCTAGGAAAATCAATTAAGTTCACAGAGCCTCATAAATTTTGTAAGAAGCCCTCTTGACATTAAATTAATTAAGGAAAATGAATAGCAAACATCCCAGATTCACCCAAATGCACTTTCTCATAATTGAATTATTTCATGTAGATTGATAATACATAACTTCATTAATCTCAGTGTTGATTTTGACTGAGCACATTAAACATACATGTATTTCTCCCAACATATATATAAGAGATAAATTGGAAAACGTTAAAAAAAAAAAGCAGATTGGACAGTTTGTTAGGGAGAACATTTCAAATTAATAGAGCAGGAAATTAAATTATGATGGCCTCCAAATATAAACACTTTTTTATATTTCAATGGATGATTTTTTCCCTGGATCTATATCACATGAACTGTGGATTTTTGGGTAATCTACTTCCTTGTTTCCTAATAAATTATTTTATTTATTAGACAACTCCCATATGCATGCCTAACAATCAAACTGGATACTTTGGCATGAAATATGTGGCTGGGTAACTCAGCTAGTTAGTAATGCATGCTATTTATCAGTGGCAATGTTTAGAGTTTCTTCCTTCAAAATCAAGTAACTGTAAATACTCTCTTTCCAGAAGCAGCTGAGGAATCACCACAGTGAAAGTAGAGACATGTGTAGTCTGTCCTCTTTTTGTCAAGTCACAATCAGTCAGGTGCCATCACATTGGTGATTATGTGCAATACTGGGTAAGACAAAGAAAGACTTCAAACTCAGGTCAGGTGCAGTGGCTCACACCTATAATCCCAGCACTTTGGAAGGCCAAGGAGGGTGGATCCCTTGAGACTAGGAGTTTGAGACTAGCCTGGACAACATGGTGAAACCCCATCTCTGTAAAAAAGTACAAAAATTAGCTGGATGTCGTGGCATGTGCCTGTAGTCCCAGCTATTCAGGAGGCTGAAATAAGATCACATAAACCCAGGAGGTCAAGGCTGCAATGAGCGAGACTGCATCACTGCACTCCACTCTGGGCAATAGAGAGACTCTGTCTCAATTGAAAAACAAACAAATAAACAACAACAACAAAAACTGAGCCTTAAGCTACTGTTACCACAAATCCTCTTCAATCAATTCATGAAGATTAAACACCCACATAGTCAAAAAGTGAATGTAAATTATTGGGACAAAAATGGTTAGAATTTAATAAATATTTACATTGGTACACAGCACTGCTTGTTATTTAAATCCTTCCTTCTTGATCTCAGAGTGATACTCAATTAAAGGCTAATAATACATAAGGATTATAGGAAAAAAAACATAATATACATTGTTTTAGAGAATCTTAAAAATAAAAGATTTAATTTTTTACATAAATAATGCACATATACAAAATAAGAAAGTTATGCAAATTTAGGGAAAGAAGTGGAGCTCCTATGTAAAACACGGAAAATGAGATCTGGAATGTATTTGAGATAATAATAACACCACTGCATATTAATTTGGTTCATTCTCCAAGAAACAAAAACCTGTAATTACCAACAAGTGAACCTGTAACCACAATATGTTGTATCACATACATGTCTGCGTATTAGCCTCAAATAAATACACAATTATAATGGGTTAAAGAGAAATATAGGAATGGTGGCAATTTGAGAACCACTCTTGGCTTATTCTTTCCTGAATCCCCACACAAATGACTCAATTATAAATGGAAGACAAATCACTATTTCCCTGAGAAGTATAAAGTTTTGTTTCATTAATTAAGTCTCAAGTTAGGTACTAAGAAGGATATCTAAAAGCTTAATCCAACCCATGACAAATGTATGGTTAATTTTATGTGTCCACTTGGAGGGTGGTTTGGATGAGACTGACATTAAAATTGATGAATGGTGAATTTTGAGAAAGAAGGTTACTCTCCATAACATGGGTGGGTGTTGTCCAATCAGTTGAACAAAAAGATCGACTTCCCTGAGTAAGAGGGAAATTCTCCAGTAGACTGCATTCAGATTTCATCTGCATCATTGTCTCACCCAGGTCTTTGCTGACTTATTGGGCTAGAGTGCACTATTGGCTCACCTGGGTCTCCAAATGGACAATCTTTCAATTGGAAATGAACCACTGGCTCTCTTGGGTCCCCAGCCTGCTTGCCCATACCACAGATTTGGACTTGCCAGCCTCTATGATCACATGAGCCAGTTCCTTATAATTAATTTCCTTTTATAAGGTTATAGAAGAAATAGGATACGTGTGTGCATTCTAGGGTGTGTATGTGTACAGATAGATACAGATCTACAGCAGACCCCACTTATTTTCAGTTTCACTTTTCATGGTTTTAGTTACTTGCCATCAACTGTGATCCAAAAATAGTACACAGAAAAGTTCAAAAATAATCTGTAAGTTTTCAATTGCACCTCATCCCAAGCAGCGTGATGAAATCTTGTGTTGTCTCACTCCATCCCACCTGGAATGTGTGAACTGTCTCTTTGTCCAGCAGATCCATGCTGTATATTCTACCCCCGGTGAGTCACATAGTAGCCATCTCCATTATCAGACCAACTATTGTGGTATCCCAATGCTTGTGTTTAAGAAAACATTATTTTACTTCATACTAGTCCCAAGTGCAAGAGTTGTGATTTTGTCAATTCAAGTAAGCCAAAGAAAAGGCATAAAAAGTGTTAATTTAAGTGAAAAGCTAAAAGTTCTCAACTTAGAAAAAAATAATATGCTGAGGTTGCTGAGATCTACATTAAGAATCAACCTTCTATCTGTGGAGTTGTAAAGAAAGATGAAGAAATTCATCCATATGAGATACAGGGTTTGGTACTATCTGCTCTTTCAGGCATCCACTGGGGGTTTTAGAATGTTTTCTCTGGCAGATAAAGGAGGACTACACTGTGTGTGTGTGTGTGTGTGTGTGTGTGTGTGTGTGTGTGTGTGTGTGTGTGTGTCAAAAAGGGCACAGAAACAAAGTTAACATATGTATATATGTGTGTATATATACATACATACACAGAATAAACACACATATTCTATTGGCTCTGTCTTTCCTAGAGCCGATAGAATAGAGAACCCTGACTAATATAGAATTTGGTACTGAGAGTGGTTCTAGAGGAAGAGAATCTCAAGGATGTGTTAGAATGCTGATTAATACAGTACATACAAATGGAATTTTGAAAGCTTTGGTCAGACCTTTGTGCAACTAACTAAAAGATGTCCCTCTAAATATGAAAGTTCTTTAATGAGTTCTGTGTATGTTGCAGAGTCCCAGGTTTAAGGCAAAATGTTACTAGGAGTACTTAAGCTGATACTGCTCTGTGTAACAATAAACTTCATATTAGAAGGCTGGGAGAGGGGTTTAGTTATTATAAGCCTACGGTCAGCAAGGGCTGGCTTTCTTCCTAGGGAAACACGAGGCCACTCTACCATCTTTACTACAAACTAACAAGATAGAGAATGCATGGCATAACAATTCAGCTGTTAAATGCTTCTGAAATGGGTTTAGAAAACAGTCCAAGCCAAGGATCTCTATTTGTCATCTTAAATTAGCCTAGCTCTTCTGTCAATTCTTGCTTACCAAGAATAGGTCAAATAGCCCAAATAGTAAAAGTTTAGCAATATCAAAATGGTGACAATTTGAAATTGAATCATTTTTCACTATTACATTCATGAAAAAAAAGTTATTAATAAAGTATTCTTTTCTCTTGAAAAACTTAAAGACTCATAATCCTGGGCAGATGGCAGCATTGATGGAGGAACTATTGATCCATAGTTCCTGGAATCTCAATGAATTCACATCTAAAATCAGATAGAACAACTAGATTCCAAATTTAAAATCCTATGCACAAATTTTTCAATAAATATGCAAAGATAACCCTAAAATACAAGCAAGTAAAAAGAAACCTTTAGTGGGTACAAGACTTCATAGCTTCAGCATTCGTGTAGGAAGAAGAAGTGGGTGGAGGAAAATAGTGTCCTCCTTGCCTGAGATGAGAAAGGTTTGAACACAGCCAGCAAGTATGTCTAGGCAGGGAGGGAAGGCCAATCTTCTAACAGTAGCTGAAACTGGGAAGGGTTGTTATCAAGTGAATAGCCATGAGTACAAGGGACACATCATAAAAAGATGAAGGAGCTGAAGCCATCTGGCCTGTAAGAATTGCAGAAATGAACCAACCCAAGGCTTCCTCCCAGGACAGAGCCCTCTTTGAAGAGAAACTGATGGAAGGGGAATAAAAACTGAGCAGCACACTGATAACAGAAGGATTTAAAAATCCAGGTAAAATTGAAAGGGGGGACAGAAACAAAATTAACAACAAAAAAAGCTGCTGTTTTATTTTTGAGCATTGTAAGAAAACATGAAATGAGAGAACTTGTGAAGTTAGAAACATTATTTTAAACATGGTCTCTTTTTAAAAGTTCAGAAAAATCAATACCGCAATGACAAACCAAAAGCTCTCAAAATCAAATCCCATATGAAAATATTTTGAGGGAAAACAAAGCAGAATAACATCTTTACACACAATAAAAGCATACTTGATAGACACACCCCAAAATGGATCAAAACCATAGCCTACTCATTCAAAATGGGCTAAGACACTGTAAGAAAACAGGCAACATAAATTGGTCACAGAACTTCAGAAATTAACTGACATAGCTCAGGCAAATACTAGAAATAAAAACTTATTTCAGAATTAAAGACAAAATTTGAAGAAATACAAGAACAGCCAGGCACAGTGGCTCACACTTGTAATCAAAGCACTTTGGGAGGCCAAGGCAGGTGAATTATGAGGTCAGGAGATTGAGATCATCCTGGCCAACATAGCGAAATCCCATCTCTACTAAAAATACAAAAACTTAGCTGGGCATGGTGGTACATGCCTGTAGTCCCAGCTACTTGGAAGGCTGAGGCAGGGGACTCACTTGAACCCAGGAGTCAGAGATTGCAGTGAGTCGAGATCACACCACTGCGCTCCAGCCTGGTGACAGAGACAAAAAAAAAAAAAAAAGTAACAATGACTTAAGAAAGAGATAAGTTTACAAAAATTGAAGTCAAAAATAAATGGAGAAATAGGTTAAAAGGATTTGAAAGAAAGTGACAAATATAGACAAAAAGATTCAAATATAAAAACATCAGTCCCTAAAGAACTGAATAAGAAAACAAAGTGAACATTAATAAATCCAAATTTAGATAGCAATACGTAGATGATAGATGAAGATGATAGATAGATAGATAGATACTATATTTGTGGATATAGATATAAGGGAAATAGCTTTTATTTTTGTATTTTCATTTCTTACCTGTTAATTAACATTAATTTTGTATTGGTGTCATCTCCAGCATATTTGTTAAGTTCTCTTTTTGGTGATCTGCTTGTGCATATAGCTATCAAAAACCATAAAAAGTGCAGATACTGGCAACTTTATGGTTTTCTTACCAATTCTTATGACTTACGAGTTTTCCAGGTATATTCACTGGCAAAGTCATTTATTACAGTATTAGGTAGATAAAATGGTAGTGAATTTCCTTGTTTTGGTCCAAATTTAAAGGGAACAGTTTTAATGTTTCATGATTAATGTTTGCAACCTTTTATAGATAATCTTTAAATGGTGAGATTCCCTTCGACCCCCAGTTTATGATGTACTTACATACTTTTGTCATTTATTAAATACTAAATTTATTAAATACTATTTTCTATGTCTATGGAGACAATCACATACCTTTCCCTCTTTAATCTGTTAATGTAGTTATACATATGCTTTCATTCTCTAATTGTAAACCAATCTTGCACAGCTAGGTTAGACTCAACATTGTGATATATTCGCATATTTACTTTGTCAACCTGCTTTGCCAATATTCTACTTAGGATTTTTGCCTTAACAGTCATGGATAAATTGGCCTATATTTTAATTTCTCACACTTAGACTTTTCTGGTTTTGTTATTGAGATCATGCCAGCTCCATAAAATGAGTTGAAGAGCTGTTGTTACTGTTCAGACCGCTTGGAAATGGTACATAAAAGCATATATGTGGCCAGGAGTGGTGATTCATGCCTATAATCCCAGCACGTTGGGAGTCCGAGGAGAGCAGATCACGAAGTCAGGAGATCAAGACCATCCTGGCTAACAGGTGAAACCCTATCTCTACTAAAAATACAAAAAAATTAGACGGGCATGGTGACATGTACCTATAATCCCAGCTATTTTGGAGGCTGAGGCAAGAGAATCACTTGAATTGAGGAGGCAGAGGTTGTGGTGAGCCAAGATTGTGCCACTGCACTCCAGCCTGGGTACAGAGCAAAACTCCCTCTAAGTATATATGAAGTATATATGTTTTGTAGAAGTAGCCAAAAGATAGAAAAAAAGTCTGGGAAAACTATTTGTAAGAAAAATTAAAAATACAAATTCAACTTTTCAAATAGGTTTAGGAACATTTCTATCTTCTATTTCTTCCTGACTTTTTATAAAGACACATACACACATATGTATATGATACACACATGTGTACATATGTATATGATACACACATGTGTACATATGTATATGATACACACATGTGTACATATGTATATTCTTTGTCTTTTCAAATTTAGTGACATGAAGCTATTCATAGTGCCATTTTATTATTTTCTGAGTCTCTGCTGAGTCTATAGTCATATACACTGCTTTGTTTTTTTGTATTGATTGCTTTTTAAAAAAATCTTTTTTAATCAAATTTTTCATACCAATTTTACTAGTAGTACTTTTCAAGAAACAATTTTTGTTTTTTGGACCCCTTCAATTTATTATTTTTGTGCATTAATTTTCACTCATTTTTATTTTTGCTCTTAGCTCATATGTCTCTTTCTGGGTTTCGTCTTTTTTCTTTGTCTAATTCAGTGGTTCTTTACTATAGGTAGTGTCACCCACTTGGTAGAATTTAAAAATGTGTGCAGATATTTTCTCTTTTCACAATAACCCTTGAGTGCAATAGGCATTAGGCAGATGAAGCCTAGGTTGTTATTTATCCTGTAATGCGTGGGACATTCCTGCTCAGCAAAGAATTTTTCTTCCCCAAAGACCAATAACACACCTGTTGAGAAACTCTGAGTAATTTTGCAATTGAATGTTTGGTTTACTCATTTATTTTTTTAAACATTTAAGGCAACAAATGAGCTTGTATGAACAGTTCTCACTGTATTCCATTTGTTTCACTGTTCAGCATGCGTGTAACATTATTTTTATTATTCAGTTTTAAGTATTTTCTATTTTATCTTATAATTGCTTGCTTGACACAAAAGTTGATTTTTAAATTTTAACACTGCAGGCTAATTATTGCTAATTTTCTTAGCAGTATCTAACTTAACAGCATTATAGTGAAAGAATATGAGGGGTAAAAAATCATATCTTTTTTAGGCAGCTTTAATATTTTGCTTTCTTCTCATTAATAGAATAAATCTATCTTTGGCACATGCTTACTCTATAAAAAAAAATCTTTAAAATTTGTTGAAAACATATTCATGTTCTAAGGTCAATTTTTACAAATGTGTTTTGGAAAATAAATATATGTGATTTAACCATTAGATGCAGTTCAATATATATTTTGACTAGCTTAATGTTCTTAATTTTTCAAATCTCCCACACTTAATCTCTCAAAATAATAGATTTGTCAAATTCTTCTTGCAGTGTTATAATATCAGTTGCATACAGTTTAAGATTATTGTGTCATCACAGTGCATTGAACCATTGTGATCCTCTGTGCCTCTAGACATATGTTATAAAAAGACAAAACTGACTTTAAGTAAAAAAAAAAATAGACTTTTTTTGACTTAAAGTCAGTTTTGTCTTTTTATAATGTGGCAATGCCATCTTTCTTTTAAGTCATGTTATTTTATGATATAGAATTTTAAGTTTTTTATTTTGACATCTCTAGATTCCCATTTATCATTGCTTCTTCCTAAAATCACAGAGGTAGATTATTAAAAATCAATCATTCTCCATTTCTTGCAGGCAAGCTCAGTATTTTTACTGTAACATTGACATTTAATACATTTAGATTTGTTTCTATTTACTTCTTTTTTCTTAACCAATTCTTAACTTTTCAGAGATTGAACAAAATTATTTTTGTTCATTTTATTTTTCCTCTTTAAGCACATATATTTACAGTCTTTATTATTTTAGTGATTACTATAGAGATTATGATAGACATACTTCCCAAGTAAGCAAATTCCAAGAGAGTTAATCTTCTCTCTTCAATTGATGTTCTGCAGCTATATATATAGTTACATAGTATAATTGTTATATATATAGTTATGTAGTATAATTGACTTTTCTTATATATGTAGTACAACTATAACTATATATATATATATCTGTAATTTCTTTTATGTTGCTTAATATTCTTAGGATCAATTTTAGCAAACTCTACTTCAGATTTTTTATTTCTTATTATTAGTTTTGGAGAATTCTCATCTATTACCTATTGAACATTGTCTCTCTTCTATTCTCTTTATTATCTCCTCCATATTATGGCTGCATAGTATTCCATGGTGTATTGTGCTACATTTTTCTTGTCCAGTCTATTGTCAACGGGCATTTGGGTTGGTTCCAGGTCTTTGCCATTGTAAACAGTGCCACTATGAACATACGTGTGCATGTGTCTTTATAATAGAACGATTTTATAATCCTTTGGGTATAAAAACCCAGTAATGGGATTGCTGGGTCCATTTTTTAAAAAATTGTTGGCTCTCAAGAAAACTCGTACTTTGTCAGTCCATTATAAAAATGTTAAATGTTTTTCATATTTTATATTTTATCAACGTTTTAACTAATTTGAAGAGTTTTTCAGGATATTTGGTCTACTGTGTTTCTGTTAAAAGAACTCTTGCCACTCCTGTGAACCTACTATAATAGACTTTTCTCACATAACATCTCCAAAACTGTCCTGGAAAAGTTCATCACTGAGGCCAAGTTTTAGGTCTTTTCCTTCTTGACCAATCTGACACATTTTCTATCACTTGTAATTATGTTCTCCTTGAACTACTTTTATCACTTTGTCTCTGGGATACCTTTTTAAATATTCTTCTCTCATCCCAATGATCAACTATTCTTATTCTTCTTCTCAGGACTCTTAATTTTTCAGGCACTAAGACCTTTGTTGTTGTTTTTGTTTCTGCCTTGATAGCCTGGAGGACTTTATTCAGCCCAGTGACTGTAAATTCAATCTTTACATAATTGAGTCCTTTTTTAAATCTCCAGGTTTGGCCTCATCCTCAAACTCCCAACTCATACGTTTATTTCTCTACTTAATGTCTCCACTTGAATGCCTAGTAGGCACTTCATAAAAACTAAACTGCTTATCTTCCCTTTCAAATCGGTTTCTCCCACAGTCTTTCACATTTCTGTTAATGGCAGCTCCATTTTCCAGCTGCTTGGACATAATACATTGGAGTCATTCTCGACTCCTCTACTTTTCTCACTTTCTACATCTATTCTAGCAACAAATCTTTTTGACTTTATCCAGAATTGAAACATCTTCTCATTACCTCCACTGCTGCTAATCTGGTCTAAGTCACCATCATTCCTTACCTGCAACTTTGGAATAGTCTTTTAATGGATCTTATTCATCTTCCTGGAATCAATTCACTGCACTTCTCTTAAATAATATTGTCTTCCCTCGGCATCCAGAACTCCCCTCCCATACCAAAATCCAAAGATGCTGAAGTCTCTTACATAAAATGGTAGTATTGGTTATGAGACAGTCCCTAATACTTTAAATCATATTTAGATTACTTGTAATATCTAATACAATGTAAATGCTATGTAAATAGTCGTTAAATTTTATTGTTTTATTCTTATAACTTTTTATTAATGTGATATTTTTATTGGATTTTTTTTCAAATTTTTCTATCTGCAATTAGCTGAATCCATGGATACAGACCCCGTGGATGCAAAGGACCAACAGTACTTTAAAAAGCAAATGTCAGATCAAGTCAGTAATCTCCTCAAAACCATCCATTAGGTTCTGTTTTTCTTTATTCTTGTATGCAGAGTGAAGACCAAGTCCTTACAAAGAACCACAAGACCCTACCTAATCAGCCCCCTAATCATTCTCTGATTTGATATTCTACCATTGTGAGTCCTCCTCTCTCACTCTGCTCTACCTGCGTTGGCACCTTTGGGTCTTCAAAGATAGCAGACATGCTCCAGTTTGATATTACTGCTGTCTGGAATTAAAGAGATTTTTGCAATACCATCTTATCAGAAAGGCCTTCCTTAACTTCTTTAACAAAGACCTTACTTCACAAGGCCTGTCTCATTGACCTTCTTCATTCCATTGCACTTAACACCACTGACACTACTCACGCGAATTCACCCACATCCTCCTCCACACACACAGTCTTTCTCTGCCTAAATGTTTACTCCTATCCATCCCAAAGTTCCAGGTGAGAGGCAGAAGATAAGGCTATGTTTTTCTTTTCTTAATACAACTCAACCTAAGTGTCTTTTCTAAGAACTTGCTCCTTACATATTCCAGACCTAAGAGAATTGGGATTGTATATTTCCTCTTCAAAGGCCCCAGTCATTTCTTAAGTCAAACTATGTGGCCTCTGGACCTGTCAACACAATTAGGGTTTGAACAATAGCAAAGCAAAATAGGGAAAAGGAATAAACGAGAGAGAGAGAGATATCTTAAAGTTTTGGGTAGATTTTTTTAAAGCCTTAAAATTCAGAATATTGACATACTGTCTAGTAAATGTTATTCTTTTTGTTAGAGTTTTATAAGTTTAAGTAACAAAATATGATTAAATTATTTTAAGCCAAAATGGTTATAAACTCACTGGGGAGAGTATTTTATGCAGAGAATGTGAAAATTGTCATGTGTAGAGACTGTAATATTTGGAATGAATAAATTTTGGTAAGTGTGCTCTGCTGCATGCATATAGAGAGCAACTAGAATGAAAAACATTTTGTATGTGGACTCCATCAGGAAATCTTTTAAAACAAATGTACAAGACGCCCCCTTGTGTTCGATCTGTCATGGTGAAATACATTTTTTAAAATTGTCTTTATTAACGTAAATTTTAGATATGAGATTGTTCTATAAAAGTTTAAAAATTGGCTAACATTTACTAGGCATCTGCAATGTATTATTAGATGTTTAAAATACAATCTTCTGTCTTTTCAGAAATTATTTTGAACCTGTGATTAGAATAACCCTCCTTTACTTTTTTCAGTCTGCATTCACATTCACATTATGAAAAACAAATACTCCATTAAACAAGTATTTGAATTCAGCCACTCTCCCTCTCTAAATGATAGATACAAATGTGGGCAAAGAAATAAACACTTGTGGGCCGGGCACGGTGCCTCACGCCTGTAATCCCAGTACTTTGGGAGGCCGAGGCGGGTGGATCACAAGGTCAAGAGATCGAGACCATCCTGGTCAACTTGGTGAAACCCCATCTCTACTAAAAATACAAAAAATTAGCTGGACATGGTGGCGCGTGCCTGTAATCCCAGCTACTCAGGAGGCTGAGGCAGGAGAATTGCCTGAACCCAGGAGCCAGAGGTTGCAGTGAGCCGAGATCGAGCCATTGCACTCCAGCCTGGGTAACAAGAGCGAAACTCCGTCTCAAAAAAAAAAGAAAGAAAAAAATAAAGAAATAAACACTTGTGAAATGTTTCACAGATTCCGAAGTGCTTTCACTTAGAGTATTTCCAATATTTCTCAAAATAATCCTGTGAAGTGCATAAGCTAAGTGTACAATCTTATTTTTTTGTTTTCTTTTAGTGAGAGACAGGGTCTTGTTCTGTTACCTAAGCTGAAGTATAGTGGCTTGATCATAGCTCACTGTAACCTTGAACTTCAGAGCTCAAGTGATCTTCTTGCCTCAGCCTCCTATTTAGCTAGGACTAGAAAAGCGCACCACCACACCAGAGAAATTTTTAATATTTTTTATTTTTAAACAGAAAGAAAGTCTAGCTATGTTGTCCAGGCTGGTCTTGAACTCCCAGCCTCAAGCAATCTTCCTGTCTTGACTTCCCAAAGCCTTGGGATTACAGTTGTGAGCCATTGCACCTAGCCCTTCCTCATCTTTGAAATGTTAAAATAAAACTGAAGCCCTGAACTTAAATAATTGCTAGGAACTATACAGCAAGCCCATTAGAGAAGTTAGTCCAGCACCTGATCCCAGGCTTTCACACGCTAAAGGCTGAGCTTGACCTAGGAGGCTTGAAAGTGAATATGTTTTCTGAAAAAAATTTTGTGGCCCATGATCTGACACATGATCTTTATCCATAGAACATAATACTAGAAATTGAAAACAACATAGAAAACTATACATGTTGCTCGCCCTCTCTCTCTCTCTCTCTCTCTCTCTCTCTCTCTCTATATATATATATATATATATATATAGTTTTATATAATACATATATGTATATATACTATATATACATTATATAATATATAAAACTATATATAGCACATACAATGCAATAATTATATATTTATATAAATATATTTATTATATATAATTATATATAAATGTTATTTATATATATATTGCATATATAAATAATGTAATAGCTATAGTTTTCTAGATTGGTTCCAATTACTAGTATTCTGTTCTACCAACAAAGATCATGTGTTAGATCATGGGTAACAAAAAATACATTTTTTATATATATAATATATTGCATACATATCATATATATATAAGATAATACACGTGTGTGTTTTGTACCCTTTAATCAAAAATATAGTTAGATAGAAGGAATATGTATTCAACAGTACACTAGGGAAATTATAGTTAACATTAATTTATTGTATATTTCAAAATAGTTGCAAGAGAAGAACTGTAATGTTTCCAACATAAAGAAATTTTTGAGGTGACAAATATCCCAAATACCCTAATTTGATCATTACACATTAAATACATGTATCAAAATATTGCATATACTCCCCAAATATGTAAAACTATTACATATCAATAAAAAATAAAAATATATATACATGTGTACATGCATGTGTGTGTATGTTATCTTGCATACCTGTCAGCTATTCATAGTCAGGTTTTTAGAATGGTAGTTCTGATGTAATATGGAGAAAATTTTTAAATGTTTAATGTTTAAATACTAGAAACATCTAAAATCTAAATATCAACAACTTTGGCTATCTTAATATCATAATAGGTGCTAGGAAGATTTATGCAAAATTTAGATAGCCATGAAGACATAGAGCTGCTTGCTACATTACTATAACCTCCAATCTGGTTGGGTTCTAAGAATAAAAGAAAGTTTGTAATTCACGAGAATGTTTCCAAAATCATCCTGAATGTCAAAATGAATGCCCTTTTCATTCTATGAATCTCATATTTTTTTAATTCTTGATAATTTGCTGTTGCATTATTGCAGTGATGGACTTTCTGTCATGGGTCTGGTTAGCTGATCATTTGGTCTCTGAGTTTAAGACCAAACTGGTTGGAGATGAGAAGAGAGAGGCTAAAAGAGTACATTAACAGAGAGGCAAGAATGAAGACGCTGCTTGTCATGATGGGATAACATTGGCTACCTCATGAAATGTAATGTCACGGTCATTTGGAGAGAGAGATCTATGCTCTTTGTGATGACTGAACACTGATTTCACCTCACAGAAAACATTCTTAACAGACTGTTTAGGGCAAGAAATATATTAACAATCTTATCTTAGACATCTTTAGCTTTGTCGGTTGTCTGATGCTATGATGACTCAGAAACACCTGCACTGTGAGGGTTGCTCCCCACCTCCTTACTGGCTACAGAGAGCTCATTCCCCTAAGGGTGGGGAGCCATGGAGATCATCCATAGATTCTCTAAAGAATTCAGGCACCACCTCAGTATCTTTCTGACTGAAATAACCACTGTGTGTTTCATTGTGAATCTGGTTGGGGCACGTTGCTTTTGTTTTGTGTTGATAGTTGTGACAGGCTTAAAGAAAATCTAAACTGAAAGAATCTTTTGTCTCTTTTCTGCCAGATAGCATAATAGGCAAAATATTTATTTGCTGATGTTTTTTAAAAAAATAATTAGATGAGGTAAGGAGTCCCAGTAAATTTGTAGTTATCAAGGCTTGAAATCTGACCACATAGATAATCCACCCTTGCTCGGTCCTAGGAGGCCAATTCAGGTCACCTCACTGGGTGGGATCATTAGAGGGAAAGGGTGTGTACAATGGCATGGTGCATTCCAAACTACCCAGTTCCACCACTCCAGGATGGTAAGCAAGTATCACTCAGAGGATCTGACATTAACAGCACAGGATGTAAATCATCTGCCACTTCCTGGACCAAATGGAAAACATAGGCTGGTCTTTACGGGTTCTTGCAGAAGAGCCACTCATTCCTATTATTTTTCCATTGCTGGCTTAGCCTGGTAAAGAGAACACAGTAGAGGGAAGTGGGGATGTACTATGAATGTATGCATGTTAGGCTATAAGAATGTGTGTGCGTGTGTGTGTGTGTGTGTGTATGTCAGAGGCTATGAGAATGTGTGTGTATATGTATATGTGTGTCAGAGAGAGAGAGAGTGCCTAGAAAAAGACCTTTGTCAAAACAGTAATGTTAACATTATTTACAACTTTTCTTTCATTATTTTTTTTTCTGAGATGGAGTCTCGCTCAGTCACTCAGGCTGGAGTGCAATGGCCCCATCTCAGCCCACTGCAACCTCTGCCTCCCAGGTTCAAGCAATTCTCCTGCCTTAGCCTCCCAAGTAGCTGGGATCTTTAGTAGAGACCAGGTTTCACCATGTAGGCCAGGCTGGTTTTGAAATCCTGACCTCAAGTGATCCACCTACCTCAACCTCCCAAAGTGCTGGAATTATAGGTGTGAGCCACCACACCTGGCCAACATTATTTACAACTTTTCAAAATAAACTGCGTACAGTATCCTTAATCCAAAAATGTAGTGACATACCTACTTTCCGAAGGTTCAATTACACAAACTTTGTTTCACATGTAAAATTATTTAAAATATGGTATAAAATTGTCTTGAGGCAATGTGTATACGGTGTCTATAAAACATAAATGAATTTTGTGTTTAGACTTGGGTCCTATCCCCAAAATATCTCATTTTGTATACACTAATATTCCAAAATCTGAAAAAAATTTGAAATCTAAAACACTTCTTGTCCCAAGTTTTCCAGAAAAGGGATATTCAACCTGAATGACTGAATTGCCATCTGAACCTGTTATATAGTGAAGGAATAAATAGGTATGCCTGTGTATTTCATTTGCTTTTATTCTTGATGCCTGGATATTGTTTTTCACTGTCTTTGGCAGGTAATGTCAACACCTCTGGAAACCATATCTAAAAATTTACCTAAGAAGCAAGTTTTAGTTTTACAAGACAAAGGACACATCTATATACACAGAGTGATGTGTCATATACTAATGGTCTTTCACTCTGTATATCACACTGAAAGCAACAGAATCTCTTTGTAGGATATTAACACGAACTGTGTGTATGTTTGGGTGTGTGTAATTAAACAGATTTCCCCTTTAAAATGTTTGCAGCTCTTCCCTTTAACTTAACCAGTCTGGCAAGCTGATATGAAGACACATAAACAGTCACAAATGATTTCTGGGAGGCCATAAAAAGAATAATGGTAAAAACTTTTCAAGGAATTATTCAACTTAATAGTACCAGTCATAAAAAACAAAGTATGGGTATAATTATTTGACTGAAAGTTTCCAGTTGGTAACATGGACCCTGAAGACTTAGTAGCAGGTTATTCAAGGTTAACTGGCACATTTACCTGTAGCCAGTGCCCCACAGGGCTCTTTCCTTTACTCCAGAGCCCCTGAGGCCATCCTGCTAGAAGACTCATTTTCTGATCACCTTCATAAAATACCTGAGCCCCTGAAGCAGGACTAGCTACAAAATTTGTGGGACCCAGTGCAAAATGAAAATGAGGAGTCCCTTATTCTAAAATTTAAAATTCCAAGATGAGAACAGAAAATTAAACTAAGTATGAGGCCTTTGTGTGAGGCCCTGTACAACAGAGTCTTGCACCACAAAGGGTGTACACCCATGAAGCCTGTTTTACCTCGATGGTTTTACTGCTTTTCCACTGGATTATGTTCAGTTTAGCTCTCACCTGTTTTTGCTAGTATGTCTTGAGTACTATTCTGCCTTATCTCTTTTAATAAGATTCAATTCAGTCTTTGAATTATACTTACTAATGGGTAGCTCTAGATCAATGTCGGTAGCAAATCTGTTTGGCCTTCCAAGATCCTAAATTAATTCTAGTGGACCAGCCCACGAACATGTCTCTCTCTTACTTAAATAGAAGAAAAGACCCCCCTAAATTTTCATTTATATGTGCTTTGTCATATCTCTCAATGTCCAGTCATATTCAAATCATGAAGGAAGCAGAGAACTTAGAGTAAAAGAAAAAAAAAGAAAAAAGAAAACTGTGTAGCTTGCTTTAGCTGTCTGAAAATTTGCCTGAATCCTATTTTAAGTGAAAATATTTTAGTCAATTCAATGATCTCAACTTCAAAAATATTTTGGGGTTATCAAGTAGACACGACTGTGGATGTTTCTTTTCACCAGTTAGAAATAAAAATCGTATTTAATGAGTGCTAAATATACACTGGAAACTTTTACATCATATCTCATTTTCTTATAACAATCCTGTGAGTTAAGATTTCATATTTTCCATCAGCCTGGAAAAATATAATACAGAGCTTGTGGACAGTTCAGCTGTTGGCAACAAAATCCAGTTTCTTAGGGAGCCCCTACCGGAAAGTGTCAGATAAATGACTAGAGTCTCCTTCTAAGCCCCTCTCTTCTCAGTGTTGGGAATGTGGACACCACCACCCTCACTGCTGCTAGGTTTGGCAACGTCTTCTATTCCTGTTATCTTGACCTTGAAACTGCCTTTGCAAAATTATAACAGTAAGATAAATCTGACATAGTTGACTCCTTCTGGCTTCTGACCTCCAAACTGCTTTTGGTCATTCCTAGGCATGGACCAAACTAACTTTGGGAGAAATTTATAGTTCCCTGGCCAACACCTTGATTGCAGCAATGAGAAAGACCTGGCTAAACCATGCCTAGACTCCGGTTCACAAAAATGATGAGATAAGTGGGTATTGTTTTAAGCACCTAAATTTGTGGCAAATTTTTATACAGCACAGAAAATAACACAGCATATAATTTATTAATTAGAAACTTTAAAGACTCTTCCATCTCCATTCTAGAAATAATCTTGATATTCTGCTTATCAAAATTGTATGCTTATTGGTCTCATATAACCTATGGTACATCATAACCATTAGTATAAACGCTGCATTTTATCAATTTTGCTGATCCTAAAGTATAATCATAGCGTTATAATTCTCAACGTAACATTAATAGAACCCATACACCAGTGTTTGATTGTGTGTTTCCTACTTTTCTCATCTATATTATGGAACAAAAAATGAGAAAAAGACACACAAGGTGACACAGAATTCAACCTGGTGATTGTGAAATGCCTTCTCATCTTAGTGTCTATCAGTAGAGAGCTGGACCAGATGAGTCCTGCATATTCATTCTCTTTGACTTCTAGGATAAGCATTACATCATCCTGCACCCAAAAACATAAATTAATTCTGAAAGTCAATCCCAGGCAAGTTCAATAATACAAACTAGATAGTCTCTCCATGTCAAAAGGGTGGGGTTAGACCTAGCGGTGCTGTAGAAACTTGCAACACTATTTTACAAAGGTACACCACCATTCTTGGGAAATACTCTTCTATAAGCCATGGTTCAACAGAATTCCTTGAGATATTTTGAAGCTTTATGTCATTGTACTCTAAGCCAAACCTTCCAACTGATAACATCAGATTATCCCACTGATAAGTATTGTGAATCTTCTTTAGTTGTTAGTGATTCTAAAGCTCTGAGCATATAATTTACTGTCTTTCATAATCTTAGATAAATGCAATCTAGGAGCTTGCTCATCCATTCAACCCACAGGTTGGCTCTGTTGTTTTGAAACAGAACTTGTCTGTGACTCTGCCTTTTTTCCTTAAGTTATGCATAAATTCAGGTGATAAGTTTAGATTTATCTCATACCATCTATGCTTTTAACCATGCTGGTTAATGGACTATGGGATTTTTAATTCTTTAAAAGCCATCACTGGGTAACCATCTCACCTTATCTTAACATTGTAAACCTTTGTCCTTCAAGGTTAGGAATCAGCAAGGATGTGCCAGGGGCACTAGTATCTTCTCAAGAAGCTTATTGTCTCATATCCACAGGACATAGGCCAATAAGCTGATCATTGAATTAGACTCCATGTTTTCAATGAAGATGGGGCTAGAAGTGAGAGAGATCATGTGACAACACAGAACCATTAGAGAAGGTAGTCGTTTCTCTTTGACAGCAAGAGCAAAGTGGCCATCACATTTTAACCTTCGGAATTTGTGGCAATGATCGCATTTATTATAAATTCTTAAAACTGAATTTGATTATAAGTAGCCTTAGGCCCCAATTTATCTTATTAACTACAAATGTAAAATCTCTAAATCTACTTAATAAAGATAAGATTTGAATCAAAATGACAGAGAGGCCTAAACTCCTACCTAATTTCCAGATTTACACTTCAGAACTCATCTGGAGACTAGCTGTGAAGCTGAGTCTCCATAGTTAATGAATAAAGAAAAGCTTGATACCCTCAAGGATGCTGTGACACCTGCCACAAATATGCACTATTGATCTTTCTTCTGGTCTTTCCCAGAGACACCTACTACTGTGTATCAGGGTGAATATACAACAGTAAAGAAAAATACCCATACCTTTGGTGATTTCTAGTATGTGGTTCTGAACCAAGGCCTATAAATCCACACTGCCATAGTCCACTAGAGTTGAAGTTTATGAGCATTCTGACCAAATCCATCCTACAGTGGGGCCAGGAGTTCAGTGACTTTGCTCATTTCATTTCATAGGAAGAAGTACTTAGCTCCTGAGTGAAATAGTTGAAAATAAAATTCCTAGAATCCACTGGCTCCCTGAAACATGGAATTGCAGTCATTATGGTGGGAGGAATCACAGAATTCTGTTCCACTCCACAAGATAAATAATTTAGAAGCAATACTACATTCTTGAAATGCTTGAGAGATGAAGCTATATTAATTCCTATACATTTTCACTTAAATTGACTGGAAGGCATACAGAGTTGAGAGTTGTGACTTGAAAAAAGGATAGTAGATTTATTTTAAATGAAATTAAATATTGACTTCAGCTGCAATATCCAAATTTTGTCCTTTTACTGTAATAAATCAACAGTATATAATTCTTCCTATGCAATTATTGTTTCTCTGTATCTGTCAGATACAAGATCTAAGTCACCAAAGTGATTTCCTTTCATTTGTCCACAGCAGCAATGCATCTTCACTATTCAAGGCAATTCCTACCTCTGTTATTATTACCTCTCAAGAACCTTATTGTCTCATATCTATAGGACATAGGCCAATAAACTGGTTCACTCTATGGATGAAAGTGGGACACAAGTACCTGATGAGCAAGAAGTAACAGATTTCATGGCTCTGGTAAGGCAAATACAGAGAGAGAATAATCTGACATGTAAAAACTATTAGATGTGTGCTATTTAGGAAAGTGTTGAAAAGTCCAAGGGGTTGGGAAATGGAAATATATCCCAAAACAACAAGAAATCAAATTTATTCTATCTTGTACCCCTTTCCACTAAGAAGAGGCATAATGTTGTTTTTTGTTTAGTTTTGTTTTGTTCATATTTTGCAGGCAAATAATTTTGGGAGAGCTCTTTTAACCCATTTACCAAGCACCCTGTAGGAATGCCAGCTTTGACTGTGGGTCACATCAAGAAAAGACTTCCAGCTGGTTCAGGCTAAAGTGCAAACTGTTCTGCCATTTGGGCTTCATAAACTAGCAGAAAAAACAGTGTTCAAAGTATCTATGGCAGCTTAAGATTCTGTGTAGAGCTTGCAGCAAGCTGGGATAAGAGAGTCACAGTGCAGAATCTAGGGATTTTGGAAAATCCATGCTCTTTTCTGGAAATACTCACACACAGCTCCTGGCTTACTATTGAGTCCTTGAAGAGACTGAATGCCTGACAGTAGGATTTACGTGACCATGTGACCTGATCTTCCTATCGTGATCTGGCTCTTATCTGGTCCTCCAAGTCACAAAGTCGAGTGCAAAAGAGCAGCATTCCATCATGAAGGAGGAAAGTTACAAACAAGATCAGAATACAGCCAGCTCCAAACGCACGAGTAATTTTTATTAGCAGATTGCTCATACTTCTACAACTCCCAAATCTACTACTACAACACATCACCCTTATTGCTGACTCACGGCTGCACAGTGAGTTCTCCATGACCAGTTAATTCAGGAAGAAAAAAATAAAATCCAGTCAAAAACTGATAAAGATACAGACTTCTGTGGAATCATAGCTATCGTTGAGGAGAGAGGGTAGACAGAACAGAATCTCTAAGGAAAGATGGTCAAAACTATGCATCTATGCTGATTCAGGGACAGTAAGTAATGGTTTGACTGAACAGTTAGGAATTTGGAAGAAAATAAGAATTATATTTGTTACAAAAATGTCTGAGACATAAGGAGGTATGGAGTTTTAAGAATATGCCCAAGGAAGAGTAATGATGTCTCATGTAAATACTCCCCACAGCACACTATGTAAGAACTCAGTGCAGTGTTGCACAAGATGACCTTTCTGTGGATATAAATTAATCTCTTTCCCAAGCTGGCCAGTGCCTGTTCAATAGGTTATGAACAACGTATCAACTTTGCCAAGCCAGAGGCTATGGGCACGACAACATATATCTCCTCTTTAAAAAGCAGATATGACTACCACTAGTTCTGATTGTCCAAGTGGCCAATAAGAGACCAAAGTTGATTTTTAAAACTGGCACCATAAGGAAAAGGCAGCAGCCAGTTAACCGGTGGAAGCTTGATTACATTGGATCGTTTCCATCATGGAGGAGGCTTCAGTTTGTTCCCACATGAACAGAGACTCATTCTGGATATGGATTTTCCTCCCCACCCCCTGTGCTGCTTTCATCAAGACCATCTGTGAACTTAGTCAATGCCTCATTTATCATCACATTGCTCAGCTTACCTCACAATGCTTCTGGTCAACATTGTTTTCACAGCAAAAAGGACCCAGTCAATGAACTTATGATTTACGCCTATGGAATTTATGTACCCATCACCCAGAAGCAATTGTCTGAAATGAAATTGAATGACAATGCAGTATTCAATACTAGCATGCATAAAGTTACTATAATAAAAATAATAAAATAATTTAAAATAACAAAACAAATAATGTAAAAGTGCTGTAGAGATGCTGAACAAATCTACTCCCATCATCAAGCTCCAAAATAGAAAATTCCAACTTTAAATTCCCTTGCAAATTGAAGCCCAAAGATGTTAACATCCAAAGAAGTTAAAATCCAAAATAAAAAATCCTTAGTCACACAAGTTAAATTTCAGAGTTCAAAAATTTCCATTTAAAAACCAATAATCAGCCTCTCACATTTCTTATCTTCCTCACTTCCAGGCACAGTAATTTGTTTTTGTATCTTTCTCAGTAGAATGTGTGCAATCTTTTTAAGAGCTTCACAGCCTGGATTAGTTCAGTGCCACATATCCCATGAGCCTCATTTATTAAGGATTTAAAGATATAGTAAGAGACACAAGATTATCTCAGCATTAACCCTGCGCAAACAACATTTAGGAAACAAGCTATCCCTGGCTTCTCAGTTATTATCCTAGCCAAAATTATCTTCCTACTATTGAGTACTTAATATTGCCAACAATAACAACTGTACAACATGGGAGTGGAAAGGAGAAAACAATGTTGGCTTCAGCCTCAATGATATGCCAGTTGGTCAATGCCAGTGGTCAAGAATCCAGAAGCTGAAAATTTACGTTCAAAAAGAAAATAATCTTTCCAGCTTGAGATTAATTCATGGAACATTTACAAATTTTATGTGATTTTTTTTTTGCATATTGGCCATGTCTGGAGGGAGAAAATTCCTTGTTCATGCTTTACTTCTCTAAGTCCTATTTGATTCATTGCTTCTTTTGGACCAAGATGAGAAGTCTGCTATGGTGGCCACCTGTGTTACCAGTTCCACACTTTCCTTTCAGCAAATGTTCTCAGTTCAGGGCCTCGTGTCTGATTTTAACGTCTCTTTATCAGAAATTGCTTAGGTCTAAGAAACTTGATTTCTTTTTTATTTTAATTGCATTTTAGGTTTTGGGGTACATGTGAAGAACATGCAAGATTGTTGCGTAGGTACATACATGGCAGTACGATTCGCTGCCTTCCTTTCCCATCACCTGTATCTGGCATTTCTCCCCATGCTCTCTCTCCTCAACTCCCCACCCCTTGCTGTCCTTCCTCTATTTCCCCCCGACAGATCCCAGTGTGCAATGCTCCCCTCCCTGGGGAGGCATTAAACCTTAAAACCCAGGACAAACCATTAACACCCATCTATGAGTGAGAACATGCGGTGTTTGATTTTCTGTTCTTGTGTCAGTTTGCTAAGAATGATGGTTTCCAGGTTCATCCATGTCCCTACAAAGGACACGAACTCATCGTTTTTTATGACTGCATAGTATTCTATCGTGTATATGTGCCACATTTTCCCTGTCCAGTCTATCATCGATGGGTAAGAAACTTAATTTCTAAGGAAGATTTCTTCCTCCTATGCATACATTTAGTCAATCCCAAGTCCATATGGTATATGGCCACAGCTCGTGGGCAAGCTATATGACTCCAAGGCCAGCCCTTCCAGTGTCCACCTTGGACCTTAACACAAATCCAGAATTTGTGGCAGGCAGTCAACATACCCCTGGCAGCCTGGACCTGGGCCTGACAATATAAAGCTAGCAAATCACTAGAACATTATAGCACATTAAAATCATGTACCTAGCAATTGCAACTCAGAAGTGCCAAACATTATTCTTCCCAATAATATCTAAAAAATTGTAAAACCCCTACAAATTCATGCCACGGCTGTGCCTGTGGAATGAATTAAGCACCCAGCAGCTGCATTTTAAAGCAAATCATACTAATAGCTCACCTTCTTTTCTCCAGACCCTCAGAGGTGAAGTCCCCTGAAGCATGTTTTAAGACCACATTTGTTTTCCAGACCACTTGCCTCTTTGCTGATCCTAATCTTTGCACAACTCTCAGCCTCTACAGAAATAGCCATTTTATGATTTCATCTTTACACACACACATATATGTGCATACCTATACAAACATGCAGCTTTGAAAAGTAATAAACTTCCAAAATTTAAAGCATGATGTCTACCTTCTAAACAGCTAAAGGTAACAATAAATAAAAGCATTTGCATAGTAAGAACAGAAATAGACTAACAAGAAAAATCACAAACATTAAAACCCAGGACAAATAAAGCAAAAGGGCAGAATTAAAATCAACCATACTGTTTTGATAGTACATTTGGGTTGCAGAATATGTTGCCATTTAAAGGGGTAATACTTGAGAATGACATTTTTTAAATCTAATTAAATGTTTCTTAAAATCATATGCATTAAAAATGGAATACACATAATTCAGAAATAAAATAAGAAGCAAAATTTCTACCAGAAAACCACTAACAAAGAAAGCAATGGTAAAATGAATAACAGAAATAACATTTTAAGTCAGAAATCATTAAAGACAGTAAGGTGAGTCATTTTTATATTGTTAAAAGATTGAATCCATAATAAAACCATTATAGCAAAAAATATTTTATGTACCAAGTAGTAAAACTTGACAATATGCTATGCAAGCAGCAGTAATAGACAAAAAACTCTTGTGTGCCTAGAATGTTTGTGGGAAGCCATTCTTCACCTATTCTAGTTTGTATATTTCACAAAAAATGTTAAAAAATAGTATATATGTGAAAAAACATCTAGAAAATAATATAGGTAAATTTTAAAGGAAACTAATAATACAAAATCTTTATACCTTCTACTCAGAAACTGAATATTGCCATAGCTTAGTGATTCTCTATTTGTCCCTTTAATAGGTTTTAACTGGCTGGGCCTGAAAGTGACATACATCAGTTCTCTTCATGGCCCATTGGTCAGAACAGTCCCATGGTTCCAGCCTCTGTGAAGGGATCTGGGAAATGTGTGGCAGCACATGTATATATAGTATATATTAACATCCCTCCCACACAAGCATCATTGCTAAGTCTAGATCTATGCATAGAGTGTTTCTGGGTTCATTATTTATTCTGTTGCTCTATATGCCTATCCTCATTCTACTACTGTACTATATTTATTACTATACCTTTAAAGTAAGTCTACATATTCGGCAAAACACATGTCTTTTCAATTAGTTATTCTTCAAGATTATCTTACCTATTTGTAGATCTTGACACTTACAGTATAATTTTTAAATCAACTAAACAAGTTCCACTAATAATCTTAAAATCTGAATTAAGCATGAATTGACTCGGTGAATCATTTTGAGGAGAACTGAGTTTTACAGTTCATTAATACTATATACCTCATTTATTTCTTTTAATAATTGTATAACTTTCTCCATAAAGGTTTAATACATATTTGTTAGAATTTTATTGACTACTTTTTTTTTAAATTGCATTTTAGGTTTGGGGGTACATGTGAAGAACATGCAAGATGGTTGCATAGGTACACACATGGCAGTGTGATTTGCTGCCTTCCTCCCCATCACCTATATCTGGCATTTCTCCCCTTGCTATCTCTTCCCAGCTCCCCACCCCCTCGGCCCTCCCCTATTTCCCCCCAACAGACCCCAGTGTGTGATCCTCCCCTCCCTGTGTCCATGTGTTCTCATTGTTCAACACCCACCTATGAGTGAGAACATGCAGTGTTTGATTTTCTGTTCTTGTGTTACCTTTGCTGAGAATGATGGTTTCCAGGTTCATTCATGTCCCTACAAAGGACTATTTTTATTTTGTGTATATTTGATATTAATAAATGAATAGAATATACATCATCTGATATAAAAGCAAAATAATATACAAAAATATGCATTGAAAGTTCTCTCTTCTATCCTGTCTACCTCTGACCTCTTCCCCTTTCTCCAACTGTAGATAACCACTTTATTTTCTTTTTTCAATAATTCTTTATAAAATTGCAAGAAAATACAATATACTTATTTTTAATATTTTCCTTTCTTGCACAAAAAATGGCTTGTTATATACACTATTCTGCATTTTGGTTTATTCACTGAAAAATATACCCTGGATATGTTATCAAGGAGAATTGCCATAAATTTTTTCAGCTAGATATTATTCAACAATACTAATTTCATTACTGATACGCACTTCCAGTATTTTATGTTACAATTTCATAATGTTATATCAAGAGTATAGATATCTACAGGATAGATTTCCAGAAGCAGAAATGCTGAGTCAAGTATAATGAATGGTTTTTTGTATTGAAAATTTTTATATTAATGTAGTTAAGGTTAATTTATTTGCTTTCCTAGATTTTAAAACCGTTTTTAAAAACCTTGTTTACTCTGAGGTTATAAAGAAATTACCTTATGAATTTTTCTGAATTTGTATTTTTCTTTAAGTATTTAAGTATTTATTCAATTTGCAATTTATTAAGGTATAAGAAATAGAGTGTGAATAACTTTATGTCTATATTTTCTATTCTGTTTCATTTGGTATTTTTTTCTAATTTTGTTGAAGTATTTTGTGTAAGACAGCATTGAAAGTGACTGCTACTAGTTATCACTCTTGTTTCACTGTTGAACGTAAGGAAATGTTTTTAACGTATCAGCATAAACTATGATATTTGCTAAATGATATATCATAGATATGGCTTTCAGGTTGAGGATATTGTTATTAATTTCTAATTTTGTTTTGTTTTAATTTTAAGCATGAATTGATGCTGATTTTATAAGAGGCTTTGTCTGCATTTACCAAAGTAATCGTATGTATTTGAAGTCAATTTGATGTTTTTTATTATTTGCATTTCATCAGAAGAGTATTTTTAATTGAACGACTGAAAATTGATGAACTAATTGTATTAAATTAGTTCATTTTACAGAGACAAATTAATGAACTAATTAAATTAGGTAACTCTCTTAAATGCTAGAAAAAAAAGAATGTAAACTAAAAGAAAGATAAAAGAAAGAAGTAGAAATGAATAATCACCAACTATACAATAGTAAAGATCAACAATGACAAAAGTATGTTCTTTTTACTATCCTACATACATTTAGAAGTTGCACACAAAGCAGCTGTAAAAGACAGATGAGAATATAAAATGGAAATTTACTGATAAGGAAAATGGAAGGAGCATAATTTTAATATATGGAATAGTAAGGAAAAACAGCAATACTTGAAGAAAAGACTCCTGGAAATTCAAAAAATATGATGGCAAGAATAAAAAGTTCAATGAAAGGAATGAGTAATACAGACAGAGAAATTTTCCTTCAGACAAAACATAAATAAAAAGAGATGCAAAATTGTAAAGAAAAGTTAACAAAATTAGATGATCTTCCAGGGAATCAAATATCCAGTTTGATAGAGAGGGAAAAAGGACATCAAAAACAATATAAGTAAAAACTTTGGAACTAAAAACATGAAACTTCAGACTTAGAGTCAAAAAAGCAAAATACAATATAGAAAAGAGTACTCTCACTAAGGCATATTGTGAAATACCAGAACCCTGGAATAAGGTCATATAAAAATGATGAAAAATTATGACATAGGACTTTCAATAGCAACACTGAAATCAAAAAGTGAAGAGCATGATATCTTCACAACTCAGAGGAAAAAAATATTTCAAACTAAATTTGTTATTCAATCAAACCATTACATGTAAGTATGAATTAACGCCATTTTTAGATACAAAATATTCTAAAACATTACTGTGTTTGCATCCTTTCTCTGCACTCTTTCTCAAAGAGCCCCTTGAAGATCTTATCTAGCAAAACAAACAAGTAAAACCAAAAAGAGGGCAACATGGGGTCCAGGAAATCAATAATCCTACATAGAAAAGTAGGGAAGGGAGTTTTCCAGATGATGCATGTATGTATTCCTTATCACTGGACATTGAAGTTATTCCCAATCGTGTCAAATACTAAGAATTCTAGGTTGGGGACCGTGGTTCACACCTATAATCTCAACACTTCAGGAGGCAAAGGTGAGCCCAGAAATTTGAGACCAGCCTGGGCAACATAGTCAGACTTCACCTCTAAAATAAATTTTAAAAGAATTCTACTATAACACGTTTTGCATATAATTTTATATAGATTCCTAGAAGCAGAATTAGTTAGCTGAAACAGAAATAGTATTAACAGTTTTTATATTGTTTCATGGCTTCTTAATATAGTTATTATAGTTTCTACTTCTGAGTGACTAAGGGTTTGTCCACTTCCTCTTTGAATATACTGTGTGTTCCTGAAATTGATTAATTAGAAGATAAACTTTCTAGACAGTGTGGTATAATTTTTCTCTCAGTAAGGTCATGAAAATGTCTTTTTATCTTAGGTTCAGGGGTACATGTGCAGGTTTGTTATCTAGGTAAACTTGTGTCATAGGGGTTTATTTTACAGATTACTTCATCACCCAGGTATTAAGTCTCATACCCAACAGTAAATTTGTTCTGATTTCCTCTCTCCTCCCACCCTCTGCCCTCAAGCCCCAGTCTGTTATTTCCTTCTTTGTGTCTATGTGTTCTCCTCATTTAGCTCCCACTTATAAGTGAGAACGTGTGGTATTTGGTTTTCTGTTCTTGTATCACTTGGCTACGAACAATGGCCTCCAGCTCCATCCATGTTCCTGCAAAATACATGATTTCATTATTTTTTATGGCTTCATAGCATTCCGTGGTGTATATGCAGCACATTTTCTTTCTCCAGTCTGCTGCTGATGGGCATTTAGGTTGATTCCATGTCCCTGCTATTGTGAAAAGTGTTACAGTAAGCATTGAACATACATGTACATGTGTCTTTATGGTAGAATAATTTACGTTCCTTTGGGTATATACCTAGTAATTGGATTAAAGAACCTCTATTTCTAAGCAATAATCTTTGTGCAAGCCCTTCAGGCTTGTTCAATGACAACAAGTTCAAGAGCAAGGGGAGCCCTCAGTTCCTCCACTGTATTTCAGTACTTGCTCCTTTCATATGTTTGCAGTATCATTGGGAATGCACCAAAATTGCCACCAAAAAAGTTAAATGAATTAAGTTCAGATGTGGCTCCAGACTTAGGGGCACATATTTAAATGTAATAATTAAAGGCTAAAATGGCACATTAATATCTCTAAATAAAATTAAATATGACCTAAAGCCCCACTGACTACAATTTATAAGAGATCTAAGCATCCAGCATCAAAGCCTGTCACAACTGTCAGTACAATTTTCTCTTATGGCTGTTTTATTGTCACATATAGTAGGGCTTGATCGATTGGTTCTGAAAATAAACTTTCTGTATAGCTTTCTATTTTAAAAAACCTCACCACCTGGCAGCTAGCTACTCTGTTGAGAAGGGCTCAAAACACATCTGTGAGTCAGGAATTGTCACAGCTAATAAGCCTTCAAAAATGGAATAAAGAGAAGGCAGAATAGAGATGTCAAGCTGAGAACAGCATAGGCCTCGATTTTTGGTTACATCAGCCTGAGGTCTTCTTCATAATCTCAGGTCTTGTGCTTTGTATTGGGTTTTCTACAAGTGTTAATCCTAATGACAATACCAATGCAGGGAAGCTCCACCCTGAAATGCCCTGAATTCTGCAAAGACAGTTCTGACTGATTATTCATGTGTTCTTCCTTTAACATTTTGGATACTTCAGGCAAATGTCAAATGAATGGATATAGATGACAAGTTATAAAAGAATGTCTATATTAGACCAACCCTAATGAATGAAGCAAATCATTGTGAAGCGGTTAAAAAAAAAACTGTCTCTATTTATAAATTCACCCTAGCCTGGTTCTTTTTTTCTATATGAAGCTAAAGTTTTTTTATTAGAACTGAAGTATGTAAAATATACTGAAATATTAACAACATGGAGAGCATCTAAACCTAGCTATTTTTAATCTATCTTAAGACAGATTAAATTTCAGTTAAAATAGCAAACTGAAATTTTCTATGCCCTACTCATAAATTCTCAGAAATAATGTCAAGGTATATGTGTAAGTTCTCTGTACAGTTGAGCATAATATCACAAGACTTTTGACAGTTGTAACTGCCTTTAGATTTCATGAAATGTCACATGCTACTGAAAGGAGGAAGAAGACCATCATCATTTTTTAAAAATCTCTTACAAACAAGACTTTTTAGTCTCTGATAATGTCTGTAAGGGCTACTGGGGTGGTCTGCTCTCTACTGCCAGGTTAGATGGATGCTGATTTCTCTCTTACATAAGAGGGACCTATGGAGTTAAGCTTTTAGAAGACAGACAATTTTTTTAACTTTATACAGTTCTCATTTTTAATGTTCACATTAAAAAATGGCCAGGAGGGGTGGCTCACACCTGTAATCCCAGCACTTTGGGAGACCACAGTGGGTGGATCACCTGAGGTCAGGGGTTCAAGATCAGCCTGGCCAACATGGCAAAACCCCGTTTCTACTAAAAATACAAAAAATTGGCCAGGCGTGGTGGCATATGCCTGTAATCCCAGTTCTTCAGAAGCTGAGGCAGGAGAATTACTTGAACCCAGGAGGCAGAATTTGTAGTGAGCTGACGACATCAGGCCAATGTGCTCCATACCAGGTGACAAGAGCAAAGCTCCATCTTGAGAAAAAAAAATTATTTATCATAAATTCCTTCTTGGCCAGGAGGCCAAGCAGTTTGTAATCCTAGCAGTTTGGGAGGCCGAGGCGGGCTGATCACCTGAGGTCAGGAGTTTGAGACCAGTCTGATCAACATGGAGAAACACATCTCTTCTAAAAAAATAAAAATAAAAATACAAAATTAGCTGGGCATGGTGGCGCATGCCTGTAATCTCAACTACCAAGGAGGCTGAGGTGGGAGAATTGTTTGAACCCAGGAGGTGGAGATTGTGGTGAGTGGAGATCACACCATTGCACTCCAGCCTAGGCAACAAAAGCAAAACTTCATCTCAAAAAAAAAGAATTCTTCTTTTCCACTGGAAAACAAAAGGATTTAAAGGGAGTTATTGGGAAAAAAGAAGCATAATAAAAACAACAATATAGAAAAGGAAGAAAACAGAATGAAAAAGAGAAAAGCAAATATCCTACACCTTAAGATAATGCCTATACAAGCCATAACTATAAATCCTAGAATCCAGAGTGAAGGGGAAAATGTGCCATCTCATTCTCGCTTTTCTTGAGAGAAGAAATACATCAGTTCCTCAGTTAATACAAAGGCTCTGGTGTTCCGAATGTTTAGATACATCTTCTTCTGGGACATGAGGTTGGAGCCATAGAGTGATGCAATGCACAGTGTTCATAAAAGTGGTGTTAATTACCAATTCAGTTCCTCCATTTGTTGGCTTTGATAGAAACCCCAAGCTGCACATTAGAATACAGTCTGGTGAAGGTGAAATATTGCATTCTGAGGTGATGCAATTGACTTATGCAGCCTTCATATGATATTTTAATCCAAAGATTACATTTAAATTACTTAGAAGAGTGGCCATACCACGTGTCTCCTAAATTACCTCTGGAAATGTCTTTTCTTGTTCACTAGAACTTTAATAGAAGCTTTATGCCAGACTGAGCAGAAGGTTGATTTTATCGAAGGCCGGAAAAAGAAGTATATTCTACTGTTAATTAGAGACATCAGTATAAATTCGTTACCTCTGGAGACCAAGCACACACTATCTGAAATGCCAAAACAGGTGGTCTGCAGGGGTGCCCAGAGGCACAACCAGCCTCTTAGGAAGTAAGTTATTTCTCTTCCAGCTCCTGTACTTAACACTTGGATGAAGACTCAAAGTTTCTCACCATGGACCGTGATAAACATGGCTTTATTCTGAAAAAGGTTCATAGCAGCTGTTGCCAGATGCACACCAGGACAATGGAAATGCCTCAGTCATGTGACAAACAAGAACCGAATTCTAAGAACGTGATCCGCCTCAGGTGCCTGCCAGGCGGATTTACTACAATTAACACAATTCTTGTTATCTTCTGGAAGGAACCCAATGCTAGCAAACAACTAAACGAATAAAGATATAATTAAAGTTGAGAATTAAGAAGTATCAACGTCCTCTAGTCAAAGTCTACTAGAAACAAACTGGTAGTCACACAAAGGTGAATTTAATTGCTTCTTGTTGTGAGGAAGAACACACAGTGAGCCACAGGGCATCTCTGTGTGGAGGGCAGTAGTGGGAGGTTAGAGAACTGGGCTTACATTAGATGCTTTTGCAGAGGATTTGAGGACACATGGCTTTGCTCTGAATTAAGTGCTGTTAAAATAAAGGCTGCTCTATGTGTGGGGTGTATTAATCATTTTTATATAAAGACAAGAGAAATAAAGTAGAGCCCTGCTAGAATTGGTAAGGAAGACCTGTCACTCGTATTAGTTAAGGGAAAGGGATGTCTGATCATTTCGTGGTCTGCACCGTGTTCTTGATTTTGGCTGTGCTCTGTCAGACATAAATACGGAGCTATTTTTTTTTGTCTTGCGCTATCATAGGCAGAGTGGCCTTGTCTGATATGGTGTTATGTGACATTCTTTATGTTCAGCGGAACACCATGGCCCAATTGTTAGAGCCAGGCCAGCTCAGCTGACAGCCATCAAGAATACTTTTGTCTCTCTCAATGCCCTCTTTTGGCCAAAGGTAGAGACAGGTACTGTGAAGAATGTGAATTTCAATATCCAGGTCATTAGCATCCCCACAATGTTGCCAATCAAGAGTTTGTCTAGAGAAAATTGGAGTTGGATTTGGGTTAGTCCTTTATGCTCCTTTTGTTAGAGAAGAAATTATTGAATAGTCTGATGTGACAGTGATAGTGCAATAGCACTTAAAACCCTGGAAATGATGCTCTGGCCAAATGTAACTCAGGCAATCATCCCATTAAAAAAAAGTAATTATTTGTTCTTGAAAGAGTATCTCAACATAAGATACTCTTTCAAAATGTAAATTACCAAAATGAGGCAATGAAAATATATCTTAACATTCATCTCGGTTCTTTCTAGAGATCTGGTTGGCTTTTTCCCTCAGTCATGATTTTTTTTACTTGAACTATCATATGCGATATTTATTTAGACACAGTCAGATGTGTTTATTATAAAGTGCCTGATGGCTAGCTAAGAGGAAATAAAACACTATGCAATTGACCATGACAGCCTTGGCTAATGAATTTAAACTGTTTTATTGCAGAAGTTGTGTTCTTATAAACAAACAGTGATTTAAAGGCATATAGAAGTCACTGGGAATATAAGCATTGAACTTCTCAATAGAAATGTGCTGATGATTTGTCTCTTAAAATGAGAAATATTTTAGAGTGGAGTTAAATAGCAGTTGCAAAGCTGGATGTAAAATCTCTAAAGAAAACAAACTGAATATTTTAGCAAAGATAATTCTAATATTTGCTCTCATTCCTGATGGGTTATGTTTTGCTGGTAGGATTGACAGGTCTGGCTACAGAATTTGTAGAGCCCCGGAAAAAAATAAAATAGCGGGGCCATTCATTTAAAAATAATAATAATTTTAAGATGGCAACAGCACAGTATTAAAGCCCAAACATTCAACCCAAAGCATCAAACATCAAGCACAGAGCCCTTGTGAGAGCAGGGCTATGTAAGACTGCATACGTCACATGCCAATGAATGGTTGAATAACTTCGGTAGAAGTTTTTTGCCAATACTTCAGGCTCATTTTTATAAGACTGAAATCTGAAGCAATCATCTGGAGGAAGCTATATAAGGATATTTTGGTGTTCATGAGAATGCGCCTTGCAGAACTCCAACTAGAAGCAGTGTAACTGACTGAGGTCCCTGGCTGCTCTTTGAAATCCATCACCATGTTTGAGCTGACACCATGCTTCCCATAGATTCAGTGATGCTAAGGCAGTTTTGACCCTGGGATACAGGGAACTACCTGGTGGTCTCTTGCTGGACTTCCATTAGACTGCATACTGGTCTGCAATGCTTGCAACCAACCATCCTTTCCTCTCTCCTTCCCTCAGGCTCAGAATTACTTGGGATATGATGACTCTACCAGCCTCTCTGCTTTTCCTCCTTATTTTTTTTTTGCCATAGGCATTTCCCCTAGTCAAATTTTTGAAGGGGCTTCTTGGAAGACCTAAACTAACACAGGTGGTACCAGATATGGTCTGAGTAAACAGGTGGTCAGAGGGACACTTGGGACTGGCTTGCTTGCAGTCATGGTTCTATGAAGGGTACCATCCAAACAGCTGAAAGATGAGGGAAAAGTGGCTGATGGATGGGTTGGCTGAGTACATGGGCCAAAATGGATGGTGGCTGCACTACAGACACATAGGAGTGGCCTTGCAAAAGAGCAAAAGGGAAAATTCTTTGCAGTGGGCAGAGCTGTGAGTAGTGCACTTCGTCATTCACTTTGCATGGAAGGAGAAGTGACCCAAGGTGAGAATATGTATAAATTTCTCTGAAGTGGCCAATGGCCTGAATGTCTGGCCTAGGACTTGGAAGGAAAAGAACTGGAAGGACAAAGACAAGAAATTCTAAGGTAGAGGTCCAATGTTGACACATGAGAGTGAGACTCATACAAGTAAAGTCAGTGGTAACATCCACTAAAACATGCACCATGAAAAAGACACTGAGCAACCAAACAGATGGAACAATTTAGTCAGGAGCTATCAGCCTGCCTTTGTCATTGGCCACTCCAGTACAGGATGATGGGCAGAGTGGTCCAGTGGCAAAGACATAGGTGCATTTGGGGCCTGCCACATGGATTTTCATTGACCAACACAAATCCAGCTACTGCTGCATCTGAAAGTCCAACTGATCAGCAAAGGAAACCAACAATAAGCCTTGAGATAGCACTATTCAATATTTGTTCTCACCAGAATAGACTCCTTTGGGTTATGGGTTTGCCTTTCCTGAGCATAAGTTCAACTAGCTAACCTATTTGGGTGCTCATAGGTTGCCTGATTTACAGCTGTGGAGTTCTATATACCGCAGTCACCAATCAGGAGAAACTTTTCACAGTGAAGGAGTACAGGAGTGGCCTAAAACATTTCTTTGCCCATTCAGAAGCAACTGGCCTTGTGTAATACTAGAATGGCCTTTCAAAAGGGCAACAGACGCCCCAGCTCAGAAGTCACTCTGTATTGTGGCATGCCATCCTTTAGGACAAAGTGTACCTATTATATCAGAGACATCAGGAAAAGCCTCAATCTGTCCTGAAAATAAAGAATTACCAGAACATACTCATGGTCCATGTGGTTCTTACCCGTTTCTTACTTTTACTGTCTTATAAGAATTTTGTTGGTAGGTAGGTGCAAGGGACTGAACATTTGTGTCCTCCAAAAATTAAGATGTTGAAATTCTAGCCTTTGTTGTAATGGTAACTAGGAGGTAGGGCCTTTGGGAGGTGATTAGGTCATGAGGGTGAAGTCCTCATGAATGGGATTAGTGCTTTTGTATAAGGTACCCCAGAGAGCTCTCTCACCCTCTTTTCACCATATGAGGATAAAAGAAAACAGTGCAACTCAGAGGAAGGCCCTCACCAGAATCCAACTATGCTGGCAGCCTGATCTCACATTTTCAGACTCTAGGACGTGAGAAATAAGTTTCTGTTGTTTATAAGCCACCCAGTCTTTGATGTTTTATTACAGCAGCCCACATGGACTAAGAGAGTAGTAAAACATGCAAACATCCTTGGAAATACTCCTTACCCACTAATGTTGAGTCAATATGACTGCCAATTTATCTCTGCTATTGTGGATAAAATCCTAAAACATTTTTGTTAAACTCCATTACTGTTGTGTCTATCCCCTTAGGTAACAGCAAAGCATATACAAAATTTTTCATTTGTTTTCACAAGATTTTCTGTGGCAGTTAGGAAGTGCTATGGTGTTTGAAGTCAGGTACTAGTCCAAAATCACACCTACGTTTAGTACGAACATTTGATCTTTCATCTTTTGCTAGCTGGCAGATCTAGGCAAGAACAATTAATTTTGCTACTTGAACTGATTTTATTCCTGAATGTGGCTTATATATTTCAAGAGCCAATTCAGGTTTGTTATAACTTGCTTGGAAAATCTGTTTTTCTTTTGAAGTGAAGCCATCAACAAACATAATTAATTTGCAAATATCCAAGAGAATCTCTACTTGTTCTTGGTAGGGCTTGAGGCTTGGATAGTTTCCTAAGAGAGGTAAGCAATTACGGTGTTCTAGAGAGTGGCTGGCTCTGAAGAGTGCTGTAGCAAGGGACAGCAACGTGTGTGAAGGGGAAAGAATGCAACTTGCTGAGAAATGCTGAGTGCTAGTCAGAGGAGTCTACATGGAAATCATTAACTTTAGAAGGGACCCTAGAACTAAATGAGCTGCAACTTTCATAAGATATGCTATTGCTTCTATAGCTCCTGGAAGAGGTGGCTCTGCATTGGCTACTGGATCAAAAGAAAGATTGAAATGTGCCATGGTCCTCAGATGATTTCTGTGTAGTTAGCCAGTACCTCAATGACCTGTCTAGACTTCTCACAAATAAAACTGAAGGGAGGTTTAAAAGTCAAAAAACATAGAACAAAATCTTTTTATATTCATCTATTATACCCTCTTAAACACAAGAATTAACAGAATGTTCAGGAAACACAAGGAACCCCTGCTAACCTGGGTATAAATTAACTTAGTCATTTTATGGAAGAAAAACAAATGTGAATTGTATGTATTTTGTACATTATTCATTTAAGGATTTGTGGTAAAAATGTATTTATACACATTTATATGCTTTAGGCATACACAAACATGGAAATATACAAATAGGTAGTACATTTAAAGCATTTAGCTATACCTTTAAAACATAATGAACGTAACAGGATGTTAAACAAAACAAAGCACATATTGTATATAATTTGCCATCTTCCTATTAGGTTGCTGCAAAAGTAATTGCTGTTTTTGCCATTAAAGATTTCTGCAGTTGTTGCAATTACTTTTAATGGCAAAAACTGTAATTAATGTTGTGCCAACCTAATACATGGTAATAAATAAATGGTTTGCCTTTCCTGAGCAGCGGTTCAGCCAGCACTCCTATTTGGGGGCTTACAGGATACCTGATTTACAGCCATGAAATTGCACACCTCATAGGTACCAATCAGAAAAAAAAAATTCATAGTGAAGGAGTACAGGAATGACCCATGACATTCCTTTGCCCATTTAGAAGCAACTGGCCTCATATGCTGTTGATGACTCCCTAAAACCTGCCTGAATGTAGTATATTATACATATGTACATTTATATAATAATTAACCATTATTTTCCATAATGTACAAGTTCATATATAACGATTTCAATACTTCATTTACTCACATACTCAATACATTTTAATTAATCACCTAATATATGCCAGTTCTGGATACTCAAGATACGATGGTGACTAAAAACATAGGCTGTACCTGTCCCAAGGAGCTCACAGTCACATACAGAAGACAGATATAGGCCTGGTGCAGTGGCATGCTGGGAGGCTGAGGCAGGCAGATCATTTGAGGTCAGGAGCTTGAGACCAGCCTGGTCAACACGGTGAAACCCTGTCCCTACTAAAAATACAAAAATTAGCTGTGCATGGTGGCACATGCCTGTAATCTCAGGTACTCGGGGGGATGAAGCAGGAGAATTGCTTGAACCCGGGAGGCAGAGGTTTGCAGTGAGCTCAGATCACACCAATGCACTCCAGCCTGGTCAACAAGTGCAAAACTCCATCTTGAAAGAAAACAAACAAATAAAAGAAGACAGATAAAATCAAGTCATCACATCAGCAAATGTGGACATACCACTGAACAAGGGATACAAGGGAGAGAGCATGGTGCTCCTGGTACCCATGAACAGGCATTCAATTGAGTTATCAAAATCAGGGAAGTGATGTATGGGTTGGGATCTGTCAGAGGAAATGGGTGTAGCTAAGCAATGAGGGGAAAGAAGCATATCTCAGAACTCCACAAAAGCAGGTGCAAAGCCTTGCTCTGGAAAGGGAATAGGAAATGTAAGTGGAAGCCAGTTTGCTGAAGCAGTTGTTAAGGATGGCATAAAGCCATGCAGAAGAGAAGATAAAATGTGGGTGGAGGTACCAAGGAACCGGTAGCCCACACTGACGAACTTCATTTTTTTAATCATAAAAGCAATTTAAGACAAATCATGCTGGAGAAAGGGAGGGAGGTGGAGAGACCAATAGCAACATGATCCTGTAAACACTGTGAAAACCCCATGCCGGCCGCACTAAGAGGGGTGCAAAGTGGATTATAGCAATTCAGGTTAGGAGCAATAGCAGTAGCCTAAGCAAGACGCAGTGGCTGCTTATAGGTTGATTGGAAGTGGCTGAACAGAATGTGTTCAGTATCCAGATCAACTTAATCAAATTTATACCCAGTAGAACAACAACTTGCATTTTCTATGAACCCAAGCAAGAACACACTCACTTGGGATCAAATAAAAATAAGAAGGAGCTCAAAACTTCTTAACTGAAAGCATTGGAGAAGAATCTGTCAACTGAAGAATCACAAGATCCATAAATTTGGAGAAGAGTTTTATTCCTTATAAAGGGTTGAAGCCTGCAGGATGACCATTCAATAGGCTGGGAAGTGTAGCCTCCATTAGAGAACAAAAACAGGCACTTTGAAGGGAGAAGCGTGAGACAGAAATTTATGCTGAATAGGTTGGCCAAGTATACATATTCAACAGATTACAAAAAAAGCTATGAATATTCTCAAAGGTAGGCATTAAGCAAGCACACGTTTCATAGTTCCCATGTTTACTTTGAGACTTAACATTTAAATATATTAAAATTGGGCTTTATGTGTCAAAACGTGAAACAGAGGACAAAGAGGAAAACTGTGCCCTATCAACTGGCCAGAACCAGTCTTTAATGAGTAGTCAAACGTCAGGAAGGGATGTGTTGTGAAACTGGTCAGCTGCATGTGGAAACCTCAAGGAGAAGGGGCATCTAGCTGTAGTATCAGTCAGCTGATTGAAATCAGTGGCAAAGCAAGACTTTCAACAGGGTTTGTTTCTGTTTCGCCCTTGGGGAAGGAAGTCCAATGGTATTACTGAGGGAGGGGTTGTAATGAGGTGTGTCATACCTCTCATCCAGTCATGATGGGAAACGTAGCTTTTAAGGTTTCTCAGCAGTCCCCTAGGCAAAGAGGGGTTTCATTCAGTAATTTGAGGGATTTAGGATCTCCTTTTCATTTCACATATCAAATGGATATCGACAAAGAAAAAAAATCAAGCTTTTAAAAATTAAAGGAAAATGCTCAACATCAGTAATCATTAGAGAAATGAATAAGATAAAGGAAGTGAAAAAAAGAATGAGATCATGTTCTCTGCAGCAACATAAATGGAGCTGAGAGCCATTATCCTAAGCGAACTATTGGAAGAACAGAAAACTAAATAACACATGTTCTCATTTATAAGTGGGAGCTAAACACTGAAAATACATGGAAACAAAGAAGGGAACAACAGACACCAGGGGCTGCTAGAGGGTGGAGGGTGGGAGGAAGGTGAGGATTGAAAAACTACCCATTGGGTACTAAGCTTATTATGTGGGTGATGAAATAATGTGTACATCAAACCCCCACAGCATGCAATTTATCTTTAGAACAAACCTGCACATGTAAACGTGAAACTAAAATGAAAGTTGAAAAAAACCCAAAGTCTTTACTGAGGACTAGAGAGTACATCTCCCTATATATTACCAATGTACATTTGTTGATAGTTTGTAGAGCATAATCATTAAGCCTTCCAATAATTATCTTATGTGTAGAAAGTGACTAGGACTACTGCCATTTATCTTTTAAGGAATATAGTGACTCAGGCAAGAGACATGAAAGTCTTTGTGCTCTATCCCATTTTGTCTACAAAGGATCCCTCCAAAAAGCTACATATAAACACAGAGGTGCCTATGAATCATGCTGGCAAACAGAAATGAGCAAACATGGCTTCTTATGTTGTTACTTTGTTTCACACAGGTAAACACATTAAAAAAAAAAAAAGTCCAAAATACTTTTTAGACTTGGGGTATGGTCTGTTCTGGGATCTATAAAGAGCTAAGAATTACTGATTCCAGAAATAGCCTTAGTCACCAATTGTTATGAGTCAGTAGATAAACTTTCTCCCTTCCTCAAAGGAAGGGCTTTGGGATTGCATCTGGATGCAGATTTCATTCTTCCTGTTTACTATGTGATAAGATGGGCAAGTACTCTTCCTTTTTAGCCTTGCTTTTCTCATTGTAAAATGGTGATAGTAGCACCTATCCTCCAGGACTGGTATAATGATGAAAATTAACATGTGTTAAATGTCAAGCATATTCTATGCCATCCGTTGATGGCAACTATTATTATGTTCCATTATTTTCATCCATAGTCTTCTAAATTTCTTATATCCTGGTTCTGGACTTTTTATGATTTGCAAAGTATCTGGAAAATATTTTTGTGTAAGCCACTAAGAATTTAAGCCTGCATTAGCATCAAATAGGGTTGAGTAAAAATGTAGATTCCAAGTCCCACCCTAAGCCTACAGAACTGGAATCCTTCCAGCTAAGTCCCAGATATGTGCATTCCTAATAAACTGCCCTGGTGATTCTTATGTACATTAAAATTTGTTATGTCATCTCTGTATGGGATGAAGGGATGGGAGGAAGATTGGGCAGGAAGGAAAGATAGAGAAGGATGAATTTGAATAGAGACTAACATGACTGTGACCAAAAAAAAAAAAAATGATTCTGGTGGGGAAATTGCAAGTGTTTTAAAAGCCTATGATCTAGATATCGTTGAGAAAGAGGGGCTTCACACCTTTCCTCAAAGCCTACCATGTAGTTACCAGCTCTGGTTGGCATCCCTAATGAGTGTTCAACTGTCAAGACTTTAATAAAATTTAAATTCAACTTATATATTTTTTCAAATAAGTAACACCCAAAGGAAGGATATATTCTGTTGTCCTATTATACAGTAGGGTGACTATAGTTCTCAATAAGGTATTGTATATATCGAAATAGCCAGAAGAAAGTGTTTTGAATGTTTATACCAAAAAAGAAATGATAAATATGGTCAGGCACGATGGCTCAAGCCTGTAATCCCAGCACTTTGGGAAGCCAAGGTGGGCAGATCATGAAGGTATGTAGATCACAAGGTCAGGAGTTCAAGACCAGTCTGGCCAATATAGTGAAACCCATCTCTACTAAAAATACAAAAATTAGCCAGCTGTGGTAGTACCTGCCTGTAGTCCCAGCTACTCGGGAGGCTGAGGCAGAAGAATTGCTCAAACCCGGGAGGTGGAGGTTGCAGTGAGCCGAGATTGCACAACTGCACTCCAGCCTTGGCAACAGAGCAAGACTATGTCTCATAAAAACAAACAAAATAAGAAACGATAAAATGCTGGAGGTGATGAACAGTCAAATACCCTGATTTGATAACTACACAGTCATACAAGTATTGAAATATAACATCGTTCCCCATAAGTATGTACAACTATTATGTATCCATTAAAAATAAAAAAAAAGTTTTTCCCCACATAGCAAGTTTGAGGCATTGTTATCATGCCTCTCCCATGTGGAAAGGAAAAATACAGTATAGAGATTCACATTGTGAACTTTTTTCCAAGAAACAAGAAAAGCTGAATGAAATCACAGACCCTTTGAAAGAAGTGCTGGGCAGCAGCCTATACCATGATCCAGGTAGAAAACTGTGAGCCTCCAGAGTGTGAGGTGGGAGAGAATGCCACCATGATTTACACTCCCATGGAAGATCCTGGCAATCCAGGTTATGCGGGGAGGCCTTAACTCTATCCAGAGTTCGAACTGATTTAGTGGGTGGAGGGGAACATATGAGAAGGAGCAGCATTTGGACAAGCTTTGCCTGCTCTCCCAGGCTCCAGCAGGGACAGAGGGAAGCCATTCCTGATCCCATCTCACAGGGAACATCACAGAAGTCTGCCAGCTAACTCAGGTGGCAGTCACAGGTTAAAAGAAGCTCCCGACTGAGATTTGCGATATAACCTTCAATGGGAATGAACCCCATTGGCCGGAACTGAGGGGTAAGTGAGAAGTGTGCTACAGCTACAGGCACAGAAGTTGAGGCCTCTGCTTCATGAGTGTGGCCTGGAAGTCTAGTTTCTGTCTTGGTCAGGAAAGCTTATGGCCTGAGGCAATTTGAAGTTCTGACTGCAGGCTGCCTGGAACCCAGCTAGAGGCTGGTAGCAGAACACTGCAGGTGTGAGACTTGCCTTGCCAAGTTTGTGGGAGCTGAGTGGGACTTACTGCCACCTGCTATACACCACTCCCCTGTGGGTTCTTTTGTGCAACAGAAGCAGCTGTGCTCCTCTGTGGAACATTATTTCAGGGGCCAGGGAACTGACCTCCGATTTCCTCTGCTTGTGACTCCACGTGGGAAGTCAGAGCACAGACTGGCTGACCCAGCCCCCGCCTGGCTTTGCTCTTCCACCTTCCCTGATAGGGTAACAAAATGGACCGAGACATCTGAAAGTTCCATGGTCCCACACATTGCTTCAGACACCAGAACACCTCCTTGGGTAACAAAAGGCAAGTAAAAATTCCACTGCTACCATCATAGCTGGTGGTCTTTTGCAAGTGCTACCTCCTAGCTAGAGAGTAAATGACAAAACCCAATACAATATCTGCAGGCTCCATAACACAATGCTGGCAAAGGAGAAAACTTTTGTGCAAACCCAGGTATCACCATTGCCTGCATCACACTGGCTAACCAGGAGGTCTTGAATCTGACTATATGACCAGTACAACTGGCATTTTGCAGGCCACAACACTAACGGTAGTTTGTGGAATCTCCCAAAATCTACATGCCTCCTCTCTCAACCCCATCAGATCTGGTGCTGGGAGACTTGAAGAACAAGGTATATCACTGAATCCCTTGTAGACATTCCCAGGACCAAAATATGGCAGCCCCACTAGGAGGTTAGACCCAGAGGAGCCACAGGATTCATAGTCAGCTGGCCATCAGGGACTGTTACTCCTAGAAAAAGAGGGAACGTACCATAAAAGGAGCATCCCATGGGACAAAGGAAACCAGACTGCAGGCTGACTCCTTTTTCACTGTGGAAATTTCTTTTAGCAGAATCACAGATGCAGTGCTGAACTCAGCGTGGAAAGTTTGTGGGCTCTACCCCAACAGTTAGGCAGCCCTGGAGCTCATGAAGGGTCTTTGTGATGGTTAATACTGAGTGTCAACTTGAATGGATTGAAGGATGCAAGGTATTGTTCCTGGGTGTGTCTATGAGGCTGTTGCCATAAGAAATTAATCTTTGAGCCAGTGGCCTGGGAGAGGCAGATCCACCTTCAATCAGGGTGGGCACCATCTAATCAGCTGCCAGTGCAACTAGAATAAGGCAGGCAGAAGAAGGTGGAAGGGGCTGACCTGCTGAGTCTTCTGGCCTCCATCTTTCTCTTTTGCAGGTGCTTCCTGCCCTCAAACGTTAGACTTCAAGTTCTTCTGCTTTTGAACTCTTGGACTTACTTACACTAGTAGTTTGCCAGGAGTCTTCAGGCCTTGAAGAACAGACTGAAGTCCGTGCTCTTGGCTTCCCTACTTTTGAGATTTTGGGACTCAGACTGATCCACCACTGGCTTCCTTTTTCCTCAACTTGCAGATGGCCTATCATGGGACTTTAACTTGTGATCCTGTGGGTCAGTTCTCCCTAATAAGCTCCCTTTCTTATATGCCTATATCCTATTAGTTCCGTTTCTTTAAAGAACCCTGACCAACACAGAATTCTTCTCCCCCTCATCTACCACTGCAGACACAGTTGAATGTCTCCCATGGGAGCTTAGCATGGGTGCATCTGTAGACAGCCTTTCTGGAACACTTCAGAAAGACTGCATCCCCACAGTCACAATCCCTCTCTACATGAAGCAGATGAAGAGGTGCTTGTCTGATCCGAGTAGCTGGAACATGGGGTCAGGAGTGTGACTGGGATCGATTTCCTGAGGGGGAGAAAAGGTGGCTTTCTGCCTTCCTTCTGAAAAGACCTCAGTGCATTTCACTGAGAGATTCCCCAGGAATTTCTGTCAAGGCTGGGAACTCTGGTAACCATTGGGATATTGAACTTACCCACCCACTTTACCCCAGGCCAGTTTTTACTCATGGGCACCTCCTAATGGCCCAAAGCCTGACTGTTCAACCGAGTGAATAAAATAGTGGGGAAATCATTTATAACAGTTCACACCACTGGAAAACAAGATAAACTTCCTGAGACCTCTGCCATTCTAGCCCCACAGGAGACAGTGAATCTGCTCACACATCCAGCACATCATTACTAAATCCTCATCAGAGAAAGTCATCACACAAAAATTTTCTACAACCGAAAAACTCACACAAAGTCTTCATCACTGAAAACACCCACAGACAAAGATAGATGAAAATAATGTATAAATGTTAAATGTTTAATTTTTTCACATCCTCAAGGGTGAAAAAATTAAAAATCCAGTCAAATAAAAATAAATTCAAAAATAATTAGAAAACTAAAGTTGGCTTAAATGAGAAGGAACCAGAAAAATGACTCTGACAATATGAAAAAAAAAATAGGGGTCTATGTCAGCCCGAAAAGATCACATTAATCTCCAGCAGTGGCACCAAACAAAGATGGCATCTTTAAAGTATGAGATAGGCTGGGCGCGGTGGCTCACGCCTGTAATCCCAGCACTTGGGAAGCCGAGGAGGGCAGATCATGAAGTCAGGAGATTAAAACCATCCTGGCTAACAAGGTGAAAAACAGCGAAACTCTACTAAAAATACAAAAAATTAGCTGGGTATGGTGGTACACGCCTATAGTCCCAGCTACTCGGGAGGCTGAGGCCAGAGAATTGCTTGAACCCGGGAGGTGGAGGTTGCGGTGACCCAAGATTGCACCACTGCACTCCATCCTGGGCAACACAGCAAGACTCTGTCAAAATATACATACATATATAAGTTATTCAAGGAACTATAAGAGAATGGTAAAAAGCAACATAAAGAAATTTAAAATACAATTCAGGATATGGTTGAAAATTTTCCTTTTCTTTTTGAGACCGAGTTTCGCTCTTGTTACCCAGGCTGGAGTGCAATGGCGCCATCTCAGCTCACCGCAACCTCCACCTCCTGGGTTCAGGCAATTCTCCTGCCTCAGCCTCCTGAGTAGCTGGGATTACGGGCGTGCACCACCATGCCCAGCTAATTTTTTTAATTTTTAGTAGAGACGGGGTTTCACCATGTTGACCAGGATGGTCTCGATCTCTTGACCTCGTGATCCACCCGCCTCGGCCTCCCAAAGTGCTGGGGTTACAGGCTTGAGCCACCGCATAATAAAGAGATATTTTAAAGAAAATATCTAAAGAGATATTTTAAAGAAAATATTTTCTAAAGAGATATTTTAAAGAAAAACCAATCATAATTTTTGGAAATGAAAGACTGGAAGACACATTTAGGGAACTATGAAATACAGTCTAAAATTTTAGCAATAGATTACACCAAGTAGAAGAAAGAATTTCAGAACTCAAAGACTTTTCAATTAACCTAATCAGACAAAAATAAGGAGGAAAGAATCCAAAGTAAACAATGTCTCCAAGAAATATAGGATTGTGCAACATGGCCGAACCTAAGAATCACTGGTTTCCTGAAGGAGAATAAAAAGCAAAACATTTGGAAAACCTATTTGAAGGAATAATCGAGGAGAACTTCCCCGGTCTTGCTAGAGATTTAGACATCCAAATACAAGAAGCTCAAAGAATTCCTGGGACATTTACGGCAAAAAGGACACCACCAAGGCATATATTCATCAGACCACCTACATTCAACATGAAGGAAAGAATTCTAAGAGCAGTGAGGCAAAAGCTTCAGGTAACCTACAGAGGAAAATCTATCAGACTAACAGCAGATTTCTCTGCAGAAACCTTACAAGCAAGAAGGGATTGGGGTCCTATCTTTAGGCTCCATGAACGGAATAACTGTCAGTCTAGAATTTTGTACCCAGAAAAACTAAGATACTGTCACAATAGACAGTGGAGCCTACTGGAGGGTAGATGGTGGAGAGGGAGGATTGAAAAACTGCATCTTGCGTACTATGCTTATTACCTTAATGATGAGATAATATTTACACAAAACCTCCACAACATGCAATTTATCTGTAGAAAAAAAAACTGCACATGTACCCTTGAAACTTAAAGTTTTAAAAAAGCAAAAAACTAAGTTTCATAAGTAAAGGAGAAATCGATTTTCTCAGACTAGCAAATGATGTGGAAATTTGTCAACACCAGACCAGCCCAACAAGAAATGCTAAAAAGAGTTCCAAATGTTGAAACCAAAGGTTGATGCCTACCACAGTAGAAACTGCTGAAAGCATAAAATTCACATGGCCTATAAAACAATAACGCGACAAAGAAAACAAAGTCACTAGGTAATAATGTGATGACTGGAACATTTCAATATTTCAATATTAATGTAGTCACATTTCAGTATTAATGTTGAAATTATATAGTCTAAATGCTCTGCTTAAAAGACACAAATTGGCAAAATGGATTAAAAAAATTACAAACCAAATATCTGCTGTCTTCAGGAGACAGATCTAACATGTCAAGATTCTTACAGACTCAAGGTAAAAGATTGGAAAAAGATATTTCCCATAGAAACTAAAAATGAGCAGGAGTCGCTATTCTTATATCATATAAAACAAACATTAAAACAGCAACAGTTAAAAAAGAAAAAGAAGGTTATAATATAATGACAAAAGGATCAATTCAACAAGGAGATATAATAATCCTAAATATATATGCACCTTACCCTACTCTGGAGCTCCCAGATTCATAATATTGTTACTACTAAACCTGAGAAAAGAGATAGACAGCAACACAATAGTGGGTACTTCAACATACCGCTGACAACAGCGGACAGATCATCAATGCAGAAACTTATCAAAGGGACACTGGACTTAAACTGAACTCTAGAACGAGCTAATGTAAGAATCATTTACAGAACGTTCTACCCAAGAAATGCAGAATATACATTCTTCTCAATTATATTTCTCATATAATTTGGAAAGAAATTAAACATTTCTTAGGCCTCTGAAAGTATCATGGGCCCTAGGCACTGTGTCTACTGCACATATTGGTTGAGCCAGCCTTGACCAAGAAATAGCAGTGGTCAGAAAAGAAATCACAGTGAGTACTCAAAGTCCCTGGTGAAAAGTCTTGCAGCTCAGGGAAAACAGAAGAAAGATTATTTTTAAGAGAGAACAGGAAATAAACTGTAATGAGCAGATAAGCCAGCTCCCTGGAGGGGAGGGGGCAAAAAGCCCTGACTTAGAGTTTGTGCCAATTTCTGTGGTGTAAATGTTCTCCCTATAGCCAATTTTAAGCTACTAGTTGTGTAACTGGATTTTAAAATTCTTCAATATTTCACAATCAGCTCTTGCTAGCCTACATGAATGTATCACAGGAAGAGGATTGTTGTCAGTCTTTAGAATACTTGGCATCTTTTGAGCAAAACCACCAAGATACTCTAAAAATGACATGAGCAGACTTCAGAACCAGTCTTAGGCCCAACATGACCACATAAAGTCCTCCAGCTTTCTTATATTGTTAATCATAGCTTAAAATTACTCCATAATTAAGAATTAGAAACGCAAATTAAAATTCAACCTATTCTCTCATTATCAATTAGTTTCTGTACAAATGCAAATATACTATCAGACTCTCCATTTTAACAGAAAAGGAGTTGCATACAAGAACCAAGAAATGTGCAGCTTGTTCTTAAAAGATATATAGAGAAAAGGTGTCTAGGACAGTCCTGCAGACAAACTTTGTCAACCTTTGGTTTGCCCTAAGAGGTGCCTGTCCTCATTTTGTGCACTGGCAGAAAGAATCCAGGACTCAAGCACTTTATGGTAACATTAGAAACCTTCTTTACAATTGTAGATTGAGTAACTGCTTGCTTGCGTCTGCATTCTTTTACACCAATATTACCCTAAATAAGAAAACTCCCCTCTCCCAGTGAAAAGCATTTCCAGATGGTCTCTAACACACAGTAATGGAAGATTCAGCAAATTATGCCCTTGAGAAAAGCTGCCCCTTGTTTTGTTTAGTCTGTTACAGAATCCATACTATAGTATGCCAAAGTGCCTTTAAAAAAGAATTATTGGAAAAAAAAAAAAACTGACATTGAATTCAATCAAAGAGACAGGTGACCAGATTCACCTTCTTATCATATGAGACATCACTGAATACATGAATGTATACACACACACACACACACACACACACACACACACACACACACACACCATGAGTTTCTTGGGGCTCTGTATAACAAATTGTCACCAACTTAGTGGCTTAAGACAGCACAAATTTATTTTCTTACAGTTCTGGAGGTCAGAAGTTCACAATCAGTCTCCCTGGATTAAGGTCAAGGTGCAATCCGGGCTGGTTCCTCTTGCAGGTTCTAGGGGAGAAGACATTTCTCTGTCTTGTTCAGTTTCCAGTGGCTGCCTGCATTCCTTGGCTCATGACCCCTTCTTAACAACACTTCGACCTCTTGCTTCCATGGTTCTGTCTGCTGCAGACTCTAATCCTCCCTCTTATAAAGACTGCTGTGATTACATTGGGCCCACTGGAATAATTCAAAATAACATCCCCATCTCAAGATCTGTACCTAAATCACATCTGCAAAATCCCTATCATCATTAGATAACTTACACAGGGATACAGGGTCTAAGACCTGATATCCTTGTGGGCCATAAATCATCCTAAACACACACACACACACACACACACACACACACACACACACACACACACAAATACATTTTCTTTATCTTTTGTGTTACAAATCTAACTATTAAAATTACAACAGAAACCAAATAACTCCCAAGTTTTTACAATAAAAAATAAATTTCATGGGGATTTAATAGATTGTCTTAGCTTCTAATAACAATAAAATAATTATCTACAATATCTATAATCAGGGCCTCAGAAGACTTCATGAATATTATCTTAATTTAATTCTGGCAACATACAAACGGACAGTGCAGTTTTCAGGTATTTTGTGAAAAATACATTGCAAAGTACAAGCTTTTCAAATAAAGGAAGGTGACTTACCAAAATGTTCTAAGAATCTCTGATTTACAACTTTTTTTAAAAAACAAAAAAAAAGTTTTCTCTGTCTCACAGGCTGGAGTGTAGTGCCAAAATCTTGGCTCACTGCAACCTCCACCTCCCTGGTTCAAGCAATTCTCCTGCCTCAGCCTCGGGAGTAGCTGGGATTACAGGTGCGCGCCACCATGCCTGGCTAATTTTTGTATTTTTAGTAGAGATGGGATTTTTTCCAGGGCTGGTTCCTCTTGCAGGTTCTGGGGGAGAAGCCATTTCTCTGTTGGCCAGGCTGGTCTCGAACTCCTGACCTCAGATGATCCACCCACCTTGGACTCCCAAATTTCTGGAATTACGAGCATGAGCCACCACTCCTAGCCTACACATAACTTTTGATTTGGAGACAATGAATAGGTATCTGATGCCCAATTCATTGTTTAGTTGTAAGTACCTAGATTAAGCAATTGTGATTGCCTCCTAACTTAAAAAAAGAGTTGCATAATATAAATCATATATGCTATTTTTGTATTTAGCTTCCTATTACCAGTCATGTTTCTATGTCTTATTATTTTTTAAAGTCCCACTGAGATCCTAACAGAGCATAATAGAAATGCATGTTACATGTAGTTGAGTGTTTAAATTCAATATCAGTCATAAATTTTAAAGAAAATTAGTTCACATAGAAATGAGCATCTTTCCACCAAAACTTTAGATATTTCTCAATGATTCATCCTGATATAACATACTGTAAATCCCTAGAATCAGGTGACCTTATCTCATTCCTCTTGGTGTCTTCCTATAATATTGCTGCCAATACTTACAACATTAGATCAATTCTGCTGGTAACTTCAGAATCTAGAAAGGCCAGCTTTTTCATTATATGCTTCTTCTAAAACTGCTCCTTTCCCTTTAGTATTTCCATGGTGTCTCCTAACCAATTTTAACCAGTAACTGAGATGGTCTTTTATTTTGACTTCTAATTCTTACCTACCCATTTGAAGTGAACATATTAAAACAGTGTTCTCTGAAATAGCATCTCCCTGTACTCCCTAGAAAGATCCACAGCTTCTGCTAGTATCGGAGTGTGTGTGTGTGTGTGCGTGTGTGTCTGTGCATGTGTATGTGCAAATTATCTTTCCAGTTTGGAAGGTTGGTGGTTGCATGTAAGCATATATTTTCATAAGCTCTCGTTTCCTGAGGCTTTACTGTTTGCTTTAGACGTGAAGGAATGCCCATTCTAAAAATAACCAAGTTCTTGGTGCATAAAGGATGTTTTTATCTGCCAGCCACCATTGCCCAGGCTGCAGTTCAGGCTTTCTCTCATTCCTGTCCTCCTGCTCCTCATGCCTTTGCCAGCATGCCAGAGCTCCATGGGTGGCCAGCTGTCGTCACTCTGCACCTGTCCCAATTAACAGGCCTGAGACACCACCAACGCAGCTTGAGTGCTGTGGACTAGTGCGTTGTGTGACCTCATGGCTGGCAAGGCAGCGGCTCAATGGTATGTGGTGTCTAGACGCCATTTGTTGGGTTTGCCGGTGGGCGAAAGCTGTGTGTGGTGTTGGAAGTTTCCCACAGCTGTTTTCACAGGCTGAATAAAGACTCATCAGAGGCTGGACAGCTGGGACCAGGTCATCCATCTTGGTGCCCTCAGGGTTCATCACAGGCCTGACACATGGTAGGTGTTCATAGATCTTTGTTGACTTTGTTGAAGTAACAGTGGTTTGGTGTAACATGAATCTTCTACTATTCCCACAAAATCTAAGAGGGTGTTGAGATGAAGAACATGAATGCTGGAGGTGGAAGGACCCTGGGTTCAAATTCTAACTCTGCCACTTTCTGGCTGTATGACATTAAGCAAGTGTGACAATGACCCCACGTCTCCATTTTTTAAATATTTTATGGGGACGCTAGTAGCCCCATCTTACAGAGTTGTGATTATTAGAATAGCTTATTCTTGAATAGCTCTTAACACATTGCCAGGCATGTGGCTGAGGCACTAGAGGTGCTACATTTTTATAATCACCACATTTCATCTGCAGTTTCCCACCAGCCTGTCCACTGTCATAATTTTCTCAATCTAATGTTCTGCATATGTGACATAATCTTACACACCACTTTTAATATTACTGGTAAATGAATTTAGCAAAACTATTTCTCTTTCTGTGCTAAAGATCTGAAATTGGCTGTTAGGAATGTGTTTCCTGAGATTGGGCATGAGGCATTATGCTCTTCATCCTCCTTGCAAAGACGGTTAAAGGGACTAGGAAGGCTGGGACTTCCTTCTGAATTTTCTACTTTCAAGAAAAGGACAAAATACACAACTATTAATAAACCACATGCCTTTCTCCTTAAATTCAGGAGGGCTAGTGTGACTCATTTTGCTGTCAGAAGCTATTTCACTGAAGGTAGAGAACAATAAAATAGGCAACAGTGATATAATTTGGATATTTGTTCCCTCCCAAATCTCATGTTGAATTGTGATCCCCAACATTGGGTGTGGGACCTACTGGGAGGTGTTTGGATCATGGGGGTAGATTTTTCACAAATGGTTTAGCGCCAGCCCCTTACTGCTCTTATTGAGATACTGAGTCAGTTCTTGTGAAATCTGGTTGTTTAAAGGTGTGTGGCACCTCACCCTTGAACTCTCTCTCTTGCTCCTGTTCAGGCCACGTGACGTGCCTTCTCCCACTTTGCCTTCTACCATGGCTGTAAGTTTCCTGAAGCCTCCACAGAAGCCAAGCAGATGCCAGCACCACACTTCCTGTACTCCCTACAAAACCATGAGCCAATTAAATCTCTTTTCTTATAACTTACCCAGTCTCAGCTATTTTTTAATTACAATGCAAGAATGGCCAACTGATAACCAGAACAGATAACATTTTGGGAGCAGTAAGTATTAGCTAAAATTTAATGTGCCTAAAATTTACCTGCAAAGTTCTGTGGCAAAAGAAAAATTAAAATAAGCTTGTGGAAGTAGACAGAGGTATGAGGGTGGCATTTCCGTAGGAGAAAAAGGAAGGAGAAAGCATCTGTAGGGACCATCTCAATGAACTAACTCTGGTAGGCTGAGATGGCTCCAAGTTCTGCAGAAAGCTGATGAGAAGAGAACTTTCCATTTTTCCCTAGCAAGTGATAGTGAGCTTTCCTTAGGTACTGATGGGATCCAGCCTCCTTCCTGCATGCTGCAGGAGAAGCGGGAGTGGAGATTTGAGGCTTCTGGGAATAGAACTAAATTAGTTTCACACTCAAAGCTGCAACTTCCTATCCCCGTACCATGCACACGCACACGTGCGCGCACACACACACAGAGGCACCTGTCCATTTCATTTACTTCTGGACTATATGTGCAGGTATGAATTGTGCAGTATTAATTTATTATGTAGAATGACTTAGGAAAGGCTTCTACGCAAGAGGTAAAGCCTTCAGGCTACTAACTTGGTGTTCATTTTGGTTACATTTTACCAGATGGCACCAATGTCAATTGCTGAGTCTCTGATGTACCTCAAAATATGGCTTCTGAAGCCACCAAATTACATCTTCTTGGTGAATCTATATACACTTTATGGATAATTTCAGCAGCAACAGCAGTCTCAGTTCTCTGTCTTCCAAGAACAAAAAAGAGAATACAACTTCCATATTAACGTCATTAAATTCAAAGTTAAAGAGTGAACTTTCTTATTCCACCACTAGGTGGAGCATTTAACCCAGAATCAGCTGCCATTACATCTGTTCATAATATTTTATTTTTATGCGGGAATTTTTACTGTTTAGTGAAGGAATCTAAAGCTGAAATAAAAGAAAATATTGTGTCTTAAAATATTAATTTTAAATAAAATCCGGCAATCTATACTTGAATACGATTTTCTAAAAAAATCAGCTGCATTTAAAAAGATCTTAATGGTCAAACTGTAAGCAATTCTAGACTATTTGATGTACCAAGTGACAGATTTATGTAAGCCCACAGTTTCATATAGATAGATTTGTAAAATGCAGGAGTTATAAATAAAATAAGAAACCTAGATTTTTTTGTTGCATTCGAATTGACTCAAGAAACCTAATTCGTGTGTTTCCTTAGACCTAAATTTTTACCATTACATTAATACAAACCAATTTTCATCATTATAGTTGTTGGAAGACTACTTTTAAAGGGCTTTACAGGTATAATATGTAACACAAATGAAGAAAACTCCTTCCAAACAAAATGTCTTTAAAAAAGGACGGCTTTCACCTAAGTTGATGGCAGTTAAATAAAAACAAATTATATTTTGAATGTGCTTAAAACACAGGTTGCAGCTGACCTGTTCTCTTGTATATAAAGAGAAATGATAAATTTAAGTACAAGTTGTTGCCCCTTATACCACGAAAACTACACCAGGCTTTGGTAATGTGGGTCAGCTGTAAGTTCCAGGAAGGATCTTACCAACTCAACACACAGTTCACGTGTTTTCATAAATACAGGGCAGGCTGGGGAGCAAAGAAGTCACATTTTCTGAGATGGAGCCAATCACGTGGGGTGCCTTCTGGTGACGTCTAACTAAAACGAGCCTCAAAAGCATCCTTAGAAGAGCAACAGGCATTCTCAAGGGACTTTTGTAGAAAGGATTCGATTGGACATACAAAGGTGGGGAGGGCAGGGAAAGTGGCAGGGCTGTCTTAGCTACGGAGGCGGTGGGGACATCACGAAGTGACTCGAAGCACAGGTACTGGGTGCTTTATTTTCTACTTAACGCTTCATCCGGGTGTCTTTGCTTTCACCTGCTTCTACAGAGCCCGTTGTAAGGCTGAACTCTGCCTCAGTCCACAGGTGGGCATCACGTCTGCTTGAGAGGCAAGGTGCAGGTTACCGAAAACAAGAGGCACTCACAGATGAAGGAGAATTCCTATAACTTCCTAGCACAGGGATCTGTGGCACTCCTTGGAGACTGGGGAGTCATGCAGGCTTTGCTGTGGTGCCACCTAGTGTTGACAATTGTCATTGCAGTTTTCCAATGGTACCGGTTCTGAGGCTGACCACCAGGCTGCTAGTCCCGGAACTGCCAAACTCTCCTTCATCTCTGCAATTTCTCTTAGGTCAGAAAAAGTGGAATGACCCAGCTTCCTGGGCAGGAGACAGGACCACAGGCACATAAAAGAACGTGAGACAGGGTTTGTTGAAGAAGGGAGCCGATGTACTGTTTACTTTTTCAAACATTTTATTCCCTACAAAGACTTTGTAAGAAACAGCCCCCGATCACCAATTCCACCCCACTCCCATTAACATAAGAACATGGAGAGGGAGTGGGGACACTCAGACCTTTAATCCACTTGATTTTTGTGACTTCCGTGGAGTTACTTGAGGCACCACTGCAAGGGCCTAAAGCCACATTCAGGTTATCCTAACAGTTTCGGTCGCTGGCCCCCTGGTAGGCATTCTCCAACGCTTAGAGAAACAAGGAGCATGCAAGTAAAAAGAGCTTTCCCTTTTGCATGTTTGACTTGCAGCCATCTCTATGTGTTTTCTATAACTGCTGTAACAATGTACCACAAACTGGGTGGCTTAAAACAACAGAAATTCACTTTTGCACAGTTCTGAAGGCTAGAACTCCAAAATTAAGGCACCCACAGGGCCACGCTTCCTCTGAGTCTTTGGATAGAAATGTCAGAGGCTTTTGAACCAGAGCAACTCCATCCTGAATAGGGGCTGGGCCAAATGAAGCTGAGACCTACTGGGCTGCATTTCCAGTAGGTCAGGCTTTCAAAAATCATACAGTGAGATAGGAGGTCGGCATAAGATACAAGACACAAAGACCTTGCTCATGAAACACAATGAAGCCAGCTAAAACCCATCAGAACCAAGATGGCAATGAGAGTGACGTCCGGTCGTCCTCACTGCTACACTCCCATCAGCACCGTGACAGTTTACAAACGCCATGGCAATGTCAGGAAGATACCCTATATGGTCTAAAGAGAGAAGGCATGAATAATCCACCCCTTGTTTAGCATGTAATCATGAAATAATTATAAAAATGGGCGACCAGCAGCCCTCAGGACTGCTCTGCCCATGGAATGGCCATTCTTTATTCTTTTACTTTCTTAATAAACTTGTTTTCACTTTACTCTGCGGAGTCGCCCTGAACTCTTTCTTTCATGAGAGCCAAGACCCTTCTTTTGGGGTCTGGATCTGGACCCTATCCAGTAACAGAATACTTCCTTGCCTCTTCCTAGCTTCGATGGAGGCCGGCAACCCTCCCCAGTCCTCGGCTTGCAGCTGCCTGGCTTCAGTCTCTACGTCTGTGCCCACCTGGTGCTGTCTCTCTGTGTTTGTTTTTATATAGTCTTCAGTCTTCTTCTAAGACATCAGTCATATTGGATTAGGGCCCATCCTAATGACCTCATCTTAACTTGATTACATCTGCAAAGACTCTACTTCCAAATAAGGTCACATTCACAGGTACATGGAATAGGTCTTCACCATATCTTTCTGGGGGTCACAATTCAACCCCTAACCATTCTGCCGTTTGGCTGAAAGGTATCCAGTACAAAATCAGATTTTTCAACAATTCTTTGAAGCATTTATATCAACTTTCCGAGCATTTTTTGCTCTGATAAACTAATTTCGGTTTCTCAAGAGTTGAGACACTCAGGTTGATACAGTTATCTCACACTTGGCAACGGAGACCTTACGAGATACTTATCAATTTTTGAAAAACTCTATATCAAGTTAGGGACAAAAGTGCTCTCCTTATCACACTCCCAAACAAAACAAAACAAAAGAAAACTTTCAGAGCAACTCTATAAATCACATAACAGAAAGCGATGCTCTTCTCTGACAGTTATTTCAAAAGTCACATCATGAATTTGGGCTTATCCAACACCATGATACATTGAACAATTCCACTGAAAGAGAGATCAGGGCTTAGTGCTTACTTGATTTTTACCTCAACATTTGGTTTCAGTTTCTGATTATCCTTTCTTGGTGCCAAAAATTTTGAGACCATTAAGGAGTTGGGACATTCTATATAGTCCCTAGGTGAAGGAGGATTGTTCCATACAACTTTTACATGAGGTTATTTTAAAAATATTTTCAACCAACTGTAAGAACTCAACATTTGGGGGAGGAGGCAAGATGGCGTCGTAGAGGCGACTCAGGATTGCAGCTCTCAGTGAAGGCGCAGAGGGTGAGTCCTAGCCGCATTCTTGGATGTTCCTTTTATGCCCACAGAGCGTTGAAAGTCCCAGGTGAGGGAGAGACACGGCTCACTAGCACAGCCGGCTAACGCTGGCTCCTGCCGCCTCTTCAGCCGGCACCGCAACAGGACCCGGCACGGAACTCACTGGTCTGGGTGCCCTGTTAAACCGGCAATCTGAGATTTCGAAGGGCAGATTGGCATGTTCATCTGATTAAACAGGACTTGGACAATGAGCCAGACCAGGAGTTTCCTTGGAAGCGTGATCTGAGCCGGGGTAGTGGGCAGCGGCACGGGAGATCGCACGGATCCCAGTGCCCTATTGGCAGGCTACTGGGGCGCCAGTGAGAGTGAACCTTTCAGCTTGGGGAGAGGAAGAGAGAGAGAGAGAGGATGGACTCTGAGGCAGGGAGCTGGGTGATCGGGCTCGGCAGGTCCCACGCTCACGGGGACAAGCAGGGCGGTGACTGGAGATGCTTGGGGCTGAGAGTTTTGCTGCCGGCATCTAGGACGGTGCAGCCCGGTGAGGGAGGGGCATCCACCATTGCTGACGCAGTCCACCCCCACTGAAGTACCGCCCAGGACTGACGTGGCCTGCCGTTGCCGAGGCAACCTGCCATAACAGAGAGACTCCACACTCCACAGCAGAAGGGAGCCCAGCAGCAACAGGGCGGACCCGCGCTAGCAGGTCAGAGCCCCGGCAGGCAAATAGTGAATAGACTGCCGCCTAGTGGGGCAGGACAGTGCAACAGATACTCATAAAGAAAGCCCCCAACTCCCTGAGACAGAGCATCTAAGGGGGGGGGGAAAGGGTGGTGTTTTATGAGTTCTATAGCAGCAGACATAAACAACCTCCCAACAACGCTGAATGAACAATGGAGCTCACAGCTCAGCACTGGAGCTCCTATAAAGCACAGACTGTCTCCTCAAGCAGCTCCCTGACCCCTGTATATCCAAGGAGTCACCCCAGAAAAGGACTAATCAGACTGACATTTGGCTGGCATTATTCTGGAACAAGGACAGCAGAAGAAGAAACTGGTATCATCCCTCACTGTTCCGCAGCTGCTGCAGGTATACCCCAGACAAGCAGGGCCTGGAGTGGACCTCAGCACTCATACAGCAGAGGGGATAGACCATTAGAGGGAAAACTAAGTAACAGAAATACTTCATCATCAACAATCTCAGCGTCCACACAGAGACCCAACTGAAAAATCAGCAACTACTAAGATGACAGGTGGATAAATCCATAAAGATGGGAAGAAACCAGCGCAAAAAGGAGGAAAGCACCCGAAACCAAAACACCTCACCTCCAAAAAAGGACCAAAACTCCTCACCAGCAAGGGAACAAAGCTGGACGGAGAATAATTGTGATGAAATGACGGAATCAGACTTCAGAAAGTGGATAATGAGAAACTTCAGTGAGCTAAAGGAACATGTACTAAACCAGTGCAAAGAAACTAAGAACCTTGAAAAAAGATTCAAGGAATGGATAACAAGAATGGACAACTTAGAGAGGAATATGAATGAATTGAAGGAGCTGAAAAACACAACACGAGAACTTCGCGAAGCATGCACAAGTTTCAACAGCCGAAGTGACCAAGCAGAAGAAAGAATATCAGAAGTTGAAGATCAACTCAATGAAATAAAACGAGAAACCAAGATTAAAGAAAAAAGTACAAAAAGGAATAAACAAAATCTCCAAGAAATGTGGGACTATGTGAAGACACCCAACCTACGTTTGATAGGTGTACCAGAATGTGACGAAGAGAATGAATCCAAGCTGGAAAACACTCTTCAGGATATTATCCAGCAAAATTTCCCCAACCTAGCAAGACAGGTCAATACTCAACTCCAGGAAATACAGAGAACACCACAAAGATACTCTGCAAGAAGAGCAACCCCAAGGCACATAATCGTCAGATTCACCAGGGTTGAAATGAAGGAGAAAATACTAAGGGCAGCCAGAGAGAAAGGTCGGGTCACCCACAAAGGGAAGCCCATCAGACTCACAGCAGATCTCTCGGCAGAGACTCTACAAGCCAGAAGAGAGTGGGGGCCAATATTCAACATCCTTAAAGAAAAGAGCTTTCAACCCAGAATTTCATATCCAGCCAAACTGAGCTTCATAAGTGAAGGAAAAATAAAATCCTTCACGAACAAGCAAGTACTCAGAGATTTTGTCACCACTAGGCCTGCTTTACAAGAGCTCCTGAAAGAGGCACTACACATAGAAAGAAACAACCAGTTCCAGCCATCCTAAAAGCATACAAAATGCTAAAGACCATCAACAAAATGAAGAATGTACATGAACCAACGGGCAAAACAGCCAGCTAGCATCAAAATGGCAGTATCAAATTCACACATAACAATATTAACCCTGAATGTAAATGGGCTAAATGCACCAATCAAAAGACACAGACTCGCAAATTGGATAAAAAAACAAAACCCATTGGTGTGCTGTATCCAGGAAACCCACCTCACATGCAAAGATACACAAAGGCTCAAAATAAAAGGGTGGAGGAAGACTTACCAAGCAAATGGAGAGCAAAAAAAAGCAGGAGTTGCAATTCTCATCTCTGATAAAATAGACTTTAAAGCAACAAAGATCAAAAGGGACAAAGAAGGTCATTACATAATGGTAAAAGGATCGATACAACAAGAAGAGCTAACGATTCTAAATATATATGGACCCAATGTAGGAGCACCCAGATATATAAGGCAAGTTCTTAATGACTTACAAAGAGACTTAGACTCCCACACAATAATAGTGGGAGACTTTAACACTCCACTGTCAATAGCAGACAGATCAACCAGACAGAAAATTAACAAGGATATCCAGGACTTGAACTCAGACCTGGAACAAGCAAACATGATAGACATTTACAGAACTCTCCACCCCAAATCCACAGAATATACATTCTTCTCAGCACCACATCACACCTACTCCAAAATTGACCACATAATTTGAAGTAAAGCACTCCTCAGCAAATGCAAAACAACAGAAATCATAACAAACAGTCTCTCAGACCATAGTGCAATCAAGTTGGAACTCAGAATTCAGAAAATAACTCAGAACCACACAGCTTCATGGAAACTGAACAACTGGCTCTTGAATGTTGATTGGATAAACAATGAAATGAAGGCAGAAATAAAGAAGTTCTTTGAAACCAATGAGAATGAAGACACAACGTATCAGAATCTCTGGGACACATTTAAAGCAGTCTGTAGAGGAAAATATATAGCAATAAGTGCCCACATGAGAAGAGTGGAGAGATCCAAAATTGACACCCTATCGTCAAAATTGAAAGAGCTAGAGGAGCAAGATCAAAAAAGCTCAAAACCTAGCTGAAGACAAGAAATAACTAAGATCAGAGCAGAACTGAAGGAGATAGAGACAAGAAAAACGCTTCAAAAAATCAATAAATCTAAGAGCTGGTTTTTTGAAAAGATCAACAAAATAGACAGACCACTAGCCAGACTGATAAAAAAGAAAAGAGAGAACAACCAAATAGATGCAATAAAAAACGATAAAGGGGAAATCACCACAGATTCCACAGAAATTCAAACCATCATCAGAGAATACTACAAACAACTCTATGCACACAAACTAGTAAATCAGGAAGAAATGGATAAATTCCTGGACGCCTGTGTCCTCCCAAGCCTAAACCAGGAGGAAGCCGAAACTATGAATAGACCAATAACAAGGTCAGAAATTGAGGCAGCAATTAAGAGCCTACCACACAAAAAAAAGCCCAGGTCCAGATGGGTTCACAGCCGAATTCTACCAGACACACAAAGAGGATCTGGTACCATTCCTCCTGAAACTATTCCAAATAATCCAAAAAGAGGGAACCCTTCCCAAATCATTTTATGAGACCAACATCATCCTGATACCAAAACCTGGCAGAGACTCAACAAGAAAAGAAAACTTCAGGCCAATATCCATCATGAACATAGATGCAAAAATCTTCAATAAAATACTGGCAAATCGATTGCAACAGCATATTAAAAAACTTATCCATCATGATCAAGTAGGATTCATCCCCGGGATGCAAGGCTGGTTCAACATACGCAAGTCTATAAATGTAATTCACCACATAAACAGAAGCAAAAACAAAAACCACATGATTATCTCAATTGACGCAGAGAAGGCATTTGACAAAATTCAACAGCCCTTTATGCTAAAAACCCTCAATAAACTTGGTATTGATGGAACATATCTCAAAGTAATAAAAGCTATTTATGACAAACCAACAGCCAATATCATACTTAATGGCCAAAAACTGGAAGCATTCCCTTTGAAATCCGGCACTAGACAAGGATGCCCTCTCTCACCACTTCTATTCAACATAGTACTGGAAGTTTTAGCCAGAGCAATCAGGCAAGAAAAAGAAATAAAGGGTATTCAAATAGGAAAGATGGAAGCCAAATTGTCTCTATTTGCAGATGACATGATAGTATACCTAGAAGACCCCATCACCTCAGCCCAAAAGCTCCTGAAACTGATAAGCAACTTCAGCAAAGTCTCAGGATATAAAATCAATTTGCAAAAATCACAAGCATTCCTATACACCAATAACAGACTTAAAGAGAACCAAATTAAGAACGAACTGCCATTCACAATTGCTACAAAGAAAATAAAATACCTAGGAATACAACTCACTAGGAATGTAAGGGACCTCTTTAAGGAAAACTACAAACAACTGCTCAACGAAATAAGAGAGGACACAAACAGATGGAGAAACATTCCATGTTCGTGGTTAGGAAGAATCAGTATCGTGAAAATGGCTATACTGCCCAAAGTAATTTACACATTCAATGCTATCCCCATCAAACTACCATTGAATTTCTTCACAGAACTGGAAAAAACCACCATGAATTTCATATGGAACCAAAAAAGAGCCCGCATAGCCAAGTCAATTCTAAGCAAAAAGAACACAGCGGGAGGCATCACGCTACCAGACTTCAAACTATACTACAAGGCTACAGTAATCAAAACAGCATGGTACTGGTACCAAAACAGAGATATAGACCAATGGAACAGAACAGAAGCATCGGAGGCAACACAAAGTATCTACAACCATATTATCTTTGATAAACCAGACAAAAACAGGCAATGGGGAAAGGATTCCCTATTTAATAAATAGTGTTGGGAAAACTGGCTAGCCATGTGCAGAAAGCAGAAACTGGACCCCTTTCTGACACCTTACACTAAAATTAACTCCAGATGGATTAAAGACTTAAACGTAAGACCTGACACCATAAAAACCCTAGAAGAAAATCTAGGCAAAACCGTTCAGGACATAGGAGTAGGCAAGGACTTCATGAACAAAACACCAAAAGCATTGGCAACAAAAGCCAAAATAGACAAATGGGACCTAATCAAACTCCACAGCTTCTGCACGGCAAAAGAAACAGTCACTAGAGTGAATCGGCAACCATCAGAATGGGAAAAAATCTTTGCAGTTTACACATCAGACAAAGGGCTGATATCCAGAATTTACAAAGAACTCAAACAGATTTACAGAAAAAAAACAAACAAGCCCATTCAAAAATGGGCAAATGATATGAACAGAAACTTTTCAAAAGAAGACATACATGAGGCCAACAAACATATGAAAAAGTGCTCATCATCATTGGTCATTAGAGAGATGCAAATCAAAACCACATTGAGATATCATCTCACACCAGTTAGAATGGTGATCATTAAAAAATCTGGAGACAGCAGATGCTGGAGAGGATGTGGAGAAATAGGAACACTCTTACACTGTTGGTGGGAGTGTAAATTAGTTCAACCATTGTGGAAGACAGTGTGGCGATTCCTCAGGGACCTAGAAATAGAAATTCCATTTGACCCAGCAATCCCATTACTGGGTATCTATCCAAAAGACTATAAATCGTTCTACTATAAGGACACATGCACACGAATGTTCATTGCAGCACTGTTTACAATAGCAAAGACCTGGAACCAACCCAAATGCCCATCGATGATAGACTGGACTGGGAAAATGTGGCACATATACACCATGGAATATTATGCAGCAATCAAAAATGATGAGTTTGTGTCCTTTGTAAGGACATGGATGAATCTGGAGAACATCATTCTCAGCAAACTGACACAAGAACAGAAAAAGAAATACTGCATATACTCACTCATAGGTGGGTGAGAAAAATGAGAACACATGGACACAGAGAGGCAGTCTACTATACACTGGGGACTGTTGGGGGAAATGGGGGAGGGACAGCAGGGCAGGGCTGGGGGGGATAGCCTGGGGATGAATACCAAGTGTGTGTGAAGGGGAGGAAGGCAACAAAACACACTGCCATGTGTGTACCTATGCAACTATCTTGCATGTTCTGCACATGTACCCCAAAACCTATAATGCAATAAAAAATTTAAAAAAAATAAAAATAATAAATAATAAAAATAAAAAAAAAAGAACTCAACATTTGCACCAATATAGAAATTGTGTGGCACTATCATCAAAATGAAGGAATAGATTTTTAACCTACCACCTTAATTAGTCCGAAGTTGTTGTAGAATATCAACTTAGTTCATGATAAAAGCAATACATAATTAATTCAAAATTGGAAGTGCCTCATGTGGGTGGCCCAATTATCCATGTAGACGAGACAGCCATAATTTCTTTTAATTTAGTCATCACTAAGGGAAGTTATATTTAACTCTGAGTCTAAATTCCACAAAGCAAAATTTTAAAAACTCAAATTGTCCAATAATTAATTATCACTGAGGCAGTTAAAACAAATAATTAGTTTTCATCTGATTTATGAACACTCAAAATCATTTACTCGAAGCCAATGACTCAGAAAATAAAATATGCCAGAAGTAGATATGCTGATTTATTTTAGAAAAATACTTAAGCAATCATTTAATTTCTAAAGGAAATCCGCTCATGTTTTCCTTACGAGCTGCAATGTGTTACAACAATATAGACCACTGGTATAATGAACATTGATTTGTTCAAGAGAGAGCTAGCAGACAGTATTGTGTAGTGAGCAAGGATGTGGCTTCTGAGAATCTTAGCTCAACAATTTACCTACCATGAGCAAGTCATTTTATCTCTCAAAGCCTTAACTTATTCAAACATAAATTGAAAATATTAATAATAAAACAGCACCTAATTGTATTTATGTGGCAGAGAAAATACGATGGTTTTTCAAACAATTTTATTTTCTGTTTGGACACACAGGTAGACTACACTTCCCAGCTTATCTTGAATCAAATGGATGCTGTTATTAATTCAAGTCAATGGTATGTGAGCAGAACAGGTGCATGTCATTTTCAGACCTGGCCTCTAAAAATGTCCCATGAGCCCTTCGGCAATCTTTCTTCACTGGTTGGCCAGCAGCATGTAAACAGTCCAATGGAATAAGAAGCCTGCATCCCTGAATCACTGCTTAAAGAAAAGAGACTGCAAGATTTTGTGGTGCTTGTTGAAGCCACATGGTCCAAATGATAAACTACTTCAAAAGGTTGTCATAATATTAAACAACATAGTGATCATAGGGTGCCTAGGAAGGAGTAAGCATTCAGCAATTGGCACATATTATTAATGTTAGTACTTAAAAATGAAAGACATGTATAATGTCCTGTTGAATATCTAGCCTTCCATAATAGTTAAAATATCTTGAGAAAAAATATAGATATTGATTATATATATATACACATGTTCTATAATGTGTAAAATTAATTACTTAATGTAGTATAATATCTCTCCATATCTTCTGAAGTGGTGCTTGGTTTAACACTGGATTAGGGATTGAATGAATGAATGATCATTTCAGTGCATAATTTGATGCATAAATATAGTATAATGGAGGAATATTTTCCATTTAAATTCACTGGGTAGAGTTACTATGTATATAACATATAGACACTTTTGAAGATTCAAGAATGACAAATTTGGTTAACACTAAAGGGGTGGAGGAACACAAAGTTAGCTTCAACAAATATTATATGCTAGTTCTTACCTGATATGGTGACTACATGAGTGTTTGTGTGATTACTACACTTTCTGACTTACATAAGCTTTTATATATTCTGTTTGTGGGCAACTATAATATAATGAAGGTTTAAAAAAGAAGACTAACAGCTCGGGATTGTAGCTAACAGCTTGGGATTGTAGCTCCCAGTGAAAGCGCAGAGAACGAGAGGATGCCACACTTTCAGATGAATTTTCATCGCTCACGGACCAGAAGATTCCCCATGGAGGAGCCCCACAGGTCACCAGCATGACTCTTGTGGCTGGCGCAGTGGTTTTGCCGGTGCCTCAGCAAGGCAGCTCTTCATGCAGCGTAAACGGGACTGGTTCCCCTTCTGACCGATGTTTGGAGCTCCGGGAAGGCAGAGCCCCTTATTATGGACTCAAGAAGGAAGCCAGACGAGAGATTCCCAGGCAGAAGAGCACCATCAGTCTTATCACTGCTGTTTTGGCCGGGTACAGTGGATTCCAGCACTGGGAATCAATAAACTGGACGTCTACTCAGAAACCTAATTAGAAAGGCAGTAATTGTAAAGATGACAGATGGATAAATTTATAACAAAGGGAAGAAACCACCCTAAAAAGGCTGAGAATACCCAAAATCAGAAGCCCTCTTCCTCTACAGGGGATTACAGTTCCTCATCAGCAACGAAACAAGCCCTAATGGAAAAGGACTGTGTTCCATTAACAGAAGTAGGCTTCAGAAGGTGGATGATAAGAAACTTCTGGGAGTTAAAAGAACTTGTTCTAACCCAATGGAAAGAAACTAAGAACTTTGAAAAAAGGTTTGATGAAATGCTGACAAGAATAGACAATATAGAGAGGAATATAAATGAACTAACGGAGTTGAAAAATACAACACAAAAACTTAGCGAAATATGCACAAGTTTGAATAGCCCAATTGATCAAGCAGAAGAAAGGATATCAGAGGTCGAAGACCTACTTAATGAAATAAAATGAGAAGACAAGAATAGAGAAAAAAAGGATAAAAAGGAATGAGCAAAGTCTTCAAGAAATATGGGACTATGAGAAAAGACCTAATTTACATTTGATAGGTGTACCTGAATGTGGTGGAGAGAATGAATCCAAGCTGGAAAATACTCTTTAGGATATTATTCAGGAAAACTTTCCCAACCTAGCAAAGCAGGACAATATTCAACCCCTGGTAATACAGAGAACACCACAAAGATATTCAAGAAGAGCAACCCCAAGGCACATGATCGTTAGATTCACCAGGGTTGAAACAGAGAAAATACTAAGGGCAGCCAGAGAGAACATTCAAGTTACGCACAAAGGGAAGCCTATTAGACTTACAGCAGATCTCTCAGCAGAAACCCTACAAGCCAGAAGAGAGTGGGGGCCGATATTCAACATCCTTAAAGAACAGAACTTTCAGCCCAGAATTTCATATCCTGCCAAACTAAGCTTCACAATTTAAGAAAAAATAAAATATTTTATGAACAAGCAAGTACTCAGAGATTTTATTACCACCAGGTCTGCTTTACAAGAGCTTCTGAAAGAAGCATTATACATAGAAAGGAACAACCAGTATTAGCCTTTCTAAAAATATACAAAAAAGTAAAGAGCATCAACATAAAGAAGAATTTACATCAATGAATGGATAAAATAGCCAGTTAACATCAAATGGCAGTAACCCTAAATTTAAGTTGACTAAATTTCCCAATCAAAAGACACAGCCAAAACCCAACAGTATGCTACATCCAGACCCATTTCACATCCAAAGATACACAAAGACTCAAAACAAAGGGATGGAGAAAGATTTACCAACCAAATGAAGAGCAAAAATAAATAAATAAATAAAAAGCAGGAGTTGCAATTCTCGCATCTGATAAAATAGATTTCAAAGCAACAAAGATATAGTGGTAAAAGGATCAATGCAGCAATAAAAGCTAACGATCCTAACACCCAGATACATAAGACCCATAAGGAGATTTAGACTCAACGAGACAGAAAATTAATAAGGATATCCAGGACTTGAACTCAGATCCGGAACAAGTAAACTCAATAAATATTTATAGAGCTCTCCACTTTAAATACACAAAATATACATTCTCCACCTTAAATACACAAAATATTGATCGGCCATTATTAATACCCATTTTTAGAATAAAGCAATATTCCTGCTCTCTCTCCCTCTTTGTCTTCCTCTTCTTCACTCCTTTTTTTCTTTCTTTCCTTCTCTCCTTTCAAAAAAAAAAAAGAGGAAGACTGATATTCAGTATACCTGATTTCTGATTATGTAGAAGACTTGAAAGAGGTGTGTCATCAGAGTTTATTAAGTGAACAATCACTGTGACTAAGTATCAAGGTAAAGGGCTGAGATATTAAAATGCATTTGACATTCACATTATACAAAAAGACACTTGCACATGCATGTTTATAGAAGCACAATTTGCAATTGCAAAAATATAGAACCAGCCCAAATGTCCATCAATCAATTAAGTGGATAAAGAAAATGTAGTGTGTGTGTGCACACTACACACACACACACACACACACACACACACACACACGCCATGGAATACTACTCAGCCATAGAAAGGAATAAAATAATGGCATTTGCAGCAATCTGTATGGAATTGGGGAGCATTATTCTAAGGGAAGTAACTCAGGAATGGAAAATTAAACATTGTATGTTCTTTTTCATAAGTGGGAGTTAAGCTATGAGGACACAAAGACATAAGAATGATACAATGGTCTTTGGGGATTCAGGGGAAATGATGGGAGGGGGTGAGGGATAAAAGACTGCAAGTTGGGTATAGTGTACCCTGCGCAGGTGATGGGTAGGAATCACCACTAAAGAACTTATTCTGGTAACCAAACACCACCTGTTCTCTAAAAACCTACTGAAATATAAATGTAAAAAATTTAAAATTTTTAAAACTGCTTTTGACATTAAAAAACCACAGAGATCAATTTTTGGCACTGACAGATCTGTAAGTTTACAATCAACAAACTTGTAGATGGAAGGAAATTTTAGGGAAGGGAATAAGATGGTGAGTACATTGATTGGCATGGGTATCAGAAAATTCAAATTCCAGTCCCAGAGCTGTCACTAACCATGAAATTTGGGGACAGATCATCTGTAAGAGGCTCAGTTCTTAGGTTCATAAAATTATGGGATTGTATTGATTCACTAATTTTGTGATAATTGCTTGTTTTTCAATATCATCATCATAAATACGAGTTTTCATTGCACTACGTGGGGGAGAAGTTATCACTTAGAAGAGTTCCAGCTGATAGAATACTAGATAAATCACTTTTTTTAACTGTGTACACTTCCACTGTATACAAATAGTTGTTTTCCATAGAAGCCAAGTTATGTCAGATAATGAATTGAAAGGCAAGTGGAAACGGGAGTATTTTATTCATACTTAATTGGGCACATACAGTGTGCACATATTCCAAACAAATTCAGAATAGGAATGTATTTTAATGAACCTCATAACAATAGAAGCAGTATGTAAAAAAAAAATTGATCCAGAAAAAAAAAAAAAAGAACGCTGATTCAAGCATGTATTTATGGCATACCTATCACCTCAGTTCCTAGGCAACAAGGCATTGTTCAAACAGAAAGAAAGGTAGATAATTATAGACCTGGTATATTTGGTCTTCTGTGCTCAGGGAAGGATATCAGTAAGAAATAAAATTTTACGTGAGTCCTAAAGGTGTCATTGCATGTGTCTGATGTTTAAATGGAATTTCTTAACTAAATCACAGCTCCTTGTATTTGATGTTCAGCCTGCTGATGGTTTCTTCCTTCCAGCCAGACCTGCATGGCAGCCCCTCCCTCAAACATCCACCTTTGCCCCGCCTCAGGCCTGCAGTCTGCAGTGCTCTTAGCCACAGATGGCAACTATTTTTAGGAGAGCCTGCTGAGAAGAAGAATCATGGAAATGGGTAAGGAAATCACGCTTTCCTGCGGATTTCTTGAAAAGGGCCTCTTTTTCGACCCAGAAAATCCTTTTACATTCAGAAAGAGTTCGCTCCAGTGCTTCTCTTGTTTCATTTTACTTTCTAAAGGTATCAAATGCAACCGTTCATGAAAAGCACCCAGGCAAAAGAGCAAAGCATGCTGCTTAGGCAACCTGAAGGCAAATCAAATCCTGCCTCAGGTCGGTGAGCAAAGTGCCATCCAGTTTACACACAGTTCTGAGCTATTCTCTGGTATGTTCAACTTCAAATCCAAACTAATTATTTATTAATGTACTTTAAAAAATAAACTTTAAGAATCCCTCTATTGTTGCATTTAACCTGCATTTCCAAATATTGACGGAACATCTTCTCTGTGTCAGACATTGCTGGGGACAGAGGAAACAGTGGGAAACAGCCCCATCTTGAATCCAAATTCACAGAACTCCTAACCTTGCAGAGAATGACACTGAACCAATGAATTCATACATAAGTAGGTAATTTCAAACTGTGATAACACTCAAGGAAGCAAAAGGTGCTCTAAAAGCCAGTAATAACCAGGTGTATTTTGGTTTGAGTGATCAAATAGTTGTGAGGGACTGGGCATTGTGGCTCACAGCTGTAATCCCAGCACTTTGGGAGACTAAGGCAGGTGGATCATTTTAGGTCAGCAGTTCAAGACCAGCCTGACCAACATAGTGAAACCCGGTCTCCACTGGGAAAAAAAAAATTAGCTGGGTGTGGTAGCACACACTGGTAGTCCCAGCTATTCAGGGGGCTCAGGCAGGAGAATCACTTGAACCTGGGAGGCAAAGGTTGCAGTGAGCCAAGATTGCACCATTGCACTTCAGTCTGGGCCACAGGTTGAGACTTCGTCTCAAAAAAAAAAAAAGAAAGACATTTGTGAGGATGTGACTCAAACTGAGGCCCAAAAGATGAATCAGCCTCAGTTACGACTCAGATGGGAACAGCATTTTAAGTGGAGGGAATTGCATGTGCCAAGTGGAAAGTTTTATACTTTTCAGAAGTAGAGAAGTACTTGTCATTTTCAGTAGAAGACAAAGGACCAGAAGCTGCAGAGCTACCAAATATTGAGTGGGGATGTGTGGCACAGGTTGAGGTTGAAAAGTTGTAAGTATGCCTATAATTCTTGTCAGACAGTTTATATTTCATTCTAAATGCAGTGAAAATCCCATGACATGAGCTAATTTACAGTAAAACAAGTGGATTGGAGAGTTGAGAATGAAAGCAAGGATACAAGTTGGAGGCTCTCTGGCAATAAATCAGGAGGAAAAACATATTGCACTAGTTAGAGTCCAACCAGAAAAGCAGAATCCACTCTTAAGTATCTTAAAATGAGAAACATTAATACAAAGAATTGGTTATCCTTACAATGGGATGGAAAAGAAGTTAGACACAGTTGGTGGTGAGACAATGAGATACCATCAAGCAAACACCAGCACCCTAAGTCTGGAGGACTAAAGGTTGGAGGCGATATTAGCAGACTCCAACGCTGAGTCGTCTGGTAGAAGTGGGAACCATGAAGGGCCAATCCAAAAGGAGCTGAAGCCAGGGAGGTGAGGAAGCTACTGCAAAGAATACCACACAAGACAAGAGATTTATAGATTTCTCCCACTGTCGATTACCCTGCAGTGATTCCCACTGACAAGTCCCACTGGAAGGCAGCTTACATTGAGGCCTGAAAAATCCAGACAGACCAGGAACCAGCATGTATGTATTTAGGATAAAATCCAGTACAACTGGTATTAGATCAAGTATAGAGATAAGCAGAAGTGGACAGTCGAAAAGACACTCATGTTTCTGACCTAAACAACTAGGTAAATTATGACAACACTGACTTAGAAGTGACAAAGAGAAAGAGAAGCACGATGTCAGCTTGACCGGGCTAAGGGATACCCACAGACTTGATACAACATTATTTCTGGGTGTGTCTGTGACGATGCTTCCAGAGGAGATTAGCATTTGAATAAATAGACTGAATAAAGAAGCCCTCACCAATGTAGACAGGCATCGTCCAAAACTACTGAGGGTCCCCAGTAGAATGAGAAGACAGTGGAAGATCAATTCTCTCTCTCTCTCTTTTTAATCTGAGACATCAATTCTCTCTTTCTCTTAGACTTTAGTACTCTTGGTCCTTGGACCTTCAGACTTGGGATGAATAGAAACACTGGCTTTCCTGTAATAGACAGCATTTTGTGGGGCCTCTCCTCCTCTACAATCATGTGATCACATGAGCCAATGAGCCAACTTCCATAATAAATCTCCATCTATTTATCTGTCACCCATCCATTTATCTATCAATCGATCAATCGATCTATCTATCTATCTATCCATCCATCTATCCATCCATCCTATTGGTTCTGATTTCCTAGAACTCCCTAACTAGTACACATATTATAAGAGCCGAGAGACTAACTGTGCATGTGTTAAGCTTGACATATTAAAGGACTCTAGTTTTGGGTATGTTAAGCTCAACATGCTAAAGTTTTCCATTTACACAAAACATTCTCTCATCTAAATGGGGAAGTCAGGTAGAATTTAAAAGAGGAAGCTAGCTAAAGAGAAAACTTAGGACTTAACATCTTTTATGATTGTATGTACTCTCTGACAATAGATGAGTCTGCCTTGTGCTACAAACTGCTGAATAAAATATTACAAATATTTTTGAAAAGAAGGGCTAATTTCTGAGAAGGCGAGGGAAATAACTAGGATGCAAACACAGATGCAGCCTATTGCTGCCCTGGCAATGAGCTTGCCAGTCTCAGTAACAAAAGGGTTTAGTCTAGAAAACCACACAGGACCAAAAGAGAAGTCTATGAAGATGGCCAAGTGAAATGAAAATGAAACCCAAAATTGTGTAACAGAATGATCCCCAAAAAGCTTCCCCTCATAAAACAGACAGATTGGGAGAAAAATATGTAACAACAAGAAATCTTGCCTGTCTCTACTAGGTCTTGAAGAAGGGAAGGATCTCACCTGAGAATTTATAATCACCATATTGTGGATTTAGGGACATGAATTTACTAAAAACTCATAAATTTGAGAAATTAAAATAAAAAGTGTTTCTGACAGATGATACACTTGAGTACATGACACACCCTCCATTCTGGCAGCAGAGAATTCTCACTGATAAAACCAGGATGAAGATAATATCTCACTCCAAAATTAAAAATAGCAGAGGGACCACAGCAAATTTTTTAGACTCAACTAAGACAATAAGTGTTTTCACTTTGGAAAGTTACTTTGCAATGTCATGTTAAGTTGATTAGTAAACTTGAATACACACATACCCTTCAACCTGGGAATTCTGCTTACTAGAGTAATGCCTAAGAAAATGTACAAGAACATTTCCGCAGCATGGTTTGTTTTCATACAGCAAAATTAATAACAACTTGAATATTGTTCTAGAGGAAGCATAAGTACATTATTACAGACTCAAACAATGAAATACTAGACAGCAGTGGAAAATGAGTAAGCCAGATATACATATATATATATATATATATATATATATATATATATACACACACACACACACACACACACACACACACACACACACATATATGTATCATGGAAAAAAAATCACAAAAACACATTAAGTGAACAAAACAAGCTGAAGAAGGATGCCATTTACATGAGATTTAAGAACTGTGTAAAATCCTTATGATATAGTTGATATCATTTGGATATATGTCCCCACCCAAATCTCATGTTGAATTGTAATTCCCAGTATTGGCGGTGAGGCCTGGTGGCAGGTGATTGAATCATGTGGGTGGATTTCTCATGAGTTGTTTAGCACCAGCCCCTTGGTCCTCCCCTCACAATAATGAGTGAATTCTTGAGAGATTTGATTGTTTAGAAGTGTAGTGCACCTCGCTCTTAACACTGTGGGGATACAACCCTTTGATGACATTTGGCTATAAAGGAATGGAGAAAATTTGTATTGGAAAGACAGACATCAAAGGGAAATTTTATTTATCTTTTAGTTTCATTTTGTTTTTTAATGTTAATGATAGTGCACGTTATACATCTCCTAAAGAAAATTATCCGGCAGAGATGGAAAATTTAAAGATGCATTATCAAGACAAGATAGTTCAAGAGTTAAAGTCCTTGAGGACAGGGGAGCAGAGTGGCCCAGGACACATGTGAAGAAATCTGGCCTTTAGTAGAAGGAGAGAAACTGTTAACCTGGCAAAGGCCCGGTCATAATTACAAAAAAAGTATGAAATTGTCTTTGTGACTGAGGCCTGAAATATAAGATTTTAAATCCATTGTTCTAATACAAAATGGAAACAGAGTTATTTTCATATGTTATCAATATATCTCACTCAAATGATTTTACTAGAAAATCATTTGGAGAGTATGAAATTTGGAGAGTATAGTTCTATGTACTGACCTCTTTTATTCATAAAACCAAACTTTAGTAGGTAAATTTCACTAGATTATGGTTTAGCTACCTTGAAGGCAGGGGCATGATTACCTAGAATTTTATTATTATGAAATGTCAGTGTACAAAGCTTAATAGAAAATGATACCTCAGAACAAAGGATTCCAGGTAATTTTCTGCTTTATTTTTCTCCAAAAGCAGCATAAACACCATGTCTTTCTCTAACTTAAAGCACAGCCCTACCAATGCAAGATGAGCAGGATGCTGAAAGACGTCATCTTGTCATGATTGCACTGTAATTCCACTGTATGATCTTTCTTCTCAGAGATAATTCAATAGTTACGATATCATTGTCTCTCAAGTAGAAATATATTCCCCGTAAGCAACTATAACTGTATCATCTTGCCTATGAATCAGTTCTTCAGAATGTTGCTTCTCTGAGAAACAACTAGGATTTTCTAGTAATCCTACCATTTCACAGCTCATTTTTACCTTTGCAAGAAACACGCATGTTGGAATTGCGTGGAAAGAGAAATTAAAATTAATCACTTTATGTTGGAATCAATGTTATGACGTGTTAGATATGTGGAAGAAATATTTGTTGGGATGGAGTTCAAAGATCTTGGCAAAACAGCATCATTCCTATTCCCTGAATACCTAGTAATTAAGTTGACTTACTTATCTCCCCTAATATTGAAAGGAGTTTTAAAGCAATAGGTAACAAAGGTCAAAATGGATATACAGCAGGGCTAGAAATAACACATCCTTTCCACAATATCAAAATAATGGTCCCGACAGACATCTATGTCACAATCCCCAGACCTAGGAATTTGTTACCTTACAGGTAAAAGGGGACTTTGAAGAAGCTATTAAAGATCTTGAGATAAGGAAAGTATCTTGGATTATCTGGGTGAGTCCACTGAATTCGCAAGACTTCAATGTGAATTATAAAAGGGTCTCTGAATTTGACCCTCCCTTATAAAAGGGAGGCTTGAGGGTCAAGTTCAGAGAATGAGATGTGATGATTAAAGCAGAGGTCAGAGTGTGTAAGGGCTCATGAGCCACAGAATGGGGGGAGCTTTGAGGGGCTGAAAAAGCCAAGGGAACAGATTCCTTTGTAGATCATCCAGAAGGAACACAGTCCCATGACCATGATAGACTTCTAACTCCCAGAACTGTAGGGCAATAAATCTATGTCATTTTAAGCCATCAAATTTGTAGTAATTTGTTACACCAGCAATAGGAAACCCATTCAACATGTATAAAGATCTCAATACAATGCATCACACATAGCACTGTTTTCATTATTGTTATCATCTAGCATTTTTCTTACTCTACTTTGGGCTTGCTTTCCATATTTTGTTAATTTGTAATTATTTAATTCTAAGCATTGTGTGCAAATGAACTTTCTATTCTATTATTATGACTTACAGTTATGGAATCTGAAATAAAATCCCGAATACTCTACCATGTTTCAGAAATTATTAGAAATGGAAGGTAACTGTATGCCTTGAAGATTTTCCTTGTGTAGGCAGTGACAGTCTTTCTGGCCACTTAAAAAGAGGTGCTAAATTATTGCATACATTCATATGAAGAATTGGACTGCTAACCTTGTGATGTATTTGGAAGCTTCTGCAGAATTGTGCTTCTTGGGAGCTGAGCTGACAACATACATATCAGTTCCCACCTCCTATTTTTCTAACTCGTAAAACAAGCCTGAATACTATGTGATATAGATTGGCTATGTCCCACCCAAATCTCATCAGGAATTGTAGCTCCCATAATCCCCATGTGTTGTAGAAGAGACCCAGTGGGAGCTAATTGAATCATGGAGGCTGTTTTTCTTGTGCTGTTCTCATGATAGTAAATAAGTCTCATGAGATCTGATGATTTTATAAAGGGTAGTTCCCCTGCACAAACTCTCTTGCCTGCTGCCATGTACACCTCTTCTCCTCCTTTGCCTTCCACCATGCTTGTGAGGCCTCCCTAGCCATGTGGAACTGTAAGTACATTAAACCTCCTTTTCTTTACAAATTACCTACCCTTGTGTATGTTTTCATAGCAGTATGAAAATGGACTAATAAGGTAAATTGGTACTGGTAGTGGGCACTGATGTAAAGATACCCAAAAAATGTGGAAGCAACTTTGGAACTGGGTAACAGGCAGAGGTTGGAACATTTGGAGGGCTCAGAAGAAGACAGGAAGATGTGAGAAAGTTTGTAGCTTGCTAGAAACTTGTTGAATGACTTTGATCAAAAATTTCAGGCTGAGGTAGTCTCAGATGAAGATAAACTTTTTGGGAACTGGAGCTAGGTGATTCTTGCTGTACTTTAGCAAAGAGACTGGTGGCATTTTGCACCTCCCTGAAAATGGAGGGGACTTTGAACTTGAGAGTGATGATTTAAAGTATCTGGCAGAAGAAATTTCCAAGCAGCAAAGAGTTCAAGAGTGACTTCGGTACTGGTAAAAGCATTCAGTTTTATGTATTCACAAAAATATGATTTAGAAATGGAACTTATCATATAAATGGGAAGCAAAGCATAAAAGTTTGGAAAATTTGCAGCCTGATGATGCAATAGAAAAGAAAAACCCACTTTCTGATGAGAAATTCAAGCTGACTGAAGAAATTTGCAGAAGTTACAAGAAGCCAAATGTTAATTACCAAGGCAATGGGGAATGTCTCCAGGGCATGTCAGAGACCTTCATTGCAGCCCCTCCCATAACAGGCCCAGAGGCTTAGGAAGATAAAACGGTTTCCTGGGTTGGGCCCTGGGCCCCCCTGCTGTGTGCAGCCTAGGGACATACTGCCCTGTGTCTTAGCCACTCCAGCCATGGCTAAATGTGCCAAGGTACAGTTCAAGCCATTACTTCAGAGGGTGCAAGCCACACACTATGGCAGCTTCCATGTGCTATTGAGCCTGTGGGTGCACAGAAGTCAAGAACTGAGGTTTGGGAATCTCTCCTATATTTCAGAGGATGTATGAAAATGCCTGGATGTCCAGGCAGAAGTTTGCTACAGGGGCAATGCCCTATGGAGAACCTCTGCTAGGGCAGTGCAGAAGGGAAATGTATGGTTGGGCCTCCACTCCGAGTCCCCACTGGGGCACTGCCTAGTGGAGCTGTGTGAAGATGACCACCATCCTCCAGATCCCAGAATGCTAGATCCACTGACAGCTTGTACCATGTGTCTGGAAAAGCCACAGACACTCAATGCCAGCCTGTTAAAGCAGCCAGGAGGGGAGCTATACCCTGTAAAGCCACAGAGGCAAATCTGCCCAAGGCCATGGGAGCCTACCTCTTGTATCAGCATGACCTGGATGTGAGATATGGAGTCAAAGGAGATGATTTTTAAACTTTAAGGTTTAATGACTGCCCTATTGCTTTTTGGACTTGCATGAGGGCCTATAACCACTTTGTTTTGACAAATTTCTCCCATGTGGAAAGGGTGTATTTACCCAATGCCTGCACCCCATTGTATCTAGGGAGTAACTAACTTGCTTTTAATTTTACAGGCTCATAGATGGAAGGGATTTGCCTTGTCTCAGATAAGACTGGACTATGGACTTTTGAGTTAATGCTAAAATGAGTTCAGACTTTGGGGGACTATTGGAAAGGCATCATTGGTTTTGAAATATGAGGACATGAGATTTGGGAGGGGCTAGATGTGGAATGATATGGTTTGGCAGTGTCCCCACTCAAATCTCATCTTGAACTGTAGTTCCTATAATCCCATGTGTCATGGGAGGGGCCAGGTGGGAGGTAATTGAATAATGGGGCAGGATTTTACCATGCTGTTCTCATGATAGTGAATAAGTCTCATGAGACCTGATGGTTTTATGAAGGACAGTTTCTCTTCACATGATCTCCTGCCTGCCACCATTTAAGCCCTTGCTCCTCCTTTACCTTCTACCATGACTGTGAGGCCTCCCCAGCCATGTGGAACTGTAAGTCCATTAAATTTCTTTTCTTTATAAATTACCCAGTCTTGAGTATTTCTTCATAGCAATATGAAAATGGACTAACACACTATGATAATTTTTTGTTATTATGAGGAATGCTAAATTAAACTTGAGAAAAGAGTAATGTTGCATTTTTAACTGCTATAGCATATTCAGGACAAAAGACCTAAATTTTCCATGGAGTTTCTCTGGTGTTTTCACCTCAAAATAAGTCCATGGAAAGAAACTAAAATTAGCCCCATGAAAGAGAATTTTGCTTTGATAATGACCAAACCTCTCTCAAATATGAGTTTTGTAACCCATGCTGTTCATTTCCCCAATGAGTTAAGCCAGCAGGGTTCCTGTTAACATACTGTAGTAGTTCATTCTCACACTGTTACATGGACATACTTGAGACTGGGTAACTTATAATGGAAAGAGATTTGATTAACTCACAGTTCTGTATAGCTTGGGAGGCCTCAGAAAACTTATATTCATGGCAGAAGGGGAAGAAAACACATCCTTCTTCATATGGCAGCAGGAGAGAGATGCTCTGAGGGACTTATATTAATAAAAACATCAGATCATATGAAAACTCACTCAGTAACACAATAACAGCATGAGGAAAACTGCCCCCATGATTAAATTATATCCACCTGATCCCACCTTTCATATGTGAAAATTATTAAAATTCAAGGTAAGATTTGGTGGGGACACAGAGCCAAACTACATCACATACATTGATTATTTCTTTCCATGTCAGAATGTCCTGATTGTGCTACATGAAACTCTGTGCCTGTAAAAATGAGGGACTTTAAAAATTTCCAAGAATCTTCCCTATCAATTATCAGGTTTATAGAGCAACATAAATAAATCAAATAAATCAAGACAAATTTAACTTGCTTGGATGAAGAGATGGAAACGTTATGCAACGAGATGTTGCAGATTATACATTTTAAAAGAAAGTTTTCCAGAAAGAGATTACAATTTACCTGAATGATGTATTTTCAACTGTATTAATCTGTAAGATTTTTCTTTGTTCTCTACCGATAAACACACACTGCTTACATTGGAAAAGAAAGCCTGCTTTATATGAATATAAAGCAAGCTATGCATTAAAATATTCATAATGCCAAACTTCCAGGCTTCAATACCTGCTCTTTCTAGAACATCAAATATAATGAACCCTCCAATTAGAATTGAGTTTGGTTCCTTTTCATCCATTCATATTTTACATTACCTGTGTGTGCATGCTATATATAGCTGCCCTTTCTTCATGTAACTTTCTGCTATCTTGGAAGAATTTTAAAACTCCCTTTGCAAATTCTTACAGCCTTTTAGTGTTAAATAAGTTCTCGCTGACATTTACAAGCCATACCATTTACAAGAGTGCACTGTGGTCTTCATGTTTATTCCCCATTCATTGCAATAAAATGTGACGTTTAATACTCTATTGATTATTGCTACAGTAACAAGGGACACTTTTAATGAGTTATTTTCTTCTCTGTGCTTCATCCTTGATACACATTACACACTAAACTGTACTGTACCTTAAAACATGTTTACTTGTATCCAATAATAAGGTTAAACAAGTCACTTTCTTAGGTTTATGAAAAACTATAATACTAGCACAAATTATGCTACTAATATTAAGATATAAAATAGATTGCTTTTCCAATAAAACGATTTTTATGGTGATTAAAACATTTCCTTCCTAGAATTGAAATCATTAAAGTTTATCCTTTGCTTGGTGAATTTGCAAGTTGAAAGTTGACATATATTCTCTATTTATATTTAGGTTAGATGAGCTATGGGGTGAATATTTAGGGTCTAGTTTTAAATAATTCCTTGCAGCAAGGAATGAAGGAAAATAAAATAAATGTTTTAATGATAGTTTAGAAGGTTGGAAATTGGACATGTATGCTTTAATTGTAAAAGTTTTTTAGTTTTTTTTTTTTTTTTTGCTAAGAGATTATCTCTTTATTATGATAATTGAAGGGAAAGCACTAATAAAACAAAGATTTTTTTTTTTTTGGCTTTCTATTCATGTTTAATTAAATTCAAATTTCCTAAGAAACAGCTAATGCTATATCTATGTGCATAATGTGACCATAGCTGTCAAGTCACTCAAAAATAAAATGTCACATGATTTTTTAAAATATTCACCCATTTTTATTTGATTTTTTGTTGGATTATCCTAATAATTCACTGATGGCCCTAAATTGTAAACAGCTTCAACAGTAGCCTTCTTTATATCAGAAAACTCTATTTATCCCCCAAATCTACATTATCCTGTACCTTAGACCTTAAATAGAGTCCTTAGATAACACTTGGTATCTATAGGTTCTGCCTCCACAGATTCAAGCAAGTATGGATTAAAGTCTTTTAAGAAGAAATGAAAAAATAAATTAAAAAACAATGCAGCATAATAACGATTTACATGGCATTTACATTATATTCGGTATTATAAGTAATCTAGATATGATTTAAGGTATACAGAATAATGTACATAAGCTATATGCAAATATTATACCATTATATATAAGATATTTGAGCATCTGTGGATTTTGGCATCCATGGTTGTGGGGAAGGTAGGTAAACTGGGGGATCCTGATACTATTTTTCTTTTTTTCAGTTTTCAAATAATTATTCCCAGAAGAAAATGCGAACTACCATTAGGGCTGGCACATTAAGCCTTATCAGATATTGACTCTACAGCTAATGATTCATTATTTCCTTTCTAACTTGACAGCTTGCTGAGAGCAGCTCCTGTAGAATAAGGCCTCCAGAGAGCAACAAGAAGCATGCACCATGAGAGCTCCAGCCAGAGATGCCAAGTATTACAGGAACGCCAGAGTGAGAATTCTGCATAGCCAGCAGGCTGGCATATGGAAAAGAATTGGAAATAGTAAGAGAAAGATGAGAAAAGTGACCAAAGACAGTATAGAGGCAGAGGCCAAATGAATGCATCCCTGCAGCAGACCACGTACATTTCAAAGGTAGTCGTGGTGCTGATTCCCTAGCAGGAGAGTTTAGTGCCACAGGCTAAGAATGAGTAAAGAGGGAAAAATCATGATGTCATGGATGCAGGGTAATTACTAAGTCAGAAGAAAGTATTTTAAAACATTGGATCACTCTTGTTCTACCATCTCTAACTACTCCTAAATCATGGAAACACATGTGAGCCAAGTTCATGCTGCATGTCACTTTAGTGACACTCTGGGATGCCTGGCATCCCTGATTTGGAGGCTCCAGAAAACATACAGATGTATACATGTATCCTTTAAACTTTTTAAAATAACAATCCAAAATATATTAGCTTCTGATTTTAGAATTCACTCAATTTTCCCATTTAAATGCAGAGTTCCTACGTTGCTTACAAAATGAACAATGTGAATAACAACTGCTTATACCTGCTGGTTTTTGGGGAAAATTGATAGCCATTGTATGTTTTGTGGTTGTTTGTTTTTGTCATCCTAAGGATCTCTGAGATGGCATGAATATATTCATGTAATATGGGTGCATGTGGATCTAACTCCAGAAAGGAATTGAGTAAATAAATTTTCAGAAGCTAAACCACATAATAGAAAATTAGGTATGTTATATACCATACAAATATCTGTAATAACAACAGATTTTATCATTTCTTCAATTTGTTATAAATAGGGTAGTGCCTATATACAATGATTCCATGCATTTGTTTAACAAACATGAACTGAATGCATAATAAGTACCAGGGATCACACCATGTGTTATATACAACAAACCATACATGCACAATTCCTGACCTCAAAAACATACAGTCCAGTGGGACATAGACACAGTTAAGATTGCAGTACCACGGAGCTTCACTGGAAGAAGGCAAGTGAGCTTAATGGATGAACAGGAATGCGCTCAGCAGGTGAATCACAAGTAATGACAAAGACATTTGAAAACCCCAAACGTCCATGAGAGCAAGAGGTAAGAAAATTTTGTTCCAATTACAGTTTTGGCTAATAGTGGTTATCCAACCACTATTATTTGACAATTTTATCTAAAACTGTCCATTTTAATTTCTACCCATAAATCCCCTTATCCTAAGAGAATAAAACGCCTGAGTTGGTTTAGACCATTCTATTCTGAATTGTGATTTGAGATTGCTTAGAATTTATGTGTTTTTTAGAAACATTAATTTAGTGGCCATGACAATGTACCTTGAAGAATTTGAACTAGAGAAAGCGTAATTACTGAGGGCTCTGGCTGTTCTTTGAAATCCATTGCCATGTTTAAGCTGACATCATGCTTCCCATAGCCGCAGTGATGCTAAGGCAGTTTTGACCTTAGGATACAGGGATCTTCTCCTTCAGGCAACCCTGCCTCATGGACTCCCCAGTGGTCTTTTGCTGGACTTCCATAGGACTGCACACTGGTCTAAAATGCTTCTACCAAACTTTCCTTTTCTCTTTCCTTCTCTCATGGTCAGACTTGCATGGGGTATGATGGCTCTCCAGTCTCTGTTCTTTGTCCCCATTTTTTCTCAAAGGCATTTTCCCTAGGAAAATCTTTGAAGGGGCTTCTTGGAGGACCTGGATTAACTAACACAAGTGGTACTAGATGTGGTCTGGTAAAACAGGTCTTATCACATACTTTTATGTGATAAGAGAAGCACTTGGGACTGGCTTGCCGTCATGATTCTATGACAAGCAACATTGAAACAACTGGAAGATAAGGGAAAAGTCCAAGCATGGGTGACGGATGTGTTGGCTCATTACCTGGGCCAAAATGGATGATGCCTGCGCTACAGACACATATAGGAGTGGCCTTGAAAAAGAGCAAAAAGGGAAATTCTTTCCAATGGGCAGAGCTATGAGCAGTGAACTTAATCACTCACTTTTTGTGGAAAGACAAATAGCCCAAGGTGAGAATATGTATAGATTTCCCTGCAGTGGTCAATGTCCTGGATGTCTGGCCAAGGACTTGGAAGGAGAGAATTTAGAAGAGCAGAGACAATAAATTCTAAGGTAGAGGCCTATGGTTGACACAGAAGAGTAAGACTGTCATACAACATGTGAATTAAACCTTAGATATAACTTTTAATTTGCCATGTTGATCTACCTCCATCTGTTGAGCAAATCTACATCCCAAAGCTGTGAAGGCCTAGTGAATAATTTAAATATTAGATCTTTGTTTCTCCTTCTACCTTCTTTAGTCATGTCCCATGAAAAATTCCAAATATATAAAGCAGGAAGACAGAGTAAAGAAGTCAACTTTCTTTCACCAAAATCTTTCTTCCTAAAATAACTGATTAACTAAGTATCTGACATGTGAGACAAACTTTGATAGGTTATGGAAGTAGGTGAAAAGAATATAGCTACCTACAGCATTTTTACTCAAAAAGCCCCCAAAATAAGCAAATGTACAGCAACAATTCTAGAATTAGTAGTTTCAGATTTCAAGTTCAATAAATCAATCACTAAGTATCTCTTAATATCTGCCAAATTATATGTTCAAATCATGTGAGGCCCCGGGAATATAAAATATGATTCCTGCCTCCAAGGTGCTTACAATCTCCTTGGGGACATAACACTGACACTTAGGAAGAAAGGAAGAACAATATAAGATGATAATATCTTCATACTAGAGAAAAATCCAGAATAGCTACCCATTCTCTAGTGAATATGTAGCTTTCTAACAGCAGAAAGCTTAGAGGCTCTGGACAGGATTCTTTGAGGAGACAAAACTTTAGGCTGAATCTTGATGAGGATAAATTTGATAAGATGTTCACAGGACTGGGAAGGAGAGACTCTCTTCAGGAAAATGAGTAGGACAACTAATCATTGAAAACTATAGAAAATACAAGGATACTTTGACACCTCAAGCATGGAGCATCCGGATGGTGGTACCCAGGTGCACCAGGAAACTTAAGGTTGGCAGTACCCAGGACAGAGCTTTTAACTTCTGCCTCTAGAGGCAATCATTGGTATTCCTAAGCACCAGTTTGCAGTCTGGAGTCAACTAACTTATGACAGTTTGCAGAAGCTGACAGCCTGATTAACTGACTCTCAGTAATCATTTTCTTTGGAACTTCTCTGACCCTAAACATCTGGTAATTCATCTTGCCATCTTGCCTCCCCCAAAATGGATTGTGAGTGGAGATGCTTGAAGTCCTTCCATGTTTGCCTACCAGCCAGACCGTCCATGGCAGGGAGCATCTGTATCTGGAAAAGCTCTGTTTGACCTATCTCATTTCAGTGTTGCCCATCACATGCTCTTTCATGATATGAATAGTCACCATGGCCAGTTGAATCCCCATAAGTCACAGATAGATAGTATCAAGAACTCTAAATTGTAATTTTAGGTTCTTTTGTCAACTGTTTGTTTTTATTAGACATAGTCTTGCTCCATTGCCCAGACTGGAGGGCAGTAGCATGATCTCAGCTCACTGCAACCTCCACCTCCTAGGTTCAAGCTATTTCCTGCCTCAGCCTTCCTAATAGCAGGGGTTACAGGTATGCGCCACCATGCCTGGCTAATTTTTGTATTTTTAGTAGAGACGTGGTTTTACCATGTTGGCCAGGCTAGTCTTGAACTCCTGACCTCATGATCCACCTGTCTTAGCCTCCCAAAGTGCTGGGATTACAGTTATGAACCACCCCGCCTGGCCTATCAACTGATCTTTATGACATACAGCAATTTAGAAAGCCAATTCAAACACATTTGAGTTGGGCATTGCCAGCACTTTTTACAGTCCTAAAATAACTGGAAACCAATATCATACTAATTTGGCATTCTACCAAGTGTTAGCTTGCTATATGATACGTCACTTGGGTAGCAAAAGGAGTCATGAGGAAGAAGTGTCACTCTAATTGATGATTTACCTACTCTGTGCTTTTCTTTCATCATAATTTAATGAAATAAGAATAGAACCCCCTTATTTTACAGAGGAGGAAATACGTACTCAGAAAAAACAATTCTCAAGTATTGTAAGCCTGAATACGGAAGAGCCAGTTCACGCCTCTGACAAAAAGATGATGCCACCATGTTGAGCTTGTGATTTTTAGTTGCCTAACAACGTACCATTTTTTAAAATGCTTGTGGATGTTCAAAGCTTCTCCTCAGAGATTGTAAGTGTTTCCAGGCAGCTGCCCTGAATGAAAAGCTTCCCAGAAAGTGAAAATTGTTTTCATAAATGCATTAAACAGGAGCTGCAAGGCATTATCCTCATATATATTTATGAGTAAATCTAATATAAGCCAAAATAGATCATGGGTCATTTTCCATAAAATGGAAGAGAAAATACGTTCAAATATAGCCATCTGGTTTTCCATCTCAGAGACATTCCTGCAAAGCTGAGCCCAAAGTTAAAACGTACATGTTTTATATCAAGGCATCTTTCAGATGTGGGTTTCGAGAAACTGGCTAAAAGAAAAAATCCACTTTTGTTTCGAAAATAAATCCATTATAGGCTACTTCACAACTAAGGTGAATTCTAATTGTCCATATCAAAACTTTGCACTTACAGTTTCATGTCAGAATATAGTTACCTCAACGTTAAAGTGTGATAATCGCTAAATCACAAGATATGCTACTTCTTTCACTGAACTAAATTTATTCCTTTGCTCCTGAAGATTCTACTAGCAACTCTCTTTCATAGTTTTGTTCGTGTGGCTTTTTTGTTTTGTAGCTTCATGTCCCTACACCTTTTAAGGCTCAGTTATTTCTCATCTGGAATATTGCAGCCACCTCAGGACAGTCTCTTTATCACTGGTATCTCCAACTGCCTTCCAATTCTAGCTTATTTTCTTTCCTAACAAAAAGTCATCTTCTTCTGGCTTAAGATTTCCCACTGTTACCATAATTTTAGGAAGCTCAATTTCTTAGCTTGACACTGAAGCCCCTTCCCAAGTTTGGCTAAGCACTAACCTTCTCTTCATTTCCAAACCTGGCATCTCCTTGCATTCTTTCTTCTTTGGGTCATGCATTTCCATTTCAGAGATGCTTTTCCCTGCTTTTCTGCCTATTCAAACCTAATAGCTGCATCGAAATTCCGCTTTGGGTGTATTCTCCCAAAGTAGCATATTCTGTGTCAATTAATTGTAATTTATCTCTTCATATTTTTCATGCCATGTTCTCTATATTCTTGAAGTCACAGATCATGTGTGGTTGAGTCTTTGTATCAATTCTTAGCATTAGCCTGATGTGTGGTAGGTAAGAAGTAAAGGACCATTTAGTGAATGAATGAATGAGTGGAGTCATAAATTTTTATTTGTCATTATTCCCTTGTGAAAATGATATATCCTTAATAAAACAGACAAATGATTTAGAGGGTTGAGTCTGTTTCTCTGTATAGTGCTAACCATCATGTAAGAGAAAAATAATTCCTTTCCTGCATTTTATTTTTAATTCCTTATCCTTTTTGGTCTTATTTTTGAAGACACAGTATGCATCTTTATTGAATAAATAATGAATCCATACCTTCCCATTGTAATACTCAAAAATTCCACATTTGAAAATGAAGTGCTTATAAGCATAGGCAGAACTAACATTTACAGAGAATTTACTATGTGACTGGCATTGTGCTAGATATTTTATATATATTATCTCATGTAAACCTCCAACAGCATTTTACACCAGACATCAATGTTACCCCCATTTTACAGATGAAACAAATTAACACAGAGAAGTAGTCATTTGCTCAAGGTTAGGTAGCAAGTAGCATACTCAGGCATTAAAGATAGGTAATGTCTCGCCAAATGTCCAATTCTCAACTATTTTTCTACCTAGTTATTTGATGGAGGAATGCATTGAATGTAAACATTTCTGTTTCCTTTTCCTTGCAGAGTTTGCCCCTATGAATTGCTGTCGTTTTTGGACATGCATGCCATCTGTGAAGCTTATGCAATACACAGTCTTCTGCAGCCAAAATCATATTGACAAGTTTATATCTCACAACTCATTTAGGTAAGCTTACTCATTCCTATATCAAATCTTTTATATTGTTTCTCTTTTAATTTTTCCTCCAGTTTCTGTTGCTTTTTTTCTACCATCTACGGTTCAGTTACATAAAAAGAAAACTACAGGACCAATAAATTAGGACACAGTTTACTTTGTATGCGTGCATGTGTGTGTGTGTGTGTGTGTGAGAGAGAGAGAGTGTGTATGTGTGTGATAATTACATTTTGAGCAATAAGTCAGGAGCTCAATTTAAAGTAGTTTGTTCATAACGAACAAATGTTTTCCTATAGCTATCAGTGAAATACCTCACTGGAGGAAAAGATTGGCAAGTCTGTGAAGAGTAAGACAACCTTTTGCCAAGTGAAGCATGTTAGTTCTTTTAATCTATAATTCAGTTTATCTCCTGGCTCAGCAAAACACTTGAGAAGGCTCTAAGACCCTTCTGTTAAGTGTACTTTATAAGCATGGTCTCAAAGGCGGTGAGCTGCAAAGAGAAACCATTGAATAATGCCATTCAATGACTTGTCTCAACAATATGCACAAGCTGATATGAGCGAATCTGAAATAAACAAAAAGATGGTTCACTCCTATGCAACTATATTTTCATAGGATTATTTGTATCTGATTTTCTCGGCAAGGGAAGACATTCTAAATTGATATGCTTGCCTTTAAACAAAGTTCCTATTCCACAGGTTAGGAGCATAAGAAAACACACATTTGAAGAAAACACATGTAATTTCTGCACAGACACACATATGGGAAAAACACATGTAATTTCTGCTTAGAATAAAAATTTAGACTTGATATAACTCTAAATGTTATAAGAAGCCATTGCTCAGGAAGGAATGAATTTACCTATGTCAGATTCTGCAAGGCATTCAATTTCCTCTTAATTTTATGAGCATCATTACGATAGGAATATATGCCAGACTACTTAAGTGAATATTGTGAAATATTATGAATCATTAAATTGTAAGCAATTAAGTTATAGAAATGAAAATGGCAGCTTTTAGCAAGAACTCAAGTGACATCCAAGGATCATAAATTAAAGGAGAAAAACATAAAAGATTTTTATTCACAAAGTGTTGAGGTAATATATAAAGTTCCTTTTAAAAATTATTTTAACTCTCTAGTTTCTGAGATGTAATTTGAATTAACCCAAATTGATTTTGAGATGGCCCTTCAAATTTTAAAATCTTATACAAGATAACATGGTGTTTGATGGCATTTTTTTTTTAATTTTTATTGCATTATAGGTTTTGGGGTACATGTGCAGAACGTGCAAGATAGTTGCATAGGTACACACGTGGCAGTGTGTTTTGCTGCCTTCCTCCCCTTCACCCACACTTGGCATTCATCCCCAGGCTATCCCTCCCCAGCACCCCCCCCCCGCTGTCCCTCCCCCATTCCCCCCAATAGACCCCAGTGTATAGTAGACCGCCTCTCTGTGTCCATGTGTTCTCATTTTTCTCACCCGCCTATGAGTGAGTATATGCGGTATTTCTTTTTCTGTTCTTGTGTCAGTTTGCTGAGAATGATATTCTCCAGATTCATCCATGTCCTTACAAAGGACACAAACTCATCATTTTTGATTGCTGCATAATATTCCATGGTGTATATGTGCCACATTTTCCCAGTCCAGTCTATCATCGTTGGGCATTTGGGTTGGTTCCAGTTCTTTGCTATTGTAAACAGTGCTGCAATGAACATTCGTGTGCATGTGTCCTTATAGTAGAACGATTTATAGTCCTTTGGATATATACCCAGCAATGGGATTGCTGGGTCAAATGGAATTTCTATTTCTAGGTCCCTGAGGAATCGCCACACAGTCTTCCACAATGGTTGAACTAATTTACACTCCCACCAACAGTGTAAGAGTGTTCCTATTTCTCCACATCCTCTCCAGCATCTGCTGTCTCCAGATTTTTTAATGATTGCCATTCTAACTGACGTGAGCATTTTTAAATCTCTATCTTTGATAAAAGAAAGATCAACTTGCACAGAAATGTAGCTAAGTTTTAAAGTTGGTTGTTATATAAATATATTAACTTATATGCTATGTAGCTTATTATATTCAAAAAGAAATATTATAATATTGAGTATGAAACAAATGTAGAGTGTCTTTGGTAAGCTTTCTCATTTTCGTATCTACTAATTCATACAATATTTAAAAATTAACTTAGCAAAACCATTTTAGCAAAGCATGCTAAAGAGTATGCAGGCTTCACATGTACTGGTTACCAACTTGTGTGAGTCTGGTGAGATAGAATAAACATGCACACAAGTTACATGAAGCAAGTTTATTACCTACTGATATGGTTTCACTGTGTCCCCACCCAAATCTCAACTTGATTTGTATCTCCCAGAATTTTCATGTGCCATGGGAGGGAACCATCGGGGGTTAATTGAATCATGGGGCCGGTCTTTCCTGTGCTATGCTCTTGATAGTTAGTAAGTCTCGTGAGACCTTCCTTGTTCTCTCTTGCCGCAGGTACCTAAGGAGTGTCTTTCACCCTCTGCCATGATTGTGAGGCTTCCTCAGCCAGGTGGAACTGTAAGTCCAATTAAACCTGTTCCTTTTGTAAATTGCCCAGTCTCAGGTATGTCTTTATCAGCAGTGTGAAAACGGACTAATACACTCATAGATAGGCAGCAACAGATAGCAGCAGCTTAGGATTCACTGTGAGCTGGTCCCCTAAGATGAAGGAAAGCTGCCCCAGTTCTGATAAAGTCTTGACTATGCATGCCCCACTTGCAGCACAGCTGAAGGATCCCAGAAAGTAACCCACTCTGTTCTTTGTTTGTTTGAGAGGGAGTCTCACTCTGCCTCCCAGGCTGGAGTGTAGTGGCATGATTTCAGCTTACTGAAACCTCACCCTCTGTGGTTTAAGCAATTCTCCTGTTTCAGCTTGGATTACAGGTGTCCACCACCACACCCAGCTAATTTTTGTATTTTTAATAGAGACAGGGTTTCATCATGTTGGCCAGGCTAGTCTGGAATTCCCAACCTCAGGTGATCTGCCCACCTCAGTTTCCCAAAGTGCTGGGATTACAGGCATAAGCCACCATGCCCTGCTGTTCACTCCGGATTTTATACCCCAGGGCATATGACTCACTGGGCCACAGCATTGAAATACATCCTGTTTTTAGGTGGGAATTGGAACAAAGGCCATGCTGTTCTGGCTAGTCCCTCCCTATCTCAGAACATTAGATTTCCAGCACATTATACTCTTAGTCTTTAGAAGTTCAAGTGGAAAGTGGGGAAAACTGATTTAGTCCAAGTCCACCTAGAGAACTGTCCTGCAAAAAGCATAATGCTATGCCAAGTGGATCTATTGTAGTTTTATTTACAAATTGTCCTGACTATATTATGGAACCAGTCATGGTGCTCTTGAGTAAATGAGGCTTTTAATCTCAGCTCTATAGCAAATGGCAGAGTCTAAAAATAGGTCACTATGCTTTATCCCAAAATTATTCTATTCTGCCATTGACACTATTGAGAAATGTTTCTAATTCTTCTCAAGAATAAGATTTCACTATTCCCAGAAGAAGCCACTGATATGCTTCACATACAAGCCATGTGGGACTCACTTTATGATGACTGGGATATTCTCCTACTGAATATGCCTATTACCCAGGTCATAACAAATGTTGAGGTTAAAGGAGCCCTTTTACATCAGCACCCCAGGTGACATTACTCCTGCAGAATCATACAACTGTTTGAAAAGCTGTATCAAATTTGTCATCCTTCATGGGCCTTACAAATGCTTAATAAAACATTAAGATAATTAACAACAGAAAATTGGAAAGGTAAAAGGGACTCAAAGGACTAGCCCCAGAAGGGTAGTGAAAATCTTTAGATGGTTATTAAGTAATGAAATAAATAAAATGAAAATTGATGGTGTTAAAACAAAGGTCTTTACAACACTATTAAAGGCTGGGTGAACCAATGGGAAACCCTGATGGTCCCCCAACATTAAAGGGCCCCAAACCAGTTTTCTGCATTTGCTCCAGACTGGGGAAATTTCAGGAAAACCAAAAGACACAGGCTACAATGAGAAAGCTGACCTTGCCTGGGGCAATGAAGAGGCAAATTAAGACAAACATTGATAAAAAGGCCTGAGTCCCTTGGCTCCATTCCCTGATGGGAACCCAAATTCTCTTTCAGCAGAAAAGGCAAAATGGTCCAGAGGTAGAGAATAAATGTTCCTGGGACCAGAATATGAGAATGTAAAGGTTCATAGGATTATGAGATTTGAGATGTTTAAACAGGTTTTATGTAATAACCTAGTTGTGACTTCTGTACCTAAATGTCTTATAAAAGCTGGTATTGTATCTGACACAGTAGTAGTGGGAGATTTCAACATCAATATTCGATAGATCAATGAGACAGAAAATTAACAAGGATATCCAGGACTTGAACTCAGATCTGGAACAAGTAAACTTAATAAACATTTATAGAACTCTCCACTTTAAACACACTCTTATCAGTACCACATCACACCCACTCACAGGTTTAAATGAAATATTGGTTGGCCATTATTAAGCATGATTGATGGTATAAGGGAGGTTTTCAATACCCATTTTTAGACTGCATTCTAGCCTGGGCAACTAAACAACACTCCCGTTCTCTCTCCCTCCTCCTCTTCCTCTTTTTTCCTCTTCTTCATTCCTTTTTCTTTCTTTCTTTCTCTCTTAAAAAAAAAGCTGGTATTGTATCTGACTGGGGGATGTTTCCTCTATCCAATTTAATAAAACTGATTATATAAAAGGAAAAAAAAAATTACCCTACTGTAAACGCATGCAGTATGAATACATATCACTCATTTGAATATCTCTAAAAACCTTAAATGTTTTAATATTGTAGACAAAATGTTATTGGTAAAATAAGCAATAGTTCCTAAAGTGTTGTATCAACTGCAGTTTATGAAAGTGACTCATTATTAGAAAGGTAATAAACCAGTCATTTTTTAATTTAATATACCATTGATTTGAGAACAAATGAGAAGGGAAATTATTCTTTAAGAAAAAATTGTGTTCCAAAAGAAAATAATATTAAAGACTACATGGTTGACAGACATCTTTAAAGTGGAGGACAATTTTTTACAAAGAATTATACTGAGATTGAAGATGTTCTAAGTGAATATAATCTGTTGGGTCCAACAGGGAGACTTTGACCTAGTGACAGATAAACAAATGCACTTAGACACAGATATCTAGTCAAAGAGCAGGCTGGGGGTCTGGGCAGCTTACAGACCTTATGCTGTAAGGTCAGCAGCTGTGACCCTTACTAGCTGGCTCTGTGGGCATTTTATTTAATAGAGACTTAATAACAGAGGCTTTGAGTCAACATGCTAGTGAAATTAGGCTAGGTTCCGAGGCCTAAAGCAAACACCATTTGTTCATAATAACACTGTTGAGCCCCCTAATAGAAAGCAGTCATGTGCCTGTAGATGTTCAAAGGTTGGTCTTAGGACTACATGAGTAAACAAGCTCTTTAGATAAACTCTTTTACATTTCTTTGTACTTACTTCCACTTAACTGCCTCTGGGTTTTAGAACCGCCAACTTTGGCTCATTCCTTCCCAAGGCTTTTGCAAAAACCTCCCGATCTTCCAAGAAGGTTTGTGTCTATTCCTCTATAATTTTTCTCTTATAATTTCTCCACCACCCTGACTGAACCCCTATAATAATCTTAACTTTTTAAAATCAAATGGATGACATTGGTTCTTGAAGTCTTTACAAATATCTTCAGTTGTGGACAAGCCAAAAACCTCAACAAACACATCTATTTCCTGGAGCTGATGTTTATTTATCCAGATCTTGAGATGCCCTCAGTGTCTCTGACAAGCCTTCTTAACTTCCCACTTCTCACAGTAGTCCTAGCTCCTGCAATTATCAAGGATATTAATATAAAGAAGAGAAAGTATAATATGATTTAAAGAATCTTAAGTTTTACTGAACTCAGGGTGTCCAAGGGATTCTATGATACCATAATTTACTCTGTGCAATAATAACTTTCAACAAAGGAACAAATAAAAATTTCCAGCCACTTTATGCATAAGTCCTGACCAGAAGTTCAAAATCTTGATTTTCTTCTCAAATCTTTTTTCATATCCCTCCCTCATCCAGGCAAAACTGTACATGTATGCTATCATAAATTGGAGAAACATATGCTTTCTGATATTCCATGCTGTAGAACACTATCAGTTGACTAATTTTGGATCCAGACATTTTCCACCCTACTTTAAATACAAATAATGCCTTAAAGATTTTATGTTGGCTGGATGCGGTGGCTCACACCTATAATTCCAGCACTTTGGGAGGACCAGGCAGGCAGATCACTTGAGTTCAGGAGTTTGAGGTCAGCCTGGCCAACATGGTGAAACCCCATCTCTACTAAAAATACAAAGATTAACTGGGTATGATGGCGTGTACCTATAATTCCAGCTGCTCAGTGGGGGTGCTGAGGCAAGAACCTGGAAGACAGAGGCTGCAGTGAGCCTAGATCACACCATTTCACTCCAGCATGGGCAACAGGGCAAGAATCTGTCTTAAATGAATAAATAAAATTAACAAATCATCTCAATTATTTATTTTTTTAATATTTATTTTTATAAATATTTATTTTGTATTTATATATTTAATAATCTGATTTATTTATTAAGATCATTATGTATTTATTAAGATAAATAATTTAGTAAAACTTAAGATTCTTTAAATCATATATTTTCTCTTCTTTATATTAATAATGATAAATAATATTTTGCTAAATATTTAGTTAGCTAAATTTTGCTCACTAGCTAGGAAAGTACATTTATATCATAGTACAATGAAACAGTATAGATAAGAAAATTGCAGGTATAATATAATTAGTCTAAAGCAATTCACTAGTAATAAAGGAATAAATTGTATGATATAAAAGTAGCTTCATATAGATTTCTACTTAGGGATTACACAAAGAATGAAATAGAATGGTAGCCTCAAATATTTTTGGATCTTAAACATAATTCAGTCTACTTCCCACAATGTTAATACTATTCCTCCAACGCTTAAAATCCCTCACCATTTACTCCTAATTAAACTTTTCTTTATTATTCTTCAATTGCTCACTCATTAATTACAACAATCTACTTCCATAACCTTCTCTCAGGAGAACATTGGCATGAGCCCACCTGCTTTTTGCTATATTAGCATTGCTCAAAATGCAAATTTCTGATATTTTCTGAAGCTTTGTATAAGATATTTCTTTCATGTACTTTTGGAATTATCTTACCTTGGTCAGTGTGGAAGGAAAACAAGGATTACATGAATTGCATGCTCTGAATTTGATGACAGCTAAAGTGGTGACCTCATACTGTTGCTCTCCTATCTCAAAAGTATTTCAGTTCCTAGAGTTATTTTATCTTTAACGAAATTAAAGCCATTGAGAGCACAGATGAACACACACACACACATACACAATGAGTATCTTTTGTGAATGAAAAGGACAATGAGAAACAAAGCCCTGCTTTATTAGGACCATTGAAGAGCAGATTCTACTTCTTTAATTAAAGGACTTGAATGGTGCTTCACTTTTTTCATATTTAGAGTTTGTTTTTCAGGATTCATTATTATCTGTTCAATATCTACTTTTTTTCCTCCTTCACTGTAATCATAGAATCCTTGGCAACCCTTCTCACTTCCACTGTCCCATCCAGTAACCACAGTTCCCAGCCTTCCCTGAATCTGGTTGTGGTCACCTAACTAATGGGATATGAGAGGAAGTGACATGTGCACCTGCAAATCACTTCTTTGGAAAAGAAGCTGCTTACCTTCACTTCACTTTCCCCCTTTCTGAAGTCAGGGAAGAAGTAACAATTTAGGAGCTAACTTATACTCAGAGATGAAATCTAGAGCCTCTTGCCTACCCTAGATACTCTGTCCAACACTGGACCAAATATACAAGAGAAATACATTTATATCTTGTTTAAGCCACTATATTTTTGCAGCTTAGCTAAAGCTGTACCTTAAATAATAAATATATCAAGCAGTAAAGAAACCTGTTTAACTATTAATAACCTTATGCAACCAAAACTTATAATGATAAAAATAGAAGGTCTACTAAAAAAACTAGTGTTGCAACCACAGTGATCTAAGAAATGAGGAAAGGATAAACTGTAGCTCAGTATTTCTATATTTTCAAATGTATACTAAGATTATCAAATTTTGTTTATTCTGTCCAGATTTTTAAATGGGCATTTTTATTGTTTTCCTTTTTATCATGACCAATTTTAATTTAATTGATATTATATATATATATCATATATATATCTTATATAACATATATATAATATTACAGTAATATATGTTGGTTATAAAGCATAACAAGATAATGAACACTCACGAGGCTTTTTTCCAGGCAAATAACTAGAACCTTACTAATTTGCATCTACTATATTTGTCCAACTTGAATGAATTTGGAAAACACAGATTCATCCAATACTTCTGTCACCAACCCAGTGATTCTTAGGATCCCATATTTTTAGAAAACAAATCAGGAGCATATTAGTATTACTTCTAAATCACACATGAAAGTTAACCATGATACAGACTTTGAAGCTAGTTTTGAACCTTTCAGCATTCTAAGCCTTGTATTTCTCATCTTTAAATGCTGTATGAATTCCTCCATCATAGAATTACAGCAAATTTTATATGAGATATTGCAGGTGAAGGACCACGTCTCAGAGTCTTCCTCTAGTGGGTATGTAGCTGCTGACTGGAAAGGAAGAGGGAGACTGCTAACAGTGGAAAAGAGGTAAAGACTTCCCAGCACACTCAAAGCAGACGGAATGTTGAGTGCAATGATCAGGGCTTCCTCAGGCATTGTTGTCTGTGAGTGAGTGAGTGAGCAGCTGAGTGTTGGGTAAAGGCAGAATATACAATCCTGTCATCTTTTAATCTGCTACAATAAAATGTGATTAAATATCCTGATGCATATAAAAAGGCTTAGAATAGTGAAGGACACATAGGCAGCCTTATTTCATGTTTGCTAAAGCTGCTATGCTTGGGCAAGAATGTAGAGAAGTGACTCTGTGATACACACAAGTTATTCCTTTAGATAAGGGACATTAATATGTAAACTTATCTCTTCATTTATTTACATTGGGTCATTAGAATTTAAACCACTAGAATGTGCTTATAGTAATTTATATTCTAGTGACTCAGTTTAAATAAAGGGTATCATTTATAATGTTTACCAAGTTTGGAGTTTGTTGATGTATCCTTAGTGCCTCTGATCATGTCTGACACACAGTAGATGCTCGATCATATTTACTGAATAAATGTCTAAGAAATCAAAATTTTCCAACAATTTACTGTATTCAAAATTTTCCAACAATTTACCGTATTCAAAGCATGGAAGTTGCTCTCTCTTCTGAAATGATAAATTTATCAGTAGGCAGGAAGGTAGCAGATTGCTAAATAAATTATTGTGAATCAGAATCTGTTGAATTTGATTAATGATTTCCAAATCTTGCTGCTGAACAGAATGATCTGAAAGAAATTCATAAATACAGATTTCTGCGGCCAACACTGGAGAATCTCAATTGCAGATATATATTTTTATTTATCCGTTTTACTTAGTTGAAGTCAAATTTTGTTTGTAACTTAATCTGCTATATTAATTATACCATAAACGACTGTTAAAATACCAATTTCACAAGCATAGTTTTTCATGAATAAATAATACTACACTGAATGAATGTCATAAATTATATCCCTTTGTATTTTCATTGAACACAGGTTGCTTACATTCTTTCATCACAGTAATGTGTTTAAAAGCATTTGTACTTAAATATTTAAAAGTATTTGTGTATTTAAATATGTATTTGCTGACAATAGGTAAACAGAAATTTTTAACAGTATGTTGTTACTGAGCTATTTTAACCTGCTTTTTTTCCGAGGTTTTTTTTTTTCACCTTTATCAATATGTATCTCCCTATTTATAAACTATCCAAGCAACTTCCAAGACCTGGCAGCAACTCCCTGGCACAATATAATCCAAGGGACATTCCCAGAGCAAAGAATGAAGCAAGTCACCTAAGCCTCCTGGGGATACATTCCATAAAGTACTAGACTATGTCTTAGAAAAAAGATCAAGGGGGACCTAGATGTTTGCTCTCCCTGAACTAGCTTATGAACTACAACTTTACCTCTGATTTGTCTATAAATACACCCCCAAGTTTTGTTTTCTGGTTTTGCTTTCAAAATGTCTCAGGTTTTCCATTATTTTCCAAAATATGCTGCTTACCCAAATGTAGGACCTCAACCTCCTACCTTGAGTACTGAGGGATAGAGTTCCTTATAACAGTCTTGATTGATGTCTAGACTTACATTTTCCCCAGACAATCTATCCTACTGCTAATGTTAAATTTTCAAAAAGGCAAACTCATGACTCTTGTTCAAATACGAAATGAATAAGCATTAAAATGAGGGAATTAATGGCTGAGGGAATCGGTAAGATGTTAAAAGCAGTTCAAGAGAAAACAGAATATATACATATAAATGTATATGTTTAGGTATATGTGTGTGTGTTGTGAATATAAAATCAGAAACGCTGAACTGCAGTTGCTAGTAAATGCATAACTGGTTAATATCATATAATATAACAAAATGTAACCCTTGGGCTCATCTTTTCCACAGAGAAGAAACCAGGTTTTTCTCCAACAACCAAAATTTATCTGCTTAGTCATGAATTTCTACAATCTAACTTCTACTCTACTCAGTTGCAACATAGCTCAGCCAATAGAAAAACAATCCAAGGTACACATTTCTATACAATCAGATAAACTCATCATTTTACTGAAAAGACACCAAGTAATCACTACTGCATAGTCTCTTATAATTACCCTTTACTGCTGTTTCAGCTTTTCTAATACAGTGTCATGATCTTCCCCCTGCTTCTACATTAATCATTCCAGAATATACCCTCCAGTCAACACAGGTCAATTTTTGCCACTTCCTGCAATACTTCATGATTTTTCTTCTTGTGCTATGTCAAACTTCCTTCAAAATAATTCAGCCAATGTGTGTGGTAAATGCTTGACACATAATAGTGTACCGATATATTTTCTACCTTCATGGAATTTACAGTCTAAAATGATCTTTCTCTTTTTTCTCCACGTATTTTCCTATTCTTCATCTGTCAGTGCTCAGTGTTCATCAATTTACAAAAGCATTTAGGACAGTGGTTCTATTTTAGCCTTTTATTTCAAGTAACTTCTACATCTATTACTTTTTGCTTTAAAAACTAATAACTGTTACTTTAGGTGCAAGGATTATATACAGGGACTCAATGACTTATGCAGTCTTCATGATGAAGAGTTTCTGAAGCACTTTTGCTATCAAACTTTTATGATGTAGTTAATTAAGCTTATCTCAATTTATGATTCATAAAGCTTTGATTTCAGACTGGCAGCTGTCACATAAATATAGGCTCAAATGAGCATAAATATGCAGGTGCTGATCTATAAAAACATATGTACTGTGAAGCAAATCACTTATAAAACCTCAACGGAAAAAAAAGCTGGAAGAGGAGGTAGGAGTAGTTATAATCCTGGTGTTTGATAAGGAGACTACGATCCTCTTAATTCCTTAATTTATTAAAAGCTTCTTAGAATAGTGGTAATCTCATTTTCTGCTGCTAAGAATGAGTAGACAAAAATTATGCATCTCTATGAGGTTGTACATTTTAAAAAAAGAGTAGGAGAAAGTACACTCCCACAGATTAAAATATTAGCATAAAGCAATTTCACATCCTTGGTTATATTATTATGGTTTTCTACTTGTAACAGTCACAGAAAAGAGCCTTATACACTGGATGCTGAATAGTTCAAATATTTTAAAATGAAAACAGAATATATGATCTGAATGCAAAATCAAATAAGCATCTACCATAGCAATTTTATGCTGATACCTGTATCATCTTGTTAATAACTTCTGAAAATGAACTTGGTGCAAGCTCTAGTAAGGAAGCTATTTTAAATTAAAATCTTTTTCTTTTGTAAAAGTTTCATATTAGGTATGTTCATCACATTACTTTCTGGTAGAAACACAATACTAAGTCAGGTAGAGTCAAATTGCTCACCTCATCCGTTAAAGGTAGATAGATTAGAAATAAAATGATAGTGAATTTGTACTTAGAACTGAATGGACTGGATAATCATCTAATGGCTGCATTATAGTGAGGAAGGGCTTCATTTTCATCTCTCCTTAGAAACCAATCAACTTGATTAGATACCATAAAGATGAGTCACAGGGCTTGCAGGAAACATAGAACATGTAACCTGAATAAACTTTTTAAAAGATTATCTTTTTCTTCCTGTAAGATCTCTTACTCCCAACTCTTTGTTTTTATTTCGAGGACTGAAAACAAAGCAAAAAAAAAAATACAACCTGAAGTAATAAAAATTAAAATTATTTTATTTTCTGCCATCTGTTTTGAAGTCACAGACATCTACCCTAGTAGCACGTTAACTTATTAAAAATGAAAGACCAATGCTTTGGAGCACGTTTCTGAGAGTAAAATTAAATTATAGCTGCTAAACACAATTCCTGAAACCAAAGGAATTATGGCTGCTTGATATGAGTGATGAAAGCATTAGAAATTTCAACACCAAGAAGACAAATAAAATGGTTACCTATTTTCTGTAAGAGTAGAATTCCAATCTAGATGACTAAAACAACATGGACTTGGAATAATATATCCTGCTAGAAAAATAATTAATATTATTTTAACAGAATTAATGTCTAAAGTATATTCAGGAGCCAATAGTAAGCTATTATTTTAAAATTTACTTTAAGTACAGAACTAATTATTTTGAATTTGATATTAAACCTTTTTTTTCTCAAAATACTTCACTTGGAGGAACTGCTTAGGTAACTATTAAAAATATAATATGTACTATGTATGTTGTAAACCATAAGGCAAAACTATAGTCCATATTCTATCAAGATGTCCTTTCTAATACACACATAAATTACAAATTAATAAATTAACAAGTTTTGGTGCTCAGCAATGCTCATATATTCCATGAATGCTTATTTCTTTTATGGCTACTTACCAGTTTCATGCTTCACTGAAAATAATACAGAAATATTTAAACACCCCTTTTGTCTACTTAATAGAATTCCAGAACTAATGACCAGGAAACATTTTTAAAGTATCCAGGTAATTCTGATGTGCATGGTCTAAGATTGTAATTGAATAAAGAGTGTTTTAAATAATCATCAATTCATGGAAGCTGTCATTAACCTTTTTTTTAAAAAAATTCACATTTTGGTATAAGCGTGTTGATGCTTTCCTGTCAAGTATCTATTGTAATTAAAGGAACAGTGATATAATTTATCAAATAGAGTAGATAGCATAAGGTTTGATAATCGAGTCCTTGATATGATATTCATTTTCCTAATTTTGCTTAATTTAAGACAACTTTAAAGTGAAGTGATGATTCCATCCACATTCTGGGTAGCACATAAGAAAATATGTCCTAAAGATATGCTGAATTGTTGAGAAGAGATCCAATGATGGTCCTCTATTATAACCTTTCCAAATGTGGTAGGTCATTGCAATATTTGAAAATATGGGAGTAGGGCCCTTAGCTGTATTGTACTGATATCGGACAATGAACAATGACATCTTTGAGTGGAATTTTCGAAGTGGTAAAAAAATTCAAAAGGATAATGGAAGGATATAGAAATGATCTTAAAATTGACTGAAACTGCAGCCAGATACACTCGATCCACTCTCCAAGCATAAGAATGTAATAGCCACAAAATAAAAAACAGAGATTAGACATGGAAGAGCAAAATGCCTGGTGCACATAACAATGTCTTGGACAAACTGCTAGTTACACCCCTACCTTTCTGTAAACACTATCAGAATTATATATTTTCAAAAACACTTCTAAGACCAGAAGCTTTCATTTACAGTGGAAAACTATTCACCCCTTAGTTTTTCAAACAAATATTTCTTTCCATTTGAAATTTTTCTGGCTCTCAAATAGACACTGCTAATGAACTTTTTAAAAATACAGAATTTTAAAGAAGCAGTGCATGGAACAGTAAGATCGGCTTATTAAATGTACATCATTGGGGTTGATTTTTAATCTTAGATCCCTCTCCTCATTGGGCATGTGCCACTCTCATTAACATTCAGGGAGTTGCATACATGCATTAAGGAAAAGAAAGTTCCTTCAGAGTAATGAGGCCAGAAGAGTATGACAAAATCATCGTTTCTCCTACTCGCTTTGCATTTACATTCGATACTGCTCTGCTACCCATAATGTACCTTCTCAAACTTTATATTCTAAACACAGATGTATAAAGTCATTCTTTGCTATTTCATAAACACTGCTACTGTAATTTTACAGAAAGCTAAACACACTGGAATATGTACTTTTGTAACTAGAGGAATGATCCAAGTGATTTTCTTTAACATCTGCTAACTTCCGTGACTAAAAATTTATTAGATTCTGCCTGTGAATTTGCTAGGGGCTATTAAACAGTGAACAGAAGAAGGTCCCTGCTGTGTTTGTGCATACAGTTTAAAGAACAAAGCAAATGACAAAATGAGCATTTGTGTAGTTTTTATAGTTGATAAACTGCTTTCAGATGCCTTATTTAAATCAATTCTCAGAGCTACCTTAAATGTTATGTATGGATTAGCTTTAGTTTATGGAAGTCTTTAAGTTGCCCAGGGTCACAGAGTTCCTGGAGTAACACCACGAGCTACGTTCACATTTTCTTCCCCTACACCATTGCTCATGCGCACAGTTTTACACAGAGTTAATGTGACTGTTGACTCAAAGAAAGAAACTGAGACAAAATTAATAGAGGTAAAGGTAAAGGGTTTATTTAGGCTAGGATTGAAGACTGCAGCTGGGAAGTGCTTTTAAGTTATCTTGGGAGGTGCTCCCACAAACAAAAGAGTCTTGAGATCTTAAAGAAAAAAGGACGAATCAGGAGAGAGGCAATTACAAAAGTTGTTTGTCAGGAATTCTTATTGGTTTACAAAGATAACATTGATTAGTGATTGGCTATGTATTGTGGAACTATGAGTTATTGTGTCCAGCATATGCCAGTGTTTTAGGTTAATTTAGAGCTGTTGGTGGTGATATTGAGTCTACAGTCCACAGAGCAGGTGGCTTCTAGATGATTACCTACCTCAGGTGGGATGTCTGCAAGGCAGGGGCTGATATTCCTCAGATAAAATGTTTCTTTTCTTTCTTATGCCTTTTTGATAGTTGCTTGTATGTTATCCCCTATTTGGAAAGATTAGATTGGTATCCCTTTGAGGGCAACAGTAAAAGCTTTTCTTAATCTATTTGCATAGTTTTCTAACAGTTGATGGAGTTTGAGTTGAATCTTACTGGGAGCAGAGACAGGTAATAACAGAAAATCTATTTTGAACACGAAAGCAGAAATTAAGGAGGGTATGAGAAAGAAGAACACACTCATTTCAACTAAAGGAACATGAAAGACTGCAGGGAAGATAAAAATCCGGAGGTGATTCTGTCTGAAATCACCTCACCTGAGGTGGTTTAAAGAGGATGATGTTTGCCTTTTCTTTCTTCTCTCTCTCTCTCTCTCTCTCTCTCTCTCTCTCTCTCTCTCTCTGTCTCTGTCCGTCTCTCTCGATCTCTTTCTTTCTTTCCTTCCAGACAGAGGCTCTCTGTCCCTCCACCTCCCCGGTTCAAGCGATTCTCCTGCCTCAGACTTCCGAGTAGCTGGGATTATAGGCGCACATCACCATGCCTGACTAGTACTTTTAGTAGAGACAGGGTTTCACCATGTTGTTGAGGCTGGTCTCGAACTCCTGACTTCAGGTGATTCACCCACTTCAGCCTCCCAAATAGCTGGGATTACAGGTGTGAGCCACCATGCTGGCTGATGTTTACCATTTCTAAATTATAATGCAGAGAACAACGATGTTCTCTTTGTAGGTGTGGTTGAGTGTTAAAGCAAAAAGAACAACCAGGGCTCAAAGAAAAATCCTTACCAAATCCTCTGTGTATCTGAACCGAAGCCAAAATGATTGAGGCAGAAATTGAGAAATAAAATTTGGCTATTGAGAAGAAGTAACGAGGCAAACACTAGACCTAAAGTAAAGAACAAAGAGGCAAGCTAGAGAGGGAGAGAGTGAATCAATTAAACAATCAAAGATCTTACCTTTTAAAGGATGAGCACTAAGATACATAGCACAACTTTTCCCACAAGTTAGGAAATGGTGGAAATAAAGCAAGAAATTTAGTGATTACTGAAGCCCTGTGATTCAGAAGATTAGGGTCAATAATTACTAAAGGTAAAAACATATAACAAGTAGTTGATCCACACTAATTAAAATAAGGGGTTAGTAATTACTAAAGATAAAAACATATAACAAGTAGTTTATCCACACTAATTAAAATAACGCAGAGTTGAGGATAATCTGTTCCAGCTTTGTATGGTTGAAAAACTTCTGCCTTTACTAGTCAGTATCACCTGGAACATTGTAAATTGCCTTTGTTAATGGCTGAGTTGTTTAGCTGATGTTTGGATAATTACTGAAAAATCCTCAGCTGCTTATAATGGAAACAATGTCTAAGTTTTCATGGAAATATTAATTCACTTTTCAAAACCGGACAGGATGCTTATATTTCACCTTTCTTCATGTTTCACTCTTTCACCCCAGTTCCCAATATAGTGAAAGAAATATTGAAATAAATTTTACACTGTCTTAGTTATGTGGTCTTCTGTTCAGGAGTTCCTGATCAAATGCATGTGCTGATTGAATTTCTAATGTGGGTTATGCACAACTGGCTGACTTTTAAGATTACTGAAGCAAAATTCTAGCTCATTTTTATTTCTTTTTATTTAATTAAATTGGATGTGCAATTTTACATTATGGAAGGAAAAGAATTTTAAAACAGCTTAAGTTTTGGCCTAATTTGAGAAAACCTGTCGCACATTTCAGGTTACTATGATCTTTAAATGATGTTTCTAATTATTGCCCATTTTGCCTATGTGAAGAATACTGACGATAAATTTCCCTGCACAAATATGCTAATTATTTAGGTTATATAAATTATAGATTCCTTTTGTGTCAAATTAGCCTTCTGTGTTTTAAATACTTCTCTTTTGCATACTCAACAGAAAAAAAGTTTAGAAACAACAAAATGGTTAATCAAATAAGCCCAAACAAATTAAACTTGCTTTTTTCTTGTTTCATATTATTTTAATATAATACACAGTGTATATTTAAAAAGTCACAGGACTAAAGTTCGCCTTGTGTGCAAATTAAGGGTCTGTATCAGTAATATTAAAAACCTTTTTTACTTTCCAGGTCAGGGAAAAGGATGACTTTTTAAAAAATGATATCTATCACCAAAGTTCTTTCCTATTTATGGTATAATCTAGGTATATCAAGAGTGCCTTTAGTGTTAGTTTTATTTGCTGTAGAAGAAAACACTATTTTGACCTTTATAGCAATATGGTTTATGTTCACAGCCATCAAATCTATTTTCCTACTGAATCATGTGTTTCTCTGCTCCATTTGCAATGCAGAGTGAAGTTTTCCCACCACCTCATTAATTTAAATTATCAGTCAAATATGCTTATGAGAACTAAGTAAAGAAATACAGGTTTTATCCCGGCATGAGCTTCACTGGGCTTTTCTCCTCTAAGGGAGGATATGCTCAGCCATATCATCAACGTTCTAAAATATGAAGGTTTTGTGATTTAAGATTGAATGATTCCTCTACACTTTTACGCTCTCATTGTGGTTTTCAAACTGCTTGATACTGCTTTCATTTATGCCACTTTTAACATATAGATTTAATAGAGTTGTCTGTGCCTTCTTGTAGGCAGAGGAAGGAAAACTATATTTCTTAGAGATTTAAGCAAAAACAGTCTTGAGTATTTGTTTAGCTGTACATTCACCCTGGTAGTCCTCCTACAAAATGCTATTTAGTACTTGCTGGTGTGGAACACTTCATACTAAATATTCCATCATTGTCTCATTGCCCAGCTTTTACAGTATGAAAGTTTCTATGACATTTGCTGGTAAACACAGGTACTAAGCAAAACAATGAAATCAGTGATATTGTATGACAGCCAAGCTTGCAGGGCATTTTGGGTCTCACAAATGGAAGTGGCAGAAGGTGTGCAAATTCATGAGGCCAGTAATTCCTGAGTGTTTTCTAGTTGGAGTTGGCTGAAAGCTTGACCCTACTACCTTGAGTACATTATGTTAGGTCTAAAATGGAGATTTGTGGGACTTGATGAGAGATGCTGGTAGCTACTACGTGGCATATAGACTTCACTGGTCTAGTTCCTGAATATACATCACACAGAAACAAGCATCTTTCTAGTTTCATGGGCAGAGCAAGGCCAGCAGCCTTGATTTCCAATCAGTGATGGGTTTTTTAGACAGGTATACCTACTAAATTGGAAAATCCACACGAGATTTTGAAGTAGTGCCCACATAGGTGAGGTTTCTATTTTCTCAGTTTTTTTGGAGTGGTTTCACACACAAACTCATCTTGTGTTCATCATTGATTACTGCATAGGTAAATATGGTTTACTCTAGTAACTGGAGTATTAGAAACTTGGTAAACTTAATCCCATTTACCTTATCATACTTTAAGAGAGTAATTCCTTAGTGAATTTATTGCCTTTCAGAAAAAAAAATGTGGCTGAGAAGAAATGGATCAAAATATTGACTGACAAACTGACAAATGGATTACAAAGACTAGCAGTATTGTAGTTTAATATTTATTCATTTATTTAGAACATCAGTGTCTGAGAAATTTAGCACCACATGGAATAATTTTAAATATGCCCACTTGACATTTTCATTATTATTTCACTTCAGTACATCAGCATTAAAGAATTAGATTTATTTCAGCCAACAAATTCTGAGATGGATAACTTCTCATTGTCAAGCCAACATCATGCTCTTCAGGGTTTCAAACAAAGCTGAATGTATGGAATCCAGTACAGTGAATCTACACAAAAGACTTAAATACCCTATGATTTGTCAATTCTTATAAAAGCTGAAGGAATATTAGGTGAATACCAGAAAACTGACACTCATGAGGAATGTTCTGTGCTCTAAGATAGAGTGATACCTAAGGGCCAAGCTCAGGATCCAGCTGTTACTTACTAGCAGGTAACCTTAAGTACATTACTTAATGTCTTTGTGTCTCGGTTTCCTCATCTATAAAATACTAGCATCTCACAAATGGAAAATTACATGAGTAAACTTTTGTAAAGTTCTCAGTTTGTATTAGTGTGTAAGTATTAGCTACTTTATCAGTCAGGATCCAGTCTGGACAAGAGAAAACCACTTCAGGAATTTCAAAGAGAAATAATTTAATGTAAGAAATTGTCTATAGTGGTGTTAAAAAGCTGGACGAACAATAATAGTAACTTTTAGAAGAGCAAAAGAGCCTGAAATCAGGTTCTCCAATAGCCTATACCTGCTTCTGAGCTGCTAGCTACTCTTCCACTGTCAGTACTGCTGAAGTCTTCAGTTATCCTGATCCTGTCAAAGTGTGGAAGCGGTGTAAGAGTAGGCAGTTAGGCAGACATGAGCAGGATAGGAGAAGCCCCTCCACCCAGGACTGTTAGGAGACCATCAGGTGGTGGTTGGGGTTGTTAGACTGTCTCTCTGAAATGATAATTGGTTGAGCCAACACCACAGTGAGATGGTCTCCCAATAGATAGAAAACACCTGGAGCTGGTGATCAGCAGCTTCCCATTCAGATCTCAAGTTGAGTGAGCAGACTCAAGCATGTGCACTAAGAGGCTAAATGGCAGACATATGACCTTCCTTTGGGGTTGCTGGACCCGTAAAAGAAAATCACCCCTAGAGAGCACGCGCACAACTTTAGTAAACACACGACGCATGCGGTCACCCTCCCAAAGGCCAACAGACACTGCGCATGCAGCAGCATGCCCAGAGGAGAAATCAAGGGAGGAGGCAAGAAAACCCTGGAAACATGACAAAAGATAAAACCCCAAGTCAAGGGCTGAATGGGGCACATGGATCTCCAAAGTCACCCACTTGGCCTCTTTTCCAAGTGTACTTTGCTTTCTTTCACTCCTGCCGGAAAACATTTTTTTTTTTTTTATGAGTGGCAAGTTTATGTGTCACTTTTATTTTCTTCACATTTTCTGTATATACAGTAAAATTATTGTTATAACAATATAAATTTGGCTACAAGGCCATTAGCCATGGCATCGTATACTACACTCCTTAGCTAAGTCCCCATTTTCTTTTTCTTCTTTTCTTGTTGAGTCTTGTTTTATGGCATGTTAAGTTTCAGATGTCTTTCCTTTTTTTTTTTAATTGTACTTTAGGTTCTGGGGTACATATGCAGATAATGCAGGATTGTTGCATAGGTACATACATGGCAATGTGGTTTGCTGCTTCCATCCTCCCCATCACTTATATCTGGCATTTCTCCCCAAGTTATCCCTCCCCACCCTCCCCACCCCTCAGCTGTCCCTCCCCTGCCCACCCCCAGCAGACCCCAGGGTGTGATGCTCCCCTCCCTGTGTCCATGTGTTCTTATTGCTCAACACCCACCTGTGAGTAAGAACATGCAGTATTTGATTTTCTGTTCTTGTGTCAGTTTGCAGAGAATGATGGTTTCCAGATTCATCCATGTCCTTACAAAGGACACAATCTCATCATTTTTTATGACTGCGTAGTACTCCATGGTGTATATGTGCCACATTTTTCTTGTCCAGTCTACCATCCAGTCTACCATCGATCTACCACTGACCTTCACAGAACTGGAAAAAACTACTTTAAACTTCATGTGGAACCAAAAGATAGCCCACATAGCCAAAACAATCCTAAGCAAAGAGAACAAAGCCAGCGGCATCATGCTACCTGACTTCAACTATACTACAAGGCTACAGTAATCAAAACAGCATGGTACTGGTACCAAAACAGATGTAGACCAATGGAACATAACAGTGGCCCTGGAGGCAATGCCAAACATCTACAACCATATGATCTTTGGCAAACCTGACAAAAACAAGCAATGGGGAAAGGATTCCCTGTTTAATAAATGGTGTTGGGAAAACGGGCTAGCCATGTGCAGGAAACAGAAACTGGGCCCCTTCCTGACACCTTATATGGGAAATTTTTTAACTCCTGCTCTAAAACTTGTCTTAGTCTCTCCCTCTACCTTAAACCTACTTCTGCCTCTTGGCCAAATTCTTTTCTCCAAAGAGACAAGGATAGAGTTTGCTGCAGACCCATATGGATTTGTCACTGATAACAACTGTTGGAGTCAATTACTAAATGTTTCTTCCTTTCCCTTCCCTCTAACTCATCCCCAATGCCTCCTATTGGCTAAATTTTTATTTTTATTTTTATTTTTTGAGATGGAGGTTTGCTGTTGTTACCCAGGCTGGAGTGCAATGGCACAATCTCGGCTCACCGCAACCTCCGCCTCCTGGGTTCAGGCAATTCTCCTGCCTCAGCCTCCTGAATAGCTGGGATTACAGGCATGCACCACCATGCCCAGCTAATTTTTTGTATTTTTACTAGAGATGGGGTTTCACCATGTTGACCAGGATGGTCTCGATCTCTTGACCTCGTGATCCACCCGCCTCGGCCTCCCAAAGTGCTGGGATTACAGGCTTGAGCCACTGCGCTTGGCCTCCATTGGCTGAATTTAACAGGGATACAGCTAGCAGAGTATTATGGGAAATGTAATTTGGAGGCACACAGGCCCAGCAGTGGAGAAGATAGTTCATTTGAAGTCTAACCCCTCAATGAGCCTAAGACGAACTCTGGGACATGAATGACTTATTCCTTTTTAAGGCAAGGAAACTGGCCTTTTTCATTCCTGGTATCTATTGATCTTTGCCAGCTGCTGACCCCTGGGAGACCTATCATCCCAGACAGTGCCCCAGATAGTGAGGTGGATCCTATCAACCTAGGTTAATTCTCAGAAGGGTAAGTCTGTGAGCTGTTAGTAGCCAACACTCACAACTGAGATATGAGGGCGCTGGCTCCTCAAAACAAAACCTATCGGCTACCTTCCTATACTAAAGTGGCATTGGAAGCTTTGGCCTAAGAATTTACAGATGGGAGCATATATTAGATAATGGCACCTGCTGGCATCTGCACATTTATTAGTCTTGAAATTTCAAGTTCTATAAAAAGAAGATAACATCAAATATTAAGAAAATTTACATTAAAATAAACATTTGTATCTTAAAGATGGATTGCTTCTATTACAGAAGAACAACCAAAAGTTTCCCTAAAAAAATAGTCTTTGGGAATAATTTGCTACTTCTAAGGTTTTTACTATCATTTCTGTTGAATATCATTGCTGATCTACAACCAACCTCCTCCTACGGGGTGACTTAAAATAGAACTCACCTCCACCCTTAGTGCTATAACTTCAATAAGACAATTCAGACTAATGTCTTAGAGTTCCACAAAAAGGCAATCTCATTACTTATCTGGCAACTCCATCCTCTACTTAAGAAAAATTCTTAGCTAGGTATGGTGGTTCACGACTATTATCTCATCACTATGGGAGGCCAAGACAGTAGGATTGCTTGAACCTAGAAATTTGAGATCAGCCTGAATAACATAAGGAGACCCTGTCTCTACAGAAAATTTAAAAATAAGCTGGGCATGGTGGCACATGCCTATGGTCCCAGATACTTGGGAGGCTGAGGTGGGAGCCCTAGAAGTCAAGGCTATAGTAAACCAAAATCATGTCACTGTACTCCAAGCAAGGTGACAGAGTGAGATCCAGACTAAAAAATAAATTAATACAATAAAATTAAACTAAATTTAAAAAGAAGTCCAGGTGCAGTGGTACACACCAGTAGTCCCAGCACATTGGGAGGCCAAGGTGAGCAGATCACTTGAGTTCAGGAGTTTGAAACTAGCCTGGCCAACATAGTGAGACCCTGTCTGTGTAAAAAAAAAATTAATAAAAAGATAAGAAAACTTTAAATAAAGTAACAAACCTTATTTGCAACAAGAAAGTGACCATAATTTTTACATGGTAGTGATTATTAATGGTATGTTTCTGCATAGAAACTTTCTACAAGCTTTCACTGGTGGAGTTTTTTATCTCCAAATGTTATTAAAGTTGGAATGGATTTTAAATGCCATTCAGTCACCCCCACTCCCCCATTGACAAATAAGAACATTGAAGCCAAGAGAAATGTAATTACTTTGCCATAATTTAAAAGCCAATTAAGAGAGGAATAGGAACCAAACATCAGTTCTGTTATGTACAGAAGAAAGGTGGGAATGGCCTTTCTTCTGCACCACAGTTCCTTGTAGTTGTGCTATTTAATATAGACTAGATTTGATATTACCTACTTATTATCCATCTATTCAACTATTTTCTGTCTGTATCATTTATTTATACAATAGTCTGTTTCAAAAAGGATTTCAGTTGGCTTACAAAAATAGATACAAAACAATGAGATTATAAACATTCAATGCATAAAGTGAAAGAAAAAAATGAATTTGGGGAAAAAAGTGAAGGTATGGTTGAGGTTAGTGTACAAAATACTTAGTATGGGACTTTTCCACTGATTAAAGATGGTACATTAATTAAGATCTGAGATTTCTATTCAAGAAAATAAGAAACATGGTCATATCAGAGTAGATCAAGTAATTTGATCATTAGTTACATGGATCACAGTAACAATAAAACAAAGATAAGCCAGTTGCTCACAAAGCAATCAATATTTTCTGACAAAATTAATAAACTGTTTTCTTAAAGAAATGGCACCACTCCAAAGAAATGTATTATAAATAAAATCAGCTTGATGCCATTGCTCTTTTCTGACCCCATGTCTGTCAGGACGTAAAAAGAAATTAAGTATAATTTTTTATTGTTTTACAAAATTATAAATAGATCTTTTGTCATGTTATAACTTAAGCTACAAATCTAAATAAATTCCTGCTTTACTGTAATTATACCAGTAACTTTCAGGAAATTTCAGATAAAGTCACAGTAGGTAGTAAAATTGCTGTCCCATAATATCATTTAACTACTGAAACTTGAAATCTCATTATTTCAAGGTAAAAAGTCTGAGATACATGGGAGTGTCTGAAGGTGTAAAGGATATGAACCATCTGAAAAGTTAGTGAATAAGCCTGTGGTGGAAGATAATGATCATCTAAAGACTATAGCACTTTAGAAATAAACCCAATTTACTCCTTCAACCTTTGTTTCTTTAGCTATTTTTTTAATATAGTGAATTGTGCCTTCAAAAATTATTAAGAAATTTCTAGAAAGGGAGATACAGCTTTAATTAGATCCTTGCCATTTGAGGACAAACTCACTAATGTGACATAGAGAAGGTTGTCTAGTTATTGATTGTGAAAACATCACAGGTTAATGAACACAAAAAGCCTTTAGCTCTGATCTCTGAGAAGCTCAATATTATCATTCCACTAAGAGATTGATTCAAATCAGCAGTAGTGTTACTTTATTTATTTTTTAAGAGATGAGGTCTCTACGTTGCCCAGGCTAGAGTGCAGTGGCTATTTACAGGCATGATCATAGTGTATTGCAGCCTTGAATTCCTGGACTCAAGCAATCCTCCTACTGAATCCATACAACTGCTGTTTATAGTTTCTTTGAATAAACATAGAAATTGATCTTCCTAGTCTTAAAACTTGAGAAACTTACATTTGTCTTACCTGAGTTTCTTTCTCAGGAAATTAACCATCAGACCTCCTAGGTAGTATCAAAAAAAACTGAAACTTACCAGATCACTGCATCTGAACAGTAAGACATCAGTCCCCTCATTTGTCATGACTGCCTAACTGACCATCTGCTTCCTGCTGATCAACTCCTTTTCTTTACCCTTCTGTAATTCCAGTTGTTCCATACATGATTACATTTCTTCAGCACTGTATAAACCCCTGTTTTAATCAGTCAGGGAGATGAATTTGAAACTGATCTCCTTGGCTGTAGCACCCCATTAAAGCCTTTTTCCCTGGCAATACTCATTATCTCAGTGATTGGTTTTCTGTGCAATGAGCAGCAGAACCTAGACCAAACTCCTGGTGTTTTGGTAACAAATTTTGGCTCCCTGACCAGGAACGTGTTGCTCCTGGCTCAGCTCCTTGTGGGAGGTGCAGCAGCCAGCACTGGGACTTGCCTTTGTCTAAAACTCAAAGATCCGTGAGTGAGGGAAGGGTAGCACCCAGCTCTATAGCTTCAGCCTGCACTTTTCTCCCACTGGAGCCAGGGAGGATGGATGGCTTGGTCCCAAGACTTGTCCCCAAAGACCAACTCTGTGGCCAGAATGCCTCTTCAGGCCTGATCCTGACCCATCCTTCCTCATTGGCTGGAACTTTCCTACAGGAACTTTTATAACTCTAGCCAGAGTCTCAGGGACAGAACCTGGATATCCCTGTGCCTGAGACCCAAGTGGGAGGGGTGGCAGCAGTCTCTGTGGCCCAGCAGACTTAGCCTGTCCTCCTGGTAGTTCTGAGGAATCTGGGCAGCCCAGACAAGTGAGTTTAACCCAGCAAAGCACACCCCCTGCACCAAGGGACAAAGTGCTTCATTAAATGGGTCCTGTCCCCCATGCCACTCAACTGGTGAGACCCTCTGACAGAGGTTGCCAGACACCCTATACAGGAAGGATCCTACTGGCACCTGGTTGGTGCCCCTCGAGGTCCAAGATCCCAGAACAAGAAGCAGGTGCCCATCTTTGCTGTTCTCTAGTCTCCTTGAGTGACACCTCCAGGCACAGGAGTGAATCAGATGAATTGGCCTGAAGTGAACCCCCAGCAAACCAGCAGCCCTACAGAAAAGTAACCTGACTACTGAAAGAAAAACAAACAAGTGAAAAACAAGAGCATAATCAACAACAAAAGGACCCCCACAAAAACCACATCCAAGGATCACCTGTCTCAAAGATCAAAACTAGAGAAACTCATGAAGATGAGAAGGAATCAACGAAAAAATGCCGAAAACCCAAAAGACCAGAATGCCTCTTCTCTTCCAAATGATCACAACATCTTTCCATCAAGCGTACAGAACTGTATGGAGAATCAGATGGACAAATTGACAGAAGTAGGCTTCAGAAGATGGGTAATAAAAAACTATGCTGAGCTAAAGGAGCATGTTCTAACCCAATGCAAAGAAGCTAAGAGCCTCCATAAAAGGTTAGAGGAATTGCTAACGAAGAACACTTTGCTGAAGTAAGACATGCAGAAAAGAATGGAGAAAAAAGAATGAAAAGGAATAAGCTAAGCCTCCAAGAAATATGGGACTTGATAAAAAGACTGAACCTACAACTGACTAGAATACCAAAAGGAGACAGGGAGAATGGAAACAAGCTGGAAAACACACTTCAGGATATTATCTAGAACTTCCCCAACCTACCAAGACAAGCCAATGTGCAAATTCAGGAAATACAGAGAATACCATTGAGAGACTCCACAAGAATACCAATCCCAAGACATAAAATCATCAGATTCTCCAAGTTCAAAATGAATAAAAAAACTGACAAGGGCAGCCAGAGAGAAATATCAAGTCACTTACAAAAGGAATCCCATCAGACTAACAGTGGACCTCTCAGAAAAAACTCAACAAGCCAGAAGAGATTGGGAGCAAATATTCAGCATTCTTAAAGAAAAGAGTTTTTAACCCAGAATTTTATATCCTGCCAAACTAAGCTTCATAAGCAAAGAAGAAATGAAATCCTCCCCAGTCAAGCAAATGCTAAGGGATTTCATTACCACCAGGTCTGCCCTGAAAGACCTCCTTAAAGAAGCAGAAAGGAAGACCCATACCAGCCACTGCAAAAACATGCGAATATAAGGAACAATGATACCATGAAGAAACTGTATCAACTAGTGTGCAAAATAACCAAATAGCATCATGATGACAGGATCAAATTCACATATAACAATACTAATCTTAAATGTAAACTGGCTAAATGCCCCAATTAAAAGACACAGACTGACAAATTGGTTAAGAAGTCAAGACCTATCAGTGTGTTGTATTCAGGAGACCCTCATCTTACATGCGAAGACACACATAGGCTCAAAATAAAGGGAGGAAGGAAAATGTATCAAGCAAATGGAAAGAAAAAGAAACAGACATTGCAATCCTAGTCTCTGATAAAACATAAATCAGACTTTATACCAGCAAAGATCAAAAAAAGACAAAGAAGGGCACTACATAATGGTAAAGGGAACAATTCAACAAGAAGAGCTAACTATTCTAAATATATATGCACCCAATACAGGGGCACTCAGATTAATAAAACAAGTGCTTAGAGACCTACAAAGAGACTTAGACTCCCACACAATAATAGTAGGAGTCTTTAACACTCACTGTCAGTATTAGATCAATGAGACAGAAAATTAACAAGGATATTCAGGACTTGAACTCAGCTCTGGATCGAGTGGACCTAGTAAATGTCTACAGAACTCTCTACTCAAAATCAACAGAATATATATCCTTTGCAGAGCCAGATGGCACTCATTCTAAAATTGACAACATAATAGGAAGTAAAACACTCCTCAGCAACTGCAAAAAGAATAGAAATTGTAACAGTCTTTCAGACCACAGTGCAATCAAATTAGAACTCAGGATTAAGAAACTCACTCAAAACCACACAATTACATGGAAATTGAACAACTTGCTACTGAATGACTCCTAGGTAAATAATGAAATTAAGGCAGAAATCAAGAAGTTCTTTGAAACCAATGAGAACAAACAGACAATGTACCAGAATCTTTGGGACACAGCTAAAGCAGTGTTAAGAGGGAAATTTCTAGCACTAAATTCTCACATCAGAAACCCAGAAAGATCTCAAATCAGTACTCTAACATCACAAGTAAAAGAGCTGGAGAAGCAAGAGCAAACTAATCCAAAAGCTAGCAGAAGGTAAGCAATAACTAAGATCAGAGAAGAATTGAAAATCCTCAAAAAAAAAAAAAATCAGTGAATCCAGGAGCTGTTTTTTGTGTGTATATGTGAAATAAAAATTAACAAACTAGATAGACCACTCACTAAACTAATAAAGAAGAGAATCAAATAGACACAATAAAAAAAGATAAAGGTGATATCACCACTGACCCCACAGAAATACAAACTATAAAGACCTCTATGTAAATAAACTAGAAAATCTAGAATAAATAGCTAAATTCCTGGACACATACACCCTACTAAGACTAAACCAGGAAGAAGTCAAATCCCTGAAAAGACCAATAACAAGCTCTAAAATTGAGGCACTAATTAACAGCCCACCAACAGAAAAAGCCCAGGACCAGATGGATTCACAGCTGAATTCTACCAGAAATACAAAAAGGAGCTGATAACATTCCTTTTTAAACTGTTTCAAACAACTGAAAAAGAGGGACTCCTCTCTAACTCATTTTATGAAGCCAGCATCATCCTGATACCAAAACTGGGAAGAGATACCAAAAAAAAAAAGAAAAGAAAAAAGGAAACTTCATATCAATATCCGTGATGAATATCCATGTGAAAATCTTCAATAAAATACCGGTAAACTGAGTCCAGCAGCACATCAAGAAACTTATCCACCATGATCAAGTCAGCTTCACCCCTGGGATGCAAAGCTGTTTCAAAATGTGCAAATCAATAGCGTAATCCATTATATAAACTGAACCAATGACAAAACCCACATGATTTTCTCAATAGAAGCAGAAAAGGCCTTCAATAAAATGCAATATGCCTTCATGCTAAAAACTCTCTTTAGATAATAAGGAAAAACAATGATATGTGTATAAAGTTTTAAGGTTCAGAAAAGACTAGCCTTCTCCTTATTAAAATTATATCGACTTGGATTTCTCTCAAATTACTTTAGTTGTGTTTATCATTATTATAATTAAGTGACATTCATTGGATTAACTAGTAATAAAAGGAGTGAAACTTTCCAGTTATTTTTGACCCCAAGCCATTTACCACTGCTTCATGTGTGTACTTGAAAACAAAAGTGTTGCACTGGTTTGAAGATTTCAGTGGTGAAACTTACCAATCAGTTGTCAGTACTGCATTGAAAAACCTTGAAAATGTGTGATAATACTCTTTTAAAATCGCTGAAAAGAAATTATTGTGTGCTTTTTCTCATTTTTGTCCTTGCTTTGGTGTATAATAAGTGAAAGATTATTTGCCCCCATACTGAATTTCCAAAGCTGATATTTGCATTTACCATTTTTAAATGATAGAAAGTTGTTTGTTTTATGAAGGTAAATTAAGAAACACTATAAAGGAATTACACTGGCAGCTTGGTAAGTTTAACATAGGACCTATTACATTTTCGATGAGTTTGATCACAGTTCTGTCATTAGAATGCTAGCAATTATTTATATGTAAGGAGTCACCTAACCACTTTAATACAATGGTTTGAACCTTAATTAAGAAATTAAAACTTCAATTCCTCTAGGCCTTGAGATTATTGCATTATTGCATGTGAGATGGTCAGGAACAACTAAAGGATAAGATTAGTTTGGGTTTTGTTTATACAGTGTGTTGTTAATATGTGTTCCAAGATTGTATAAGATTCCTAAAATTCTGATATGTCAATATATGTTGTCAGAAATAATCATAATTATGATTTTTTTTTGAGACAGAGTCTCATTCAGTCATCCAGTCTGGGGTGGAGTGGTGCAATTTTGGCTCACTGCAACCTCCATCTCCCAGGCTCAGGCAGTCCTCCTGCCTCAGCTTCTCAAGTGACTGGGACTACAGGCTTGTGCCTACCACTTCCAGCTAATTTATTATCATTTTTGGTAGAAAAGGGGTTTCACCATATTGCCCAGCCTGGTTTTGAACTCCTGAGCTCAAGCTGTCTGCCTGCCTTGGCCTCCCGAAGTGCTAGGATTACAGGTGTGAGCCACTGCACCTGGTCAATTATATTAAATTTTTGTATGCCACAAAGATAACCAGATTTCCTTGACAACTGTGTCTGTCCTGAGACTTGTCATCCCTAATTGTTTTTGCTTTGATTCTTTTCAAAAAGTAGCTTATAATCAGCTACAGTCTAGGGCTTGCTTTTTTGGCAGAGTTCATCAAATGGATCCTTAAATGTAGGTTTCTGAAAACTTTGGAGATTGGAGAAAAACTTCCATGACTCTAATAAAAAAGCTGATGTGTTCATAAAAATTACTAACCCAATATGAAGCTGAGCAGGTATAAATTGCATGGACAAGTGATGGAGGAGTGGAATAATTTACAGGTTTTTTGTTTGAACATTTGTGATTCTTTTTGTTTTGTTTTTCAGAAGTCTGGAGAACTTTTTCTTCTTTGAGATATTTATATCCTTTAACAATTTAATAAAATATACAGAATTGGAGTAATATTTCATTCTCTCTACCTAACTTTTCTGGAATTCATAAACTGAATATTCTTTATTCAGACCAATGTGGTTGTTTGCATAAATTCTATAAGAATCTGTTTTCTTTTATAATAGAACACAGTTGGATAAACTGCTTATTTTCCCAGGGTTTTGACTGAAATGGCCTTGTTAGAAGCTCCAGCAAAGCCAATTTAGGAGAGCCAATATGGACAATGATTCTTGCTGCACTTTGTGTGAGTAATCAGGACAAGTCTCACGGGACTGAAGCTTAATCTGCAGGTAGATTGGTCCTGCTGTGATTTTTTTTTCAATAAAAGTGGGGAACTGCAGAGAAAAGGATTGTTTTTAAAGAATAAAGTTAGATTAACCTTTGTTTCTTTGATGGCCACATGGTCACCCATGGTATAGAGTTGCCCATAACACCCCTCCTGAACATGCAGCAACCAGAAAGACAGACAACCAGACTCCCAATGATTGAGGGATTGATTAATAAAATCCTGTATTAGAAAGGATTGGAGGATACTGAAACTGGCTCAATTGTCCCATAGAACTGACGTTTATGGTTTCTTTTGAATAAACATAAAAATTGACTCTGTCAATCTTGAAACTTGAGAAACTTACATTTGTCTTGTCTTAGATTTTATCTCATGAAACTAGCAATTAAGCCTCCCAGATAGTATCAAAGAACTGATATTTACCAAATCACCAAATCTGAATAATGAGACACCAGATCCCTCACCCATCACGATTGCCTTACTGACCACCTGTTTCCTGTTGAACAACTCTTCTTTCTTACCCCTTCCTACTTCATGTTTACATAAATGTAGTTACATTTCTTTCCTGCTACGTAACTCCCTAATTTTTGTGGGTCAAGAAAATGGATTTAAGGCTTATTTCCCAGCTCCTTGGCCATAGCCTCCAAATGAAACTTTTTTCCCTGGCAATATTCATTGTTTCAATGATTGGCTTTCTGTGCACTAAACAGCAGGATCTAGACCAAACCTTATGTATTTCAGTAGTATGATTTCAGCTTCCTGAGTAGCTGAAATGACAGACATACCACACCATACCCAAATCATATAGTTGCTTTTTTATGTCTTAGCTGTTGCTTTTGAAAGGCTCCAAACTCATGTTTGGGTATTTTTTTTATTTTTACATATTTTCTGTCATATTTTATTTCAAAAGTTCTTTTGATCAGGGAAGCATATTTCCTATGAAAAACATTCTTCCTAGAACTCATGAGTGGGACTACACCATGCAAAAGAAACTCAGGTTAGAATCATCAATCACAGACCAGAAAATCAAATTCCATTCCTTATGTAAACCTAATAGAATTTCTTTTTTCCGTGAGAGATCAAATAAAAGTAAAAGATTCTAATGCAAGATTTTTTCACTCCTTAGCTTAGCTAGGTCTGGGTTCCTGTCTCACAACCAGGAAGATTTAGGCATGCAGACAGTTGAAGAGTAAGTGGAGTAGAATTTGTTAAGCAAGAGGAAAGCTCACAGCCAAGAGAGGGGTCCTGAAAGCAGGTTGCTGGTTGCCCACTCCTAGTTGAATACAAAGGATTGTGATATGGTTTGGCTCCATGTCCCCACCCAAATCTCATCCTGAATTGTAGTTTCCATAATTCCCACATGTTGTGGGAGGGACCCAGTGGGAGATCATTGAATCATGGGGTGGTATCCTCCATACTGTTCTCATGGTAGTGATTGAGTCTCACAAGATCTGATGGTGCAACTTCCCTTGTCTGCACAAAACATCTGGTTTAAGCATTTGTGGGGTAGGTCAGAGGTTCTCTAGGTACCCTTCCCTTACTGTCTGCCTAAAGTAAGCTGGCTAACACCTTTCAATTCCTTGTGGCCTGAGTCTTTAGTTGTTTGCACAAGATTTCAATTTGTTTAAGATTTCACATTATTCTGATCATAGAACTTGCTTCCACATCAATCAGTAGACATGGAGATTGTCATAAATTTGTGAGATCTCAGAAGTTTCTTGTGACATATCAGATACTTATAGTGACAATATAGGTCTTCTGTTAAAAATGTTTAGCCCATTTTCCACCATTCTTCAGAAAACCATCAATAACTATAGCCCTTTCTTTCTTGAAGATCAGAATTAGCCTTTTTCTGCTTATTAAATTGCCCTTATTATTCCATGTAGTATGTGGTACTACTGCTTAAACAGCTCTGGAATCATCCCTCCTTAAAGAAAAAAGAAGTGTTACATGTTGCCTTACTTAGAGTAGTATATAACTTAAAATTTTTCTTTTGAGCATCATATATTTCCACTTACTGACATTTTGATAATACTCGATAGTACTTTGCTTTCTCAAAAGCATTCTTTTTGATGTGTTTCATGATGTTTATTTTTTCTTTTTGCCTAACAAGTTACCATGTTTACTAATTAATTAGAAGCAAAACTTACACCTTTCACTTTGTGCTCAAACAGATGATCCAATCTGTTCTTATAGCACCAGGAATTAAAAAAATATTTTGGTCAAGATGTCAAACACCAGCAAAGCATATATCTGCATGTTACTATAATTATGTTTTCATAACAATAACCAGCTCTCATTTAAACTATAATCTTCATCTACCCTGCCTACACACACACACACACACACACACACACACACACACACACACACACACATTCTCATCTTCCATCTTTAAAACCTGTAAAATTATTACAAATTTATGTAATAAATCATCTTTTTAAACACTTACTATGATTGCATAAACCAGGAAGCAGTTGCAGAAATGGAACCACAAAGTAAGCCTATTATCCCAATCTTTTTGAGATAAATCTCTGCTAATTAGGGAAAATGTGGACAATATCAGCCCAGCTCCTTTCTGCAATAATCATGTTCAAAGATCCATGAACTATCTTCAAATCACACAGTCACATTTCCACATGTTTTAAAATCATGGAATCTTTGTATTTATACTAATACAATGCACAACTACTGACTTGAAAGTATGTGCCTTATAGACACACATCCAAAGCACAGATGACTCTCGAATAACACAGAAGTTGGAAGCCTGAGCCTCTGTGTAGTCAAAAATTCGATTATAACTTGACTCCCAAAAATGTAAATGTTCATAGGCTACTATTGACCAGAAGCCATACCAATAGCATAAACAGTCCATTAACACATATTTTGTATGTTGTGTGTATTATATACTGCATTCTTAAAGCAAGCTAAAGAAAATGTTAGAGAAAATCATACAATATTTTTTGCTTTTTCTTGAATTGTATTAGGATCTACAGATATGCTTTTCTTAAAGCAATCCTGCTCCCACGTGAAAGCTGCATTCTCAATATGAGATGAAAAGGTATTTCCCCCCAAAATGCAAGGTTTTCTTGCTGCTGGCATAGCTGCAGCAACAGCTTCACAAATTTCTCTCTTTTTTTTTTTTAACAATGGTCCTTACACTGAATTCATTATCTTGAAATGGCGGCAACCACAGATGCAGACCTCAGTCTATGGTACTTATCGAGCAATTCAATTTTTTCTTGTAATGTCATGACTTTTGTCTATTTCTTGAGAGCACTTCTGGCACCACTCTTGGCACTTCATATGGATCCCATGGTGTTATTTATGAGGAAAAATATGTGAGAATCGCAAGTCACTTTTTACTGTGATACACAGTTTACTGGAGAGATGAACTGCTTATGCAGACACGATTAGCATCACATGGCATTTTAAGCACCACTATCAACAAGAGGTGGCCACAAAATTATTACAGCAGTACAGTATGTACTACGGTTAATCTCATGCAGTTTTGATTTAATACTACATCTCTAGGTTTGTTTATATTTATTTCCACTGCAAACAGCATCATGTATGGTCTGTGTTTGTATGCAAGCATTTTAATAAATGTCAACTTTTTATAATAGATTTGTGTTTATTTTATTGTAGTAAATGATAAAACAGATGAATATCTACAGCTATTTTATGTCATTTTATGTAGCTATGACAAAATTATCTTAATTTTTTCCATATTTTCAGACTGTGAAGTTCATGTTTTTTTAAATTGTCATAAATCTCCAAAATATTATCCAATGTTTTTACTGAAAAATATCCACATATAAGTGAATAGAGACCTGCAGAGTTCAAATCTGTGTTGTTCAAGGGTCAACTGTAAATCCTAATCTCACTCTTCCATCTTCCCCTCCAGAATCCAGAGGATAGGGAATTCATGATATAGCAGCATGCTGGGATATAAAGCAGGGTGGAAATGGGTAGCAAGCAGGTCTAGGAGTAAATAGAAAATAATCCACACAATCACTACACCTGAAAATGGTAACCATGTGAAACAACAGGGCGGGCACACCAGGACACAACTTTCAGTCCAATTTGAGCTCTAGAATATGGCATTCCAGAAGTGGGATGCTACAGATAGTCTCACTGAGAGTCAACTTGCACAGTTTATCATCAGACCCTTACATTAATTTCGGAAACAACTTGCCTTTGTACTTCCCCTATAGTCACACATGCATAATAAATTCTGTCAACTCTTGGGATGTCATGGAATAACTTTCTTCTGTTTCCTATCATTGTCATTAGCCTTTTATCTTGTTTCAGTTTCCATTCTCAATGTTTTCAAGTCCCAAGAACATTTATGTTTCCACAAGCAATGATATGCCAGATTTGGACAAATACAGAAGACTATCTTATTTTCACTGCCATGATCAAAGCAGTGTGGATTGCTGCCAAATCCAAGAGAAGTGAGGTCAGCAGCTGCAAGCCACCTCTGTCATCTAGAAAAGCTTCATGATGTAGTTTGTAGTTTCAATGTGACACTGTATTACAGAGTTAAAATGATACGAATGGAAGTATTCAATGGAAATTTAGAAACTTCTCTTTTTCTCAATTTTGCTATAAGGAAAATGTCTGCTCAGAAAAAAAAAAAAATAGTAGTGTCACCCAGTTTCTGGCAGAAATAGATGCAGGAACATCCTTTTCTGTCCACAAAGATGAATTGCCTATAACAATTGCCATTTGAGCCTAAATTTTCAGCTTTTGTTTTTGTTTTTATTTTTGAGATGAGGTCTTGCTCTGTCACCCAGACTGGAGTGCAGTGGCAGCATCTCGGCTCACTGCAACCTCCACCTCCGGGGTTCAAGTGATTCTCCTGCCTCAGCCTACCCTGTAGCTGGGGCTACAGGCACGTGCCAACACGCCTGGATAATTTTTTGTATTATTAGTAGAGATGGGGTTTCACCATGTTAGTCAAGATGGCCTCGATCTCCTAACCTCATGATCTACCCACCTTGGCCTCCCAAAGTGCTGGGATTTTGGCGTGAGCCACCGCACCCAGCCAAGTGTGGTATTTTTAAGAGCAGGAAAATCTTGTTCTCATGGAAATGTTCATGCTTCTTTACTCCTCTGCAGAATATACTGCATCCAAGAAAATAATCTATTTTTCTTCTTTAAAATTTCAAATTTCAGTGATTATGGGAAAAAAATCTGTTTTGGGTGGTGCAATAAAGGTTGCACATAAGTATGCAGCTGTAATACATTTTAGGCACAGAAGCAAACCCTCCATATTCTAGCAGCTAATTAAGATAAAGATTTGCTTGGCATGCAATTTTGCTTCCTTAACATCTTTTATATTGAAGTCACTCCGACTCAGAGAGCATCCTACATTTTAGTCACTGACCCATAAAGTACAAATGAAAGCTGGTAAAAGGATAACAATCAGCATTCTGAATAACTTGCTGGGAAATGTCTCAAACTTGAAGGATGTTTTAATAATAATTCACCAACAAATTCCATTAGTCTTAAAGATGAGACAAGTACAAAGAGAAAATTTGAATTACACAACTCGTCTTGCTATAATTTAAAGATATTTTGAGCTAAGTTTAAACCTTTTGAAATGTAGTATCTTGCTGTCTTTGAGCCAGAAAAAGGCAAGATACTAAGAGCAAAACCCAATTAATGATAAACTATATTTCTGTGCTTCACATTTTGCTCCTAGTGAGTACACTTTATATCTCAGTGGCATATTTTAAAAGCTCTCTTTATTCAAAATCCCATGCCAAGCAAAGGTAATTTAAACTGGCTTTGTCGTGCAACCATAACACCTAGTTTTTAAAAATAAGGATTTTTTTTAAAAGTTTTTCATTCACTGTAGCCTTTTTTTAGTCACTATCTCCCTTAATATACATATTTGTTCCATCCATGTTTTACCTAATGCTAGCAGGCTCTGCTAAGAGTTTCTGATCACTTTTTCAAATGACAGTTTTATTTTTATGTTTGGGGTTTTTTTACATATATATTAATTTCCTGAGACTGCCATATCAAACTGTCATGTCAAACATATTCTATACCACAAACTTGGAGACTTAAATTTATGGCCTACCAGCTCTGGAGGTCAAAAGTCCAAGATAAAGGTGTCAACCAGGTTGGTTCTTCTGAGGACTGCCAGGGGAATCTGTTCCCTGCCTCTGCCCTAGCTTCTGGTGGTTTGCAGGCAACCCGGCATTCCTTGGTTTGTAGATGTAGCATCTCCATCTCTGCCTTCATCTTCCCTTGGCACTCTCCCTAAGTATGTGAGCTTTTGTCCAAATTTCTCCTTTGTCTAAAGACAACAGTCATTTTTGATTAGGGGCCCAAACTTCTCCAGCATGACTTTATCTTAACTAACTACATCTGCAATGACCCTATTTCCAAATAAGGTTACATTCTGAGGTCCTAAAGGTTAGAACTCCAACATACGAATTTGAGAGTGGAGGGGAACACGATTCAATGCATAACAGCATGTAACATCTTGTGTAAAGGTGCAACTTTTTTATTGCATTTTAGGTTTTGGGGTACATGTGAAGAACATGCAAGATAGTTGCATAGGTACACACGTGGCAGTGTGTTTTGCTGCCTTCCTCCCCTTCACCTATGTCTGGCATTTCTCCCCATGCTATCCCTCCCCAACCCCCCACCCACCGTTGTCCCTCCCCTATTCCCCCAACAGACCCCAGTGTGTAGTGTTCCCTTTCCTGTGTCCATGTGTTCTTATTGTTCAACACCACCTATGAGTGAGAACATGCGGTATTTCATTTTCTGTTCTTGTGTCAGTTTGCTGAGAATGATGGTCTCCAGATTCATCCATGTCCCTACAAAGGACACGAACTCATCGTTTTTGATGGCTGAATAATACTCCATGGTGTATATGTGCCACATTTCCCCTGTCCAGTCTATCATCGATGGGCATTTCGGTTGGTTCCAGGTCTTTGCTATTGTAAACAGTGCTGCAATGAACATTTGTGTGCATGTGCCCTTATAGTAGAACGATTTATAATCCTTTGGATATATACTCAGTAATGAGATTGCTGGGTCAAATGGAATTTCTATTTCTAGGTCCTTGAGGAATCGCCACACTGTCTTCCACAATGGGTGAACTAATTTACACTCCCACCAGCAGTGTAAAAGTGTTCATATTTCTCCACATCAGAAGGTGCAACTTTTAAATGCTCTGTCTGAATGGTTTCCTACTTCTGGAGAGACAAATCACGTATACGAATTAAGGTTTAGGATCTTGTAAATAAGCCTTCTTGAGACTCTACTTGCCATTACATTCAACAGAGATATCTTCTGAGTTACTAATTGTGTTTTGTGACACACTGTGTAATTAACAGAGTAGAATCACGCTAAGGTGGATCCCCCAAAACAAAGACATATCAAGCAACCTTTCTGATTGTTATCTTTCATTTTGTGATAGCTTTTTAATCACGATTGTCTTTTTACAGAGTAAAAGGAAAACCAGTAACAAGAAACTCAGCTTCTCATCAAGGATTCAGGATAGAACTGAAGTCACTCTAATAGGTAAGAAAAAAAGCTGTGCGTCTATTCCTACTCTCATCTAACTGATGGCCTGTATTCTGATTGCTGAAATGGCTGTTTATCACAAAAGATTCTGATTTAATCAGCCTGATCCCAATTTACTCCTGATAACCTAAGTAACTGTTTTTCTCCTGGAAATTCACTAAGAAAAAATATTAACAAAAGCCATGTGAAAGAAATGGTAAATCAAGTAATCAGATAGAGTACAGTAAACCAAGATAGTATTCGTTAGTAAAGTGGTACTGGGTTTTATATATGATACATATAATATTTTTCTAGAAGTCATTGAGGCTTCTGATTCAATTTTCATTTTAGTCTTTTTACTTTTCTTTTTGGGCCTATGTTTCTGCAATTTCAATTACTGTACTTTCAAGTTAATCGTTAAACTTGTTCAAAGTCTATTCTGCTTTTAAGTTCATCCAGTGAGTTGTTCTTTGCTTGTTATCTTTTTTTCCCATTTGCATTATATTCGTTTTCCTTTAATACTGGAACATACTGAACACATTTACATAAGCTCTTTTAAGGTCCATGTCTGCTAATTCCATCATCTTTGTCATGCTTGCTTTTTGCCTTTTTTGTGTGTGTGGCTTTTTTTTTTCTTTTATTGACCCTATCAGGAGAAGCATATCTTTTTCCATTGCCTGATTTTTCTCCTGTTAATGAGTTACATTTTTCTTCATTGTATGTTTGCATGTTCAGTAATTCTGGACATGGCGAATTTATGTTATTGAGTGTTTGGTTTTGTAGTCTTTCTTCTGAGAGTTCAACTTTGTTCTGTCATGTATTTAAGTTAATTGCAGAGCAGCTTAAAGTCTTCATAGCTTGCTTTCAAGCTTTCTTGTCTAGCGTCGCCTTTAGTTTCTAGCCACCTTACTGAAGCACAGCCTCAGTAAGGCGTTCAGTGAAGACACTTTCTCTCTCTGAAACATCAAGTGTCTTCTAGCTCTTTGTGAGGTCTGAGATCTGTTCAGAACATATGTTCTTTTCCCAATCTCTTGACATTTTATCTTACACATATGTAGAATGATATTTGGCAACAGAATCAAAAGTTGTCCCCATGTGGGTTTCTAGAGCTCTTTTTCTGCAATCCTCTCTTCCCTAGTACTCTTCCTTGAATATTGTAGCTGCCTCATTGTTCCAAAACAAGACTCAGTCTCCTCAAGTCAGTAGAACAACCATGTTCTCCTTGTGATTTCATTCTCTGCCATAGTCCAGAAAGGCATTTTCCTACAGACAGGCAAGGTATCTTTCACCTCTCTTGTTTCTCTTGTTTCATGGGTTAAAGTTCTATGTGATCTGCATTCCAATTTCTGAAAACCATTGTGACTTTGTCCAGTATTCTAGCTGATTATAACAGGAGGAACATTTCTACCTATTTAACATAAGGAGATCATTATGTATGCTCACTTTTGTAGCTATTAAGATTTTTATGGTAACATGGCTTATACCAAAAAGCAGCAAGAAAAGAAAGAATGAAAGAGAGGGAGGAAGGGAGGAAGGGAGGGAGGGAGGGAGGGAGGGAGGCAGGCAGGAAGGAAGGAAGGAAGGGAGGGAGGGAGGGAGGGAGGGAGGGAGGGAGGGAGGGAGGGAGGGAGGCAGGAAGGAAGGAAGGAAGGGAGGGAGGGAGGGAGGGAGGGAGGGAGGGAAGGACTTCAATGTCTATCACCAAGTGATAGGGTTTGATTATGTCTCCATACAAATCTAATCTTGAATTGTAGCTCCCACAATTCCCATGTGTCATTGGAGGAACCTGGTGGGATGTACTTAAATCATAGGGGTGGGTCTTTCCCATGCTGTTCTCTTGATAGTAAGTCTTATGAGATCTGATGGTTTTATGAATGGGACTTCCCCAACACAAGCTCTTTTAGCCTGCTGCCATGTAAGTGGTCCCTTTGTTCTTCCTTTGTCTTCTGCCATGATTTGTGAGGTCTGCCACAGACATGTTAAACTGTGATTCCATTAAACTTCTTTCCTTTATAAATTACTCAGTCTTGTATATGGCTTTTTTGTTTGTTTGTTTGTTTGTTTTTGAGACAGAGTCTCACTCTGCCGCCCAGGCTGGAGTACAATAGTGCTATCTGAGCTCACTGCAGCCTCTGCTCCTGGGTTCAAACAATTCTCCTGCCTCAGTCTCCCAAGTAGCTGGGACTACAGGTGCATACCATCATGCTCAACTAATTTTTGTATTTTTAGTAGAGATGGGATTACATCATGTTGGCCAGGATGGTCTTGATCTCCTGACTTCGTGATCCACCTGCCTCAGCTTCCCAAAGTGCTGGGATTACAGGCGTGAACCACCTAAGCTGGCTGTGTATGTCTTTATTAACAGCATGAGAACAGACTAATTCACCAAGGGAATAATTATATAATTAGGATCTACAAGTAAAATTAATTAATTCTCAGCAACCATTCAAATGACCAGTATAGGATACTTTTATCAATATGGAAAAATATTCACCATACATTTTTAATGAATAACTTACATATACAATAATGTGAAAAAGTTATGCTAAATTATTTCTGGAATGGTAAGCTATTTTCATTTTCTTCTTTTTTATTTTTATATCTCTCTGAAGTATGTTTTTCTTATATAAAACAAAAATAAACCTTCTAATAATACATTTTGTTGTAATTAAACGCAAATACAATCTCCCTATATTGTCTTATAAATACCTTCAAAACCCTCTAAAAAGCAGCTTCTTCCACATGAAGCAATTCTTTACATTCTTTAATGAATATATATTAAAAGGTCAAGAGGTCAGGTGCAGTGGCTCATACCTGTAATCCCAGCACTTTAGGAGACCAAGGTGGGTGGATCACTTGAGGTCAGAAGTTCGAGACCAGCCTGAACAACATGGTGAAATCCCGTCTCTACTAACAATACAAAATTTAGCCAGGTGTGGTGGCTGATGCCTGTAATCCCAGCTACTTGAGAGGCTGAGGCAGGAGAATTACTTGAACCTGGGATAAGGAGGTTATAATGAGTTGAGGTCACACCACTGCATTCTAGCCTTAGTGACAAAGCTAGATTCCATCAAAGTAAAAAAAAAAAAGAAAGAAAGAAAAGAGAAAGACCAAGAGAGTTATTCCATTTACCTTCTCTTATTTCCTACTCTGCCTTATTGAGAATGCAGCATTAGTGTGTTTTTATTCTGGGCATACCTGCCACAAGTAGAACACATTATTTTACCATACCCCATGGCAACCTATGTGCAAAGTGGCTGTCAAATAACCCACCAAATGTGATTTATCCAGGCCTCCTTATAGCTGCTGGAGGTTCTGGAATTAAAGAGTAACTGGCCAGTTACTGCATTTTCTCCATAGTAGTACGCTGTTACTCCATCAAGCATTAGAATTTCCCTGTACAAAAGAGTCTGGCATAAGAACGCAGTGGGCCTAGATATCATCTAACCATTGGCAGTAACAACCCTAAAAACAAAGTGCTAGTAAGTAGGCAAGTGTTTGCATGAGCCTACCAGATTCCCATTACACGTTTCAAGAATTAGATACTAAAACACAGTAACGAGCTGCCCTTTTGCAAGCCACAGTTTCTACAGAAGCCAAGCATGAGTACAGGGTGCTGGGTGCTGTCAAATTCTTTCATTTTGGCAGGACTCTGATTGAAAGAATTGCTGAAGTGTTCAAAATCTACTTGTTCTTACTATCACTGCACATAATATCTCAAAAATAATGGACAGCTGAGAAAAAGGAGATTTTTCCCATATGCAAGGTAGAAATCAGTTTTCAATTGTCTGTGTATATCTTTTGATCATAAATAACATGAAATTTGGCGGTAGTACATATCTTGCCTCTTGGCAATTACTATTTGCAGTAAAATGAGCTAATATATATTTTTCAGATATTTCATAAAACCTCAACACAAATGCATTTCATCAAATGACAAAATATTGAATGCATGAATAAAACCCCATCTATCCAGTTATCTAGAAAAGTGCATTATTCTAGAAAATGAAATCATCCAAATGGTTGGAATGTCACTCTTCTTTAACTTTTATTTTACATTCAGGGGTACATACAGGTTTTTTATATAAGTAAACTTGTGTCACAGGGGATTGCTGTATGGATTATTTCATCACCCAAGTACTAAGCCTAGTATCCAATAGTTACTTTTTCTGATCCTCTCCCTCCTCCTGCCCTCCACCATCAGGTAGACCCCAATGTCTGTTGTTCCCCTTTATTTATCTATGTGTTCTTATCATTTAGCTCCTATTTATAAGTGAGAACATGTGGTATCTGACTTTCTGTTCCTGCATTAGTTTTCTAAGGATAACTAGAAAACTAATGCAGGAACAGAAAGCTCCATTCATGTTCCTCCAAAGAACATGATCTTGTTCCTTTTTTATGGCTGCATACTATACCACATTTTTTTATTCAGTCTACCATTGATGGGCATTTAGGCTAATTCTATGTCTTTGCTATTGTGAATAGTACCACAATAAATACACATGTGCATGTGTCTCTATAATCGAATAGTCTATATTCTTTTGGAATATACCCAGTAATGGGATTACTGGGTTAAATGCTACTTCTGTTTTCAGGCTTTTGAGGAATTTCCACACTGCTTTCCATGATTATTGAACTAATATACACTGCCAACAACAGTGTATAAGCATTACCTTTTCTCCACAGCCTCACCAGCATCTGTTAGTTTTGACTTTTTAGTAGTAGCCATTCTGACTGGTCAAAGATGGTATCTCATTGTGGTTTTGATTTGCATTTCTCTAATGATCAGTGCTTGTAGGCCTCATGTATGTCTTGCTTTTTTCTTGTTTATTGTTTGGTTTTTGAGATGGAGTCTCATTCTGTCATACCAAGCTGGAGTGCAGTGACATGATCTTGGCTCACTGCAACCACTGCTTCCTGGGTTCAAGAGATTTGCTGCCTCAACCCCCACCCCTAGTAGCTGGGACTACAGGCGTGCATCACCACACCCAGGTAATTTTTGTATTTTTAGTAACAATGGGGTTTCACCATATTGGTCAGGCTAGTCTTAAACTCCTAACCTCATGATCCACCTGCCTCGGCCTCCCAAAGTGCTGGGATTATAGGCCTGAGCCACCATGTGCAGAATGCATGTCCTCTTTTTAAACATGTCTGTTCATGTTCCTTGCCTAATATTTAATGAGGCTGTTTGTTGCAAATTTAAGTTCCTTATAGATGCTGGATATTAGACCTTCATCAGATGCATAGTTTGCAAATCTTTTCTCCCATTCTGTAGGTTATCTGTTTACTATGTCTCTGAAAGAAGAGAAGGTATAGCAAAGAAGTCACATAAGAAATAGCCAGTGGACCAATATCCTTGACGAACATAGATACAAAAATACTCAACAAAATACTAGCAAACAATACCACAGCACATCAAAAATCTAATCCACCATGATAAAGTAGGCTTTGTCCCTGGAATGCAAGGTTGATTTCACATATGCCAATCAATAAATGTGATTCATCACATAAACAGAGCTAAACACACAAAACAACATGATTATCTCAACATATGCAGAAAAATATTTTGATAAAACACAACATTTCTTTATGTTGAAAGCATTCATTAAACTGGGTATTGAAGGAACATACTTCAAAATAATAAATACTGTCTATGACAAATCTACAACCAACATCATACTAAATAGGCAAACGCTGGAAGCATTCCCCTTGAAAACTGGCACAAGACAAGGATACCTTCTCACTACTCCTATTCAACATATTATTGGAAGTTCTGGCTAGACTAATCAGGCAAGAGAAAGAAACAAAGAGCATTCAAATAGGAAGAGCGTAAGTCAAACTATTCCTGTTTGCAGACAACATGACTGTCTAGAAAACCCCATAGTCCCAGCCCAAATCCTTCAGCAGATAAACAACTTCTGCAAAGTCCCAGGACACAAAATCAGTGTGCAAAAAGTCACCAACATTCCTATAAACCGACATCCAAGCTGAGAGCCAAATCAGAAATGCAATCCCATTCACAACTGACACACAGGCACACGAACACAAATACTTAGGAATACAGCTAACCAGGAAGGTGAAAGATCTCTACAAGGAGAACTACAAAACATGGCTCAAAAAATGACACAAACAAATGGAAAAACATTCTACGCTCATGAATAGAAAGACTCAATGTTGTTAAAATGATCATACTGCCCAAAGCAATTTACAGATTCAGGAATTTGCTCTATCAAACTACCAGGGACATCCTTATTCACAGAACTAGAAAAAAACTATTTTAGAATTCATATGAAACCCAAAAAGAGCCTGAATAGCCAATTTCATCCTAAGCAAAAGGAAAGATGGAGGCATCATTTCAAATTTCAAATATCCAAATACCCAATTTCAAACTGTACCACAGGAACACAGTAACCAAAATAGTATGATACTGATACAAAAACAGACACATAGACCAGCAGAACAGAATATAGCATCCAGAAATAATGCTGTACACCTACAACCATCTGATCTTCAACAAAATTGACAAAAACAAGCAATAGGAAAAGGACTCCCTATTTAATAAATGTGGCTAGAATAACTGGCTAGCTATATTCAGAAGACTGAAACTGGTTCACCCATATTTCAACTTAATTTTTATTTGATAGCTTTTAAAAGTGATTGCATATTTTCCCCTTATGAAATATAATGTAAACATTACTGACAGATAGCCTCAACTTTTATGATGTTCTATAGATATAGAAGTTCAAGTCAATGAACAAAATGCATGTTAACCTTAGACACCTGCTTCCTTGGGGAAAAATGTTACAACTTTCTTTTTTCCCTTCACCATTTGCACACTTTCTTTTAAGTATGCACAACTACATCTGGATAATTTCTATAGCAGAAAGAGTTTTCTGCAAATATACACAAAATTTAGAAAATTATCAACTAGGCATTGACATTAATATTTTTAGTATCATGGTCTTCATAATATTATTTATAAAACAATGTGTCAGAGCCTCTTTCTCATCTGCTATCTCATCATACCACCTTTGTGAATAGTATACATGAAGGGGACTTAATTTTTAGTAGTTGTGGAATGTTATTTGCTGCCTTGCATATTTTGTTCATCTAACACATGAAATATTGCTACTCATTTTCACCTATTCAATACTATTTATGTTCAATTTTTAATAAGCTTCTAGGTGCTACCTTGAATGCAACAATAGAATAAAAATTTCATGTTTTCTTCAAGCAACAGTAGACTTGCTTGTTTCAGGTCAAAACCTCCACTGAGAACAATGAGAAAAACTGAAGAAGATTTAGATAGAAATATATATTTGAAGACATTAGAGAGCTGGGAGAATGTGCAGAGGGATGAGCCTGATACTTAGTGCCTCTCAAGCATTAAACTTTTTGGGGATAGCAGTTGAGGGAATAAGCAGCTGAGCGAGAGTATTGCCGCATCACAGAAATGAGGGGTACTAAAATTAGAATCCTAGACTTGTTAAGGAAAATGGACCCAGGTAAACACACAAAGCTTTTGGTTTGAATACTGGAAGTCTAGCATTTGTAAGGCCTTCAGGTTACATATTCCAACCTGTTCAATATCTAATTAGATTAACTAGATTATAGTAATCAACCAATAGCTCAACGGCCTGGCACTAACAAATTTAAATCCTCTAGAGAAGGAAATAAAAATTAAGAAACTCAAATTATGTTTACATTTTTTATGCACAAAATCTGTCATCAATCTAAAACAACTAGGCCTATAAAACATTTCAGAGAACCAGGAAAAAACACAATCAGAATTATAAGAGATTCTCATGTTGCAGTTACCAGATATAGATTTTTAAATAAGCATTATTATTTCATTATACATATTATTTAAAATAACTTCATATCAAACCAAAATTCTATATTCAACAAAATTATTACTAAAAGACACAATGTAGAATTTTAGAAAACTGTAAACTACTGTAAAAAAAGGAAATCATAGAAATGAAAAACACAATGACTAAAACTAGGAATTCCCTAGAAAAATTTAAGAGTAGATTAGATATTGCTTATGCATGAAGTGGAAAGTTGACAAAAATAAATTTTTATACTGAAGCAGAGGCAAAAGTAATGGAAACACACACACACAAAGAGCATAAATTATATATGAAACACAAAGAAAAACTGTATATGAAGGTCAGAGTCTTAGTAAAAAAAGGATAATAATAGGAAGAGATAATAACCAAGAACATTTCAAAACTCACAAAATACATTAAGTTTCAGATTCAACAAATTTTCTGAACCCCAAATAAATCTAAACAAAATGAAACCTAGGCACCATTTCGTAACAGTGCAGAAAATGAAAGTAAATAATAAATTATAAAAGCAGCCAAAGAAAAAAATAGGCATCCTGATATCAAAATACCAAGAAAGAATGACAGATGACTTGTTAAAATTAACAATGGAAACTAGAAAAAGAAAGAATGACATCTTCAAATGAGTACAAAATAATTTCAATCCAAAAGTCTATAGCCAAACAAAAAAGCATTGCCAAAAATGAAAGCAAGAGACTTCTACTAGTACTGTAAGTGTTGTATATGTAGAAAAGTCATATGTTCTACAGATAAACTATTTGAGTTATTATAATAAAGGTATTTAGTAAGATCACTGTCTACAAGGTTGACATATAAAAAATATTTACATCTTTTTATAGGAGCCACAAATAAGTTTAAAAAGTCAAAATATACTACTAATAGCATCTTAAGCACAAATAGCTAGAAATAAATACTTTCAAAGTATGTAAGAACTCTGTAAAAATAATAACAAAACTATAAAATATTATTGACAAAATTAAAGGTTACCTAAACAAATAGAACAATATACTCTGTTCATGAAATTGAAAGACTAAATATTTTAAAATACAATTTGCAATTATCTGCCAAATAATGATAAAGTAATTTCACTCAGTAAAATTCCAATCAAAATCCCAGCAGGTAATTTTAGGAAAATGAAAACCTGATTCTAAAATGTGTATAGAACTGTAAAAATAACCAACAAGATCTTGAAGAAGAAAAAGAACAAAGCTTGGTGACCTGAATGCTCAATTACCAAAATTTTTTAGTTTATAGTAGTTAAGATATGAATATGGACATAACATACAAATAAACAAGTAAAACAGAATAATCTAGAAACAGACATATATATGTGTGTATATATATATTATTTATACACATATATATGTATTAGAATATGAGAACAATAGCATTAAAGAGCACAGGGAAAAATACTACCCTTTCAACAAATTGTGTTGGATCAATTGAATATCTACATGGGAAGAAATAATCCCTGCCCTTTACCACACTGCATACAAAAAAATTAATACTAGGTAGATGGTAAATCTAAGTATAAAAGATAAAACAAAAAAGTTTCTGATTAAAGTTTTTCTGGCCTTGGGGATAACAAATTTCTTCCCAAGGTAGCATGAACCATTAAAGTTTAATAAAAATGGAGTATGATAAAATTAGAAATATACATTACTTAAAAGACAGCATTAATAGAGTGAAAATGCAAATCACAGAATGGGAAAAAAAAAAACATTTCTAATATCTACAGCCACCAGATATAACCAGAGCTTATATCTGAAATATTTTTCTACTTTAAAAATAAAAACAGACACATAGACCAATGGAAAAGAATAGAGAACCCAGAAATAAAGCCAAATATTTACAGCCAACTGATCTTTGACAAAGCAAACAAAAACATCAAGTGGGGAAATGGCACCCTATTCAACAAGTGGTACTGGGATAATTGGCAAACCACATGTAGAAGAATAAAACTGGATCCCCATCTCTCACTGCATACAGAAATCAACTCAAAATGGAACAAAGACTTAAATCTAAGACCTGAAACCACAAAGATTTTAGAGGATAACATCAAAAAACCCCTTCTAGACATTGGCTTAGGCAAAGACTTCATGACCAAGAACCCAAAAGCAAATGCAACAAAAACAAAGATAAAGAGATGAAACTTAAATAAGCTAAAAAGCTTCTTCACAGCAAAAGAATCAGCAGAGTTAACAGACAACACACAGTGTGGGAGAAAATCTTCACAAGCTGTTCATCTGACAAAAGACTAATATCCAGAATCTACAAAGACCTCAAGTAAGTCAGAAAGAAACAAACCCAAGGCCAGGCACGGTGGCTCATGCCTGTAATCCCAGCACTTTGGGAGGCCGAGGCGGGTGGATCACGAGGTCAAGAGATCAAAACCATCCTGGTCAACATGGTGAAATCCCGTCTCTACTAAAAATACAAAAAATTAGCTGGGCATGGTGGCGCGTGCCTGTAATCCCAGCTACTCAGGAGGCTGGGGCAGGAGAATTGCCTGAACCCAGGAGGCAGAGGTTACGGTGAGCCGAGATCGTGCCATTGCACTCCAGCCTGGGTAACAAGAGCAAAACTGTCTCAAAAAAGAAGAAGAAAGAAGGAAGAAGGAGAAGAAGAAGAAACAAACCCATCAAAAAGTGGGCTTAGGATATGAAAAGGCAATTCTCAAAAGAAGATATACAAATGACAAACAAACATACGGGAAGATGTGCAACATCACTAACTATCAGGGAAATGCAAATGAAAAGCACAATGCAACACCACTTCACTCCTGCAAGCATGGCCATAATCAAAAAATCCAAAAATAATACATGTTGACATGGATGCAGTGAAAAGGGAACACTTTTACACTGTTGGTAGGAAAGTAAACTAGTATAACCACTATGGAAAACAGTGGAGAGATTCCTTAAATAACTAAAAGTAGTTCTATCACTTGATCCAACAATCCCACTACTAGGTATCTACCGAGAGGAAAAGAAGTCATTATTTTTATTCATACACATGTGCGCGCACACACATACACACACACACACTTGCAGATGTATGTTTATAGCAGCATAATCTGCAATTGCAAAAATATGGAACCAGCCCAAATGCCCATCAATCAATTAGCAAATAAAATGTGATATATATACCAAATAAATATATATACACAATATATATCAAATAAAATGTGATATATATATATATACCATGTATCATATATGTATCATATATATTGCATATATACCATATATACAACATATATATCATACACACACACATGCACACACACACACACACCATGGAATACTACTCAGCCATAAAAAGGAACTAAATAATGGTATTCACAGCAACCTGGATGGAACTGAAGAGTATTATTCTAAGTGAGGTAACTCAGGAATGGAAAACCAACATTGTATGTTCTCACTCACTTGTGGAAGCTAAGCTAAGAGGACACAAAAGCATAAGAATGATACATTGAACTTTGGGGACTCAGGGGAAAAGGGTGTGGGGTGGCTTGAAATCAAAGACTACATATCAGGTACAGTGTCCACTGCTCGGGTGATGGCTGTACCAAAATCTCAGAAATCACCACTAAAGAACTTATTTATGTAACCAAACATCACCTGCTCCCCCAAAAACTTATTGAAATTTAAAAAAAATAAAAATAAAAATGAGATGAAAACTGAGAATAAAATAAAAAATGAGCAAAAGACTTGAACAGAGACTTCTGAAATGACCAATAAACACACGAAGAGTTTCTTGGCTCCAAAATACCAAGGAAATGTACATGAAATACATATTATCCTCACCAAAAGTAAACAAATTCTCAATACCAAGTGTTGACTAGGATGTGGAGCAACACAAATCATTATATCCTGTTGATGGAAATGTAACTTGATATAACAACTTTGGAAAACTGGCAGTAGCTAGCTACTAAAGCTCAACAAATGCATGCTTTGTGACCCAGCAATTAAGCAACTCAGTACATCACCAACAGGATTCTGTACTTATGCACACCCAAAGACTTGTACAAGGATGTTTATCACAACACTTTTGAAGTGTCTATTCTCATCCTTAAATGTTCATTGCAGTCCTATTTGCAAGAATCCAAGCTGAAAATGATGCAAATGTTCAGCAAAATTTTGGACTATTTACTGAATGAAGTACCATTAAGCAATGTAAAACAAATGAATGCCTGCACCTTCACCAAGAATGAATCTCACAAACATAATATTGAGGGAAAAGTGACAAACACAAAAGATAACATAGAGTGTGATTCCACTTATGTGTTATTCAAAAAAGTCAACATTAAATTGTAGTGTGAGAAGTAGATAGCAGTTATCCTCTGGTTGAGGGAAAAGGTGCTGGAAGGAGGCATGAAGAGTACTTCTGGGATTCTATTTCCATAGATTTGGTCACTCTGTGAAAGTTTACAATTTGTACCCTTTCTAGATGTGTTTCTTAAGTCAATAAATGTTTATTTAAAACATTTTTATTATAAATTAGAATAGCAATTACCTTTGAAGAGTGGCCTGGGCAGTGCTGGGGAGCAGGTCTGAAGAGGGCACCAAGGATGCTGGTAATGTTGTTACAGGGCCTCAATCATGTTTGCATTAGTTCTTTCACTATGATTTGTGATCTTTTTTTGCAGATATTTCAATAAATATGTTTACTAATAATTGTTTAAAATGTATAGATTTTTGAATACCATACTAATTTTTTGAATTTTATTGTGTGTGGGTGTGTTATATTTCACATTTTTAAATTGTTTAAAAACAACAATACCATCTTAGTTCAGTGTTTTGCATGGATGGGCAAAAAACCTGTCAGCTATGTAAACTATATTAAAAAATTGTTTCTTCTAGGCTAGCTCTAAATGTGTATAGAATAGAGTAAGGTTCTGTATCGTAAAATAGATGTGCCTTTATGCAAATACTATTGCAGATGTGATCTCATCTAGAAATCCCTGGCAATGAGAATAAAAGCTGACTTTTGGGCCCAAGAAACAAAACCATTTAAATTTCAATGGCTTGAAAACAAGATTTGCAGTCAGCAACACTGGAAAAAGAAACAGAATTTTAATTTTAAAAGCAATATGCTTGGAGTGGGTTGGGGTAATTAGCAGCTTGAGTCTAAATTGTGGCTACTACCTGAATTTAAATGTATCTTGGTCTCCCTGGAATGATGTTGAGTGAGGCCATCACAAAGCTAGAGGATCTCCCTAGAATCACAATCTAACTAAAGAGACCATTAATACAGATGTCTCAGACAATTACATTTTCTTCTGACCCTGTGTCCATCACTCCTAAGATGACTGGACAAGCCCCAAGAGAAATGGGATGGAAGCAAACGTGAATAAACACTCAAACACAAACGCACAATGTCACAGAGGCACAAAGCTGCCCTGTTTCTGGAGCAACATGAATCTATGATGTTGGTGGGGAGAAATTTCACCTGCTTTAAAACAGAGGCAGTGGCATGCTACAAACATCTAAAATAAGGAAAGAAGGAAACAGCATCATCATAAGCATAGCTGGTGGCCTATTATTAGCACTCCCCAGAACACCAGCCAATGCTAGACACTGCTTGACAATTCTTGACCTTAGAGGGTGACCACAGCTCCAGCTGCCATAGGGAAATAGCAGCCACTGGAAGTGACTCAACAATGGAACTTTGGGCCATGGGTGAAGTTCTTTATGCATTTTGACAGACCGTAGGAGACACAATTTTTGTAGAGGCTAAGATAAGTTGAGTTTCTCAGAAGTAGGTGAGGGAGATAGGAAACACAGAGGATGTTGGTGGTTTTTTAATTGTGGACATTTCAAAGCAAGTCAAAATTATTAGTATTAATTTACCTTTCGAATCCCAAAATTATTAGAAAACACAAATAACATTACTAATGAGAATGAGCAACTTGATTGTATAGATGTTTTCTGTTATCTAAATCTTGCCTGTTTTCTATTTATCTGACAATTGTGAGTCATTTTCTTATACATTACATCTAGCAAAGTAGAATTGTTAGGCTGAAACTTTTTTAAATCTTTCCTTGACAAAATTCTTGTGAACTTTCTAAAGCCAACAGCATAATATAATATCAAATGCCACATACAAAACATGTCATTTGAAAGGGAGAGACTCCATGTAATCCCTTTTAAAATGTATTGCTCAGATTCAATTACAGTAAGGAATCCATAACCGAGTAACATTGTGGAATGAGACTGCTAGACTACTACCCAGAATTTGAAATCACACAAAATCGAACTAGTCTCTTTTGCCTTTATTCTTTGTTAACTTGAAAATATTGATGCCTAAATTCTAAACTTCCAAAGAAATATTAAAGACAGAAACCTCTGTCTAAAGAATACACCTAAGTATGACCAAGACTAGAATACGGACACTCAGTTGCTTCCTTCTAGAACCTAAATTATAAGGCTTAAAAACAGAGAAGGAACTACATCAGCATCAGAGATGGCAGAAGTGTACCAATGACATGCTATAAAATTAGTGGAATTTCTAACAAAAATAATCCAGTTGAAGCTAGAATAAATAATTTTTCTAAGAGCCGACTCATAATATTCTTTCCCAAGAAAACAACGTAGTAAAAAAAAAATACCTACAGGAAGTTATGGCAGAACTACAGCAACTTCCTAAAACATTGAGGAAAAAAGGCTGATGATTAAGGTAGCTGACTGTTTACTGGAAGAGAATGCCTGTGGGGTCTCTTTCCCACTGGGAATCAAAGCAGTAGGTAAGGAAAGCCCTGAGCGCACATGTGTGCCCATAGCAATGAGTCAGTGGCAGCAGGGAAGTTTCCTGAAGCAGCAAGGCCTCAGCTGAGAAAGCACGTGTCACCATTTCTATACATGTATTTAGTTATTCACTTATATTCATTTAACAGCTTTATTGAGGTATAATGTATACAATTTGATGAGTTTGGATATATGCAAATACCCACAATAGCATCAACATAATCAAGGTAATTAACATATCCAACACCTCCCAACATTTTCATGCATTCTTGTTTTTTTGTCACCTTTGCACTGTGAAGGGAGAACACAGATCCTCTAGGGTAGCTTGAATGAACGATAATAATGTCCCTTGGTGCAGTGCTAGGTACTCAAACTACCCACATTTCCAGTTCCTCTCCACCTCCTTCAGGTAATAGACTCTAAGACTGGTCATATGAACTTATATTAACACATGTCTATAAAAAGGCTTATTCCAGTCCGAAGCAAGGAATTACCTAAAATGTCCATCAAAACAGAATGAATAAATGGTGTAATTGTTACCCAATAAAATTATACCCATTGATTTAAAAACATGAATGATTACACCTGAAACAATGTAAATGAGTGTCAAAAAAATTTACTTTCAAGAACATATGCATCAAATAATACATTTTTTGTGTGAGAATGCCCATCTTTACATAGTTTAAAACAGGCAAAACCAACCTATGGTTATGGAAATCAGAACAATGGCTATCTATGGGGAATTATCTAAATAGAGGAATAATTTCTGGGGTAACAATAATGTTTTATATCATAATGTTTGCATCCATTTATCAAAATTCATTGAATTTAATCCTTAATATCTATGCATTTCACAGTATGTAAATTTTACTTCAGTTTTTAAAAAAGAGCATGACATTTGGAAGATGGTGGAATAGAACTTTTTAGGACTTGTCCTTTCTCAGAAAACTTAATTGGAACTATCCATATTATCCATACACAAAAATACACAAGAGCTAAGGAGTCCAGGTAAGAGATTATGGTATCTCAGTGTAGCATGGAAATAAGGAAAGACACCTTGAAGAGAGCAAGAAAGACAATCTCACATTACCTGCATCATCCCTCCCCCAAGCCTGTATCGCACAGCAAGGAGAGATACTCTCTGCCTGAGAAAAACAATGGGTACTTGACTTTGCTATAGACCTTAGCACCAGGCCTGCCCCAGTAAAATACAGTATCAGGCCATTCCTCATGGCTCAGGCTTCAGGCTGGCCTCTACGACCCAAGAATCAGGCCCATCCCAGTGCCAGGATGATACCCACAGCCCCAGGCTCCAGGCCTATCCCACCCCAGGCCTTGCCTTCATGTTAGCCCCCATGACCCAGTGTTCCAGCAGACAGAAAGTCCAGGCATGCCCTAACTCAGTTATACGTCCCATTTTGTTTTACAAATCATGGCATCCCTCTACTATTGTAAAATAAATATATGTAGTAAGCATTTTCTTATGTTCTTAAACATGGCTCAATTATTTCCATATTTATGAGTTTATTGATTATTTCTGTTGATTTTATTCTAAGGGGGCTGTGTGTGCATGTGTGTGTGTGTGTGTGTGTGTGTGTGTGTGTAGAATGAAAGGGATGATTTAGTATCCATTGTACAATGAGAGATTTTTTCCCCCCTTTGTTTTTCCAAAAGGCAACTCTTTTTATCCCTCAATCTCAGATAAAACACACTACAGGGAAATTACCAAACACAAAAATCTAGCTTTTCTGTTGACTGCACCCATGCAAAATAAAGCTGCTTCCTGTGGGCTAGACTAAAATCGCAAGATAAGAATTGTTAATTTAACTGGCCCAGTAACTTTCTATAAACTGAATGCTTAATAAACTTATATGGAAAAAAAAAAACCATTTCATCTTGTTATTATCTTATGCGTGTCCTAAGAAATCCATTTATATGTCTAACTTTTTGTACCAACAAAAGTAATCATTTCAACCCTATCAACTTCAAGATAAATGGAAAAAAATCCTTATCCCTTGTTCACATTTTATGGTATTAAAATTTGTACTGATTCTGATATTGCTCTGGTAACAAGCCCTGTACAATATACATCTCCTGAAAGTAGATGTCAGAAAATAAAAGATTCATGAAAAAAAGAAATACATGTCATCCTTATGGAGTTACTATGTTTAAGGAAAAATATGCAAATGAACATTCTTAAAATAAAAGTAGACACAAAATAAATTCCAGGCAAGTTATCTTTTCTTCATTCAGCTCTGTGAGGTCCTCCTTTGAGAGGCTCTGTATGGTGTAAGTTTCATTCAAACAGTGGTTATTTCTTGTAAACATTCTCTCAAACACCTTCCAGTATTCATTTTCTGTCCATTTCCAGAGTGTACCTAGTTCAGGTACACTTTTCATCTCCTCTGGATAATACTAAAAACCTCCTAGATCTAATGCTCCCAGGACTGCAGCATTCATATCGCTAAACAATATCATGACAAAACTTAGCACACTACTTCCCTGCTCAAAAACCTTTAGACACTCTCCTAGTGTTCAGCAAACTAGTCTAGTCTTCTAAAACTATTGCACGACTAGCCCAGACTTACCCAATTGCCAGTGTCTCCCCCTAATCCTCCACACATCTATACTTTGAAATTGTAATTAGAAGAAATTTGCTCTAGCCATAGAAAAGCAAACTGTAGAGTTGTAATAAAAAGTGTAATAAAGTTAGTTTTCCCATGTCCCTCATCCCATTTTTAAGTAATAACTACTGCTCATATGCCATGTATGTTCTTCCTACCATAAAGAAAAGACACTTGTGTATTGTGTATGTAGGGAGAGATAAAAGTAGATTTATAATTTGAGGCTTGACTGATTCCTGTTTAATTTTGACATAAATGTTTTTCCAAGTCATTTGTAATTTATCTCATGCTGTATTATCATTGCCTTTATTCTACTACATGCTGTACCATAATGTATTTAATTGTCCCTATTAAGGGATAGTTTGTTTCCTTTACTTACACTTTTATAAAATGCTTGATTGATAATCTTTGTGTTCATATCTTACATGCACATTTGCAAAAACGATCTATAGGGTAGTTTCATAAAAATGAAATAATTTAATCGAATACCATATTTATTTTGAAAAATACTGCCAAATTGTGTTATAAGAAGCCTGACCCTATTTATGCTTATTCCCCATTCTCTCATGTGACAACACTAGGTAATATAAATTACTTTAATCTCTCCACTCTAATAGGTAAAGAATGGCATGCCAGTTTTACATTTTCATTTTAAAAATCATGAGTTGGAGCATTTTTACTAATGTGAATGATCAAAACAAATCTCTTTCTTGGACTGCTTGTTTATACTCTGCCAGGATTTCTGTCTTTCTATTGCTAAAAACTTCCCACTTAATACTTTTATAACTTTACTGTACCTCATAAGTTTCAGTAGGTTGTGTTTTCACATTTGTTTGTCAAGATAGTCTTTAAATTCCCTTTTGACTTTTTCTTTGACTCAGTGATTGTTCAATAGTATGTTAGTTTCTACAAATTTGTAATTTTTTTCATTTTCTTATTTTTATTTTATTTTATTTTTATTTATTTATTTATTTTTTTTTTTTTTTGAGATAGAGTTTTGCTATTGTTGCCCAGGCTGGAGTGCAATGGCACAATCTCGGCTCACCGCAACCTCTGCCTCCTGGGTTCAAGCAATTCTCCTGCCTCAGCCTCCTGAGTAGCTGTGATTACAGGCACGCGCCACCATGCCCAGCTAATTTTTTGTATTTTTAGTAGAGATGGGGTTTCACCATGTTGACCAGGATGGTCTCAATCTCTTGACCTCGTGATCCACCCGCCTCGGCCTCCCAAAGTGCTGGGATTACAGGCATGAGTCACTGCGCCCAGCCTCTTATTGTTATTTATTAAGTTTTATTCCATATTAGTTGTGATGGCATCAGAGCCCCATTAGGAGTGGCTGCTGCAAAGATACCTGCAGCAGCCAGAGAGATGTGACCAGGGTGACACACTCCTCGGAGACTGTGGAAGATAGGAACTGGCAGGAGCCTTTTCTCTTTCAGCATCTTGAACATATCACACCTCTCCCTTCTGACATCATAGGTTTCTGCTGAAAATCCCCTGGTAATGGGATGACTTTCTTGGTCAGCCTTAGATGCAAGCTAATTGAAAGCCTGACCCAGGGGCAACAACTGGGAAAGTTGAGATATTACATATCAGCCAAACCCCTTCCATTGAGAAACTGGGACCTGAATGTTTTAGCCTGATAATAAAATCACTTATTTGTTCTTGTGGTCCTGAGGAACTCACAAATGCCAAGCCCTGCCAGCTCACAGGGATGGGGGATTTAGTAGCCAGTCCTTTGGTTGGGATTGAAAAGTTGAGTTGCTATATGTGCGGTTCAACTCTTCACTCCTCAGACAGAAGTGAGGAATTGAGGCTTTCCACTCAATTGTAAGGTTCTGTGCCTGTAGTGGGGTCTGTAGTAGAGGTGTAGGTTCTGCTCCTGTAGTGGGGTCTGTAGTAGAGGTGTAGGTTCTGCACCTGTAGTGGGGTCTGTAGTAGAGGTGTAGGTTCTGTGCCTGTAGTGAGGTCTGTAGTAGAGGTGTAGGTCCTGTGCCTGTAGTGAGGTCTGTAGTGGAGAAAGAAATGATGGGACCGTTCAACTATGGTACAGGAAAAATTAGTTAAATGGAATAAAGTAAATATCTGTAACACTTCACAGAAATGCATGCATGTTCACACATGTGTACATGCAAACATGTGCATGTATGCACACAAACATAAACATATACATCCCTCCAGATGGGTTAAGATGTAAACTGAAACAGTATGCCATAAAAATTATTAAAAGAAAATATTAACATGTATATTTTAAATCAAAGTATAGATGGGTTTTTGTTATGAAAGATGATAAATTATGAACCATGACAGGGAGAATTAGACCACATTAAAGTTAAAAACTTCTATATATGAAAAGATATCACTTAAAAAGTGAAATTGCAAGCCAATGGCATGAAGATGGTGTTTGCTGGGCATATCACTGATAAAGGTATTTGAATATAGAATATGTCAAAAAAGAATAGATAAGAAATGTACAAACAACCCAATGGAAAAATAGATCCATGTGAAAAAGTAATTTCAAACTCTGTAAGCACAAAATATGCATGTAAAATTATTCTTAATCTTACGAAATTGAGAAAATCATATTTGAACAAGAAGATAGTATTTAACCTGTTCAGATAAGCAAAATTTAAGGCTAATATTCTGACCATCAAAGTTGTTGACCAAGACTGTGGAGCAACTAGAATGCACATACTCTGTTGACGGGAGGGCAAATAGCCTCAACCAACTTGGAATATAACTTGGCAATATCTTGTAACATGCAAATAGCATACCTATAGAGAGCCAGAGTAGCCCACGTGCTCTGGGGGGATCAGCAGCAAGGCTGCTGTGAACTTTGGGTGAACTTCAGAGAAGCGAGACCATAATAGGGGAATGTGTATGTCTCAGAGAAGAGCAGATGGACCTAGAGAAAGATAACCAGCTTTCACTGACCTTGCTGCAAGATAGTTGTTAGCTGAAGTATGTTAACTGGAGTATGAGAATTATAACCACAGGCTGTTCTGGGTAACTGTACCCTCCCTCTGCTATGTGCTTTGTAAACATATAAAAAAGTACTCTGAGACAGGTCGGGGCCAGAGAAACTGACATCCTCATTTTTCTGGACCACCTGGCCCTGCTTTCTCTATGTTATGTTTGTCCGTGTTTTTCTTTATCCCCCGCCATTCTCTCTTAGATCTTTGAACTCTTGTGCAGCGCGGGATGCAGCACGCACCAGACCTACCCTATTATCCAACAATTCTATTTCAGTATTACGTGGAGGAACTGTGACACCTATGTATAAGGAAACATATACCATCTTACGAAATTGTTCATCGCATAATTGTTTTTAGCAGGCAAAAAAAGAAAAAGCTCAAAATATTTCACTGGCAAGTGAATGAACTGTGTTGTGCTTACACAATAAAATAATGCAAAATAACTGTTAAAAACACATGTACTAGACGTAAGCATATGAACATGGATAATTGTCAAAATGCAACCAGACTTTCCTAAAGTTAATAATGATCATTGCAATGTTAGTATTTTGTGAGATAAAGCATCTTGATTCTATTTTACTGCTTCAGAACAGCATGATCAAATGGGCAGCCACTACCCAAATTTTTGGGTGGCAACTTACCTCTAAGACTAAGGCAGAGAGAAAATTTTTACATGCATACAATTTACTTTTCCACTTTATTTTGAAGTGTTAAAAATCAAAGTTCCCAAACCTAAGAGCATTACCAAGATTTGGAATTCAGTTGAGTGTGTACCACTAAAATTTTAACAAGGAATGACCTGAATTACTTCCATGTCATTAGCATTCTGTTTGCTTCCACAATGATTTCTGTGTGATTTTATATTCAGAAGCACAATTGCATAGATTATAAACACAAAATTGATTAGAAAAATGCACTACAAAAAAAGTCTATTATTTTCAGTAGATAAGACCATGATTACTTTTCAAAACGCTGTTTTAAAGTATAGCATATAAACTAATGATATTCTTTTTCAGGACACATTTTCCTACCTATATAATAAAAAAATCAAAATGTTTATTTAAGATGGAAAGAACAGGATAATTGGCACAGTATCTTCTTTCCTGAGACTTTTCAGTTCCAAAACTGATGGAGTCAGTTTTAGCTTGGGGCTTTAACAAGCATAAAAGGTCATTTATCCAAGGTTATTATAGTCAACTTCCATGGGAGGATAAGCAGTCATGTAGAAATTATTTAAATGACCACAGAAGCCAATTTAGCTTGGTGTTTTGCATGATCCCAACTGACCACTTTTCTACATATTATAGCAATACTTCAGAAAGCTGACCTTTGTCGGAAAGTGATACATTTTTATTTTCAAACTCTGTTAGGTAACCAAGAAAGGAAGCACCATTTATCACTGCAAGCATACGTGTACACATGTGCGTGTGCATGCACACACACATATACACACCCCCCTCTTGAAAGATGCACAGTTTATTTTGAAGCTTGAACATAAGATTCTCTTATCCTATTTAAGGCAGTATTGGAAAAAATTATCTCTGTATATAGTTCAAAGCTGTACTTTATTAGGTGTGTGCCATTATGCAGTTTTTTTCTCTTAATTCAGGAATGAGACCAAAATTTACTACCTCTTCTAGGTTTCTAGTGAGGATAAAAGTTTAATGTTTTATGTATTTCATCTAGTACAGTGGCAAGCAATATTACATTCTTGAAAAGACAAGAGTGTTTTGATTGATTGATTGATTGATTTAGTATTTTATTTATTTTACTTTAGGTGCATACTGTATCTGGCATTGTTTTTTGATAGGGCTTGCACAAAACACTAACTTACAATGATAAATATAAGCAAACATTTTTTCCCTCTCTTAAACACAGATTAGTTTAATAACATTACTTAACTCTGACTATGTATTAGGCACTATGGTAAATGAAAAAGAAATAGTTTGTGGCTGGGCGCAGTGGCTCACATCTGTAATCCCAACATTTTGGGTGGCTGAGTTGGGAGGATCTCTGGAGCCCAGGAGTTCAAGACCAGTCTGTGCAACATGGCAAAACCCCATCTCTAGGAAATTGTGCAAAAATTAGCCAAGTTTGTTGGTGCATGTCTGTAGTCCCAGCTACTCAGAAGCTGACGTGAGAGGATTGCTTGAGCCTGGGAAATTAAGGATGCAGTGAGCTGTGATTGAGCCACTACATTCCAACCTGGGCAACAGAGTGAGAGCCTATCTAAAAAGAAGATAAAGAAAAGAAAAGAAATAGTTTGAGCCATCAAGAAATACAATGTCTAGTAGGCAGGAAACAAATTGACTTAATTGTAATATAATTAATGGTAAGATATAGAAATTTTCCAAGCAGAGAAACTTAATCCAACAAAATGATAGATGGAACATTTTAAAAAGAAGATTAACACTCAACAAGTTGAGTATCAAAGGATGAATACGAAAGAGTCAGTATTTTTTTATTAACTGAGAAAGACCTACCAGGCAGAGAGAACAAGCTTAAGCTTATCTTTGGGAAACATAAATTCTTTAATTGGGTAACAAGTACAAGGAGTAAAATCTCAGGCACAGATGGTGGAGATGAAGCTCTTGAGATGGGCAAGGGCCAAGACATAGGGACCTCATATGATATGGACAGAAAACAAGCACTGTTAGATGCATTTTTTTTTTTCCTAAGGTCAGATTTATTTTGGGTAGCTTTTTCTGGTTGGTGGATGGATTTCAAAAAGGTCAAGACTGGAAAATGGAAGGCCAATTAGGGAGCTATTGTATAATAGAAGTTCAAATGAGAGTCTCAAGGAGAGTCTCAAGGAGGAGTTACAGTGAGATTCTAGGAATATTTAGGAAGTTCAATTGTAAGGATAGGATGGGTAGTTTAAGGAAGAAGGCTAAGGCAACTCAGCTTTCATGTCTAGTGGCTGGGCAGATGAAGATCACCTAAGCACAGATCTGGATTGCAGATGAAAGAGAAAGAGAAAGATTTGGGCAAAGAAGATGATGAGTTAAGTTTTAGGAGCCAAGGGAAAATCAGGATGGCAGATTTTGAGGTCATCAGCATATGCTCAGCTTTAAAAAACAATGTTGTACTTACAAAAAGAATTCAGAGTTAGGGGTTCTAAGGGAAAGTGGTTTGAGCAGAACTCTGGAGAAAGTATGTGCTGAAAAAAAAATAGCACATAAAAGTGGGTCAAGAAAAAACAGAAGAGAAGCAAAGTCCTCTTACAAATCCTAGAAAAGAGAAATTTTAAGCAATCAACAGCCATATATTTAATGAAGCTTCACTCTAAAACAATACACATTCTCCACACTTTTTCATAGAGGATTTTCTAATGTCATTTTAATTTATCTGAAAATAAACAGTATTTATCTATCTTTTTATGCCTATCTCCAAGAGCATGAATACCTCCATATTAAAAATCTAAAGGATACATTCTGTACTCCCAACATATTTTTTCAACTACTTTTAAATTTCTCATAGAGGTAAAACTTAAGTGAAATGCTCTCCTAATACCTATCCAATCCCTGTAATCTTGTAGACAATTATATGTAGCCTCACATGGAATTTAAATTCATTCTGTGCATAAAGAAAGAATCAGAGAGTTTGAAGTATGCATTCAACTGAACACCAGAAATGAACATTTTTAAAAGACACTTTATAAAAGGATGGGAAGAATGTACGAAATCTTTAGCAGGTCATGATGAGTGTTTGTTCAGTAGAGACTGAGTGCCTTTCTTTTACCAGGGACTATGCTGATGTCTTCTGGGGACAGAGGATGGGGACAACACAAGCTCAGCATTCCAATGTCTCACAGAAGGGGGAGGACACAGAGGAGGAAGCAAATTATTACCATTCACAGAAGCATGCACAAAGTGCTATGGGTACTCGGGAAAAAAATGCCAAAGTCATATTTTGATATTAATCCAATTATCAGCTTTAAACAGAAAAATATACCAGTAATTTATGCTTCATAAATTAACACACTATATCAAAATTCCTAATCAAGAAAATGTATTTTACTCATTCACAGCTTGTTCGTTAGTTTTCCCATTTAATAAACAGCTTTTCATTTTGGTTTGGTTTGAGTAGGTTTGAGCTTGGCTCTCATCTTCCTAAATAGTGCAACCGGGATTGCAGTTAACATTTAGAAAGAGAAGTTGGTGTTTGTTTATGGAAGGAAATAACAGAACATCTGTAACTGTTGTAAAATTTAAAGGGAAAAATGTTGCTGAGAAAATGCAATTTGGTATATGCTTTATCTCTTATAAATCAATGGAGATCAAATTAACATGTTTAAAAATTATATGTGGAGTATTTCTACATAAAAAGTTGTAAAAACACACAGAAAAATTACTTTCAAACTTCTTACGCTTTTTTTCCTTTGCCTCCATGAACAGAATAAGTACAAAAAGCTATTTTTATGGATACTCTCCATACTGGGGGTAAATCCTTATTTTTTCTTGAAATGTCAATATCTAATCTGTATATTTTCTACTTTGTTATGAAAATAAAATGGCTGTCCTATAGATTTTTATGTCTTGCTCTGCTGCCCTGGAGATGCATATTCAACAAAGAATAAAAAGGTTTGGAGAACAAGAAGCAGTCTTAGGCAGTCAAAATCAGAAGAATGTTGCTAATATCAATTTCATTGGGATTCATAAAGGCAGTCTCCATAGCAACATCCTTTCACAAGGCACAGAAATGCTGCATTTTATTTTATTTTTTTAATAGAAAAGCTGAGGGTCAGATTATCACTTTTTCCCCATGTACCATTTATCCTCTGTCCTCACACAGGTCTGATTGCATTCAAAAGGAACTATATGAACATAAAAGATGGTTGAGTATTTAAGTGGAATAATACACTTAACTGAGTTTCTTAAGGAAACATACAGCATTAGAGGATTTGGGATAAATCTGAGAGAAACTACTCCTGAAATTAAAAGCATATTACTTGACCCTCACTCTGAGAACTTGGAAGCTAGCTATTTAAACATGACTGTGTAAATCCAACAAAGGCACTCATGTAAAAGTCAACTAAAATCCAGTTTGTATGATTAAACAGCTTAGGGAAATATTTGGCCTCCTTCTTTTCCATGTGCTTTAAGGATTTAGAAAGAAAGTGGTTATAGTTTTAATAATTTTTTATTAATTAAAATGTATTTATATTATCCCTCCAGATATTGTTGCTTAAAAAACCTGTTTTTTCTTCATGAAAGAGAATGGTGCAAGAAGAAATGGATAAAACAATTGGAAATTTTTTCTTATGAGATTATTTCAAGGATTATTACTAGAACAAGTAAAATTTCCTATTATTTATACACTGACTCTTCAATATTCAAACATTGACTATCTAATATCTATTTGGCTTTCATATTAAACTGCGTTTTTAAGATTATAATTTTATTATAATTATATAAGTGCATTTTGGTGGGAAGAAATTTTAAAATAACTTTTTACCCAAGAGACTGATAAAACTCCATCATGAATAAATACCTATTTACTCAATAAACTAGAATAAGTCTCTTTAAAGCTTTCATGGTCCATTGACTAAATGCATAATTAGGTGAGAGATTTTCTGAAGCTGTTTTTAAACAAATCACATCATGCCTCAGGGAAACCGGAGTGAAGCTAATGAAAAAAATTTATGGTATCTGTTAAACACATAATTCTTCTGTAATATGTTCATTCTATATAAAAGATTTCCAAAATTAATTTGTATCAATTACAATTACAAAAATGCAGAAGAAACTAGGAAATGCAAGTATACACACAGCATAGATCTTAATTGCCCCTCCAATACAATGTGTTTTTCTTTCTGTTATTTGCTTGATAATAATGGAACTAAAGCAGTTAAAAGGAAACTATGCAGTAGTTACAGAAGTGAACTTCTATACATTTTAAGATGTGTAATATCAACTGTATAGCTTCTGAACATAAAATACAATTTTTTAGGTGAAGGTTTACACTTTCTAAGAAGAGTTGAATGGACTTGTCGACAAAGAACTTTGGTTGCTGGGGAAGAATCTGGGGTCAAGAAATAGCAACTTGAATGAAATACAGCAAAGCTGACAAATGACTAAAAATTCCAAATGGATCCAAAGGCATTTGTGTAAACTGAGTCCCTAAAAATAAACCAGTCTTAAAGATTATGAAATATGTTAAACAAACATATCAATATCTAATTTTGATATTATCCTCATTTGAATATAAATTATTTTCCTAGTCTATTAAAGGATCAAAAGTAATCAAATATTATTTAATATATATATTGAATACAGTCTATCTATTGCACATATAATTGTAACATGACCCTATGGTTGTCATATATGTTTCAAGAATAATCGTTAATAATTCTAATTTTTCTTTTTTTTATTGCATTTTAGGTTTTGGGGTACATGTGCAGAACATGCAAGATAGTTCATAGGTACACACATGGCAGTGTGTTTTGCTGCCTTCCGCCCCTTCACCCACATTTGGCATTTCTCCCCAATAATTCTAATTTTTCTTTTACTTTAATACATGTTTGCTATTTAAAACTCTCTAAGCATTTTTCCCCTCCCTCCCTCCCTCCCTCTTTTCCTTCCTTCTTAAGACAGTGACTCACTCTATTGCTCAGGCTAGAGTGCAGTGGTGCAATTTTGGCTCAGTGCAACCTCAACCTCCCAGGCTCAGGTGATTCTCTCACCTCAGCCTCCCAAGTAGCTGAGACAACCAGCACACACCACCACACCTGGCTAATTTTTGTATCTTTTGTAAAATGTGGGGTGTCACTATGTTGCCCAGGGTGGTCTTGAACTCCTGGGCTCAAGCAATCTGCCCGCCTCAACCTCCCAAATTGTTGGGATTACAGGTATGAACTACCGCATCTGGCCTCTAAGCACTTTAATTTTTATATCATTGAAAAGATAGTAACTTTTATTGTTACTATCTTTTAGTATCAGCATAGAGAATAAATGCAGAAAGTTTCTGTGTGAAACTTTCTGCATTTATTCTCTATGCTGATACTTTCCATTTTACTTTTTTTCGATATCTATCATTTTTCTAATTCACAAATCACAAGTACCAGCTTAACTGCTTATGAATCTGCTGCACACCTTTCTCACTCACTCTTCCACCTACCATATTAGTGTGCCTCTGAACCCCTATCATGGGAACCAGCTTTCTTCATCATGTTCCCAGGTTTCAGCTCTACTTTTACATCACAGTATAAATCTTAAATCTGCTGAAAAACTTTTTGCACGTGACCTCACTCTTTCTTTAACCTACCAGCAGATTAACCCCCTACAGATTTCTATAGATTTAACTTCTACGTTTCTTTAGGCTTTATGCATGCCTTTACTTTCTCTTCATATCATTAATTCTAGAGGACTGGGATAACAAGTATATCTTATATATGATATGATTTCTGAAAAATGTAATGTCTATGGGTCACTTTGAAACCTCAGATTTATAAAGTATTTTCAAATTTTCCAAAAAATGGCTGAAGACTGAAATGACTATATTATGTAATTTTATAAATGGATTTACAAATGAAGTTATATCTAATGAACAATATGATTATGCAAAAATGATCACTAGTAAAAGTTCATGTTTTTATTTTCAAGTAGAAGTTCATCCCTTGCAGGTCTCATCCAGGAGACACCAGTAGTTATGTAGTTGTAAAAGGACACATGTGAGGTGCCTGGTCATTATAATACAACTTGTGACAATGGAGTAAGTGATGTTGAGAGGCACGCTTAGAAATTGTACCTGAAACCTGGATGCTAGAGCCATGTGAAGTGGTACAGTAAACGCAAGTTTGCAACCACATGAGGTAATTATTTAAATGTGACTTGGCAGAGGGATGAGCCGCTAAGTAAGCCCCAATCAGGGCTTCTCACAACTTGGTAGTACCTTCCTGTGGTCAGAGAGAATACTATGACAGGACCTTCTGCAGTGAAGACCTGAAGAGACTAAAGGGGCTACTATCACTGAACATCCTTCAACTTGATATCCTCCAGCTTAAGATATTATGCTTTGCTACAAATCTGTCCTTTGAACTTATCAAAATGTAACTTCAATAAAATGTGTCATAGTGATTGTTTTTCACCAGACCAAACCATCTGCAGAAACTCTGGGTGCTGTACTTTCTCTAGGTCTGTCGCTGTTCAATTCTGGCATTCCTCAATGTATAGCTTAACTTGTATTTTAGTCACAGAGGTGGAGGAGGTTGTACATCAGATATATAGAAATATACAATACACCACAAGTAAACCAATATTGATGAATACTGGCAATCTTATTTTCCATTTCTCTTTAATAGTATTATTCTTGCTCTCTCATCTTTTTTCTTTTTTGGCAAATTTTTATCTAGCAACAGAAAAGCCTGCAATGGTCACCATAAATTCTGTCTATGTATTCCTTGGTCCCTAAAATTTCTAAGCCCAAACATCCCAGAGTTGGGGGGTTGAACCTACATTTCATGTAATATGAGAATTGCCATCCTCACCTCTACTCCCTATTTCCAGATCAATATATTCTCACAATGGGAGAATCAACAGCACATACTGACTTCTGGTTATACTATATCTTGCAAAAATAGTTATTACTAAGTCACAATAAGGTTTTTCTTTACTTTAAAAGACCAGAAGCTTCTAACTTGCAGGAGACATGATAAATACTAATGAATCCTGTGAGTGGCAGCTCCCACAATGTTGCACATGGTGAAAGCTTTTAGACATACAATGAGCTCAAGGATGAAGCTACTTAGGAAATGGTAGGAAGAAATAGAAAATACAAATCCAGGATGAGATAAGTCAGGGAGGATCAATTATTTCCTTTTGTGATCGAAGGAATCCAGAGGAATCAACCTAGAGCCTTGGAAACTTTCTGGTAGCCCCCCACACCCCATGTATAGTTCTGTATTAGAAGGATTGTTAGTAAAAAAGCTTTTGCCTGCAAGTGATAGAATATGCGATACGGTTGGCTTCATAATGACCCCCAAAGATATCCAGGTTCTAATCTCTAGAGGCTGGGAATGCTAATATATATGACTTTGCAGATGTAACTAAGATTAGGATTTTGACATGGTATATTATTTTGAATTATTCAAGTTGTCCCATTCTATAATTATCAAAGGAGATGCAGTCACAGACACAGAAGGCAACGTGATGAAGCAGAGAAAAATTTGAAAGTACCACACCTCTGGCTTTGAAGGTGGAGGAAAAGGCCACAAGCCAAGGAATGCAAGAAATGCAGTTCTAGAAGCTGGAAAAGGCAAGGAAAGAGATTTTTTTTCCCCCAGAGCATCTGGAGGAAGCACAGCGCTGCTGACACCTTGGTTTCAGCCCAGTGAAACCAATTTTGGAATTCTGATCTCCAGAACAGTAACAGAATAAATGTGTGCTGTTTTAAGCCACCAAGTTTGTGGTAATTTGCTACAGCGTCCATATAAAGTTAATACACTGAATGAGGTATGGTTTAAACAATGAAGGTTTTTATCTTTTCACATCACAATAATTTTGGATTGGTAAGTTCACGATCTCTGAGAAGTCTGGGACTCTAAGCCAAATTTTTAAAGAATCTCTTGGCTTTTCTCTTGAGGTGGCAAACGACGGCCCAAGCCCCAAGCTTCAGGTTGTGCTGTAACAACATCCGAAGCAGCAAGAAAGGGCGAGACTTTATTTCTATGTATATCCCTCTTCTCTCAGGGTACACCTATTGAGCAGACAATCAATACAATCTCCTACAGAGTGTCCCCTTTGGTTTCTGCTGATGGCATGTAGGGCCTCCAAGGTTCACATAAGCCTTGGCAAAACGAAGTATTAAACTCATACGTCTTTATTGCCTTTGCCACTTTATCCACTGAACAAGTGTTGGATTTTGGAAAATGAAGCTGACTGATAGAGAGATGCTCACTTTGTCCACCTGATTAATTAAGAGCTGTCTCTTCAGAAGTAAGTTTCACAAGAAACACAAATCACCTCATATTCTGCCTCACCCACATACCTCTTTCCCAAACATTGTCCCTATTCCTCAAATCCCAGATGGACCAACCAAACAAGGAACAAATGTTAGCATGTATTTAGATGATCTCTTCCTCCAGGAAAGTGGACAATCCAGTGGCAAATTCTGTCCACTGTCTTTCAGAATCACCCCGATGGAGATTTAATGCTGCAGCCACTCATGGCTGATTTTAGAACTCTGAAAGGAACCATCTGTAAACTGGAATCCATTCATTTTTCCCCCTCAGTCAGCAGATCAAATGGAATTCCCCGTGTGACTCTAACTGGGGGTCATGGGGCAGGTGGCACTTTATGCATCGGGATGTATGCTGGCAGTGAGAATAATCTATTTCTATTATTTATTGGTGTGCTCTTGTCTGGTTAGTGTCTGATACCATATATGCCATTTCCATGTGATGATTCACTGAGGCTGGGCAGGCTCTACTTTACTGAGTAGGAGGTCAAATAACACCCAGTTCATGAAGAGGAATATGGTCTTCTATGGTCAGACCCAGTTCCAAGTACCAAGGCAAGAGCTGTTTCTTCAAAGAAAACAAGTTATTTGATCAGGCAGGCATGACTTTGTTCAAATATCTTAGAGAAGTGGTTTTCAAAATTTATGGCCTCAGGACTCTGTAAGAAATGTATTTTAATTTCTAAGCCAGTACAAGACACTTAGAAGATCTTGAACAAAATAAACAAGTTTCAGTAAATGTTGCCTGTATTACAGGCTATGAAAGCTGATATCTTCCTTCATATTCTATCCTCCTTCACATTTTTTCAAATGCTGCTCAAGACCTGTTAAATGGATTTCACAACTCAGTTATGGGTCATAACACACAGTTTGAAACATGCTGCCCTAGAGGGCTCACAGTAATTCTCCTACTGGGATTTGCTACAGGAAACACAGAACAATGCAATCAGCTACAGAAAGTTCAAGCAAAATTGATTCTGCTGCTTCAAAAGATCTAAATGTTTACCCTGCAGGACCTGCTGAAGAAGTTTCTCTAGGTCACACTTAGGCCTACGGCCTACAGAGTCCCCCTGGCAAGTGGGTCAGAGCAGTAACCCCTAATGTGCTCCTCATTCCCATCAGATTTAAAGGGGCCCACCAAGCACATTTCCTTCTCCATCATACAAGATGCATAAAGGCAGATTTCACTTTTGAGATTAACTGCATGCTTTAGGGGTAGGAATGTTGTGATTTCGATAACAAAAGGCACCTTCATTGTTGAGAATTAGCATGCCTCCAGGGAATATGAAAGTTGAATCCCACTTGGGAAAAGTTGGAGGATGGAACTATATGAAAGTTGAATCCCACTTGGGAAAAGTTGGAGGATGGAACTAACACAGAAATCCCTACCAGATGGAAAGAGAAGTGAGAGAAACCTCACTCACTCCTCTAAGTGGCGAGGGGGCTGGGAAGAGGCTATACAGGAGACGTTTAGGTGTTTGTGTTCAGGTTTACGCAATGGGTATTAAAAAAAAAAAAAAAAAAAAAAAAACAGGTAAGTTGGAACTCCAGAACAGTGGGACTTTGTCCCAAGAAGATCCTAGGCAGAAGTAGCCATCGAGATTCCACTGGATCCCAAACACCAGGAAGCTATGAAGGAGATGCCTAGCTAGCACGAGAAGACTAACAATTATGCCTCACAAGGAAACAGCCACCAGAAATCATCACTCCATGGACAAGAACAAGAGTCTGAACCTATAGAGTAGAAGACACAGAAAAGATTCCCCAGCCCCAGACTTCAGCAGGGGAGCAAACGTGAACCACAACATAACCAGAGGAGCCAGTTGCACCACAGTAGGCACTGGTGCCTATAGCCAGCAAGAAGAGAGACAGTGGGAGTGCTGATGACACACAACAATTCACGTATCAGCCTGGATCCCACGTCTTATGAACTGTTCTTCCATGTGGAACTTAGGATGGGAAACAAAGAAACAAGCCTGAAAGGGAATGTGAATTTTCCTTGCTTTCATCAGCAATAGAAGGTTCCTGGGAATTTTTGAACAATTGTGAAAAATAATTAAACCATTTCATAGCATATGAGTTTGCAGATATATGTAAGTGATCCTACTACAGTTTTGAAATAGATTTAAATTTATAAAACCAAGTGAAAGTATAATGTTTAATGTGAAATTTAGTTGTGTACTAAATTACCCACATTGAGCTACAGTGCATAAAAAAAGGAAAAACTGAAAAACATGTGAATAATTAGAAAATTTAAGATGTGTTCAACAGTCAAAGAAATGCAGGACCCTACAGAGTCTGAGCCCAGCTTCAATTTTCACAGAAAGATATCATTATAAATCACAGAATTCAAAACCACACTGTACAAATCATAAATGAGACTAGAGAGAGAAAACTCCTTGGTCAAGGTTCTACACAAAGTTTGCAGCAGAGCCCAGAGCTAGTACTGGAATGTAGGTCTAGTACACTATTTATTCCCAAAATTAACAAACCTCTTTCAACTCTCTTTAATGTATATGCAACCTAAATTTACAATTAGTGCATAAAAGCAGAAGAGAACACCTGTGTATTAAATTTCTCCTCAGTACACATCAGCTGAAAAGGTGATACAGGAGATAAGTGAGATACTTCAATAACCTACTTCGGCAGGATTCATGTATTATGTATGAGTGTGAAGGATACATAATTGTCATTATGAACTCCAAGAGGAGAGTAGAGGATACAAATTTTTTTCATTAAGAATCTACAATACACAAGTAAAACATACATAAGGAAGGTAGATAATGATAAACAATAGTAAATATTTAACAGGTTTAAAGGCAGAAAGTTGCACTAAAGTAATAGATTTTATGTAAAATGACATTTGTTTCAAAAATAATAATAATAAATTATATTTGTGATATATATTGAGAACTATATTCAGGTTCAATATCAGATCATCCTCCAGATCCCTGGACAATCATATTTTAGATTAACATCATAACATTAAATAAGGACATGAGTATAAAATCTCATTTGAGCAAAATTCTTTTCAGTCTCAAAAATAATAGTCCTAGGTTCTAACCAACACTTTTCCTTCTCCCTAAAGGCAACATTACTACCTACCTCCAATTCATTCATCTCCTGTTCTCTTATTGCACTTTGCATCTTTTTCAACCTCTGAATAGCATGCCTCCCTTCTACAGTAGATGCTCTGGGTTAGCCCAGGGATCCTCCTTCTTGACTGAGGAGCTTCTTCCTCACTGCTGAATATTTCCTTTACTTCCAATTTTCCCATTCACACCTCCCTTCTTGTGATAATCCTCCATTGAAGAAAGCCATCTTTATCCTTGATGGAAGTCGTCTCCCTTCCCAAGATCTGCTGGCATCCAGTGAATGATGAATGTAAGGCCTTGAGGGCCTGGACACCTTTGCCGAATTTGGCACATCTCTGAAGAGCCATCCAGCTCTGACTACAGATTGCTAGATGCTGCCTGTGGCCACAATAGAGCCCAGCTCCAAAGCTTTGATGGCATTTTCACTGTGAGCCATCACATGAGGGCAGGTGCGAAAATTTCCACCTGCACCATCCTTTCAGTGCTCAAAATACTTCAGAATTTGAAACATTTTGCATTTTGGATTTTCACAGTAGGGATGTTCAACCTGTATACTCATATTGGACCTTCATTAAAAGCAGGTAGCAGAAGGAACAATGATTTTGGCCAGAGATAATGAGAAGCAAGCAAAAACCTAAAATTTTGTTTCAGAGTAATTATTACTATATCCAGCTGATCAAAACTCATAACTAGCATTTAAATAATTCTTCAACTTTGAAAATCAATGCAAAAAAGACAAAATGCAGCAATAGAATATCTTTAATTTAACATTTGCCTCTTTGAAAAGGATTGCCTCAACTCACAAAGCTAACTTACAAAGCATAATTGAAATAACAACTTTAAATGGACTCTCTATATTTGTCTAATCTATAAACAAAACACAAAATCATCAAAAATTACAAATTGCAAGATTTTTCCATACCAGATAATGAAAGTTACTTTTGCATGTTTTATTCAAATGCCTTGTTTAATATTCCAAAATAAAGTATTTTATTGTTATTGATTTATTATCTACTTTTAAATCACACTTTTTCTGTATAAGTCATTTAAAATAAATTAACCCAAGGATATCATTTATTAAAATAACCAAAGGATGTCACACATTAGACAAAAAGCTAAAATTTGAAGCTGGCCAAATAGGAACAGCACAGCTCCCAGCGAGAGTGATGCAGAAGTTGAGTCATCTCCACATTTCCAACCAAGGTACCAGTTTCATCTCAAGGGGACTGGTTGGACAGTGGGTGTAGCCCAAGGAGGGCAAACCGAGGCATGGTGGGGCACTGCCTCACAATGGAAATGCAACGGGCTGGAGGACCCCCCTCCTACCCAACAGAGGCCATCAGGGACTTTTCTGGCTGCTCCAGCACTCTAGTTTGGAAGCTACACTTCTCCCGTGGTCTTTGCAGCCCACAGACCATGAAATTCCCTCCTGACAGAAAGGCACTGTGGGTTTCCAGCACAAATCTGGGCAGCTGATTCAGCCGGTGCCACAAGCTTCCAGCACAAACCTGAGCAGCCGTTTTGGCTGGCGCCAGGAGGACCTGCCAGAGAAAACTGCCCATACCTCTAAGAGAAAGGGTGCTCAAGGTGGGGAGCCAGGTGATTTGACTTGGTCGGTCTCCCCCCAGTTAGACCAGCAAATTGAATCCCACTGGCTTGGAATTTTTGCATCCAGCATAGCAGTTTGAACTCCACCCAGGATGGTTGAGCTCGGTGGGGGGAGGGTGTCCACCATTACCAAGGCAGTCTGCCATCACCAATGCAGTGCGCCATTACAGAGGCAGTCCACCAATACTGAGGCAGTTTTAACCCTACCTGTGTAAACAAAATTGCAAGGGTTTACACAGCAGCTGGGAGCCCACAGCAGCTCAACAATGCCTCTGCAGGCAGACTGTGACTAGACTCCCTCCTTGCTAGCCAAAGCATCTCTAAAAAATGGCAGCAGCCCATCAGGAACTTATAAATAAAACCTCACCTTCCCAGGACAGAGCACCTGGGAAAAGGGATGGTTGTGAGTTCCACTGCAGCAGACTTAAACATCCCTGCCCAGTAGCTCTGAAGGATCAATGGAGCTTCCAGTATAGCACTTGAGCTCTTATAAGGGACAGACTGCTCTGAAGGGATAGCCTGCCTCCTCATGAGGCTCCCTGAACCCCATATATCCAAAGAGACACCTTATACCAGAGAGCTCTGGCTGACATCTGGCAGGTACCCTCCTGGGACAAAGCTACCAGAGGAAGGAATAGGCAGCAATCTTTGCTGTTCTGCAGCCCCCGCAGGTGATCCCCAGGCAAGAAGGGTCTGGATGGGACTTCCAGCAGTCCTACAGCAGGGGCCTGACTATTAGAAAGAAAACTAAAAAACTGAAAGAAATAGCATCAAAATCAACAAAGAACGTCGATGCCATCCAAAAGTCACCAACTTCAAAGGCCAAAGTAGATAAATCCATGAAGATGGGAAGAAACTAGCACAAAAAGGATAAAATCATCAAAAATCAGAATGCCTCTCCTCCTCCAAGGGATCAAAACTCCTCACCAGCAAGGGAACAAAACTGGATGGAGAATGAGTTTGACAAATTGACAGAAGCAGGCTTCAGAAGTTGGGTAATAACAAACTTCTCTGTAATAAAGGAACATGTTCAGACCCAATACAAAGAAACTAAGAACTTTTAAAAAAGGTTAGATGAAATGCTAATGAGAATAACCAGCCTAGAGAAGAACATAAATGACTTGACGGAGCTGAAAAACAGAGCACAAGAACTTTGCGAAAAATATACAGGTTTCAATAGCCAAATCAATCAAACAGAAGAAAGGATATCAGAGATTGAAGATCAACTCAATGAAATAAAATGAAAAGGTAAGAATAGAGAAAAAGGGAAAAGAAATGAACAAAGCCTCCAAGAAATATGGGATTATGTCAAAAGACCTAATCTATGTTTGATCAATGTACCTGAATGTGATGATGAGAATGAATCCAAGCTGGAAAACACTCTTCAGGATAATATCCAGGAGAACTTCCTCAGCCTAGCAAGGCAGGCCAACATTCAAATCCAGGAAATACAGAGAACACCACAGAGATATTCCTCAAGAAAAGCAACCCCAAGGCACATTATCATCGGTTCACCTGGGTTGAAATGAAGAAAAAAATGCTAAGGGCAGCCAGAGAGAAAGGTTAAGTTACCCACAAAGGGAAACCCATCAAACTCACAGCAGCTCTCTTGGCAGAAATCGAATAGATGCAATAAAATATGATAAAGGGGATATCACCACCAATTCCACAAAACATAAACTACCATTAGAAATTACTACAATCACATCTATGCACATCAACCAGTAAATCTAGAAGAAATGAATAAACTCCTGGACACTTACACCCTCCCAAGACTAAATCAGGAAGAAGTTGAATCCATGAACAGACCAATAACAAGGCAGCAATTAATAGCCTACCAACCAAAAAAACCTCCATGTCTAGATGAGTTCACAGCCAAATTCCAGCAGATGTAGAAAGAAGAGCTGGTACTATTCCTTCTGAAACTATTCCAAATACAACACAACATGAGGGAATACTCTGTAACTCATTTTATGAGACCAACATCATCCTGATACCAAAACCTGGCAGATATACACCTACAAAAGAAAACTTCGGGCCAATATCCATGATGAACATTGATGCAAAAATCTTCAACAAAATACTGGCAAAATGAATCAAAAAGTTAATCTATTATGATCAAGTAGGCTTTATCCCAGGTATGCAAGGCTAGTTCAACATATGCAAATCTGTAAACATAATCCACCACATTAACAGAACCAACAACATGATTATCTCAATAGATTCAGAGAAAGCCTTCAATAAAATTCAACAGCGCTTTATGCTAAAATCTCTCAATAAGCTAGGTATCAATGGAATGTATCTCAAAATAACAAAAGTTATTTATGACAAACCCACAGCCAATATCATACTAAGTGGGCAAAAACTGGAAGCATTCCCTTTAAAAGCTGGCACTAGACAACAGTGCCCACTGTCACCACTCCTATTCAACATAGTATTGGAAGCTCTAGCCAGAGCAATCAGGCAATAAAAAGAAATAAAGTGTATTCCATTAGGAAAAGAGGAAGTCAAATTGTCTCTGTTGCAGATGACATGATTGTATATTTAGAAGTCCCAATCTTCTCAGCCCAAAAATCTCTTAAGATAATAAGCAACTTCAGCAAAGTCTCAGGATAAAAAAATCAATGTGCAAAAATCACAAGCATTCCTATGCACCACTAACAGACAAACAGAAAGCCAAATCATGAGTGAACTTCTATTCACAATTGCTACAAAGAGAATTAAACACCTAGGAATACAACTAACAAAGGACATGAAGAACCTTCAAGGAGAACTACAAACAACTGCTCAAGGAAATAGGAGAGGACACAAACAGATGGAAGACATTTCATGCTCATGGTTAGGAAGACTCAATATCCTGAAAATGGCCATACTGCCCAAAGTAATTTATAGATTCAATGCTATCCCCATCAAACTACCATTGACTTTCTTCACAGAACTGGAAAAAAACCACCTTAAACATCATATGGAAACAAAAAAGAGCCCATAAAGCCAAGACAATTCTAAGCAAAAAGAACAAAGTTGGAGGCATTATGCTACTTCAAACTATACTACAAGGCTACAGTAATTAAAACAGCATGGTACTGGTACCAAAACAGATGTAGACCAATGGAACAAAACACAGGCCTCAGAAGTAATGTCCCACATCTACAACCATCTGATCTTTGATAAACCTGACAAAAACAAGAAATGAGGAACAGATTCCCTGTTTAATAAATGGTGTTGGAAAAGCTTGCTAGCCATGTGCAGAAAGCTGAAAATGAACCCCCTCCTTACACCTTATATAAAAATTAATTCCATATGGATTAAAGATTAAAATGTAAGACCGAACACCATAAAAACCCTAGAAGAAAACCTAGGCAATACCATTCAGGACATAAGCATAGGCAAGGACTTCATGACTAAAACACCAAAAGCAATGGCAACAAAAGCCAAAATAGACAAATGGGATCTAATTAAACTTAAGAGCTTCTACACAGCAAAAGAAACAATCATTAGAGTGAACCGGCAACCAACAGAATGGGAAAAAAATTTTGCAAGCTACCTATCTGACAAAGGGCTAATATCCAGAATCTACAAAGAACAAAAACCAATTTACAAGGAAAAAACCACCGCATCAGAAAGTGAGCAAAGCATATAAACAAGCACTTTTCAAAAAAAGACATTTATGTGGCCAACAAACATGAAAAAATGCTCATCATCACTGGTCATTAGAAAAACGGAAATCAAAACCGCATCGAGATACCATTTCATGCCAGTTAGAATTGTGTTCATTGAAAAAATCTGGAGACAACAGATGCTGGAGAGGATGTGGAGAAATAGGAATAGTTTCACACCATTAGTGGGAGTGTAAATTAGTTCAACCATTGTGGAAGACAGTGTAGCAATTCCTCAAGGATCTAGAAATGGAAATACCATTTGACCCAGCAATCCCATTACTGGGTATATACTCAAAGGATTATAAATCATTCTATTATAAAGACACATGCACGTGTATGTTCATTGTGACATTGTTTACAATAACAAAGACTTGGAACCAACACAAATGCCCATCAAGGATAGACTGGAAAAAGGAAATGTGGCACATATACACCATGGAATAATATGCAGCTATAAAAATGATGAGTTTATGTCCTTTGAAGGAACATGGATGAATCTGGAAACCATCATTCTCAACAAACTGACACAAGAACAGCAAACCAAACACTGCATATTTTCACTCATAAGTGGGTGTTGAACAATGAGAAGACATTGACACAGGGAGGAGAACATCACACACTGGGGTCTGTTGAGGGGTGGGGGACGAGGGGAGGGATAGCAGGGGGTGGGGAGATTGGGAAGGGATTACATTAGGAGAAATACCTAATGTAGGTGATGGGGCAATGGAGGCAGCAAACCACCATGGCATGTGTATACCTATGTAACAATCCTACAAGATCTGCACATGTACCCTAGAACTTACAGTATATAAATAAAAAAGCTAAAATTTTCTGGTATGTCTTAAGAATTATCATAAAAATATATTAGGATTTAACAAATAATACTAATGTGTCTCATGAAACAGTATTTCCTGGTCTACCTCAGCAAAGAGAATACATTGAAGTAAAACGCAGTGCAATGTTCAAGAGAAATTAGGAGGCAATTTAAATTTTTACTGCTGCTTTTGGAAAGCATTAAAGAGGAACTGCATTTTTAACAGTGAGCAAAATGTGTTAAAATCTCTTTACATGAGACTCTCTTTTAATCTTTCACAACATGGCAAGATACTGGCTATCAATCTTCCTTTTCTCTCTTTCCAGCTCCCTCAACTTCTTTCTCTCTGTATTGCTGCAGTTGCTTCCATTGTGGTGAGAAACACACAATGTCAAAATAATACTGTAAGTCAAAGAAGGTCACTATATAAAGTTTAAGGGGTTAATTCAGCGAGATGCTATAACAATTTGAAATATACATGCACCCAACGCTGGAGCACCGAGATATATAAAGCAAATATTATTAGAGCTAAAGAGAGAGAGAAACCTCTATACAATAATAGCTGGAGACTTCAAAACTTTACTTTCAGCATTGGACAGATATTCCAAACAGAAAATTAATAAAGAAGCTTTGAACTTAATGTATACTATAGACCAAATAGAACTCATAGATATTTACAGAACATTTTATCCAATAGCTGCAGAATATGCATTCTTATCACACATGGATCATTCTCAAGAATAAACTATATGTTAGGCCATAAAATAAGTGTTAAAAGTTTTAAAAAGTTGAAATTGTATCAAATATCCTCTCTGACCACAATGGAATAAAACTAGAAATCAAAAACAGGAGAATTTTTGGAAGCTATACAAACACATGGAAATTTAAATCACATGTTCCTGAATGACCAGTGGGTCAATGAAGAAATTAAGAAAGAATTTTTAAAATTTCTTTTATTTTTATTTTTATTGCATTTTAGGTTTTGGGGTACATGTGCAGAATGTGCAAGATAGTTGCATAGGTACGCACATGGCAGTGTGTTTTGCTGCCTTCCTCCCCTTCACCCACATTTGGCATTTCTCCCCAGGCTATCCCTCCCCATGTCCCGCCCCCCGCTGTCCCTCCCCTATTGTCCCCAATAGACCCCAGTGTATAGTACCCCCTTAAACAAATAATGGGAACACAGCATACCAAAACCTATGTGATCCAGTAAAAGCAGTACTAAGATGGTTTATAGCAATAAGCACCTATATCAACAAAGTAGAAAAACTTCAAACAACCTAACAATGCATCTTAAAGAACTAGAAAAGCAAGAGCAAACCAAAGCCCAAATTAGTAGAAGAAATAATAAAGATCAGAGCAGAAATTAACGAAACTGAAATAAAGCAATGCAAAAGAGCAACAAAATGAAAAGTCAGTTCTTTAAAAATATAAAACTGACAAACCTTTAGCCAGAGTAAGAAAAAGAGAGAAGACCCAAATAAATAATATTAAAGATGAAAAAGGAGACATTACAGCTAATACTACAGGCATTCAAAGATCGTTAGACCTTCCTATGAGCAACCATAGTCCAATAAATTGGAAAATCTATAAGAAATGGATTTTCTTATACAAATTACTAAAATTAAACCATTAAATCCAAAACCTAAACAGACCAATAACAAGTGACAAGATCGAAGATGTAACAAAAATTTTCTGACCAAAGAAAAGCCCGGGACTTAATAGCTTCACTGCTGAATTTTACCAATTTAAAGTAGAACTAATACCAATCTTACTAATTCTATTCCAAAAAATAAAGGAGACAGGACTTCCAAACTTGTTCTATGAATCCAGTAATACCAAAACTAGACAGTGACATATCAAAAAGAGAAAACTACAGGTTAATATCCCTAATAAATATTGATGCAATATCATCAACAAAGTACTAGCAAATCAAATTCAACAACACTTTTAAAAGATCATTCATTGTGACCAAGTGGGATTTGTCCGAGAGACACAAGGATAGTTCAACATACATAAATCAATTAATGTGATACATAATATCAATAGAATGAAAGAAAAACCAGATGATCATTTTAATTGATGCTAAAAAAAAAATTGCATAAAATTCAATGCCACTTCATGACAAAAAAAAAAAGCTAAAAAAAAAAAAAAAAAAACAAAAAACTGGGTATAGAAGAAACATACTGCAACACAGTAAAAGCCATAAATGACAGGCCTGTAGCTAGTAGCATACTGAGTGGGGAAAAATTGAAAGCCTTTCCCCTAAGATCTAGAAAAAAGACTAAGAAGCCCACTTTCACCACTATGATTCAACATAGTCCTAGCTAGAGCAATCAAATGAAAGAAATAAAGGGCTTCCAAATTGGAAAGGAAGAAGCCAATTTATTCTTGTCTATAGAACTCCACCAAAAAATTACTAGAATTGATAAATAAATTCAGTAAAGATGAGGAATTCAAAATCAATATACAAAAATCAGTAGCTCAGGTGATGGCTTTACTAAAATCTCAGACTTCACCCTTACATGATTTATTCATGTAACCAAAAACTACTTGTACTTTAAAAGCATTGACATAAAAAATAATTTTTAAATCAATAGCATTTCTATATGCCAACAGCAATCTGAAAAATAATCAAAAATGTAATCTTATTTACTAGAGCTACACATAAAATTAAAAACCTAAGAATTTAACCAAAGAAAATATCAGCAATGAAAACTTTAAAATATTAATGAAAGAAAATTTTTAAAACACAATATATGAAAAAACATTTTATATTCATGGATTGGAAGAATCAGTGTTGTCAAAATGTCTGTACTACATAAAACAATCTATGGATTCAGTGCAATTCCTATCAAAATAGCAATGGCATTCTTCACAGAAATAGAAAAAAAATTCTAAAATTCATATGAGACTGTAAAATACCCAGAATATCCAAAACTATCCTGACAAAAAACAACATAACTGGAGGAATCCTATTGCCTGACTTCGATTATACTACAAAGCTATAGTAACCAAAACAGCATGGTACTGGCATAAAAGCAGATGCATAAACCAATGAAACAGAATAGACAACCCAGAGACAAATCCATTGATGTACAGTGAACTCATTTTCAACGAAGTTGCCAGGGACATACATTGAGCAAAGGACAGTCTCTTCAATAAATGGTACTAGAAAAATGGAATACCCATATGCAGAAGAATGAAAATGGATCTCTATCTTTCACCATATACAAAAATCAAATCAAAATAGATTAAAGACTTAAATTTAGGACCTCAAACTATGAAACTACTAAAAGAAAACTTTGGAGACACTCCAGGACATTCGTCTGGGAAAAGATTTCTTGAACAACACCCCACAAGCACAGGCAACCAAAGCAAAAAATGGACAAATGGGATCACATCAAGTTAAAAAGCTTCTGCACAGCAAAGGGAACAACAAAATGAATAAAGAACCCACAGAATGAGATAAAATATTTGCACATTATTCTTCTGACAAGAGATTAATAACCAGAATATATACGGAGTTTAAAAATCTGATAAACCAATTAAAAAATTGGCAAAGGATCTGAATAGACATTTCTCAAAAGAAGACCTAGAAGTGGAAAACAAATACCTGAAAAGATGTTCAACATCATTGATGATCAGAGAAATGCCAATAAAACTAATATTCGATATCCTCTCACCCCAGTTAAAATGGCTTTTATCCAAAAGACAGGCAACAAGGATGCTGTCAAGGTCCTTGTTGACAAGGATGTGGGGAAAAGGGAATCCTCATACACTGTTGGTGGGAAAGTAAATTAGTACAATCACTATGGAGAACAATTTGGAGGTTCCTCAGAAAACTAAAAATAGAGCTATTTATGATATGTCATGTACCAATACATATATACAACTATATACCTACGAAATTAAAATTTTAAAAATTTTTAAAAGTTAACAAATAGGAAAAAAGTCCTGAAAGCTATTAAGCAGTAAGAGTTTTATCTTTTAATGTGGGAGTGGGAAAAACATTGTGGATATTCATATTGAATACTTTCTTTTTGATCTCACAATTTCACTGTCTTCCAGTACTCTTGTGTTAAAAAATTGATGTGTAATTTATGTTCTGTAAAATGTACATATCTTAAAATGTACTGTTTAATGAATTTTGACAATTTTGACAAAGCCATTTTAACTGGGGTGAGAGGATATACACCTGTTAACAATACCCAACTTTCAAAGTACATAGAACATTTACATTAACCCAGAAAGTTTATTTGCACCCTTGTCAAACAGTTCCCCACAACTAACAGAGCTGATCAGTGTAATGATCTTTATCACCATTTTATGATTTATCCATATTTCTCATGTATCAGTATTTTATTCATTTTTATTGCCAAGTGGTATTCTATTGTATGCATACAAGATTGCTTGTTTATACATTCTATTATTGAAGTACATTTGAGTTTTTCCATTTTTGACTCTTTTGTTTTTAATAATATATTAAGTGTTTTTATTTAAAAGAACTTTATTAATTTCACATCCATCACACCAGCCCAAATTTAAGTCTAACAGTACCACATTTTAGGAACTAGAATTCTTATACTTTACTAGATATAAGGTAAATTATTGTCATCAATTTAGAAAACTATGTGTCAGTATCTAAGAAAGCTATAGAGGCATTTTCTGCTCTCCATAATTCTACCCTTAGTTATATGTTTTAAGAGACTCTCAGAAACGTGCATAATGACAAATATACAAAAATGTTTATTAGTATGTTTATGAAATAGTCAAAAGAGCATAAATGTCTTGCAAACAGAAGAATGAATAAATTGTGATATAACCTTAAAATGAACACTGTACAGCACTGAAAATAGCTACATATGGGCTCCTTGAATCTAGTTGGATAATTCTCACAAATATAATATTGAGCAAAGAAAAAAGCAAATTTGAAAGAATGTTATACTCTTTATTCAAACATTTAAAGTAACAAAAATAACAGCACATGTGTAGAAAATATATCAAGAAATATATAAGAATGAAAACATCAAATAGAGGATAATAGTTACCTCTGCACAAATGGAAGAGGGCTAAGAGATGGGAATTTTCCATTAATTTTATTTAAGTTGGGCTGTGAATACATGAGAGATCATTATAACAGGCTTTGTGTCTTGTATCATAACTGAAATATTTTAACAAATTTGCTTTCATGGTACTAAATCACTCAGAAGTGAACACATGAGCCAACAAATTCTTAAGGGGACCCATTAGAAACTATAGTAAGAAGAGTTTAAGCCAGAATGCTTGAGAGACACAGAAGAAGCTAGTATTAATCCATTTTCATACTGCTATAAAGAATGCCCGAGACTGGGTAATTTATAAAGTAAAGAGGTTTAATTGACTTACAGTTCAGCATGCCTGGGAAGCCTCAGGAAACTTCCAAACATGGTGGAAGGCAAAAGGGAAGCAAGGCACCTTCTTCACAAGGTGGCAGGAACGAGAAGTGCTGAGCGAAGGGGAAAATGCCCCTTATAAAACCATAAAATCTCGTGAGAACACCCTCCCTATCACGAGAACAACATGGGAACTGCCCCCATTTTTCGATTACCTCCACCTGGTCTCTCTCTTGACACATGAGGATTATGGAGATTATGGGGATTACAATTCAAGATGAGATTTGGGTAGGGACAGAAAGCTGAATCATACCATAGCTGAACTTCCAGACCCTTGATTCTGTGAATCAGCATTACATACAGCTAAATATGATGTGTAAGGGACTGAATAACTATTTGCTATTTATATTGGGTAACTATTTTTATGTACTGGGTATACTAAGAGCCTGTGATATTTAAGACTGGAGCAGTTGCTTTAAAAAGACATTTTGATTTTTTATTATCTATGCTATAACATAACACATAAATAGATCAGAATGTATATTAATGTATAGATAATTGGGAACAGTGGTATGCTGGTAAATGTTTAACGACCTGCTTGGGGGAGAGGAGGACAATAAAAGCCCTGATTTGTAGTGATGGAAAATTCCAATGGTGTAATTACTCCCACTATGCTTGATCTATGTCACCAGCTTCTCTTTGACAAATTCAAAATTGGGAGGAGATGAGCAGAGTTGGCTGGCATGAGCCAGCGCTCCACTGTAGCAGAGCAGAGGTATCACAGAAGACCTCCCCTAGACAGTGGAGCTGAACAGTGCTATGGAAGTCACCCGCTGCCCAAGATGATACTGAGACATTCCCAATGCTCAAATGAATGCAAAATGACTCAAAAAATACAATGAAGAAAGTATTAAAGAGCGGAATCTTACTAGAAAAGGTTACTACCTCCCATGTTAACGTAAGAGTACAGGTGTGTAACTTTTCTTGGATTTCGTAGGCTAAGCCTTTACCTTTTTGGAAAGCATTTCTATTCCCAATGAGATGTTCCAAATACCATGAATACTCTAAATTGGTGGTGGTGTATTGTTAGCACAATAAAATGATAATGTTCTTCATGGAAAGAGGTCAACAAATGCCATTGAAAGAGCTCAGCTGACAGCAAAAAATATAGAAATGTATGGATTTCATCACATATGGAGAATGTTACACAGAGGTACAGTTTCCCAGTCCCCAGAAATATCATGGAAAGAGCTAGGGAAACACAGCTGTTAATGTCTGCATCTGTAAAGAGAGAGAATACAACCAGATGCAAAAAGTATCCCATGCATTTATTTAGAGGTTTTAGGACATACACACACCCTACCCCTTCTTCCCATCACTGAATTTTTGGAAAAAAATCAGACTTTTGTAAAGAGTCTGCTAGCCCAACTAGTGTATAAATCAAGTGTAAAGCAACCCACAAAATGTTTCCAATGTTTTCTGACAGGCAGGAGTCAATATTCTAGGCTCTTTCCTAAACCCATCCAAGTTTAAGGCCTTCTTGAGTTTTACTCCTGAAGACAAATTAAGAAACACACTGTGGTAAGATTAAAATTTCCAATAACGTTGAAAATACTGTGATTCAACCAGAGGTTTTGTCTCGTGTGTCATTATCTTTAGCTCAGCACACCAGCAACCTAGAGTCATTAAATGATAGTGTTTACTATACAAACTTTTTTTAACCCCAGCTATGACCTACAAAGAGGATCCCAACTTTCTTTCTTTAAGGAAAAACAGGATGAAAGCCTGTACCATTGGTTTTACAAGATCCTTTTCCAACCCAATGCCTCAGTATTGAGCACATCCTTGCGAAGAGGAGTGAATGTTGGATTGAAAACTTCAGGGACCATATTCTTACCAAGAACATTACTATGTCAGCTTCTTTGTTAAAGAATTAATAACAGACAAGTTTCTAAAATTTTCATTTGGGAGTGTTCTGTATCTGGCTAATGGTAAATATTGTTACATATATGGCTTTTTGAAAAACTTCCATTATTGCCAGAGTGCCATAAAAATAAATTTTGCTGTTCTCACTCTTTAATAATAGATTTTTAATTACTGCTTATTTTTTTCTTGGGATTTGGGGTTTGCTTCATTTTCTGCCTACTTTATGAAGAAATAATACACTTGTGAATTATTTTTTCAAGGATTTATAAACACATCCAAGAATGTATTTCTTATGTTGGTTCCAGGATCTCCCCAGCTATCAAGGTTATAAGGCAGGTTTAATGCAAGTAGCAATTTAAAAGAGAGCTTTAGTAATTTTTTCTCATTTTTTATACTCTCAATCCAAATACTTTTTTAAATGTATTGTTTCAAAAGTCTGAACTCAAAATACTGTCTTAGGGACACCTGTTTAAGAACAGCAGATTGCACAGATGTATTTTCCCATGCTGCCTTCAGAAATCTAACCACAATGACAGCAAAGAGATTTAAAAAAATGTTAAAGTCATAATCCCACATAGATAAAGAGAGTAGTAAAGAGACAAATGCAGACAGGTCAACACAATTTTAGAAGCTGGAGAACAGACAGATGAGTAATAATGGACTTAGCTGGCCAAAGAAAGATGAAAGCTAACTGACTGCCCAGAAAGCGAATCTGCTGGCCCTACAGAACTACTAAAAAAGTTAAGCAACTGAATGTGATGGGCAGATTGAGCTCCCAACAGGAAGGATGCTTGAGATTCCCTATAAGAGGCAATTTAATAATCAACGTTTCCCCAACATGATGCCCCAATATTGATCACATTGTTGAGAAGACGGTGAATGTTGGATTGAGAAGAGTGAGAACCATATTCTTACCATTCTCTCTCCCCAGACCCAGACAAGAAGGAGGGAAAGGAAGAAGGGAGAAAAATTTTACTTCCTTTTGTACAACCCCATGGTGTAATAATGAAGCACTGAGGTCAGTACTTGGATTTAAACAGGCATCTCTTTTGGGAAGCTGTGGCACATAACTCAAATGAGCATATAATTAAAACATCATTTTCTATTTAGCTTTGACTGCATTATAGGGATTACAGCTTTTTAATTTTTTAACACATTTTCTTAATTATGTTTTGCCTTGCATAATATTGAAATTAGTTTTAACTCCCTGTTGACTTTCTGATGGAGAGAATGGGGAGATGCAGACTAAAAGTGGAATGGGTGCTTAAAAACATATCCACAAGGATGGACACTTGGCAAACAGATACTTGCCTTTCATGTTAATTAACTCAAATTTATACAGGGCACTAAAATGAGCTAAGAAAATCTTAGACATCTTAAGAATCAATAACAATCGTTATGATTCTTGAAATCCATAAGATGATCATTGAAGGTAATGTTTATTCTAAGTGCATTTAGTGAACAAAAGGCACATAACTTGAATCCAGAGCAAAATAGTCACAGAAAAACTAAATGCAAGGAATGACTCATCTAAGCCAGCTTTGTTTCCTGGAATAGTGAAAGAAAGCATGAATGTAGTCAGTATTTTATGCAAAACGTGTTATCCACATGTCCTGTTCTTGACGGATTACAAGATGCACATTAATATTGCACAATTGGTTTGATGTGAATCTTTATTACTAAAAAAACAACAAACAAACAACAGGTCACAGACTTTTACTGAATTTGCCTTAACAATCACTTGCCACAAGTAGACCTTGAGCATGTTTTTGTGTATTGCCAGACTGGTTGGTCATCTAAATTTTCCATGAGCTATAGTCTTATATTTTCTTTGCTGATTTATAAAACATCCCTCTTCACAAAATGTTTTATCCCAAACCAGCTTATGCCCAGAGAAAAACCACCTCTCTTTTTCTCCCTGTCTCACTTTATTTTATTGTTTTTTAATTTAAGGGGGTGGTGGGTTACTTCTGTTGGTAAGATGTCAACTACCATGAAAATTATAACTACCACAGAAATAGATCAAGTTTCCTATTACACAGGTTCACACTGTATATCCTTCTGTCAAATATCTTCCTTTTAAGCCTAATATTTTACAAGTATGTAATATAATTATACACATGCCATGGTGGTCAAACCTAATTCTTTACGTTTACTGTAAATTAATGGAATGTTTCATAGAGAAAGAGGTTATGACGTTTATTCAAATAAAGTAAATATGCTTTTCTTGACATTTTAGTGCTCAACATATCAATGATTTAGAGATCATCTTTCTTGTCATACTTATGTGTATATGACTTTGAATTAGGATCGCTATTTGCTTATTTGATGACTGGAGATGACTGGATTTATGTCAGAAGCTCCAATGAAGGGATTACTGATAAACTAGGCAAGGTCATTTCATAAATCTCAAACCTGAATCTTACCACTGACCACATAGGAGAAAGAGACCTGAAAGATTACAGTGCCAGAGTTCCAGAGGGATGGCCAGTCCAGTCTTAGTGGAGAACAAACACCCCTAACTTTACCAAAAGATCTTGAGGAGAAAAAAAAATTGTTGAGCTGGATGAAGGAGCTCCTCCTGTGGGCATGAATCCATCACAGTGCACCTCTTTCTACCACTGGGGATAAGGGACAGAAGACAGAGCCATGACCATCTGTGCACCCATCTGTCCACAAGGTCACCTGCCCACTTGCAAAAGTACCCCCAAGTAAGGTCTCATATTAATAGTCCATCTTCCTTGAGCGAGGAAGAAGCTCCTTCCTCATCCCCACAATCTTCAACTCCAAAGAACCTCTTAACCACACTCAGGGCTCTTAATCTCACTCAAGGCTCATAACTCCAAGGAACCTCTTAATCTCACCCAGTAGAGACACATTCATGCTTCTGAGATGACAAGGAATTTGGTCTTCACTAAACAAGTTTCTTCCTTTTGCCATTAAGGATCCTAACAGTCAAAGAGACTAAGCAAGCTCCCCAAGGGTACAGCTCTTTTCAACCAGTATAATCTCATATTAACACACAGGTAGTCATTTCTATGGTACTTTATATCACAATCTAAATATTCCTAAATTGTCATCTCTTTATGTGGTTTCATATAAAATCTTGGACTTTGATTATAATAAATGAACCAATGCTTTTAATATTTCATATTTTAATGGCATGAATTATGCTTTTATACTAGAGAATCAATCACAGTCAACATGTTCATACCTGGATTGAAGCAAAGTATTTTTTATAAGTCAATATTTTTCTTTAATTACACCACACCCAGAAAGAAAATGAATGAATTGGCTAATTATTCTTTCAGTTGCCATTAGCTGGCATTAGGTTTTTGATTTGTCACTATACACTGTTAATATACTTTAAGTTTTACTAATTTGTTCAGCTTTAGAAAATTGTCTTATAATGATGTTGTAGACCAAATAGTGTCCCTCTAAAATGTATGTGCTGAAGGCCTAACTCCCAATGTGACTGTATTTGGAGATAGGACCTTTAAAGAGGTAATTAAAATTAAATCAGGTCATAGCATGGGATCTTAATTCAATATGACTTGTGTCCTTATAAAAAGAGAAAGAGATGCTGAGGATGTGCACTCTGTGGAAAGACCATGAGAGGACATAGTGAGAGGACCACCAACTACAATCCAAGAAGAGAGGCCTCAGGAGAGCCCAACCCTGCCAGCACCTAAATCATGGACTTGCAGCATCCAGAACTGTGAAAACATACAAATTTTATTATTTAAGCTACCCAGTCTGTGGCATTTGTTGCAGGAGCCCTAGCAGGCTAATACAGATGACTATTTTCATATATTTACAATGACCTCCCCAACATAAATTCCTTGTTCTGAAATTTTACCTTTTGGTAGATGGATGAGTCCATATACACTTTATTATAGTGTGGCTAAGAGAATCCAATAAAGAAATACGGAGCTGCAGCAACTGATGAACTGAAAATGCTTCTTTCAATAGATGACAATGCTTATTTTATTTTGTCTAAATTCCCCAGGATAATATTGATTGCATAAAGTTTTAACTCTGGATTTTAAAATCAAATGTACAATTGAAAATATTTTTATTCTAGTCTCTCAGTGTAATATGGCATATTAAATAATAACAATTTTAGATATTTCTATATATGTCTAACATTTAAAGAGTCAGGGAATCATGATTCAAAGGGATTCAAGAGTCCATTGAATGCTACAGATAACATGGCATTCAATGTATCATTATTCTCACTATGATACGAGCAGAAAGATGTAAGTGTTCACCTTGCACTATCAAAGAAATAAAAACTCAGAATGATAAAATAAAATAAGAATCCACCATTAATAAGCATTAATCAGGACCATAATCCTAACCTTCTGATTTCTACTCTACTTTTCTCACTATTGTAAACTGACTTACCATTTATTCTGCTTTAATTCTAACCAAAACTTACCCCAAAATTACTTTTTAAATGTGGTCAAAAATCAATATCCAACTTACCACCTGCAATTCCTGGGTTTATTTTTTAATTGAGCACTCTTTCCCTGCCATTCCTCTGACAAATTCATCTTCCCTCAGAGGTTTCAAAGAGTAATTATTTTTTCATTGCATAGTTTCAGGGTTAGAGAAAAGAGATTTTTTTTTATTTGAGAAAGCAGGGAAAATGAAGGACTATTGAAGATAGTGTTATGTTCTCTAATCTATAAGGTAATGTGCCTGTGAATGTCATGACTTTGAGTTCATTTACTAATCTTCCAATTATATCTCTAAGTTTCCCAGGAGCCTTTTTCACATGTGCTGGCCTTCTCATAGAGTTGGTCATTGCTGCTCTGGCATAAGATTTTCACTCTGCCATGTCCAGCCTACCTGGACTGGTGAACATTACTGCTATCCTCATCCTAGGCACATCTGCCTATATATTTAGTTATAGAGCCAAGAAAAGACTGAATATTTTTAGGCCAAGAAAAGACTGAATATTTTTAGGCCTTACTGTAGATTCAATGAAATTACAACACAAAGATTAACTATCAACTTCTGCTGTATGTAGATGATCTCAGAGTCCCCTGTTCAGGCCCATTCTCAGGGTCATACAATCTTTATAGCCATATGGGATACATGGACTTACAGCCTCTTCATCATAAAATCCATGTCTCATATCATAGATGTAAAGACTAGCCTATCTTTAATAAGAAACATGACAATGTCAGCTCGTACCTCTACAGAGTGTCCTGACTACACCATACCCCTGAGTTTAATCTTCACTGTCTCAAGGCCCTAAATGGAAAAAAAAAAGAGAGTCTCACTTTCACTATACCATGAGCTTTGACTTCTTGTTACAGGGTCTTCATTTTTCCTAGTTGATTAACTGAAGAAATATCTTCTCCCTTAAGGAGAGACCTCGCCTTCACACAGATATGTACTTTCCTCTGGCCCCAACGGGACAATCATATCTGAACAGAATAGTTCTCAACAAAGTCATTTCCCAGCATCTAGGTTATTTGGTCTTAGACAATGCCACTGGTAAGAAATCAATAATTCCCCAAAATGTTTAGACACATAAAAAAGTCCTTCTTTTTAATGGGTTCTTTTCAATATCAATTTTAAACTGTGCCTATATCTCTTTATTAAAGCCCTCATCCTGGCGCCTGGTGACAGAGCAAGACTCTGTCTCAAAAAATAAATAAATAAAAGAAAAAGCCCTCTTCATTTGAGATCCTCATTCTAGAAAACAGCTGCTCAAGCAAGAATACATGTAATATCAAAGAATAAATTACAGTATACAAGCAGACTACATTATAACTATATTCATAAAACAAACACATCTCTCAAAGAAGCAACAAAATCTGTAGAGCTATAGCTTTGCCAGAAACTTACACACAACAGTTAAAATTACCAAAGATACTACATAGCTTCTCAGTTTATAACATCTGCAGTCATGTTTACATATTAAGGAAGAGAGCCAAAGAAGAAAAAATGTCTAAAATACGGAATAAGAGATACATATAGGAATAATTAGGAGACAGAAGAAGGTAGAAGTCAAAACAAGTGTATGGACTAAACTTGGGTGAGAAGAAAAGCTGATCCTGGCTTGGGAGTAGAAATATGAGAGAAGATTCTACACTACAACTGAAATCGCTAGTAAGATGTGGGAAATAGACAGGATAATACATTAATCTTTTTGTTTCCTCAGATGGCGTTTTACTCTTGCTGCCCAGGCTGGAGTGCAATGGCACGATCTCGGTTTGGGGCAACTTTGCTTCCTGGGTTCAAGCGATTCTCCTGCCTCAGCCTCCTGAGTAGCTGAGATTACAGGAACGTGCCACCATGCCCGGCTAACTTTTGTATTTTTAGTAGAGATGGGGTTTCACTATGTTGGCCAGGCTGCTCTCAAACTCCTGACCCCAGATGATCCACCCTCCTTGGCCTCCCAAAGTGCTGGGATTACAGGCATAATTCCAGAAAGTCTCTTTTCAAATTAAATTTTCAAATATTAAATTCATTTCAGTTCCACAATTAACTCCTATGAAGTTAGTAAATAAGCCTCTTTACATCTCTAAGTTTGAATCCATTTTATAAGAGGGAAGTACTGCATCCCTGCTTACTTCTCACTTTAGGATATAGAAATATAAAATATATGATCATAGAGAAATAGAAGATGGCAAACTCACATTAAATTATATAATACGTTGTTCATAATCAAGAGGGGATACGTAAGAGAAGCTTTATATGTTTACTTGATAACTATGGAGTAGATGTAGACAGGAAGTGAGTTCTTATCAGCTTGAATGTCTCACATTGAAAGTAAGTTGATCATTAGTCCTATGATATGAAACATCGATTGTATCAAACATTATGAATGAGAGGCTATTCATCACTAAAGCAGAATAATGCCACATCTGTAACGTTCATTTGTAAAGGCTGCCACATCTTGGAACTGGCATGTGGATTGCAGTGGAAAGAGAGTAAGTTTTGAAATCCTCTGATCTTGCTTAACATTCTGGCTCCACTGTTTATTAGCTATGAGAAGACAATAAGATAGGAGTACAAGCAGCACCTCACAAGTCTGCTGTCCTTTCTATCCCTTCTCTAAGGCAGCACCGGTATGAATCATTGTAAAAGACATAAGCACAAGGACAATACCCCATGACCCTGCATTACTACATAATTCCAGGAAAAAGAAATCATACTCCCAGGACAAGTGGAAAATGGAGTGAGCCGAGGTGGTGCTAAGGAACTCAGCAGCAGAATTCTGTGATCTTCACACAATCTTCATTTCCATTTCCATAACTGTTTACAGCACTCAGTGGCTTTGTGGCTCTTGGTATTTTTCTTCAACCTACCAATTTTCTGTTACACATGTCATCTGAAATTTATATTTATGACATACTCTTAACAAATATTTCCCATTGAGAGTACATCAGGCACCACTGGAGACACTGCACATAGACACTGGTATGGGTTGAATGTTAGGGTCCCCTCTAAACATGATATATACTCTCCTAATTTCATGCTGTTTATATTTATGTGGAGCAATTGATAGTAAATCGTAAAGCAATCAATACAAAAGTGAACTCAGATAGTGACAAGTGCTATATAGAAAATAAGAATACATTGTGTTAGAAATGAAGGATGGGGGCAGGTACATGGCTCACGCATGTAATCCCAGCCCTTTGGGAGGCCAAGGCGGGTGGGAGTTCAAGACCAGACCGTCCAATACAGAGAAACCTTGTCTCTACTAAAATTACGAAACTTAGCTGGGTATGGTTGCAGGTGCCTGTAGTCCCAGTTACTCAGGAGGCTAAGGCAGGGGAATTGCTTGAACCCAAGAGGCGGAGATTGCAGTGAGCCAAGATCACACCACTGCACTCTAGCCAAAGCAGTAAAGGATAAAGAAGTGGCAGAGAAGGCAAGATTAGACTAGGAAGTTAGGGAAGACTCTCTAAAAAGGAGGCATCTGACTCAAAACACAAAACACAAGTAGAAGACATAATTAAAGGTTTCCCATATGAAAATTTAGAAACATAACTCCAGGAAAAGGAAGGATTCAGTGCTCTGTGTGTGCATATACATATATGTGTATGCATGTGTATAAATACAAATATACATTTAAATCGACTTTTTTCCTCTACTTCCTTATCCATCGCTGCTCCTCTCTCATTAATTTAGGCCAATAATGGCTCAGCACAGCTGCATGCTCTCTCCTCTCTCATGCTGCATTTTCGGCTTCCACTGTCAGCTGCCTCATTATTTTGTTGTTTCCTAATTTTAATTATCAGCTATTATAATCTGATGGACCAAGCTCATCATTCTGTTCCAAGTAATGCTGTAAACTACTTGCCAGTCTAAGGATTGACTGCTCTGGGATCGGATGCCCTTTCCTAATCTAATCAACAAGGCAACAAGAGAAAAAGGTCAGTTGGTACCAAAACATCTGCCTGCAGTTTCCCTTGGGTATGACTGCAGTCAAGTCAGTTTTCCTTTAAAGAGTGTGAATAAGCAAGCTTCCTGATTGACATATCTCGTGAAATCACCAGCTGAATCATCCTTTGCTATGTAGTCAAGGTCATTCCACCCTTCAGCTCTGCTATCATTCATGTTTCACTTTTAATTTATCTTCCAGAGAAATCCCTGGAAGATATCAGAAAAATAGTCTTGGCAGTAGCAGAGGTTAAAAGCAAATAGATAAGTATATGTCATCTCCACAGCAGTGTAAGATTGAAACTAATTTTCCCCAGACACTGAAACGAACATGTTTTATATTACTTAGTTCACTTTCCCTGGTGTAAATCATAAATTCATTTAATAAAGCAAAAATCATTGCACACTCATAGGGGCCAAATCATATTTAAAGCTCTCTATAAAACAGCCATGAAAAGAATGGATCCAGTCCCAAAATAGTAGCCACAGGGCCGGGCGCAATGGCTCACGCCTCTAATCTCAGTACTTTGGGAGGCCGAGACAGGCGGATCACTGAGGTTGGCAGTTCAAGACCAGTCTGGCCAACATGGAGAAACCCCATCTCTACTAAAAACAGAAAATTAGCCGGGCATGGTAGCGCATGCCTGTAATCCCAGCTACTCGAGAGGCTGAGACAGGAGTATGCCATATGTCTCTGAGTACCCAGCACTTTTTGAGTATTTTTTCCCCGTGTTTTGCAAATTTTCCACATAAGGAGGACCACCACCCTGCATAGATTCCAGAAGCTCCACATCTCTGAATTGCAACTAGAACTTGGCATGATTTTGGCTCTTCCTATTCAATGCAATGTTCCAATATTAAGTGCATATGAAAGGGCCATGAAGATGAAAGCACACACAGTCTACTTTTTGTAAGCATAGAGTGGCATGGCAAAAAGTCATCCAGGCCAGAGAGGGAGCAGCAATAGGCATTCCTGTAATAGTCCGTGGTGCCTAAGATGTGGAGTCCTCACTTGAGCAGCCTCATGGCATAATTTGAGAATTAACCAGATTTACACTGTCCAAAATATGGTCACTACTAGTCGTAATGCATCTTAAAATATGGTTTAAATCATGGCTACTTAAAATATGGCTAGTCCAACTGATAAACTAAATTTTTCATTTTATTTTATTTTAATGAATTTTAATTTTAATTTAAAAATACTTCAGTAACTGGAAAACTCTGAAGTAGGATTGAAGCAATATTGATATGTAAATCTACTTTTTCAACTGTATATTTTTTGAAATATAAATATAGGTCAGGTTTATCTTTATCTTTGATAAACATTTAGTGCCAAAATTGAGATGAGTTGTAAGTGTAAAAAGCACACAGGATTTTGAAGACTTTGTGTTAAAAAGCCTGTAATAATTTTCATTAATAATTATTTATATTAATTACATGTTGGAACATATTCCTCATCAGATCAGCAGAAAAAAAAGAAAAAGAAAAAATTAATTACATGTTGAAATATTTCAAATTAATCACTGTATATACAATGCACTGTTAAATTCACTTCACTTCTTTTATTTTACCTTTTTAACATGGCGATGGGAAATTTTAAATTACATACATGGATCACATATTTTTATTAGCAATTTTCTAGACTAGTGGTTCTCAAATTTTAACATGCATCAGAATAACTTAGAAGGAACGCTAAACCAGTATAATGTTTTGATTGAGAATAAGAGCATGAGCCAGTAAGTGATCTCTGAGATAATTAAGGTGAAATCTGAAGGTGAAGATTTGTGGGGAGAATTGCTATAGAGAAATGAAAGAGCATGTGGGAAGGAAATGATCAGTACTTCTGAAAGCCTCTTGTGGTCAGATTTAGTGGAGAAAGAACTCAGAAAGGCAGATGGAAACCAAATCATGTGTGACTCTTTAGGCCTTGATAGAAAGTTTGAATTTTATTTAAAGTCTAATGAGAATACCTGAAAAAGTTTCAATCAGTGGAGGACTAGAATACATTTTCACTTTTAAAAGATTACACAGCTAATGTCTGGAAAACTATTTGAATATGAGCAGAAATGGAAATTGAGAGATAAGTAAGAAGGCTATTGCAACAATAAAGGGAGATAGCTAAGTAAAATATGCTAAAACAACCTGGTGGTATTATAAGCACCTATGGAAAATAGTAACTATGGAGACTTCACAGATATGGGAAACGCTTAGGATACAGTATTAACTTTTAAAAAAAGATAAAATACATAAATATTATATAAGCTTCAATTATGTGAAGTTATGTATGCATACAAAGTCTAAGTGAGAAAGTAAGCCACCTCCCTCAAAGAAGAAAAAAATAATAATGATAGGATGGATGATACTTTTCTGTTTGCAAAATTTAAATTAATACAGTATTATTTTACAAACACAGAGAGTAGAAGCTTTGCTTTAATTAAAAGAAGAATTTTTTTCATTCTTTCTCTATGTATGATGAAATGTTTGTATAAGCCAAGAAGATAAAATTGTCATAATATGAATGACATTTATATTTGTGTTTATTACTACATAATACGTTTCCATTTTTAAACAAACAGGCATTCCATTGTTTTTTCCATATCATTCTCTGTACTTCAAGCACAAATAAGATATCATCCACTTGAAGAATTTCCAGTTATATTAAAATTAATGCATTAGACCTTCAAATGGAAAACAATGATAGTCATCTGATTTCAAATCTTCACATAGAACCTCTCACCAACAAAACAAACATATCTTTACCTAGTTATAATTCATGAATTTAGATGGTATTTATTGTTACATGCCAATGTACATCCTGCTACCCTACTGAATTATGCATCTAAGAACAGAGATCTAAATGCATAATATGGAATTGCATAAGTATTATTATTATTGAGGGTAAGTTCCTCTACAATCCAAGAGTAGAAAAAGAGTTTTTACCCAAGACTTCAAAACCCAGACACCACAAAAAGAAAATTAATATATTTGACCTCTTTAAAATTAAATCCTTTGTACAACATGACCACTATAAGCAAGGACAAATGACAAACTGGGAGAAAGAAATTGCAACATACACCACTTTAAAAAATCTAACATCCCTAATACACAAAGAAAGTTTTTAAATTGAGGCAAAAAACACCAAAATCCTAAAGAAAAATGAGTAAAGATTTGGATAACTCACAAAAAGATTATAACTAATAGCCCTGTGATGTTCGATTCCACTCAAAATAAGAGAAATGCAAGGAAAACCAACTCTTCCATCGAATTGGCAATAAAGGGAGAAACCAAAGGCCTGGCAATACATTATGTAGGCAAAACTGTAAGGACTACATTATTGCTGGGAATGCAAAATGTCACAGTCCCTCTAGAGCAGAATTTGGCAATATTTAGTAAAATGCATTACTACTTATGCAAATTTACCCTGAGATATAGCTTTAACAATAAGAAAATAAGCATTCTCCAGGTTAATAATGTTATTCATCGCAGCATTATTTGTTATTGCAAATATTGATAAGTAAATATTCAAATATATGAGAAAACAATGGTACATATTTCACATAATACTATGGAGCAATAATACATGAATGAGGACAATCTCCAGGAACTGATATGAAATGGTCTCCTGGATATGAGTCAGCACAAACGATAAACAAAAATTGTGCTAAAGAACATACACCGTATGCTATCTTCCGTGTAAAAGGAAAGGGAAATAACGAAGTCTATACCAACAACTCTAATTTCAATCCATCTAATACATCTAAAATAATTTCGGAATTGCTTTAAGTATATCATTAAAAAGTTACTAAAAATCTACTTATCTTTATTTTAAAAGAAACACATGCGAGAGAAACTAGAAAATCATGACCACTGGGTTATGTTAAAGGAAGGGGGAGACTGGAATGCAGGCATACAGGAAGGATTAACACTTCCTGAAAGTGGGTACTTTTTGTTTGTTTGTTTACTTTTAGAAGCTCTCTAATGTTCTACATATTCAAAAAAACAAATCAACGATGGGAAGAGAAAATAAAGCAGACAACAGCAGCATCAATAGCAGCAACCTAAGTAAAACTGAAAGCAAGTGGAAATAAATGAACTTAAATACATTTCAAGTGAATTAAAGTTGGCAGGGTTGGGGGAGCACTAATTCAAGTAAGTGATGAACACAGTAATTGACTATATGCCCTCAGTCTTGGGTGAAGTTGGGTGGAGAATGAACTGAAAGCACAACCTAAATTATTTTCAGTGCATTTTCCTGTATTATATGTTTATGTTGGGATATAGACAGAGCAATTCTGAAACTGTTTTAGATGTATTATAGGAGTGAGTGAAGAAATAGCAAATGTAAAAAGTTATGGCTATGGAGTGAGAGAAGTCAAGGGACAGCCCTATGGTGATTTTTTTATATAAACATATGTGGACCCGTGTGTGTGTGTGTGTGTGTAAAAACATGCATGTATTTCCTAGCTCTTATACTGAAAGGGACAAGATACAAAGGCATTCCAGCAGTAACATGTAATTTGATTTCTAAGACCATTATCCATTAAAAGGGACTAGAACTCCTCAGAGAAATGATTGATTTCAAGGCCGGAGCAGAGAAGATTCAGAATGAACCTGGAATATCTTGTATGTCAGAAAGTTAAGAAATTTCCAAAACAATTGTGAGGTTGTGCACAAGGACACAATAGCTAGCTTGAAGATGCTCCACTGGCCCAAAATGGAACACTTTTACATTAATGAATTATAAATTGTTGAAAAAGCAGGAATTCTTAAGTCCATACTCATAATCAATCAATCAGTGAGGGGGAAGGCGTTCTTATTTTGAATGACGAGCAACAACTGGTGAGTAGAAAGAGGGAAAGCTGGAGTTCAAAACATGATCATTTTGCAACCATAACAGTAGAGATTGCTTCAAGCAAAGATTACTAATATGTGTTAAACCTAAAGGAGGAAAGTTTGCTGAAGAGCAGGATATTTGCATGGCTTAATGTATCCCTGTAGATTGCATATTGGTAGAAAAGGAAAAATCAGCAAATATAGGTTGGAATTTTCCAACAGATTCACACACACACTAAAGTATTTAGGGGGAAAGAGCTACAATGTGTGCAACTTACTCTTCAATGATTCAAAAAAACAGTAATATGTGCACAGATATAGAAAAAGAACAAATGACAAAACCAATGAGACAAAATGCTAATAGGCAAAATGGAGTAAAGAATATGTGAGTGCTTTATACCACTCTAGCAAATTTGGTAGTTGATATTTCCAAATAAAAAGTAAGTAAAAAACCAGATGTATACAAATGCCATTGTTTCATTGTCCTCAGAGTGAATACAAATGTCACAATTGATAGGATAAACAGAAACACAGTAAAGCTTCCAACTTATCCTTTTCCCTTGAATTAGGGACAGATTTTGAAGTGTTTTTCCAGGATCAAACAAAAAAGGATGAAGCATCTGATTAAAACAATTAAATAAATTAGGACACAACATGTACTTAGTAGTACTAGTATATTTCCTAAAAAATATGAAATTCTCAATGTACAATCTTTCAGAGCATTTGTGCCACCAAGATTAATAATGAAAACAAAATTATTTCTCCATAGATTTTTTTCAATGAAATTAATATATCAAAGCACATGGTTTGAATGTGAACTCTCTCCCAAATTTCCTTTGAAAAGCTAATATGGCTATATTGAAGGGGGAAAGAATAGCCACAAACTCAAAGCCAACTTATTTTAAGATCATCATCATATATCCTTGTTAGACTGAGGACATTGAGATGATGATTTTAAGAATGATTTGGAGGCCTAGGAATAAAACCCTGGAGAAAAGGCAAAGATGAGAAACAGTGGTAGACTAAAGTAGACATGACATCTAAAAAATAAATAAGTAAAACCTGGATTTAAAGGTTGCTTTTTCCTCTTAACAGTAGCTAGAGACCAGGGATAATATTCCTAAAGTCAGAATTTTCTAAATCAGTGTTTCTCATTATGGTACTTGGCCAGCTGCATCTGCATCAACTGATAACTTGTTAGAAATGCAAATTCTTTGGTGCCAGCTGAATCAGTGACAGGGGCAGGTGTCACTAGGTGATCTCTAGTTTAACACATCCTGTAGGTGATTCTGATGTACACTAAACTTTCAGAATGATACTTCTAAGCATAGTGTAACAACAATGGTAATATAGCACGTTTGAGGATTGTTAGAATGATTAACTATATTACACATGTGAAGATTTTTCTAACTCGTATTTGAAAATCATTGTTAATGCTGGGTTCCTGTTGCATAACATAGAGTTGTGGGATAAAAATGCTAAGTCAATAGTTACTTTGCGATTTTATCAAAACCACCTTCACAGAAACTTTGAAAGAAGATTATTTCAAATGAAAAAAGAGACACCACATACCAAAATCTCTTGGATGTGTCAAAAGCAACATTAAGGAGAACATTTATAGCACTAAAAACCTACCTCGAAAAGTTAGTGATCTCAAATTAAGGCTCTAACATCATCCCTAGAGGAAATAGTAAAACAAGAACACACTAACCCAAAGCTAGCAGAAGAAAAGAAATAACTAAAATCAGATCAGGACTAAATGAAGTTGAGACCCAAAAATTCATACGAAGAATCGATGAAACCAAAACTTGTTTTTGTAAAGGATAAATAAAATTAATAGACCACTAGCTAAGTTAAAGAAAAAAGATCCAAATGAGCACAATCAGAAATGACAAAGGTAACATTACAACTGATCTCACAGAAATACATAAGATTTTCAGAGACTATTATGAACAAAAATTGATAAACATCTGGAAATACACAACCTCCCAAGATTGAATTAGGAAAAAATTGAAAACCTGAACAGACCAATATCAAATTTTGAAATTGAATCAGTAATATAAAACTTGCCAACCAAAACAAACAAACAAACGAAAAACCCTGGTGTTCTCACACTGCTACCAAAGACTGCACAACTTATAAAGAAAAAAGGTTTAATGTACTCACAATTCCATATGGCTGGGAGGCCTCACAATCATGGTGGAAGGCAGAGAAGAAGCAAAAGCTTGTCTGACGTGGCAGCTGGCAGGAAAGCTTGTGCAGGGGAACTCCCATTTCTAAAACCATCTGATCTCACGAGACTTATTCACTACCACGAGAACAGTATGGGGAAAACCCGCCCCGTGATTCAATTTTCCCCACCTGGCCCCGAACCCTGACACCTGGGGATTATTGCAATTCAAAGTGAGATTTGGGTGGGAACACAGCCAAACCATATCACCTGGACCGGATGAATTTACAGCCAAATTCTCCCAAACGTACAAAGAAGAGCTAGTACCAATTGTACTGAAACAATACCAAAAAACCAAAGAGAAGGGATGCCTCCCTTATTAATTCTATAAAGCCAGCAGCACCCCGATACCAAACCTGGCAAAAACACAGTGAAAAAGGAAAACTATAGGCCAATATCTCTGATGAACACAGACACAAGAATCCACAACAAAATACTAGCAAACCAATTGCTTGAACCTGGGAGGCGGAGGTTGCAGTGAACAACCACTGTACTCCAGCCTGGGTGTCTAGAGGAAGACTCTGTCTCAAAAAAAAAAAAAGAAGAAAGAAAGAAAGGAAAAAGGGACTTAAAACAGAAACAGAACTACCAAACTACCATTGACCCAGCAATCCCATTACTGGAAATATATCCAAGCAGTACATCGAAAAATTAATTCACCACGATCAAGTAGGCTTCATTTCTGGGAAGCAGGAATGGTTCTATGTATGCAAGTCAATAAATATGATTCACTGCATGAACAGAATTAAAAGTAAAAATCATATCATCAGCTGAGTGCTATGGCTCACAGCTGCAATCCCAGCACTTTGGGAGTCCAAGGAGGGCAGATCATTTGATATCAGAAGTTCAAGACCAGCCTAGCCAACATGGTGAAACCCTATCTCTACTAAAAGTACAAAAATTAGCCAGACCTGGTGGCAGGTGCCCATATCCCCAGCTACTCAGGAGGCTGAAATAGGAGAACAGCTTGAACCCAGGGGGCAGAGGTTGCTTTAAACAGAGATCACGTCACTGCACTCTAGGCTGGGTGAAAAGAGCGAAACTCCATCTCAAAAATTAAAAACGAAAAACCAAAAAACAAACAAACCAAAAAAGCATATGATCAGGTCAATAGAGGTGAATTAAAGCCTTCTTTGAAATCCATCATCCCTTTGTAATAAAAATCTTCAACAGACTAGGGATTAAGGGACTATATCTCAAAATAATAAAAGCCATCTATGACCAATCCACAGCCAATATCATATTGAACTGGCAAAAGTTTGAAACAGGAACAAGACAAGGATGCTCACTCTCACCACTCCTATGCAACATAGTACTAGAAGTCCTTGCCAGAGCAATCAAGCAAAAGAAAGAAATAAAAGGCATCCAAAGAGGAAAAGAAGAACTCAAATTATCTCTCTTCATTGATGATATGATTCTATACTTTAAAAACCCTAAAAATTCCACCAAAAGGTTTCTAGAACTAACTGATATATTACTCTGGTAAAGTTTCAGGATACAAAATCAATGTACAAAAATCAGTAGCATCTCTATACACCAATTATGCTCAAGCTGAGAGCTAATTCAAGAAAATAATCTAATTTACAATAGTGACGTAATAAAATGCCTAGGAATACATTTCACCAAGGAGGGAAAGAATCTCTACAAGGAGAACTACAAAATATTGCTGAAAGGAATCATAGATGACACAAGCAAATGGGATCACATTCTGTGTTCACGGATTGGAAGACTCAATACTGTTAAAATGACCATTCTGCCCAAAGCAATCTGCAGATTCAATACTATTTCTATCAAACTACCAATGTCATTTTTCACTGATTTAGAAAAAAAAAATTCTCAAATTCATATGGAACCAAAAAAGAACCCAAACAACCAAAGTCATTCTAAGCAAAAAGAACAAAACCAGAGGCCTCATATTACCAAACTTCAAACTATACTATAAGGTTACGAGTAGCTAAAACAGCATGGTACTAGTACAAAGACAGACACGTAGACCAACAAAACAGAATAGAGAACCAGAGATAAAGCTGCATAGCTACAGCCACTGATCGTTGATAAAGTCATCACAAATAAGCAATGGGGAAATGACTCCCTATTCAATATATGGGGCTGAGATAACTGGCTAGCCATATGTGGAAGACATGAACAGACACTTCTCTAAAGATGATATACAAGCAGCAAACAAGCATATAAAAATGCTCAATGTCATTAATCATCACAGAAATGCAAGCCAAAACCATAATGAGATACCATCTCACACCAGTCAGCAGAGCTATTACTGAAAAGTCAAAAAGCAGCACATGCTGATGAGACTGCAGAGAAAAGGGAACACTTATACACTGTCAGTGGGAATGTAAATTAGCTCAGTCTCTGTGGAAAGCAATTTGGAGATTTCTCAAGGGACTTAAGCAAGGCATGGTGGCTCACACATGTAATCCCAGCACTTTGGGAGGCCAAGGTGGGCGGATCACCAGAGGTCAGGAGTTCAGGACCAGCCTGGCCAAATGGTGAAACCTCGTCTCTCCTAAAAATACAAAATTAGGCAGGGGTGGTGCTGGGCACCTGTAGTCCCAGCTACTCAGGAGGTTGAGGCAAAAATGCTTGAACCTGGGAGGCAGAGGCTAAAGTGAGCCGAGATGGTGCCACTGTACTCCAGCCTGGGTCTCAAGAGGAAGACTCTGTCTCAAAAAAAGAAAAAAAAAAAGGGACTTAAAACAGAAACAGAACTACCAAACTACCATTGACCCAGCAATCCCATTACTGGAAATATATCCCAGCCGAAAGAAAATAAATTAAGCTACCAAAACACATATGCATTCGTATGTTTATTGCAGCATTATTCACCATAGCAAAGATATGAAATAAATGTAGGTGGCCTTCAACGGAGAACTGGAAAAAGAAAATGTGGAACTTATATACCACAGAATACTATACAGTCATAAAACATAAAAATCATTTTCTTTGCAGCAATGTGGATGTCTCTGAGACCATAATTAAAAATGAATTAATGTAGGAATAGAAAAACAAATACCATATATTCTCTGTTACAAGTGGGAGCTAAATATTGGGTACTCATGAACATAAAGATGACAACAATGGACACTGGGGATTATAGAAGGGGAAGGCAAGGATGACCAGGTACTATGTTTACCACTACCTGGATGATGGGATCACTCATATTCCAAACCTCAGCACCATACAATATACTGCAGATGTACCCACTGAATCTAAAATAAAAGTTGAAATTATTTTTTAAAAAGAAAGTTACTTCCTCTAACATCCCACACTTGATGTTAGGTCTTGCACAGAGTAGGTGCCCCAGTAAAGCATTATTGATGCCAACAAAATAATTGCTGTCAAGAAAGGTCATAGGAAAGTACTTTATCTCCTGTTTTTTACCATGTTGCCCAGGCTGGTCTCAAACTCCTGACCTCAGGTGATCCACCCACTGCAGCCTCCCAAAGTGCTGGGATTACAGGTGTGAGCCACTGCATCCAGCTTGGTTTTCTAAACAAGAGCTTTAGAGTCGATTAATTTGGATTTTCCATGTGTTCATGTATCTCATTTGCTAATGACAATTTAGCTTTCGATTTTTATAAATCATTTTCTTTCTCTTGCCTAATTGCATAGGCCTGTAACTCCAAAACATTGTCAAAACTGTAAAGGCAGGGTGCACTCTTGTTTGTTTGTTTGTTTTTTTCTGATTTTACAAGAAAAAATAATAAACATTTTATCAGCTTTCAGCAGAGATGCCATACACTTTCTGTACTTCCCAATCCTGGGTGTTTTTATTTTTCCACTATCACTCTTTGTTTGGTACCTTCAACACTGAAAATTCCTTCCATTTGTTTAAAGATAAAAAGCAAAGGTCTTCATAGCCTAGGAAAAAAAATTGTAGCGGAGGATAGGGCTAAAAAGGAGCAGGCTGAACTCCACAGCAATCGCCTAAGCAAGGGGCTAGAAAAAGTTTCCTGGTCCCATAGTTACCCTTTAGAAGGAAGAACCAGAGTTTGGGGAGGAGTCGGGGCCACCCCCACACCCGCCCCCGCCCCCTCGCGCGGCGTCGTTGCCACCCGCGGAGATGAAATGTGAGCCTGGGTGGCCGAAGACGCCGGAGTGGCCGCCTTCCCCGCGTCTGAGCGCAGTGGGCCAGACAAAGAGACCTGGGCCCCAGCGCAGCCCATCGCGGGCCACGCGCGTCCCAGCTCCACGGAGCTCCACACTCGCCCGCCCGGGACGCTACCAGCCCGGGCTCCCTTCGAAGACTCCCTAGGCAATGGCCGGGTCTCCGCTCCACCCCACTCTCTGGAGCGCTGCCCCATCCATCTGATCGCCCTCCATCCTCCCATTCCCTCCGGTTCCGGGCTCTCCCTACGCTCCAAGCCTCTTTCTGGCGCGCAACCTCAGGCCACCGGCTTGGATGGACGCGCCGAGGCTGCCCGTGCGTCCTGGGGTCTTGCTTCCGAAGTTGGTCGTGCTCTTTGTCTGTGCAGGTCAGTGACAGAGGGCGGCGGAGAGGGTCAAACGCGTGGTGCTGCGCTTGGGTCACGGTCTGGCTAACGTGGTGGAGCTGGACGGACCGGGACCTTTGCAGAAGGGCAGACATGGTGTGGTCCCTGCCAGGGCGACGGCAGAAACCCGCGCACTTCGACCCTCACGCCGTTTTGTTTTGTTCCTTTTCCTTTAACCTTTCCTTTTTGCATTTCTTTTCTTTTACTTTCCACCTTGGAAATGGCAATCTAGCGTTTAGGGGATTTGACTCTCTGGTAAGAGTAAACTATATCCAAATAAACTTATCTATAGGCTAGGCACTGGCCTCTCCACCTTCTGCTTTCTGAATATTCCTGGTTTCTCCTCTTACAAATGAAAAGCCTTAGAGCTTTATTTTTGTTCTTTGGAAGATTCGTAAGTGTGGTAGACTGGGCTACTGGGTGCACTGAAGTCAAACATAAGGTTTTTGAGAAGCATGAATTCACCCAGGGTCTAATCTGCGTAAGTAGATTTGGATAAACACTTTTCTATAAGAGAAGAGCATCTCATTTCCCTTCTAATTATTCGTAGTAAGAACTGCTAATAATTACTGAAGCAAAGTGGGTTTTCTTGTTCTGTGATTAATATGGAACCCCAAAGGGCCTTTCATTGGTTATTCAGGTATAAAGTTTCTTACAGGTTTGGTCTTTGCATCAGTTCATATTCACAAAACAATGCAACCTAAAAGCAGAGTTCTTTGTAAAATGTTTTTGTGTCTCTAAAGTCCTATGACAAAAACTGCAGGCTCACGCATGACCCTCCAATACTAAATGTATATAGAGCACTGCAATTTACCTTTGATACTCAAAAAGATGCTGCAGCTGAAATAATGTTCTTCAACGTTGTACCTGAGCATTAAAAGAACTGAATTTCTCATTCAACCTTGATAGAAAAGTCATCATAACTTCTGTAGACATTTTCAGTCTGTTTATTGAAATGCAAATTAGTGGCTGTCTAGAAGTTATCATTTTAAAGATGTTTTATAGCAGGAAAAAATGCTCACTTTCTAACATGGAAATTCCTAAAAGTAGGATAAGTCCTTCCTATTGAATGAAGAGAATTTACATTTAATCTGTTTATAACATTTATTTATTTTATTAAATTTATATAAGGTTTTCAGAATTTGAGGGATTAACAGTCAATTGCATTAATATTCGTTTTCTATTGAAAAAAAATCTCTTTATTAGTTCTTTTGAAGCAATTATGCTTTTCACCTCCTCTGCTCGACCTCAACACTCCATTGAAGCACAATTTTGTTTGTTTCTTTGTTATATTCCCTGTGGTAAACTGAAAGCTTCTGCTTCACACATCTCTCCCTTCCTCCCGTTGCCCTAGTACTAGGTGCCCAACTCCTCAGGGCTCAGGAAGTCAGTGAAGCCGGCCAGCTACAAGGATGGTTAGTTTAGAAAGTTTTCAGTCCATTCATTTTTCTTCTTTGAAATCCCACTCTCGAAAGCTACCAAGTAGCTGTAAGCCAGTGCTAAGAAGTGTTTAGCTAATAAGCTCTTTGGTTTCAATTCCTGGACTTCTTATTCAGAGAGCTTTTCATGCTTTTCATATTCATTCAACTATTACTTATTGAGTGAACTATGTTGAGTCGTAAGGGGTCATGTTCTTATCATTCTTCTCTGGGAAGTACGGTATGATCATAAATTAATTTAAGGTATAAAAGGGCGTGTCATAGGTAAAATCATGTGCCATAGACGTTCAAAGAAGAAGACCTTATTGCTGGCTTAAACGAGTAAGCTTCATGAGAAAATGTTTATTTTGTTCAGCAAAAAGATCAATCAATATTTGCTCGGGAAAACTGAATTGAGGAAGACTTGAAGGAACTAGACCTTTGAAAAATAGAGAAACCCTGGACTAAGCGAGATGGAGTAGGATATAGTAGGATGTAGTGTGAACAAAGGCAAAAAATCAAGATCTGTACATTCAACAAATTATATTACAGTTTGGTTGGAACTAAGAGATTGCCTGGAAGGACGGGTTGAGGTTAGATGCTGGAACACCATGGAAATCAAAATAGATCATGGTATTAAATGAATTGCCAGCTTTATGGGACAAAAATCTAAGTTACATGCACTGCTCATAATCCAAATTATTTTCCCCAAAGCAGATGCATTAGATTCACATTTCATTTGGCTAAACAAATAAGAAAAAGGTTTCTATACCTGAAGCATCATGTTGTACCATAGAGTTACTTTTGGAAGGAGACCCAGTGAAGTGTGGATATTATTGTCTGACTCCCACTGCAGGCTACAAAGGCAGGATTTGGTCAAGGTTTTACCTTCCAGACCTCAGCCAGTAACTCTGTCCCTTCCCTTTCCTTCCTCTCTTATCTTAGCTATAGCTTGCAAGGGCCATTTCTAAGCAAGTGCTTCAAGCCAGATACTGCTTTTCCTGTTCTGCAGATTCCTTAAGGTGGGAGGCAGGGGTGAGTTAAGGAACGTTCTTCCAGACCGTACCTTTCAGGAAAAAGTCATTGAAGAAAGTTTGGCTGAGTTTCAGGGACACTAACTTGGACATTAGAAGTAATATTATTTATCTTCTGGGACAAACTGGAATGATCTACTGTATATCCAGTGAGAAAAAACTACTGTATGGCGGGAACACTGTGTCAAATTATTCTCAAGTAACCCAGAGAAAGCAATTAACATAAAAAAGCTTTGAGGTATGGTTGAAATTTCATTTTGAAGAGGCTGTGATTGTGAATGTGTTTGTCTTCTGTTAAATCTCCTCTTTTGGGCAGTTTAATTTTGGGAAGTAGACAAGAACACTGGAAGATGCCATAAAAACGATGACCAGTGTGTAAAAAGATCCAGAGGTTTGCTGCAGGTATAATCCAGCTTCTTGGCTACAAGATTTTGGGTTTGGTTTCCTGTAACATTGGCTCAAAATATTTTGATAACACCCATAAGGGTAGTCACTGAAATAAAATGGTAGTAATTGAATCTTTGATATTCATGGAGAGTTTAATAAGATGCCACTGTCCTGGGCATGGTTCAAAAGGCACCCATGAAGTTACTTAGACATAGGTTGTCCTACTCTGACAGAATAGTGAGGACATTAGCTCTTTCACAGTCAGAATGGCTTTTATTTTATTTTTTGTAAAATAATTTCAAATTCTTTAATTTTAAACTCAGGGAATACATGTGGAGATTTATTCATGGGTATATTGTGTGATGCTGAGGTTTGAGGTATAATGATTCCATCACCCAGGTATTGAACATAGTACCCAATAGCTTTTCAACCCCTTCCTATTCCCTTTCCAACTCCCTCTAGTAGTTCCAGTGTCTATTGTTGCCATCTTTATGTCTGTGATTAGCTGATGTTTAGCTCTCACTTATAAGTGAGAACATGTGATATTTGGTTTTCTGTTCCTGCATTAATTTGCATAGGATTATAGCCTCCATCTGAATCCATCTTGCAGCAAAGGACATTTTATTAGTTTTTTCTAGCTGCATAGTATTCCATGACATATATGTACCACATTGTCTTTACTGGGTCAGCTATTGATGGACACTTAGGATGAATCAGTGTCTTTGCTATTTTGAATAGTGCTGTGACGAATATACAAATGCATTTGTCTTTTTGATAGAATGATTTATTTCCTTTTGGATATATAGCTCAGCAATGGGATTACTGAGTCAAATGGTAGTTTTGATTAAAGCTCTGAGAAATCTCCAAACTGCTTTCCACAGTGGCTGAACTAATTTCTACTAAGAGTGTATAGGTATTTCCTTTATCCACAGGCTCACCAGTATCTGGTTTTTGTTGTTGTTGTTGCTGTTTACTTTTAAATCATAGCCTTCTGGTGTGAATTGGTATCTCACTGGTTTTGATTTGCATTTCTCTGATGATTGGTGACTTGGTGACTTATTGAACATTTTTTTGTTGTGTTGATTGGCTGCTTGTATGTCTTCTTTTGCGAAGTGTCTTGTTAATGTCCTTTGCCCATTTTTTAATGGGATTATTTGGTTTTTGCTTGTTCAATTATTTAAGTTCCTTAGAGATTCTGGGTATTAGGCTTTTGTCAGATATATAGTTTACAAATATTTTCTCCCATTCTGTAGATTGTCTGTTTTCTCTGTTGATAGTTTATTTGGCTGTGCAGAAGCTCTTTAGTTTAATTAAATTCTGCTTGTTAATTGCTTTTGTTGCAATTGCTTTGAGGACTTAGTTATAAATTCCTTCCCAAGGCTGATGTCAGGGAGGGTGTTTCCTAGCTTTTCTTATAGGAATCTTATAGTCTGAAGTCTTTCACTTACATCTTGAATCTATTTGGATTTTTGTATACAGTAAAAGATATGGGTCCAGTTTCATTCTTCTGCTTATGGCTAATTGGTTATCCCAGCACCATTTATTGAATAGGGAGTCCTTTCCTCATTACTTATTTTTGCTGACTTTGTCAAAGATCAGATGGCTGTGGGTGTGCATTGAATGGCTTTTAAGGACACGAAGCAAAACATCCCTGCTAAGCCCTTTCTTTGTATAACTGACCAATGTAAATATTTGAATAAATTAAACAGCACTAAAAATGAGAGCTATGGAAATTCACCAAGAAAACTGTAAATTAAACAGCCTTTGAAAGTCTGTCGTACTCTGCAAAAGGCATTTATTGTCAATATATTGGCTTCTCCCTTTTATCTAAATCATTAGATTGTGTTTTTGTCTTCAAATTTTAAAACTGGACTTAAGAACTTATTGAATCTCACAAAGGTAATTGTTTTTCTCTTTCATTCCTTATTACCACAATCCAGAGGTAGACCTCAAGGGTCATGTTTGTCAAGCTATAATGTAAAAATAAAATTGAGGGGAAGAAAATATGAACTTTTCCATTTGTTCCACAAAAGCCGTGCATAATTGTTAATGGTGGCTGAACTTCGCTGCCTTTTAACCACATCTCTTTGTAAAGAATCATCTTAGCAGGGAAGTGATTTAAAGGCAATGTAACATTTCCTTTCTGGATAAATCACTTACATAGACATGTAGACATAAATATATTTTGTACTTTTAATGTTACAGCTTTGACAGGAAAGCAAAAGTTTTATGTGATTTATATAATAATATTACCTTTAGGAATTGAATTGGATATGGATTGTTTTGTGATTCTTAAATGTACAACCTAAATTTTCAGACTGTACTTAATGTTTTCCTAATCATGTATCTGAAACTTATATATTCATCATAATTTATATGACTGAGTGACAACCTTAGCATGTTAAACGTAAATCATTTAGGTGGAATAAAGAATACTCCAAAGCCTGAGTAATTTTTATCCAACATTTTTAGTATAATTTTTCTTGCTGAAAAGTATATAGAAAAAATAGTAATTGCTGATCCTTTACTCAGAAAATAACTCTTTCCCGTTTACATGGTACTGTTTTATACCTTATTGATTCCTCAATCTGACATTAAATAAACTCTTAATTATTTACAAATAATTGTCTATGGGGATTTCTTCCTATAAGCAATCATCTTTTAATTCAAATAAATTTACAGGATGCGGACTCACTGTGTTACCATATGTATGCAAACTGTAATTATGAAGGTAAAAAAAATGGCACAAAAAGAAAAGCATGTAATGCACCATCATGAAAAATATTCATCATTTCAAAATTATTCCTTTTTGATATTATCCATGCAACTAAACCTTTCTATTAATTGAGGTTAGTTGAGAATATAATACCCTAAAGTTAGAAGAATTTTGATTTTTTTGGTTTTATTTCCCAGGCTGGAGTGCAGTGGCATGATCTCAGCTCACTCCATCTCCTGGGTTCAAGCAATTCTCCTGCCTCAGCCTCCTGAGTAGCTGGGATTACAGGTGTGCACCACCATACCCAGCTAATTTTTATATTTTTAGTAGAGACAGTGTTTTACCATGTTGGCCAAGCTGGTCTCAAACTCCTGACCTCAAGTGATCCACCTGCCTTGGCCTCCCAAAGTGCTGGGATTACAGGAATGAGCCACTGCTCCTAATTAAGAAGACTTTATCATTTAAAAATTATTTTAAAACTCTATGGACAAATTCAATGACTGAGCAGTTTCATTGTTCATTCCTTCCTTCATTATCCCATTCAACTAACCCTGACTAGCAATTATGGTGCTTGGTGTAGAAGATTCAAGAATTGTCTATGTCTTTACAGCTTAGAGTCTAATGGGGAATAGAGGCTAGTTTAGATCCTTACCAATGTTTTTGATCCTGAGGATGAAAACGAAGATTTAAAACCACTGAAGAGTGGTCACTGGCTGATTAAGATGTGAAATAGAATAATTTTTCTATTATTCTATTAATTGAGGTTAGTTGAGAATGTAATACCCTAAAGTATATAACTGCTCACATGTGGTTTTTGTTTTGTAGATGATTGCCTTGCTCAGTGTGGCAAAGATTGCAGATCTTACTGCTGTGATGGAACCACGCCCTACTGTTGTTCCTACTATGCTTATATTGGGAATATCCTCTCGTGAGTATTAGTCAAATTTGGCAATATTGACGCTCTTCCTCTTGTCCACTTGTCCAGTTATGTTTTTAAAAGGAACTAAATGATAGTTGTGGGCAAGAGATTTCAAGACTGGTTATTGACATGAAATCTTTACTGGAGATATTAACACATAGCTATCTAATGGGCTACACTATTTGAAAAAATATGCAAAATGAATTGCCTTCATTATAGAGGAACTAAAAAGGGTTATTCTTTTATTGTTTTACTTTGTCTACTGTAATAATATTTTATTGATAATGTTATAACATCATCAGTCATATGGTTTTGTCTGTTTTGTTGAAAGATCTGCAAGTTAAAATTTGTCGTTTAATTATAGCGAGTTTATTTTGCCATCATGTATTAATTTAACACATCCAGTAGATGTCAGGAAAAAGAGAGGGTATGAATAAAAAACAGTTGAAACATGAACTGTCAGTTCTCACATAATACATATACAGCAACTTCAGGAAACAAGTTTAGAGCCTAAAGAAAGCTAGGTATGGGTAATGCAAAGTGATAAATAACAAGGTACGCAAACACAAGCAAAATAGACACGGGGACTGTTAAGCATTTCCTTGCTGTGTTAAGCCTGTCCTTGTAACAAATTAGGAATTTATTTTAGAGCTGCTTCTGGACAAAGGAAAATGGAGAAGCTGGACCTGCCTCCAGGGTTGTATGTCTGGAAAAGTGTGCACTTGTCAGTTCCTCAAGAGAGGAACCCACAGCTGAGAAATAAAAGGTTGAAAATTAGGAACATAAGAATTTATTGAGTCAAAATTCCCATGATGTTCAGATAGCAGCAGCGGTCGTGCCTGTCTTCTGTTTTGTTTTTCAAGTCCGTATCATGATGATTTGGGAAATGTTCTGTTCCCAAACAGTTCTGTTTAACTCATGCCTACAAAGGCTCAATAGGAAACAGGAAACATTAGGCACTAAGTCATATGTGCCTGGCTATTTTAGGGACATGTCCAATGAGAAGGCTTATTACACATTCTCCATTTCCCGAGAATAGAAAACCTGACACCACGTAAACTTTCTAGAATCAGTGTCGGGGCTGATATTAGAGACCATGACTCTGAAAATACAAAAAAATATATATATACTTTGGGATACACTTGGACACTATTGCAGATGTGAAAGAAATGTCAAGCTACAATAAAAAATCATGTATGGAATTTAAGCCTTCTTTGAAATGCAAATAAGCTCTAAAAATGTTTACATTTTTCTTCATGGGTAGTTTGGTAGAAAAGAGATTAAGCCCACTTCTTACATTAGAAAACTGTCAGGATGACTTTTTACAGGAACTCATCAGCCCAAATATAAATATATAATGATGTGTACAGTGGTATATTACTTCACAGTGTTTAAAGTAACTTAAAATATATCATTAATAAATTTAAATTTTGTTCTCAAACAGTCTCCACATGCCAGATGCTGCTGTCCCCTATAGAGGTTAAATATAGATTTGGAGAATGTGAAGTCAAAGTGATTCTGGGACTCTTTGGTCATCTGGCTCTCGGCCTATCTCTCAGTTCACTAACTATATTATGGAGTGCGTTGTGCCCTCTTTCTCACTCCATAGCTACCTCCACCCTGGTAAATACATATAACTCATAATTACTTATTAATCAGAATATTTTAACATATTTGAATTTACAGACGTACTTGTTATGATTTACATTTGCAGTGAAGTTCACATTTTTATATTCTATGTTTATGTTCTATATGTTTAATTTCACCACTGGTTAAAGTGAAGAATTCGGTGAGTTGATACATTGATCTAGGTTATTAGAACCAGGTACTTGTTATGTTTGGGGGAAAAAAATCATGTTTCAGAAGGGAAAATTAACACAGATGACATTATATTTCAGGAAGTTATAACTGAACTTTGTGTTCAAACTAGAAACCACTGAGCATATCTCATGCTAAACAATTCTTAGCAAAAAGAAAGGTGGGGCGGGGGAGACTTTAAAGTGTTTTCCCACTGGATACAAGAGAATACATTTTCAGGATTTCCAGTTATTGTTTAACATTTGAAAAGAGTTCTTTGCTCCACCCAAAGTGTGTTTTTTTTTTTTTTTTAAATTGGTGGTTGGGGATACATTAGGTAGGAAAAAAGTTAATTCCAAGAATGCTCACAAGGGTTCTTTCATAAACGTTTTCAAGTATTTCTGTTTTTAAATTCATAACGATGCTTCCTCTTTTTAAGCATCCAGGCACATTCTTAGTGAAATCATTTTAGTTGTCGTAACAAAAAGTTAAACCCTTGCAGTTATTAGAAAAGTAATAAGGAAGAACTGAATCACACATTGAAATGTTAGGAAACCTTGGGAGGCCGAGGCGGGTGGATCACGAGGTCAAGAGATCGAGACCATCCTGGTCAACATGGTGAAACCCTGTCTCTACTAAAAATACAAAAAATTAGCTGGGCACGGTGGCGCGTGCCTGTAATCCCAGCTACTCAGGAGGCTGAGGCAGGAGAATTGCCTGAATCCAGGAGGCGGAGGTTGCGGTGAGCTGAGATCGCACCATTGCACTCCAGCCTGGGTAACAAAAGCGAAACTCCATCTCAAAAAAAAAAAAAAAACAGAAATGTTAGGAAACTTAAGTGAATACTTTTATAATTTGGTTTATTTTTTGTTTGTTTTTACAATAAAAATGTTTGCTCAGTTGAAAATGAGCTAAAAAGAGAGCAAAATATAATTTGGGCATTTTAGAGTGTTTGTAAATTGGTTGGGTTAGGGCCATTTGACTGTCCTTGCTCAGTCCTTCCCCTAGTCACCTACTGAAATAAACAGAGTTGCTGTTTAGCCCTTAATTCTGTTAACTTCAATTGCCCTTGCTCTTTTGCAAACTAACCATTAAGATGTGTTTATAAAGCAGTCACTGGAGCTAATTTAGTTGAAGTCTTATTTACTCAGTTCGCTCTCCTTTTTTATTTATTTATTTATTTTATTTTATTTTTTGAGACAGAGTCTCATTCTGTCACCCAGGCTCAATCTCAGCTCACTGCAGCCTCTGCCTCCTGGTTTAAGTGATTCTCATCCTCAACCACCCAAGTAGCCAGGATTATAGGCAGGTGCCACCATGCCTGGCTAATTTTTGTAGTTTTAGTAGAAAGAGGTTTTCACCATGTTGTCCAGGCTGGTGTTGAACTCCTAGCCTCAAGTGATCTGCCCACCTCGACTTCCCGAAGTGCTGGGATTATAGGCGAGAGCCACTGCACCCCACACTCTCATTTTTTTTAAAGATGCTTTCTATTTTAAATATGAGTTAATTTTGGCAAATAAATTCAGGTGCCATTTTTCTTTCTTATTGCTGTCAGGAATTTTAATATTTACTTCTGTCTTACGAAAAACTTTGAAAATTAAACTTAAAAGATAACATATCTACTTCTGGTTATTATAGTCACAGATACTATAGGAGTATAGTATAGGAGAATTAGTGTTATTCAGAATTTAAGAATAATTTTTACCGTATTCAGCATGTTTAGTTCAGTCATTTTTTATAAATGCACATTGTGTGCCTGTTACCATGGCAGTGCTGGCCTAGGTCCTGGGATCCAAAGATGAAAAGGAAGTCAGAGTCCTCTTGGAAGTCCAAGACCTCAAAATCTGATAAGAAAAGAGAGCATAGACAAATAATTCTAATTCGAAGAGCTAATCTATGAAATATTATTGGAGGACTGGAAAGCTAAGTCTGTCCGTGTGTGTGTGTGTGAGAGAGTGTGTGTGTGTGTATGTGTATGAGAGAGTGTGTGTGTGTGTATGTGTATGAGTGTGTGTGTGTGTGTGAGAGAGAGAGAGAGTGTGTGTGTGTGTGTGTGTGTGTGTGTGTGTGTGTTGGAGGAGATATTTAAGGAACACATCATACACATGGAATCTGATCAGAGTTTTGAAGAAAAAGTGGATATTTACGTAAATAGTGAAGAAAAGGAACATGCCTTTTAGACAGACTCTTGCATACAAAGTCAAAGATATAAGAAAGGAAATGATCCAATTGAGAAAGCCCTATTGTTGTTCAGTGTGGCTAGATGGGGAAGGGGTAAACTTTGAATAGAATGTAGGAATAAGCAGGTTAGGCAAAAGATAGATTCTTTAAGGATGTCCTTTTATTGGTCCTGCCTAGCAGAACTAAAACAAAATAATTCAGTACTTTTCTGGAAATCAGATATCTGGTTTTATATAGAACGGGCACATTCTTAGACATCATTAAGACAATAAACAGGCTGGGCGCAGTGGCTCAAGCCTGTGATCCCAGCACTTTGGGAGGCCGAGGCGGGTGGATCACGAGGTCAAGAGATCGAGATCATCCTGGTCAACATGGTGAAACCCCGTCTCCACTAAAAATACAAAAAATTAGCTGGGCATGGTGGTGCGTGCCTGTAATCCCAGCTACTCAGGAGGCTGAGGCGGGAGAATTGCCTGAACCCAGGAGGCGGAGGTTGCAGTGAGCCGAGATCGCGCCATTGCACTCCAGCCTGGGTAACAAGAGCGAAACTACATCTCAAAAAAAAAAAAAAAAAAGACAATAAACAAAGATTAGGAGGCTCCAAATGAAACTTCTTTTTATTTACCCCATAGATGAAATATGTGGAATGCACACTTTGAGATGTTACACTATTTGAAACCATTTATGACAAACTATGTTACCTTATAATTATTTCTCTATTTAAGAGCTGTCTGACCATGAGGGCAACTACCTGAAGATAGAAACCTCTCTGAATATTTGAAAAGGAGAATTGGGTCAATGTGAGAAATAAGCAATTTCCTACCAGATTGATTCTCAAATATTTCATTCAGCAACTCTGCTTCATGGAAGATAGATATTCTGTGATGAATATGGAAAGGGATGTTTAATTTTTTGCTGTTAATGAAATTTAATTGGCATTCCCCAGAAAGTAGATCCAGCATAAAAATGTGGTTTACAGAATACTCCTTAGTATTGGTAGAATTCAGGGGAATAGAGGGTGCAATTGAGTGGCTAATTACTGTTATCTAGTGGAACAAGATAAACACAGAACTGAAGTAAAGTTGAGGAAAATGAAGGTATTCTCTTTTGTAAGAGAATAATTGTACAATATTGAATACAAACAAAATAATGACTAGCTTGGATATAGTGAGCTAGATGACATTTAATTTAATTTAATTTCCTAACTCAAAAATAGATTTTGCTTTTCCACTTTGCCACTGTAAAATACCGATTGGTCTGTGGATTCTGTAGAGTCCCATCTGGCCAACATAAAATCCCCACGGGAGAAAAAAATCAAGAGGGAGAACTAATAATAGAGACCCTGGTGAGATTAAATTTCTTTTCTTCTCAATGAAATGTGAAAGATGTATTACCCACAGTTTTGCAAAGACAGCTAATAAATATCACAACTGTGATTTCTGAGCCATGCCATGCATGAAAGCAAAACGCAGCTAAAAGATAAAGGTTTCATATTTTCAAATGGCATTTGAGGTCCTATGATCATTAAGTAGCTTGGTGTTCTGTATTAAACAGGTGAGGGTATTCAAACACTGACGAACATAATGCATTTAAAACGGCCTTTGGCATTGGTTAAAAAGAAATAATTTGAATTAATTAAAGTAATGTTAGTACTGAGATATGAAAAAACCTTTAGAAAGTACATTCTGAACAAATCAAAGTATGTGGGAGTCTTATTTTTGTTTTAATAGTAACACAAAGATAAGTAACGAATATGATGTGAAACTGAATACGAACTTGATTTGAAATGTAGTGACAACTTATTTTTGCTGTAAGAAGGAAGTCAGTGGTTTTTCAGGTGTATATTTGCATTCTATGAGTTTTTGTATTAAAAACAAATATAAATGTGTAGATAGCTAAAACTTTTCTATGCTATTACTATTGTCTTTGTAAATTAAGCCTAATTGTCAGAAACAGGATTGGGTGTTAGGAGGGAAAAATAAAGTTTTCTGAACATATTTTCAACAATTTATTTTATAGCTATGTACAGTTTTTAGTGATCTACATCAGGTTCTGGAGGATATAGCCATGAATGAAACATGAGGTTCCTGCCCTTGACTTGCTTAGAAGCAACTGAGGAGCATAGACACATCAGCAGATAATTGAACTTGCTGCAGGAAGCACAAAATCCAGTGGGATCAAAGACGAGGAGCTTTTATTCCAACTTTAGAGTGCTGGGAAGGTTTCTTAAAGAAGAGTAATTCTAGATCAGTTTTAAAAGGAAAAGCAATTAAAATCATCACTCAGAGTTAAAATGCTTAGCAAACTTCAGATATAGAAGAAAAATGTTTAACCTAATAAATCTATTTTTCAAAAACCACTACCCTATCTCAGGCGCTGTAATCAATGGTATGTTGGTATAACCCTTCCCTTAAAAGGCAAAAATAAGACAAACTAGTGCCTTCTACCACTTCTAGTCAGCATTGTACTGGAAATCCTGGCTAGTGCGGTCAGCAAGACAAATTTTTTAAAAGGTAATAAAAATTGGAAAGGAAGAAAGTAAATTGCTCTCATTTACAAATGAGATGATTGTCAGTATTCCACAGACTTTAAAAAAAATAACGGAATTCACCCAAATTGCAGGATACAAGATCAGTGTACAAAAGTACTTTATTCCTATATACCAGCAACACTCAATAAGAAAATATAATAGATATGTGCATAATAAATCTAAAATACAGTATTTAAAACTATAATATATCCAGTAAGCAATCCAGTAATAATATATGCACTTAGGGAGTATTATAACCATGTAAAAATTCTAAGGGATAGAGAGAGACCTAACGAAATTAAGAGACGTATCAAATTGTGGATGCAAGTATTATAAAGATGTCGATATTTGAATATGGCAGTTCTTCCTGAACTGTCTGTAAATTCAGTGCAATTCCAATCAAAATCCCCATGAAGGTTTCTGTTGGATTTGAAAGAATAGGCCTAAAATTTATGTGGGACAGTAAAGGGCCTGGAATGAGAAAAGAGTTATGAAAAAAAACGAGGTCAGAAGATATGCCTTACAGACATCGAGATTTATTATAAAGTTATAAAAATTAAATTGTGTGGTATTGGTTCACAGATGAACCAAAAGAATATGGAGCTTAGAAATTGACTGATGTATATATGGGAACTTGATAGATAATAGAAATGGCATCACAAACCAGTGGAGGTGGATAGATTCTGCAACAAGTGTTGCTAAAACAACTAAGATCTATATGGATAAACATTAATTGAGATCAACTCATCACTCCACAATCAAAAATCCCCTCTTATCAGACTAAATACATAAAAACAAAAAGCAAACATTGATGTTTTTAATAGGAGGAGAATAGCATTATGGTATCAGGATAGAAATGTCTAAAATAAAATATTGAAAAACGCAAAGGAAAAGATTACTAAAAAATGCTGAACTCTACACTTTAAAATGGTGAGTTTTATGGGATGTGAATTATATCTCGATTTAAAAAATTTTTAATATAGAGAACAAAGGAATTCCTAGATAAAAGTACAAGGCAAACCCTCACTTGGAGAAGGTATTTTCAGTTCATATGATTCACAAAAGATTAGTATCCAGAATGCCTCAATAGGATAATGAGCAATGTGTGTGCACAAAAAAAAAAAAAAGGCATAGAGCAGAAAACTTGGTGGTCCATTACCCTGTGAAAGATGCTCCACCTGGCTAACTAAAGCAGGCAAAAACAAAACATTGAAATGCCATCTCACACCCATCGGACTTGCAATATTTTCTAAGTCTGATAGTTCCAACCAATGTGGGCAAAGATAAAAGGGCTCTCACATTGTTGGTGGGAGAACATGAACTGTTCCACTTTGAGAGCAATCAGATCCCATGTAGTAAAGCTGAAGCTAGATATCCTTTAGGATTTAGCAGTAACGCCTCTTCTAGATATTTTCCCCAGGAAATTTCCAAATATGCACAAGGAGACATTTATACTGTTGGTTGACATATTATTTAAAAACTAACAAAACTCTGGAAGCAACCCACACCTCCATCAGAAGACAGTGGATAGAGTGTATTCATGCAAAGGAAACAGCAATTAAAATAACTTGATTCATATTAACATACCTTTAGAGTAATCTCAAAACTAATAATGCTGTATGAAGGACTAACTGAAGAGCAGCAATGTGTACAACGTGATGCTATTTGCATCACGTTAAACACATAAAATAATTCTGAAAATAGGCATATGTCGTGAATATGTAAATATGTGAGGGAGAGACAAGTATTCATGAATTTCAGGATTGTCCAGGACTGAGAAGTTTCCAGGGATGCAAGACTTTCAATGAAGCAATCTGGATGGTCCTGGGCAAACTGAGACACATGGGTCACCCTAGGGAGGAGTGTGGGGAAGTGGCCTTCAACTCTGATATTTCATTGTTCAGTCAGGGTGGAGTGCCTCTACTCGGGAAGCTAAGGTGGGAGGATCACAGCTACTCGGAAGGCTAAGGTGGGAAGATCACTTGTGCACAGGAATTTGAGACCAGCCTGGACAACACAGCAAGACCCCATCTCAAAAAATAATGTTTTCAATTAAATATTTCAAGAAAGTATAATTATTAACATGTAACGAATCTGGGTAGTGGTATGTGGATGTTTTATTATAATGCTTATAATTTTAAAAATAGCAGTGGAAAAGTTTGATGACAGTTGTAATGGAGTCAGCCAGACACCTTGTTAACATGCCGATTCGGATTTGGAAGGTCTGGATAGGGCCTGAGATTCTGCACTTGTAAGCAACTCCCAGGCATTCCTGCCACTATCTAACTTTCCAGTACACTTGGGGAGCGAGGGTTGGTGCTATTTGACAGTGTCTTGTGCTACAGGACAAAAGGACAGAAGAGATGAGTACTTGAGGACTGCTGGGATGTGTGGCTAAGGATTGGGGCTAAATGAGAGGAACATGTCTGAATTAATTCTGAAGTTTCTGCTTTGGTTAAAAGGATGGATAGTGTGCTGGGAACTAATGGGGAATATTCAGGATGGTTTGGAAAGGGAAATGAATTCCACTTTCAGTACATTAAATGAGGGTATGAACCAAATTCAGTGAGCCTTAGTTGGCAGAATGTTCCATTCTGTAGCTTAGTAGAGAGCATGAAGCATCACATATAGGTCTGGGAGTGAAAAGTTTGGAGATGCTGGGGTCGAAAGGTGTCTTGGAATAAATGAGATATTCCAAAATGAGATATAAGAAATAGAACAGCAAACCAACAACAGAGCCTCAAGCAGATTCAGGAATACACCGTGATTTCTCCCCTCTTTACATTTGGATACTATTTTAGTCCTTCTCGCCTCTGTCAAAACTGATCTGTCCTTCACTAATCAACCTGAATACACTCCCTGTGGTAGTGGGGACAATGAATGCCTTTATTTTCTGCTATTTGCTTATTGTGTTTTATGTTATACAAAACATAAGATTTGTGACATTCCAGCTCATTCTGAATTGAATATGTTACCATAGCAAAGCAGTCTATGTGAGAGTCCTTTTTTTTTTTTAGACAGAGATTGTGCAGTGGCACAATCTCGGCTCCCTGCAACCTCTGGGTTCAAAGGATTCTCCTGCTTCAGCCTCCTGAGCAGCTGGGACTACAGGTGGGCACCACCATGCCCAGCTAATTTTTGTATTTTTAGTAGAGACGGGGTTTCACCATGTTGGCCAAGATGGTCTTGATCTCTTGACCTTGTGATCTGCCTGCCTCAGCCTCCCAAAGTGCTGGGATTACAGGCATGAGCCACGGCGCATGACCCAAGAGTCCATTTTTATTTACTTGGATTGTTGTCCACATTAGATTACTTCATATCTGTTCATATAATTTAGGTTTAAAAGCTACTTTAATTAGGTAGAAATCACAGTTGAATATTATAAAAGAAGGTGTGTTTGGTGGCAGCAGAAATTGCTGGAAGAAAGATAACTATCATTTCTTTAATGCATTCTCTGTCACCGAAACTAAAACCTTGTAAGTTAATTAACCTTCAAAACAGTTCTTGTGACCCATGTATTATTCCTGTCTGTTAGGTGAGAAGGATGAGGCTCAGAGTAAAATCATTTCATATAGCTGCTATGTGAGGGGCTGGTATTTAAAATGAGACATACTTGGCCTATTTCTGCCACTCCTCATTGGCTCCTGAAGATCTGAAGAAGGCTTCAAGATGGGATGAGTAAAAATGATCCATTGCTGTCCTTATGAAGATCTTAACACTGTATTTTGGAGGGAACCTTTTCTTACCCATTATGTCTGGATATGATTCCCTGCTGTATGCTGCTGCTGCATTATCCCTTCTCTAGTTGATATGGTTTGGATTTGTGTCTCTACCCAAATTTCATGTCGAATTGTAATCCCCAATGTTGGAGGAGGGGCCTGGTGGGAAGTGATTGGATCCTGGGGGTGAATTTTTCCCTTGCTGTTCTTGTGATAGTGAGCGAGTCCTCATGAGATCTGGTTGTTTAAAAGTATGTGGCCCCTCCCCCTTCATGCTCTTTCCTGCTCCAGCCATGTGAAGATAAGTCTGCTTCCCCTTCACCTTCTGCCATAATTCAAAGTTTTCTGAGGCCTCCTCAGTCATGCTACCTGTACAGCCTGCAGAAACATGAGTCAATTAAACCTCTTTTCTTCATAAATTACCTAGTCTCTGTATCTTTTCCTAGTAGTGCCAAGACTAATACACTATTCTGTTATTATTTATCAGATTATTTATGTTCCTTAATTATCTGTCTGCCCTTCCACACCCCAGATCTGAGAGGAGAGGAAGCCGGTCTGCCAACTCACTATTGAAGCCACAGGGCCTAACAGACTGAAGGATCCAGAATGGATCATTTACATGCAGATCATTTCTTCATTTAAACATGAAAAACCTGACATTTTGTGGGTTCTAAATTATTATGCATCATCTGGAAAAATATTTGCTCAGCAAAATCAAACTGTCATTTGAATGTGTTATTGGTTTCAAATATCTTTTCATAGAATACAGATTAGGTGTCATTACAGAGTAAAAGGAATGACAGAATCAGTCACCACTTTCTAATCACACTGTTTATGATAAATTGTAATCAGATGAGAGAGACTAGAATTGAAAAGCCAATTTGATTATAATAATTTAACCTCCTGTCATGTTTCTGGGTGAAATGTGCTCTATGAATGAGGCAATATGATCTGCCAGCCTATGACTGTTAAGACAACAGGCTCCTGTGCAACTCACTTTCATAATTTTTGGAGAGAAAATGTTTTATTGATAAAATTGAGGAGGGAAGACTGACACACACCCAGTGATTTTTTACTCCATTATATTGAAAGAACTCTGAGGGGCAGCTGTAACCAGAACACAGGGTGTCCCAGCTGTCTCCAAACTGCAGGATGTTAGGATGTACACACCCATAACTAATGAAAATTTCAGAGGGCGATGATAACCTCATAAAGTGTAATAGGATTCCATCTGAAAGTGCTATGGGTGAAAGCCTCAGCTATTTAGCCAATAGTAACTCTCTGTGTCTCAGAAACAAAGAATTTTTAGTTTCAGTATTCATGGTTACAGAAAGGGGAGGAAGAAAAAGGCCCTACAGGTAAAAAAAAAAAAAAAAAAAAAAAAAAAATTATGCCTTTGCACAAATCTGACAAAAACAGAAAAAACATGACAAATTACTTTAAACATATTGCTGTGTAAATTCACACTGTCAAAAACATAAGCAAAACTGTATCTCTCTGTGCTGTATTTTGCAAAATATGAGAGCTTCCTGTGTCTGCAAATGGCCAACTCTACTGTGTGGATACAACTTTTTTTTAACAAACATCAGGCATAATGTAGGATCAGTTTCCGAAGTATTACACATAGAAATATATTAAAATTTACATTTATCAAATAAATGCTGAAAACTCTACTTTGAGGTTGCAGTCTCAAGTTATATTCATTCTTTCACTAAGTAAATGGACCCTCTTGGCCTTTGCCAAGTAGAATTAAACAGGAAACAATGCTTTGTAATTCTATTTTTGATTCACAGTAGTTTTAGTGATAGGAAGTTGTAGGAGAAAGACCACAAATGTTTAGATTCAGAAAAATCGGGCTTGGGTTTCTGATGCTGTGTGAACTTTGATCTCCTAATGTCACCGAGCCTCAGTTTGTTAATGTGTAAAGAGGTAATTGTAACTTGCCCCTCTAACATACATATTTATAGATAAAAGCACTTAGAAGGGCTTTACAAATTTTTCCTGTCATTAATGCAAACACTGGGCTTTGAAAACATCCAGGTTTGAAGCCAGGCATGGAAATGCACGCCTGTCATCCCAGCTACCAGGAAGGTTGAGGTGGGAAAACGGCTTGAGTCCAGGAGTTTGAGTCCAGCCTGAGCAACATAGTGGTCAAAAAGAATCATAATAATAATTTTTAGAAAAAATAAAACATGATGGGGAGCAAAATGACTTCTCCAAGGTCATTTGGAAAGTCGGTGACTGAGCTGCAGAGTGTCACTTCTGGTGACAGGGCTCCCTCTCTGGCTGTCTGGACTTTATCAACAGGAGAGTACCACCTGTCTCTCCCCAGGAGAGCACTCTCGGCCTTGAGTGAAATAAATGGCGCTCTTAATCAAATGTGATTGCAGTCTGATAACTGCAAAGGCAGTGAATTAAGTATGGTGTCCTGCTGCCCCGTGTTTGCTAAAGGCATAATACAGCCTGAAAAGTCACGTACATTAGATATACAAGTCTGCCATGTTACCCTATGCTGACTTGTGAATCAGAGGAAGAAACCCACTCAGAAACTAGGAAGTCAAATCTAAATAAAAATCTATAAGCCTGATTTATAGAAAAACATCACATATATAATATCAAAAATCAGTGGGTAATGATTTGCTTTAAAAAATGACTCATTAATTCCAGTGCTTCATCTCTTTTGATAATATGTCAATATTGATGCACACAACAGTGTTCTAACTGCCAGCTCTTTTGGCAGTGATCATAATACTGTATAGACTTGAGCGTGCCTTTGTATGTAACCGTTGAGAATTCCCCTGATTAAGCTCTTTTTAAAAACTGTGTTAATCAGCAGTTCTCTGCATTTAAGTCAAGGCTCCTAAGACTTAAAAAAATAAAATGGGCTACAACTTGCCTCTGATGATATTGCGCACAACCTACATTTGCAACAGTCTGCAGATCGAATGTATTTTCAGTGGAATCGAATAAATGCCAGATGGCACGCCAAATAAAAAGTCATTGATCATAGTGAGGATCAGCTGAGTTCTTTCAATTTTAAAATGAGGTTTTTTTTATTCAGCCTGTTGGCTTTACACCACCAGCTTAATATGCATGTTATATATTTCGCTGAGTGTTCATGGTAAAATAGCTTTTGTCTCATTGTATTTAGTTGGGAGGGTTGATTCCAGTTCTGAATAACTTGGAGAAAGCAAACTCCCACTCTGCCTCCTACTGAGTGCACCTATGGAGTCTGGACCTAATGCATGAAGCAGCTACTTCAGGACTGTGGGAAGTAACTTCTAGCAGGTGGATTGGGGAACAAGACCAGAATTTGAAATACTGCCCAACTAGCCATGAGTTTACCATTTTTTTCCCTCTGTTTACCCGACTCTGGAGTAAACACCGCTCGAAACACATAAGTGGGCTTCCCGACATGGACAAACAGAGCTGCAGGAGAAGCCCTCTAGTTCTGGCTAAGTAACAAGCATAATGTGGACAGGTTCTAGCATCTATGCCATCAGAGTCCCAGAAGAAAGGAGAAAGAGTGTTGGGCTTAAAAATCCCAAGGTTGGTGAAAGAAATCATTTACAGATTTAAGAAACTCAGGAAATTCCAAACTGGATAAACCCAATTAAATCCACACCCAGATATATCATAATCAAATTGGTTAAAAGCTAAAGAAAAAAAATTTTGGAAGCAGCCAGAGAAAAATAATACATTACCTGTAGGGGAGCTGTGATTTGAATGACTTCATTTTCTTATCAGAAACCACTGAGATCAGGAAAAAGGCATATTTTTAAGTGCCAAAGAATAGAATTGTCATCTTCTATATCCAGTAAAAAAATTCTCCAAGAATAGAGATAAAATAAGGACATTCTTAAATTAAGAAAAGTTAAAATATTATTTCAGCAGACCTTATGTAAAAGTTTTGCAGAAAAAAAGCAAATGATACCAGAGAAAACTTGGAATATCATAAAGGAAAAAGAAGGATAAGAAAATCAAAGGCCTGCCCAAGTAGCAGTACTAGGGTAAATACAGTAGCCTATTTTTCTCCTCCTGAGTTTGTTCAAATGCAATTGACTATTTAATGCAAAAACATATGACACTGTATGATGGCACATTCAATGGTTTAGATGTAATATTAACATGACTAGCATAGGAGGGGAAAGGTTAATGGATCTATAAGATGATAAGGTTTCTATATTTCAGCTAAAATGATACAAAATTGATTCTAGGTGATGATGAAAAATTAAGTATATATTCTATAATCCCTAGAGAGTCCACTAAAAACAACAATATAAAACTACAGAGAAAGATAGCCAAAATCATAGTAGATAAATTAAAATGGATACTAATAAATATTCTTATAAGTGAAAAGAAGGCAGAAAAGGAGAATCAGAGGAACGATAAACAGGGGGAACAAACAGAAAGCAAATCATAAAATGACAGACCTAAATTCAGACATATCAATAATTACATTAATGGTCTAAACATACCAGTAAAAACAGCAAACGGATTTTGTTTTGAACTGACTCAAATAAATGCTATTCACTTCAACTCTACTGAAATATGTAAGTTAAGTGAAAAGATGGAAAAGGATATGCCATGCAAACCTTAATCAAAAGAAAGGAGTGGCTGACCAAGTGCACTTACACCTTGCAGACATTGTAGGTTCCATTCTGGACCATCAAAATAAGCCAAATATGGCAACAGGGCAAGTCACATGACATTTTTGGTTTCTTGGTATTTATAAAAGTTGTTTATACTGTAGTCTATTAAGTGTGCAGTAGCATCGTGGCTGAAAAAAGGCAATGTACACAAGTTGTAATTTTTTGCTGGCAGAGGTTCTTGCTTTGATGCTAATGGCTGCTGACTGATCAAGGTGGTGGTTGCTGAAAATTGGGGTGGCTTTGAAAATTTTTAAAAATAAGACAGCAATGAAGTCAGCTATATCAACTGAAGTTGACTCCTCCTTTCAAGAAAGATTTCTCTACAGCATGCAATGCTCTTTGGTAGCATTTGACCCACCATAGAACTTCTTTCAAAATTGGAATCAATCCTTCTAAACCCTACTGCTGCTTTATCAACTAAGTTTATGTAATATTCTAAATCCTTTGTTGTCATTCCCACAGTGTTCACAGCATTTTCACCAGGAGTAGATTCCATCTCACAAAATAACTTTTTTGCTAATCCATAAGAATTAACTCCTGATTTCTTCAAGTTTTATTATAAGACAGCAGCAATTCAGTCACATCTTCAGTTTCCACTGTTAATTCTAGTTCCCTTGATGTTCACCATACCTGGAGTTACTTCCTCTACCAAAGTCTTGAACCCATCAAAGTCCTCCATGAGGGCTGGAATAAATTTCTTTCAAACTTCTATTAATGTTGATAATTTAACCTCCTCCCATGGATTACAATGTTCTTAGTGACATCTACGATGGTGAATCTTTTCTAGGTTTTCAATTTACCTTACCCAGATCCATCACAGGAATAACAGTGTGGCAGTTGTAGCCTTACAAAATATAGTTCTTAAATACAAAGTCTTGAAAATCAAAATGACGCTGTGATCCATGGAGTACAGAATGGATTTTGTGTTAGCAGACATGAAAGCAGCATTAATCTCCTTGAACATCTCCATCGGTGCTCTTGGGTGACCAGATCCATTATCAAAGAGCAGTAATATTTTGAAAAGTATCTTGCTTCCTGAGCAGTAGTTCTCAGTTATAGGCTTCAAATATTCAGTAAACCATACTGTAAACAGACATGCTGCCATATGGGCTTTGTTGAGCATAGGCAGAGTAGATTTAGCACAGTTCTTAAAGATCCTTAAGTTTTCAGAATATTCAGTGAGCAGTGGCTTCAACTTGAAGTCAGCAGCTATATTAGCCTCGGACAAGAGGGTCACCCTGTCCTTTGAAGCTTTGAAGCCAGACATTGACTTTTTCACTGTAGCTCGGAAAGTCCTAGATGGTATCTTCTTCCAATAGAAGTCTGTTTCATCTACGCCGAAAATATATTGTTTAATGTAGCCACGTTACATCAAGGATGTGAGCTAGATCTTCTGGAAAACCTGACACAGTTTCTACATCAGCATTTGCTGTTTCGCGTTGTATGTTTCTTTATGGAGGTGGCTTCTATCCTTAAACCTCATGAAGCAACTCTTGTAGCATTTAACTTTCCTTCTGCAGTTTCCTTACCTCTGTCAAACTTCACAAAATTGCAGAGTTAAGGCCTTGCTCCGGATTAGGTTTTTGCTTAAGGGAATGTTGTGGCTCCTTTGATCTTCTATGCAGATCACTTTTGCTTTCTTATCATGCGTGTGTTCACTGGAGTAGCACTTTTAATTTCCTTCAAGAACTTTTCCTTTGCTTGCACAACTTGGCTCTCTGATGCAGGAGTCAGCTTTTGGCTTGTCTCAGATTTCAACTTGCCTTCCTCACTAAGCTTAATCATTTAAAGTGAGAAACATTTTACACTTCTTTTATTTTAACACTTAGAGGCCATTGTATAGTTATTAACCTGGCCTAATTTCAATATTGTTGTGTTTCCGGGAATAGGGAGGCCTGAGGGGAGAGAGCAAGATTGGGAACGGCTGGCCAATGGAGCAGTCAGGACACACAGAGTATTTATCAATTAAGTTCGCCGTCTTATAGAGGTGCAGTTTGTGGTGCCTCAAAATAATTACAATAGTAACATCATCAAAGATCACTGATGACAATCACCATAACAGATATCATGAAAAAGAGATATAATTTGAAACTTTGAAATGTTATGAAAATTACCAAAATGTAACACAGAAACACAAAGTGAGCATATGCTGTTGGAAAAACCTGCTCAATGAAGCGTTGCCGCAGATCTCAATTCATGAATAATATAATATCTTTGAAAGTCAGTAAAGTGAAGCACCATAAAATGAGGTGTGCCTGTCAGTTTTTAAAAGTCACCTGAGAAGGAAAAAAGAACCATCTGTTTCTATTGACTTACATACAGGGTAAAAGGAAGCTATTTGCGTTTTTTTCTTATTCTTTTTAAATTTTCAGAGTTGTGTCAGTGGATTACAAATAATAGCATAGAAGCTTAGCTTTACTCTACTGTAATTCCAAACCGTTTAGAAACTTGACAGTTCCTGTACATGTATAAACACCTCAATTAGAATTTGAGATCTTGAGGGTCTGGCCCACACTCTACTTTCCTGTAGTGCATCAAATACCCATTGCAACCATGGTAGAAATATTAATTTAATATACAGCATATAGAGTGTCCCCTGTAGGTGACATGACATGAAAACAAAGACACAGAAATAGAAAATGAAGAATGTTGAAAATTAAATTTTGTGATAAAAATGACTAAAATAATTCATTTAAATTAGGTTTATCAAGAGAAATATACAGTCCTGTGAGGTGTGGGAAAGAATTTGGGAAGGGAAAGGAATGTAATATTAAAATGAACACTCTTTAATCACTGGCAGGCTTCCCAGCTATGTTCATACATTTTTTAAAATTCATTAAACTTTTTAAAAGAATGATCCTGGCTCTTTTCTTCTAGTCTAAATATTTATGAGAAGGGAGTGCTCACATAGAACTGTAGAACCCCAAAATTTATTTTTTTTCTGGGTACAGGAAAAATGAAGGAAAAGAGTTTATCCTGGGGCAATTTATCCTAAGCCAGTGAAACCTGCTCTATTTTCCAGATGATTCCTCTAAGAAGACTAATCCCTATGTGTGTCAATTAGTCAATGGTCTGATTTAAAGATCTGCAAAACTTGTAGTTTCTTTTTCTTTTTTCCTTTACTGCATCATTTGTTTCAAACAACACTTTTAAGCCTATATTTGCATACAAGGAACAAAAACATATTATCATCCGTATTCCTTTCTTCAATCACATTCAAGCTTTTAAATGTCTTACAGTTGTAAACGCTAGACCTTAATTATGTCTATTCAGTGAAAAGTAGAGATTTCACAGAATTTAAATTCGTTTAGAGATTCTCAAACTTTAGTATGCACTAAAATCACCTAGAAGTGCTTTCCAAAAATAACACTTTCCCAGAATCTAATCTAGAAATTCAGATTCAACAGGTGCAAAATGGGGGTAGAAAATCTGTTATTATTCATTATCCCTCACTAGGAGATTCTGAAACAAATAGCCCTTGGATCAGATAAACCATACTGGCTGGGCTTGGTGGCTCATGCCTGTGATCCCAGCATTTTGGGATGTTGATGTGGGAGGATAGCTTGAGGCTAGAAGTTTTTAATACCAACCCGGACAACACAGCAAGACTTCATCTCTATAAACAATGAAAAAATTAACCAGATGTGATGACACACGCCTGTGATCTCAACTACTCAGGAGGCTGAGGCAGGAGAATTGCTTGAGCACAGGAGTTCGAGGCTGCAATGAGCCATGCTCATGCCACTGCACTCCATCCTGGGCACAGAGCAAGACCCTTTCTCTTAAAAAATAATAATAATTAGACAAATAAATAAACCTTACCAAAAAAACATTTTATTGTGTACTTCTGTTATCTTATTTAACAATTAAGAGAGATAATCAAACCATCATTTCATAAACTGTAACTTCTTTGCACTTATATAGACCTATGTAAAGGGTTATTTTAAATTACCATGGTAAATATATTCAGAAATATTGAAAATATGCTGTAAAATTCATTTTTGTTTGATCAAAGTGATTGAATAGATAAGGGAGACCCATGGGTTCTCAGTAAGACCGCAAACAAATTTACAAAGCTTTGCCTCTGCCAAAAATAAGTGATAAAAGAATGTGATGTAATAGATGTAAAATAGTGGTAACAGTAGAATCTGCCCTATACGTTGCTACAAGGTTTAACTGAGTTAATACTTATGAACCACTTAGAACAGCAGCTGGCACTCAGTAATTTTTAGCTACCTTCTATTCTTCTCCAGTGTATGTCTTCGTTACGTGATGGGTAAACCAGGGAATGCTATTAGTATAACAGGGAAGTTGTATTGGTTGAAAACGAGTTTTCCTTGGCAATGGGAGCTAAAAAAAAAAAAAGTGGAAATAGAATTACAGCTTTCAGCTGAAAGGGACAAAACCCTTAGCCTGGAAAAGGTTTCCCTTTGCCCTCTGAAGGTCCGTTGAAAATCTTCTGACAAAAGTCACATTAATAGGAAAAATGGCATATAAAATTATGAATGCAAATAGAAGAGAATCATAGAATGATGGCCCCACCACACGTTGCAGTACAGATGGTTATATACTCTTCTTTTCAGGAGTAAGGGAGATGGGGAAGTATAGATTGTTTTAGGGGAATTGTAAATGGTTTTTAGGCAAATTAAATGGGCTTAAAGAACATACAATGGCCTGGGACAGAGTCTCTGGGCCCGCAGAACAGACAATGGGTTCGTGACAAGTCTGCCCAGGTATGTTGACAGACTTCAGTCTTTGTTCTTCCTGTAGGACTTCAGTAAATGAAAAATCAGGGAGGGAACCATAGGTAATTGTTTTTTTTCCTTTGGCGAGTCTGGACTTTAGCCAGATTAGGGAACTTCAGGGACCAACTTCATCCTGTGCTTGGGGAGAGACAGGGGATTGAGAGACAAGAATGGGGAGAAGGTCAGAGTGTCCTTGAAACTTCTTCCGATCAGTATGTCAAAACACCATGTTTTAGGGGGTCCCTTTCTGAGCCTGAAACATTACACAGCCTGGACCCCTCTGTGTTCGATTTCAAGAAAAATAAAAAAGAGTCCTTGTACCCTGGCTCCCTAACCAGAAAAATGCACCTTCAACCTTGCTCAACTCTTGACTTCTGGCAAGGTGCACTTCCTCCTGTGCTCAGGGCCCACTTCCGCCTTCATTGTCTAGATGCTGGGAAGCTGGCATTTCCACTGGGTTGTTTTTGTGCCCTTTAAATGTCCTCTGAAGCCACAATGAACTTCCTCCCTGAGCTGGGCAAGTTATTTCCTGACTTATCCATTATTGTTGCTGCAGTGCTGTAAGCAGAGTAGAATCTATTGAGACGTTAATAAAGCTTTTTCTCTTGGGTTCCTGTCTCCTGTGGGCTTCTTCCTTACACCTAAGAGGGTGCATTCCCTCTTAGGTCATGCATTTTGAAGGACTTGCAAAAGTAAGATACTTAAATTACCTCTTTCAAGACTGGGGTCTCTTTCTATTTCAGTTTTCTCTCCCTAGAGGCTTTAAAATGACTGCAACATTTGGGGGTTCCAGTTGGGGAAAGTGGAATTGTGAGTAAATTTAGCCTGCGTTTAGTACATAGGTAGGTCATAATCATTTCCATGTATACTTCAATTATTGCTGGCAATTCAAATATAGGAATAGCTCCCAAGTATGATCAACAGCCACTGCACCAACTCATTCAGTATTCTGATGCCCAGAGGCAAAGCAAGGTCAGATGGTAACATGAATGTGTGATCAAAGTGACTCCTATAGCTAAGCATAATGGAAGTGTGTAGGTGGTGATGAAGAAACAAAGTTTCAGAATAGGAGCCAGAGGAGAATCTATGGTCCAGTTCTTTCAAATACAATATTACTGCTTGTATTTGAAAGAAACCTAATAGAAGTTTTCTCAAATTTGCTAACAATTCTTTATATATACATATCACCACTAACATGCTGTGAGGCTAAAAGAATTTTTTAAAGCAAGAATACCCAAAAGCCAATTACAATCCATCATGTTAGAGGAAATACTATGTTATCTTTCTCTTCTCTGTTTGGAAAAAGATACTACAAAGTTGTAGTCACATGAAAAGGAGCTCAAAGAATTTGCAACCAAGAAAGTACTGCAATGCATGTAAGAATATACCCGGCTGAGCGATGGCAGGCAGTTAATCTATTTTCTTAAAGAGGGTCCCCACAATTTTACAGGCTTCAGACGAGGAAATACAAACCCACCACTGACTCTGGAAGTACAAATCCACAACTAACAAGTTGCATAGATTTTAACTGCTCTGCCTCAAATATGTCTTTCCTATAATTCCTATTATTTTTAATTTATGATATTATAGAACTTTTGTTTTTGTTTTGTTATTTTCAGGAGTTCATACATCATGTTATAGCAGAATCATTTGTTATTGTTATTAATATAATTATTGGCTCTTACCATGAAGAATAAGGGATATATGTAACCAAACTGGCTCAATAATAGAAAGAGCTCTTTAAAATATAATTACATCTTCTATTTTGTTTTTTTAAACTGCATTTTGAGAAAATCTTAAGAGAATTAAAGATCACAGAAATATTACCATAACTTTTTCCTCAAGATTTACAACTAAACAGATCATAGTTCTCCTGGTACATTTACTGAACTTGAATTTTATTTTGAAAGTTACAAACAATTTCTTCATTTGTTTTGCTTCAGAAATCTCTGATATCCAACCTGGACCGCAAGATCCATGTCTCGCCTAAGAAAACACCATAGTTATGTGCTTATTTAAATTAGTATAAATTATCTGTTTAATGGCTCAATTATTGAGAAGTGGATAGTGTAAACTATCTTATTTAATTAAGAATAAGCATCTTACTAACTGAAAGGTAGAAACCATTACACAGTGCAACTGTTTGCCTGTGCTGGCACTCATTAACTTTGCCACCTTGGAATTAAACATTTGGGTTGCTTATTATTATCTTTCTATGAGAAAAGAAAATGAAGAAGCCTGAAGGATAGAGTGAGGGGGATGTTACTTTCCACTGGGTGGTCAGGGATGAACACAGAAGAAGCCCTGAGGAGGTGACATCTGAGTTGAGAACAGAACAAAATGACTAAGTCATCTACCTGAATGTGTACAACAATTTTATTCTACCAAGTGGGAGGCAAATCCAGAGACTCTAAACAGGCAATGACAAATGAGAAAATTGAACTTAAAAAATAAAATAGTTCAAAGTAACACAAATATTTTGCATTTTTAATAAAATACATTATATAATTTTAATACAAATTTAATATATTTATCAAATTAGGAATTTTAAAGGGAATGGTATATCTAGTAGAGAAATTTTGTCATTTTATGTGTTCTGAAACATTTAACCTACTCTGAAATTATTTGGGTGTGTAGGTAAATTATCCTTTACATGTCATTTTATACTCAAATAATAATTTATCTCATTGTTGTTGTTGTCGTTGTTAAGACAGGGTCTCACTCTGTTGCCCAGGCTGGAGTGCAGTGGTGTAATCACAGTTTCTTTGTCCAGACTGGTCCAGAACTCCTAGGCTCCACCTCAACCTCCCAAAGTGCTGGGATTACAGGCGTGAGCCACCGCTCTCAATCTATCTTATTATTTAAATATTTAAACACATATATCCACCATACATAAACATAGAAATAAATGTGATTTTTTTCTTATAAGATCATCCTTTAAAATTTATTTAAATAATGTTTAAGAATTTTAATACAATTATCTTTCCTCTGATAATGTCAGAGGAAAGATAACTGTATTAGTCAATGTCTCTTCAGTGTCACCAGCATGCATCAGTGTATACCCTTCAAAAGTATCATTAGAGAGGAACCCTGACTGTAGACTTTATGAAATTTAGTTTTTTAAGTCAAAGGAAATTTATAAACATGGCATTCTTATTGTAGACATTTAGCTAATAAATCCTAAATAAGTTTTGATTTATAAATCCTTTTACTGCCCTTGGGATTCAGGTGACTGATTTATGAGTCAGTATGCTTAAAATCTATAATTTGATCAGGCATAAATCTTTATTCTACAATTTCGGTTTTAACATGTGATTCATAAATCCTGGTCAGTGTCAGTGTTTTGTTTTCTAAGTGCTCTGCATTTAACAGCGAGTCTCATACGTTCATATTTTAGGGTTTTGATGACTAAAAGTGATTATTCGTACAGAATTCAAGTAAAGAAAAATAGCAGCTGAACAGTTTTCCTGTATCCGGGTGGGTAGATTAGTAGAAGTGAGCTTTAAATTCATTCATGATCTCAAAGTGTTTTAGCCTTAAGAATCATAAAATATTCCTCTTGACTGTATCTGTCAGTTAGAAATGGTGTGTTAGTGACAAGTTGTCTTCTAATATTTAATCTCCCTTATCTAATATGAATAGAAATTTAATAGAGCACAATGGCTTTCCAGGGTAAGCACTACAACCCTAGCCCTCTTTACAGCTATGTGTGACCATTTTATTTTTCATTTTTATTTTTTGAGATGGAGTCTCACTCTGTCGCCCAGGCTGTAGTGCAGTGGTGTGTCCTTGGCTCACTGCAACCTCTACCTCCCAGACTCAAGGGATTCTCCTGCCTCAGCCTCTTGAATAGCTGTGATTACAGGAGTTGCCACCACAACCTAATTTTGTATTTTTTAGCAGAGACGGGGTTTCACTTTGTTGGTAAGGCTGGTCTAGAACTCCAAACCTCAGGTGATCCACCTGCCTCGGCCTCCCAAAGTGCTGGGATTACAGGCTTGAGCCTCTGCACCCAGCTATATGTGACCATTTAACTAACTTCAGCCAATGGTTTGTGAGCAGAGGTGATTTTGTGCAACATCAGTACTTGCTTTGGCTGGAGTGCCAGAGAAGCACAGGTCCCAGTGTAGAAGGAAAGGAACCCAGTCCCCTGACATGTGGGTGCTATCGTTTGAGCCCTGCTGCACTTAAACCTGGACAGATAGATGAAGGAAAAACAACTTATAATTTGTTTTCGAAAAAGATTATTTGACCGTCTCTTTCTCCACTGAATTGAATATCATAAGTTCTTTTTAATTTTTATTTTTATTTTAAGTTCTGGGGTACGTGTGCAGGTTTGTTACATAGGTAAACATGTACCATGGTGGTGTGCTGCACCTGTCAACCCATCACTTAGGTATTAAGCCCAGCATGCATTAGCTCTTTTTCCTATTGCTAATAGGAAAAATATTAGCAATTTTTTTGCTAATACTTTTATTAGCCAATAATAAATGACACCACCAATTCCCCAACAAGCCCCAGGGTGTGTTGTCCTCCTCCCTGTGTCCTTGTGTTCTCGTTCAGCTCCAACTTATAAGTGAGAACATTCAGTGTTTGGTTTTCTGTTCCCATGTTAGTTTGCTGAGGAATTTTAAAGACTTTAACTTGAATCTTTTTATAGCAGACAAACATTGTTTAGCTTTTCAAAAAATTATGTTGAATATATCATTTTTAAGCATTGTGCTAAACATTGTGAAAATGAAGGTACATGCGATTCAGTCTTTACCTTTGTTAAATGTATTCCTAAATAGTAATTTGTTTCTTAACTGTCTAATACATGGAATTGTTATTAATTTTGTTTACTAGTTGTTTGCTGCTGTAGAGTATGAAAATACAATTGGTGTTAGTGTATTGATTGTATATATAACAACGTTATTAAATTCACTTTGTACTTAAAGTAATTATTTTATACGTTGATTAGGATTTTCTATGTAAAAAATGTTATCTGCAAATAGAGAGTTTTACTTCTTTCTGATCTGTATGCCTTTTAATTCTTTTTTGTTTTTACTTTATTTCCCTAGAAATATTGAATAGAGCTTGTTGGAGTAGATATCTTTGCCTTGTTCTGGAACACAGGAAAAAAACAATTAAGTATGATGACGATTATAATGTTTTTCATTGATTCTCTTTATTGGATTGAGGAAATTTATTTCTGTTCCTCATTTGCTGAGAGTTCTGTAATGAATGGAAGTTGAATTTAATCAAACACTTTTTGCATCTATTGAAATCATTGCATGTTTAGCTCTCTTGTAAGGTTAAATATATTGATTAATTTTCAAATTTTAAACCATGCTTGCATTCCTGGGAAAATCTCTGTCTCTCTCAATCTCCCACCCCCACCTATCCCCCCCGCCCACCTTCTTATTTCTTATGCTGCTTATGTTGCATGGTATAATAGTATATCTTCCCTGCCTTTAAGGGAGTCTCTGTATTTGGAGGGCATCTACTTGAATCTTTGTATGCAAAGTATCTTTCATGTAGACAACAAATGGTTCATGCTTTTTAAGTAATTCTGACAGTCTCTGCCTCGTTTCCTATTGATGTGGAGGGATTTAGGGCTTTCAGTTTACTCTTACCTTTTCTGTTTGTCTCACTTGTTTTGTGTTACCTTCATGCTCCTCTCCTGCTACTTTTGAGTTAATTGAAATTGCTTTTAGAATTCCATTTTAATGTTTCTCTTGGCTTTTTAGCTTACCTCTTTGTTTTATTATTTTAGTGGTGCCCTAAAGATTGCAATATGCAACCATATTTTCTCTACTGAAAGTTAAGTACCCCTTCTCATATAATGTAATAACTGCAATCCTATAGATCTTTTACCTCCTGTAATTTATTAGGTATTTTCATGTTTATTGCATTATATACTATACATACTATTATTTTCATTTTAAACAATCATAACTACTTTAAGGAAATTAAAATCTGAAATTTTATCTGATCTCGTTCCCCTTTTGCATGAAGAACATCTGTTAGATTTTCTCATAGGGCAAGTCTACTTTAGAAGAGTTACCAAGGTTTTTGTTCATCTGAAATGCCTTTATGTCATCTTTATTTCTGAAAGTTATTTTTGCTTCACATAGAATTTTAGGTTACAGTGTGTTGCTTTCATTTGGCACTTTTAAAGATGTCATTACACTGTTTTCCGGCCACATTGTTTCTGCTGTGATATCAGTGGTGATTTGTATTTTTGTTCTTATATATGTAATCTGTCCTTTTTCTCTGGATGCATTCAAGACTCTCTTTATTTTTTTGTTTTTATCAATTGAATTGTGATATTTTCAAGGTGTCTTTTCCCTCTTTATGCTACACAGGATACCTGAGGTTTTTGAGTCTGTCAAATGGGGTAATTTTTATACATTCTTTCTTCAGACGTTGGGTTTTACCTGTTCCTGCCTCTCATCTCCTTCTAAAACTCCACATGCATTAGATTTTGATATATCCCCACAGTCACTGAGATTCTAGTTTTTAAAATATTTTTTCTCTGTTCTCTAGATTGTATAGCTTTGATTATCTTCCAAGTTACTGACTCTTCTTTCACCCTAACATCTTGTTAAGCCCATACAAATGAATTTTGTTTTGTTTCAGATATTTTATTCCTCATTTCTAGAATTTCCATTTGTTTCTTTTTCATAGGTGCAATCTCTCTGCTGAGATTTTCTGTATATCCATTCATCACAAAAATATTTTACTTTATACCCTTGAGCACAGTTATAGTAGCTACATTAAAATCCTTGCTAGCCAATTCTAACATCTGGTTCATTTCAGGATCGGTTTCTTTAACTGCCTTTCCTCTTGATTATGTATGGAGTAATTTGGGATTACACCCTGGACATTTTTTAAAAAATACACTGCAGAGACTGGATTCTGTTATTTCTCTGAATGTTGATTTTATTTTTCTGTTTTATTTGTAGTTAATTTAGATGGACTCAAATCCATTTTGTGTCACTCCTGCAGTGGATAACTTCTAAAATCTTCGTTAAGTTCTTTTTTAGCCTTAGATGGGCTGCTGGGAGTATGCCCCAGGCATGCATAGTGTAGAGGTCATCCTAAGATTTTCTGCAGAGTTTATGTGCAAAATATGATGCTCTGCCCTGTGTAGTTTCTCCTTTCCCTGATTTCCCCTCTCACTTTCCATCTGCTATTGTAGTTCCAAACTCTTTCCTCTGGTTCTTAAAACCAGTACACTGCAAGAGTTTCTGTTCAGGATTTAGCTAACTTGCTTTTTCTGATTGGGGCATGCCTTTAGCCAAAAAGCTGTATCAATGGAACACTCACTCAGCTCCATTTCCTTCTTCCCAGTTTTGATTCACTTCCAATTTATGCTGGCTTTGGGTTTCTTTCCAGAGATTTCAGGGAGTTTTTATACTTTCTTAAGAGCTTGCAGTTGTGATCTGTGGTAGCGTTGTACTAATAAAAGCTATTAGTACATTTCTACCATTCTACCGAAAAAGAAGCTATGTACATCCTTTTGAAGAATTCATAGTCTAATATCTTAAACAGAAAGGCTAAAATCATCTAGAGAGAGTTTGAGAAAAGTTATTTTAAGAAATGATTTTCTTAAAACACAAAAAAGATGCTACCTTAAAGTGACATTGCATATCAACCTTGTATTTCCTCTTACTTTTATATTAAATCAGAAAAAAGGAGATATGCCATTATGAGACGGAAAAATATGAACCCAAACATATTTAAATGCTACTTATGAATGCATTAAAGCTTCTGGTTAAATAACATAGGTTGAATACAAATGTCTATCTGTACTTCCTCCTGAGTCTTCACAAAGCAATGACAGAAAAGGAACTTAGGGGAAAAAAAAAACCTCACAAGGACAAAAAGAAGACGCCAGACAAAAGAAGCAACATTTTGAAATCTGGGAAATAGTTTAACCACTGGGAACTGTTTTAGACTAGAGAACACAGAGATCTAAGTATGCTGAGGCAGAATGCCAAAAAGCTAATCATTTCAACACAAAGCTACAGAAATCCTCAGGGACTGGAAACAACTGCTGCTTTAAAGGCAGGTGTGCAAAAATGGGAACGAAAACTGGAATATGGATTGAAGATCTTTCAAACAGGAGTTTGACTCTCCCTAATGCATCAAGAGGAAACTGAGGGTGTATTTTTGGAGAGGTTTTATCAGAAAGTCTTTGAATTTGGAAGACAGCAAATAAATATATTTGAGGTCAGAGTGTGAGTTACTGTGCTGAAATCAGAGGGACTATGGGAAAAATCTTCCCACTGAAGAGAGATGTGTCCCCTACTTGGCTCGTGAAAGGCTCGCAGCCAGTTACATACTTAAGGTTGGAGATGGGTGAACTGCTTTCTAGAGAAATCCATTCATCCAAAGGTAAATCCTTACAGCAGGAATTTTTAACCAGTGGATCTGTGAACTTTAATGAGGACAATAATTTATTTTTATTTTAAGGTAACCTCTGAAAGTTAGCATTTCTGTCATCTCTGAATACAGGCAACAAACCATCATAGTGTAATCAGTACCTGTGACTTTGTGACCAATAAAAATCACAATTGTTTTCTTATCACATTCTCCAAATTGCATTTTCACTCATCATTGTTTCAAAATTACCGTAGTTATTAGATACAACTTTAAAGTGTATTAGATGATGCATTAATAAAAGCACATATCACTATATCACAAATTAATGGTTTAATAGTTTGATAACCAGATTGTCATCTAACTGGTTTCATGCATTTAAAGACATAATTTTAAAACAGGATTCTAGATGTTTTCAGGCTGCCATGACACCAAAAAGTTTAAGAACTTCTGAACTAGAGACACAGGTATTTGGATATTTCCCCAACTAAAAATATGATACCACACTAGCAAACATACAGTGAAATTCACAAATAAGCCACACTCATGCTTCCAAATTGGTTTTTTGAGCTTCACTTTTAAATATATATGACAGCTAAAGAAGGCCTGATATTTGATGAAAGTCTCTAGTATGGAAGATAGAGACAGAGCAAAACAAAATAGAATCAAATAAAGAAAAAAAGAGTGGTAAAAACAAAGTGGTGGAAAAATACGCACATGAAAGAAACACTGTAATTAACATATTGAGAGAAATAAAAGACTATATTGTATTCATAAAATAAGACCAGTACACTAAAGAAGCAGGAGCTCTTGAAAATTAAAGATAGATTCAATTAAAAATTCAACAGACAATTAGAAAATAATATTAAGGACCTATTACCCTTTTCCTTCTTCCAGAAAGTAGATGAAAAACTCAAAGACTGGAAGCAGAATTGTATCCACTATACCACCTCTTAGTAAACACCTTCCAACTTCCTCTTCTGCACGCTATGACTCCACTACAGTGTTACCACCCACACACATTCACCTGTGCAATGACAAATTGTCGGAATTAAGGGAAGGTTAGAAACAAGTTAGTTGCAGTGAAAGCACCAGTAATGTGCTCTTTCCATAGACTGACATACCTGATAAAGGTTCATCTCTGTGGTGATCACTATGGTTGCTCACGGTCTTAGTCCATTCAGGCTACTATAACAAAACAACATAGACTGGTTGCTTATAAATAACAGAAATTTACTTCTTGTGGTTCCCCAAACTGGGAAGTCCAAGATCAAGACATGGGCAGATTTGCTATCTGGGGAGGTTCCCCTTTCTTATAGTTGGTGGCTTCTCCTCACATGGTGGAACAGGGATAAGGCAGTTTTGTGAGGCCTGTTTTACAGGGGTGCTAATCCTATTCTAATCATATCCCAACAGACCCCACTTCCTGATACCATCAGGTGGGTGACTAGGGGTCAACATGTGAATTTTAGGGGAACCCAAATATTCCGACTATAGCACTCACCAAATATTTCTAGCTTTCTACTTACCAGGCTCATGTCTGGCTTGCTCCACCCTGCTGTAGTTTGAGGTTAAGCATTGCCCTTGACTTGCTTTGACTAGTGAAAGGTGCAGCACTTCTTGAGAGTTCTCAGAGCTGGTTAATAACTTGGCATGTGCTCTTTTCCATAGCAGTAAAGCCTCTGCCAGCCAGAATCACTGAGTACCAATAAAGAATGAAAGCTCCCTTTCTGCCTACCCAAGGTGGATGTAAAACTTGAGCAATAGATAAACCTTGATTGGCCCAAGCACTGAGAGCTTGAGGTTTTAATATTTTAATTTAATATTTTAATATTGCAATAAAAGCCAGCATCTCTACTGTCTACCTCCCTTCATCTGCTCTTTATGTGTTCTGAGTCGTGAACCAAAAGAGGATTGCTACACGAAAGAACAGGACAGGTAAAGCAGACTTGGATCCCTTAATGTCTTTCACCTTATGCATGAGTTCATTGGAGTTCAGTTGGTTTAAGTTGAATCCATACCTGATTTCAGCACCACACAGTCTCTGGGTCGCTGCCATTCTTTCTATCTGCTAAACTTTTCCCCATACCTTTTCCTGTGCTCCTCAGTTAATCAACCTAGGCTCATCAATCACAACTCCTCCAACATCATAACCTAGGAAAACTCTGAATCCACGCACAAGGTAAGATTCCTTACCTTATGGCCCTCCACTTAATGCCTTTCCATTACAGAACATATCAGTATTTATAATTGCACATTCTTGGCCTCTTTGACTGGAATTTCTGTGAGTGCAGGATCTCTATTTGGGCCTGGCACACAGTAGGTAATATTTATTGAATCAATGAACAAGTAAATGTAGCATCCAGAAAACTGAGAATAACTCTAAAGCATATAGAAATGATGTCGTTTAGTGGAGTAGCATGCAGATCAAGGAACAGATGAAAACCAACCCAGTTAAAGGACTGTGATGCAGTGGTGCCCAGGTAATATCGAGATGCAAAGACATTTCCAATTTGGTGTCTCAGGGCTGCTAGTGTTATAAAAATAGTGCATAAAAATCAAAGGGAAAAAGTTATCATTTTCTTTCTACCTAAGTATTGAATTTTAAAAGCAAAGCTTCAGGCCCTTTATAATCACATTAGGATGACTCTGGTTATGCTTTCCTGAAATGAAAACCTCTGAAGAATGGAGGAAATAATGTTTAAAATGTACTTAGGTGACTTTCATAGACCTTCCAAAAAAAAGTCTTAAGTTCCTGCCTTACCTGATTTTGAAATGTTATAATTTGACATCACCTCCTTTTGATATACTATTTTTTAAATCACACAGACTACAGACATACTCATTTATTAAAAGCATAATAACGCATCTCATGGAAAAGCAGGGCTTAATGCCTGTGCAGCTTTCAACAGTAGGTTATGTCTACCCTCTTGATACGGTTTGGCTCTGTGTCCCCACCCAAATCTCATGTTAAATTATAATCCCCATGTGTCAGGAAGGTGGGAGGTGATTGAATCATGGGGGTGGACTTTGTCCTTGCTGTTCTTGTAATAGAGTTCTCATGAGATCTGGTTGGTTAAAAGTGTGTAGCAGCTCCACCATCACTCTCTCTCCTGCTGCCATGTGAAGACGTGCTTACTTCACCTTCACCTTTCACCATGGTTATATGTTTCTTGAGGCCTCCCAGCTATGTTTCTTGTATGGCCTGAAGAACTGTGAGTCAATTAAACCTCTTTTCTTTATAAACTACCTAGTCACAGGTTGTTCTGTATATCAGTGTGAGAACAGACAAATAGACCTCTTTCTCATGCTTCTCTGGCAACTTAGAGCTTAAGTGGCAAAGAAAACATACAAACTCACTGATTTTCACTGCATGAGTAAGGTACAAACATCATCCCATGGAGATAGCTCAGAATTCACTCCACTCTTCAGCCTGATAGAAAAAAAGAAAAGAGGTTTAATTGACTCAGACTTCCACGGGCTGTACAGGAAACACAGCTGGGGAGGACTCAGGAAACTTACAATCATGGTGGAAGGTGGAGGAGAAGCAAGCATTACTTCACATGTTGGAGCAGGAGAGAGAGAGAGTGAAGAGAGAAATGCTGCACACTTTTGAACAACCAGATCTCATGAGAACTCTATCATGATAACAGCAAGAGGGAAGTGTAGTGATTCAATTCTCTCTCACCAGGCTCCTCCTTCAACATGTGGGGATTATAGTTTGACAGGAGATTTGAGGGGGGACACAGAGCCAAAACCATGTCAGTCATATTTAGGGGAAAGTACATGAGATAGACATTATTTTTTATGGGAATTTCAGCTGCAGGATGAGCAGAACAGCTGTCAAGGAATAACACAATCTTGGAATAGTCATTCAATCCAGCTTCCCTGTGGTAAGCACAAGCCACTGATACAAAATGTTTGTGAAACCTATCAGAAGAGACATCCCTGGTGATCCAAGTGTTTTTATTAGCATAATAATGGACTGGTATAAAAAGTTACTCCTTGAAAACAAGGAGGATGCAAGCTTTTGCGTATCACAGCATATTTACACTTATGCATGCCTGCTGCATTAGCACAGCTCGACACAGTTATTCTCTTTGGCATCCTCAATTACTGTAGGAGCTGGCTGATTGGCTGTAGTCAGTGTCTTTCTGGGCCACTAACACTGAAACAGTTGTTGCATCATTGTTACAGACTTGTCGTAGTGTCAGATTTTTATCAGTGATGACCTTGGCAAACTTGTCAATGAATTTCTCTGCTGCTTCATAATCAGCAGCACCACAGATCTTTTAAAATGTAATGCTATGTCTCTTCTTAAATTTATGCTGCCAGTTGGTTGAATATTGAATTTCCTCCATTTTCAGATCATGATAGACCTGTTCGTTTCATGATCACCCTACAATTTAATGCCATGTATTTACTGTGATGCTAATGGATTCACTCTTTCAATACATGATCGAGATTTTCATTTTCAGCCTTATGCAGTATTTTCTATTTTTTAATTAACTTTTCACAGAACTTCAAAAGTTTTCCTTATGTTTCTTCAAATTGTATATGCTGGTCATTCCAACACTGTGCTCTTCTGTAAGACATTTCACACTTACACCACTGTCCAGTTTCTCCAACAGCTTGACTTTCTGTGCTGTAGATAAGTATAAACATTTTTTTTTTCTTTTTCATATCACTGTTATCCATAGGGGTATCTGTGGGGTTTTGTTGGTTTTTGTTTCTCTCTCTCTTTTTCTTTTAATCATAAACTCAATCAAGTGATAAATCTTCAGGAGTTTTTTTTTTGACATTTTTGACAATATCTTTACACCACAGAACAGAGAATTATAAAAAATAAATAAGTAAATAAACATTGAGTGACAGGCATAGGTCTTGGTTTCATGTGGGGCATCATGGAGAACCTGCCATTGACATATCTGGTGTGCACCCTTTGTGGACATGCTTGTGTGGAAGAATCTGGGCATGCAAGGAAAAGCTATGTCACAGTTGAAGGAGGCTCAGAGGGTCTTTTTCCCCTTCTGGGTGCCAAGTCAGCTGTGTTGTACACCTGTGTTTCGAATGCAACGTGTCATATGAGTTCAGGTGTGGAATTGTCTACTTGTGATGTCATGTCAGTGCTCAACATTTTTGAATTTTGGAACATTTTGGATTACAGATTTTGAGATTAAGGATGCTCAACATATATGTTTGTGTGTGTGTATACATACATACACATGCATGTTTTTATGTATATATACACATATGTATATACACACACACACGCGCACATATACATGTAACTTTATACTTCCTATTGGTTCTGTTTTTTCCAGAGAACCCTAATACACTAGTTGATGCTTTTTCATGAACAGTTTTTAAACGTGCTGCCTGTAATATGGGCAAAATAACAGGATCCTTAACTTCTAGATGCCAGCAAAATTTCTTTATTAAAAAATAATGTTATTATGGGCAAAACAATCATTCAGGCTGCTTGAGCAGATTGAATTCCATAAGTAGTTTCTCAACTCTGATGACTTTCAGAACGTACAAACAAAATTGGCTGATAAAACTAAGCTTCACTGTAATATCCCAAATCATATAACTTAGGTTTGCCCTAGTCTCTGATAGAAGAATAGTTTTCTTATTTACTGTAGTTTAGAGTTGCTTACCAACACTTATGTATGTCAACACATATCAGCACTTCTGTTGATATCTATCAGTGTTTCAACACATTTCATCATTGTCACTAGAAAAGATGGGAAGGGTAGCCATAACATAAAGTTTTCAGGAAAGGTACTTTTGAAAATAAACTATTCATTGTTACCAAAGGTCTAAGGGCTAACTCTGCAACCTCTCCGAATACACACGTCTGCCCCTGAATCATTCCAGCAAACAGCTAAGTGCTTAATAAGGTAAAATCCGATAGCATTGAACCACAGTGAGCTGTGTCAAAAATAGCACTATATACAGCTGATAATTTTTAATTGAATGAAATAGAGACTGATGATATCATTCTTGGCTGTTGCAAACCGTGCTCCCCTATGCTTTCAGGATCTGCATTTACATGCACTATGCTACTGGTTCAGCTAGCCTTCAAATCTGCAAGACGGCACTTATTCCCAAACCATGCTAATGACTGCTGCTGGATCCAGCAAAACCACACTTTGTACAGATTTAATCCGTTTTAGGCAAAGCGAAGAGCTATCATTTGCAGTTGAAATTTATGTAAACTTGTGGTCACCTGTTTTCTTCATGAATTACTTTACAAATGTATTGCATGGCATTCGTTGAATGAGTGCTTCCAATATATACTATGTGACTCTGTTTATAAAAGATGACTTATAGCCAGTTTATCAGAAATGAAATTATTTATTAAAACACTGTATATTGTTCTAAAAAAGATACAAAATAAGCATATGTAAGATTATCTAATGTGATAAACATAGAATGGACTTTGAGCTAGACATACGGGTATTCAAATTCCCACCTCTAAATGCCACTTACTAAGTGACCTTAGGCAAGTTACTAACCTCCTCTGACTCTCACTTTATATGTTAGGAAACAGTGATAATATACATCTACTGGATGGTTGTGACAAAGAAGCACTATATGTAAAGTGTCAGCGTAAGTGCCTTCAGAAGGAAGAACTCAGTAATTATTTTAATCTCACTTGTGACCCTTTGTTTGCTTCTAATAATGGACTCTGTTTGTGTGAAACATACTAAAACAACAAAATTTTAGTGTTAGCCCACTCGGTCCAGAGAAATCTTTGTTGAAAAAGCTTATAAGAAATTTATTTGAATGATTCTCCATCTCTTACATTTTTTCTTCTCTTATGGCCACATACAATCAGTAACCAAGCTCCCATAACAGTAGGTCAAATTGATTTCTGATCAGGAAATTGCTCCTCTTTAAACATATAAATAATGATACCATCCAATAGATTGAACTGAGTCTTAGACTATTTTTCTCCCCCATTTCAAGTGCTTTACAAAGTTGCTGTGTTTGTCCATTCTTGTGTTGCTGTAAAGACTTGAGGCTGGGTAATTTATAAAGGAAAGAAATTTATTTTGGCCCATGGTTCTACAGGCTATACAGGAAGCATAGCACTGGCATCTTGTTCTGGTGAGAGCCTCAAGAAGCTTCCACTCATGGCAAAAGGCAAATGAGAAGCAAGCACATCATATGGTGAAAGAAGGGGCAAAAGAGAGAGAGAGCACAAAGGCTCCAGTCTCCTTTAAACAACCAGGTGTCACAGGAACTACCAGAGCAAGAACTCACTCCTTATCATGAGAATGGCACCAAGCCATTCCTGGGGGATGTGCTGCTTGACATAAACACCTCCCACTAGGCCCACCTCCAACACCAGGGATCACATTTCAACATGAGATTTGGAGGGGACACACATCCAAATCATATCAGTTGCATTAACAAATTTCTGTAAAATAGTATTTAATAGGAACTTCCAAAAGAAATGAAAGCTTTAAAATGTAAACCTTTTGAACTAAAAGCAGACATTCAGCTATTAACAAAAATGATAACATTTTTGGAATACAATGAATCTTTTTATTTCTCTTCTGTGAAAATTGTTTTTCTGTAGTGATACTTGCTTCTTTTGATTGACGGTAGACCAAGATTTCTACCAGAATGTCTCTGGCTTTTTACTCATTAGTGTTGCTGCATTTTTTCTTTTAACTTTTATTTATAGAATCACTATACTTTATTTCTATATGATATTTTTATGAAACAGTTCATTCTTTTGTCTTTTTTTAAAAGGTAATGATTCCTTAGCCTTCATTATCTCTAATTTTGCAGAATATTATATTTCTAGAAAACCAAAAGGTGCACACACCCTCAGATCTATTATATTATTTGAAAAAAAATATTCTCCTGGAACCTATAAAAGATTCTGATACCTCAAACCTGAATTTAGCTTTGAATTTGGCAGTGGTACTTTTTATACAATAGCAGTGTTCTGGAGGAGCTGAGCTTTCTTTATATATGATTCATCTGGCCATATTCAGGCAAAATAAAGAAATGTGTAAAAGCAGCAATGAAATGGAGTATATTCATGCCAACATCAACCTTTTACTTGATGATGAAAACACATCTATTCAATAATTGTAATTGTCCATATAATGAAAGATTTCTAAATTCAGAAAGAATATAAAAAGCTACCTATTTGGCAGGTTTTTTTTTTTTTCTTTTTTGGTTGGCTTTCTAACCTTTGAGGTTTGTACAGCATTCGATCAGTAAAATTAAAAGTGATTTGACCTTATTTGGTTATGTAAGTTGGGTTATATTTTACATAATTAAAATGTATCAATAAAATTGATACACCCAACTTAACACAACTTTATGCCTTTAAAAAGAGACCATAATACTTGAGAAATTATGCCTGGTTAATTCCGAATTCCAAACCCTAGTTTATTGATGAGACTACTTATTTTGGTAATATTTTGGCCTGGGGAGAAAACAAGAGGGAAACTGGCAGTGTTTCTGGCCTTTGCTGTAGCTCTAATTTGTTCCAAATGTCCAAATGCTTTTATATATGTATTTCTCATGCAGAACAGAGTTACGTGGGATAGCGTAGCATCCCCTGACTTCTGATCACTCACGTTGTTAGCACACTCGCAAACCGGGAAGACAAAAAGGCCACGGTCTTTTCACCTTTAGGGTCAACTTTATTTTCTGATTCATTGTAAGTGATTAACGTAGCTTTTGTCTTCTCTGAGGAAGGAATTGAGAATTAACAAGGCCACACTGTTTGGAGGACACATGATATGCTCATAAGGGGTTCCTGAATTTTTTATTTTGAGACGAAGTTTCACTCTTGTTACCCAGGCTGGAGTGCAATGGCGCGATCTCGGCTCACCGCAACGTCCGCCTCCTGGGTTCAGGCAATTCTCCTGCCTCAGCCTCCTGAGTAGCTGGGATTACAGGCACGCGCCACCATGTGCAGCTAATTTTTTGTATTTTTAGTAGAGACGGGGTTTCACCATGTTGACCAGGATGGTCTCGATCTCTTGACCTTGTGATCCACCCGCCTCGGCCTCCCAAAGTGCTAGGATTACAGGCTTGAGCCACCGCATCCGGCCGAGGTTCTTGAATTTTTAAAAGCCTTCACAATCCTTATTTCATTTGTCATCTAAAACCCTGAAGTACAGCAGAAATTATGATACAACTTTAAGATTAAAAAAAAAAAAAAAAAAAAGCAACAACAACATTTTTAACCAAAAGTTAAAGAGGTAAAGGGGCTTACACGGTGTTTACAAAGTCACTTAGCTAATAAATCGTTGACTTGAGATTGGAACTTGGATTTTCTGAATCTTATACCAGGATACAAAGGTGGAAGAAATATGTGTTCCTGGAATTCTTATTCAGTATTAGAGTTAATTCATTTCTTTTTCATTTGAAACAGTTGTTTTAAATATTATTGGAATTATCATATTTATAAAATAATTCAAATGGTTGTCATAATCCTAACATAGAAGTAGCTTCTAATTTGCTAGTAAAAGGTTTAAAATGGAACTTTTGTAAAACAGCTAATTGTTTTAAACTTTTTTTTGAGACGGTGTTTTGCTCTGTCGCCCAGGCTGGAGTACAGTGACACCATCTTGGCTCACTGCAAACTCCACCTCCCAAGTTCAAGCGATTCTCAAGCCTCAGCCTCCCTAGTAGCTGGGATTGTAGGCACCTGCCACCACGCCCAGCTATTTTTTGTATTTTTAGTAGAGACAGGGTTTCGGCCAGGCTGATTTCAAACTCGTAACCTCAGGTGATCCACCCACCTCGGCCTCCCAAAGAGCTGGGATTATAGGCATGAGCCACTGCACCCAGCCTTTTTTAACTTTTAAGTACAGGGGTACATGTTTAGGTTTATTACACAGGTAAACTTGTATCATGGGGGTTTGTCGTACAGATTATTACCTCATCTACGTAATAAGCCTCGTACCCATTATTTTTCCTGATCTCTCTGTCTTCACCCCCTCCACCCTCCAAAAGGCCCCAGTGTCCATTGTTCCTGTCTTTGTGTCTGTGTGTTCTCATCATTTAGCTCCTACTTATAAGTGAGAACATGCAGTATTTGGTTTATTGTTCCTGCGCTAATTTACTAAGGATAATGGCCTCTGGCTCCATCCACATCAGTAAATTAGGAACTGCCTGTAACTAACTTTCAGCAAGCTTTAAAAAAAAAATTCTTCATTCAATGCAAACCATACACAAAGTCAGCACAGTAAAATGATTCATATGTAAGCAATGATTATAGGGATTCAGGGGGCAGGGTCACATAGCCCAGCATACCATTATTTAACAAGTGCATCCTTTCAGAAAACAGATAAACTTCCATTTAACACAGTTAGTGCTATAAATTTGCTTATTAAATATCCTGTACACACATAAGAATAACCTCTTTTTAGTTAAAAAGTTACAGGGGTCAAAAATAAGAGGAATATCTCCATGGACCAAAAATAAGAATAGAAATCTAAAGGTGTTAGTGCTGAAGCCTCTGGGGAAGGAAAAGAGCAGGGGCAGCAGGAATTAAATTCCAAAGTCCTGTGCTCAAGGTGGGGGCCCTCATGTTTGGGACTGGAACCAGGCTCACTGCTTGGATCTTTGAGCTTTTATGGGGCTCAAAGAGATGAGCTCACCCATGTATCCAAGAGGATGAAATGACTGTAATAAAATAATACAGTAGAGCCACTGAAAATTCATTTAAATTAATATTTTTTAATATTCTTAAAGACATAAAAGAAGAAACGTTGAAAAAAATTTGAAAGAGCAATGTAGAAAAATAGGCAGAAATATAGTATAAAATAAAAAAGAAGAGAAGAAAGAAGAGGAGGAAAAGGAATTAGAAATATTGAAACTAAAAAGAGAGTGGCACTGAAACTTTTTTATTACATGGAATTAGATCTGTAGAGAAATTTAATGAATTGGAAGATGGAACTGAGGATTTCATGTAGGGCATCAAAAAGCATGGGATGATGAAGGGAATGTTCTACAACTCTCATTCCAGTCATCAATTCATTGCCTCTTAGCTCCAAAATCACCTTTCAACACATGCTCTGTGAGAACAGATGGATTCCTTTCAGCATTTCTCTTATAAAGTGAGCATGACATTGACACTTCTCAGTCAAGGGCACTGGAAATAAGACTTTAGAGGGGAATATTATAAACATCATCCTTACCTATAGTCACTTATTTTCTTTAAAAAAACAAAATATGTGAAGCAAAGTGACAAAATGCTCATGGCAGTATATTCTTGATAATGGGTGTATGGTTGTTTGCTATGTGATCTTTTATATGTTTACACAAAAATGTTCAATTAACAAAATTTTAAAAAAAGTCTGTTACAGAGAGGGAGTGAGAAGGGCAGGGCATTACTGAGCTGTTGGCTTCTAGGTGATGACCAAGCATGTTCAGCTTCCAGGCATCTGAATTTAACAAAACTGCCTAACGCAAGGCTAAACCTTTATTTCTCTACCACAGGGTAATTTGTTTTTAAATGTCTTGTACAGTTTGTTGCTGAGGAAAGAGAATCAGGATTTCAGACATACAGGCCAAATATATTTTCCTGTTTTCCACAACATCAACTTTGATTGGAGTGGCCAAAACATTCAATGTAAGCAATTTAATCCAACAATGTTTGAAATTGTTGCATTAAATTTAAGAGTAGCAAATTTGGATAGCCTAGTGGATTCAAGTTGAGAGTAAGCACTTTTTAATGATATGGAATTGCATTTAATGTCAGAGCAAACATATATTTTGAGAAGTAAAAGAATAAGAAATACAAATATCTATATACATACACATACATTGTTCAAGCTCTAATACCAAAATGCAAAACAACTCTCAGCATATGAAATGTTTAAATGTAGCAGATATAGGCAACCCCTAATGTACATATGAAATACCTACACATATGCAGATATTTGTTTTAATGGTAAACCTGGACCTTGGAACATATTTTTCTGATGGAAATTATGTAATCTCTGGTGGTGAGGAAGCTGTCTCTCAAAAGTTCATTCACTGAGCCACAAATTTATCAGAACTCTAAATTTTTACTTTGTTCTTATGGGGAAATAGTCCCAATTCCAGTTGGTAGAATTGGGCCACATGCCCATCCACTCTAAACTTCCCTACTCTTGATCATTATTACAGAGGGGAGAACTGGTTGCTTTTTTTTTTCTCATTTCTCCTTTGTTTACTCAAGAACTAAAGAGATTTCTTCTTCTCTTTTCCTCCTTTCTGGTAACCAAAGAGTATATCTTTCTGTATTAGTCTGTTCTCATGCTGCTGGTAAAGACACACCCAAGACTGGATAATTTACAAAGAAAAAGAAGTTTAAAGGACTTACAGTTCTACATGGCTGGGGAAGCCTCACAATCATGGTGGAAGGTGAAAGCCACGTCTTACATGGTGGCAGACAAGAGGGAATGAGAGCCAAGACAATGGGGAAACCCCTTATATAACCATCAGATCTTGTGAGATTTATTCACTACCATGAGAACAGTATGGGGGAAACCACCCCCATGATTCAATGATCTCCCCCTGGATCCCTCCCACAACATGTGGGAATTATGGAAGCTGTTTAGGGATGTGGGTGGGGGTGCAACCAAACCATATCATTCTCTTTCTCCTTGATTGCCCTAACAGTGAGAAAGGTCCCGAATCCACTCAGTGGAGCCAACAATGGAGGAGCTCCTCCAGCCAATGCAATGAATATTGACAAAAACATTATATCTTGTTGTCTTGGTCAACTCAGGCTGCCATAACAAAATGCCATAGACCGTGGGGCTGAAGCAACAGATGTTTATTTTTCACAGTTCTGGAGGTTGGACGTCCAAGATCAAGGTGCTGGCAGATTCACTTCCAGGTGAGATCCCTCTGTCTGGCCTGCAGATGGCTGCCTACTCATTGTGTACACGCATGGCAGACAGAGAGTGCAGTCTTTGATCTCTCTTCCTCTTCTTGTAAGGGCACAAATCATGAGGTCCCTACCCTCACAATCTCATCTAAACCTAATTACCTGCCAAAGCCTACCTTCAAATATCATCACACTGGCGGTTAGGGCTTCTTATATAACTTTTTTTTTTTCGGGGGCGGGGAGACACAAACGTTCTGTCTGTTGGATATCCCTGTCTTAAAGATAACTAAGGCAGAATCTTATAGAAGGTTCTTCTTTCTCTTTCTCTCTTTCTTTTTCTTGTATGAGTAAAATAGACAGTTTTGGTTAGGTTTTTTTGCAAAGTAAGTAGCCACTTAGAATAAGATCAAGTTGAGGTAGGTGACAATACTTGGCATTTCCCATTTAACTATTTGTTAAATATGTACCGATTGTCTATTATATGCTAGACTTTTCTGAATGATATTTAACAGTTTAATATGGTAACACATGTGGCTATTGAGCACTTGAAATGTTGCTAGTGAAACTGAAGGATGAAATTTTTATTTTTTTAAATTTTAATTAAAATTTAAATAGCCCGTGTACCTAGTGGCTATTGCATTGGACAGCACAGTGCTAGACATTGGTTTTGGTGCCAGGGAGAGAACAGAGAATGATTCAGTTAAGATTTCCTGCTTGCTATGGATTTTGCATGGGTGAAAGAGAGTGGGGAAGGCAATGGAGGAAAGAGGGTAGAGATACTTAGCATGTAAATAAATACTCAAGAAAATGTATCGTAGGCAAGATGGTGTGATGAGGTGTTAGGCAGCCTACATTAGATTGAGTGGTCATGAAGGCTTCTCTGACAAGGTGACATTTGATCTAGAGCCTGAAAGTTCCAGAGATGAAAGAGAAGAGCATTCAGGCCAGAAAAGAATTTGGAGTGATCCAATAACAAGAACACTGGTGTGGGCTGGAGCATTATAACTGAATGAATGAGTGGTAGAAAACGAGATAGGAAGAAATAAGTTGACATAGGTCAGATGACACAGAGTCTGGCAGACCACAAGGCAGAGGTTGGATGTGACCCCTAAGCATATCAAAAACTGTGGGAGTTTTAAATAAGGGAATGGAATGATCTGATTTTTTATTTTATTTAAAAGACCACTTGTTTCCACCTGGTAAATGGATTGTGAGGGGTAAGAAAAGAAGCAGAGACATAACTTTGGAATTATCTCTGGGGAGCAAGAGAAAGAGAAAGGGGGCTTTTCCTTAGAAAATAGCACAGGCATAAAGAAAAATGAATAGATTCAGACTATATTATAGAGGTAGCATTAATAGTAATTGTTGATAGATTAAAAGGATAAAGTTAGACAAAGAAAACTAGGATAACTTCTAGAAAAGAGGCAAAAACTGTATTATGTTATTAATGCAACTAATTGCCTTTTTTTTTGGCAGCTGCCTATTATATTTTCAATCTGTCCTCATCTTGTTCACCACAGTTAAACTTCTAAAGTAATGCGGATGATATCTTTCCTCTGTCTTAATATTTTCAATATTTCCTCATCTCCTAACATGCACAAGATTCTTTGCCTCCTGACAAAAGTCCAGACTTCCCTTCAGCCAAGCCTTCCTCAAAGCCTGTGTTTCCACCAAGCTGAACATTCACACTTTCATACCCATTGTTTGTTGTGCTCAGAACACTCCTGATTTCTTCCTGTGTCTGGAAAAACTTATTCACCTTTCCAGTCTTAATAACCTCTGGTAGAATTCAATTATCCTGAGAACAAAACTGCCCTGAATTCATTTCCCTTGTTGGGTTTTTTCACTGTATGTGATCATTTGCTGTGTCTCCATCTCTCCTGATAGACTGGATTTTCAAGGGCAGGAACCTGGTGTTATATCTTTGCGGCATCATCATATCCTGCAGGGTAGAGTGGGTGCTCATAAATGTGGTTGAAATAAAGTTTATCCTACTATGCAATATTAAAACTGGTAAAAGAAAATATGTTCTCAGGAAATGTAAGATGTGAAAGCAAAAAGTCCATTTTAATCAAAACAGAACTAAATTTTACAAGCAATCAAACTGTCCATAAGTTGTTCATAAGTTAGGGAGAGGATTCTCCATAAATATAAATAACCCTTAAAAATACCATCTTTACATATTTCTATGTCAGTCTTTTTTAAGGTTTTTAAAACAAATTTTGAGGGAAGTGCCATTATGGATGCCTTTGAAATTCTGATAAAAGCTACTGGATCATTTAACAGATCCACAACTTTGTGAATAATTTTAGGCACTTTCATGTCCACTAAAACCCATTTATGGAGTAGATCAAAACTAGGTCAAGGTATCTTCTATAAGCTTCTAAAAATATATGTTAAATCTTGCTATGGTGGGAATATTGTCCATATTATCAATTTTTATTACCCTCCTAGTGGAAGTGTCTGATATTGTGATTGATTGAAATGTGCTTAAAACCAAAGGTGAAATCTTTGTTCAAGAAGGCACATAGTTTTGACAGAATACCACACGGAACAATACAACATCAATGTAAAACTGCTGGTGACTTTTCACTTTAGATAGAATTCATTTGTAAGATGATGACAGAGTCAACTTTTCAATCCATACCACCACAGGTCCTTTCTTGAAGGATAAAACACCTAACAAGGATATAGTATGAAAAAAGAAAAAGCAATGAAAATACTACCTTTGACCAATAAAGAAATGGAGTGAATTTTCTTTATAAAACATCAGCAAATATTTTATCTGTCTTTTCATATTTTCTTCTATGATTATATAATTGTCCTGCCTCTATCTAGAGGCTCTGTCATGAGTAAGCTATCGGTGGGTAGACTGGAATGTACAGCATGTATCCATGACCCAAATGAAACAATATTTTTCTGACCATTCTCTTTGGAATAGGATATACTGAAGAGTTCAATAGAGATAGCAGTACATCATGAATTCTATAAAAGAAAAAAATGGAAATATAATTCCTTAGTCAAGATCACTACAAGATAATGTAGGTCATTATTTGCTATTACTGATTGATGTCAATTTGAGTGTTTCTTTTGGATAAGCTAGTTCTGATGATTCTTATTGGAATTTGTTTTTGAATTTGATGTCCATTCAGTGTACCACCTGTTTACAAAATGTAAGAACTAAGAAAATACCTCAACATATCTCCAGGTGAAAATTGACTAGCAGTGCAATTTATTTAACCAGATGTCTTTCGTATAAATATAAAGTAGTATCAGTCTGGGCTAGTTAGCATGATGGACTAATTGATGGGGGAACCAAGGTTGCTGATTTAACCTGCCTCTTAAAACTGTTTCACCTGGATTACTACAATTGCCTCTTAATTCACCTCCCTATTTTATTCTTTTTTTCAGATTTTTATTTTTATTTTAAGTTCCGAGATACATGTGCAGGACATTCAGGTTTGTTACATAGGTAAACATATGCCATGGTGATTTGCTGAACCTATCAACCCATCACCTAGGTAGTAAGCCCCGCGTGCATTAGCTATTTATCCTGATGCTCTCCCTCCCTCTGCACCCCTGACAGGCCCAAGTGTGTGTTGTTCCCCTCTCTGTGTTCATGTGTTCTCATTGTTCAGTTCTCATTTATAAATGAGAACATACGATGTTCGGTTTTCTGTTCCTGCGCCAGTTTGCTGAAGATAATGTCTTCCAGCTCCATCCATATCCCTGTAAAAGACATGATCTCATATGTTTGTTGGCTGCAAAAAGCCCAACATCACTGATCATCAGATAAATGCAAATCAAAACCACAATGAGATACCATCTCATGCCAGTCAGAATGGTGATGATTAAAAAGTCAGGAAACAATAGATGCTGGTGAGGCTATGAATAAATAGAAACGCTTTTACACTGTTGGTGGGAATGCAAATTAGTTTGACCATTGTGGAAGATAGTATGGTGATTCCTCAAGGATCTAGAACCAGAAATACCATTTCACCCAGCAGTCCTATTACTGGGTATTTACTGAAAGGAATAAAAATCATTCTGCTATAAAGACATATGCACACATATGTTTATTGCAGCACTGTTTACAACAGAAAAGACACAGAACCAACACAAATGCCCATCAATGATAGGCTGGATAAAGAAAATGTGGTACAGCATGTTCTCACTCATAGGCGGGTGATGAACAATGAGAACACATGGAAACAGGGAGGGGAACATCACACATCACACACACTGGGGTCTGTTGGGGCGGCCAAGGGAGGGACAGCAGCGGGTAGGGAGGTCAGGGAGGGATAACATGGGGAGAAATGCCAGATATAGTTGAAGGGGGGATGGAGAAAGCAAACCAGATTGCCGTGTGTGTACCTATGCAACAATCCTGCATGATCTGCACATGTATTCCAGAACCTAAAGTACAATAAAGAAAGGAAGGAAGGAAGGAAAGAAGGGAGGGAGGGAGGGAGGAAGGAAGGAGAGGGAGGGAGGGAGAGAAGAAGGGAGGGAGGGAGGGAGGGAGGACGGAAGGAAGGAAGGAAGGAAGGAAGGAAGGAAGGAAGGAAGGAAAATGTGGTACATATACACCATGGAATACTATGCAGCCATAAAAAGGAATGAGATCATGTATTTTGCCGAGACATGGATAAAGCTGGAAACTATCATCGTCAGCAAACTAACAGAGGAACAGAAACCCAAACAGCATGTGTTCTAATTTATAAGTGACAGGTGGACATTGAGAACTCATGGACACAGAGAAGGGAACAAAACATACCAAGGCCTATTTGGAAGTAGGGGGTGAGGGGAGGAAACTTAGAGGATAGGTTAATAGGTACAGCAAACCACCATGGCACACGTATACCTGTGTAACAAGATATACACTTTGTGCATATATATCCTGGTTTTTTTTTTTTAGAAGAAATAAAGTAAAAAAGGACATGATCTCATTCCTTTATATGGCTTCATAGTATTCTATGGTGTATATGTACTGCATTTTCTTTTTCCAGTCCATCACTGATGAACATTTGGGTTGATTCCGTGTCTTTGCTATTGTGATTAGTGCTGCAATGAACATAGGCATGCATGTATCTTTATGATAGAATGATTTATAATCCTTTGGGTATAAGCAATGGGAGTGCTGGGTGAAATGGTATTTCTGGTTCTAGATCGTTGAGGAATCACCACACTGTCTAATTTACATCCCCCCCAACAGTGTCAAAGCGTTCCTGTTTCTCACAGCCTCACTAGCATCTGTTGTTTCTTGACTTTTTAATATCCCTACTTTGTTCTCAAGTTTGGTAGTCTGTTCTCAGCCAGCAACCAAGGTTATTTCTTTCAAAAACCTGAGATAGGATCATGCCAGTGCTCTGCTGAAAACTCTTCAGTCATTTCCTATTCTTACACAGAGTAAGAGCCAAAGTCTTGAATGGCCTTCAAGTTACTCCATGACCTGGGCCCTTAACCTCTGACCTCATGTCCTGCCATTTTTCCCATGTGCACTTTCCTTCAGCCACGTTGGCTTCACTGCTTGAATATGTCAGGTTCCCTTCAGGTCCCTCCTCTAGCTGTGCCATCTGTCTGGAATGCTGTTACATTGTTGGCCAGATGTCTCCCTGGCCAACTCCTTCACCATTTTCAAGTCCTTGTTTTCTAATTCTTCTGCATCCCTTCCCCTGATCCTAACTGACTCATTCTTTTATACCCTGTAGAATTTTATAGCTTCTGACAATATTTATACTTATTTATTATGTGCATTGTCTGTTCCCAAACCCACCTCCAGGATGAAATCTCTTCAAGGACAGTTATTATCTTATTTAATGATAAATTCCAAACATCTAAAATAGCATTTGGCACATAGTCAACTCTCAGTAAATATTTGTTGAATCAAATGAATGAGTGGATTGGCTACACAGTCTGATATTTTCTTATTAATTCGTTCTAGAGATATAAAAATGTATAAAACTTGGAACTGTCTTCCAAAAACTACCTCTAACCTTAGGAACTATATTAAATTGTTTGCAATGGATCACAAACAGGCCTGAATGAATGAGCAAGGATAGTTTACCCAAAGCCATTCTACTTCAGGAGAAAAGACCTCTGTGGTAAGGATTTCAGTGATACTCCAAAAATGTAAATTACTGCCTAATTTCGGAACTCAAGTGACACCCTGATCCTGAGCCCCATCCCCTTCTTAAGGTAGTCAGTTGTTGAAGAACCGGGATCAAAATTAACTGAAGCATTTGTTAAGTGTCAGAAGGCTGAGATTTAGGATGATATTGGTCAGGCAGCATCATAAATGATGGAGCTACAGTCAATGAAGTAGCATAATTTTTGCATTTTACGAATGAGATTTAAAAAAAAACAGTGTCTTAGTCTGTTTTCTGCAGCTATAACAGAATACCACTGGGTAATTTATAAAGAAAAGATATTTATTTGGCTCATGATTCTGGAAGCTGGGAAGTCCTAGTACATGGTGCCAACATCTGCCAGGGTCATCCCATTGCAGAAGGCAGAGGCACACGAGACAGAGAGAGGAAACTAGGACAAACTCATCCTTTTATCAAGCACTCATACCTGCAATAACTAATCCACCCTTTCAATAACAGCTTTAATTCATTCATCAGGGCAGGACCTTTATGACCTCCTTACCACTTAAAGGCCCAACCTCCCAATACCATTATATTACAAATAAATTTCATCATGATTTGTGGAGCAGACATTCAAATCATAACACATAGGGCAAAGTAGTGTCTTAGACAACCATGTCAGTGGTCTAAGCTTGGAATTTCAGGTGGTCACATACACACAGCTGTTGATTTCTACTTTCATAACCAAGACATTGTCTCTGCATTGCCTTCCCAAATCCTCAGGGAGTGATCGCACCTACATTTGAAATCAGTCCTTTCTGAAAAATCCAACCTCTTCAATGTGGCTGTGTTCAGTAAGTGTGAGTGCTGAGACACAAAGGTTCATGGATACTGTGGGCCAAGACCTCAGGGCTAGGTGAGAGGAACACTGATAAGGCTTCAAGTCACAAACAAGCACTGAGGTCCCCCCAAAAATACCTGTATGTTCTCGTATGGAAATCTTCTAGCATCCCTTAGAGGTTTAATAAAGAATTGTCTGGGGCCAGGCACAGTGGCTCATGCCTGTAACCCTGGCACTTTGGGAGGCCAAGGTGGGTGGTCAACCCAAGCACAGAAGTTTGAGGCCAGCCTGGGCAACATGTTGAAACCCCTGTCTCTACAAAAAATACAAACATTAGCCTGGCCTGGTGTTGTATGCCTGTAATCCCAGCTAATCGGGAGGCTGAGGCAGGACAATTGCTTGAATCTGGGAGATGAAGGTTGCAATGAGCCAAGATTGAGCAACTGCACTCCGGCCTGGGCAACAAAGCAAGACTCTGTCTCCAAAAAAGCAAAAAAAGAATTGTCTGGGCTCTTTCAAATTTTGGAATTCCCCTTCCCATTCCAGGAAGTTTTAATATACCTCATTCCTCATCTGAGTCTTCTTTTACAGAAGAATAAGGAGAATTTTTTTTTTTTTTTTACAAACTAAATGTATCTAAATAGATAAATAAGTTTTTCTGCTACATTTTTCTTTCAGTTGCAAGCCACTTCTGGGAAATAATTAGATTTATCTGACAGGGTACTTGAAAGATTAGAGGTAATACCATATTAAACCTGTCTAATAATATGAAAAGTAAACAATGGATTTTAGAAGGACAGGCTTGAATAATCCTAGTAGAGCTACTCTATTTCTGTCATAGTAATTCACTTTATTGATAGGTACATTATTTTTTAATCTTGATTATAGTCAAAATTATAATTGGATAGATTATCCTACTGAATGCTTAAATTCTGGCTAAACGTTGCTTTTACTATTCCCTAGAATCCTTTCATTATGTGCTAGCTTATAGTTGAATTTTAGTATTCGGTTAAGCAAAGGAATTTGAAGCAAATCAATTATCACACATTCCTTAAAATGTATCAAACATTCTAGAGGCCAATATAAGTGAATTTAAGTTAGACCATTATCATACGTAATATGTACAGATACTATTGCCTATTTAAACAGAGAATTAAAAATTGATTACATTTTTGGAGACCTCTGTAAACTTACCAAAACTAGAGAACTTATCACGTTACAGAATCCTTCAGCTTGATATTCTGCAATCAATATTTTTTAAGTGCAACCTTCAGGAGAATGTATTTCAGATTTTTAACTTTAATAGCAGTGGACTTGCATGTAGTACTGAAATCTCAAACTTTTTTTATAATTTAGCAGCCATTGGTCATCTATTAATAAACGCATTAATCTTTATCAAATGAAAAGTCTTTTTCAATATGCTTTTAAAATGTGCTAAATAGTTTTTGCTCATTCAGTATGATATTGGCTGTGGGTTTGTCATAATAGCTTTTATTAATTTGAGATATGTTCCATTGATATCATATGTTAATTGATATGATATCAATTAATATCATTAATTGCTGCCTCAACTTTATGATTTTTAGCATAAAGAGCTATTGAATTTTGATGAAGGCCTTCTCTGCATCTATTGAGAAAATCACGTGGTTCTTGTCTTTGTTTCTGTTTATGTGGTGGATTACGTTTATAGATTTGCATATGCTGAACCAGCCTTGCATCCCTGGAATGTAGCCTACTTGATCGTGGTGGATAAGCTTTTTGATGTGCTGTTGGATTTGCTTTGCCAGTATTTTATTGAAATTTTTGTGTCAGTGTTCATCATGGATATTGGGCTGTAGTTTTCTTTTTTAGTTGTGTCTCTGCCAGGTTTTGGTATCAGGATGATGTTGGTCTCAGAGAAAGAGTTTGGGAGTATTCCCTCATTTTATATTGTTTGGAATAATTTTGGAAGGAACGGTACTGGCTCCTCTTTGTATGTCTGGTAGAATTTGGCTGTGAACCCATCTGGACCTAGACTTTTTTTGGTTGGTAAGCTATTAATTGCCGCCTCAACTTCAGACCGTTATTGGTCTATTCAGGGTTATGACTTCTTCCTGGCTTAGTCTTGGGAGTGTGCAAGTGTCCAGGAATTTATCCATTTCTTCCAGATTTACTGGTTTAGGTGCATAAAGCTGTTTGCAGTAATCTCTGATGGTAGTTTGTATTTCCAAGGAATCAGTGGTGATCTCCCTTTATCATTTTTTATTGCATCTATTCGATTCTTCTCTCTTTTCTTTTTTATTAGTCTAGTTAGTGGTCTATTTTGTTGATCTTTTCAAAAAACCAGCTACTGGATTTATTGATTTTAGAAGGTTTTTTTTTGTGACTCTGTCTCCTTCAGTTCTGCTCTGATCTTAGTTATTTGTTGTCTTCTGCTTGTTTTTGAGTATTTTTTATCTTGCTCCTCTAGCTCTTTCAATTTTGATGATAGAGTGTCGATTTTAGATATTTTCTTATTTCTCATGTGGGCATTTATTGCTAAAAATTTCCCTTTAGACACTGCTTTAAATTTGTCCGATAGATTCTGGTACATTGTCTTTGTTCTCGTTGGTTTCAAAGAACATTTTTATTTCTGCCTTCATTTCATTGTTTATCCGTTTGTCATCCAGGAGCAAGTTGTTCAGTTTTCATGTGATTGTGTGGTTTTGAGTGCTTTTCTTAATCCTGAGTTCTAATTTGATTGTGCTGTGGTCTGAGAGACTGTTTGTTATGATTTCCATTCTTTTGCATTTGCTGAGGAGTGATTTACTTCCAATTATGTGGTCAATTTTAGAGTAAGTGTGACGTGGTGCTGACCAAGGATGCCCTCTCTCACCACTCCCATTCGATATAGTATTAGAAGTTGTAGCCAGAGCAATTAGGCAAGAAAAAGAAATACAGCGCATTCAATTAGGAAAAGAAGAAGTCAGACTGTCCCTATTTGCAGATGACATGACTGTATATTTAGAAGACCTCGTCATCTCAGCCCAAAACCTCCTTAAGCTGATAAGTAACTTTGGCAAAGTCTCAGGATACAAAATCAATGTGCAGAAATCACAAGCATTCCTATACACCAATAACAGATAAGAAGAGAGCCAAATCACGAGTGAATTCCAATTTTCAATAGCTACAAAGAGTAAAATACCTAGGAATATGACTAACAAAGGATGTAAAAGATCTCTTCAAGGAGAACTGTAAACTACTGATCAAGGAAATAGGAGAGAACACAAACAGATGGAAAAACATTCCATGCTCATGGTTAGGAAGAGTCAATATTGTGAAAATGGCCATACTTCCCAAAGTAATTTATAGATTCAATACTATCCCCATCAAGCTACCATTGACCTTCACAGAACTGGAAAAAGCCACCTTAAACTTCATATGGAACCAAAAGAGAGCCCTCATAGCCAAGACAATCCTAAGCAAAAAGAACAAAGCTGGAGGCATCATGCTACCTGACTTCAAACTATACTACAAGGCTACAGTAATCAAAACAGCATCATACTGGTACCAAAACAGAGATATAGACCAATGGACCAGCATGGATGCCTCAGAAACAATGCCACACATCTACAACCATCTGATCTTTGACAAACCTGACAAAAACAAGCAATGGGGAAAGGATTCCCTGTTTAATAAACAGTGTTGGGAAAACTGGCTAGCCATATGCAGGAAGCTGAAACTGGACTCCTTCCTTACACCTTATATAAAAATTAACTCCATATGGATTACAGATTTAAACCTAAGAAGTAACACCATAAAAACCCTAGAAGAAAACCTAGGCAACACCATTCAGGACATAGGCACAGGCAAGGACTTCACAACTAAAATACCAAAAGCGATGGCAACAAAAGCCTAAATACACAAATGGGATCTAATTAAACTCCAGAGCTTCTGCACAGCAAAAGAAACAATTACTAGAGTGAACTGGCAACCAACAGAATGGGAAAAATTTTTTGCAATCTACCCATCTGACAAAGGGCTAATATCCAGAATCTACAAAGAACTAAAGCAGATTTACAAGAAAAAAACAAACCCATTCAAAAGTGGGTGAAGGATATGAACAGACATTTTTCAAAAGAAGAAATTCATGCAGCCAACTAACATGAAAAAATGCTCATCATTATTGGTCATTAGAGAAATGCAAATCAAAACCACATTGAGATATGATCTCACACCAGTCATAATGGCAATCATTAAAAAATCTGGAGACAAAGATGCTGGAGAGGATGTGGAAAAAAAGGAACACTTTTACACTGTCGGTGCGAGTGTAAATTAGTGCAACCATTATGGAAGATAGTGTGGTGATTCCTCAAGGATCTAGAAATAGAAATTCCATTTGAAACTAGCAATTTCATTACTGGGTATATACCCAAAGGATTTTAAATTGTTCTATTATAAAGACACATGCACACATATGTTCTTTGCAGCACTGTTTATGATAGCAAAGACCTGGAACCAACCCAAATAAATGCCCATCAATGATAGACTTGACAAAGAAAATGTGGCACAAATACACCATGGAATACTATGCAGTCATAAAAAACAACAAGTTTGTGTCCTTTGTGGAGACATGGATGAGTCTAGAAATCTTCATTCTCAGCAAAATGACACAAGAACAGAAAGCCAAACACTGCATGTTTTCACTCATAGGCAGGTGAAGAACAATGAGAACACTTGGGTACAGGGAAAGGAAAAAGACTTACTGGGATAAGTGAGGAGGGGTGGAGGGAAGGAGAGGAGGGTCAGCAGGGGGCAGGGAGGATGGGGAGGAAAAATACCATGAGAAATGCCTGATGTAGGAGACGGGGTTGGGGTGGGGATGGAAACAGCAAACCACCATGGCATGTATGTACCTATGCAACAATCCTGCAGGATGCAGGGTATGCACATGTACCCCAGAGCCCAAAGTAAAATAAAAAAAAATGCTAAGTATGTTTTACCCTACAGTTTTTTTTAAGTAAAAAAAAAAAAATGCTAAGTATGTTTTACCCTACAGTTCAAGTTGGCTTTCAAAGGGCCGTTACAAACCATCAAACTGTCACAATGCAAATCATGTAGTAAAAGAAATTATACAGTGATTTAAAAGAACTTCTTGGAAGGATGCATGACCCTAAATGCAATCTGTATTTTTCATTAAATACTGGCAATCAGATTATATACAAAAGGTCTACTCTATATGTATGATTGGCATTGAAAAGTATTTTTAGACTCAATACTCACATGGGCTTTGCCAGTAGTATAAAGCAAAGAGCAGTAGTCTACCGTAAATATTCCAGCTTCTTACATGTCATACAACTGCTTCATTTTACAGAATTTCAGGTACCAGAAAGAACTGCATTGACCAGAAGGAACCAAGTCAAAAAAGGTGGGGAGGTCTAGTGTGGAAACAAACTTCTGAGGGAAAATTTACCCATATGAAAGAGCCTAAGAAAGTGAAATTTCACTTATACCTTTTTTTAGTATTTACAACATATTTTAAACTTGTCTTTTGTGTGAATGACACTACAAGCATTGTGGGAAAAAAGGATAAGTACAAACTCTTTTAAAGGTTTATAGTATAGTTATTGGAGTTCTTAGTATTACTTCAGATCAAGTATAGAACCATATAAATGGTGTAGAAAAAAATGCTCCGTGAGTTGGGAAGAAAGCAATCAGTTCTGAATAAAGAGATCAAGGAGACTGACACAGGTGGATCATGTGAACTCAGGAGTTCTAGCCCAGCCTGGTCAACATGATGAAACCCCATCTCTACAAAAATACAAAAAAACAAAAAATAGCTGGACATGAATGGTGTGTGCCTATAGTCCCAGCTACTTGGGGGACTGAGGCAGGAGGGTCACTTGAATGCCAGTGGTTGAGGCGGCAGTGAGCCAAGATTGTGCTCCAGCCTGGGTGACAAAGTGAGACACTTTCTCTCATAAAAAAGAGAGAAAGAGAGATCTGGGTGGGTTTTACTGTAGAAAAAGCATTTAATATGGAGGAGACAAGGTGTACAAGAGTTGACTGGAAAACAGTAAGTGGTCCAAGAGGGCTGAAGAAAATAAAATAAGCCTGGAAAGGAAATTTGGACCAGTTTGTGGAAGGCACTGAAGGCTAGAGATCCAAAGCAATTCCCCAGAAGAACCAGTATGTTCTTAGATTACTTCACGTGCCTATTGGCACACAGGCATGAGTGATAGAATGAGTGATGAGTTCACTGAACCAGTGATAAAGCAGACAAAAGCTCAACTTACAAGAAAAAAACTAGTAAAAACTTGGGTAAAAAGGATTAAAACTATCATACATACCACATTGAATTGTGAAAAGCATGTCCAGTTATAATTTTTCTATCTTTGTTATTTATTTAATATTTATTGAAGAAGTGTGATATAGTAGTGGGGGACATGTGGAGGAATTGGTTTGGGTCCAATTAGACCTGCCTTCAGATCTCAGATCCACTGATTGCTTAGTCTAAGCCTCAATTTTTTTCATCTGTTAAATGGGCATAATGCTGCTTTTTTGCAGAGTTACTGTGCACATTAAGTGAGATACTGTGAGTAAAAGCCTTATTACATGGCCTGGCAAGTGATTAGTGCTCAAAATAAGTTAGTTCCCTCTCATTCTGGCCTTTTTTATACACTACCCTGTCTCTTTCTCTAGTCTATTGTCTCCCTCCACTAGGAAACTAGGGCCACTTCTGTGTTGCCATAAAGGAATAGCTGAGGCTGAGTAATTTATGAAGAAAATATGTTTATTTGGCTGACAGTTCTGCAGGTGATAAAAGAAGCATGACACCAGCATCTGCTTCTGGTGAGAGCCTATGGCTGCCTCCATTTACAGTAGATGGCAGAGGGAGCTGGTGTGTGCAGAGATCACAGGGTGATAGAGGAAGCAAGAGCCGGGGAGGTGCGAGGCTCTTTTGGACAACCAGCTCTTGAGAGAACTAACAGAATAAAAAAATCATTACTGCAAAAACAGTACCAAGGCATTCATGGACAATCTTCCCCAACAACCCAAATACCTCCCATTAGGCTTTGCCTCCAACACTGGGAATTAAATTTCAACAGATTTGGAGGGGGTCAAACACCAAATTAGAGCAGTACTTTTCTCTATTCTGCACACACTAGTATTACATCTAAACATAAGCAAGAGTAATTTATGGAGCTCCCACCTAACGCCTGGGACTCAGCTCAGGTCATCTCTCTATAGATTGTTTCTCTCTTAACTTGGGCATATTTTTCCTCCTTGGACTTTCGTCCAGTCAGCCTTCTAGAGCCCTGATCTTTCTAAGACCAAGGCTCTTTCTTCTCCTTGCTAAACTCCACAACTCCCACTTTATCCCCTTTTCTGGAACTGGTCTAGTCAATAGGTTTTTGCTACTAATGAACCTCACTGATATTTAGGGTCTGACTAGTCTCCACAGTATTGCCTACTTCTGGGTTGGGTCCTGGGCTGTGTCTTTCAAAATCCTTGCTTTTTATGGAACGACGCCACCTCTCCCCACAGTGGCTTCATGGGAGCACTAACTTGGGTCTATTGCCACACCACCAGAATTTCCCCTGGACCCTGCGACTAAGGAAGTGACTGTGTGTGTATTGAGGGTTGGCATGGCCCCTGATCCTAGTCTCAGCCTCCAGGGATCTATACCAGGCCTGCCCACTTCTGCAGCATTCTTAAAGTCACAAGATGACAAAGCCCAGTTCCTAGATTTAAGGATCATATAATATAGTAGGGGATATGAGATGAGAGAGACTAAGGACTGTGCAAGGCAGAATATGGTGTTTTAGGGAAGCACAAACCATCCCGTAAATTCACAGAAGCAAAATTTCAATCACATTGTTGAACTGCCATGGTGAAAGCAACATTTGAGCTAGGCTTTCAGTGACAGATATCAACAGACATAAATGAAAAGACGTGACTAGAACAAGGAAGCAACATGAACAAAGACACAGAGGCAGAATATGTAGTAGGTGAGGGAACTGGAGAGAATCTGGTCTGGATCCAGATTGTGGAAAATATTAAATGCCTGGCTAGGGGAAAGCACTCATTATGATGACTATTTGAGACCAGGGCTATGGGATACAGCCACACAGGCTATGCATGGCCAGCTCCAGGGGTCCCATTCATATGCATTAGGGGTTGGCAGACCTTTTCTGTTTTATCTAGCCTGAGAGTAAATATTTTGCAACTACTCAACTCTGCCTTTGTAGCTAAAAAAAAGTTATAGACAATGCCTACACACATGAATTTGGATGTGTCCCAATGAAATTTTATAGACACTGAAATTTGAATTTCACAAAATATTACTCTTTTGACTTTTTAAACCACTTAAAAATGTAAAAACAGAATGTTCTTAGCTGACAGGTCATACAGAAACAGGCAGCAGGCCAGATCTGGCCGCCAGTAGTGTGCTGACACATGATAAAGACTCAATGTGGGTCGGGCGCAGTGGCTTATGCCTGTCTGTAATCCCATCACTTTGGGAGGCTGAGACGGGTGGATCACTTGAGGACAGGAGTTCAAGATCAGCCTTGCCAACATGGTGAAACCCCGTTTCTACTAAAAGTACAAAAAAATTAGCCAAGCATCGTGGTATGTGCCTGTAATTCCAGCTACTTGGAAGGCTGAGGCAGGAGAATCACTTGGACTCAGGAGGTAGAGGTTGCAACGAGCTGAGATCATGCCATTGCACTCCAGCCTGGGTGATAGAGTGAGACTCTGTCTAAAAAAACTCAATGTGATGATACTCCTAAGTTGTAAGACACATGGATCATGGTAGAAAAACCACTGATGGTGTTTATTAAAGACCAGTATGATGCTGTTTTGTCTGTATAAGAAATAGACTAGAGGGAAAAGAGATGGGAAAAGGGAATTCCATTCTGATGGTACTGCTATAGTTCAAGCAGTGTGTGTGTGTGTGTGTGTGTGTGTGTGTGTGTGTGTGTGTGTCTGTGTGTGTGTGTGTGTCTGTGTGTGTGTGTGTGTGTCTGTGTATGTGTGTGTGATATTGTTGACGTAATTCTGAACTGCCATGTAGAAAGTGATATTTGAGCTAGGCTTTCTATTCGTATACAGCTATTTTTCTATACTTTTTCCTCCAAATTGTCTACACAATGTACCATCAACTTGGCACTGTGACCAGCTCTCTGGATATCTTTTATAAAAGTGAATGGCAGAAATGTCTAAAAAGAATAAAAGGAAAAAAGCAATCATCTTTGAGGTTTAATCTTTGGGGGTAAAGAGGGAGAAGCTCAAATCCCTGAGTGGAAGCAGTAGTAAAAGTTGTCAGTAAAAGAATACAAAGAAGCCTTCACTTCGCAATAACTTGCTCCTCTGTTATCATAACATCACATAAACCATCTTATAAAATTCATTGTGCTTTCTGTTACCCTCCATTTTACAAGCCGGCACATGGGAATGTTTCAGAATATTGATTCAGTGAAGTTCTGTTGTACAAAGCTTTATCTCATTGTTGGTATGCTGTCTGCATTGCAGCATGTGACTCTGGGTATCTATTTGTGTCTGGCCTTATTGGATCTATCTTCTTTTGTTCACCACAGTAGAACTACATGGGCCAGTGACTAGGTAGGAAAATTCCATGACAAGATTCAATTAGAAAATCATTATCTGGATTTTTGTGTTTGTTACCCTAATACTAACTGGCTTATCGTCTTTAATGCTTTAGTCTCTGAATCTATGATATTTAAATGACTGTAGAGATGTTCCTAATATTTAGTATGTGTGTGTACAATACAGACACCAGCAGCAAGAAACATCTTCCAGCCTAAAGTAATGGGTGAGGTTCCTACTGAGGCAAATATCTGCTTACTATATGAAATACTTCTCTATCATATATGGATACACACAAGGGGTAAACTTTCTCACAGATAATAAATGGCATGCTACAATAACATAAGTTAGCAAGAAATTCCCCATAGGGATATTGTGTTCATTTGGCAGGGAATTGAAACAGATAACTTGGATTCCTTCTACTCTAATGTAAACGTGCTGAGGAATTCTAGAGGACCGAAACACAAGTACAATAATAGAGAAATCCAAATATTTGAGTATTTTGTATTAAATGTATTTAAAAGATTAGATTTGTTATTTATAATACCACTTTGAAGAGATAACACTGACACATAGGATATTATTAACGTTAATATTTTGTCATCCTCAACAAACTTGAAGTGACCAACAAAATTATTATACATAAATTCAGTATCTTTTTGAAGTCTGACAACAAATGTACTCATGATTCAAATCTATAAAGTCTAATGGTATCAAAAGATTTTAATATAATCTTAAATACATTCTAATGAGACTTTTCAAATAGCTGATGTTTTGTCAGTATCACACCTTGTGCTAAATACACTCGAATCCTTGGAACAATAGACTACTTTTCACAATAGCCAATGTCCTCCAGCAACAGAACAGAAGCTACCACACAAGCTGCCAGTATTGGATTCATTCACTGTTGAATGAATTTTGCTCTCGGAAATCTTAAGTGTGTATTATATATCTGAATTTCCTTGGCCTTTTCTTCATGCTCCATACATAAAAAATAAACCAATGCTGATCCATAAACAGCTCCCTACTTCACTGGCTAGGTATCACAGCTGTTAAGCCAGCATGTCTGGAAATGATACTGTTCTCTATGGCTCTAACAATGAGATAACTTTATAAATATTGATGTAAAATAGGAGTGTAATTCATTTTATCTTATCTGGGCAGGTTTTCTATGTTCCATACTGCATTATTCATGTACTGCCATTTGAACAGTTGCCTACATTTGGAAATTCTGTTTACAAACTTTTATATTTGAGACTTACAAGCCTTTCTGATATAAGCAGGATAGGTATTTTTTCCCCATTTTGTGAGTTTGAAAACAGAGTTCCAGAGCAGATACCTAAATTGAAACCACATGAATGGTGATTGTTTCAATGAGATCTTACACCCAGCCCTGCTGATTCCTATTCTGTGCTGCCTACATTGCATCACACTGCATTTTAAGAAGACCATTCCAGAATTGGTTGCTGTGTAAGCCTGGGGAGTGCTCACAAATAGCCAGGTCTCCTCTCCTTCCAGAGCACTTAGAAGACCATACTTCCCAGTCAACCCTAACCCCCAGTTAGGTGGGATCATGGTACTAGCTGTGACCATTAGCCCATGAGCAGGAGTGAGGTATATCCCTTCTGGAAGGACTTGGATAAAAGCCTTTGTGAGATCCTCCGTAGCAAACATGGAAGCCATAGATTGAGATGGTGGAGCCATAGGATACAAAGATCCTGGATCACTGAGTCACTGCATAGAGGAGCACTACCCTGGAGAGTCATCTGATGTAAGCAGGCTTTGAATGAGGAAGAAATAAACTTTTTCAGTAAAGCCACTGAGATTTGAGGGTCATTTGTCACTGCAGCATAAGCTCAGCTTATTCTAAAGTTCTAATAAAACTCATCCAGATCATTTCTACGGCTGCTATCAGCATTATACCATTATTATCACCTCCTAATATATCATCTCCAGTTAAGATGTTAAAGGAAGTACAAAAACTGATCTTTGGTGCTGTGGAAAAATAGAATAGTAAAAAGGGATAGGGAGTGATTAAGGTTTAGTTGCCACAATCTTAAATCAGCAGTCAGAAAGAACTCACATAAAATACAACATTTGACCAATGACTTAACGCCATACAGATACCTGCAAGAAATACATTCTAGGAAAAAGGGAATTGTCAAGCATTTGATATTTTAGGAGCAGCGAAGAGGTCAGTAGAGCTGAATACAGTGACTGAGAGGAAGGAGTGTAAAGAGCAATAAGGTTAGAGAGACAAGAAGAAGAAGACACCTCAGGGAAGGGTTTGTAGGCTACTGTAAGGACTTTGCCTTTTACTCTGAGTGAAATCAGAAGCCTTTGAGTGTGGTGCAGTGTAGCAACATGGTTTGATTTCTATTTTTAGAGGACTGTTTTATAAAAGCAGACTGATGGCATTGAACAGTTACTTACAATGGAGAGTGTTGCAATAAAATGCTGGATTCGATCATGTGTTATTTTGATGCACAGGCTAACCCTCACTAAACCAGTGTTGGGTGGTGGTAGTTCGCAATGCACATTATACTGATGATAATCAGGCTTCTATCTAAGTTGCTTAATACCCTAAACTGCAATCCTTTGATTTGAAACACTTACCATAAAGTTATCAAATAGATCCTTGCAAGGATCTTTATTCTCCAGAATCTCCATAGTAAATCATCAAAAATAGTTGGATATGATTTCATAGCATATGAAACTATCACTTGGAGTGTCCCAGATGATGATAGAGTGAATGCATTGATCTTAAATACTATTTACTTTGTCATTTCCACCTCAATACTCAAAAGAGAGCTTTCACTCAGCATCTCCAAAAAGTAAAATTATTCTCCATCCCTATCTATCTATTCCAGAACTTGTGTCCTTTATTCCTTTACTCCATTCAGAAACCCCCCATTACCACAATTGCTTAAGTCAGGAACCCCAGAGATTGGTAACCATTTCTAAAAGTTTTTTCTTTTACATAACCCCTCAAATTCAGCTTTCCCACAGTCCAACCCAACCTCAAACCTAGTTCTTATTCCCTTTCATGTGAATTTCTAGAACAAACCCCACAGGTCTCTCTGGCCTTCTGGTTGTGTCACTCCCCTTTCTACAAGAATGTGCTAAACTCTTTGGGCTTAGAGACCCCTCATGATCAAGTTCTGCCTGCATTTTTAGCGATAACTCTTGCCACTTCTGGATTGCAATATTTGCTGCAGCCACACAAAGCTGCTTGTTGTTTTCCAAGCATCCTAAGCTATTTCACACATCTGTGACTGCAAATGTCATGCCCTCTGATGGGATATTTTCTGGCCTTCTCTAACTGGCAAATTCCTTTTGCTTTCAGCCTCTGTTTATATGTCATGTCATTTACAAAGTTTTCCTTGATCTCACCTCCTCATAGGTAACTTTATTTCAGCAGTAACTTTGAGTTTACATCCGTCATCTCAACAAGACAACTCTTTGTTTAAACCCATGATCAGCTTTAACCCATGATCCTCTGTTTCTGTTCACTAAGGTCTTCATATGCTTGTAGAGTTACCCAGCGGTCAAGTGGCCAAATGAGGACAAATGTCACACCCAAAACAAAGGCACAGACATAACAGATGTTCACATGTGTTGGATGAATTAATAATTCTAAATACCATTCTGGCTCCAATGCCTGGTATTATCATAATTTGGAAGATGTCATATCTGTATCTCAGTACCCGTCCTGCGATGCCCAGTGGGTAGAAAATGGCATTTACTGTCATTTCCTTCATGAGGGAAAATGTAATTTCTTTCAGCAGTTTGTTGGATAACTTGAAAATAAAACAGTATTTTAATATTGAACCTGTTCTTACTTCAGGTGACTGCCTCTTTTTGGCATTTCATCAACCCAGATTGATTTAACTTTGTAATTCTTCTTTGGCTCACAGCCATTGCTATTAAATAATTGCCATTCTTCTTAATGCTGACCTCATCAGATACTTTGAGTATAAAGGAGAAACCCATTGAGAAAAATCAGTTCCTGGTTTATTGGTTATCTGGAGATCTGAATTTTTTAATTTGTATAAGGATAGATTGCATTAAAGACAACACATTCGAAAATTAATAATAGAATAATGAGAAATGTAAAGACATCTAATGTTTTCAAGGGATTATATTTCAGCAATGAAACATTGTTTGGTATTTATATTTGGCCCTTTTTTTCCTTACTATAGTATAGCATATGTTCTGAGATGGGACATTGCTGTTTTTGCCTCATCAACTTGAAACCTCTCTCTAGTCAGCATAAGGCATGTTTTGTTGAATACTGCAATAATATGCTGTTATAACTGGTGGCTGACTCATCTGTTTTTACAGGATTGGTACTGTAAGGAGCTGAGACATATGTCTCGTGTCAAAATTGAGTATGAATTTTAAAGTCGAAAATAAAATGAACCCTTGAGCATACTCAAGTGCAAATCACAGCAACCTATGGGCTGAGGGCTTTCATAGCTACTATTTGATTTTTTCCAAGTTGCATTATTATACTGTTGGTATTTTCATGCAGTGAATGGAAAAATACAAGCTCAAAGCTTAGTACCGATGAAAAGGATGATATTACGAATTATTCCACTTTCTCTGCGATCAGCTTTAACCCATGATCCTCTGTTTCTGTTCACTAAGGTCTTCATATGCTTGTAGAGTTACCCAGCGGTCAAGTGGCCAAATGAGGAGCCAGAGTTATTTTAGCAAGTGGGCACACACCTAGACTGGCTTAGGGACCTTAGCCATGAGAGGTCCATGCATCCTTTGAACCTGTTACTCTTTTCTACAATGAAAGAATTCACGGCATGAGCGCCTGGGTCAGGCATCCAGGGTAAGATTAAGAGCACAGGAGATGCTGATGATGGAAACACATGAAGATCTTCATACCGAAAACACTGAGTTCACTCTGCTCTTGCATCATGATTTGACACTGTTGCATCATGATTTGACACTAGAACCAGAAAACCTTCTTCAGGGAAGTAGAGTTTGAGAGTGTAGCTGCCCCTATAGTTCACCTTCATGTCTTCCTAAGGCTCTTCTGTCTCCTACTTAGCCCTGGCCAAGGATGCTTTATAAGACACAATACAATGACAGTCAAAAATAATAGTAGTTATAGTATTCGTGAATCCAAAAGTGCAGAGAAACTTCATTAACATAATAGTTAAGAGAAAGCCCCCTAAATGTCAGAAGAACATCACAGTGCAGATAAATTAAGTAGAGGCATTTCTATGAGAGCATGACTTTAGGCTAGAGGCAAGATGACCTAGAATGCAAGTAATGTATAAAATTAATGGGTGAGAATTAATGTCTAGCTAGGGAAAACAAAGAGGGCTTCAGATTTTTCAAGGGCCCTTTTTCTAGATTAAGAAGGAAATCTGAACCATCCTATCATCAACAGAAGAGTGATTACCTTTGGGAAATGGGTGATGGATTGACTATAATGGGTGCAAGAGGCCTATTGAGATGATAGATACATTCTATATGTTGGTGTGGTCATGGTTCCACGGGCATATACGTAAAATCATAAAATTCGTCATGCAGTACATTTAATATGTATTGACTGTACTGGTGTGAATTGTACCTCAATAAAGGATTCACAGAGCAGAGAAAGGGTAAAAGTGGGGTAGTACCTTGATTTTATCTATCTCCCAGGGATAAGAATAAACAATTCCTTAATGCAACGTTATCTCAATTTCTTCTCTCACACCTATAAAAAGCATTAAAAACCTTTTTTGTTTGCTTTTTCATGTTAACCTAGTTTCTCAAATGTCCTCTTTGTACAGTGTTATGTAAACAGCAACTTCATTTCATTTTGTTAAACAGCAGCTCATGATTAGCTATGTGGCTCTGCAACTGCCCTCATAAACTCTGTCTCCAAACTTTATAATTATATTGGCTTAATTTAACTTGATAATAATGATAAGGGTGATAGCTAATGTGCATTAAGCACTTAATGTTGCAGGCACTCTGGTTATATACACACACTCATTTAATCTTCTTAACAACCTTTAGGTACAATAAATACGTATATTTTTCTTACAAAAGAATACTGATGCTTAGTCAGGTTGAGCAGCCAATGCATGGTCACATTGTGAAATGTGACAGAAATTTACATCTGTCTGTTATCAAAGCTCAATCTTAAGCTCTCTGGAATGCACCACCTTCCAACATCCTCCAAGTTCTCTTGCAGAAGCACATCTTTCCTTGCAACTTGGGCTTTTATTGCTTTTTACTTTTTACATGCTTGGGGATAAAAAGTTTCGGGAAGGAATATTAATTCAAAATAATTTACCTTACTTTGGTGACCATGAGGCATCATATGAAAAGCAAAGTGTAATTAAAAGCGTCAAAACTATAAAGTTTAGCAAAGAGGAGCCATGTTTTCTTTCAGATATCATCTCATAGCTCAGAGATGAAATCTGAAAGAAAATATGGATCCTCTTTGCTAAATTATGTTTTAATTCACATAAATTTTCTAGTTCACAGAAGTTTTTCCTTTCAGCATAAACATTTTAAAAATATTTTAACCATCTTTCATAAATGCAAAATATAGCCTGAATATGTTCTAACTTCTTAAACAGAGCACAGCTTCTACCATGTATTACTTTGTACTCAGGGACATGGATGGAACTGGAGATCATTATGTTCAGTGAAATAAGCCAGGCACAGAAAGACAAACATTGCATGTTCTCAGTTTTTGTGAGATCTAAAAATCAAATCAATTAAACTCATGGGCATAGAGAGTAGAAGGGTGGTTATCAGAGGCTGGGAATTGGATAGAGGTGAGGGTGGTTAATGGGTACAAAAAAAATAGAATAAATAAGACCTACTATTTGATAGCATAGTAGGGTGACTATATTTAATAATAACTTAATTGTACATTTTAAAGTAACTTAAAGATTGTAATTGGATTATTTGTAACTGACAGGATAAATGCTTGAGAAGATGTGTACCCCATTCTTCATGATGTACTTATTTCACATGAAATGCCTGTATCAAAACATCTCATGTACTCCATAAAGATATACACCTACTATGTACCCATGACAATTAATTTAAATAATTTTTTTAATCATAATAATTTGTACTTGGCATCTCTTACTGGTGACAAATTCTGCCATCATATTGTGAGATGTTTGGACATTGTTAAGATATGCTGGATTCTTGAACCTTCTCCAGAATGCCTCAGGTTGATATAGAATTCTTTTGGCTACATCATATCTCCTTTCATCCACTTTTCCAGTATCCTTATGCCATTTATTGAATTTCTGCTTCAAACTTCCTTTGGGCTAAAGAGAATGATAATACACAATAGAGTTCAAAATATAAATAAAGCCTTTTGGAATAATTTTCAAATCAGAATAATTAATAGGAGGACCTGACAGCTTCTCCCATGAGGAAAATGCAGATTTTTTTTCCCTGTCTCCCTTTTGTATGAATTTGTACAATTCAAATTTTCCAAAGGTATTTTTTCCCTTTGCATCCTATACTTGAGTTGTTATGATTATCTGAATAGATAATATCCAGGTAAATATTTTATTGTGACTTAAAAATATTACCTGCTGAGGAGAAATTGACAGAAATTGATTATTTCTGTCAGCTCTTCATTAGATGTCTTAAATCTTTAAGAGGCCACAGCAGTGGATTTCTTCAAGACTGGTCTCCAGGCAACAGGGTTTCCAGGCAGATACTCTGTGGACACAAAAGTGAACAGAAATGAGATGGCAAATTTGGAATAGGGAAGGATTTCACATATATACAAATATTACATTGTCTTGAAGAGAGGATTTAAAAGGAAATTTTTCAATCTATAATTAATTTTTTAAATTAAATATGGGATTTTTAGTTATTCATTCAAGATTTGTTTAATAATATTTTAATTTTTACCAAGAAAATGTAAACTTAGTAATATACTCTTTAAATAGAGTTCTGATTTAATTTTGATCACATAACTCAAATTACTGTTTTCTTTTTTTAAAGAATGAAACAAGTGACTAAGAAGGCAGGATTTAGATATTTGCAAGTATGTCCCCACTCAAGAACATGTTCCAAATTATCTCACTAATGTCCTAGATAAATGAAGTCTCTCCAAGTGCTTTTAATGGTGTTAAAATTACTCTACCAAAATTAGAATTATTGTCATAGAGACTGATTGTTTTATGAACTACAGCACAGCTCTAAAACTGAGCCTTGTGTAAAAAAGAAATGATAACATTAAGGCCACCATGATTTCCATCTGCTTTTATTTTCCTTGTTCCACCTAGCTCCAGAATGAAGTATAAAATAGATACTTTTGACTATAGCAAATACATTCAGACCGCATCTATAGGGAAGAACACAAACACTTTGACAAAAATAAATTAGCTTATGTGAATAAAAAATAAAAAGAAAAAATACATCACAGAAATATTCATCTATTGGAGCAGACTACCACCTGTTTCATATATAATATAAAAGATAAGAGAACTTAAAAAAAAGTCTCTTCTTCGACATTCGCTATAGCTCACTGGCATATTACAATAGGAAGCAGAAAATATGTGGAGCTAACCATGTTATATAAGGAGACTTATGAACACCTGCTTATGTATACAATGAATCGGAGTCCTCTAGAAGAAATAGACACTGTCATATCTTGCCCTTGTGTGCGTCAAGACCAGGATAAATTATAAGAGCCAAAATAATTTATTCTTTACTTGCTGGAGAGTTCATAGACTGAAATAATTTGTGTATAGGAAGAAAGCAGTGACTTTAACTTTCTTTAAATTTATTTAACTTCATAAGTGACTTATTATTCTCTTACTGCTTTATAAATGTAACTAAAGTAACTATTAGTTACTCTTCCTGTCAAATTTTCTATGCATTTTTGCCCACTCCCTGACTATCCTCCTAAGCAAACAGCATTCATATATCCACTTCATCTCCTTTGCAAGAGAAAAAAAAAAAAAAGCTGTCCTCAAGTCTATACACAGGAAGTAAATTCTGCCCATGCTGCCTTTTGCATTGGGGAGCAGAGTATCTTTGATCTATTTGGCTTGATTCAATTTCTGAACCTCTTTGTCTTTAGTCCTTTCCCTTCCTATATAGGCTTTTCTAAATTTCCAAGACACATTGATTTCATTAGATTTGGGGTACATAAATCAGTGCTTTATTTGTAAAATTAAGGATTAAATATTTTAGAATGCAAAAACTATTTCACTACTAATGTCCTGGAGTGACAGATTTTTTTTACTGCTTTTATTTTTCTACTCAGATATTATACATATATCTTTCTACCCTAAGGTATTGAAGTAGTAGGGAAAGCAAGCCAAGATCCTTTGGTGTATGTTTTTATCCATATTCATTAAAATACACTTATCCTTTGACACTTTTAATAATACTCATTACCTCTCTATCTCTCCTGATGTGCTCTTCATCTGCAGTACACTTTGCAAACTGTCATTAATTCTTACAACATTTCAGAGAGGTAGATAAGTGGGTATTACTGGTCAGGTTTTCATTCAGTCTAACTGTAGGAATCCTTCCATCGAGATAACATAAAATGAAATTGGGACCCATTATCTCCACTGTACAGATGACGAAAATGAGACCAAAAGATTAAGTTGTGAACCAAGAGGAGAAAGAAAGTCCTTGTGAACAGAGTGGAAAAGCCTTTTCAATTCCAGTTTTCAATTCTGAGTCTTTTGTATTTACCATGTTACAGACCTCTCTTGGCTAGGGAAAACAAATGGAATGTGAATATCATGCTTTAGAAATTTCTGTATAAAACTTTCTGTAAGAATTAGAAGTGACAAAATTAACCAAATGCATTGCACAACATGATTTGTGTCTTAGGTTTAGCACTAGAGAACTAGGGAAACATCTATTCAGAACAGGCCTTCCCCATCTTACTGATTTTATTCTAAGAAAATAGGTCACTCACTAGGATTTCTTAGAGAAAATGTCCATCCTTTTCTCTGAATATCTAAATAGTATGTGGTACAGCTATGATGCTTAATAGATAAGCAAAACACAACTTGATCCCAGTATTGTTTTACAGGAAATGTTCTACCCTCATGAAAGTTTAACTCGTCTATGACTTTCCTGCTCACTCTTAGTCCTCAAGTCTTCTACATCTCAAAATACTGTAATTCAGAAATTTTAAATGTGTAATCTAAGATGTCAGTAAACATTTCTGACTCCATGCAAGGCTTACCCCCATCTTCCAGCTGAGGCTAGAAGTCAATGGGTCACCTGCTTTTGGGGAGAAGGGTGTTCTCTCTCAAAATTGCTCTCTCTTTGCACCCATTTCCCACCCAGAAGTCCTTCTCACCCCCAGTGCAGAGCCACTAGTGTGAGAGCTTTGGTTAGGGAGAGAGAGAAAGAGAGAAGAGGAAAGTTCTTGGTCAGCTCCCATTAAATACTGTCCTAAACCGCTGGGCCTCTGTAACAGCAGCCTCCAGGACTTAGACAGAGCCTCCCCTGCCAGCCTGGAAGCACTGCTGGCATCCAGTACAAGCATTTGCTTTCCCTTCCTCCTTGTGCCACTTCCTGGCCTTCCATCATCCACTTCACAAAGACTCAGACTCTCCTATTATAGCCCATTGCTCTACCAGGTGGTACTCTCAGGACCTAGAAGAGTTCCAGGCTGACTCTCTATCCTACAGGGCCCACATTTGATGCATGGATAATCCAACTTCTTGCCTGTTATGGACTAAATGTTTACGTCATTGTAAAATTCACATATTGCAGTCCTAACCCCCAATGTGATGGCATTAGGATGGTGGGGCCCTTAACAGAGAATTAGGTTTAGATAAGACATCAGGAGGATGGACCCCCGATCATGATGGGATTAGGATACTTTAAAAAAGAGGAAGAACCACCAAAGCTTGTTCTCTATGCCATGTGAAGACACACAAGACAGTGGCCAGAAAGTAGGTCCTCACCAAAAACTGAATTTACCTGCACCTTGATTTTGGACTTCCCAGCCTCCAGAACTATGAGAAATAAATGTCTATTGTTTGAATCACCTAGCCTGTGGTATCTGTCATAACTAAGACCTTGCCCAATTTGGATGGGGTATAAATTTCCCCACCCAAACTCTTTCCAGTTCTCTCCCTTTATTACCATAGACCCCTTCTCTGCAAAAAAAAAAAAAAAAGGGTGGGGGAAGGGTTCTCATCATTGTTCCTCTTTTTCTCTTTCCAGTTTTCCTTTCCACTGCTCAAAAATGTAATCCTCCTCCAGTCAGTCTGATCCACTCACTGATCTGCTGGCATTCTGCGTGCACTCAGACCTAGCAGCCTTTCACAAACATAACCTCCTGCATGTCTGTCCAACCTCATTTCCAGCTTCTCACTCACAAATATTGTTGGGTCCTGCACTACTGGACTTGTGCAGTGACCCAAATGCACCAGATTTCTCCTTTCCTTCTGCCTGTGTTTTGCTTTTGCCTTCCCGTATTAGTTTCCTGTGGCTGCCGTAACAAATTACCAAAAAACTCTAACTTAAAACAACAGAAATCTGTTCTCTTGAAGCTCTGGGGACCAGAAATCTGAGAAAAATGTGTCAGCAGAGCCATACTCCCTCTGGAATCCCTAGAGGAAAAACCTTCCTTACCTCTTCCAGTTTCCTTGCTGTCAACATTCCTCAGCTCATATTGAAATCTCTGCCTCTACAGTCACATGGCCTTCTCTTTTCCTGTCTGTCACCTCTCCCCTGTGTGTCTCTTATAAGAATAGTCATCACCATATTTAGGGCCCACCCAGGTAATCCAGTATGAACCCTACACCTCAGGATCCTCAATGTAATTATTTACCTGCAACATTTACAGGTTCTGGAAATTAGGACATGCACATATCTTCTGGGGAACCATTCCCTTCTTCACATCAGTTACCATAGCAGCCTCCCAATTGATGTCCCTGTCTCCATTCTTGACCTTTATTATCTATTTTTCATTCTATGAACATCGTTTTGAAACACAGCTGATATGGTCTGTGTCCCCACCCGAATCTCATCTTGAATTGTAGTGCCCATAATCATGCATTGTGGGAGGGACCCAGTGAGAGGTAAGTAAATTATGGGGGCAGTTACTCCCATGCTGTTTTCATGATAGTGAGTGAGTTCCCATGAGATCTGATGGTTTTATAAGAGGCTTTTCCCACTTTGCTCAGCACCTCTCTCTCCTTCTGCCATGTGAATAGGACATGTTTGCTTCCCCTTCCCCATGATTGTAAGTTTCCTGAGCCCCCACCCCCACCTCGCCAGTCATGCAAAACTATGAGTCAACTAAACCTCTTTGCTTTATAAATTACCCAGTCTTGGGTGTGTCCATATGGCAGTGTGAGAATAGACTAATAAAACAGCTCTACTCTTCCCACTGATATTCTTATATTCCAGTCTTCATGTTAGCCTGGCTCATAAGACCCTTCATAAGCTAGACTTAATTCTCCAAGCCCATCCACAACCATTTATCAAACACGCTCCTACTATCAAAACTGAATACAGAACTTGCTGTATTAAACTTTTCTCTCTTAAAACAGGCTTATGCTCTTTTGCCTTACAACTGGTTGTTTCCTGTCCTTGAATACTCTTTCTCTTCTTCCTTGACTAACTGATGTCTCAAATCTCATTTTAATTACTTCTTCCTTAACATCTTTTCTACTTGGATATGATTCTATAAGAAAGACAAGGTCATTTTTGAAAAGCAAATCAGCTAGCAAGAATGGTATGAGAAGCATACCTACAAAGAAAAGTGAATATAGGGCCTTCAAATAAGATCTTATTTTTGTTGTCTGTCTTTCTCCCTGGGAGAGGCCAAATATGACACCTTCTAAATCACTGTTGTATCCATAGCTCCTAGAAAAATACTGACTAGATACTTCATCTGTAGTCAATGAATATATGAAAAGATGTGTTCCTTACTCTTTTTCAAGAACTTAGCAAATATAAAAGGTAGAAATCTTGGAAAGCTAATGCCAAATTTAGCTTCTTGAAATTTCAAACCAAATAAATACTCATGACACAAATGAAATATGTCATCTGAATTAGACACAGAGTTCAAACTTTAATTCAATAGAGGGCATAAGATCAATATTTACACATATTGATGCTACAATAACAGTCTGCTGAAGGAAAATTGTCACTTGTCTTTCAATGTAGAAAAGAATGTGCATTCTGTAGGCATTTTGCAACATAACAGAGAGGCTTTGATTCTAAATTGATTGGTTCCCAAAAAATTAATTATTAGTTTTACATTATTAGGATATTATTGTACAAGGCAGTGTGTATGACTCCTTCTAAGGTGGGTCATACATATATGAGTCATACTTCACTGAGTCCATGGTACTTTAATAACTAGAATTTAAAATAGTAAAAGACTATGTTATATTTCTTAGCCCCATGTGGTACTGGAACTTCCCTTAGGGAACCATATAAGAAGCAAACTATCTCCTAGTAGCAGAAGGGAAAAATAAAAGTCAAGATTTATGGAACAGGGCTGAAGACCCTGTAACCATTTTTCTTTGTAAGCATTCTTCTCATGGCACTCTCACTAGCTGATTTTCTTTTAAAAAATGACCTTGTCTTTCGTAGAGAATCAAATCTAAATTCTTGTTAAAGGGCTTATTTTATGTTCGATGACTTGTTTGATACAAGAATGATGAAACAGTCTTTGAAATCATGGACTGGCGAATTGATTGGCATAATCCAAAACTGTTTCTATAAAATAAGTTATTAGTGTTGTTCCCTGGAATTTTTGTGATCTGAATTTCTTGCTGAGGGTACATTAGTAGGAAAGGGCCCCTTTTCAAATTAAATCTGACCAAATATGAGGAGGATGTTTTAAAGACCAAAAGTACTAAGAAAGTTGACTTTGATTCCAAATAAAGAAAATGTTAAAACTTTGTCACCAGTGAACTTAGTGCAACTTTCTAAATTGTCAAAACTAATAAGTTACTGTTCAATAAATATCTTTCATTACCAGCAGGTATTTTCAAGTTTGTCATCTCACTAGATAGTAATGGTCCAAAAATAAGGAAAATTTTTCAATAAAAATTATGTGACTAAATGAAATTAATGTATACTTTTCCATTAAGATTCACTCATATCTGGTGAGAAAATGATCTTCCTTGCTGAATATGGGTTAAATCAGCAATAGAATACTGAATAAATATTCTATAAATATTGGATAAATATCAATAAATATTCTATTTATCTGAGTCTAAACAAATTTGGAAATTTCTAGCTTGCTACACTATTCTCCCCATTTGGGATGCACTGATCTATTTTCATAAAATCAAACATATCCTTCAATGGCTATATATAAACAGAAAAGATTGCCAGCAATTGTTCAGCATCTGTATTTCTATAACATTTTGTTAATGTTTTATTAGTTTTGTATATTTACCAGAAAAAAAATATGATTCTATGTTCAATATTCATTTTGTACATCTATGATTTCTTCTCAAATTTTAAATGCAGTTAGTAGACTGAGAAGAAAATAATAGTAATATTCATTAACAGTTTTTGTTTCATATAATCTCTGAAGTATTTTGACTTAAGTCACTACCTCTTTTTTTCTTCAGAGATTGATGCTAAAGTCTTCTTCTTTTCCTGTTCCACACATCTGAGTCCACCTGATATTTCTTTCCCTTGGGCTCTATCCTAGGCATCCTGAACCAATTTCTATTGAGACAAAGCTTTTAAGCAGCTTTAGATCCCTTTGCGAAAATATTTGCCTCTAGTTACATCAATTCAGGGCTTCCCAATCCAGCTATTCATTAGCACTACTAGGGTAACTTTAAAAATATAACAATATCTGGATCTCATCCCCAGAGATTCTGATTTAATTGATTTGGCTCAAGGCCCAGACCATCAGCATTTTTGTGATTTACTTGAAATTTAACTTGAAGCCAGAGTTGAGGATCACAGCCTTCACTCCAAGACAAAATGGGTTTGGCTCTCAAATCTTTACCAAATTTGGTGCCCTGCTCTGCCCATTCAGCTAAATAACTGGGGACGCCTAACAGCCACACCCTAGTCCTTGGAAGTGTCATCTGCCTTCTAATGGAGTATTTCCAGGGATTCACCACAGTAGTGCTTCCATTTTGTTTCCTGAGTTGAAACCCCTTTGATGTCCCAACCTGATAACAAGATTCTGGCCCCAGAACTGACGCTCAAAGAGGGGTGAAGTCACAGAGTTTACAGTAGTAGAAACTGGATATAAACACTGGTAAGCAGAATCCACATCCTCTTCTTTTAATCATGAAGTCGACTATGCTGCTGAAACAACCCCTGAAATCTCAGTGGCTTAGCCCAATATGCTTTCGTTTCTTGATCAAGTCAACAGCTCACACGTGTGTCTCTCCCTCAAGTCATGACTGTGTGACTCCACCTCCTTCCATATTGTGGGCTGGTCCGCCCGGAACCCTTTGCTCCCAGTTACACAAACCTGCTCCAAGAGCATAAGAGGTGAACTGTAAACAGGGACTCCAGTTGAAGATGACAGGAAGTAAACGTCACTTCCGTTACGTCTGCTGGGAAAAGTTAGTTACCCGGACCTTCCCAGACCTTCCCAGCATGAGAAGCTGGGAAATGTCGAGCCTCGTGTGGATATTTGGCGAGCCCCAACTGTTGCAAGCTTGCTGCTAGCACTCACTTGATTTAGATGGATCTGTGGATCTAAAGGTTATTACCCCTTTAATTCCTGACACTGTTATATCTACCTTTCTCTGCCCAGTCTGCATTAATGTGATCAGAAGAATCTTTATCTGAAGTGATAGTCCAGACTGTAATTCTCCTTATTCCACCTGTCTACACAGGAATAAAAGTTACAGGCAGTAAAAGTTATGTGAATAGCTGCAATTTGTCTTATTCTCCCAGTCTACACATCTTATATTGACTAATTTTCTGCTCCTCTTGTAGAAAAACAGTCCTTTATCTGGCTGTTCCTCTTTCCTTTTGCCTGTCCTGGTACACAAAACAGAATTCAGTTTGTCTGACTTCTGGGACATAGAAAAGAAACAAAGTTGTGGTATATCTTTGCATGCTCATTAGCTGTCACTCTGATGGCTCAATCCTGGTATAAATCTCCTCTCTAGTAGGTTCCCTGTAATTTGTTGCTCTTGCAAGTAGCCCCTGGCCCATGGGAACTTCAAAGAATACAGTGAAACATTCAAACACAGTATAGTAATTGTTTCTAATACATGTGATTGTTAAAACTTTTTTCTCCTTTTTAAATTGACAAATAGTAATTCCATATGTCTATGGGGCACAATGTGATGTCCCAGTATTTGTATACATGCATAACATATTCTGAAGCTGTTACGCCTTAAGGGAAAAAAAATCACATAAGATGTCTTCCACACCAATTACTGTGTTCTGGTGATAGCCATCTTTTGCCAAGGTTTTTTGAGACAAAACCATATCTTTCTAAATTAGAAATAAGTAACTAAAAGTTAGCTAGATAATATTAATGAGTACATGCAGTTATAATTACTTATATAAGATATTTAATATTACTTTGGTGATTATTACATCTCCATAGACTTCAGATTGTTGCTTATCTTGACAATACATAAGAATTCTTGAAAGAAGATATTCTCTTTTCCACCCCCCTCAGAATTCAAGGTGATGTTGGGGAAAATCATTGTATGAATAAATACAAGTTAATTATAACTAGTCAATATTCATAGAATTTTGTTCTTGTTGGACTGTAATTAATTATCACACCAAAATTTAACTCACATCTAATCTTTTTTCAATGCTCATTAGGCTGAGATTTCCATCTCTGCTTTGCTTTTCTTTCTTGACCTGCAGCAACTGTATTATTAAAGTAGAATTTCTGCTAATTAGTTGTGGTACTAGGGAGCTGAAGGGAACCTCAGGCATTGTCTGATCCAATTAGATTCCAACTGCACAAAGACCTGGATGGAATGATCAGACTGCATGAAGCAATCTAAGAATAACTCAAAGATTATTATTTTTAATTTATGTTTAAGAGAAGTTTAAGAACATTAGTTTCAGAGAAGGACAATTAAGAGTCCACTGATAATATAAGGAAAGCAAACCTCCTATTTAAGCATGCTCATTATGCTAAAAGTTTGTGTAATGCAGTACTAAAGGGTAGATATGCCTTTCACAAACATGTTCATCTTTGGAAAACGACAGTGGATCAAGTCAGATGAGTAAGCAACAAGAGTTAGAGAAGGTTATCTCCTACACTCTTTATGATGCCTTTCTGGGCATGGTCCATCCATTTTTTCCTACAGGGTGTCAGAATCTTCCCTTTCCAGAGATCACTCCTTTGGGAGCAGTAAGAGATCTAGTAGATCAAATTCACCTTAAAATGTTACACACACATACAGGGTGTTATTCCACAGTGGAATAAACTTCCTCCAGACTTAGTGACTTTTAAATACTTGGAGTGTGCAACAGCTTTGGGTGAGTTGGGATAGCACAGAGTTATAACAGTCCTTTAGGAGTTTGAACTTGATAACTTTAAGACATGACTAACTTTACTTTACCTTCAGTGTTGTTCCTGAATTGTTTCCTCCCCACCCTCTTTCTTGTCCCACTGCCATTGCCAAGTTTAGACTTTTACCATCTTTTGTTCAGATATTTACAACAGTCTTAATTAGAATGCCTGGATACAGTTTGATACACATCAAATCCACTCTCCATATTACCCTTAAACTTATCCATGTTTAGACCATTTCACTTGTTTCCCATTAACTCCAATAAAAATGATCAAGTTCTTTACAGTATCATTAGACTTTCCTTGTCTAGAAGACCTCACCCAAACCTCTGCTTATTCTCCAGCCTTACCTCCTTCTTTTCTATTCCAGCAACTGTTGACTTTTCATGGTCCCTTAAGCACGTCATGATACATTACATTCCTATGGTATTTCTGTGTTCTTTTGATCTGAAACTAGTCAATATTCATAGAATTTTGTTCTTGTTGGACTGTAATTAATTATCACACCCAAATTTAACTTGGTGTGATAGTTAAATTTTGGTGAAGAAATGTGCTTCTGCTCTAATCCCATCAATTCTCTGATTAATTCCTGTTCTTCCTTTAGGATTCAGAAAGGGATAACTCCCTCAGTCAAGCCCCAAAACACATGCATACACACACAACCTCTCTCACACACAACCAATCTGTATTCACACACACCTTCACACAAGCTAACACATTTGATAGATGCTGTCCTCTCTGCTCTCATAGAACCTAGTTTACACTTCCTGATTTTCATTTAATCCCATGCATTATAATCACATGCATGTGCATGTCTTTCCCAGTCTTTGTCTTCTTTTAATTTCCAACAATATATGTAGGCTAGTGATATTTAAAATGTTTCCCTGTAATCCCAGAACTTTGGGAGACCAAGGCATGTGGATTACCTGAGGTCAGAAGTTCAAGCCAGCCTGAACAACATGGAGAAACCCCATCTCTACCAAAAATACAAAAAAGAAAAAGAATAGCTGGGTGTGGTGATGGGTGCCTGTAATCCCAGCTACTCGGGAGGCTGAGGCAGGAGAAACACTTGAACCTGAGAGGCAGAGATTGCAGTGAACTGAGATCGCACCATCACAGTCCAGCCTGGGCAACAAGAGTGAAACTCTGTCTCAAAAAAAAAAAAGTTTTTTGCCTCATAATTTATGATTCTCTTTGACCTTGAGATTAATTTATTTTTTTGAAACATGGTCTGCCAGAACAGATGGCCACTAGAACTCTTCATAGTCTCATGCCTGCAAACTTGCCCAAAGTTACCCTTCTGATTTTGTGGTACCACTTACATGTTTAGGTGAAAGATAAATGGAACTGCGATTCAAGGGTATATGTCTCTGTCATTCATTCTTTATAATTCTAGCTCACATCTGTAGACTCAAACTTGAACCTAGAATTCTAATAATGCCAACCATACGAAGTTGCAGTGTGTGTGAATGTCTGTGTCATTGTTTGCCAATTCCCCTGCCTCTGCTCCTAAATTGAGCACCTCTACTTCCTTCATGTTTTTCTTCAGTGGTTACAATTGGCAGGTCTGGGGACAAGTATCTAATTAAAGCTAGGCCAATTACAGTATCCCTGGCCTTGGCCATGTGAATGGATATAAAGGTGGGTCCCCAACTCTAGCTAGGCCAATCACATTCCTTCTCTGGAATTGTATCTACTGGAATAAGATGGGATTAAGATCTAACGGATAATGGTAAGACATAAAACTCAGAAACTATTTGGAGCTGTGTATTAGCAGCATCTGTAGTGAAAGAGAATGATATTGATGCTATGATGAAAATAGGTTGTTTGTGAATTTTGATGAGCATGAAGCCAAATCCTAAGTGGAAGCTAAAGTATGACAGCTCCAGTCAATCACATCAGGCTGACATAGGTGAAGCTGTGAACAAGACATTTAAGGAGGTGTGACTGGGCAGCATCTGTTGGGTCTGGGCAGCCTCAGGCTCGTGAGAGTTGTGTGCAGATGATAAATGTCAGAACCAGGCAAATCATTGACAGCCCTAGAATAGAAGATCTCCCCAGCAGACGGCAGTCAATCACAGGCTTGACTCAGCAGAGAATGGAAACTTCTGAGTCTGTCTATACATTACAAGCTGGCCTGCCCATCCAAGACCACTGTGATCCTTTGCCAGATCACAGTGGTCTGGTTGGGCAGGCCAGCTTGTAATGCATAGAAAAGCCATCAGTAGCACCACATGAGAAGACACTGGGTTAGGCATGTGGGCTCATTACCTGGGATCCACTATGCCATCAAAGTTTGTACCTCCTTCAGCAGTTATTTTGGAAAGGTTTGCAATCTCCAATATCAACCTCAGTTTTATTGGAACCTTATTAAATCTGTAAATATCCAGCTGCCCCCAAAAAGCAGATGCTGTTCTGCCAGGTCATTGACTGTGTGAATCTCAATATTTATCTGAAACTCTCCATCTTAGAGTCAGCGGAAGGGAAAGAAGATTAGCTGTGAATTTTCATAATCACATTCAATCTTTTAAGTCTTAGATGCTCTCAGGACTTAAATCTCAACAAATGGGCTTTCAATAGAAATCCTCGTAGGCACTATTAAAAACTAGTTTGTGACTTTTTTCCACTCAAAGCATGACAGAAAGGTACAGAAAGTAAAGGAAGAAAGTCCTGTCTAAAGTAATCATGAGAAGCAAGTAAAGGTAATTAGATCAGTAGAAAGTTTCAGCAAAAGTTACTTCAAAAGAGTGAATCATGGCAATGCATTATAAATGAGAGTATTATATCTAGAAGCAAATGAGGATTTTTTTAGGTTTGGAATGAGAAAGGCAGGAAAGCCTGTGTGCAATGGCTGTATCTATTTAACCCTAGTTTATACTTGCATGTTTCATATTTTTCATTTCAACACATTTTGATTGGCTGTATTGTATGGCAGAATGCAATCACCGAGAGGTAAGGCATTCTACACCCTTGCCTTTCACTCACTCCCCCACTGGATCAGTCATCAGGTCTTAGAGCTTAAATTTCACAGACATATATACACCATGGAATACTATGCAGCCATAAAAATGATGAGTTCGTGTCCTTTGTAGGGACTTGGATAAACCTGGAAACCATAATTGTCAGCAAACTGACACAAGAATGGAAAATCAAACACCACATGTTCTCACTCATAGGCAGGTGTTGAACAATGAGAACACATGGACACAGGGAGGGGAGCATCACACACTGGGGTCTGTTGTGGGGGACTAGGGAGGGACAGATGATCAGGGAGTTGGGGAGGGGTAACATGGGATATAGGTGGTAGGGATGGAGGCAGCAAACCATATTGCCATGTATGTAACTATGCAACAATACTGCATGTTCTTCACATTTACTCCAGAACCTAAAGTGCAATAAAATATATTTTTAAAAAAATTTCACAGACATTCCAGGAATTCTTTACTCCTCTCTTTCTCTACTTCCCCCTTTTTCATCTTTACATGCTTAGTGCTTAGTAGAATGTCTGGCACAGTGAAGACACTCCACAAGCATTTGTTGAGTGGATGAGAAAATGAGGGTAAGGCAGGCCTTTGCAATCTACTCCGCTGTGTGGTAGAAATTAGGACTGCCAAGCTCCAGTCTTAACTCTACCACAAAACTAGCTGGGAGAACTTTGGCAACTATTTTATTTCAGCTCCTCACATAATTTGGTTTTCTCACCTTCAAAACACATGAGTTGTGGTCAATGTCCCAAAAGTACCCTCTGGTTCAAAACCCTGTTACATGTAAGCAAGGATAAGCATTCAGAAATTATTATTACCCTCTTTGGTATATTATATTTAAACTTTAAAAAGGAAACCAGTTCTTTTTTGCTGAGTATGATCAAATTATTTCATTGTTGTCTTGTCATGGTCTTCTATGCCTGAAGATAGACAACCTTCAAAATCTCTTTGTTTACTATCTAGTACCTGGCTCTGAAATCCTTAAAGTCAAGTATTATGTATCAGTTAACTTTGTATAGTAGAACCCAGAATAGTGCTAACACATAGTGATGCTTAATATGTATTTATGTTTTTTCTTTTTATATTTTAAGACAGAGTCTCACTCTGTCGCCTAGGCTGGAGTGCAGTGAAGCGATCTTGGCTCACTGCAACCTCCACCTCCCAGGTTCAATTGATTCTCATACCTCAGCCTACCAAGTAGATGAGACTACAGGTGTATGCCACACACCAGCTAATTTTTGTATTTTTTGTAGAGGAAGGGTTTCACCATGTTGGCCAGGCTTGTGTTGAACTCCTGGCTCAAGGGGTCAGCACTCCTCAGCCTCCCAAAGGAGGGTATATTACACTCCCAATATAAATTAATGAGTGAAGTCATGAACGTTGCTGTCTAGTGGCAGTCATTTAGAATTGTAGGCAAAATGACTGAGGGATAAATCAAATACCTAAGGTGTTTGATTTTTTAAAAAACTAGTTAGTTTGTTTCTTCATTATGCAAAAGAAACAGGAGTTGATATAGCATCTCCATGTTGTCATTAGGGATACAATTATACCTATTTCAGTGTGAGTCAGAACTGCTTTTCCAAATATTCCTGTTAAAATAAACAGTTAAATGAATCACTTTCATGTACATAGCATTAAAATGTTCTAGACACTTCTGTAACTATGATTTACTATATTTAGATTTTGACATATGGTATGCTATGTTGTACAATCTCAAAGCTACACTGACAACTAATCAAATAGTGATGTTTGGTATCCACACAGTAATATATGTAAATATATATATATGTGTGTGTATATATATATATATATATATATATATATGTATATATGTATATATATACATATATATGTATATATGTGTATATATATATATGTATATATATGTATATATATATATATATATATATAAAATCTCCCTAGTATATGGTATGGTCTACCTTGGAGATTAGAGCTCAGCCATTACACCCATATTTCAGAAAGCTGAAAGGAAGGTAAGCTAGAAAATGGGAGAAAAATCCCATTCCAGCCATATTTTAAGGAGGTTTCCTGATAATTGACACAAAATATTTTATTACAACTTAATTTCTAAAACTTATCATTAAAAAAAAAAACACTAGCTTTAAGGCTATCTGGAAGATGTATTGGCCAGGCATGGTGGCTCATGTCTGTAATCCCAGCCCTTTGGGAGGCTGAGGCAGGCAGATTGCTTGATCTTAGGAATTAGAAACCAGCTTGGCAACATGGAAAAATTCCATCTCTACAAAAAATTCAAAATTTGCTGACCATGGTGATGTGTGCCCATAGTGCTAGCTACTTAGGGAGGCTGAAGTGGGAGAATCACTTGAGCCCAGAGGTTGAGGCTTCAGTGAGTCACTGCACTCCAGCCTGGGTGACTCAGTTAGACCTTGTTTAACAAAAAGGAAGGAAGGAAGGAAGGAAGAAAGGAAGGAAGGAAGGGAGGGAGGGAAGGAAGGGAGGGAGGGAGGGAGAGAGGGAGGGAAAGGGGAAGGGAGGAAGGAAGGGAGGGAGGGAGGGAGGGAGGAGAAGATGTAGTCTTTATTTTAGTCAACACTCAAGAGTTCTTTTATCAAGGAAAATGTAGAAAATGAATATTGGATACACAATTGTCTCTGTCACAGGGCATGAGTTAATAAATCATGTAAATTTATTCATTCAAAGAGATATTAGTTTCTAGTTTTATTATCATGAGTCTAACAGAAAGAAGTAAGCCCCAAGAAAGAGGATATGTTGAGTGAAGTTATTAAGGGGGTCACCAGAATGGAAAAAAAAAAAGGAAAATAAACATTTTTGGCATATTTGGATTTTGCAGATTTTTTTTGCAAGTAATGTAGACTTACTGAAAAAATTATATGGATTTTTGTTCCTATTCCTAACTTCCTAAGCTTTTTACACATGGAATAGTAACAATATTTAATAACAATGTAACCATTTGAAATTATAGTCTTCTTATTTGATACAAGTATACATAGAAGTACATGTAACTAGATTCATACGGATAAAAATAGAAATAGAGATAGTTCTAAGGTCCTACAATTATTAATAGAAGTAAATACTGTTAATATTGAAAATTATACTCCACTGTTTGTTTTTCTAGTGTTTTATTTATTTAAGCAACAGAGAAGAAAATGCATTATTTTTAAGTTAAGCAAGTCAAAGTTTTACTAAAATTGCCAATGATTTTGTAATAAAATATTGTATTCAAGGGTATTACAACATTTTAATGAATTGGCCAAAAGAATGAATTATTGAGAAAATAAAATGGTCTCACAGAGAATTTGCCAAGATTTAGTCTCATGTATGCAGTCAACTTTCAGTCCTATAGTTGGAATGGGATTTTTATCATTGCTTCAATTCATCTCATGTGTATCATCACAAATAAATAAGGCTACTAAATATTCCCTTCTTTAACAAAAGATAAAAATGCTTTAGCTTCACTTATATTTTATTTTTTATTTTAACTTTATTTAAAACATAAATAAATTTAAATTTATTCTTTTGAAGTTATGGTTACTTTTGCCAGGAAACTCTCTCTTCTGACACTTTTACATTTGACTTACATACTTCTGTAAAAATTCTGATTTCGATATGGATGTTTCTCCTAAATAAATTCTAGAATTTTCCCCATTTTTTATATAAGTATCAAATATCTGTATGGCCTTTGTAATTTTTCTATTTTATTGGGACTACTGTTACTAAATTACTATGTAGAATATTCATGAGCCCTTTGATTCACAGTTTTACAAAATGCATTTGTAAATTGGGTCATATCCAAGAAGAAGAGAAATACTACCCTTTTTCTATGGAAGGCTAGATAGTAAATATTTGGGCTTTGTAGGCCATGTGGTCACTTCACACTATTCAGCACCAAAGCCTGATGTTGACAACATGTAAACAAAGGGTGGTCATAGCTTTATTCCAGTAAAACTTTATTTACAGAAACAAACTATTGCCCCCTTTGATGGCCTTAGTTTGCCTACTCCTGTATTAAATTGACTAAAAAAACTTTCACTATTAGAATAACTGTAATGAACAATATCAAAGAATAATTTGCTTATAAAATGTTGGTTTTTCTTATCTGTTGATTGTTGATGTAAGCATGAAAGCTAAATTTTTTTTTGATACTAAGCTCACAGAAAATTGTTAAATATCATAAGATAATAATTTCTTAAATGTTATATTATTCATGAAAGGTGTTATAGTAGCATTATAAAAACAATGTTCTTTCCTAGATCTTTACCCACAGTGTACCTTATGTGATAATCAGCAGTTAAAATAAAAATAATTAACAGCATCAAAAAGAAGCTATATTTCTCCTTCCCTGAAAATAACACCATTTCAGTTTTGAATTGTGTTAAGAATTGATGAATTCCTGTAAGAAAATGTACTTCTTTTATTACAATGAAAGAGTTTGTAGAAGATATTTCTGTAAGAGTTTGACAAATGTGGTTCAGATTGCTTAATTTGCACATTATTATATTAAAGACTTTTTGAGCATTTTCAATATATATAAGAAAAGGTCCAGAATCATAGGATGTGTGTAGGCCAATGGCACATTGTTTTACCCTAAAAACCTACTAAGCAGTAGGTTTAAAAAGCTGTATCTTAAAAGATATTCACTGTCATATTACTTGCGCTTTAAAAAAAAATCTTTACAATTTTAAACAATATATTTTATTATAGTATTTTATTGTTCAGAAATACATTACTCAAGTAGATGTACCTCTCTCTATTCCTCCTTCCAAGTATGGCTTAAAACTCCTAGACATTGCATATGACACAAACATAAAAGAAAATTCTGAAAAGTAAAAAGGAGAAGACAAAGAGCTAGGAACCTCGTGGTCTGAAGAACAACGAAACCATGAGTTGTGTGGGTTTCCTTTTGCCTCCATTATCTCAGACCTGGAGTCAAAGAAGCTGCCAACCCAGAAATAACGAAGGGCTCAGACAAGAAGAACCGCCCCCCCCCAAAACCCTGCTTTATCTAACCAAAGGAACCAGAAAGAGGCAGCCTGCCAAGTCTGAAAACTTTTAGACAATACCCATTTGACACTACAGAGGGAAAAAAGAGCACACCCACACAACCAGACCCCAAGGTCCATCAGCTAAGGTCAATGAAGGAGGTGCAAAATACATGAAGCAAAAACTAACAGAAGTGAAAGGACAAATAGACAAATCTTCATTATAATTGGAAATGCCAACACCCCTCTCTCAACAATTGCTACAACTAGAAAGAGAATGAGCAAGGATACGGAAAAATTGAACAACTTCACCACTCAACAGGATCTAATGAACATTTTTTAAACACCTTATGCAGCAAAAGCAAAATACACAGAACCTCACTTTGGGAGTCCGAGATGGGCAAATCACTTGAGGTCAAGAGCTTGAGACCAGCCTGGCCAACATGGTAAAACTTATCTCTATTAAAAATACAAAAAATTAGCTGGACGTGGTGGTGTGTGCCTGTGGTTCCAGCTACTCGGGAGGCTGAAGCAGGAGAATTGCTTGAATCTAGAAGGTGAAGGTTGCAATGAGCCAAGATCTCACCACTGAACTTCAGCCTGGGCAACAGACAAGATCCCATCTCAAAATGTGTGTGTGTGTGTGTGTGTGTGTGTGTGTGTGTGTGTGTGTGTAAAAATTAAAAAATACATATGTAATATATGTAATAAAAAATATATATATACATAAACAGTCTCACACAAGCCAACTGATTTTTGACAGAGGTACAAAAGCAATGCAATGAAGGAATGAGGACTGCTTTTAATAAATGGTACTGAAGTAATGGGCTATCCACAGGCAAAATAATATCAGTAGTTAACCTCAACCTAAATCTAATACCTAATACAAAAATTAAACAAAAATAGATCATAGGTTTAAATATCAAATGTAAAACAATCAGTCTTTTAGAAAGAAAAATAGGAGAAAATCTTCACGACCTAGGGCTTAGTGAAGTTCTTAAATATGACCCCAAAGTACAATCCATAGAAGAAAAAATAAATGATAAATTGGACTTTATTAAAAACTGTTGCTCTGTGAATGACCCTGTTGACAGGATGAAAAGACATGCTATAGACCAGTAAAAATATTTGCAAGCTACATATTTTATAATGAACTCAAATAATTCAACAGTAAAATAACCAAGCAATCCAATTAGAATGGGCAAAAGACTTGGATAGACATTTCCTTAAAGAAGATGAATAGCAAATAAGCTTTTGAAAAGACGTTCAACCTTGCTAGCCTTTAGGGGAATTCAAATTAAGACTATAATGAAATACCACTACACATAATGTTTTATCTATTAAAACAGCTTAAAAATGACGAAACTAGATACTGGGAAGGATGCAGAGAAGATACCTCATACCTTTGTGGTGGGAATATAAAATAGTACAGCCACTGTGGAAAAAAGTTGGCAGTTTCTTTAAAAATCAGGCATACATTTATCATACATCCCAGTAATTGTACTTCCGGGCATTTATTGCAGAGAAATTAATACTTATGTCCACACAAAAATCTGTACATGATTGTTTATAGCAAAACATCCAACAAGAAATAATGGTTAAACAAACTGTGTTATAGCCATATCATGGACTACTACTCACCTAGGAATGAACTATTGATACATGCAGAAACTGGAATGGATTCCAAAGGCATTACGCTGAAGGGAAAAAAGACTATCTCCAAAACTCATATACTGTATGACTCTATTCGTATAATCTTCTTGAAATGACTAAATTACAGAAATGAAAACAGATTAGTGATGCCCGGGGTTATTGATAGCAGAGAGAAGGCATGTTGGATATGACCATAAATCAAAGTAGTAGCACAGGGGAAATATTTTGTGATGATGGAATAATTTTGTACCTTGAGTGCTGTAGTGGCTACATGACTCTGTGCATGTACTAAAATGATATAGAAGTATATGTACATTTTATAGCAATGTCCATTTGCTGGTTTTCATGTTGTGTCATTGTTACCTAAGATACAACCATTAGGTGAGACTGGGTGAAGGGTACATGAGCTCTCTCTCTACTCTTTTTACAACTTTCTGTGAATTTATCATTATTTTAAAATAGAAGTTTAAAAGAAGAGAGGAAAATAGGCAAACCTTGCAAAGCATTGTTTAAAAAAAAAAATGCATTCCCTGAAATTTTTTCAAGGTTTTATTGATGCCAGATTTTTCCAGTTAGTAGCTTCTCACTTTCCAGTAGTTGACTGAGCCAATTATTTATATGCAGGAAGGTTACTATTTGTTTATTGTGTCTTTTTATTAATAACAAAGTAAATAATGCTGTAAATTTTATCCTTGCCGTGTCTTAAATAACTCATTTACGATTGCTAATGGGTATCAAAGTATCAAGGGCACCAACATCATGATTTAATCAAAAAACTAATTTAATACATTTGTTGCAACCTCATTATTGACCTCAAGAGCAGGCACTTTTGCTGGAGCTGCCAACAAGGAAACAAAATGTGACTAATTTTCTACTTTCCTCTATTTAAAAAAAGAATTAATGAATGTAAATAAGTCCCAATTTGATATCTTAACAGCTTCCATTAACACATAGTTTGGAAAGTATGCCTGAATAACTGGGCCATTGATTATTTCTGGAACATAAATTAAGCCCTCCAGTTTAACCTTATTTGGACCTGAAACTTACAATAAAGGAAGTTTCCAGATTACTTTTCATTTTCTTACTTCAAATTATCTCCTTTCATAAATCTTTTTTCTTGAAAACATTTATTGATTAAATGACTAAACTCTGCTATTCTTTAATTACTAATAGGAACACATCCAAATATGGCTCACAGTCTGCCATCTTGACAACAAAGTAAAAATGCCTATAGAAGTATTTTAAAGGAGTTCATTGATATTCTCAATGACATTCTATTTTTGTATGCGAGTGGGGAAAAGTGTTAGAGAGAAAATATCCTCTGGTAAGTATAAATACAGCTTCATAATCCCTTATCTGCCCTTGCACTTTTCCGAGTTTTCTGAGGATTTCAGAATTGCAGATAAAGGTCAGTGGGTGGCAAGACTTGACATGAACAAACCGGGGGCTTTTGTCTAGTCTCCATATAATCTAACGGCGCTAATATTCCCACCTTCACTGTAGAAAGATAAATGTTTTCAAGATGCTGCCTCTGGGAATGTTTCGCAATGTATAGTGTATGTATTTTCTTTGCAATCTGAAAATTTCCGACTATGAGATAGGTCTGGTCCTGGTGTTTGGGGTAAGAAATTATGGCTGATCCCAGAAAAGTATGGTATAGATGTTCAGGTGCCACTGAGAATAAGGACTATTTATCCAGCAGATAGTCCAGGAGCACAAGAAATTTGGGAGGAGAGTCAAATGAGCACCAAACTGACCTTCATTTTATAAATGAGGAAACTGAGGCACAGAGAGGTTGAGCAGCATGCCCCAGGTTCCCCAGCTGTAGTTGGTACTAGGTGATCTGCCTTCAGAGATCATGCTTTTAAACCACAAAGAATGGTTTGTGAAGACTTAAACCTGTAAGTTTTAAGTGAAGCCGAAAAGACAGCTGTCACAGCAGAGCCAGAGACTGGATGTCTGAGATGAAAGCATAAGGATTTCATGAAAGTTTATATCCTTATGAATAAAACTCCAAGCTCTGGGATACTGACTACCAGTCAGGCTGATGCTACCCACGCATGAAACTGGAGAATCCTTTCATGGAGAAAAATAAATAGCCCCAAGGAAAAGATCTATAGGGACTGTTTATCCTCTTCTTTGGACTTCACCTGTCAAATTCTTGCTTGTACACTGAACTTCCAAGCTGCTACTTCGAGCCTTTTTTTTGAAATAGGAGCGAAATCAAGGATCACCAGACATTTGAGGAAAACATCAAACATGAATGAGATCAAAATGAACGATCAATAAAAAAGAACCTAGACAGGACAGAGGAAATACAAACAGTAGAGAAGGTATCAAAGAATATATCATTGGTACTTTCAAAGATTAAGGGGCTGCATCAGTGGAAGCAATACAGACACTAAAACAGGGAGGGGGGTGCAATAGAGGATGAGATAAAGCACCCCAAAATTAAAACTAAGATAGCAGAAATGTAAAAGCTCAGTACAACTTTGGAAGATAAAGTCAATGAAATTCTCCAGAAAGAATATTTTAAAAAGAGTACTTAAAAAAAGAATTAGAGAATCAATCCAGAAAGTTCAGAAGCTTATTTCAGAATGGGATTCCAGAAAGAAGAACACAGAAAATAATGAAAAAACAATCAACATTGTATGGGAAAGTTTGTTAAAAATTAACATTGTATGGAAAACAACTGAGGGACATGAGCCTCCAGACATAAAGAATCGTAAGGGCCTGGCAAATATGTATATTTTTAAGTCCAGAAACATGGAATTTTAGAATACCAAGAGTAAAAAGAAAATGCTAAGAGCTTCCAGAAAGAAAGGAAAGGAAAAAATGGTATCACACAAAGAAAAGTAATTAGAATGTCATGGGATTTCCTTACAGCAGCTCCAAATTCTAGAAGACAATGAACAATGCCCTCATATTTCTAAGAAATAATGTCTTTCAGTTTAGAATTTCATACACAGATGAACTATCAATCATGAGAGTGAAGCATTAGGTCATTTTCAGGCATTCAAAGACTTGAAAAATCTTTTTATTAGTCCATTTTTAAGAAGCCATTCAGGAACATCCTTCAGCAAACAATGCAGTCCACCAAGAATTAGCAGGAATTGGGTCCAGAAACTAAATGTGAGGACCAACAAACAGGGCTCAAGGGAAAGACTTCCAGGTTCAGAACAACCAGTAGACTTAGTTCCTGTAAGAATGAAATTGTGGGAACAGCACAGAACTGATAAGCTCTTTCAGCATGTTTGAGGATGCAGAAGCTACTGATAATGTGGGAAAGATTCCTAGGAGGAGGGGATATCAATATGTATATGGAAAAGCAAAAACTCATGGAAATTGTTTAAAAATAATAAGTTGTGTAAGAAACGCTAGGTAACCATGGTACATTGCTTGGCTCAGCAGATAGCAAAGTTATGGTAATATAAACACTGAAGACAGATTTAACCAAGGATAAAGCTTGTCTGAGAGATCTACATTCCCAAATATTACAAAAGGAGCCAATAAATAATGTATAAAAACAAAAAATATAAAAGAATGTAATAATAACATTGAGAAATAGGAGAAAGGGCATTAGAAAAGAAACTGAAAACTTTGAAGTGGTTGCTTTTGGTAAATATGCAAATAAGAAAGTGAATATTTTTCCTTTTTCATATTTACAAGATCATCACTATAGATAGTAAAAAATTTGATACATGGAAATACAGTTTTACCTCATGGCAATTATTCTGTTATAACTGGTAGTATCCTGTTAATACTTGCTTTTCCATTCAATATGAATTACTATCAATACTACTAGTTTTCAGTACAAGTATTGAAAATACTAATTAATTGAATTAGTATTCAGTTAATACTAATTCAATTCAATATTAATTTATTTCCAGAGGAATATAAAGCATTCTACCCTAAAGACACACATGCATGAAAATGTTCATTGCAGCACTGTTCACAATAGCAAAGACATGGAATCAACCCAAATGCCCATCAATGACAGACTGGTTAAAGAAGATGTAGTACATATGCACCATGGAATACTACTCAGCCATTACAAAGAGCAAGGTCATGTCTTTTGCAGGCATGTGGATGGAACTGGAGCTAATACTAATTAATTGAATGAATATGAATTACTATCAACAGTAATAGTATTACTATTAAGTTAACCATGTATCATGAACATTTCACTTAAATTCATGTAGATCTCGTCACCCTTTTTAATCAATATATAAGATTCATTTTCTGATGAATTTTTTTCTGTCAGTCCACCTTTTACGGACATCAGGATGTTTCCCCTATTTTGCTATTAGCCGCAACACTGTGATGAACACCCCTGTTATAATATTTATGCACATATGCTACGTTTCCTTAGGGAGCATTGCTACAGATGATGCTGCTTGGTCAAAACGTATATTTCAATAAAGATTTCCCCACTGCTTTTCAAAAGAGAGGAAAAATGTAGTGACCTACAAATTGTTTCCCACAAACAATCATAATGTTGACTCTTTTATGTTGTTTAGCTTTACTATTTATGGTTTTGTTGCATGAGTTAAACTTTCTGGGGAACAAAAATTAACATTAATAGAAATAGAAGTTTTATTTACATTCTTTCTAAATTTAAGGAGAATACTTAAACAGTTTGTCACAACTGTTCTGTGAGTAGTTTAAAATATGACGTTTGGTTTGGTTTTCTTTTATTAAAAAACACATTCTTGTTCTAAGAAGAGTTTTAATCAGGAATGAGTGTTAAGTTTTATTTAATATTCTGACATCTACAAAGTTGTTTTCATTAAACACATACACACTATACCCAATAGATAAATTCTTTGCTGTTTAGATATGCAGCAGAATGGATTTTTAAATTATTACTTTGGAGAGCATATCTAAATAATTGTGCTTTGTATCAAAACATGAATTTTAGGAACCAGAATCTGCATGATGAGTTAGTCAACTGTGCTAGAAGAGGATTTTTATAACGTTTTCTTATCTATTGAAATACAGACTATTTGTCTTACCAATTCAGGGAATTTGTTTGTTTTGTTTTGTTTTAACATTATCCTTAAGAATATTTGTAAAGAAACATTTGTCCTTTAATCATGGAGCTGTACTAGAAAGTCTAAAGAATGCTTACAAGCCTTTTTAGTAAATGTACTTGTTTTTCTTTTTTAGGGGCACTGCAATTGCAGGCATTGTTTTTGGAATAGTATTTATCATGGGGGTCGTTGCTGGGATTGCCATATGCATCTGCATGTGCATGAAGAACCACAGGGCAACCCGTGTCGGCATCCTCACGACAACTCGCATCAACACCATCTCCTCCTGTCCGGGTGAGCAAAACTCCAAAGGCTCAGATTTGTTAGTTATTCTCTGCTCCTCACAGAGAGAAGGAAACATTCTATATGGTCACTGACATTATCTCCAGTTTTATCTAGTATTTATAAATACATGTACATTGAAGTTGTAGCTGAATCGAGATTACTTAGATCCAATTAATACAATCCATCTCATTTTTGAAGATATTAATAATTTCAATGTCTGTTTCATTGACTACAATTGCCAGTCAGCCAGAATTAAGATAAATAGAAAATTCACACGCACTGTGTCTACCTGCCAGTGAGTACTGACAAGTAATTATAAAATATAATGTATGTCTCAATAAACTGGCATCTGATCCAATAGATATATCTGTCTTGAGGAAAAGTATTGAAGAAAGTTTTCATATATCTTCATTATGTCAAGAGAACAGCTTTAAACATGATATTAAAATCCTCAACAGACCAGGAACAGTGGCTCACGCCTGTAATCCCAGCACTTTGGTAGGCCAAGGTGGGTGGATCACTTGAGGGTAAGGGTTTGTGACTAGCCTGGCCAACCTGGAAAAAACCAGTTTCTACTAAAAATACAAAAGAACGAAAAAAGTTCAACAAAGAGCAAGGGTGATATATTAATCATTCGACAACTATTTATTGAGAATATGCTAGAAGTTCCACATATAAAAATATATTGAGTACATGTGACTTTATAAACAAAATACTGCATTTTGCATTAGATAATTTCAATAATGCTTTCTAAGTCAATCTGCGCATGTACAATTTGACATATAAAAGGCGGGCAAGTTCTAGATTTAGCACACCCTTAGGATATTAATTTCCCATCTACACTCATATCTTTTCTTTTTCTGTCTCCATAGGAAAAGACAAGGGTACCTTGTACATGCAGCTGTGCTTTGTATTAATTCCCTATTCTGTCCTTCCTCTTTCAACCTTTTTTTATCCTCTATCATCTTCAACTTGAGGGAGCAAATTTCAGATCAATATGGGTATAATTCCTCCTCTTCCTCTTTTGTCAGTTCTTCCTCTTCTATAATATTTTCATACTGGAGTACCTGAAGGCTCAGTCTTGTATCTTCTTCCTTACCGTATCTACACTTACCTCTTTGCTTGTATTAAGAGTATTACAACCTCAGGGTAGTAAGTACCATTTATGTCTATAATACCTTCCAAAGTTATGTATCTCCCATCCAAACCCATTCATTTTATCCCAGAGCCTATTGAACATCTCCACTTGAGTGTATCATAAATATCCCAAATTTGACATGTGTAAACTTGGATTTCTGATCGAATATTTGGATTTCCCCCAATATCCTCCTCCAATCACAGCCTTTATCATTTGACTTGATGGCATCTCTAGCCTTCTAGTTGCTCAGGCCAGAAACCATGCACTCTACCAGGAAAACTTCTTGGCTCTACCTTCAAAATATGTACAGTATTTTGACTACTTCTGACAGTGAGAAGTAGATACTATTATTCCCACCATGGGAGAACGCCATCAGCTCTCACCTTCCTTTACTCTAGTAACATCCTGGCTGGTCTCCCAGCATCTACCCTTGGCCCCCGTGAGCTCTATTCTCAACCCAGTAGCCAGAGTGAACTTTTTAAAGTAGATGTCAGATCATATTACCCCTGTGCTCAGAATCTTCCAGGGGTTCCCCATTTCCCACAGAGGAAGTACTAAAGGATGTGGTTCTTCATTTTATTCAAAGGAAAAGGCAGTTTCTTTACTGAGGCCTTCAAGATGCTGCAAAATTGGCTGCTCTTTTTATTTCCCAGGCCTCATTTCTTTCTATTCTCTCCCTGGCCACTCTGCCTCCAGTTACATTTTTTTCTTTGCTGTTCCATGAATGCACAGGCCACATTCCCACCTTGGGGCTTTGCCTAGAATACTGACTCCCTCACTTCATTCAAGTCTTTGATTAAAGGTCACCTCCTCAATGAAGTCTACCCTGATCACCCTATTTAAGATCGTAATAAGTGCCTTCTGACAGCATCCCAATTTTCTTTGTGCTACTCTGATATGTGATATCTTCTAAGATATCATATAGTTTGGCTAATCATTACGTTCATTGTTCATTGTTCACCTCTTCTTCCTAGAATATGAGCTCTATGAGGTAGAAATCTTGGTCTCTTTTGTTCAACACTCTATTCCAAGCACGTAAGACCAGGCCTGGCATATAACAGGCACTCAGCAGAATGAATGACAAACACGATTCATGAAAAGACCTAATTTAATCATATATCAATACCCTAGGGAATTGACGTTAAGTTTCATCCTGGAATTTACTCACTACAAAAGCAATGTGCAATTTTAAATATTCCCAACTTGCAAGAATAGTGATAGGGTTAGTATAAAGACATTGGGATAAAAGGGGGAAAATAAATGGAATGATTTTTATTATTATTTACACCTCTCAATTTTTTCCCTTGGTCAACCATAACCCAGGAGAAGAACAGAAGAAAGTCAAGCAAAACCATTAATTGTAGAGAAGACATGAAGAATTGTTTTGTGGTTAACATTCTAGATACTCATTAGCTTAATCAAAAAAGTTTAATTGAAAGTAATGTTTAAATATTTTTATAAAATCCTCAATATTTTATTTTACCCTTCTGCAAGTTCAAACTTTGAATAAAGTTAGGTGATACTAAATGCCACTATAGTAATGTAAGGTCATATGTTTTCTGGGGTTTGAAATTTTATGTAGGGGATGGAAACACATTCTTAAAACTTCATAGTAGCATCATTTATACTTTCAGATCACAGGGATGTGTTCCATTTTTATTAAATGCATTGTTCTCAGAACTGAAAAATGCAAGAAACATAATGAAGCACATGCTGAAAACATCGTTACTGCAAAAAGACTAGGTCTTCGAAAGCATAATGTGCATGATTACTTCTCATTTCCTTCTCAGAGTTGCTAATTAAGCTTTTACTTAAAGTTTTAGGAAGCAACACATAATAATAGTATTGAATACTTTTCAAAATCTTTCATTTATGGAAATACAAAATATGTTTACCCACACTAATTAATTAACCCTATGATAATTACTGTATAGTCCTATAGCCCAGAAGTCAGATAAATGCAGAGAATATAATTTAGCAAAGGTGAGAGTGTACAGTGGGGAGGCCTAGAGTAAACATTATTACTCTGCACTAGGTGAAAGCAACATCATTCGCCTGTCATTCCTGACCCTATGTTGGACAGTGATCTTCTAAAAGTTTTTCATTCTTGCCATATTGGGTAGAATGAACAGACATCCTCTTTAATTACAATTATTTTTTAAATTGCCCACATGAAGATAAGAAGTTTCAAGTGTTACATTCTGCTGCTTTTCAGAACTTCAGTGTAAAAAAGGAAAGTGATCTTATTAACCCTTTTTAAAAAGTGGGTTTGGGATATACACATCTGGAAGAAAATAATATAGTAAAACTATAACAAAAGGCTAGGTAAAGATTTAAAAGTCAAATGCTAACAAAACAAAAGCAAGGGATTTCAGTGCCATCAAGAAAATTGAGATTTGAGGTATATTGTTGAGTCCTCGGAAGGAAGGAAGGAAAGAAGGAAGGAAGGAAGGAAGGAAGGAAGGAAGGAAGGAAGGAAGGAAGGAAGGAAGGAAGGAAGGAAGGAAGGAAGGAAGGAAGGAAGGAAGGAAGGAAGGAAGGAAGGAAGGAAGGAAGGAAGGAAGGAAGGAAGGAAGGAAGGAAGGAAGGAAGGAAGGAAGGAGAGAAAGAGGAGGGAAGGACGGAAGGGAGGGAGGGAGAGAGGGCGGGCAAACACTTGGAGAGGGGAATGGGGCTCTTCCTAACAGAAGAATGTCGAAGAATAAATATAGAAGGGAGTTACAGAATTGAAAAAAATTATCACTTTAAATCCATCATAAAGGACGAGTTAGTCAAAAACAATCAACAGATGCTAAATCTGGAGGAGAATGTACTAAAAAGGATATTTGCAGGTCTTAAAGTGTCCACCAGTTTTCTTGTCAGTTATCAGGGGAAAAAATTGTAACTTTCTGTTTACTAAAGTACAGATCAAGATCATATACCTTTGAGTGTGTAACTCTGATGACAACACAATTTCACATATGTAGGTTCTACCTGAAAGATCACAGCCCGAATCTCAGCATGAGAAAACAGCTGACAAACTCAAGCTGAGGAACATTTAATGAAACAACTGGCCTGTAGTCTTTCAAGTGTCTTGGAGATACTTCATTAAGCAATAAACACCCCATTTGCATTCCTGAATTCACAAATGGCAGAAATCTTATTAGTATGTGTACTGACATGAGAAGATTTTTGATTACTCATCAAACCTTTTTAGAGATCACAAACTCATATTCATACTAAAGAAAACTTCTGTGTTTGTATTGAATATTAAAAACAATCTTCGTCTGATGTGTAACTTCCTCACACATCAAAAATTCATACTTGAAAGATTCTCTACAATAATATTGCGACTATGAAAATGCCTTCACCTTGAAGACACTGGAAGAAAACAAAATGAATACAATTAATATGGTCAAGTCTTCGCCCAGGCAAACATGCAGATGTTTTTAGTACAAATCAGAGAATTCAAACATGAAATGAGAAAACCTTCTTTGATGTCATAGTAACTATAGTTACAGAATTAATGCTGCAGACAAAATTTATGAGAATGTTATATGATGAAGTAGAGCTAGCAACTACAAAATTTTGAAGAATTTTGCTATAAAATGGGTAGAGAAAACTGACACATGAAGTCAAGAGGTTTCTTTTTCTTTTTTTCTTATTAAGGAAGCTAGATGGTGGTGCCACGTATTTCGCTATTACACTGATGGTAAAAATAAAGGGAGAAACTGATGAATACAGAAGATAGAAGGGATTGTTGAAAATCGGTGTCCTTAAGTCTACGGAAGAAAGGAATTTGTTACACAAGTAGAGGGGCTAGCTTTTGATGGGATCAGAGACAATTCATTATGTACAACACGATCAGAGATGATTTATTATGTACTGCATATGTAAGACACTAAGTACATACACACAGTTTCAATGAGTTGTAGACTTGGTGGTCTGAGGATGAGGATATTCCCTTTTGCTCCTGCCAATTTTTTCAGTGAAATAAGAAGCAAGTCTTCTGCTGAGAGTGAAGAAAACTGAGCAGGTATTTGAAGTTAAGAAGAAAAAAGAAAGCATGAAACGGGAATCTCAGAAAATGAAGAGTATGAAATGCCTAAAGAAATGTATAGTTTCTGAGCAAGGTCAAAGGCCACCACACTTATGAAAATGGTCATTTACTTAAAATGAATCATTCAGCATGATTGCGCATTTTTCTCTAGTCACATTAAGCTCTAGATATTGATCCAGGATAACCAAAGTGTTGGGTTTAATAAGGGTTGGGGTTCTGCCAGGCAATGGAGAAAGAGATTAGAACACTGACCATAGGTGCAAAAGGGTAATTTTAGTGATGACCCATAAATCAAATCTGAGTAAAGAAGGACACCCTGACAGGAAAGAAGTGACATCAGTTTGAATTCCTTTAAAATTGCCATTAGTAAATTGGAAATCCAGGTGAGATCCAAGATGCAGTAGCATGAGTATTCTAGAAAGAGGTGGTGGTCAGATTTATAAATTAAGATTTACAAAATAATATTGCTATTGCCAACAAGGGTGAAGAGACTTTGAAGGAAAAATAGTGAAGGGACTTGAGAGGCAGGGTTTAGGTGGATGTCGAAATCACAAGGATGATAAGAGAAGTTGTGGAGAAAAGAGAGACCATGGGCCAGATGTTAACTCTTCAGTGAATGAAGGTTTGGGGTAGGGCAGACCACAGATATTGATAACAAGGATGGGCTGGGCGCGGTGGCTCATGCCTGTAATCCCAGCACTTTGGGAGGCCAAGGTGAGTGGATCATGAAGTCAGAAGTTTGAGACCAGCCTGGCCAACATGATGAAAACCCATCTCTACTAAAGATACAAAGAATTAGCTGGGCATGATGGTGTACACCTGCTACTTGTGTGGCTGAGGCAGGAGAATTGCTTGAATCCGGGAGGCAAAGGTTGTAGTGAGCTGAGATTGCACCACTGCACTCCAGCCTGGGTGACAGGGTGAGACTCTGTCTCAAAAAAAAAAAAAAAGGAAGGAAGGAAGTAGTATAAGATCACCCCAGCTACTACAGAGGCTAAGGCAGGAAGACTTCAAGTTCAATCCTGGCCAGGGCAAAATAGCAAAGCACCTACTCCGTCAAAAAAACGGAGGGCGGAGCATGGCATATGCTTCTTTTTTTATGGCATATGTGCTACCAGAGGTTTTAAAGAGGAAGAATAGATAATAGTTTGAAAAGTGGCTATGAAGATTATGAACAACCTGAGCACCTCCTGGCCCTATAGGTGGGTGGCTGTAGGAGAAGCATAGCTCTGCTTTGGTAGTGCTGCTGAGAAAGCCATCTTCTCCTGGAAAATCAGATTTTAATTAGAGTAAAAAGGTGAGGTGAATGTTCCCTTCCACTCCCTGAGTTAACCATCTCGTGAATTCTTCCTTCATCTCAAAACTCAGAAATCCATTCAGCCTTCTCACTGTCAGCAGATGATTTCTCAACAGATCTCATTTCTCAAGAAAACAGGATCAGAAAAGAATTTCATTCTGCAAGCAGCAGTCACATGGTGGAGGCAGGGAGAGAGGATGAGGTGACAGATTGTGTTCCACTGAGCACAATGAAAGGGGTGGGGAAAGTTTGGAAAATTAGTAAGAATCGATGTGCAAAGTTTTCCAGCATTGAGGTCTACAATAAGGAAGCATGTCTTTCTCATGGTGACAGAGGGATGTAAGGCTTGATGGCACTTGTCTTGATGCTATCTGAGGGGAAGGGGAACAATAGGCTCGACTCTACCGAGTATTAGGACATTGTAGAGGATAAATGGGCAGTATCGAATTTATGTGGCTGGGGATGAAGGTAATGGAGGTCTTGCAGGAGCTGTGTGAGTCTTTATTGAAACCCTCTCTTCTGGGTGGGGTTCAGGCAAATTGTGAGTAGTGGGGTTTGGGGGAGAGGAGATGAGAAGGTTTTCAATAAGAAATTGTTATTAAATATGAGGCATGAGAGCCATCAGTTCTACCAGGTATTAAAACTACTCAAAATCAGTAATAATAAAATTGAGTTCTGGTACAAAAAGATATACCTTAGTCATTTGAACAGAATGGGTAGATTATAATTTTATATACAATAAAGGAGACATAGCAAAAGGATGTAAAACATAAGGATTATTTAATAAGCCACATTTAGATAATTTCGCTTAACCAAAATTTAAAATTAAGAAAACATAAACTTTGATGCAAAAATATACCAAATAAATAATAGATGTAGAGAAGCATTAAATATATAAATTTGAATGGGTAAACTCAGAAATAGGTTAGTTATGTATCAACTATCTGAAAAAGAAGATTAATTTTTAAACTGAGAAACAGCACAGAAGAGATTTTTAAATGAATTTTGTTATATTTTGTTATGCATAGGTTTTAAACTTGAGTATGTCAGTAGGGTAAAAATTATATGATACACCATTTTGACAAAGAGTTTTTCTTAAAAGAGATATAATCTTGTGTACTTTTTCTATCTTACTTATATCTTCATTGAAATTAAGAACCTCATTTAGAAACTATCACCAGTCCAGAACAACAAAAAATTCACTCAATATGAATAACAGCAGACAAGATGTAAAACAGTGTCAAACCTAGCTGTTATCAAAGAAATGATCAAGTAAAATAAAGACCTACATTTTTCACGTAATTTACTAAAATATTAAATGATAATGTACTTATATGCCCTTATAAGATGAAACAGTTCTTTTTGAAAGTAGTTTTATAATGTGTTCTAAGCAATAAAATGTATGTGTTATTTCAACCAGCTAATTAATTTCTGGAATTTTATTCTAAACATATAATCAAAATAATTTTTAAAAGTCTATCTGTATATGAAGTTTATGTGATTATAAAAATGTAATCAAAATAATTAAAAAGTCTAATAAAAAGAAGATATTCATCACTACACTAATTATAATAAAAAATTAACCTCAAAATAGCGAATGGTGCATGGAATAATCGTTAAATTGGGGTGACAAAATTATGGATGATTGTCTTCTGTTTCCAGATTTTCTGAAATAATAGTGAAGAGTTTGGCAAAGACCCTGCATCTTCCCACCACATTAGCTTTAGAAATACTGGCCTGAGCAGGTAGAAGAAAACATTACATTTCTTTTCCGAATTTCATGGCATTTCCAAATGTTTTAATACTGTAGACAGCTATATCAGACACTGAAGATAAACGGCCTATTTACCCTACTTAAATAGGAGATTAGAATATTGATTATGAAAGGATTTCAAAGGTACCGTGTCTCCAGCTGCATCCATGCAACTTTTAAGTGTGATTTGATCTATCAAAAAAAAAAACAGGGCCGGGCGCGGTGGCTCAAGCCTGTAATCCCAGCAGGGATTTGGGAGGCTGAGGCAGGCGGATCACGAGGTCAAGAGATCGAGACCATCCTGGTCAACTTGGTGAAACCAGGTCTCTACTAAAAATACAAAAAAAAAAAATTAGCTGGGCATGGTGGCACGTGCCTGTAATCCCAACTACTCAGGAGGCTGAGGCAGGAGAATTGCCTGAACCCGGGAGGCAGAGGTTGCAGTGAGCAGAGATTGCGCCATTGCACTCCAGCCTGGGTAACGAGTGAAACTCCGTCTCAAAAAAAAAAAAAAAAAAAAAAGAACAGAATCTCTTATGATTAATCAGGAATTCTAAAATTGATACTTTGAAAAGTTTACTTCCAGAGAAACTTTCTTATGTGCAAGAAAGAAAGATAATACAGCCCACAATTATACAAATATTATTTCAAATGTCTTCCAGTGGCTGACATTATTTATAAAAGATACACTATTTCATCTCTTGATCAGTAGTCCTCAAACTGTCACTCTTTAACATTACATTAGAACTTTATTGAAGTTCAAAGGTTTTAGGAATAAAAGCCCACTGTCATTTTCATGTTCGACATGCAGCTGCATAAACCCTAGGGATTCTTGCTGAAATGTCCTCCAGCAGTTTTTATGCAGGTGGCAGAATATAAATGCTTTATTACAGACGCATAAACACAGCCATGGCTTCATGACAGAGAATGATGTAGAGTCAGTCTGCAGAATCTGTTGTGTGTGCTCCTCAAATAGGAGGCAGGGAAAAGCTTTGGCAGAAGAACAACATGGAGCCACATGCTTATAAGAAACAGTTCAATGGGTTTCCTGCTGCAACTTCCTATTTTCCATGGAGGCTGCAGTGCTTCATTCTTGGCTTGGATGAAGTTTATTATAAATCTCTTTGTCTCAGTGCTCCCAGATGTAATGAAGTTGAGGAGTGGGTGTAATGCAGAGGGAATGTGTTTTTAGACTCCACAGAAGTTACTCTATTTTGTTGCAGGAAACAGAGCTTGGAGTAGCCCAGCCTCCGAGGGTCGGATGGAGCACCAGTGAAACTGTGTGCATCCTCCTTGATTTATTTACAGAGCTGTGTTCTCAGCTGAATGCCCTCAGCCTGCCCAGCCCACTAGAGACTTGCAAAGCTTTTGCTCCACAAAGGAGTTCTCAGGGGACATCTCATTCCGTTCTGTGGCTCCGTCTTCCTCTTCTCTGCAGTGGCTCATTCTGCTTCCTCACATCCTCCAAGTACAGGGCAGTCATTAAATGGTTCAAATCATCAAGCTCCTGGTAAACATAGGCAAACTAAGAGGATCCAGAAGAAAATTGCCTTAGTCTGTTCTCACACTGCTATAAAGACATACCTGAGTCTGGGTAACTTATGGAGAAAAGAGGTTTAACTGACTCACACTACCACTGACTGTATAGGAAGCATGGCTGGGGAGGCCTCAGGAAGCTTACAATCATGGCAGAAGGTGAAGGGAAAGTAAGCACATCTTCACATGGCCAGCAGAAGAGAGAAAGAAGCAGAAAATTTTGAAACAACATCATATCTCTTAAAAACCCACTATCATGAGAACAGCAAGGGGGAAATCTACCTCCATGATCCAGTCACCTCCCACCAAGTCCCTCCTCCAACATTGGGAATTACAATTTGTCATGACATTTGGGTGAGGACACAGAGCCAAACCATATCAAAAACATAGTTTTTATCTGCATGTTGGTGGAAGCCCTGTGTTTGTATATGTCTGTTAGAAAACTGTCCAATTCTTATTGGAAAAAGTACAAATTAAGGTTGTACAAATTGCAAAACTGCAATAACTTTAATGGCAATAACTGCAATTACTTTTACATCAACCTAATAGAAGACGTTTAGAAAAGTTTGTTGAAATGTTGCTTGTTCTTTTCTGCCATTCTAATATTAAAAGCTTGCCCAATTATTTGCATCATTATGACACTAGTCTTGTGATTTAGGTTACATTCACAGTAGGCAATTAAGGCATGTCAGTTTCCAAGCAGAATCCTGATGATGATTCAACTACTGGCAAATCATCAGATTGGTCGCTGAGGTGGTCGCTCAGATGTTGCAAAATGATTCATTTCTTGGAAACATGGATAAATTTCAGCTCCAGGAGTAATTCTCTTTCAACACTAGAGATGGGGAAGATACCACTACAAAATAGACATTTATGCATAGTCATCATAAAGTATATTAAGAAGCAGAACAGAGGATACTAGAGGCTGAAAAGGGTAGGGAAAAGGAATGGATAGGGAGAAATTTGTTAAAGAATATAAAATTACAGCTAGATAGGAGAAATAAATTCCAGTGTTCTATATCACTGCAGGATGACTACAGTCAACAATAATATATAGTTTCAAATGGGTAGAAGGAGGGTACTAAATGTTCCCAGCATAAAGAAATGATAAATGTTTGAGACAATGGGTATAAAACAGTTACCCTGATCTGATTATTACACATTATATGTGTCAAAACATCACTATGTACCCCACGAATATGTACAATTATTATTTGTCAATTAAAAAATAAAATAAATTTAAAATTTAAAAACTTTTTTAAAACAGTAACATATGGTACAGTAAAAAATTTAAAAACATTTTCAAATAATATTCAGAAAATTAAATTCTTCATCTTCATTCCCCAACTTATTTGTCCTCCTTATTTGTCTTCTTCATATTTCTATCATGGTTCCACCACCTTCCAATTATAGGAGTCCTATACTGGGTACTCAATAGCTCAGCCCCTTCTTTCACTTTCGCCCCTCTCTCCACACACCCAGTCATCACCTAAAGACTTGGCTGCTAAAAGACTGTTAAGATGTTTTTCCCTCCACTTTCGTGAGTCCCTTATAATCCCTCACATATGCCATTACATTGTTGTACCGTTTCTTTGATCTGCCTCTGCCTCTGTCAACTGCTGAGAGTGGTCTTCCCAAAGCATATTCACTACCATGTTCAAAGAATCCCTGATAACTCCGTGTTATACACTCTAATTCTCATTCAGAGCCCACCGTGGTGATACACCCAGATTCCTCATTGTCTTTTCCCATTCTTCCTCTTAGGTACTCATTGCTTGAGCCGAAGGGCCCTCCTGCTTCAATGCTTTTCTCAACCTGAATTGTCCCTCTGCTTCTCTCTCTGCCCCTTCAGCATCATATTTCCAAGAAACTTTCTCTAAACAACCAATTCTAAACACTTTAACCCATGATACCACCTTTTAGAGCACTTATCCTTTCATACCTATGTGGTCTCAACCTGATAAAACTAAGTTTTTGGCAGCCATAATTTATGTCCCCTCCCAAAGTATCTAGCCTAGTGACTTGAACACGGTAGAAATGCAAATGTTTGCTAACTGCCTGATGTTCTCTTCCCCTTCTTTTTCAGCAGTACCACCACCCTATAGTTACGACCACGAGATGGAATACTGTGCAGACTTGCCTCCTCCATACTCTCCCACCCCACAGGGTTCAGCACAGCGTTCTCCACCTCCTCCTTATCCTGGAAACCCAAGGAAATAATCTATCTCCCAGAAGAGAAAATGTGCCAGTCGGCGATCTTGCCTGGAATAAAATGCCTCTACTCAGAAACAAGCAAAAAAGAATTGCTGCAAGGAATACTTTTTGGAGTCAGATAATATGTCAGGTAGAATATCCCTGCGAGGAGATATAGGGTTTGTACCCTGCTCCAACCTGACCCCATCTGGAGTATTAATGTTTGGTTTCATGGAACCACATTTTAAGAGATCTTCTGATCCACCTAAGCACATTCAGAGAAGAGTAATGTGATTGACAAAATATCTGATAATCATGTTGTTTAAGGGCTAGGTGAAGGAAGTTTCAGTATTGATCCTGGAAAAAAGAAGATCTAAGTAGGATGGGAGAATGGTTTGGCCTTCACAAGAAAGCAACTTCATTATATGTAGCTTTAAAAATTAGAATTGGAATTGTTCATTCTTTCATTCATCAATAAATGTATTTTGAGTGCCTAAGAGCGAACTATGTGCCTAGCACTGTTTGAGGTCCCAGTGGAAGTTACAGGAAGGGTACTCTGGTTTTAGTATAAGAAAAAGCCATGACTAGATTGCTTTGTGAAGCTCCTGGTAGAGACCTGCTCTAGAAGGGACAATGAAATCAAATAGATGAGTCCACCGGGCCTCAGAAGTTCTGCTCATCTTTTATGTGGATGTGAAGTGAATTTCTGTTGTGTCTAGGAGTGAATACAACAGAAAGAGTTGAATCTTATTTATATAATTAGGGAGAAAACAAGACCAAAAACAACTCAATAGCTGCTTGAAGCCAAGAACCCTTCAACACCAGCTACTGCCACCTAAAAATCATCTGGTTTTATAGTGGATCAAAATAAAGGTTATTCCAACCAGTGGGAAAAAAAAATTATAGCAAGTTCCATAGGCAGCAGATACTTCGCTTCCGGTAAAAGATGAGGAACCAAATATTCCCAAAGATTTTAGGTCAGGGAGCAAAAATCTCAGACCTTGACCATGATGATACACAACAGGCTTGCAAAAAGAAGTAAGAGAGAGAAATGAAGTTCAGATTTTCTTCCGTGGAATTCTTAAACACTATTATTTTTCTCTCCTTTGTAAAATTTTGGTAATCTATTCTCTTTAAAAAGTTAATGACAAAATTAAGATACGGACATCAAATTGTTGCATTTTAACAAAATGCAAATTTTATGAAGTGCCTACCTTTAGATGTATAAACATTTAATAAGTAATTCTAATGTGCCATATTTTGCTGCAAGTGACCTTACATATATATTTTTATATGAGTTATTTCATATATTTATAAAAATTACATATTGAACACTGGAAATAGATTATTGGATTTTTGTGTCATTTTGCAACTAAATCTAAAATGTTTAATCTAAAATCATCATCAAAATTTAGTGAAATCCCAAAACAGTGCCAAGAATTTTGCTGAATGAAACAATCAAAGCAAGCGTCTTAAGGTTTAAATTATAGTACCTGTACTTGCAGATAAGAAACTACATCGTTATTATAAGTAGCATATTTTACTTTCAGATACCTATAGTATAAAGATATTGATCTGACTGAAATATAGTCTACCTACCAGTAAGGTCTAAAGGCTGAATTTGTTTTGAATAACTTCCTTGATTTTTAAACACTGATGATTTTCTTATATGAGGATGCAAAGCCTTCAAGAGTTTCAGCCTGTTCTAGTGAGGGGCTTCCTGACTTACATAAAGTTTTCAGCACAATTTTAATAGTACCTATGGTTTAATTTATTTTTCTTCTGCCTGTAATCAGACCCAATTATACTGCAGCTATGACTCTCTAAGTGCCAGGGTCTCTGTGATGATTCTGAGGAGGTTGAGCACAAATATACCATATATTCTTTAAGAAAAATCTAAAGGAAAGACCAGCAGAAATAGAGTTTTATCATCTTCACTATCAATAAACATTTATTGCATACCTCCTATGTTCTGCAAATTTTCCACAAATAGAAGCCGTTTCTGTCCACACCTTCTCTCTTCTTTGAGTTGTTCATGGCCTCCCTTAAGGCATTTTACAAACCCATAAGCCTACAATAGATGAGTATTTTTACTATTTGTATTAACTGTCACAATAGCATAAATGTACACATTACCAGTGTATACTTTCGGAGTTCACTGATTGTTTTTATAGATGATGCTTCTTGGGGAAAAATAGTATAGGATGTGAAAGCTTTGAATTATGGTTATTTAAAAACTAACATTTGCTGTGGCCAAAGTGTTTATAATAAGCAATAAAATGAAAGAACCTATTATAACACAGATTATATTTTCATTGTCTTGTGTCCATTTTTTCACTCTCTATTCCTGCTGACTTTGCCTAATTTCTCTGTACAGGAAACACAAGGCTGGAGCCAGGCAGGCTTTATTTTGAATCCTGTTTCCTGCCTGTGTGATTTGAAGCAGGCCACTTCATCTCTGAGATTCAACTTTCTACTCTGGAAAATGTAAATAATATTATCAGTCTCATCACGTTCTACAAAAATGGGATGAATATATGCAAAATTCTAAGCATAGTGCCTGGAACATAGAAAATGTTCAATAAATATTAGCCAAAAATAAATTAACAAAAGAACAATATAATGAGAACAACCTCTAGAACTGTGTGATCCAACACAGTAGTCATCAGCTACATATGGTCATTTAAGTTTAAATTAATTGAAATGAAATTAAATTAAAACTTTACTTCATCTGTCTCACTAACCCCACTGCAAATGCTGCATAGCCTCATGTGGCTAGGGGCTACCTACATTATTGGGCAGTGCTGCTCAAGAGAAATCTATGCAAAAACACAGTGAGATAGCAGGAAGGCACTGAAAAAGAAACTACTCCAATCACCCCCTCCAGGAGAAACTATGGACTTTGTCAGCTAATTGTGATGTCTTTAACTTATATGTGTTGAGAGGCCATTCCCATGGAAGCAAGGCTGTAACTTGTATGAGAACCCATGAGCAATAAGAGGCTTATCTGGCCCTCTCCAGAGCCATAGGCAGGAAAGCCGTTGCAAGAGCTGAAGGGCTGATGATAGGAGAGAGACCTTAGACCTGACGTTAGAGCTGCTGAGACAGAGCCACAGCCCATTCTTAAGTCTGATCAATTCTGTAGTTGCCTACCCAGCTCCAGAAGCCACTACAGGAGCATCTGGGGCTACCTACATGTTCCTAGGTGCAGGGCTATGGGTACCCTTCTGTTTTTTCATAATCTTGTTCGCACCACCAAATGAAGGCAGCGCTCATCATATATCCACTCTACTTCCGACTCGTCCTTGTTTAACCAAACTCATTTTGCCAGCCTTTGGCTGTAGGTGAGGTAGGGCCTGGCACACATCAGACTATATATTAAGCTCATCAAATAATGGAACTCTGGGTACTATTGATTTTTTTCACTTCTTTAAAACAACCTAACCCGAGAATGCCAAAGTCACATGGCCACCTCGTTAATCACCAGAGAGGCATCTAAGGACTGCCATATTCTCAGTCAAAACCTATCTGAAAGGCATAGTTTCTGTTCTCTGACTTGGGGCCCAAGCTGCATGGGATATGGCTGAACTTTGGCAAGTGCAAAACTCTTCTGGTACAACTATACTGTGTAGTGTGGTTCAGTTTAAACAATGTCAGGACCTCTAGTAACAGAAAGTGACATGATTAACTATAAAACAACCCAAAGGCTGGGCACAGTGGCTCATGCCTATAATCCCAGCACTTTGGGAGGCCCAGGCAGGCAGATCACAAGATCAGGAGATCAAGACCATCCTGGCCAACATGGTGAAACCTCGACTCTACTAAAAATACAAAGCAATTAGCCAGGTGAGGTGGCATGTGCCTGTAGTCCCAGCTACTCAGAGGCTAAGACAGGAGAATCACTTCAATTTGGGAGGTGGAGGTTGCAGTGAGCCGAGATTGCACCACTGCCCTCTGGCCTGGGTGACAGAGCAAGACTCTGTCTCAGAAAAATAAAACAAAAAAAACCCACAGATGATTCTGATTTCCAGCCTATTCGTCCCTGCTCAGGCCTCTAACACCTGTCTAATGCGGAGGGAGGAAAGAACCAAAGCTTCAGAGTAACGGAGATTTTGTTTTCTCTCTCATCTCTGTCATGTAACTACATGTTCTGAGCCAAATAACGAAATTTCTGTAACTTCAGTTTCATCCAAAATATATGAATAACACCATTCTTGCCAGGTGGTTGCAATGAATATAAACAGTATATGTAGAACATCTGTCACCAAGATCCTACCTGAGTTGGTGACTTGACAGACACAAATGCATATACATATTCTCTTTCCTTTATGCCCCATTCCCAAGCCATACCACTTCTATAAACAGATGCATTCATTATCCTTGGCTGTGGAACAAATTAACTCAAAACTTAATGGCTTCAAATATTCATTATCTCTGTTTCTACGGATTAGGAATCTGAGGGTGGCTTAGCTGGATTTTGTGGCTCAGGGACTGTCACAAACTGCTGTCATCTCAATGTACAACTAAGAAAGTATCTGCTTCCAAGCTCACTCCCATGTATGGTCATTGACGGGATTCAGTCCCTTGAAGGCTTTTGGGCTAGGGACTTCATTTTCTCACTAGCTATTGGCGAGAAGCCACCCTCAATTCCGTGGCATATGGGGTTCTCCATAGGGCAACTTTAAATGTGTCCGCTTGCTTCCCCAGAGCAAGCAAGAAGAGCCATGGAGCAGAAGACAGTGCTAGCAAGACAGAAGTCACAGACTTTTGAAATCTAATATTGGAAGTGATATTCCATCACTTTTGCCATAATCTGTTCTTTAGAATCAGGATGCTAAGTTCATCTCACGAGGGAATTACACAAGAACACAGACACCAAGAGGCAGAGAGCTTTGAGGGCCATCTTAGTAGTCAGTATACCATAGCAAAGACACTTTATCTTATTCTCCTTAAGTCAATTATTTAGAGTTTAGACAGTGTAGAAAATAATACCTTCCCTCTAATGAGAATGTACCAACTCAACAGCTGAAAGAATCCCAGGCCATGCTTGGCTATGATCAAATTGCTTTTATTGAACCAAGAGCAGAATGGAGCTGGAAACATTCAAGGGCCACATTAACTGGATAAGTGCTACATTCCTAAGAAATATTGAGAAGATACACACAAGGCTTGTGTTTCTCATGAACTTCATTTATGAGCTGTACTAAAGCACATCGTATTAGGTGGGGAATGAAGTACAGCACATACAACATACCTTTACGGACGAGTCTTAAAATAGTCTCAGTTCTAACCTTTGTTTCAACTCTGTTCCAAGATATTTAATCTTCATCAAGAAAATAATTCAAGACAAGTTTCCAGAAGAATGTTCAGTGGATCAAGTTGCTATCTAACCTAATCCTGAATGCCTTCACTAAAAATAAACATCCAATCCAAAGAAATATTTGGAACTGTGGGAACATGTGTTACGAATACTTGCCTTCTCTGGATGCATGAAAGAGAAATAAATCTGTTTTTTAAAATTTTAGACTTTGATTTCCACTTCTTCTCTGTTCTTTTTCTTTCTTTTCTTTTCTTTTTTTCTTTTTTGGACAGAGTTTCTCTCTTTTTTTTGGACAGAGTTGCCCAGGCTGGAGTGCGATGGTGAGATCTCGGCTCACTGCAACCTCCGCCTCCTGGGTTCTCCCATCCCAGCCTCCCGAGTAGCTGAGATTACAGGCATGAGCCACCACACCAGGCTAATTTTTGTATTTTTAGTAGAGATGGGTTTTCACTATCTTGGCCAGACTAGTCTCAAACTCCTGACCCTCAAGCGATCCAATTGCCTCAGCCTCCCAAAGTGCTGGGATTACAGGTGTGAGCCACCATGCCCAGCCTCTGTTCTCCTTTTTCTAACTCAGTCATGAGTAGCTTTTGAGTGTGCACTACCTGCCATTTCTTTTTTTTATTGTTGTTTGTTTTTTCTTTAGAGCCAGGGTTTCATTCTGTCACTCAGGCCGGAGTGCAAGGGAATGATCATGGCTCACTCCAGCCTCAACTCTTGGGCTCAAATGATCCTCCCACCTCAGTCTTCCAAGTAGCTGGGAATACAGGTGCACACCACAAAATTTAGCTAAATTTTTAATTTTTAAATTTTTTTTTTTTAAATAAAGACAGTGTCTTGCTATGTTGCTCAAGCTGATCTCGAACTCCTGACTTCAAGCAATCTTCCTGCCTCGGCCTCCTAAAGTGCTGAAATTACAGGTGTAAGCCACCACACCTAGCCCATACCTGCCATTTCTAAGTGAGGAAGAAGCAAGAGAATGATTTTCTGAATCTTCTTTGGTCATGGCTGACAAATGAATAAGATGTCTTGCATTGTTTTCATGGCCTGCAAGATGAATTTTTCCTGACTAAAATTCAAAGATATCCAAGAGATCTAATTCCCCAGTTTTGTATCTTATTGTGAATGCCTTGATTATCACACATGTGTATCATCTTCCCTATTGACTAGAAAGCCATCCAATAGGGTAAAGCATTCAGAGTTCAACTCCTGCTTTACCTGTGAAAATGAAATTTGGAGGTAAAATGCATCCCTTGCCATCATCTGAACACACAGTACTCATTCCCTTACCTCCTTGCCTGAGAATAGATAAACCCTCGCTCATGCTGCAGAAACCCTCCTCATCTTTCCAGATCTAGGAAAAGAGCTGATATCTGGAGAAGAGGACTCTGGTAATTTTTCTGTGGGGAGCGCTCCCGTGTAAGACCCCTAGTAAATTGGGTCTCACCTTGCGGTGAGTTTGAGCCCAGACACAGAGTCTCCAGTTGGAGGAAGTCGAGCTGAGAAAAGCAGAAACTAAAAGAGGTTTTGGGTTAAAGATAAACTACTGCAGACAATCACTAGATGGCCATGCAGTCTTGAAGTGCACCGTGACCTAATGGTTAACAGTCATGTGTAGCAGTATGTTCATTTTCACAAGCATATTCTTCTTTGTTCTGTCAAGACAGTAGTGATTGACTGTCATAGCTTAAGAGAACCTTCTGTGTTCTGAACTTTTATTAAATAGATAACAAGACCCACCTGCTGGGTTCCATTGTGTATCTGATCTTTCTACTGTAACCACCTAATTTATGTTGTAACTTGTAATTTCACTGTAAAACTTTCTGTTCCCCTTGATCTCACGGAACAATGTATTGAACTGACGTAAGCGAAGTTTCAAGAATGTATATAAATTGACCCTGAGCTAAATAAAGCCGTTGGTGAAGCATAGCCTTCTCAACCCTCCAGACCCCATCTGCCGGGGGGCTTCCGGCCAGCGGAGAGCCTCAGCCCCACTCAAATGTTCTCAACCTGGAAGAGGGAGTGCACGGAACAAAAGACAGATAGACAGTGGGGTCTGGAGGACTGTCAGGCAATGCCAGAACAGTGAATTTATTTGTGCACACCACAGGTTATATACCTTTCAGTGCTTGAGGAGTGACGTACATTCCATTGTCTCTTAAAATAAAATCAAGAACAAGAATCACAAAAAGGGGTACAGAAAGTATGACTCATAATCAAAGGGTGTACAGCAAAGGGACAATAAAGTTTGCAAAAGGGGATCATAAATCTAAACATGTGTTTATCTAAAATCGGTCAAGCAAGCAAGTTTGATCATTAACAAGGTACAGCTGGAACTTTCCAAATGCTATTCTAAATAGAGATAGCCTTTGTCTATTCTTATAGGATCACATGCAAACAATATGAGTGAGTTAGGAGAAGTAATCAAAGTCATAAAATTATTCTGCAGAGTAGGAACTAGGAGGCACACATTGTCTAATAAAACCATACAATGTCCTGTTAGACCACAAGGCCTGAGCTCAGCCATCCTGTTGCAAATGTCAGAGGCAAAAATAGGTGTTTATAGAATCAGTGCAACCAGACTTCCTCTTTTCCTCTTAGCTCAACAGCCCCCAGGAAAGGAGAAACGTGTACGGGCTCAAGCTCAAGATGGCGAGGATCCTGTCAAGGGTCCCTTGCAGGAGTGATCCCCACATTTTTTCCAATCAGAATTAATTGTTTCCCACATACACCTATTTTGGTACCTAATCCAATACCCCTCTTGTAGCCTTGTAATAGATTTGTGTAAATGGCTATCTCCTCCATAAGATTCTAGGTTCTTTGAGAGTCCAGACTATTCCTTGGATATTTGTAGTCCTCAGGGAGTACCTACATGGTATTTGAGACATGATAAAAATGATTGAATAGGCTGGAAGTGGTGGCTTACACCTGTAATCTCAGGACTTTGAGAGGCTGAGGGGGGTGGCTTACCTGAAGTCGGGAGTTCGAGACCAGTCTGACCAACATGGAGAAACCCTGTCTCTACTAAAAATGAAAACTTAGCTGGATGTGGTGGTGCATGCCTGTAATTCCAGCTGCTCAAGAGGCTGAAGCAGAAGAATCGCTTGAATCCAGGAGGCAGAGGTTGTGGTGTGCCAAGATGGCACCACTGCACTCCAACCTGGGCAACAAGAGTGAAACTCCATCTCAATGACAAAAAAAACTTTTAATATATTATATTAAGTAAGCAACTAATATTTGACATGAAGGAATATTAAAACAACTAAGAATTAGAGGAAGTAAGCTTCCAGTGAGTAACATATTCTTTTTTTTTTTATTGCATTTTAGGTCTTGGGGTACATGTGCAGAACGTGCAAGAGAGTTGCATAGGTACACATATGGAAGTGTGTTTTACTGCCTTCCTCCCCTTCACCCACATTTGGCATTTCTCCCAAGGCTATCCCTCCCCATCTCCCCCCCGATGTCCCTCCCCTATTCCCCCCAATAGACCCCAGTGCGTAGTAGACCCCTTTCCTGTGTCCATGTGTTCTCATTTTTCCTCACCCGCCTATGAGTGAGAATATGTGGTATTTCATTTTCTGTTATTGTGTCAGTTTGCTGAGAATGATATTCTCCAGATTCATCCATGTCCTTACAAAGGACACGAACTCATCATTTTTGATTGCTGCATAATATTCCATGGTGTATATGTGCCACATTTTCCCAGTCCAGTCTATCATCGATGGGCATTTGGGTTGGTTCCAGGTCTTTGCTATTGTAAACAGTGCAGCAATGAACATTCGTGTGCACGTGTCCTTATAGTAGAACGATTTATAGTCCTTTGGATATATACCCAGCAACAGGATTGCTGGGTCAAATGGAATTTCTATCTCTAAAGCCTTGAGGAATCACCACACTGTCTTCCACAATGGTTGAACTAATTTACACTCCCACCAACAGTGTAAGAGTGTTCCTATTTCTCCACATCCTCTCCAGCATCTGTTGTCTGCAGATTTTTTAATAATCACCATTCTAACTGGCGTGAGATGGTATCTCAATGTGGTTTTGATTTGCATCTCTCTAATGACCAGTGATGATGAGCATTTTTTCATATGTTTGTTGGCCTCATGTATGTCTTCTTTTGTGAAGTGTCTGTTCATATCCTTTGCCCATTTTTGAACGGGCTTGTTTGTTTTTTTTCCTGTAAATCTGTTTGAGTTCTTTGTAAATTCTGGATATCAGCCCTTTGTCAGATGGGTAAACTGCAAAGATTTTTTTCCCATTCTGTTGGTTGCCGATTCACTCTAGTGACTGTTTCTTTTGCCGTGCAGAAGCTGTGGAGTTTGATTAGGTCCTATTTGTCTATTTTGGCTTTCACTGCCAATGCTTTTGGTGTTTTGGTCATGAAGTCCTTGCCTACTCCTATGTCCTGAATGGTTTTGCCTAGATTTTCTTCTAGGGTTTTTATGGTGCCAGGTCTTATGTTTAAGTTTTTAATCCATCTGGAGTTAATTTTAGTGTAAGGTGTCAGGAAGGGGTCCAGTTTCTCCTTTCTGCACAAGGCTAGCCAATTTTCCCAACACCGTTTATTAAACAGGGAATCCTTTCCCCATTGCTTGTTTTTCTCAGGTTTATCAAAGATTGTATGGTTGTAGATATGTTGCATTGCCTCCGATGCCTCTGCTCTGTTCCATTGGTCTATATCTCTGTTTTGGTACTGGTACCATGCTGTTTTGATTACTGTAGCCTTGTAGTGTAATTTGAAGTCTAATAGTGTGATGCCTCCCACTGTGTTCTTTTTGCTTAGAACTGACTTGGCTATGTGGGCTCTCTTTTGGTTCCATATGAAGTTCATGGTGGTTTTTTCCGGTTCTGTGAAGAAATTCAATGGTAGCTTGATGGGGATAGCATTGATTCTGTAAATTACTTTGGGCAATATGATATTGATTCTTCCTAACCATGAACATGGAATGTTTCTCCATCTGTTTGTGTCGTCTCTTATTTCGTTGAGCAGTGGTTTGTAGTTTTCCTTGAAGAGGTCCCTTATGTTCCTTGTAAGTTATATTCCTAGGTATTTTATTTTCTTTGTAGCAATTGTGAATGGCAGTTCATTCTTGATTTGGTTCTCTTTAAGTCTGTTATTGGTGTATAGGAATGCTTGTGATTTTTGCACATTGATTTTATATCCTGAGACTTTGCTGAAGTTGCTTATCAGTTGCAGGAGTTTTGGGGCTGAGGTGATGGGGTCTTCTAGGTATACTACCATGTCATCTGCAAATAGAGACAATTTGGCTTCCACCTTTCCTATTTGAATACCCTTTATTTCTTTTTCTTGCCTGATTGCTCTGGCTAGAACTTCCAGTACTATATTGAATAGAAGTGGTGAGAGAGGGCATCTTTGTCTAGTGCCGGATTTCAAAGGGAATGCTTCCAGTTTTTGCCCATTAAGTATGATATTGGCTGTTGGTTTGTCGTAAATAGCTTTTATTACTTTGAGATACATTCCATCAATACCAAGTTTATTGAGGGGTTTTAGCATAAAGGGCTGTTGAATTTTGTCAATTGCCTTCTCTGCATCAATGGAGATAGTCATGTGGTTTTTGTTTTTAGTTCTGCTTATGTAGTGAATTACGTTTATAGACTTGTGTATGTTGAACCAGCCTTGCATCCCCAGGATGAATCCTACTTGATCATGATGGATAAGTTTTTTAATGTGCTGTTGCAAATGGTTTGCCAGTATTTTATTGAAGATTTTTGCATCTATGTTCATCATGGATATTGACCTGAAGTTTTCTTTTCTTGTTGAGTCTCTGCCGGGTTTTAGTATCAGGATGATGTTGGTCTCATAAAATGATTTGGGAAGGGTTCCCTCTTTTTGAATTATTGGGAATAGTTTCAGAAAGAATGGTACCAGCTGCTCTTTGGGTGTCTGGTAGAATTAGGCTGTGAACCCATCTGGACCTGGGCTTTTTTTGTGTGGTAGGCTCTTAATTGCTGCCTCAACTTCAGACCTTGTTATTGGTCTATTCATAGTTTCAGCTTCCTCCTGGTTTAGGCTTGGGAGGACACAGGTGTCCAGAAATTTATCCATTTCTTCCAGGTTTACCAGTTTATGTGCATAGAGTTGTTTGTAGTATTCTCTGATGATGATTTGAATTTCTGTGGAATCTGTGGTGATTTCCCCTTTATCGTTTTTTATTGCATCTATTTGGTTGTTCTTTCTTTTCTTTTTTATCAGTCTGGCTAGTGGTCTGTCTATTTTGTTGATCTTTTAAAAAACCCAGCTCTTGGATTTATTGATTTTTTGAAGGGTTTTTCGTGTCTCTATCTCCTTCAGTTCTGCTCTGATCTTAGTTATTTCTTGTCTTCGGCTAGGTTTTGAGTTTTTTTGATCTTGCTCCTCTAGCTCTTTCAATTTTGATGATAGGGTGTCAATTTTGGATCTCTCCACTCTTCTCATGTGGGCACTTATTGCTATATATTTTCCTCTACAGACTGCTTTAAATGTGTCCCAGAGATTCTGGTATGTTTTGTCTTTGTTCTCGTTGGTTTTGAAGAACTTCTTTATTTCTGCCTTCATTTCTTTGTTTATCCAATCAACATTCAAGAGCCAATTGATTGGATAAACAAGCCAGTTCAGTTTCCATGAAGCTGTGCAGTTCTGAGTTAGTTTCTGAATTCTGAGTTCTAACTTGATTGCACTATGGTCTGAGAGACTGTTTGTTATAATTTCAGTTGTTTTGCATTTGCTGAGGAGTGCTTTACTTCCAATAATGTGGTCAGTTTTTGAGTAGATGTGATGTAGTGCTGAGAAGAATGTATATTCTGTGGATTTGGGGTGGATATTTCTGTAAATGTCTATCAGGTTTGCTTGTTCCAGGTATGAGTTCAAGCCCTGGGTATCCTTGTTAATTTTCTGTCTGGTTGATCTGTCTAGTATTGACAGTGGAGTGTTAAAGTCTCCCACTATTATTGTGTGGGAGTCTAAGTCTCTTTGTAAGTCATTAAGAACTTGCCTTATATATCTGGGTGCTCCTGTATTGGGTCCATATATATTTAGAATCGTTAGCTCTTCTTGTTATATCGATCCTTTTACCATTATGTAATGACCTTTTTTGTCCCTTTTGATCTTTGTTGCTTTAAAGTCTATTTTATCAGAGACGAGAATTGCAACTCCTACTTTTTTTTTGCTCTCCATTTGCTTGGTAAATCTTCCTCCATCCCTTTATTTTGAGCCTTTGTGTATCCTTGCATGTGAGGTGGGTTTCCTGGATACAGCACACTGATGGGTTTTGTTTTTTTATCCAATTTGCCAGTGTGTGTCTTTTGATTGGTGCATTTAGCCCATTTACATTTAGGGTTAATATTGTTATGTGTGAATTTGATACTGCCATTTTGATGCTAGCTGGCTGTTTAGCCCATTAGTTGATGCAGGTTCTTCATTTTGTTGATGCTCTTTAGCATTTGGTATGTTTTTAGACTGGCTGGTACTGGTTGTTCCTTTCTATGTGTAGTGCCTCTTTCAGGAGCTCTTGTAAACCAGGCCTGGTGGTGACAAAATCTCTGAGTACTTGCTTGTTGGCAAAGATTTTATTCTTCATTCACTTATGAAGCTCAGTTTGGCTGGCTATGAAATTCTGGGTTGAAAGTTTTTTTTCTTTAAGGATGTTGAATATTGGCCCCCACTTTCTTCTGGGTTGTAGAGTTTCTGCCAAGAGATCTGCTGTGAGTCTGATGGGCTTCCCTTTGTGGGTGACCTGACCTTTCTCTCTGGCTGCATTTAGTATTTTCTCCTTCATTTCTACCTTGGTGAATCTGATGATTTTATGCCTTGGGGTTGCTCTTCTTTCAGAATATCTTTGTGGTGTTCTCTGTATTTCCTGGACTTGAGTATTGGCCTGCCTTGTTAGGTTTGGAAAATTTTCCTGGATAATATCCTGAAGAGTATTTTCCAGCTTGGATTCATTCTCTTCATCACATTCTGGTACACCTATCAAACTTAGGTTAGGTCTCTTCACATAGTCCCACATTTCATGGAGATTTTGTTCATCCCTTTTTGTGCTTTTTTTCTCTAATCTTGGTTTCTCATTTTATTACATTGAGTTGATCTTCGACTTCTGATATTCTTTCTTCTGCTTGGTCAATTCGGCTGTTGAAACTTGTGCATGCTTCGCGAAGTTCTCATGTTGTGTTTTTCAGCTCCTTCAATTCATTCATATTCCTCTCTAGGTTGTCCATTCTTGTTATCATTTCCTGAAATCTTTTTTCAAGGTTCTTAGTTTCTTTGCATTGATTTAGAACATGTTCTTTTAGCTCACTGAAGTTTCTCATTATCCACCTTCTGAAGTCTGATTCTGTCATTTCATCACACTCATTCTCCATCCAGCTTTGTTCCCTTGCTGGTGAGGAGTTTTGGTCCTTTGTAGGAAGTGAGGTGTTTTGGTTTCAGGTGTTTCGTCCTTTTTGTGCTGGTTTCTTTCCATCTTTGTGGATTTATCCACCTGTCATCTGAGTAGCTGCTGACTTTTCGATTGGGTCTCTGAGTAGATGCCCAGATTGTTGATGATGAAGTATTTCTGTTACTTAGTTTTCCTTCTAACAGTCTAGCCCCCCTGCTGTATGACTGCTGAGGTCCACTCCAGGCCCTGCTTGTCTGGGGTATACCTGTAGCAGCTGTGGAACAGTGAGGGATACTACCAGTTTCTTCTGCTGCTATCTTTGTCCCAGATTGATGCCCGCCCAATGTCAGTCTGATTATTCCTTTTTTGAGGTGCCTCTTTGGATATACAGGGCTCAGGAAGCTGCTTGAGGAGATGGTCAGTACTTTATAGGAGCTCAAGTACTGAGCTGTGAGCTCCGTTGTTCATTCAGGGCTGTTAGGCAGATGCATTTAGGTCTGCTGCAGCAGAACTTATAAAACCCCTTTTTTTCCCCTCAGATGCTCTGTCTTGGGGAGTTAGGGCTTTCTTTATGAGTATTCGTTGCATTGTTCTGCCCAGCTAGGAGGCAGTCTAGTCACTATTTGCCTGCCGAGGCTCTGCCCTGCTGCTGCGGGGTCCGCCCTTTTGCCATGGGCTCTGCCCTGCTGCCGTGGGTTCCGCCCTGCTGCCGTGGGCTCCGCCCTCCTGTCGTGGGCTCCACCCTGTTGCCATGGGCTCCGCCCTGCTGTTGTGGGCTCTGCCCTGTTGGTGGAGTCTCTCTGTTATGGCAGGTTGCCTCGGCAACAGCAGGCTGCTTCAGCAATGGGAGTGTACCTCAATAGGGGCGGAATGCATCGGTAGTGGTGGACGCCCCTCCCCACTGAGCTGCACCATCCTGGATTCAGCTGAGCCCACAGTGAAACTCTCAACCCCGAGCATTTCGAATCGCTGTTTTGTTTGTCCCTGTGGGGGTGGGACTTGCCGAGCCTGATGACCTGGCTCCCTGCCTCTGAGCCCTTTCTCTCTCTCTCTTTTTTTTTTAAGTTGAACGGTTGACTCTCTCACAGGTGTTTCAGTCGCCTGCTGATAGAGCACAGGGATCTGTGTAATTTCCCATGCAGCGACCCTCTCCACTGGCTCAAATGACGCTTCCCGGGAATCTCCTGGTCTGGCTCACTGTCCAAGTGCCGTTTAATCAGACGGATATGTTAATCTGCCCTCCCAAATCTCAGATTGCCGGTTTAACAGGGCACCCAGACCAGTGCATTTTGTGTGGGGTGCCACAGTGCTGCGGCGCTGCGGTGCCAGCCGAAACAGCCACGCAAGCCAAAAGGGCTGCGCTGGTGTCCCGTGTCCCTCCTACATCTGGGAATTTCCCCGTTCTGTGGGCAACAAAGATCCGTATAAAAATGCAGCTAGGACTCACCCTCTGTGCCTTCAATGAGAGCTGCAATCCTGAGTTGTTCCTACCACACCATCTTGGAAATCCCTCTCCAGTGAGTAACATATTCTAAGTGTAGTTCATAATCTAAAGTATGGGTCAGACAACTGCAGAAAGGCTGTAGTCTCATAGTTTTGAATTGATGATACATGCTCAATCTAGATAGTTAGATCATGCCTTTAAGCACAGTATTAACACATGCCCTTTCATGAGAAGGAATGTGCTCATCTTGCATGACTCAGTTAGTGGGAACAGGACAACATGCCAGTTTGGGAGAGGCGCTTTTATAATTCTTAAAATTAAACTTCTCGTTTCTTACATAAAAAGAATACCAGTAAAATGTCAGAAAATAATTGCTTCATGAATTATATTTCCATAGAATATGCTTGAATGTAATTTCGACTTCAGGAGCAATGTCCAAAGGATACACTAAAGGTATTTTACTAAAATAAGATGCCATAGTTTTCACATTACCATTCTCCAGGGTATGTTGAGAAACTACTGAATATTCTGAAAAGAAACAAAACCACTAAAATTGGCTGAAAATGGGTTATAAAATTGCAGCCATCTTTTTTGCTATTATTATTTAATATGTATGGAGAGATATAGTGCATTTATCCATGTTCTGAAAAGCAGTAATGCCACTGTAAAAACATTGATTCTTAATGAAATCACCACTAGAAATGTGTTACCTTAAATAATAATGACAATAAGTGTGTGTGTGTGTGTGTGTGTGCATGCACACACAAGCACTGTTCTAAGCAATTTACATGTGATTTACATTTAATCCTCTCAAACCCATGGCATAGGTATTATTATTATCCCCATTTTGCAGTTTCGGATACTGTAAATGTGTCAATTCATAATCTTTGGGCAAATTCTAGTGATAGTCATTGTGCTTTTATTATATTAAAACAATTATATTCCACTCTGAAAACAGGGAAATTTTTATGGGAATATAATTCTAACTCTTTCTTCCCTTAGGATGAGCCTTGCCCAAGAGACTTCTTACTCTCTTATGCAAAGGAAATCTTGGTATAGCTACTCCCCCAGCTCAGTCCTTCAAGTGCTGACAGTGAGCAGTTAAGTTCAGCTTGGGCTCCTGCCTTCTGTACTACATGCAGAATTCAACAACTTCAATGACTAACTCTTTTCTCCCAGTACAGCATAAGTAGCCACAAGGTAATGCTTTCCTGAAACGATTGTTTTGTCAAACTCAAATGAATTAACAGAATAATTCTATCAATTTAGATGAACTCATTATTTAATTTTTATGTGAACTGACCATCATATTGGCACTCTATACACAAGTTCTTCACAATATGTCAGCAGAAAGCAAAATGAGGACCAAATGTCACTTCATTATACAATGGTTTTTGAGCAAATACCTGGCATGACATAAGATACCTAAAAGGGTTGGATAAACAAAATGTTGAATAGAAATGAAAGATAAGATGATCATTGGCATTAAACCTTTTTTGTACTGTGTACATATCCCCTTTCCCTTACCAGATCTATTCTCCACCCCCTCCCCTCTATCTCTGCCCAGGAGTCTACACTGCATGGACTGCATCAAGGACTTCCCTGGATAGTTGTGCTTCTGGTTGAATTTGGCCACTGGGGAGGCCATTCAGGAGATCAGAAGGAAAAAGGAGAGTGAGGATGGGATATTTACTTGAAGTATTTATTTGGATTGTGCCTCTCAAATAAAACTCTCAATTCCCATGGGATGCCTTCTCCAAACAGCTATATTTCTTAGCTTCCCTCCTTGCCCTTTTAGACCTAGGGCTGGCAAAGCTGCCCTATCGATGCTAGTCATGCTAGTCATGGATACAGCACTATCTCCTATAGTTTCCCTTCACTCTATCCACACATTTCATGAACTCTTATCAAATGACTCAATATGGGTGGCCATCTGCCTCTTACCAAGACCCTGATTGAAACACGTTTATTCTTTTAAAAAATCTGAGTCAACTAATATATTAAAATGGACCAGCATCTCTTCTCAACTGTTCTGTGTTTGCATTATGTATTTGAGAAAGCAAGTAGGAGACCTGGGTTCCAGTCTCAACTCTGCCGCTAACCAGCTTTCATATGGTAAAGACTTCTGCAAGAACAAAATGTTCTTAAATGTCTTCTTAAGAACAAAACGGCTAGGCACAGTAGCTCACACCTGTAATCCCAGCACTTTGGGAAGCTGAGGCAAGAGGGTTGCTTGAAGCCATCAGTTCAAGAACTCAAGGGCAACATAGTGGGATGCCATCTCCACAAATTTTTTTTAACTATCCAGGCAGGTGGTGTGCACCTGTAGCCCTAGCTAGTCTAGAAGCTGAGGAAGGAAGATCATAAGCTCAAGAGTTGGAGGCTGCAGTGAGTTACCAACCTGGTAGAAGAGAAAGACTTTATCAGAAGAAAAAAAGAAGAAGAAGAAGGAGGAGGAGGTGGAGGAATAAGAAAAAGAGGAAGAGGAGGAGGAAAGAGGAGAAGGGAAGGAGGGGGAGGGAGTGAGGAGAAGAAAAAGAAAGATATTTATGTGGCCAAGAAACATTAAAAGAAAGCTCATCATCACTGGTCATTAGAGAAATGCAAATCAAAACCACATTGAGATACTGTCTCATGCCAGTTAGAATGGCAGTCATTAAAAGGTCAGGAAACAAAAGATGCAAGAGAGAATGTGGGGAAATAGGAACACTTTTATACTGTTGGTGGGAGTGTAAATTAGTTCAACCATTGTGGAAGACAGTGTGGTGATTCCTCAAGGATCTAGAACCAGAAATACCATTTGACCCAGCAATCCCATTACTATTTGTATACCCAAATGATTATAAATTATTCTACTATAAAGACACATGCACACATATGTTAATTGCAGCACTGTTCACAATACCAAACACTTGGAACCAACCCAAATGCTCATCAATGATACACTGGATAAAGAAAATGTGGCACATATACGCCATGTAATACTATGCAGCCATAAAAAAGGATGAGTTCATCTCCTTTTCAGGGACGTGAATGAAGCTGGAAACCATCATTCTCAGCAAACTAACACAAGAACAGAAAACAAAACACCGCATATTCTCACTCAAAGTGTGAGGTGAACAATGAGAATGCATGGACACAGGGAGGGGAACATCACACACTGGGGTCTGTGGGGGGCTAGGGGAGGGATAGCGTTAGGAGAAATACCTAATGTAGATGACAGGTTGATGGGTGCAGCAAACCACCATGGCACATGTATACCACAAACCTACATATTCTGCACATGTATCCCAGAACTTAAAGTATAATAAAAAAAAAATAAAAATAAATAATAAAATGTACACGGCAGCAATCAAGAATGAACAAACCAATAAAAAGAATCACATAGACTTGTAGAGACATCATGGGAACATTTTTGTGTAACACTTACTAAGTGAGAAAACAGTCACAGAAGAAATGAGAGACTTGTTCAGAGTTCCTGCTGATGGGACAGCCTTTTGGTAGCAGCCCTTGGATACAGACTCCAGTTGCTTGCCACTTCTTTCAACTCTCCTACTTTTTTAATTTAACACATAGCACTTAATGTGTATGTGTAAAAGCACTATTTTAAGCTCATGCAATTATAATGTTATCTGCATTTAACCAGCGAAAAAACTGATTTTTAGAGACATTAAGTACCTCCTCCAAGGTCGGTCACCTCACCATGGCAGAGGAGTCAAGCAGGGAGACCACAGCATCCTTGCTGTCATCCACTGCACTGTGCCATCTCTCTACACAATTGTTGGTTCAGGTTGTTATTGGCATGCGCTTTCCAAACTCTGGGCCTTTGCACATTCTGATCCCTATCTGGAACATAGCTGACTCTTTCTCATTCCTCAGGTCTTACTTTTTTTAATTTTTCTTTTTAGAGACAGTCTCACTCAGTTGCCTAAGCTGGAGTACAGTGATGCAATCGTAACTCACCGCAGCTTCCAACTCTTCGGCTCAAGCGATCCTGTTGCCTCAGCCTCTGCAGTAGCTAGGACAATAAATGCTCACCGCCATGACTAGCTGATTATTTATTTATTTTTTGTAGAGATGGGATCTCACAATGTTGCCTAGCCTGGTCTCCAACTCCAGGCCCCAAGCAATACGCCTGCCTAGGCCTCCCAAAGTGCTAAGTTTACAGACCTGAGTCACCATGTCAGTCAGGTCTCAGGTTAAATACCAAACCATAAAATAAATCTTCTCTGACAACTCAATCTGAGTAGGTCTCCAACAGCACCTTGTCCATATTTCTGCATCAACACTTCCTACACACTGCCTTCACAGCACTTATCCCAAGATGTAATTAAATAAATGTGTGTTTACTTCCTTCTGCTCTGTGCCCTTCCTCCACTGGACTGTAAACTCCCTGAGAACAGGGGCGTGTGTGTGTAATGCACAACCCTATACCTGGCACTCACTATAGGCACTGAATAAGAAGTATTATGTTAGTTTAATTATGAAATATGATTTGTAGAGCCATAATCCAGAGTGTAGAATGTAGTTGCACAAATACTCTAATAAGGGCAAAGTTGGAAATAAGTCCAAAGTTCTTAAATTCAAAGTAATTATAAGAAGTAGGTAGCTTCCTCCCTTTCTACCCCTTTTCTATGCTTCCTTTTTAAAAGGGTATCATTTGCAATGAATAGTGGTACCACCACTGTCACACCAGGTCAAGAGGCTTTTAAAACAGTGTAGTAGGACTCCAGGTGACGCAATGTCTAGAAAGATGCTAAAGGTATTCAGGGCATCACAATAGACGATTGCATTTAAAAAAAGAATGGTCCTGCCCTGAATTTTTCTCAAGATTTCGATTCCTCAGGTATCCCACTATCAACCCCAAAGAAAAAAATAACCTATAATTACAGAGGTATCAATACTTCTAAAATACATCAAATATTTAATGACTCTACCATGCCATTAGCAATGAATCGCTTAGCTGCCTTTGCTGACCTGAGGAGCAGGCGGGTTTAAGAAATGTTCTACTTCTATTCTCTTCTTCAACCTTTAGAGACTGGTGTTTAGATAGCAAGAATATTTCTTCTTTTTTTTTTTTTTTTTTTGAGACGGAGTTTCGCTCTTGTGCTGGAGTGCAACGGCGCGATCTCGGCTCACCGCAACCTCCGCCTCCTGGGTTCAGGCAATTCTCCTGCCTCAGCCTCCTGAGTAGCTGGGATTACAGGCATGCGCCACCATGCCCAGCTAATATTTTGTATTTTTAGTAGAGACGGGGTTTCACCATGTTGACCAGGATGGTCTCGCTGTCTTGACCTCGTGATCCACCCGCGTCGGCCTCCCAAAGTGCTGGGATTACAGGCTTGAGCCACCGCACATGGCCGGATAGCAAGAATATTTCAAGTTGCACTTTGACCTCTCCTGCCGAAATTCTGTTTAGGCAGTTCTGTTTCACCCAAGTAATGGTCACGTGTCCATGCTCCCTAGGGATGGATGCGCATATCCATTGTTCAAGTCAGGACATATCTTTCCCTGACAGCAACCTGCAATCTGTTCAGAGAAAAGATGCAATTTATTGTTGGTCAAGAGGTTGAGCTGTAACTTGTGGAAGCATAAGTTGCTGGGGTATGAATAATTGATACTAGACATAAGTCCTTTTCATGGTCTCCATTCGTTAGGGGGAAAATCCAATCAGGCAGCACTGTTTTCATGTCACTGGGTTTGAAATATGTCTTTGGAAATAAAAAACATTGGCTTTTTACATGTGCTGAGCATGGAATTAAGTGAGTTAGACCCTGTAACTGTAAGATACCATTTACATTAAAATATTAAAGGCAACATTTCTACCTAAGAAGAACGAAACAGAAAATTACTAAAATGGGTCAGTTGATATAATGACATCGCAAAGCCCAAGTTCAAAAATAAGGCTGGTAGATTTCATAGGAAGGAGATGATAAACTCTTCCCACAAGTTATCAAAAAGTAAGCTTGGGATATTTGTGGACACCCTTTTTAGAATCACTTTCATTCATTTATTTCATTCACACAGGCATTTATTCAATCAACAGATTTTTATTGGGAACTTACTGTGTCAGACACTAAATGCTGGGGGTATAGCAATGAAGAAAATTGGCATGATCCTTTAACTCATAGAGAATACAGTAATCTCTCTGTACTGTACATGAAAAAGGTCACTACAAAATCAATTCATCAAATTCAATTGCATAAGTGCTGTGATGACTGATTGGTAGAAGATGCAACCTTAGAGGTCATTAAACTTGACCCTGTGATCTCAAAGGTGAGAATACTGAAATGGTGGGAAGTGAAATGCCTTAGCTCATTGTAGACAGAGAATATAGCAGGCCCAGGGGTCACATTAGTCAACATAGATGAAGTAGATGGGGTCTTCTATAGACATCAAGCTAATGAGAACATTAAAAGGTAAAATTCAGCCAGGCTCAGTGGCTCATGCCTGTAATCCCAGCACTTTGGGAGGCCAAGGCAGGTAGAACACAAGGTCAGGCGTTCGTGACCAGCCTGGCCAACATAGTGAAACCCCATCTCTACTAAAAACACAAAAAATTAATCAGGCCTGGTGGCGGGGGCCTATAATCCCAGCTACTCAGGAGGCTGAAGCAGGAGAATGCTTGAACCTGGGAGGTGGAGGTTGCTGTGAGCCAAGATCACATCACTGCACTCCAGCCCAGGTGACAGTGCAAGACTCCATCTCAAATAAATGGCAAAATTATTTGTACATATGCTTGGCTAAAGTGAGGATCATAGCTAATGTCATCTAAATATTTTTCCTTAAGAACATGTATCTTCAAAATCTGAGAATCTGAAAGGTTTTTTTTTTTTTTTTTTTTTACTGTTTTAATGTAACCAGCAATGATTGTTTTCATTTGGTCTTGTTTATTAAACCTATCAGTTATACATCTGTACTTTACTTGCTTGTCTATTACCTAGTTGGTTGGTTGTAGCAAGGCTCAACCATTTCACAGCTGTAAAAGCCCTTTATAAAGACACAGATCATCAATTCAGTAAACTAGGAGATGAGCTGTGCTACATAGGCCTAACTTTGTTAATATTCCTTCATTCATTCAACAAATCCTGACTGAGCACATTACTATGTGTCAGTCGTGGTCCTAGAAGCTGGAGATTTTTCAGGGAACAAAAAATTCCCTGGAGTTTCATTCTAATGGAGGAGAACAGAATACAAACAAGTAAATAGTGCATCAATTATGAAAAGGCTCTGAAGAAAAAAAGCAAGCTCAAAGGAAAGAGTAGCAGGATTGGGAAACAAAAAGGCTGGGTTTTTTATAGGAGAGTCAGGGAACTGTTGATACAGTACCACTTAAGCATGAACTTAAAGAAGAAAGGGAATGAGACTCACTAGTACCTAGGGCAAAGGTGTGCCAGGAAGAGGAAACAGCAAAAGCTAATCCTCTGAGGTAGGGGAACACTCAGCCTATTTGAGGAAAAGGAAGGAGCCCATTGTGGCTGAAGCATCATGAGTGAAAGTAGAGAAGATGAAAACAAAGTCATGTAAGTATCAGAACACAGGTCACGTAAAGCCTTGTAAGCCATGGTAAGGAGTTTGGATTTTATTCTGAATGAATTGGGAAGTCAGTGGAAGATATTGAAGCAAAAGAGTGATATGTGTGTGTATATATATACACATATATATACACACACACGAATACATAGTACATACTTATAGATGCTCATCAACTTATGATACTAGCTACATAAGTTAGTATCCAGATAAACCCACTGTAAATTGAAAATATTGTTAAAAAATGCAGGGCTTAAAACCTAGACAACAGGTTGATAGGTGTAGCAAACCACCATGGCGCAAGTATACCTATGTAATAAACCTGCACTTTCTGCACGTTTCCCAGAACTTAAAGTAAAATAAAAATACTTTTCAAAAGAAAATGCATTTAATACACCTAACCTACAAAACCTCATAGTTTGGCCTAGCCTACCTTAAACATATTACATTATATATATATGTGTGTGTGTGTGTGTGTGTGTGTGTGTGTGTGTGTGTGTGTGTGTACATATATATATGCAAAGAGTTAGTATAATGTGTGTTTGTTTCAAATGAAAAAACTGTGTAAGATATATCCCTTTGCTACAATATATAATACTTGTATTAATACATTGCTCTTAAGATTCCAAAATGTTTTGATTTCTATAACTGCATTTTTATCCTCCTGTTATAGATGCTTGATGGTGGCATATGAGAGAGATAGCTGTGAAATGAAGATATAGGATTAATGCAAATATGCAAATACACATTCTGATACCATTTCAAATTAAGCCACGGTTATCTGTCCCATCACAACATTCATCAACTTCCCAGCAGAGTGCTTCCTCTAACATAGCTCTAATTGACATGTGTAGAGGATAAACAAAAAAGAAAATCTTGGGAACTGGGTCACTGCCATGGATGTTGAAGGAGTTGGAGGTGTAGCTGGGTTGTTGAGTAGTACTGGGAATGGCTGCTAGAGAGGTGGTACCAGAATAAAATCAGGCGTAATTCAAAGTAGGGTGTTGTGGTTTCCTGGAGATTTTTTTTTTTTTTTTTTTTTTTTCATTTTAAAATGTTTCCTTGTGCCTGGAGAATGCTGGCAAAACTCTAACCAGCCCTTCTTAGCCTGTTCACCAGAAGTACACCCAGAAATAAAACTTCCCAGCACAAGATGAGGTCTCAAAAATTTATTTTCATTTTTAAAAGGCCTTAGGTCTTCCCTTTGGAATTTTCTACTAGTCTGTTTGCAGTTTCCTGGACTGGAGCATCGGGTTCTTCATATGGTTCTGTCTACGCTTCTGGATGTTTATGATCTATATGATACTACACAAGATTCACTGCTGATTTCATTCATTTTATGGAGGGTAGATAGGGACAAGAAGGGTTGTATCAGATAACATAAAAGTAAGGGCTGATAAGGCCTTGGTTTTTACAACTGTTCTTATGGAATATTTTATTAGTTTTCTGCCAGAACTAAGATGTCCCATAGCACATGAGGACTTCCACCTCCTAAAGGTATTGCAATTTGTGGGATATTTAATATCTTTTGGAAGTAACTTTGAGCAAAGCTAAAGGAAAAATGGGAAATGTTATTTTTCTGTGTGAAGCAGGCTCACTGCACACAGCAAACCATTTTCTCCGAATCCAGTGAGACAGAATACACTCATATAGAACAACTCACGTGAAGCAGATTTACTACTTAAATAGGCAGCAAAGGACAGCAAAAGCCTAAGATTCATTACAAGCCAGTTCCCCAAGTCTCAGGAGAGTTGCTTGGTACGAATGGAGTCTTGACTGTGCTGTGTGACTCTCCATTTGCACTGCAGCTGAGGGACCCTGAAAAGCAGGTTGCCCTGAGTTTATACCCTAGGGTCATATGAATCACTGGACTAAAGCATTGGAAGACGTGCTGCGTCTAGTGGGAATAGAACCCAGGCCATTTTAGCCAGTCCCTCCCTATCTTAGGACATTACAGTCCCAGCACATTCTACAGTTATTATTAAGAATTACATTAATGCAAGTCTGTCTGAGTGGCAAAAAAATTTTTTTGATATAAAGAAAGGAACTAACAGTGAGAAAGTGGGGAGAACTGGGTCAGTCTGTCCCACATGTGGTTCTTTGCCTTTAAAATGAATTTAAGGCATGTCTATGCTTCCAAAGTTGGAAATGTTTAGTCTATCACCAGGAAAGTCCAATTATCCCTACATTTCCCATGACCAGTAATTAGCTGTGTGTCTGATGCTTATTTAAACATTCATAAGTAGGAGATGGATGTGGAGATGGTAACAAAATATAGAGAATCCATTTTAAATTTATGAATGTAAAATCGTTGCTCATTCCCAAATTAGTCAATTACAAAATTAAATTTACAAACCAATAAAATTTCCATGTCAGTTACCAGATTTTAATCTCTTATCCCCATATAACAATCAATGAGAGCCTCAAATCTAAAAATAGCAATATTTTCATTCTAAGATTAGTGTTTTCCTTGAGTCAATAGTTCATGGCATTTTTTAGCTTTCTCTAAAAGCTACTCCAGTAAGATGAGTCAAAGTAAAAGAAGATAAACATGGACATTTCACAGAAAACTGCTATCTTTATAATCAAGCTTTTTTTTCCCTAAAATAACAATGTTGTTTTCTAACTCTGAGCCAAAACAAGATGAGCCAGGGGTTCAATGAGTATGTTCTAATGAAGTACTGCTATTTTGATCCTGCCTTAAATGTTCCTATTTTATATTGCTGAGTGACATAAAAAATACACAAAGTCTTCAATAGATACAGAACAAAAATTAATTGAACCCAATATTTAAATCACTAAACCATCCTATTTCCTAAGATACATCCAATGAAAAACAAAATATTCTAATTTCCCTGAAAAAAGGGGAGGGGAAGGAGAAAGGAGCTTATAAAGCTCTCACCTGCTTGAGAAGGATGTGGACCACTGCCTCCAAATATGGATTTGGAATAGCTAAACAAATTGACATGGTTAATAATTTTTCTCTTCGGCTCTCTGCACATGATTCAGTCTCAACTACTGATCCCTAAACAATTTTTATTTGTCTAAAAGCAGTGGAATGTTTTTTAAAAGATATGGTTCAAACAAAATTTTGAGGCTTGGGTTTATCTGTGACAGCTGCCTTTCTTCTGACTTAACTTCCCCCAGCCCTATGGTGCATACTTGCTTTCAACACCGATAATGAAAAACGGTCTTGGTTATTTTTCCTCTTCTATGATGTAAATTTTTCCAGGAATTGGTCTAGAAAGGATATGAGATGTGTGTGTGTGCATGTGTGTGTGTGTGTCTGAGAGAGAGAGAGAGAGACAGAGAGAGAGAGTGTGTGTGTGTGTGTGTGTGTGTGTGTGTGTGTGCAGTGGCTGCATGTGCACTTTGAAGTTAGAGTTGGATTTGAATCACAGCTCAACAACTTACAAGACCTTGTTGAAGTTACATAATTTCTCTGAGCCCTAATTTCCTCACTTGCAAATTGTTAAGTCACTTAGTATGATCTGGTGCTTTAACTGCTTCCAAGAGCTGTCTGTGATGGCTAACTCTGTGTATCAACTCAGCGAGACTATGGTGCCCGATTGTTTGGTCAAACACTAGGCTTGATGTTGCTGTGATTCTGTAGATGTGATTAACATTTACAATCAGTTGACTTTAAATAGAGATCACCTTCCATAGTGTCAGTAGGCCTCACCTAATCATTTGAAGGTCTTAAGAAGAAAGACTGAGGATTCCTGAGGAAGAAGCAATTCTGCCTCAAGACTCCAACACGGAAACTTCACCTGAGTTTTCAGACTACTGGTCTGCCTTACAAATAGGGACTTGTCAACCCCCAAGTTCACATAAGCTAATTCCTTAAAAATTAATATCTCAGCTGGGCAAGGTGGCTCACACCTGTAATCACAAATTACAATTGTAATTTGGGAGGCTGAGGCAGGTGGATCATGAGGTCAAGAAATCGAGAGCATTCCATCATGAAACCCTGTCTCTACTAAAAATACAAAAATCAGCTGGGCGTGGTGGCTCATGCCTATAATCCCAGCTACTCTGGAGGCTGAGGCAGGAGAATAGTTTGAACCCAGGAGGTAGAGGTTGCAGTGACCCAAGATCGTGCCACTGCACTCCAGCCTGGCAACAGTGCAAGACTCCATCTCGAAAACAGAAAAGAAAAGAAATAAATATCTCTCTGTATACACACACCCATACCATATTGGATATATTTTCTGAAGAACTTTGACCAATACACTAATTCACACTGTTGTTACGATGATGAGAGGATAAGTTCTGTGTGGTGCTAGATAGTAAGTATGCAAAAAATGCTGGTTTCTTACTCCTTTCCCACCTCCTCCCAAAATGTTACAGGCAGTTCACTCATAAGGCTAGCTCTAAAAGCAAATTGGCCTTATTCTTTGATGTCTCAGGAGAGTCAGGGAAAGGAGCAAAAGAGAGAATCACAAGGGATAGATGCTCCCAAGAGGATGTAGCTATAGGTGTTGATCTGTCTTTTGCTATAATTTACTCAGAAAAGCTGCCTTGGACAGAAAAATGTTTAAGTCCAGTGTGTCACTTAGCCCAGGCTGGATCTCACTCCACCAGAGAAGGCCAGATGCTAGCTGGAGTCTCTACATTTTAAATGAAAGCTATCAGCCTAGTTTTTGAACATCATCTCACATCAAACTCAGGACCAAACTGTGCTTCACTTGGGCTCTGGCATCTAAAAAGTAAGTGGAGAAAAAGGATTTAAAAATAACCTCATCAGGAAAAACATGGCAAAGTGAGGCTAAAGTTCTTTTCTGTTGCTAAATGTGATAAAAATAATGCAATTCATTAAACATCATCACTGCTCTTTATTCAAATTTCTAAGGAGAACTTAAACCAAAGTCAGTTCAGTTACAGTGCTGACACTATTCTCATAAGACAAATTGATACCATATTATTTCTCAATAACTAGACAAATAATTCACTCTCTTATCTCTATCCAAACTCTCTGACATCTTTCTGGAATGGTTTAAACCAATTTCTACTGGAAAAATATTTAATGTTGTGATCATTGCTTCAGAAAACATAATCATGAACTTCTATAATCCAACTAAATCAATTTAAGACTTCAAAATTTTGTCAGTCTTCTTTATATATTGAAAACTCATGTTAAAATATATGTGTCTGGAGAAGACATGAGGATCAGGTGCACTCAGGCCATAGAGTATAAATTGGGCAGCTCTTCCTGAAGAGCAGCTTGGTAACATACACCAAATTGCCAGATAGGTGTAATCTTTTAACTCCATGCTTCCACTTTGAGGAAATTGTCTAAAAGAAATAATGGTATACATATGCAAAGATATGTGCATCCAAATCGTAATGGCCATGTTAAATATGACAAAAGACAAAAATCAACATAATCGTGCATCAAAAAGTCTCAACTCATGATGCTCATGCATTCCGTGAAATACGATACAGCTACCGCAAGTGAATCACACAAAACTATGTTATGTCCACATTATATAAAGCACAAAAAAGAGAACGTATAGTGTGCTCCCATTCTGCATTTAAACAGAATTCTGTGAAATCAAGGGAACCCACAAGAAAATATTTAAGTGCTCATAATCCTACAAATAATGATTTAGGCTGAGATCCACAGTACTATGCAGTACATTCCTCGGTATCTCTAAATCTGTGGAGGAGCATGAACAGCCTGCCAATGAATGCCTTAAGTATCCTGAGGACCAATTCCAAGCACTGTCTGCTATCATTGACTCTATTGTGTGTAATTTGACAAAGCTTTTGTTATTATCTCCGCTGGAGCTATTTTTACATTGTAAGTTTGTGTAGTAATTTTTCTCTGGGTATTTTTCCATTGATTCTCACAACAAGCCCTTCTAAAAAGGAAACTTAAGCCAGATATGTTTCAACATGTGTTCAGTGGTAAGGAATGCTCAGTCATTTTTGAAGAGGGATGATGTGTGGAATAGGGAAACACCTCTCATTTGTCTATTAAGACAATAAACTAAAAGGCAGTAATCTGACTTTCTGCTCAAGGACTCAACTGTGAATAGAGAGCATAATAAATACAGCTTCTTTTAGCTTATCTGAAAAGGTGATAGTAAAATGAAATTAATATAAATAAACAAATTAATAGAGAATAAGATGATGAAATGTAATAGATAATTTAAGAGATCCTGGAGGCCCCTTGCTACATCAGTCTTAGTCCTTGAATTTCTGCATAGCCAGGGAGGTGGAAAATGGTCCCTGGGGAGGAGCCAGGGCAGAGTGGGAGAAGAATCTGGAGGGCTGAGTATACCACCTATCTGGTAAATGGTATGCAGTTATTTTCATATTTTAGCAGTGGTACTGCCCCTCATTCCCAGGGTACATCATTGATTTTTCCAGCTGATATTGAGACTAGAAAGCATACCTTAAGTCAATGTTTCTCAATGTATATTCCTTCAAGTTAGTGATTCTAAAATGTGTGTATTTTGCTTTCCAAAGGACATTTTTTGGTGGTCTCAACTTAAGGAGAAAATACCAGCATCTAGCAGGCAGACATGAGAATCCTGCTAAAGATCCCACAGCTCCCACAATAAAAAATAATCTGGTCAAAAATGTCAATAAGGCCAAGCTGAGAAACACTGCCTTAAGCATTATGCATAAAAGAAACAATAAATTCTTCTAATCATTTTTCTTGAATTAATAATTGATATTTCAATGACCAGAAAAAAAGATTTTAATCCAACAGGATATAACACAAAAACATCTTTGACACTGCTAATATCTATGCTTGTCATAATGTGAACTATATTTTTCTTGCTCTTAATAAAAACACAGGAAACCTCAGACTAACATCTTCAGATTAGTTCAGACATTCCAATGAAGAATCATGTTCTATTTTCAAAGTCAAAATGCCATGCACAGATTCTTTTAGAAAGTCTTCATGTTCACAAAACATAGTAAGTTATTTCCTGCAGAGATCTCAGAAGATTAGACCACTAACATGAATGTGTGAATGAGTAAATGTCACATGTAAAATTCCTGAGACAAGATGCTTAAAATTCCTGAGACAAGATGCTTTAGAAACCAAAGGCCACTGGTTCTTCGAATCCACTTCAGCAATTTGAGTGTGTGTGTGTATGTCCCTGTGTGTGTGTGTGTGTGTGTGTGTGTGTGTGTGTGTGTGTGCCAACAATCCCAGATGTGACATTGCTGAAATATGAGTTTGCAAATGTGCAATGTCGCACATTAGAGAGAAACTTCCATCTATACTAAAAAGAGGAAGACTCAAATGCTTCTTGAGAGGAAATGTTTTACAGTCCTATAATTTATTATTCTAGTATTTAGCATTCATTAGAAATAGCTGATTATTAAAAACTGTATTTTTTCAGGGCGTATTTTAAGAAATACTGAATTTAAAAAGAGAAACTGCCTATATGAGCCAATGTACAACCTCAGTGAAAGGTCCAAAGATACATTTTTTCCTAAGAATTATGTCAAAAAACCTGTCCTATTTCTATTAATTGTCATTAATTTGTCATTGGTACAATGTGAAGTTGGAGAGTACTTTGTAAAGAGCTTATCCAAGGCTAGCTCCATTGTGGATCAACTCATCATTCTTCTGGCTTAGGAGAAAGACCTTTGCACAACTTGGTTTTGTTCAAGTTACTGACAGTACCAACAATGCATGTCCAAATACTTCAAAAATTGGCACTTCTTTAAATAATAAGAAAAAATGGTCATTTTAAATTATTTTTACTCCTCGAACTTTTTAGGTATTTCCACAGTTGTAGGATTCCAGATATAATACCCATCTTTAATTTTCATGACAAGCCATCAGCAGAAAAAAAGTTTAGAAAAAGAAATCAAAGTCATACATTTTTTGATATATCAGGATCTAACTAAAAAAAAAAAAAAAAAAAGCATAAACCAGCAATTTATACCATGAGCAAAATTTGAAAATATCTACCGTAATTTTCTCCTACAAAATTCCACTAATTTGCACAACAATGTGAATGTACTTAAATGCTATTGAATTTGTACACTTCAACACGATTAAAAGGGTACATTTTTGCTATACATATTTTATCACAATAAAAGAAATCCCATTAGAAACTACAAGGGAAAGTCAGTCCATGGAGTAAAAATTTTCAAAATGAGTCTCTTTCTAGAATCATAGAAATGTATTAAAAATTTGAATCCGTGCTAGAATTTCAGCATCAACAACAGTTTCTTACTCCCTCTTTATAACCTCATGGTGCTGTGCATACTCATACCAAAATGGTCCATGTGTTGAATGTGTCTTGTGCCATTTCTCAGGTTCTTTTGGCTCAAAGTTTTTCACTGCAACTGTCACTCAACAACCACCTCATTATCATAGGTGTAGCCTCACAGCACCTTTCCTCAGATGCACCAATCAGCTATCAATCCTGCTCTAGGGCTTCCCCTCTTCTACTGCCTGGTAGACCTGTGGAATCTGCCTGGCCATTCTGATAGGTGTGTAGCACTGGAGACGTGAGAGAGTTAACAACACATGGGAAAACAGGCAACTCTAAGACACATTCTACAAAGCTTATCTGAGGGGCCCCTTCAGATCTCACATGGTTGAAATAAAGATGTTGACCATGCTTGACTCTAATTTGGAGGCTTTGAAGGAGAATCCATTTACTCTGGAGGTTGAAGTGTTGGGGAAAGCAGCAAAGGAGAAAGGACTTACAGAGTGTCCACATAAATTGGTTATGAGTAATGTATAAACTGGGAACAACAAACTGCAGCAAACTGCGGGAGGCCTCTGAAGAGGCAAACTTCTCCATGCCTCGTGTTCCCATGTAGGGTAAGCTAGGCTCTGTTACCATAAACACTGGGCTCAAGGACGTAAAACCCCTGCATAGCACTATGACGTAACCAGACATGTAAGCTCCCTGTGAGGCCTGCATTCCACCAGCTGCACATAGACAGTAGGCTAAAGATGACCACGTGTTCTTCTTCTGTGAAACTCCCAAACTGCCACTGTAATCAACCTTTAGAATGACACCAGTATCCGCTCACTGATTGATTCACTCCACCATCATGTCACCCTCTCCACATCATCACTCCACTCATACCCTATAGATCAAAGTAATTGTAACCAATAAATAGTGTGGATGATCAGAGTTTAGGGCCTTCACTGTCTCCTCCAGTAATAAGTGATGGCCCCTTGGTCCCGCTTTCTCTCTTAATCTGTCTTTTTCTCATTTCTCTGTCACCACCAAACTCAGGGTAAACTCAGAGTACCCATGGGTGTGATGTGGGGCTGGTTCCCTACATTCTGGTGCCCAATGTGTGGGGCTCTTTAATTCCTACATGAAGAAATCCAGTTCTATGGTAACCACAGGTTGGAGGTATCATTTCCTTGCTGACTGACAGCCAGTGATCACTCTCAGCACTCAGAGGTTACTCTCTGTTCCCTGCATGTGACCCCCTCTGTTGAGATTCGGTCAGGCTGGTGGGAGAAATTTTAGTTATGGAGAATATACACAAACCCTTTTGGAAGGCCTAACAGTTTTTATTATAGTTCTTGGCTGAAGGCAGCCTTGTCCCCTTAGTTAAAAAATTAGAGTAGAAACAAAGGAATGTGGGGAGTTTACCTAACTAATTTGTTTACTCATGTGGTCCTATAAACTAACCCTCCAGATGGCTCTCTCAGGTGGGAGGTAGACCAGGGATATTACTCACTAATGGTGTTTGCTTTAGGCCTTGGAACCTAGCCTTTAATCTCTGTCCTCTAGTGGTGTTGACTCAAAGCCTTTGTCATTTAATGTGTGTGGAATAAAGGCCAGTGAGGCCAACGTGTAGAGGCCCATGGCTGCTATCTCTTTACAGCACTCTCCTCAAGTGTCTGTGAGTGGCCCAGACACCCCAGCCCACTCATTCACTGAATATTGTGTGAGTGAATTTATTCATCTCTCATTGAGTCAAGGTCTGCAGGACCCCGACACCCCTCAATCTTCAAAGACAGAACATTGAATCCTTCTTATACTTCACATCCCTCTTACATTTCATTCTGCCACTAGCCAGAGTATATCTATCTATATAGATACGTAGATTTCTGTATAAGTAGCATAGACTAATGCTGGAAGGACACCCCAGGAATAATGGGCACTGTGCTTTCCAAGAAATGAAACTCAGTGGCTGGAAGATCAGGTTAAAGGGAGAGTTTTCTGTGAATACTCTTTTATGACTTTTAAATTTTAAACCATGTGAATATATTGCCTATTTAAAAATTAAAGTTAAAATTAAAAAGAAATTCAATTTTCTTTTATTGATGTTATAACATCTTATTGATATGAGAAGAACTAAATATTGAAGCTGATTCCAGTCATACGATTTGATTTTTAAAAAAACACATATGGCAGAGTTGTCATCTGAGAAATTACCTAAGAAATTCAAGCTTGTCATAGATTATCTCCCCATAAAATGTGCTTTTTATAGAGAAAACAGTATTTCAGAAAGCAATCATCATGTTATCTGGTTACATTTTAGACAGTATCTGTCGAAAATATTGAAATATAAAACTGTTGGTTAGAAGCTATTTCTGGTGCCCTGTAATTGGTTATCGCTCAAAAGTGGTGGAAAAGTGTGTGCCATGCATCAGACTATGAAACTAACAGTCAAAGGCATTTTCCTTTTCTGTGAAATGTTATGCAGAAGCCTTGGTCCAGAAGAACATTCCAGGAAGATTTGTGTGGTTATTTCAGGGAAGAATTCCTTTATTTTGGTAGACTTCTTTTTAAAATAGTCCCATGTGCTTCTAGTGCCATATTGGACTCTGACATATTAGTCAGCTATTGGCAAGATTTGTATTGCCTGGAATTAGTTTTTACCTTGAGCTTATCTCTTTTTCCCTCTTGTGGAATTTCAGCAATTTACAGATAGTAAACTTACAAGAGCAGTTGTTATAATCCCTTAAAAGCAAAGAGATAGCTGAAGAGCATATGTCAGTCTCTAAAGATGACCAAATAGGAAAATTTGAAGAACTGGGCCACCAAAACTAGCTATATTTTTCATTCTTGCACATGTATATTCCATGAACAGGAATGAAAGTCAGTTTTGCTGAACTGTTACTGAAGCAATGACACAAAACTTTCAGAAGTCTCCATGCAATCCAGACTGGAAATTCCAATCATTGATTTTTGTTTTCTAGGAGACATAAAGCTGAAACAAGATGACTTTCTAACATTTTCTTAAAGTTCTAGGTTTCTGTCAAGTCCTTTGTCCAACACAGTATTGCCCATTTAAAGAATTGGATCTACCCCCATTGTATTAGTTTTTATGCTGTGTAACAAATTATCACAGATTTAACAGCTTAAAACTATATCCACTTACTAGCTCACAGAACTGTAGATCAGAAGTCCAGGTGGGTGCAACTAGGTTCTCTGCTTCAGATCTCCCAAGGTGGAAATTAAGATGTTGACCATGCTTGACCCTTGTTTGGAGGCTCTGAAGGAGAATCCAATTGATCCTGTGATTGAAGGAATCCAGTTCTATGGTACCCACAGGGTGGATGTCTCGTTTCAATGCTGGCTGTCAGCCAGTGATCACTCTCAGCACTTAGAGGTTGCTCTCTGGTCTCTGAACATGACCCCCTCCATCTTCAAAGACAGCACATTGAATCCTTCTTTTTTTTTTTTTTGAGATGGAGTCTTGCTCTGTTGTCCAGGCTGGAGTACAGTGGCTATCTCAGCTCACTGCAACCTCTGCTTCCTGGGATCAAGAACTTTTTGTATTTTCAATAGAGACAAAGTTTCACCATCTTGACCAGGCTGGTCTTGAACTCCTGACCTCATGATCCACCCACCTCAGCCTCCCAAAGTGCTGAGATTACAGGCATGAGCCACCACACCCAGCTGGAATCCTTCCTACACTTCACATCTCTCTTACATTTCCTTCTGCTACCAGCCAAAGAAATCTCTGACTTTCAATAACCCACGATTAGATTAGGCCCACCCTGATACGCTCCATTTTTCCACACAAAATCCCACAATCATGGGAGTGATACCAGAGGCAAAGATTATGAGGATCATTTTTAAATTCAGCCCCCCCACACCTGCTAATGTCCTTTTCCGCATTCACCATAGAGTGAGCATACAAATTGTGATTTAAGTAAGCATGGTCTTTAGGACTTCCCATTTATGTTCAATTACCAAATTCACAAAAATAATTCTGCCTATCAACAGGTTTGAATCAAATCAACTCTTCATAAGTTCTATGAGCTACCAATGCCATATTCTGTTCATTCATATGAGTTAGCATATAGTTTTAGGTACAATAGTCAATAGTAGACAAGGGTCAATTCTCTTTCCCCTCACCCACATATATATGCCACATTGGGGGTTTTGTTTTGTTGTGGGACAGCATATTCATTTAATCCCAGTCTAAAATTTTTCTTGAAAACATGGTGATAAAAGCGTACCAGGATTATGAATACTACAATATTCTAGCATTCTACAGGGCATAACATAATGTATACTGATAAGTTCTCTGTGAGTCAGGATAGTTGAACTATCTGGGGTAAAAAACAAAACACATCTCTGCCAAGACTAGATCACCAATCAGAATGATTAACTCCAAGTGCAGAGCTTGGACTTGACTAAGATCTGGAAACTTACCAACTTAAGGGGCAAGTCTCCTCTCAATCTCCCGCCTCATGTTTAACTGGAGAACTATGTTCATTCAAGATGCAGAACAACTTAAAGGGGAACATGTGGAAACTGTATCCTCTCATCAGTTCTATTCTAAATATAGTGGCTTCCTTCTCTGATGGCCTCTGCTATGCTTTAAGCAAGCATGAGACGTGAAAGTCTGTTTTGTGGGAAGAGTAATCAATGAAATTTCAAATAACCACTTCACTTAGTGAATTTTATTTTCTACTCACATAATCTAGACTTACAACAGAAACTTTCAAGAATCTTTTTGTGCATAAACATGGCTATAATATTTTATATTACATTACAGACTTTTATCGCTTATTTCGCAGCAACCTTCTAAAAGTAGTATTAAGTACATTTTTTTCCATTTTACACGTGGGAAAACTGAGACTACAAGGTGGCTTTGATCTGCCTGACTCACGTGGTGGGACAGTGCAAGAAAACATATAAAGATTTTCAACCACTGTGTCCACAAAAAGAAGGTGGTGGGCATGTGACAAAACCATAGCCTATTTCTTTTTTACTTTGTGTTTTATCGATTAGATAGGAATTTAGTCTTAATATAATTACAAAATCTAATCTGAGTTGGATTAAATTGAAGAAAAGGACAAAACTAGGTGTTTTTACGTATAACGGAAAAGCAAAGAACCACCATGCAATGCACCTACCCTAAAAATCGCACTGTTGGTTGCTCTCACAAGTGTTTTGTCACAATATTTCAAAGGATATATGATCACAAGCTAGAAGAAAGCATAATTAAGATTGCGCTGGCATTACCCTACCACAGTATAATCAGTTCATTCAGAAGCCCCACTTTGTCTTCCGAAGGTTGATTCAGGAGCTTCTTAATCTGACATGATATGCTTTATTATGTTTTCATTCATAATGAATATTGGAATAGTTAATGTAGAAGCTTATCCTTTATTGAAAACAATATATTATAGAGAAAAATTCTTACTCCATTCTAAAAAGCAATCTTCCAGTTCCCAATAATAGATTTATTAACCATCTAAATTTGATTTTTTCATGAAGCTAATTTTTAATTCTGTTCAACAAGTACATGAAAGGTCTTTTATACCAGAAAAAAAAATGGTGACTATTTTAGGCTCAACACTCATTAAATATCAAAAGCAATGAACTTCACTTAGTTTGCATTTAATAAACCTTATATTTATTGAAGCTTGAAACTCTTGGTTATTACCACTTACATAAAATTGATTTCGTGCTTATATAAAAGCAGGATCCAGGTGACATTATCCAAATTAAAAAAGAGAAAATTCCCCATAGGGATTATCTACTGCTCATAAAGGGACACTTTAGGACTACCTGAAGATTTGCTATACCAAAGTAAGCTTCAGGAGCGGTTGACAAAAATATTCTCTGGACTCCTAGAAATAAACCATTCAATTTTGAAACATTAATTTCCCTTCCTTTGACCCAATTCTAGCAAGTGAGAATATATTTTTAGTCCCAGATATGTAGTTTCAGGCCCCTGGTAACAATTCTCGCCCTTCTTTGCCATTCCAAAAATCCATAGCTCTCCTGGGCACAATAGGAATTTTTTTAATAATATTTATTCAATTCCAAAATAGTCAAGACCTTGTGTTGGGCAAAGAAATCAGCCCCCATTCACAAAATCATTGCTGATAACATTTAATTATTTAAGCTGCCATTTGGTAACTGTATATGTTCAAGAGCCAAAATACAAATTTATATTTTCTATTTGGAGTCTGGATCAAGTTTATCCTCAAACCAATCCGGAAGAGAGACAGATGACATACCAAGGACCTATCTCAAGGATGGTCTTCTGGCATTAATTTGAAAGAGTGAAGAATCTGGATTGTTTTTTCTCTAGTACTCACCAGAAGCACCTTCAAAGCATGAGCACATCTTATTCGTGGACTTTTTCGGAATATCCTTCTTCTATTTGTGAGTCTCAGCAGCAGACAATCCCCACGGGGCTACTCTGGGTGTGCTAGACATCATGGACCTGGCAGTACAAAATGAGAAATGACAAGCTGACCCTCCACTTGAAATTGATCTGTTCCTTTACACTTTGAAGTTTAAAGACTTATTTGTCATTCTTACTCACTCTGTAGATATGGAATTCTCTTGTAACAGTTTCTGGGGTTGAAGTTTCATCACTATGCAGTATTTTACTACTTCAGGGATGCATGACCTGAGTATTATTTATAGCCCAGCCAGTAAGCAAAATGACAACATGTAGGAAAGAGTAAATTTACTGACTCCAGAACTAAGTATTCATCTCAAAGATTTACAGTAGGAATGACCAAGAGACATCAGTAGCCAAGAAGTACTGCTAGACTCCTTGAATTCATAGTGTTTTTTATTTCAACCTACCTAAGAAATGGGGTTGAAACAAACATTGTGTGTTATTCCCCATATACTATAGTAATGGTGGTAATGGCAGTGATGTTGAGAGAGGAGAAAGGAGAAAAAAAAAAACGGTGAGGCAGGCAGTTAGGGTGGGTCCTTGGTTGAATTCCTTCAAAGTAACAGCCTGCAGGCACAGTTAAGGAAACTTGCACAAGACATACACTTGCCTAAGACATGCCCACAGCTGCGCAGATAAGAAAAGCTACCCAGGTGACTTGCCCAGACATGGCCACAATGGAAAATTCTGTTTCCTAACATATGTCCAGTAAGGAAAACAAAGCAATATGGAATAAGTAACTCAAGCTAAGGGCCCACATATGCACTAGGAGGATGGGGTGGAGCTACCAGAAATTTGTGCCTTATGCAAATAAGATGTCCAGCCTTCATTGGTTTCTTTCTTTATCTTTTTTTTTTTTTTTTTTTTTTGAGACGGAGTTTCGTTCTTGTTACCCAGGCTGGAGTGCCATGGCATGATCTCAGCTCACCGCAACCTCTGCCTCCTGGGTTCAGGCAATTCTCCTGCCTCAGCCTCCTGAGTAGCTAGGATTACAGGCATGCACCACCATGCCCAGCTAATTTTTTGTATTTTTAGTAGAGATGGGGTTTCACCATGTTGACCAGGATGGTCTCGATCTCTTGACCTCGTGATCCACCCTCCTCGGCCTCCCAAAGTGCTGGGATTACAGGCGTGAGCCACCACACCCAGCCTGTTTTTCTTATTTAATCTTAAGCAACACTTGCCCAGGCATTTGATCAAGACTATAAAATACCTTTCATCATAGGCTGACCAACATATTGTGGTTTCCCCAAGACTGTCCCAGTTTTAAAACTCCAAGTCCTTTGTCCCAGGAGCCCCCTCAGTCCAGTCAAACCAAGGCAGCTGGTCACCCTTCTCACCGCAATATTAGACCAGTCACTCCCTTCATATCTCCCTTCTCCTGCAGGTATTAGTTCCCTCAATGAAAAAATTCAGTTCCACCCAGTTACTGATTGAATTTCAACCAAGATAGACCTTCTATAAGGAACTGTAACAGCTGTCTTCTAATGGGCCTGGAGAGCCTTGGCCAGCTACTTGCTCACTGAGAATTTATTCCTGCATTGGGTGTGAAATCCTGCTATAACCCTCTGACCTGTTAGCAATGGCCTTGACAAAACTTCCCCCTATTCTCAGATGGGTGTTGTAAACTGTCTTTGTTTTCCTTGATGAGGGTCAAAAATTCCCTTTGAACAGCTGAACTTCTCACCTGATAGAGAGTTCTACTACTCTCTCAACTTCCATGAAACATCCCTTAGACTGGGCTCTCTTTCCCTGTTACAAACCCTCCACCCACTCCTGAGGGGGAATCCAGGCCACCCCAGATCAAGCTCAGATGGCCATATACCTCTGAGCACCACGATTTGTGCTAACAGCCACCCTTGCCACCATCCCTGGTTCCTCTCAATCTTGGCTTCCCAGTTCTCCCACTAGCTTGCATTATTGAAGGTTCCAACATGAGCTATGAGGTTACAGCTCAAACTATGGCCACCCCCACTAATATTAGGATATGACCCTGTCATCCTAAACACGGCATTTCTGATCTTGGATTCCCTTAGCTTTGATTTATTGCTGAAACCTGTAGTGGAGCAAGTGGTGCTAATGCACTAGTTCGGGTTCTCTCGCCACGTTGATATCAGCTATGCTGCACTGTGGCTAGAGAAAGGATTAAGTCAGAAAGAGAATGAGATTGCTAACACTCTGACTCTCTTCAAATACTTAATGACCAAACTAGACTTTCATGCAATTTTTTTAACATATATGGATTATATAATTTTAGCATGAAAAAAAGCATTCACAGAAAAAAAAACAGGATCTTCCACTTCACATGATGTCTTCAGAGTCTATGGGATAAGAATCGGATCTCCTGTCAGCTACCAATCAATAGATAAACCAAGAATATTGTTTGAATTGAATTCACACTTTCTACTGGAGCTCAGCAATCCTTAGTAGCAAGCTAAGGAATAATAAACACAAGCTCTATGAGGAGATAAGACCCTCCCTTCCTGGCAGAAGGTTAAAAGTAGTCATGCTGCAACCTTTACAAAAGTAAGATCCTCATTCTACGCCAAGACATAGACCTCACAAAAGGCACAGCCAAATGTAGGGAGGAAAGGAAAAGTCCAATAGCAAGTATTGTCCGGTGGCTGTTTCCCCAAGAGCAGTATCAGAGGAGAGGATTCAAGTGTTTCAAAAACTGGGCAAATCTTAAATTTAAAAGAGCATAAAGACCCGTGCTCACCACATGCTGGATAGGGAACATCACACAGATTGGGAAATTGGGAGTAGAACAGAGAACAGGAAGAGAGGCAAATTAAGTAGTGGCAACAAAGAGGAGAGCAGTCATGGGGCAAGAAGCCAAGAGCTGCTGGAGCTAGAAACTGCTGAAGAGGCAGGATTGGCGGCTACTGTGGAACAGACAGCAGAGCAGAAGGGCGAGACAAAGGGAACCATCCATGTCACAGTGGCAGCCTGCTGAGTCAGGGCAAAAACTGAGCTCTATCTGGACAAGAAAAGGTCACACTGGGACCTAAAGAGGTGTCATGAAGGTGACGCACCAGTGCTAAGGAAGGAAACCATGGAAAGGGGGACCTACTCACTCTGCTTTTCCATTATGACCTCATTCTTAAAACTTCTGACAGAAAGCACACATTGCTAAGTTCTTGTTCCTGCATTCACTGCCAAGTGCCAGAGGATCAGGTATGTGAAGTTACGCAGAGACCAAGCAGACATTTAAATCGTAAACTCATACACATTTAAGAATAATCCAATAAGGAACAATGGAGGAACCTACTAAACATTTTTGCAGGGTCTGAGGGTAATGGAATTTGGCCAAAGTCACTTCGAATAATAGTGCTTACTACTGTCATTAAATTCCAGATGTATGAGACGGAGCACAGGAGAGGCAACTGTCTTAGAAAAGGACAGTCTTCCTATAAATCCTCCAATGATTCCCACCACCTCGCCCTTCTGAAACACACATTGGAATAAGAATCCTTCAACAAAGAGTTGAGAAACCAAAAGTCAAGATACAGATAAGCCACTTATAGATTATAAAATCTTAGACATTATGTAAATGTTCAGGCTTAATTGTTTTATCTGCAAAAATGAGGGTAATAATGTTGCCTTTCAGTCTTATCACAAATATAAAATAAAAAAGTGAAATGTGAATATAAAGTGCTAGAAATGTACACTACCATTATGACTATATAAGGATAATAGGAGAAAGCTTTTTTATTTCATTTTTTTCCCTCATTTCTCTACCTAAACCTACAGGAAATATGCCTCTTCCAGATTGAACATCTTTTCAATCCTAGTAAAATATAAGGAAGTACAGAAAAGCCAAAAAAAATTTGGAACATCAAGCTCATCAGAAAGGCTGCTTATTGGCTGGGTGTGATGGCTCATGCCTGTAATCCCAGCACTTTGGGAGGCCCAGGTGGGTGGATCACTAGGTCCGGAGTACAAGACCAGCCTGGCCAACATGGTGAAACCCCATCTCTATTAAAAATACAAACATTAGCCAGGCACAGTGGTGAGCGCCTGTAATCCCAGCTACTCAGGAGGCTGAGGCAGAAAATTGCTTGAACCTGGGAGGCGGAGGTTGCAGTGAGCTGAGATCACTCCATAGCACTCCAGCCTGGGCAGCAGAGCAAGACTCCATCTCCAAAAACAAAAAAGGAAAGAAAGAAATGCTGCTTATTAAGAGCAATTGTTAGATAATGTCTGCATACTAATCATGGGCAGAAGATTAGCATAACTGGCTCAATTCCCTAAGACATTACAAAGCCTTTTCTCTTTGTGTCTCTTCTTAACCCTTTCACAATGTACATTTTACTTTGTCCTTCTTCCAAAATTGTGATATTTACCTGATTTTCCACCCATTAGTCTACTTGTCCTTGTGAATAGAATTTAAAGTCACCTGATTATACATTGAAACATTATAAAATATACCTTATTTTAAATGTCTGCATAATACAGTTACAGTGTCTATTATTTGTCAAAGTCTCCTAATGGAGACAAATCCTGACACCACTGTCCTGGCCTTATGGGTTTCTTTATACTTAAGAAAAGGATTGGGAGGCCGAGGCGGGTGGATCACGAGGTCAACAGATCGAGACCATCCTGGCTAACATGGTGAAACCCCGTCTCTACTAAAAATACAAAAAATTAGCTGGGCATGGTGGCGCGTGCCTGTAATCCCAGCTACTCAGGAGGCTGAGGCAGGAGAATTGCTTGAACCCAGGAGGTGGAGGTTTCGGTGAGCCGAGATGGCGCCATTGCACTCCAGGCTGGGTAACAAGAGCGAAACTCCACCTCAAAAAAAAAAAAAAAAAAGAAAAGAAAAGGAAAGGGGACAGCGGAACGTGAAATGGAGATGAATTGGGAATACTAGCAAAATTTTAATTTGAAATTCTAAATTGTCTTGGAATTCTCTCTCCCGCCCCATCCCCTACATCCAACTGCTCACTCAACTTATCTTTGGATATATTTTCATTCTGGCCTCTCTCTCTTTTATTCCCAGTTCCCTTTTATAAATACAAATACTCAAAACTCTTTCAATATTCTTTTAACTGGTTCCCTCTTTCAGTCCTTCATTTATCCAGTCCAGCCTCCAACTGCTATCAGCCTTCTCTGTTTAAAGCCCTCTAATTGTTCTATGCTGTTTACAGACAGACACATCTCCAGCAACTGACCCCAGATCACACATCCAGAAGACAGGAAGCAACATCTTGACACTTTTCACCATGCATCCTCCTCTTGAATCAGAGTGGACTATTTGTAACTTTCGCCAGGTGAGATTTTCTTAAATGGAAGCCCATTAAAAAAAAACACTGGCCAGGCACAGTGACTCATACCTGTAATACCAGCACTTTGGGAGGCCAAGGCAGGCGGATCACTTGAGGTCAGGAGTTTGAGACCAGCCTGGCCAACATGGTGAAACCCTGTCTCTACTAAAAGTTCAAAAATTAGCCTGGTGTGGTGGTGCATGTAATCTCAGCTATTCGAGAGGGTGAGGCAAGAGAATCACTTGAACCTGGGAGGCAGAGGGGAGCCAAGATCACACCACTGCACTGCAGCCTGGGCAACGGAGCACGACTCTGCCTCAAAAAATAAATAAATAAATAAATAAATTAGAATGATTCTATCTTTTGAGTCCTAAAGATTAGCTTTTCATGTAAAAAGTCTTTCTCCTCTGGATAATAAAACCATTATTCTTATAGAACTTAGAGTTGGGAAGAAAAACATTACCAAATCTAACTTATAGCACACTGCTGTGATTGCTGATTTCTTTTGCTCTTTCAACAAACATTTACATTGGGCCCGTTATGTGTTCTTTTAGTTCTGGGGTACATGTGCAGATGGTGCAGGTTTGTTACGTAGGTAGACACGTGCCATGGTGATGTGCTCTCTACAGTGCTTGGTGCAGCAGACCAAGTGTGTAGTCACTGTCAACTGGGACTGTTAAGGAATTCTTTAAAGAAGAAATGTAAATCCACGTTAGACCCTGTAGACAACAGGGCAAAGAACATCCCAAATGATTTGAAAGAGCACAGAAAAAGTCACAAGTGTGCATACATATGGGGGATAAGTTTTAGAATTACTTGAATATAGTGAGCATAGTATGTTTGAGATCATAAAATTAATGATTTCATTGATGCCAACGTCTGGTGCCACCTGTTAAAAAAATTTTATTGCAACTTTTGAATGTAAGAGTCATTATCTGCATAGAAGTGAGATGAAAGCTCAGGATAAGCTCCACATTGTATCATAAATATAATGCATCACTTTCAGCACCTAGGCATGAGGGGTTTTGGTAAAACACAGGAATGAGAGAAGATGGAACAAAAGAAAGGAGCTTCCCAGAATTGGAATATATGTTAACATTTTGAAATATTTAGATTCATGAAATAGGCAAAATAATACCTCCAAATGGCCTCTTTGATGTGTTGATATTAATTTGTCGTGATTTCCTGACTTACTGGATCAAACCATTTATTTTAGGATTGGAGTTCGGTTTGTTATAATGTATTTGGATAGCATACTAATTATTTATCTCATATTATTTTTAGAATAACAATAAAATAGTGTTTCAAAATAGTAGGGGAAGAGAATAGAGAATCCAGAAATAGACCCACCCACTTAGGATCAATTGAGCTGCAACAACTTGGAGAAAGTAGAGACTATTTGACAATAAAAATGAATGAACTATTGGCACAATTAACAACATGGATAAATTTCAAAAACTAGTATGCAGGATGGAGGAAACTAGACACAAAAGAGAACACATAGCAAAATCCTATCCATATAAAATTTTACAACAGTCAGAACTAATCTATAGTGATAGAAATCAGATCAGTAATTGCCTGGAGTAGGGGGTGGAGCTTGGCTTTCTGGGTGATGGAAATATTTTATATCTTATTTAGAGAGGAGTAGTAGTTACATGGTATGTCCATTTCCTAGTGCTGCCATAGCAAACTACCACAAACTGAGTGGCTTCAACAGAAGAAATATTTGTGTCGTAGTTCTGGAGGCCAAAAGCCTGAGACCAAGGTGTTGGCAGGGCCGTGTTCCCTCTGACAGTGCTAAAGAAGAATCTGATCCAGGCCTCTCTCCTAACCTTGGGCAGTTGCTTGGCTTAGGGAAGCATAACACCAGTCTTCACACGACGTTCTCCTTAGGTGCATGTCTCCATCTCTAAATTTCCCCTTTTTAGAAAGACATCAGTCCTATTGGATCAGGGCCCACCTTAATGGCCTCATTTCACTTGATTTGCTCTATAAAGACCCTATCTCCAAGTAAGGTTACATTCTGAGGTACTGAGGGTTAGGAATTCAATACATCATTTTTTTGGAGGAAACACAATTCAACGCCTAACATATGGCTACACATTTGTCACAACTCATAGACCTGTATACAGAAAAATGTGTGCATTATAGTTGATATAAATTATACTTCAACAAAGAAATTAGAGGTTTATAAAAATTTTATTATGTAAATGCATATTATTATAAAACAGAACTTAAAATGCTCTTCTCTAAGTACAATAGCATGCTGTAAGAATAAAACCTATTTTGTCCTACAATCTTCTTAACTATATTAAGTCCAACATACTAAATTCAGCCAGAAGACATCATTTCTTCCATTCATCTTCATTCATAAAATTAACCAACTCTCATTGAATGCTACTTATATCTTACATAAATTAAGTGATTTCCTGATAAGAACTATTTTATTTTATCTATCTATCTATCTATCTATCTATCTATCTATCTATCTATCTATCTATCTATCTATTTGAGACAGAGTCTCGCTCCATCACCAGGTATCAGGCTGCAGTGCAGTATGGAGTGATCTCCGCTCACTGCAACCTCCGCCTCCTGGGTTCAAGCAATTCTCCCGCCTCAGCCTCCCGAGTAGCTGGGACTACAGGCACGTGCCACCACACCCAGCTAATTTTTGTATGTTTAGTAGAGACGGGGTTTCACCATGTTGGCCAGGACGGTCTCAATCTCTTGACCTCATGATCCACCCGCCTCTGCCCCCCAAAGTGCTGGGATTACAGATGTGAGCCACCGCGCCCGGCCGACTATTTTATTTGTTTAATGCAAGGATAGAAATACAGTTAGTACTATAATTAGGTAATGAAATGAGAAGTCAAGTCTATTCTACATGATTTTAAATCACTTCGCTTGATTTTATTAGTGGAGTGCAATGTTGAAGAGGAATTCTCACTCTGGAATGAATGAAGGAGAACTCCATAAATCCAGAGACTTGCACAGCAAAGGCATCTAAAAGACCAACTATGGATACATACAGAAGCTAGGTTAGGTGCTTGGCTCAAGGTCACATGGCTAAGGGGCCAAAATGGGGACTGGAAACCACATATTCTGACATCTTGATCTATGCCCTTTCCTAGCGCCTTCTCTGTCCACACTCCTCTTTTGCTCTGTGAAATGCTGGGAAGGAGAGGAGCTTAATACAATCACCACAGAAAGGGAGGATAGAGTTTCATGTCCAAAAATGTCAAACCCTAATTTTTTGGTAGGATAAAAATACAAGAATGAAAAAATGCAATACTCTAAAATTGAATAAGTTGTGTTGCTTATATTTGGAGCAATTTTTATTGTGGACATGTAGTTTTTCAAAAAATTTCTGTCGTGGTAGTATGTGAAAGTTTGAAAAATGCAGATGATTTTTGTCTTAAATGATTATCAAATCAAATTTTAGTGTATTTGTAAGAGTTTATGTCTTTGGTTAAAGAGCACTCATTTTTTTCTTTCAATTATAAAAAGTTTCTTGCCTTTAAATGGAGTGAAACCATAGAGATAGAATGCTATGTTTTCTAACAGTCAAATAATGCAAAGTGAAATGTATTTTATTTGCTTCAGTAAATAGGACTTTTGACAATATGGCATAGTCCTTGCAAAAAAAAGAAATTGAAGGTAGAGCAATCTGTGATGTAATCTCAATGTATATCATGTGTGTATATATGCACACTTGTATTCATTTTTTATTTAGTTTATTAAATAAAATTTGTTGAGCAATTATTACAAGCCTGACTCACCACCATAAGATTTAAAACATGAAAATATAAGAGTATTCCAATTTTCCTTTCTGTTTCTTTATCAGAAGTGTTCATTTAGACTGTAACAACTCTTAGAACAAAATAACAAGTTCGGGCCAGCTGCCAAATATTTCCCATTATCAAAACTCTTTCCAGAAGTAGATGCAACTTTGACTTACCTTACTGTAATAACTTAATTTTTCCTAGGTTCTAGATGGTCTAGGTGTCCCAGATACAGCAGAGAAATAAAATAAAAACCCTGATACCAGAAAGCTTACATTCCATTGGGAGGAACAAAATAAACAGATAAATAGAAAATATAATGCAAGCCACAGAAGAACAGGAAAGCACGGTAGAAAGGTAGAAAGTAATGAAGGATGGGGATTTGCTCTCTAAATAAGATGGTCCAGGCATTTGCACAGAGACCAGAATAGAATTATGAAGCAAGCCTGTATATATGTTGGGGGAAAGTATTATATCCAAAGAGCATAGCAAGGGCAAAGATCCAGGTAGAAACATATTCAATATGTTCAAGGAACAGAGAGGAGACCAGTGTGGCTGGGTGCATGGAAAAGAGGGAGCGTGATAGAAAACAAAGTGGAAATGTAGGTTCTTGCCTTTGTATTTTATAGTTAATGGGAAGGAAAGTCTTCTGTAGTGTTCTAAGATAAAAAGAGACACAATCTGATTGGCATATCTAAAAGGTCACTTTGTTTTCTATATGCAAATTAGATGTAGGAGAATAAGAGTAGAAGATAAGTTATAAAGGCTTTTGGTGGCAGTCAAGGCAATGGTTTTGACAAGGGTGATAATGATGAGGAGCTGCTTAGAAGTGGTTTGAGTTTAGGTGTACTTTAGAAGTAGAGTGAAAGAATTTATTAACGTGTCTGGGGTATAAAGGGAAAAACCATCAAGGGTTGAGCCTGAGCATGCTGATAAGTAATGCTTTTACTTATTAAAATAGGGAAAATTGAAGAGAAGAAGAAACCAGTATTCAGTTTAGAAACATGATAATTCTGAGGTGCCCACTCGGCATCTAAATGGAGATGTCAAATAGTTGAAGATGTGATTCTAGAGTTAGGGAGAGCTTGGGACTAGAAATAAAAATTTGGGAAACACCATCATAATAATCTGTAGCACCACAGGACTGGATGAGAGCACTCAAAGGATGGGGGTGGGTTAGAGGACAGGAGGACCAAAGACTGAGCCCTGGGTCTTTAGCAACATTTTACGGATCTGAAAGAGGAGAAGTAGAAGCAAAAGAGTCCAGTAACAAATGGCAGTGGAGAAGCAGGAAAAAACCTGGGGAATGAGGGGTGCAAAAAAGCAACAGGAGAAAACATTTCAACATGGAAGAAATTATCAACTGAGTCAAATGTAGTGATAGAAGAAGATGAGGACTAAACATTGTTCACATGAAGATAGAGACAGAAATTAAAAATGGACAACCCAGGGCACTAGTGATCTCCACGTAGAGTATAGCTTGTGATGATAACCACGTCGAGTAGGTGCAAGAGAAAGTAGCAGATCACGGTAATGTAGGTAGTAAGTTTAAAACAATTTTTCCAGCAGCTATTCTGTGAAGAACAGAGTTATGTGGCAGTAGCTGGAAAATAAAGATGTTTATATATTCTCTACTTTCTAGTTACAACTACAAAATTAGTTCTTCCCTACCACCAATATAATGTGCATAGGTGGGGGTTTCCAAATGTAGAGGTCTTTTCTTAAATTATAAATATTAATTTTAATAATGGCCATAAAAATTTGACATCAGAATGTACTTTTGACACTATCTGGAAATGTTAGCAGAAAAAAATACTCAGAAATGCAAAGGAAAATTTAATTTCATTTAAGCTACCAAGCATGTTAGATTTCTTCTTCTCCCACAAAAGATAACCAATTACTGTGCACATCAGAAACACTCAATAAATACTAGTTGGATTCAATTTTATGCTACCAAATTCAGAGAAATTAAGGCTTATAGAAATAAATCAGGATCAAGGTTCTGCCAAGAAATCTCAATGGTCATGTTCACAAAGTATAGTACAATTTGAATATGAAATACTTTTTAAAGACATTCCGGGCTGGGCGCGGTGGCTCAAGCCTATAATCCCAGCACTTTGGGAGGCTGAAGTGGGTGGATCACAAGGTCAAGAGATCGAGACCATCCTGGTCAACATGGTGAAACCCTATCTCTACTAAAAATACAAAAAATTAGCTGGGCATGGTGGCACATGCCTGTAGTCCCAGCTACTCAGGAGGCTGAGGCAGGAGAATTGCCTGAACCCAGGAGGCGGAGGTTGCGGTGAGCCGAGATCGCACCATTGCACTCCAGCCTGGGTAACAAGAGCGAAATTCCATCTCAAAAAAAAAAAAAAAAATGACATTCTGTAAAAGCCAGAAAAAATGAAACCAAATTAACTAATTAAGAGACAGGTAGACAATAAAAATTACCCTACATTTGTATTTCATTTTCTTTATGTTTTATATACCAGAAATAAAGAGCGAGCCTTCTCCAAAAATTGTGTCCATTCTCCATGTAATTGAGTTTCTCTTCTCTGAGAATGGCAACATTTACAAGATTATTTCCTCTAGTTAAAATAATTGATAGTATGCACACTCCAGGTTAGACATCCCTTATCCATATATCCAAGATTCTACCTACAGGTGACTTGAGAGAATCTCATATCTTCAGCATAAGATCACCCTTTCTTAGCCTCTACATCTCACTTGGACGTACTGAGGGGGTGTCCGAAGCCCCACTCCTCATGACCTCTTAACCTTCAGACTCAACACCACACTTTTATGAGGTCACCAGGATTCATCAAATTATGATCCTTCCCATGACTTAAATCAGTCGCCCTAAGAAATTCGTACTCCCAGGTGACTAGTTATCTACTCAAATCCCCACAACTCTCTGTATCCCTGTCTCTGTCCCAATCCCAGGGGCATCCCTCACTCCCGAAACTTACACTGTGCCCTCTGGAATTCAAGTCAGACATCTCCAGAACACCCAACCACCTCAACATGTCCTTAGCGACTTTATTGGTCTTCTTCCTCTAATTGAAACCTGGGTCTCCCTAGGGACATATGCCCCTCAAGCCCTCTCAAGCAGTGGTTGTTTTCTCCCACAATCCCCAGACCTTGGATAGGAGATTCAGAAGTTCCCTCTTTGCTTCTCATTGCTACTTCCAGACCATTCTTCCTCCATCTTTCCTGAAAACTGAGAAGCCCTTGTTTCTCAAAAACCTTACACTCTCCACAAACGACTTCTAATCTTGAATCTCAGTAATTTCAATACCCATATAAATGATTTTTTTCCAAGTCCCTGGACTGTCAGCTCATTAAACTCCTCTTGCCCATAATCTTCACCTCAACCCTTCCTCAACCACAAACTCCCGTAATCATAAACTGGACCTTGCCATGATAAATAAAACCAATTTCTCCTAAATTTTAGTTTCTAGCATTCAATTCTCTAAAATATAGCAATCTTTTTGCTCTAATAAAACTCCATTCTGTTAACCTTACCCCATCTGCTGTCCCTCGCTGTTGTAAACTCTTCCTTTTGGTCCTCATCAAAACATAAATTCCATTTCAATCATTATAAATCCTCCTTTGTAAATACTGTCAATCCCTTGTTTGTCTCATTTCACAGCATTTGAACCCTGGTCAAATTCATCTCTCCACCATCTCTATACTTCCATCTCTGCACTAAGTGGGGCTAGAGGAAAATGCACAAAAATGCTGATTACTCTTACTGTCAATTCATGACCTCCAACTTCCAACGGGCCCAAAAATATGTTTCATTTTCTTAGTCCACTCACATTCTCATTTACTAAATGATTATATGATACCCCTCTTCTCTCCTCAAATCTTCAACCCTCCCACCCTCTCTCTCTCCCAATTAACTACCTTTTTTTAAAAAAACTTCAATGAGAATATTGAAAAAGTCAGAAGGAAATTATCTCAAGTTCGCTTACCAGCACGGCCCCATACACTATTATTTTCCTCCTATTACCATATTTTCATGATCCACAAAGTGGATCAGTGTCAGCATCACTTGGGATGTTGGAAATGCAAATTATCAGATCCACCCAGACCTACTGAATCAAAAACGCTGGAGGTGAATCCTAGCACTTTGTGTTTTGTTAGTTTGTTTTTGAGACAGGGTCTCACTCTGACACCTAGGTTGGAGTGCAGTGGTGTGACCTCAGCTCACTGCAACCTCCGTCTCCTGGGCTCAGGTGATTCTCTTACCTTCGTAATCTGAGTAGCTGGGAGTACATGTGTGCACCACCATGCCTGGCTAATTTTTGCACTTTTTGTAGAGACAAGGTTCCACTATGTTGCCCAGGCTGGTCTAGAACTTCTGAGCTGAGGCGATCCACCCGCCTTGGCCTCCCAAAGTGATAGGATTACAGGTGTGAGTCAGAACACACAGCCACTTTGCATTTTAACAAGTCCTCCAAGTGAGTCTTATTTCCAGTGCCTATCTTGCCACTACCATTCTCATTAAACCTGCTTTAATCAGATTCCCCCCATTAATCTATGAAATCTGGAGGTGTCAAAGACACTCTCCAGAGAGAGAGCGATCTCAAGAGCAAATTAGAGGAAATCACAGCAATGTTTTCCTGGGAGATACAAATTTTGTACATGTCAGTGTATAGATATTTTTCTTTTATAATCTTTAGATGAGACAAAGCCCCCGAGGAAGAGAGTGTGGAAAGGCAATAGAAGATGGTCAAGGACTAAAGCCTGGAGACTCCAACTCTAAAGAGGAATCAAGAAAGAATGCTAAGGAGCTGCTAGTGTAGAAGAGGGGGAAACATTAAAGAGAAGAGAAGGTGGCTTACTGAAAACAATGTGACAAAAGTATTTCTAGAAGAGAGTGATCAACAGTGACAAGTGCTGCAGATAGGCCAAGTACAATAAGGACTGAGACATCCTTTGGGTTTGGCAGCTTTCCTCAAAGACTGCACTCCTTCCACAGTGTTCTCACATCAACCATGGCAATGCCATGCTTTCCACTTGGAGTCATCCTGGCTTCCTCGACTCCTCTCTTTCCCTCACATACCTCCCTCCAATTCAATCTATCAGCACATCCAATTGGTTCTACTTTTAAAATTTATTCAGAAACCTCCCCTTTCTTACAACCTCCACTGCACTCACCTGTTCAAACCACTCTATCTCTTGCCCAAATTAGGCAAAATCATCCTCATTGGTCTCATGAGTCCACCCTTGCTCTGAAGCAGTCTGTTCTTAACTCAGCAGCCAGAGAGACACTTTTAAGTGACGTCCACACACATCATCGCCTCACACAGGACTCTCACACAGTTCTCTGTTTGATTCGCAGTGATAGCTAAGGACTTCTCAATGCCTGAAGATGCTCACAGAACTCTTGTCTGTCTGTCTGACTCACAGTGATAGCTAAGGACTTCTCAATGGCTGAAGATGCCCATGAAACTCTCGTCTGTCTGTTTGACTCATGGTGACAGCTAAGGACTTCTCAATGCCTGAAGATGCCCATGGAACTCTCGTCTGCTACTTGTCTGAGCTTATCTCCTGATATTCTCCTCCTCAATCCCTCCTCTATAATCACAGTGACATCCTTGCTACTCCTCTTCACATCAACTATGATCTCACCTTAGAACTGGGCCAGATGCCTTTTGCTTGCCCCTCTAGGAACACACCCTCTCCACCCTTCTCAAGCCTGCTGTGTGCCCTGGAAGAATAAACTCTATGACCTATCTCAATTCTCTCCCTGGTCTCTCTCAATTCACTTCCAGGTGGATTTCACCCAATGGGGAGCTCAGATGAAGCTGCAAGGAAGGTACAAGAGTGGGGTCAGGGGGTCTTTACTCCAGCGCTTCTTTCCTGCAGTGTTTATGCAGGTGCCACATTCTTGGCTTAAGATCACAGCTCCTGGTGGGCAGACTCAACACAGCTCTTAAGTTCCAATAACTATCTTCCTGCCTCTCAGTCAGGCTTAGTGATTATGATAGCACCCCATTGTCTCTGTCTCCGAAATACTATACTGCCCCTTGTCATTTCCCTATAACCTGCTCACAGGTTTATAATTAACACTTGTAAAAACTCTCTTCACAATATCCAGTTTGTGTCATCCACATCCTGCTCTGACTGATGCAGGGCCCTTGAATTCGTTGTTTCCTCTGCCTGCAGCAATCATTTCAAAATACACTGCACACTCCTGACTCTTTCAAGACTTTGTTTAAATGTCCCCTTCACATTAAGGCCTTTCCTCTTCTACTGACTTCAAATTTCCCTTCTCCTCTCCCCCTTTTCCCTATACATCTTTCCTACCATGATTTTTATCCATGGCGCCTAATCACACTCTAAATACCAACTGATTCAAACTCACGTATTCATTTTATTTATTGCTTATCTGCCACCAGCACACCCAGCACTAGAAGCGAAACTCCCCAAGGACAATTTTTGTTCTATTTGCTCCTCTATCAAGAGCCTTTAGAGTAGTGCCTGGCTGCAGGTGGTCCAAAACCAAAACAATCAAAAACTCCTAAATCCCCACAAGGTTAAGAGAGCTTGAAGATTCTGCATGTTTTGGTAAATGATCAGTTCAACCTTGTCCAAACCCAGTTGAGTCGTTACCTAGAGATTTTACTGAATCTTATCACTGGTAACTCAAGATTCATACTGGTACAGGTTAAATCTAGAAAAGACAGATTTCAAATTCCATTTCAAAGTCCACTTCAAATTCCACTTTTAAAGTCCATGTTATAGCCTAAAAATCATTTCAGTCGCTTCATTAGACATAAGGCAGCGTCTCAGAAGCATACAGCAGCAACAGCTCTGCAGCTCGATACATGTGATTACTCAGGGTTTTCTATCTCCTGGCAGTTTATTGATCCTCTATTTTGTGGGTTTGTAGGAGAAAGTAATTTTCCTACTCAAGTCATTTTGCATGGATGAATTCCCAACGTCTCAGTGCAGTTACTCCTGACTGATGTAGGAAACCCAGCAGCCCTGCATTTCTCTCAGCCTTTGGGTCTGTGGACTTATCTGCATAATTTTCTTGCTCCCTCAGTTCATCTTTCCATCAATAAAATTAGGAAATTTTTATATTTTCTGGATGAAGCTCTCTCAACACCAACCTGACAGGATCCAAGTACATAACCCATAAATATTTTAAAGTTTAAAGAGCCGTCACTCTGATGACTGTACTTGCACCTTGTTCTTAGAAGGTCCCTTTCATGTGAGGATCTGACAGTTTTTTACTGGCATTATTGGAGGATGATAGTTAACTGTCTTCCTTTTTCCACCATGACCTGCTTTGGAAGTCTCTACCACTGCTTTAAGCCAGCTATGAGAACTCCATTCTTTCAACAGATGATGAAATAATGCTTTCCAAGGTTTATACATTGTGACTAATATTCTTGGAATGATCTATTTGAAGGTCTTTTACACTCTGGTAGAAATACAAGATAAAATTAACACTGGCAATATCCGTAGTTGATGTCCACCGACTATGTACATTTCAAAATGACAAATACCAACTGATGCTCCTGAACAATCATTTTCTTTCAACCGCACAGGAGGATTAACAATGCTTTGATTTATTGGGATGGAATGTGTTTATTTGGAAGGGGTCTGCATATAACTTTCTGAAATAGACATTTAAAAAGTAACTGTTCAATAGTTAAGATTATTGGTTGCTATATATTACAAAAATAACTTTTATTTATTTTCTGGTTAAAAAGCTACTCATTCATTGTTAGAAATGTGGAATACACAGAAATACAAACTAAGGGAAAATAAACCTCCCCCTATTCCCATGTGACAGACTCAGGTGTGTCAGACAGATACCCCTTCAAGAAAGAACATGCTGCCCAGCTTTGAGGAATGTCACTGGCAGACAGCCTCCACCTGGTCTCTCCTTCAGCAACTGCCTCCGTTTTCAAGCTGAGGTCCTGCTCATCTCAGAACAGCCCTCAGCCAATGACTATGCCAGGCCAAAGTCAAGGAAGTGATACAAAAGCCTAGCCTTGCCTGTCCACTGTGGCCCCCGTTAACAGGCAACCTTTGCTCCTGAGCTCCCGAGCTCCCATTAGCCTAGTAGAGACTGTCAAGCCTGCATCACACTCTGATAATTCCTTTTTCCTCCCCTTTCCTTTTGTATAACTCCCCAATAATCCTTCTTTTTTAAATTGAGGTAAAAATACACCTAATATAAAATTTACCATCTTAATCACTTATAAGTGTATAGTTCGGTAGAGTTAAGTATATTCACTGTTATGCAACAAATCTCCAGAATTTTTTCATTTCACAAAACTGAAACTCTGTATTCATTAATTAATTCTCCACTTCCCATCCTGCCAACCTCTCTTAACCACTATTCTACTTTCTATCTCTATGAATTTGATACTCTAGGTACCTCATGTAAGTGGTATCAAACACCATTTGTCTCTTAGAGACTGACTTATTTCACTTAGCATAATGTCCTCAACTTCATTCATGTTGTAACGTATGTTAGAATTTCATTTCTAAGGCTGAATAATATTCCACTGTATGTCTATACCATATTTTTAAAATCTATGCATCTGTCTATGGGCACATTTGTTGCATTCACCTTTTGGTTATTATAAAGAATGCTGCTATAAGAGGGGTGTGCAAATCTCTTCAAAACCTTGATTTCAATTCTTTTGAATATACTCAGAAATTGAAGAGTTGTATCATATAGTACTTTTTGATTGTTTGAGAAATTGCCATACTATTTACCATAGTGGCTGCACCATTTTACATTCCCACCAATAGTGCACAAGGGTTTTGATTTCTCTATATCCTTGTCAACACTGGTTATTTTCTCTTTGTTTCATCTTAATGGCTAGTAGTCATCTTAATGGGTACAAGGTGATATTTCTTTTGATTTTTATTTCTCTAATTATTAATGATGTAGAGTATCTTTTCATATGCTTTCTGGCCATTTGCATAACTTCTTTGGAAAAATGTCTATTGCATTTATTTGCTTATTTATTTATTTTTATTTTTATTTTTATTTTTTTGAGATGGAGTTTCGCTCTTGTTACCCAGGCTGGAGTGCAATGGCACGATCTAGGCTCACCGCAACCTCCGCCTCCTGGGTTCAGGCAATTCTCCTGCCTCAGCCTCCCGAGTAGCCGGGATTACAGACTCGCGCCACCATGCCCAACTAATTTTTTTTATCTTTAGTAGAGACGGGGTTTCACCATGTTGACCAGGATGGTCTCGATCTCTTGACCTCGTGATCCACCCGCCTCAGCCTCCCAAAGTGCTGGGATTACAGGCTTGAGCCACCGCGCCCGGCATTGTACCACATTTTTTAAATCCCTTTGCTTATTTATTAATTAGGGGCTTTGTTGTTAAAATTGTAGGAGTTCAGAATATTTTAATACTCTCAATGTTAGCTCTTAACAGATATATGATGATATGGTTTGGCTGTTTTCCCACCCAAATCTCATCTTGAGTTTTGGTTTCCATAAGTCCCACATGTCATGGGAGGGACGCAGTAGGAGGTTACTGAATCATGGGGTTGGTTACCTCCATGCTGTTTTCATGATAGTGAGGGAGTTCGCATGAGATCTGATGGTTTTATAAGGGGCTTTTTCCCTTTTGCTCGGCACTTCTCCTTGCAGCTGCTATGTGAAGAAGGATGTGTTTGCGTCCCCTTTCACCATGGATTGTAAGTTTGCCAAGGCCTCCTCAGCCCTATGGAACTGTGAGTCAATTAAACCTCTTTCCTTTATAAATTACACAATTCTGAGTACGTCTTTATTAGCAGTGTGAAAAGAGATTAATACAGTAAATTGGTGCTAGTAAAATGGGGTGCTGCTGTAAAGATACCTGAAAATGCGGAAGTGACTTGGGAACTGGTTAACAGGCAGAGGTTAAAAGGGTTTTGAGTGCTCGGGAGAGGACAGGAAAATGTGGGAAAGTTTGGAACTACCTAGAGACTTGTTGAATGGCTTTGACCAAAATGCTGACAGTGATATGGACAATAACATCCAGGCTGAGGTGTTCTCAAATTGAGATGAGAAACTTGTCAGCAATTAGAGTAAAGGTCACTCTTGTTATGCAAAGAGACTGGAGGCATTTTCTCCCTGCCCTAGAGATCTGTGGAATTTTGAACCTGAGAGAGATTATTTAGTGTATCTGGAGAAAGAAATTTCTAAGTGTCAAAGTGTTCAAGCAAAGAGAAAGGAATTTCTACGTGTGAAAGAATTCAAGTAAAAGCAGAGCATAAAAGTTTGAAACATTTGCAGGCTGACAAGGCAACAGAAAAGAAAAACCCATTTTCTAATGAGAAATTCAAGCTGGCTACAGAAATTTGCATAAGTAACAAGGAGCCAAATGCTAATCACCAAGACAATCAGGAAAATGTCTACAGGGCATGTCAGAGAGCTTTGTGACAGCCCCTCTTATCACAGACCAGAGGTCTAGGAAGGAAAAAGGGTTTCCTGAGCCAGGTCCGGGGCCCACCTGCAGTGTGCACCCTCCAGACTTGGTGCCCTGCATCCCAGCCGCTGTGGCTAAAAGGGGCCAAGGTACAGTGCTGGCTGTATCTTCAAAGGATGCAAGCCTCAAGACTTGGCAGCTTTGTGGAGTTGAGCCTGTATGTGCACAGAAGTCAAGAATTGAGGTTTGGGACCCTCCATCTAGATTTCAGAGGACGTATGGAAAGGCCTGGATGTCTATGCAGAATTTTGCTGCAGAGGTGGAGCCCTTACAGAGAACCTCGGCTAGGACAGTGTGGAAGGGAAATGTGAGGTTGGAGCCCCCATACAGAGTCCCCATTGGAGAACTCCCTAGTGGAGCTGTGAGAAAAGGGCCATTGTTCTCCAGACCCCAGAATGGTAGATCCACCAACAGCCTGCACTGTGCACCTGGAAAAGCCGAAGACACTCAAAACTAGCCCATGAAAGCAGCTGGGAGTGGGCAGTACCCTGCAGAGCCACAGGTACAGAGCTGCTCAAGGAAGCCCACCTCTAGCATCAGGATGCCCTAGATGTGAGACATAGAGTCAAAGGAGATCATTTTTAAACTTTAAGGTTTAATGACTACCCTATTAGGCAGTGAAATGGTGCAAACGTGCAAATACCCAGTGACTTCATTGTCCTGTGCTGCCTGGGAAAACAGGAGAGCAGTCAAACTTCAATTCTAACATGTAATGAACAACACCACAGCTATTCACATGTTTGTTAAGTTGAGCTAAGTAAGGCTCCAAAACAGTATTCATTGACTGAATGGTTACAGGCTTCTGCCCTGTCAGTAGCAACTTTTTAACTACCATTGAGTATTCACAACAGCCAGATTCTAGAGTTCTTATACATTCACTGGTGACCAGCTGGTCTAAGTAATCCTTACCATAATGAACACAGATTCCAGGCAGTGTTGGTATAATCCCCTGAAAGCAAATGCCATTGGTTCCAGCTCATCTGATACCACCTATATGTGAAGTCATTGCTACACGTATGTGGAGAAATGGCAGATTGCCTTGCTTATTGTTGAGAAAATTTAAAGCCTACATACAAGCCCCGACAGGCAGAACCAACCTGGGATTCTACATCTTCCAGCATCCTCAGCCCCTGAAGTATAAAGAAACAACTCTATCTGAGGAAGCTTCCTGACAACCTTATCTTCATTGTCTTCACTTGCTCCTCCTCCTTCTCCCAGTGCAATCAAACACTTCTGAAATGAATAAGCGGCAACTTACTGAAAGCCTCACTTTTGAACACAACGATAAAGAGAATATTCACCATGGTCTCTGTATATGATTATAAATGCCTGTGTCCCTGACAAGTTAAGAAAGGGAGATGCTGTTTGTGATTCCTGTACCAAAATACCCAACATATTATATTGTTTAGTCTTTCAATCAAGTGTAACTAAAGTCAGTATAAAGGATCTAGCCTGTTTCTAAAGGAAGGATCATGGCTATAGATACAGAAAGTCAGCTTGACACTGTTGATAACTCTGGATATAGCACAGTATCAAATGAGCATCTTAACACAGCTCAAAATCTTCTCCTGGCAGCACTGTCATGGGGTCTGTTAATACTAACATGATGAAAGAAGAAATCGACTAAAGTGGAGAAAAAAAATGTGTTGGTAGGGAATTAAGATCAGAGTTTCTATTCTCCAAGCTCCTGTGCTTTAGTAGGTAGAAAGAAAAGAAGGCAAAGAGGGAAGAAATGAAAAGGAAAGAAAACTTGTTTTACATGTAAAGATGTAGCAGTATTTGTCTAGGTTGCAAGCCTAAATAAGACCATAAAGATATAGATAGCATCTCTCCTCCCTCACCTCACACACCCTTTTGAAACAAGTCAATAATCTATCTCTGAGGTCTCTCAACATAATTGTTATCCAAGAATAATCTTTCCATCATTTCCTTAGAGTTTATCCTCTCTCACATTACTTTCATAGTCCCCTCCCAATAATCCTCCCACAAACCCTGTCCTGCTCCGGTGACCTTGTCATACCTTCATACACCTTAGTTGTGCCAATTCGTTACCTTATATCTACTCCTTCATCTGCCAGATAGAGCCAGCTTCCTTAACACTGAGTACATTTCTTTTAATAAGTTGAACAATGACTCTGAAATCATGAAATAAAGACAACATATTTCTGTTCTTATCTTATTTATCCTCATCGTGGTATTTTCCATCATTGGACACATTCTTGATTTGGAATCCTTCCTCCTTAGCTCCTAGGATATCAGTCTCTCCTACTATTATTCCTACTTCTCCTTCTGTTCCCTTTCACACTTCTTTTATAGGTTTCCTTCCTGTCAATGTTTAGGTTTTAAAGGCTCTATCTTAAGCCCTTGGCTCTACACAGTCCACTAAACATCCCTAAGCCAGCTTATTTGTGTGTGTGCAAAGAATTGTCCTGTAACTAATGATTCTCTATTGGGCTTCCACCCTGTATATCCAACTGCTCATGTCCTACAGGACCCTCAAACTCAGTGCATCTGAGCCCTCCCAAGCCTGATCCCTCTATATCGTAGTAAATAGCCCTACCTGTCACTCAGTTGCCATGGCCATATACCTCACAGCCATTCTAAACACTCTCCTGTCACTTGCTCATCCACATCCAGTTAGTCACCATCCTATAAATTCTATCTCCTTCATTTGTATCAAAGTCATCTTCTCCTTCCTCCTTCACTGTCGTTATTCGTACCGGGTATTTTATCCGGGTTTAGTGAAATAGCATCCTAATTCATCTCCCTGCATCTATTGTGCTGCTCTCCCCCTTCAATCTCTATTTTAGTCACACGTATAATAGTGATTAAAAATTTTGAGACTTTAAACTAGGAGTCTGTGAATTCTGAGCATATAGTGGCCATATATTTTTTATGAAAAAATTCTCTAAACTTCAATTTCCTTAACTGTAGAATAAACTTAATAATATTTTTCCTAAAGATTTGTTAGAAGAATTAAATGAAATGCTATATAAGTAACTCTGAACACATTGCCATTTATTTTTTAAATAAATAAATCATTAACAAATAAAGAAACCCTTCCTCTGTTAATGTTACCTTACTATAATACAGTCTGATTAGTTATTTTATTTTGTTGATTGTAATCCTAAAATTATTTTTCAGAGCACCCAAAATATGTTCAGATTCCTCATTGTAGCTTCTATGAACTTCATAATCTGGCCTCTGCCTGCCTTTGGTTTCATCTACTTAACCACCCTCACATGCCATCTCTTCACCAGATACATGAGACAATTGTGGTTTACTAAACAACCTGATGTATCCTCAGCCTATCCACATTGCATCCATGTCAGGCATCTGAAGAAGTGAAGTCACAGATGAGGTTCTTGTACCTATGGGGTTTATGGCACTAGATGGTAGGTGGTAAGGCAAGGGGATACAGTAAAGTCAAAAACACTAATAGAACAATCTGAAAAAGCTTTGATGTAGCAGTATGTGGATGGGGGTACATCCAAGGTATTATTCCCATCCACATGGAAGAGCTTCTAAATGAGACTGGGGGGAAAGTGCATCATCTAGGAGCTTTTGAGATTTGATGTGAGTTTTAAATAATGAATAGGAATCTTTTTAAAAGAAGAAAGACACTCTATATAGAGGTGACAGCAATGTGGATATGCTGAGGATATAACAGAGCATTTAGGAAACTGCAGTCTCCCCACGTGTCTGGTGAAGAGGAGGCACATGAGGATGGTAAAGTAGATGAAACCAAAGGTAGGCAGAAGCCAGATTATGAAGTTCATGGAAGCTGCAATGAGGAGTCTAAACTTACTCTGGATGCTCTGAAAAATAAATTTAGGATTATAATCAACAAAGTAAAACAACTGTACTAGTCTATTCTCATGCAGCTAGAAAGAACTGCCTGAGACTGGATAATTTATTTAAAAAAGAGATTTAATTGACTCACTGTTCCACGGGGCTGAGGAAGCCTCGGGAAACTTACAATCATGGTGGAATGGGAAGCAAATAGATTCTTCTTCACATGGGGACATCAAGGAGAAGTGCTGAGCAAAAGGAGGAAAGCCCATTATAAAACCATCAGATCTCATGAGAACTCACTATCACAAAAAGAGCATGGAAGTAATCAGCCCCATGATTTAATTACCTCCCACTAGGCCCCTCCCATGACATGTGGGGACTATGGGAACTACAGTTGAAGATGAGATTTGGGTAGGAACACAGCCAAGCTATATCAATAACTACTCAGACATGTGTTGTAGTTAAGAAACATTAATAGAGGAAGGGCTTCTTTCTTTATTGAAGATTTATTTATAAAGTAAATATTTTAAAATGTTTTAAAACAGGCAATGTTTTAAGAGTTATTTACATATCATCTTATTTACTTCTAATAAACCTCTGAGAAAGGTATCATTAGGTTCATTCAGTTCATTTTTAGAAAAATTTTCGCATTTAAAAAATTTCCCATTTAAAAAAATATAGTGAGTATGTGGTCAGAATTCACAGACTCCTAGTTCAAAACCTTGAAATTCTTAATATCAGTACAAGAATGACCAAGGAAAGCAAAAAAGAAGGAATGGAGTAAGACCAAGGAAGGAAAAAAGAAGGAATGAGAAGGGAAGAATAGATGAAAGAAGAAAAAAACAAAGCTATTACTTACTATGCTAAAGTCTAGGATCTTTTTTCTTCAGCTTCTAAGAATTCACAGATTCCCATTTTCCTCCATCAAGAGCTGCTATAACCTCCCATGGAGAGAGTTTCTGCCATCATTTCCCTGCATACAGTCTCCCAGGCAGCGCTCCTTCTGTGCTTTCAATTCAATGGAATCCCTGCCTCCAGCTCTGTTTAATCTACCCTGATCAGCAGATCGTCACCCTAACAAATATCCTTTATTAGTTTGGGAAAGATTTATTTCTTTGAGTTTTTATGGTGCCCTTACGATGAGGAGAACAAAAAAGACAAATGTGAAAGGAACTAGAAGGAGGAATTTGTACTTTACTTGTATTATTTCTCTGTAGTAACTCAGGGATTGATTGAACAAATATATTTTGAGCACCTGTTCCTTGCCTGACAGAGCATCATGCTCAAGAACTACAATAGTTGATAAACCAAGAAGTTGGGTTGGTAATAAACTCAGACATTAGTGGATTCTTTCATATGATTGTGTGGGGGGGGCAGGTGGGAGTTCACGGGCACATGTGCGCACACACATGCCTACTGCATTGCCAGGTACTTTTCTAGGTGCTGGGAAGATAACGGGCCAAAACATAAAACATTCCTGCTCTCAAGGAGGTGACACTTTAGTAAAGAAAGAGAACAATAAACCCTTGGGCTGCTCTAAGGATAAAAGAATGGAAAGGAGCCAGTATGGCCACTGGGAGATTAATTATGTGCTTGAGACTGTTCAATCAAAAAGTGATTGGACATTTCTTGAAGTAGCGTGGTAATAGTTGTGAGATCGAGCTCTGTAGAGCCAACTGGATCTGCTAACAGATTAGACATGAGATATTAAAAAGAAAAGTGGGCTGATTTTTTTTACCTTTTCTATATTTGTTTAAGAGATGAATTGTCACTTTGTTGCACAGGTGTCTGGAACTCTTGGCCTCAAGTGATCCTCCCACCTCAGCTTCCTAAGTAGCTGGAAGTATAGGCACAAGCCACCGTGTCCTACAAAAGTAGGACACCAATAATTTTGCTGTGTATACCTAGAGAAAATGAGTTATTGCTTTTGTTTGTGATGAGAAAGTCAGTAGGAAAAGTGGGCTTTTTTTCAGTGAAATAAGAAGCAAGATCAAAATCCGAGAGTAAGGAATGGAAAGGAAATGCTAGAGGTGGAGAGAAGAAAACTAAATATCTGGAAAAGCATTTTATTAGTTAGTTTCTTTGTGGCTTGAAGGTGAAAGATGAGAGATAATTGTTTGATTTTAGATTTTGTATGTTCAAGATATCTAGAAATAATGACAGCAAACATTTATATAGTAATTTCCATGTGCCAAGCCCTATTCTAAGTGACTTGTACATATTATTTTATTTAATCCACACAGCTTCCCTCTGAGGTAGGGCCTATTGTTAACTCAATTTTACAGATGAGAAATATGAAGCACATAGAAGGCAGGAAATCTGTACTGATCACAGAAGTTGGCTAATGAAGACAGGACTTGAACCCAGGCGTCATGACTGTAGGGTCTGTGCTCTTTCCTACACCCCCGTTCTACATGTAAGTGTACAGATGAATGAACATGTACTTCAAGTGTGCAGAAAAGGTGAAATATATCACCATGGAGAATATCAGCATTTAAATGATATTTAAAGTCATATGACTAAATGAAACACAGATGGAGATGAGATTCATGTGTTAAGCTCCCCGGTGTTTAGAGACAGTAACACAGGGAAGATCCAGCAAAGGAGACTAAGAAGGATGGCGGTAGAGGGAGGGCACAAAGAGAACCAAGAGAATGTGGGGTCTCAGAGTTCATGTGTGAGAGTGTCTCCCCTAAAACCTCAACCTTCCTGATAAGTCTAAGGGCAAGAACCAATTTATTCCAGGGCAATATTGAGCCTGGATATTAGAGCCAACCTTTCTTGGAAGGCCTGGTTTGCAGAAATGTAAATCTTTGTTTCAAGCCATGGGAGACTGAGAAGCAAGACTTTAGGGAAAGAGGAATAAAATAAATGTGCAGAAATAACAAAGTGATAAAGTCTTGAGGGTGTCACTCACCCTAATTGCTGGCATCCCTGAATCCTAGACCTCAGATTACAAGAGACTCCTTAGTATCTGCCCATGCCCATTTTTGCTTCACATAGTTTGAATGTGGTTTCTATCACATACAGATACAAAATTCCAAATCCACCCTCTACCATGGCTGGCCTTGGGAATAAGCAGAATAGGCACTAATAATATGTGAGTGATTCAGGAAAGAGCATCTTCTTGAGCAAATATCTTCCCTGGTCCACCAGCTGTAGTTTATGAAATCCCACAATGAGGATGAAAGAGAATCACCATTTACAGAGCAACTTCCAGACATCCAGCCCTAAGCTAGGTGCCTTTTAAAATATTATCTAATTTAGGTAAGCAATCCTTCGGACTAGAGAAACAGCTTCTTCTTCTAGAGTCCGTGGAAGAAATGTCTCTTCTGTACAAGTAGGTTCAAAATATTATTGTATATCCCTTTGCTCCCCTGTTATACTGAAGCAGGATTAATTATGTATAGGCTGGGCATGGTGGCTCATGCCTGTAATCCCAGTGCTTTAGGGGGGCCAAAGCAGGAGGATCACTTGAGACTAGGAGTTCAAGAAGAGCCTGGGCAGCATAGCAAGACCCCATCTCTACCAAAAAATATATACAAATACAATATTTAGAAATGCCAAGTTATGATTGACTGAGAAGAAATCAGTGAGGCAAGGAAATGTGAATTAGTGAACTGAACACTAAGACATTGGAAATAAGATCAGGGACAGAGGACAGAGGGCCATGTGTGAAGTGAAAGCCACAAAGAGGACAATAGCTGGAAGAATTAAATCAGGTATAAAAGAAAAGGCATGAAAGTGGTAGGCAGCTGTTGAAATAAACATGACCAGACTAATAGAAACCGTCTGGAAAGAGAGGCTTGCTCATGGAAATGCCTATTAAGGGAATTAATTATGGCTCAATATGTCAGACAGGCATTCTCAACTGGATTATAAGGTTTGAAGAGATTACACAGAAAGGAACAAATGTCCTCAGTTATCACAAGTTCAAAAAAGAGGATCTGCCTGGATTCAGATTAGAAGCAAGAGCAGAAGAAGAATGTGACATGGAAAGTAAATGTCTGTGAAAGCCAATTCTCTATTCCATTGAAAGCTTTCTATTTCTATCCAGTGTAAATAACAGGATGTTCTGCTTATGATTTAGCTACCGAAACACAGAGATATCGAATGCATATAATGTGTGTGTGTGCACATATATGTATATTTGATTTGATAACTGAATTACATACATTACATATATACTATGTTCTACCAAGCATATTATTAAGAAAGGATTATAGGAAGAATTTAAGGTCAAGGTGACAAGGTTGCCATTTGGTGCAAAGAAATTCTTAGCAGAGTTCACTGCAGTGGGAAGAATCAATGTACAACTTTTATATTCACACTACTTTTAAAGCAGGAAATCTACCCAATACTAATATTTGTTCGACATTTTTTTCTTTCCCAGCGTTCAGGGTCCTAGCTGCTTACTAGCTGTGATATCTGCTTACAACCTGTAACATGGTCATTGAATTTTTTGAAGCTCAAATCTCCCCTCCCAGTTGTACTTTCCCATCTGAGTCTCATTTGAGAGTTGTCCCTCAAGCAATTCTCTAATCAGCATGTGTGTATGGACAGACTATTTCTGAATGAAAGAGATTGTAATGCTTTTAAAAATGGCAGGTTCAAATGCGACTTGAACACTTTAAAATGTTGACCCTTATCACAGACACAAAAAGAATGCTAAACCTGAAGGGAATCTGGACATCATCTGGTACAAAATGTTCATTTTGTTCACAGATAAACTAAGACCCAGATAGACAAGAGACTGGACCAAGGCCACAGTGAACAGATCACACAGCTGGAAAGCGATCAAAGGTGTTCCACACCCAGCCCCAACTTCCTTTAAAATATACCTTCTTGGACTTTTTAAAAACTTATATAAACTCCTGACAGCACTTGAATAGCTAATATAAAGGGCACTACTAAAAAGGCAGTGAATTAAGAATCTCAACCACGCATACCATTTTTTCTCACAGAAACTATTAGCAATTCAATGGAAGTTAGAAGGGGAGGGAAAATTGTAAATAGTGAAAGAATACTCTATAATTAAAGTTTTATGTTCCAGCTATCTATGTACCACATGGATGATTACCATAAAGTTATCAAAACATTCCATTCATTATACATTCACCAAAAATAGCTCTGGAAAAAAAAAATAGTAGAATCCTGACGGGATTGGTTACAGGCAAAGTATAATCAACGGAAGGTGTCCGGGTCCTTTTTCTTTGTAAGTATGGGCCACAGAACACAAACGTGTCTTCATCCAAAAATAAATAAATAAAATAAGGCTGATTGGACAGGTAGGGCAGAATGGTGAATGTTCAATATTAAATTCAAAAACTGTTTTAAACAGAAAAGGAGGTTTCTTAAAATATGAGAATGAAAACCCTATTACACAGTGAAACGAAATAGAATTTTTTTTTTTTCTGAGACAGGATCTCACTCTGTTACCCAGGCTAGAGTGCAGTGGCACCATCTCTGCTCACTGCAACCTCTGCCTCCCGGATTTGAGTGATTCTCCTGCCTCAGCCTCCTGAATAGCTGGGACTACAGCTCCCACCACCACTCCCAGCTAATTTTTGTATTTCCAGGAGAGATAGGTTTCGCCATGTTGGCCAGGCTGGTTTCAAACTCCTGATCTCAAGTGATCTGCCTGCCTTGGCCTCCCAACGTGCTGGGATTACAAGCGTGAGCCACCACGCTTATATAGATTTCATTTTTAAGTCTCCCAAGGTTCAGGGAGGGGCCTGCCCTGTCCAGATCTAGCACCTCCTTCCTGGAGATGAGGCAATACTCAGAGAAAGAAGACATCCACTGATTACTGTGAGGTCCTGAAATTCAGGTGAGTTCTCTTACAGCAGGGAAGGAAAGGTGGAAAGACAAGCTACTCAGTGCAGGAAGAAGGATAAGATATGAAGCCTGCAGGCCTGTGGGGGAACCAAGAATCCAGCAGAAACCCAGCTGAGCCAGATACCAACAGATACTGAGGACCGGACCATTGCAAGGCACAAATCAGATGAGTAGGCCAGTGGTAATTAGCATCCCTGCCCAGAGAGCAGAGAAGCCCGTAAGGCTCAGACAAGCAGTTTGATTCTGTCTTAAGGGATCCTTTGATGAGGCAACATAGGGCCTTCACTCAACCTGGACCACCAGTGAATAGGGAATTTCAACCCTAAGCTTAATATAGTGACAGATGAAACTAAAGAAAATGTGCTGCCTGCCCAGAGAAGCAGAAACAATAGGCCTGCTTGCTTTTCAGTGTATTAACCTTGAAGGGAGAAAACTGGCTTTGAGGACAGAGGAAGGAAGCAACAGCTTCCCAGGAATTAAAAAGATTAAGGGAAATAGTACTGGACTGGAGCAGAGAGGAAATTATTTGCCTGTCTCAGAGAGGACATTTCTGTTGTTATTGCCCCTATAAACTATCTTCACCCTCAGCCCCAAACTGGTCAGGGCTGATGGGATTTGTTAAAGTAGTATATCAAATTAGTCTTGCTGAGAAAACTCCAGGGGGAGGCTTGGGGCCAAGGAGTGCCCTGAAATTTATCTAACTGACAGGACACTCAAAGCAGCAAATGGAGCGCTTGCTTGCCCCTGTGGACATCACAGCCAAAACTATGCTAATTAAAGGAAGGTCTCTGCCTTAGTTCCAGGGAAGAAAAAAGGATTCCCAGGGTTAACCAAGAACCACCTAAAATCCTTATAAACCAGGCTTGAACGTAGATGAAAATAAAAGAAAATGTCTTGTCATGAACACAATTAAAAGTTGAGAGATTGCCAGCAATGGTAGAAGAAAATATGAGAGCTGTAAGGATGCACACCTGACCTATTTATCATATTGCAAATGATCAAGATTTCACACATATTACAAAAACAAGGAAGCTGTCTACTTAGCTTTAAGAGGAGACGACGCGGAACAACATTCAGCCACTCAGCAAATGCTAAGAAGGCCTGAGGGGTCCTTCAGCAGGCCTTCTCCAGCCTGTGCAGCCAACCCCATTTATCACCCTACGGGCACAGAAGCATGAAGAATGCTGAGCAAAGCCACAGACACATCCACGCTCTCTCCATGTAACACAGTCAGTTTTCACAGACCACAGCCAAACACATTCTACTTTCTTATATAATACCGCTTCAGGGTTCATAGCATGCTCATCTTCTTCACATGAACCAAAACAGCTCTTTGTCCTCCCCAGTGCCTACCAACTATTTCAGTCTCGAGTTGTGTTCCCCAGGAAGCAGACTCCAAAGCAGAGTGCAGATACTCTACTGAGAAGAGCCTGTGGGTTCAACACCTAAGGGGGAAAGAAACAGGAAGCAGGATTTAGCAGGAAAATGCTGAGTCATGGTGCTAACTCAGTGACAGTCTCAACCAACTCCAGGGCCAGCTCTGAAGTCCTGCCCCTTCAGTGTTGTCCTCAGCTGGGCCAGGATGGCCAGGATTTTATACCATCACGGAGCAGTCCCTGGATCTGGACCACTCCAGAAACGGGTGTACCCTTGGGCAAGGCAGCTCCACTGTAGCCCAGGCAGTCCCTGAGGAGCTGATGGCTGAAGGTTGGTGCCAACAGCACTCCCAGCAACTGGGGCAACAAGCCTTTCCTTATAGGGGAATATGAACCGCACAGCACAGTGACTGACACCTGCTCTACATGCATTTTCTAAATATTCACAAAACTTCAGAAAAACGTGCGTGGAATTGAAGTTTGAACCTCCCAACCTTTTTCTATGTAGAAACTATAACAGGAAAAGAAATATTTCTAAGTGTGAAAAATGCTTTGATACCAAGCACCCTGAAGAACTAAAGTAACAACAGTCTCTAGTATTGCAATGCTGGAACAAAGATAGAAAATGTCCTCTGCGTTAAAAAAAAAAAAAAAAAAAAAAAAAAAAACCAGTATCTCCCCTCTGTCTCCTTGTGAGAAGGGTTTATGAGTTTCGATCAGTCAGTGACTCCTTGTTGAGGGTCTGCTGTGTGCTCTGCATTCCACTAGATCCAGCGAGGCAGGATGCCAGAGAAATGCATAGCACAATCTCTAACTGAGGATGGTATGGTCTAGATGGGAAGGAAAACAAAACACCCAAGAACATAGAGGCCATTTTTTCGCTCAATTGCATGCTCCCAGTAGATTTAGGTATCACGGCCTAGCAAAAAGAGCACAGGAAACTCGGTTCAGACCCTGATTTCTTTACTATTACTGTATGAAGTTGGTCACCTTGTTGATGTGAGGTCGTTCAAGACACCTATGTGTCTGAGGATCAGTTTCCTCATCTTTAAAATGAATCTACTATACCTAGCTTACAGATATAAAAATTAAATGAGGCAAGGGTTGTAAACATCATTATTAATCTTAAGGAACAACACAAACGTTTGCTGCTCTCTTCATACCCAACTATCAGTATGTCAGAGAAAAGACATAAAAACTCATGACAGTTGCGGGAGTCAGAGATTTCAGGGTAGGGGGTCTTTTCAGCAAGGACTGCAAGCTGGCAATGTTCAGCCTACCCAACATGCTCCTGGTTTCTGTGGCCTGTCCTGCACAATGTTAAATTTGTGTTTAATCTGAATTCCTTTAGGAGGGTCATGCCCTCTCCTGTTAGAACCAGGCACCTCATTCCTACTGTCTGTCTGCACAGCCCACTGACCAGAGAGCAGCAAGAACAGAGCTTGGGATAAGAGTTCACGTTCCTTTTCTTTATATACTTTAAGTTCTGCTGTCCATGTGCAGAACGTGCAGGTTTGTTACATGGGTATACACGTGCCATGGTGGTTTACTGTACCCATCAACCCATCATCTACATTAGGTATTTCTCCTAATGCTATCCCTCCTCTAGCCCCACACCCCCCGACAGGCCCCAGTGTGTGATGTTCCCCTCCCTGTGTCCATGTGTTCTCATTGTTCAACTCCCACTTATGAGTGAGAATATGCGGTGTTCGGTTTTCTGTTCTTGTGTCAGTTTGCTGAGAATGATGGTTTCCAGCTTCATCCACGTCCCTGCAAAAAACATGGAATTCATGTTCTTGAACCTGCTGTAGTTCTGGATAAACACACAGCAGAGGAACCACAAGTCCTCTCGAGGAAGTCGGGAGGAGCTTCCTACAGGATATGCATCTGTTGGGAGGGTTTAAGAAAGCTGGAAACAGACCTGGATTGGAGGCCGTCAAGAGGTGGAGTTTATTTTTATGACTGATTAACTTACTAATTTTTATCTAGGAGGCAGGCAGGAAGATGAAATTGAGATTTGAGTTGTCACAGACAAAGGAGCAGCCAGAGAAGGGATCTTTAGCCTTTTTTCTATTGGCAGCGTGGCCTTATCTCTGTCTTGTCCCAAGCCTGGTCACTGTGTAGCCCTGTCTCAACAAGGTGTCTATTCTGTGAGCATGTTTATGATTCACCGGGAAGATCATGGCCTGGCCCAGGAGGGCCATTTTTCATTTTTGAAATCCAATGTCTCACCAAATGCATACATCTGCACACAGCCTGGCTGCATTAGCTGTCTGAGTTTGCTAGCTTGACTTCATTGAGGTAGGATAATTTGTGAGTTAAGAGGTGTAGGTTGAGAGAGGCCTAAATCTGACAAAGAAAGGTGATAAAGAGGGGATTCTCAAAGAATGAATAAGAATGTAGCGAGGATTCCCTACAGCAGAGATCATCAAAGTATGGCCACAGACAAGCATCATCTGCATTACCCGCGGATTTCTAAGAAATGCAGATCCTTAGTCTTCATCCCTCACCTACTAAGTCAGAAATTCTTGGGATAATGCCCAGCCATCTATGGTTTACAAGCCTTCCAGTGATGCTGATCAGGCTAGTGTCTGAGAACGCCAGCCAAAACGTAGGTGAGAAGGCTCACAAGTGCAGTCATGAGCAGTTCAATGCAGCTAATAAATACTAATGTGATTAGAAAAGGCTTTACGGGAGAAACCGAGGTTGAATTGGGCCTTTCAAGAGGTGGAAAAGTAGGTAGTTGTGAGGAGGAGGAGGAGGAGGAAGAGGAGGAGGAGGAGGAGGAGGAGGAGAGGCCGCCAGAAATACAGTAATAACGTGAGCAGATGCTCCTGCCTCTGGCTTAATTCTTAGCTTGGGAATTGAAGTCCAAATATTGCAGTGCACTGAGGTCAGAATGACAAAAAAAAAAATAAGATAAGACCAAGAGTGCATTATTGTGCATTTTCAACTAAAACGAAGACTTAATGAGGAACTTTTCCAACATTAGTCTGAAGTAATGAAAAATGCTTCAAGCAGTCCATCCGGAAAAGTTAGAAGTTATCAGTCAGAGAACTATAGTAATTGAAAGAGATATTTTTGAGCCAAATTAAAGAGGATGTAAAAATTACATTAATCGTCTAGAAGGCAACCTTTGTGTTGAATATGAGAATAGAACCTCAGCTATAAGCTTTTAGTGAAATTAAATCTTGTCACACCTAGCCAAACTTGTGACTTTCCCATATGAAGGAGTGGAGCCCACCTCACAGAAAAATATCGCTGCAACACTCAGTTGTCAAGGCCTTACAAGAGGGGGACTTGAGATGGAGGCTAAAGGGAACAAAACCATGATCCCAGTGAAGAAAAGACAATCTCCTTAATTTGGACTTAATGAAATTACATGTTAACCAATTGAGTCATTTCAAATCCAAGATGAGAAAGTGTCAACTAGTCATTTCATTTATCCCAGGTTGGTTTTGCTTCGTTTTTCAAAATTTATTGAGTTGCTTTTGACTTTCCTTGCCACATAAATGCACCTGACCAGTTATTCATCTTTTCTACTCCTTTGACGGGGATGAGTTTGTGTTCTGTAAATATCTTCCCAGATTGTTTTTGGACCTTGGAATTCCGTTGACAGTGTGTGACTGATTTGCATGCTTCTGTCTCCTCTCTGGCTCCATACCTCATGCAGATGTTGCCATTTATGCTTTAGTTTTTTTCCGCTCCCTTTATAGCATGAAGTCGTTCCTCTAATTGCACCCTGAGAAATTATCTATCCACATACTCACTGGCAAAAAACAATAGCAGATGGCTCTGAAATGGAAATAGGAGTTCTTCTGGAATCTTAAAGGGAAAGATGGTGTGCAGGGAGTAGATTAATGTGCATCTCACAGTTTTAGTTCCCATTAAGAAAAGTTGACTCCATCAAATCAGATACCGATTTAACAAAATTATTCACTCCGTGATGGTTGACTTGCCCTTCTTCAACAGTGACATAAATGTCTGACTTCAGGGAAACAGAGCAGTTTCTTTCCTCACTGATAAGAAAACTGTTCAAATGCACTGCCATAATATTTGCTTAATTAGATTGCTGAAATTCTTTCTATGGAGAAGTAAATACAACCCTTCCCTCTTTCCTCTTTAGACCTACAAAAGAAAGCTGACTTGCAGTAGTAAAATATTTTAATGTGATTTGAGTCCTCCAAAAATTGAAATTTGGAAAATACAAATTTAAGAGAAGCCTCATATACACTATGCTGTTATTTTAATCAGCTCTTCTATTCATTTTCTTTTTTCTTATTTGTCAGCTTTCTTTTGATTGTATCAAAATAAACTGTCTAGACTCTGTTCTCAACTGTGATGGATTTTAGGAGACTGTACAAATGATGCTAGAAAAAAAATAAATTAGCAGTACTGTGCACTAAAGTTATAATCAGAAAAAGTATTGACTACTTAAATAGCAGCTAAGATGGCCTACTATCCATTTTCTTCAAGGTTAGAGCTTCTTAGAAAGCGTATATTCTACCTTTCTATCAAAATGCAATTATATAAAGAGCTTCTGCACTGCCAACGAAACTATCATCAGTGTCAACAGACAACCTACAGAATGGGAGAAAACTTTTGCAATCTATCCATCTGACAAAGACCTAATATCCAGAGTCTACAAGGAACTTAAACGCATTTACAAAAAAGAATAAAAAATAATCCCATTAAAAAGTGGACAGAGGACATGAACAGACACTTCTCAAAAGAAGACATTCATACAGCCAACAAACATCTGAAGAAAAGCTTAATATCAGTGATTATTAGAGAAGTGTAAATCAAAATCACAATGAGATATGGTCTCATGCCAGTCAGAACAGCGATTATTAAAATGTCAATAAACAACAGATGCTGTCAAATGTCGCACAGAAAACGGAATTCTTATACACTGTTGATGGTAATATAAATGAGTTCAACCATTGTGGAAGACAGTGTAGCAATTCCCCAAGGACCTAGAGGCAGGAACACCATTTGACCCAGCAATCCCATTCCCAAGTATATACCCACAGGAATATAAGTCATTCTGTTATAAAGACACATGTACTCGCTATAGAAAGATAAAAAATTGTTATAATGTCTGTCACAGGCTATATATATTTTGAATAAGTTTTTCTATATTATATATATTTAATATATTATATAATATATATTATGAATAAATTAGATAATATATAATATATATAGCAACACTATAGTTGAAGTGAAAATGTTCCAGTTATTTACAAGAGCAAATGACATACAGAATTTAATGTGCAGTATTTTTTAATTTACAAATTATAATGTAATCTTATGTTCTGAAAATAAATCATGGACATAATGGATAATTTGAAGATTTATAAATTAAAAATTAACTTGCATTTTCTTAGGAATAAGGTTCATTAATATGTTGGAACATTTTTAGCTAGGCATTATTTTCAAATTATAAAGTATTTATTATTTAATTAAGACAATAGTTCATATACATGTTTTATTGCATTGTAAATTTAATCTTGTGCTGTGGACATTTTTTCTATGTCTCTAAATAGTCTTAAATAAAACATATTAATTGACTGCCTAAAAAAAAAAGAAAGAAAATATGGTACATATACACCATGGAATACTATGCATCCATAAAAAATGAATGAGATGTCCTATGCAGGGACATGGATGGAGCTGGAAGCCATTATCCTCAGCAAACTAACACAGGAACAGAAAACCAAGCACTTCATGTTCTCACTTATAAGTGGGAGCTGAACAATGAGAACATATGGACACATGGAGGGAAACAACACACACTGGGGCCTGTGAAGGGAATTGGGGGAAGGGAGAGCATCAGGAAGAATAGCTAATGGATGCTGGGCTTAATACCTAGGTAATGGGTTGATCTGTTTGGCAAACCACCATGGCACACGTTCATCTATGTAACAAACCTGCACATCCTGTACATGTACCTCAGAATTAAACACTGAAGAAAAAAATGCAAGTATGAAAAATAATGAGCACATTTTGTATGTGTACCTCAGAACTTAAACACTGAAGAAAAAAATGCAATTATGAAAAATAATGACTTATAACAATAAGTATGCTTCTATGTTCCTATTTAACTTATTATTTTTATACTAGATGCAGAAGCTTCATGATCATCTTGATTTAGTGTTAGAGTTACAGCTATGATCATAATTGTATCTGGGACTGGTCTTATGAGTTTCTGACTTCTTCTGTGATTCCAGGAACTGCCAAGATTTGAAGTCACAGCTATTTAGGGTTTACTTAAAGCAACAACAACAATAATAATGAAAACATATTATACTGGAAGCAACTCTTCCGAGCTGATATTTAGTCAGTAGGTACTGGTATGGCCATAATGAAATACTTCCCAGCAGGTTAATCAGTTTATGCCCTGAGCCTCCCCAAACCCAGTGCCCTTCCACTCTACCTGGACTGTCTCAGCATCTCCTCCAGTGACTCTATCTCTTAATGACTTGGCAATAAAAGAAGGGTTAATGCTCGGCTCAGTAGGGAAGCTCTATCCAAGGAATGGTCTGATTCGCTACTACTGATTCGTTAGTGTATATGTCATAAATGTTTTAACATCATCCTGATTAAATCTTATCAGTTACCATCTCAGCTAACATCTTAGCATCAGTGTACTGGTTCTTTCTCACATTGCTATAAAGAACTACCCGAGGCTGGGTAATTTATGAACAAAAGAGGTTTTGCTGGCTCACAGTTCTGCAGGTTATACAGAAAACATGAGTGGGAAGTCTTAAGAAACTTTCAATCATGGTGGAAGATGAAGAGGAAGGAGTCACATCTTACATGACTGGAGCAGAGGAAGAGTGGGAGGAGGTGCTACACACTTTTAAACATTCAGATCTCAACAGAACTCACTCACTATCACGAGAACAGCAAGGGAGAAGTCCACTCTCATAATCCAGTCACCTCCCACCAGGCCTCTCCTCCAACACTGGAGATTACAATTCAGCATGAGATTTGGGCAGGGACACAAATCAAAACCATATCAATCAGTACCCTTGTGATAGTGAAACCAGGTAGCACTGGGTCACAGAACAACCTCTGGATGAGTAGAAAGGGAAAAAAAGGAGGTAGAGGAAGCCATGAGGAGGGGTTAAATAGAATGGATGGTAGAGGGCTTTTAATGGGAAGCTTCAAAAGACTGTTGTATTGCAAGCAAACCTCTACTTCACAATTTCCTTTCAGGTCAACTTTATCAATGCCGATTACCTAACTGCTCTATAAGATTATCTCTGAGACAAGATGATTTGCTGTGTTCTGCAACATGATCAGACATATTCAGCCTCTGAAGTTAAAACCTGGTGATACTCATGGGTGGGACGTATTCTGCCACCCATGTATATTTCTACATATACAAGCTTATCTGTAGAGTAGATGTCGCACCCATCTTCAGGCTGTCCTAAGTGTGGGTTTCCAGTGGCTCATGGATGCACCTTCTTCTGGATAATTGGCCTTGGCCAAGGAGAGCCCCCATGCCTGGACATAGCTGAGGGCCAGGCTTCCACCATCATTGGAATAGCTGCAGCTAAGAACTAATGATGTGGTCAGCCTCCTTGCAGGATCATTTTGTGAACCACTCATACTCCAGAGTTCCCTATGGCATCAGGCTGAGGCCACAGGTCAGCTGTAACCACACCTAAATAAATAGTTTCTTCCCCAGTGTCATCCTCCTTGCCTCATGTCCTTACAAATATATTTAAAAATCTATGCATCAGGATGCACTTTTAGGAAACCCAATGTATTTTTTCAAAACACAGAAATTGAAGACATTTTTCTTTCTAAATACACATGGAAAAAATTTATATTGGTATAGTTTGAATATATGTCCCCTCTAGATCTCATGCTGAATCATAATCCCCAATGTTGGAGGTGGGGCTTGGGGGGAGGTGACTGGATCATGAGGGCAGATTTCTCATAAAAGGCTTAGTGCCATCCCCTCGATGCTGTCCTTGCCATAATGAATAAGTTCTCCTGAGAGCTGGTCATTTAAAAGTCTGTGGCACCTCCCTCCACCACGCTCTTTCTTGCTCCCGCTTTTGCCATGTGATGTGCAAGTTTCCATTTTGCCTTCCTCCATGAGTAGAAGCTCCCAAAGGCCTCCCCAGGAGCCAAGCAGATGCTGGCACCTTGCCTCCTATACATCCTGCAGAACCTTAAGACAATTAAACCTCCTTTCATTATAAATTACCCAGTTCTAAAGAAATTGCAAGCAAATCTCTATTCCATAATTCCCCTTTAGGTCAACCTTATCAATGCCAATTACCTAATTATAGGATTTTCTCTGAGACAAGATGATTTACTGTGTCCTGCAACGTGATCAGACATATTCAGTTTCTGAAGTTAAAACTTGGGATATTCATGTGTGGGATATTCATCAGTGCTGTTCTAGAAATGCAAGAGTGGCCTAATACACATATGGACAATTTTTAGATCTCTTATCAAATTTGAGGGACATTGCTATTGTCTAGCTTTGATTTTCTACAAATTATATTAATAATTTAAGGCCAGGCGCGGTGGCTCACGCCTATAATCCCATCACTTTGGGAGGCCGAGGCAGGTGGATCACGAGGTCAAGAGATCGAGACCATCCTGGTCAACATGGTGAAACCCCGTCTCTACTAAAAATACAAAAATTAGCTGGGCATGGTGGTGTATGCCTGTAATCCCAACTACTCAGGAGGCTGAGGCAGGAGAATTGCCTGAACCCAGGAGGCAGAGTTTGCGGTGAGCCCAGATCGCACCATTGCACTCCAGCCTGGGTAACAAGAGCGAAACTCCAACTCAAAAAAAAGAAAAAAAAAAGAATTTAAAATGAATTGAGTGTTATGGCTCCAGTAGCACAATTGGTTAGCACACAGTACTTTCAAAACGAAAATAAGTTCTACATTTCTTTTCTGTCACAATACCTTTTGTGGCAGAGGGGAGTGGAATTCCATGGTTGATATTTATGCTTTCCATTACGCTTTCTCTACCTCTGAAAGAGGTATTATCCGCACAAATAAAAATTGGAAGCAAACTATCAATGCTTTGAAGACCACCAATTAACCACCTCAGCTAATAAATAGAGAAGGAACCTGGGTATTTTGGGTCAGCCCCTCCAGATTCACTCTCCAACCTTCACTACCCTCCTTTGAAATCCAAGCCTTTAACTTCCAGGGACTGCACCAACAAGCTTCCTTGCCCTCCAGCTTTCAGTTTGGCCAATGGAAGACACTTGCCAGGAAATTAAAAGTTTAATGCGGAATGAGGTAAGCACTTTTATGCCAACAGCAACCTTCCTGGCGAGTCATCACAAGCTGGCTCTGGCCTTCTACCTGAGGACACCTTTCTTATTGGGTGGCCCTCTCCATGCAGCCACTCTGTGTTCTAGTCACTAACTGCTTCCTCCCCCTGCCCCTCAGCACTCCAGCTTTTGCTGACTCCAAGGCACTGCACTATTCTCTGATGTGATACTACACTTAACCACATGATTGTGAACAATCCCCTTGTTGAACTCTCTTCTCTGATCCTTTTTATTTTGTTTTCTGCCTGGTCACTAGTGGAAACAATAGGACATCCTAAGTCGGCTAACATTGGAATTGAAAACATTTCTTACTTGAAAAAAAATATAATCTGGTAAAACAATATTTAAGTAATTCTTACAGTATCTGATTACTTAGTGATATGGTTTGGCTCTGTATCTCCATCCAAATCTCATCTCAAATTGTAGTCCCCCATGTTTAGAGAAGGACTTAGTGAGAGGTGATTGGATCATGGGGGCGGTTCCCCGTGCTGTTCTCATAACAGTGAGGGAGTTCTCAGGAGATCTGGTGATTTTAAAGTGTGGCACTTCCCCTTCTCTCTCTCTCCTGCCATCTTGTGAATATGTGCCTTGCTTCCCTTTCACCTTCCTAGATAACTGCAAGTTTCCTGAAGCCTCCCAGCCATGTGGAACTGTGAGTCAATTAAACCTCTTTTGTTTAAAAATTACCCAGTCTCAAGTAGTATCTTTATACACTTAGTAACTCCTATACACATTGCCCATTGATTCTTCAGTTATATTGTCATTCAATTATTGCTTTATTTATTTATTCCACAGCCAGTTATCGATCACCTACTAAGATCAATCCTCTGTGAGCTAAAGCAACCATATGAGGCACACAACTACATTGTCATGCACTGCATCATACATTTCTTCCCATCGACAGTTTCCAGCTTACCTTTGAACAATAACTGTAGGCAAGTAAAGATGCTAAAGGATGGAGGGAAAACATTCTGACCTCTGACAGGGACTGAAATGAGAAAACCCATGGATTCTAAGGAAGTCAAAAGTGACTTATAAGACTAGTTCTCTTATAATAAGCAACTGAAGTCCCACTCTGGAGATTGCTTAGTGAAGAGGGTCACCAGTCCTTTGTATAGGAATGTCTGTACCTTAGAAGACGCTTGGTAGTTAAGTAGATATTCTTGGAGCTGTGCTAAAAATTGGAGTGAAAATGTCCCAAAAGCTTTGAAAACGATTTTCCAGGCTGTCCTAGCTAAGGGCCATGTCACTCAACAGTGACTAGTCAATTTAGTGAAAGTCAGTCACATACGCTGTTTGACATTCTCAAGACTAAAAAACCAACTGCGTGACTGAATTTTTTATTTTTGAAGGTAGTCATTGTTGAGGGAATCTGAATTTTTCAGATGATTGCTTTTAGAATAACGCTGATGTTTAATCTCTGCATTATTCTTTTTGCTGCAGACATCTTGAAACAGAGAAAAATAAACACTGCAGAGTAGAAAAGTCTTCAGGGTGAAAGTCTGGTTTAGGGTACCACCTAAAAAATATCTATAAGCTTTATCTCTTTATATTGCTATATTGCTGAATCATAACTAAATGCGTTTTCAAAAAAATGCATTCTTTAAGTGAATGGAATTGAGAAAATGTTGATATGATCAAGAAAATCTATTGAGTTTAAGAAAACTAGAGAGGGTGGCCTTCATCCTTAATCCCTACCACCTGATCCACTTCCTGGTACCTCTGTTAGTTTTACAGAGTTTGTTGAATGACTTTTTTAAAAAGCAGAAGCTATTTGTAGATGGCAAAGATTCCATCTAAGCAGATGCAGAGACATTTGACAAAGCTATGGGCCAGTATAGCAAATACTTAGGAAATGGTAGGTTCGCATAATGTAAATTTACTTAAAGTCATATTAGGTGGAGATTTGTACACTTATTTTGAAATATAAAGATTTGATTATATTTTTGTGAAATACAGTCTTATTTCTATCATATGCTCATCTTCATCATATCTGCTATTTGAATTTTGACATCATAATGGGGAATAGGAAGCAGTATCTGCCCCAGGCACAAATTTATTTCCAGACAAAGTGAGAGGGATGACCATTGCCTTGGCTTACTTGGTGGCGCTTAGGGGATAGGGATTTGGGAGAGTTGGGAACACGGAGACATTCTTACTGAGGTCTCTTTCCTGGTGCTCCCAGATTTCAGGATGTGAGGTTCACAACACCACAGGCTGGTGATCTTTTCTCTCTTTCCCATTCTGACCTTCCAGTATGGGACACTGTTTGTTAGCTAGTCTCTGTTAAATACAAGGGATCCTCCATAGGATAAGAAATTTGAGAGTGAAGTAGATTCCCTGTACCAGGCTTCTGAGTGCCTTGAGAGCTGGATAGTATGCTAATTATATCATATTCCAAAGCCAAGATCGGTGCTTGCTAGATAGAGGACATATAAACACTGGTAAACAGATGTAAACACTGGCTGTAAACATCGGTGGAGTGAATCAGTCAGTGCATTTTGAGATTTTTTTTTTTTTTTGAAAGAAAAAAAGGAGAGAAGGAGAGGAAGAAAAAGAGGGAGAGAGAACAGGAATATTGCTTTATTCTAAAAATGGGTATTAATAATGACCGATCAATATTTTGTGTGTTTAAAATGAAGAATGTATATTTTGTGTATTTAAAGTGGAGAGCTCTATAAATATTTATTAAGTTTACTTGTTCTGGATCTGTGTTCAAGTCCTGGATATCCTTATTAATTTTCTGTCTCGTTGAGTCTAAATCTCTTTATGGGTCTTATGTATCTGGGTGTTAAGATCATTAGCTCTTATTGTTGCATTGATCCTTTTACCACTGTATCTTTGTTACTTTGAAATCTATTTTATCAAATGCAAGAATTGCAACTCCTGCTTTTTGTTTATTTATTTATTTTTGCTCTCCATTTGGTTGGTAAATTTTTCTCCAACCCTTTGTTTTGAGTTTTTGTGTATCTTTGGATATAAAATGGGTCTGGATGTAGCATACCATTAGGTTTTGGCTGTATATTTTGATTGGGGGATTTAGTCGATTTAAATTTAGGGTTACTGCCATTTGATGTTAACTGGCTATTTTATCCATTCGTTGATGTAAATTCTTTATGTTGATGCTCTTTACTTTTTGGTATGTTTTTAGAAAGGCTAATACTGGTTGTTCCTTTCTATGTATAATGCTTCTTTCAGAAGTTCTTGTAAAGCAGGCCTGGTGGTAATACAATCTCTGAGTACTTGCTTGTTCATAAAAGATTTTATTTTTCCTTCAATTGTGAAGCTTAGTTTGGCAGGATATGAAATTCTGGGCTGAAAGTTCTGTTCTTTAAGGATGTTGAATATTGGCCCCCACTCTCTTCTGGCTTGTAGGATTTCTGCTGAGAGATCTGCTGTAAGTCTAATAGGCTTCCCTTTCTGGGTAACCTGACCTTTCTCTCTGGCTGCCCTTCATATTTTCTCCTTCGTTTCAACCCTAGTGAATCTAACGATCATGTGCCTTGGGGTTGCTCTTCTTGAGGAATATCTTTGTGGTGTTCTCTGTATTACCTGGGGTTGAATAGTGTCCTGCTTTGCTAGATTGGGAAAATTTTCCTGGATAATATCCTGAAGAGTATTTTCCAGCTTGGATTCATTCTCTCCATCACATTCAGGTACACCAATCAAATGTAGATTAGGTCTTTTCACATAGTCCCATATTTCTTGGAGACTTTGCTCATTCCTTTTTATCCTTTTTTCTCTATTCTTGTCTTGTCATTTTATTTCATTAAGTTGGTCTTCGACCTCTGATATCCTTTCTTCTGCTTGATCAATTCGGCTATTCAAACTTGTGCATATTTCACTAAGCTCTCATGTTGTGTTTTTCAACTCCATTAGTTCATTTATATTCCTCTGGATATTGTCTATTCTTTTTAGCATTTCGTCAAACCTTTTTTCAAAGTTCTTAGTTTCTTTACATTGGGTTAGAACAAGTTCTTTTAACTCCCAGAAGTTTCTTATCATCCACCTTCTGAAGCCTACTTCTGTTAATGGAACACAGTCCTTTTCCATCAGGGCTTGTTCCATTGCTGATGAGGAACTGTAATCCCCTGTAGAGGGAGAGGGGTTCTTATTTTGGGTATTTTCGGCCTTTTTAGGCTGGTTTCTTCCCTTTATTATAAATTTATCCATCTGTCATCTTTACAGTTACCACCTTTCTAATTAGGTTTCTGAGTGGATGTCCAATTTATTGATTCCCAGTACTGGGATCTGAGCAACCCACTGTGCCAGCCAAAACAGCAGCGATAAGACTGATGGTGCTCTTCTGCCTAGGAATCTCCGGTCTGGCTTCCTTCTTGAGTCCGTAACAAGCAGCTCTGCCTTCCCAGAGCTCCAAACACGGGTCAGTATGGGAACCAGTCTTGTTTATTTTGCATGAAGAGCTGCCACACCGAGGTGCCGGCAAAACTGCTTCACCTGCCACAAGAGTCGCACTGGTGACCCATGGGGCTCCTCCATTGGAAATCTTCTAGTCCGTGAGCAACAAAAATTTGTCTGAAAGTGTGGCATCCTCTCGTTCTCTGCACTTTCACTGGGAGCTACAATCCCGAGCTGTTAGCGATCAGCCATCTTGGAAGTCTCTCCAAGATGAGATTTTGCAGAGTAACATCCACTGCACCTTTCCAAGGGTAAAGGTTTCAAAACCATAAACAACTACATTCCGCAGGGTAGGAAAAAGATCTATTTTGTGCACAATTTGACATGAGGTAACTTTTTGGAAGTTATATATAATAAGCACAATGCATTCAGCTTCCTAGAAAATCAATGACTTCTGTTTATATTCAAACCAAGAATTTTGATTCCTTTTTTTTTTTTTCCTAGACGGAGTTTTGCTGTTGTTACCCAGACTGGAGTGCAATGGCAAGATCTCAGCTCACTACAACCTCTGCCTCCTGGGTTCAAGCAATTCTCCTGCCTCAGCCTCCTGAGTAGCTGGGACTACAGGCACGCACCACCATGCCCAGCTAATTTTTGTATTTTTAGTAGAGACAGGGGAATTTTGATTCTTTATGTATAATCCTTAATGGTCAACTATGGCCAAGATCAATTTAGTCCACATACTTTGGTATGGAAAGACTATTATATCTTTATTTCTTTAGATCAACTTATTTCAACTTTGCAACTTACTCCATTGGAATCCCTACTCATGCTTGGGCCCCATCCTTTAAATCCCACCACGATGCCTACACCCACATAACGTGCATACACCCACACATATGGACACACACTCCCAGATAAGGCACTGAGAAGCCAAAGAAAAGGATAAAACAGCAGAAAGATCCTTCTAAGAGCCTTTAAATTTTTGCTCTACTACTGAATACACCTATTATGGTCTCTTTGTGCCTAGTGACCCACCCTCTGGGTCACACTTAGGGAATGGGGATTTGGGTAAGGCTGGGAACCGCAGGCCCATTCCTTTCTAAGGTCCGGTCACTCTCTCTGTCAGACTGAGCTGTCAGACTGCAGGGCTTGAGGCTCTTTCTCCCTTTCCCGTTCTGACTCAACTCTTTCCCTGTGTTCAAAACCACTCCCCTTCTCACCAACTTTGGAACTTCATTTTTTCTAAAGGGCTGAGATTTTTATATAAAGCCAAAAAAAGCTTTGGATATAAGATTGCTTATGTTTTCTGCCAGACTAACATCCATGTGGCAAGGAATTTCAAAGCGTGAATTCTGCCTTGAAATAGAGCAAGGAAAAAACAGGTAAAAGAGATAAAATTTATTTCCTTAGATTCCCTGCCACAGTACAAAATCCAAGTGTTTTTGGTGAAATGCAAGGGGTTATAAACGGATATCTGTAATACCAAAGGAGGCCAAAAATACAGGTTCATAAAAGATGAATTTTAAAATTCTATTTTAGGAATTGTTTATTAATCATTATGATTTTGAAAGAATCATTGTAATTCTACATTTTTATTCAGCCCACTTGAAATTCTAGTAGACTACATGGTGGTGGGATGAAAGTCAGTGTGATTTGTGAGGGTGTATCTGTGTGTGTTTCCTTATGAACTCTTACCTCACAGTATCATTTCTCTCTCAGGACCTTGGTCTCTTTGAGAAATAAATTTAGAACTCAGGTGGATGTCTGTGAAATAGAAGCACAAAAAGCCTAGAAAACAGTTTTTTTCTGATATTGGAATCTACCTGTAATAGGCATGATTTACCATCACGTTACTTTGACACCAGTCCAACCTCCTCATACACATTTTTCATATGTGACGTAGTTTGTTAAATATTTTGTTTTAAATACAAAGAAAATTTTTTTGTGAAACAGTATGAAATCTTTTTGTTCCAACTGGCAGGTTGGTCTAAAGCAATTTTGAAAATTTTATATAGAATTCTTTATTCTTTTACAAGTTAATTAAAGATTTTGCTTAAAAAGAAAAATATTTATAATACATAGTAAGTAGACAGATAGATGCCTTCTTCATGAGGAAAGAGAAATTAATATTCAAGATTCATAGGCATATCACTGAGCTATGCTACATGAGTTTCTATGGAGTATATTCTAAAATGTTGATGACCTACTCTTTCTTGAGAAACAAGACCCATGTTATGCCATCACTAAATAGTCAATTAGATGCCTGCGCTTTCAGGGACAATTACACATTTGGTATGTTTGCACATGTCTACCAAATATTTTTTAAATGCTTTGAAACTCAAACACACTCTAGAAGAATTGGCACTATTCTTAAACCTGCCAAGGGTTCTAAAGTTCCTAATAACAATCTGGCTCACAGGCCATTACTGCACCCACAGCTGGGCTCAACATCTATTCTGAATATAATATGATTTGGCTCTGTGTCCCCACCCAAATCTCACCTTGAACTGTAAAACCCATAATCCCCATGTGTCAAGGGTGGGACCCAGGTGGAAGTCATTGGATCATGGGGCAGTTTCCCCCATGCTGTTCCTGTGATAATGAGTGAATTTCATGAGATCTGATGGTTTTATAAGTGTCTGGCTTGTACTCCCTCCATTTTGCTGCCCTGTGAAGAAGATGTCTGCTTCTCGTTTGCCTTCTGCCATGATTATAAGTTTCCTGAGACCTCAACCATGGGGAACTGTGAGTCAATCAAACCTCTTTCCTTTAAAAGTTAACCAGTCTCAGGTATTTCTTTATAATAGTATGGTAATGGACTAATACAGAATATGTCGTTACTGGTGAACAACAAGAATTCAGAGGCTGATCTGAAAGAATCAAATCAACTGGACCTGTGTTAAATGTGGCCTGTATTTAAACCCTTTACTGAATCTTTATACTTTTTCCTTGAAGCTACTATCTTCTATTAAAAAGAAAAGATGTAGGAGGATTCTTATTTTATAATTTGTTTCATTTGGTTGACAGATGTAAGTTGATGAGTAAGGAACCTTTAACAATGGAGAAGGGTCTCAAATATGGGCTCTTTCCTTGGCTCTAAAAACTTTATTAAATATTTATGTTATAAGACATGACTTATAAGAAATGTTGATTACCTTCAGGGCTTGTATTTGGCTTGTATGACTGTGTATTAAAATACTGAAATTCTTTGGTACCCTTAGAATTATCACAAATTCCCTCCCACACCACTGCTGTATCCTCCTGACCTCCCCATGATCTAGCAAATAATCTAGCTCTGGGTCTCTTCTGATTGACTTGGTGTCCATTTCATCCAGTTGTTAACTGTTTTTCACATTGGCCCAGTTCTCTTAATTATCTTGCTCTTCTGTGCTTGGAGACAAGCCAGATTGATGGTAGGGTTTACAGAATATTTTTTGTAAGTAAGCCATTTCCATTATGAAAATAACCTTTTAATTCAAGCATTGTGTTACTTTGGAGACCCTACAAATGTAATCAACAAGGCAGGAAGGAACGAGAAATCATAACGCATCATGTACCAGTGCTTCTCCACCCCCAGCGTCTCATGACAGTCCCTGCATTACCCTCTCTGCTCTCTTGTGCTATGTGTGAATCCTCTTGCCATCCCACCCCACCATACACCTGACACCCAAATTGGTTTTCCTCATTCAGCTTGCCTCACCTGGGACATCCATGTTTACACTTTCACAAATTCCTCCCATTCTCTTTGTATACTCCCTCCAACCATATGACTCCACCGGGTTCTCATCCTTAGGACCCTGCTTCTGGCATTCAAAGGAATCAATTAGCTCCCCGTTTCACTACTTAGGAGTCATTGATACTACCATGAAAAGGCAGGATTTGTACCTAGTAAGCTGTGTTTTAACTGTGACATTTTGAAGGCAGAGTTCTCACCTATTCTTTGTTAGCCAACCCACATGACCCTCGCAGTTAGTGAGTGCTACAGGTCTGGAAAGTGATGTTGACTCAAGAGGCTGACTGAACCTGGCAGGGCCTCCACTGCTCATGCCTACTTCCCATCTGTGTGAAAGTCCTTTCCAGGAGAATAAGCTCTTTCCAGAATTGTACAGAGATATCCCAAATGAAGCAGAGCTGTTTACACCATTATTTCGTGAGTTTAAGAGACTGTTCACAGCGCCTGCTTGCATGGAAATAAATCAGTCTGCTTTTAATTTTTCAGGATGACTAGATTGGGTCTCAGGTCATCAAGCTGTTATGGTGTCTTGGATTTGCTTTGGCTCTAGAGTTACTACTGAGGAATAATCTCTAATCCAGTTGCACTCACCCTTCCCTCAAGTCATCTTGTGTTCAATAAGGATAAACATTGCTCATTGGTATATTGTTTTTAAGAGGGTTCCAAACACCGTGAATATTAGATTCCGTTTCTTGCAGCGCAATCCATTAGCCATACCTTTCTGCCTGATGCTTCAGACCACACCTATTTAAAATCTGCTCACTTCTTACTCATTCCAATTCATCAAAGAATCTATAATGACAAATACAATTTATTTCAGCTTTTGGGTTATCTGTGAAAGAGCCCTCATATGCTGCCTTGGTCTATATTTTAGAAGGGGACTTTTGCCTTACACTGTCCCTCTTCTGATATTTAAGATACAATATTGGAACACACAGGTTTGCTAAAAATGACCCAAACAACTTGAAGGAGAAACAGTAGCCAAGAGTGTGGGGGTGGCAATGGCAGAGACATTGCCGGTTTTCAGAAATATCAAGACCATCTGCTATGTCAACAACATTTCTGCCACAGACAAAACCAGCTGGTGAGAGGAAAGTCTCTCGGGGTGTCAGGTTCTAACACGAGTGAAGATGGCCCTCTCTGAAGGGGAAGTGTGTTTTAGAAGAGACTTGACAGCTGGGGAGAGAGCCTGTGGGGAGTTGCAGGCCACAAGGTCCAAGTTTGCAAACACAGCATAAATCAGACTACTGATGAGGGTGTGATCATCAGAGGCAGCCATCAAGACTTAATTCTACTTGTCCTGGACATGTCTCAAGAATGCATTAGTCACACGTATGGCATTTATAGATGTGAGACACCACATTACTCACTGGAGCTTCAGGTTCACACCTTGACTGGAGATGTTATGGGGCATCAATAGATTCTATTCTCTTCTTTTCTTCCTGTGGCTGTTCTGGAAGAGCGTGATGAGCTGGGATCGGGTGGGTGGCTGTCATAAGAATATTCTGGGCAGCAGTGCAGTGCATGAAGAACTGCTCAGTCAGAGGACACACCAGGGGAGGTGGAGAATGGAGAGTGCTCTCCCAGGAAAACATTCCCTAGGCTGTGTTTATTCAGAAAGCAAGTCATTCTTGCCACTATTCATTTCCTCCTGCAAAGCTCATGATTCTAGTTAATCAAATGGCTTCATAAAGAATGCCATTATTATTTCAAGACAGAATGTAATCTGATAGAAAGTACAACAAAGACCTACCTTATATCAGGTATATCATTAAGGTCACCTGTACTCTGTTTTCAATCCTGTAGAACATTGGGGTCAGTAAAACCCTGCCATAATATTTTATATTTAGATGTTACCTTTGACCTCTTTCAAACCACTGCAATAACTAGAAATATTATAAAAGTAATATAAGTTGTGGAGTCTCTTTTTTTTGAGACGGAGTTTCGCTTGTTACCCAGGCTGGAGTGCAATGGCATGATCTTGGCTCACCGCAACCTCCGCCTCCTGGGTTCAGGCCATTCTACTGCCTCAGCCTCCCGAGTAGCTGGGATTACAGGCACGCGCCACCATGCCCAGCTAATTTTTTTTGTATTAGTAGTAGAGACGGGGTTTCACCAGGTTGACCAGGTTGGTCTCGATCTCTTGACCTTGTGATCCACCCACCTCGGCCTCCCAAAGGGCTAGTTGTGGAGTCTTTATGTGTGTGTGTGCTTCTATAAATGTTCCTTCTGGTTTCAAATCGAACTATTGGCCACTGCTCTTCCATTGTATTGCACTATGCCAATGGTTTTTTGAGAAATAAGCAAGCGAAAATCTCTGTTTTAGGGCATCTTAGATAGTGTCCTAAAAACCCAAATGTGCCGGGCGCGGTGGCTCACGCCTATAATCCCAGCACTTTGGGAGGCCAAGGCGGGTGGATGGTCAAGAGATTGAGACCATTCTGGTCAACATGGTGAAACCCTGTCTCTACTAAAAATACAAAAATGAGCTGGGCATGGTGGCACGTGCCTATAATCCCAGCACTCAGGAGGCTGAGGCAGGAGAATTGCCTGAACCCAGGAGGCGGAGGTTGCCGTGAACTGAGATCACGCCATTGTACTCCAGCCTGGGTAACAAGATCGAAACTTCGTCTAAAAAAAAAAAAAAGAAACCCAAATGACTTTTTCTATGCAAAAACAGAATGGTCCACCTTCCCAATTTGACTTTATTTACATAGGTAATTCTCAGAATCACCATAGAGCCAGTTCCCAAGATCATTCTCTTGAATAACTCATAAGATTGCCTTTATTGCACTGTTGTCCAAATGTGAACCTTGCAAAGATTTTTTTTCATGACAGTTCATAAATATTCTATTTCCTTTTTAGCTAGACTTGTCACTAACTCAACATTTATAGTCAACATTCGTGAGGTGGCTATCAAGACTTAATTCTGTCTGTCCATACTAAAGATATTTATGTACTTACAAAAAGAACTACTTGGATTCATAAATGACAGCTTTAAATCTTTCCCCTGAAACAGTTATTCTGCTATCTTCAAGTCTGGCAGGGAGCACAGTGCTAACTATGTGACACGTGACTTTAGCCTGCAGGTACACTGCTTCTGAGACATCATGGTCTGGTGGATAGAGCATGACAATAATCTACTCTCCCATTCTGCCCAGAGGTCCCAGGCGACCTTGAGCGAGTCATTTGGCCTTATCTTTGCATTTCAAGTTCCTTTCCACAAACAATGGAAAAATCTTTGCATCTGTTCTCTTTGCAGGATGCTTCTAATATTGCCTTCTTTCTTCCTGTTAGATACATTCTTTTCATTATTGCTTTTCTGTTTAATATTCCCTATGATGTGACCATCCAGCATTCCTGGGTGACTGTGTAATTATGTCAGAGAGTCAGAGGAAATTTTTCTTTGAAGCAGGAAGTTGAGTTAGAAAGATTAGGCAACTGACAAGGCCTATGACTCCCCTTTGTTTCACATTCTTCATTGCAAATTTGTCTAACATGAACTCCATTGTCTAAAATTGCCTTCTTTCTTTCATAGGCCTTTTTCATATATTTCACATTTATTTTTAATATTTCAAGCTTCCTAAACAAAAGAAAGGGCTACACATTACTAAATTCTGGTGTTTTAGAGATGATTTATTCATTCAACAAACATGTAATTAATAAAAAGACTAAAGGGCTGTCATACAGAAACAGAACAAAGTCAGAAGTGATGTTTAAAGAGACAAATTTTGACTCAGTACAAGTGTTTCAGTCTGGGCACAGTGGCTCACACCTGTAATTCTAGCACTTTGGGAGGCCAAGGTGGGCAGATCACCTGAGGTCAGGAGTTTGAGACCAACCTAGGCAACATGGACAGTCCTCATCTCTACTAAAAATATACAAATTAGTCAGGCGTGGTGATGCATGCCTATAATCCCAGCTACTCAGGAGACTGAGGCAGGAGAATCACTTGAACCCAGGAGGCAGAGGTTGCTGTAAGCCAAGATTGTAGCTTGCACTCCAGCCTGGGTGATAAGAGAAAAACTGTCTTCAAAAAATTTTTCTTCTCACAGAAACTCGCCTGGATGTGAGGACTGCAGGATAGAGAGCGTTGCACAGCTAGCAGAAGGTAGTGATGTGCTGAAAAGAAGAGGACTTCTGGTGACCACAACAAGCTCGTGCAACTACCTGACTTGCACAGTCTGGGCCAGCAGAATTATTCACTAGTCCAGTAAGGTTGTCAGAACAAGTTTAACGGAAGCAAAAGGTGATAACAGTGGGCCCCATTCAGTTACTGAGAAGGAAGCTTGACAAGATAGAACTGAAGAGACAGGGCAGGCTGCAGTGTGAGGTCAGTTTTTAGGCTTTCAGAACTTTATCCCATCATCCGTAGTGGCTACAGAATCACCATCACCACAGCAAGTAAATTCATAGGCAAAAAGGGATGATGGGCCCCCAGTGAAACTCAACCTTCATGCCAAGGAGAGTCTAAAGCTTGAAAACCAAAGTGTAAATCCACAAACCAGATTGAGAGCTCCCATTTCTGTTTGGCATGCTCTCTCCAGATTGGCCCTTTTCTTTCACCTGTTTTACATATACCTACCCTTTCCCAATTGGTTCTCTACACTATTGTGCCTATTTCTGAATCATGCTTTTTCAAACATACCCATAGACCAATCAGCATGCACTTCCCACTTCAAGTGCATAAAAATCCCTAAACTTAGCCTCATGGCCAGCAATCCATCTTTGGGTCCCCTCTCACAGTCAAGAGCTTTTCTGTCCCTCAATCAATAAATTCTACTCTGCCTTACTCAATTTCCGGTGTCTGAGTGCCTTATGCTTATTCTTCTCTGTCATGGGGCAAGAACTGAGAACTCATTGAACTATGGGAGTAAAAGAGCAGTAAAACTAGTTTTAGAAAGAACCTGGGATTCTGAGCAGTATAACCATACATGGCTGGGTACAGTGATTCAGGCATGTAATCCCAGCATTTTGGGAAGCCACAGTGGGTGGATCACTTGAGCCCAGGGAGTTGAAACTAGCCCAGGCAACATGGTGAAACTGCATCTCTACAAAAACTACCAAAAACTTAGCTGGGTATGGTGGTGCATGCCTATAGTTCCAACTACTCAGGAGGCAGAGGTGGCAGAATCACCTGAAACCAAGAAGTCAAGGCTGCAGTAAGCTGTGATTGCACCACTGCACTCCAGCCTGGATGACAGTGAAATATTGTCTAAAAAAAAAAAAAAAAAAAAAAAAAAAACTGGGCCGAGCGCGGTGGCTCATGCCTGTAATCCCAGCACTTTGGGAGGCCGAGGAGGGTGGATCACGAGGTCGAGAGATAGAAACCATCCTGGTCAACATGGTAAAACCCCGTCTCTACTAAAAATACAAAAAAATTAGCTGGGCATGGTGGTGCATGCTTGTAATACCAGCTATTCGGGAGGCTGAGGCAGAATTGCCTGAACCCAGGAGGTGGAGGTTGCGGTGAGCCGAGATTGCGCCATTGCACTCCAGCCTGGGTAACAAGAGCGAAACTTCATCTCAAAAAAAAAAAAAAAAACAACCATGCACACAACTGAAAAGTAGTGGGAGAACGGCAGCTCCAGACCCCAGAAACTGGTCTATCACACACAGTTATGTCAAGTTATTCTCCTGTTGAACATAAACAATCTCACAGAATATCATGATGAAGTGAGGTAAAACAAGTCTATTTCATAATTTTATCCAAGGAAAGATAAAACCAAGGTCACTATGCTACCCACAAAATACCAGATTTCTCCTCTCTTGGCCAAAATGTGTGACTGTAACTTTATAATTAATCTACCATCTTTATAAATAAGATTTATTAAGATACCTAATTTTAGAATTGACCCCACGTTCTGATAGCATCCAATCTAGGGTAAACACCTGCTTTGTGGACCCTCTCTGACATCACTCAATCAAAGCCCAGATCCTGTAAGAGGATCTTTCTGACACCCTCTCTCTGAGATGCCCTAGTTTCATATGGGGTATGCTCTCCTTCTGCAACAAATTATAAACTCAGTTGATTTGATTATAGTTGTGTTCCTGGTCATCTTTGGCTAGAGGGTATTAACAGTACACAATTAGATTCAAAATAGAAGCTCGGTTCCAAGAAATGGGCAAACATTTAGACAATGAGCACTTATTAAAGCTGCAACATAAAGAGCGACTCAAACAGCCAAGACTTGCCCCAGGGTTCTGAAATTAGTTCTCACCATAATTTAATTCCAAACCACACCAGAAAAGAAAGAGCTGATGTCACAGTTCTGGCGGCAAGTGAGATTTGGGGGGTTATAAAATATACTGGACCTGCAGCACAGAGTCAGGAAAAGAAGCCACAAAGAGGGAAGGAAGCTGCAATTAGTAAGCTGAGCTGTTTTAATAATGCCCTGTAAGTTCTGGACTCTTAGAGACCAGAATCTTTATGATCAGAATTGTTCAATCTGTCAATCACCTGGAGACACATTAAAGAAAACTAAATAATAAAAATAATACAATTGTGAGAATCTAGGAAAACCTTGAGAAAGTTTATCTTTGAGTCCTTTTATACCATATCCCTTTATTTTTGTTTACACACTCTTTTTCTCTGTCTCTTGCTCTCTGTCTCACACACACACACACACACACACACACACACACACTCACACACACACAATCAATATATCCCATTTTTTTCTATTTTTCAAGCCTCTTGCACATACTCTCTTTTTTTTTTTTTTTGCCAATCAATGAGAGCTTGTAAGGCTGCTCAGGTTGGCCTTGAACTCATGGCCTTGCCTTCACAAGCGCCACGACATCCGGCCGGAGCCACTTTGGGCCCCGCACATACTCTCAATGCAAGATGTTCTAACTTGCTTTATTATTCTCTGCTTAAAGCAGTGGGTCTCAACTTTGGCTACACATTAAAATGTCTGGGAAAGTTAAAACAAGAACAACAACAAAAAAAAAACTCAGTGCCCAGGCTGCACTCCAGTTCAACTAAATCAAAACCTCTGGAATAAGATCCTGGTATTGGGTTTGTTTTCCTTATTCGTTATTCCAATTAACACCCAACATTGAGACCCACTGGCTTAGAGTTGCTCTTTCCCCAGACAAGGGTCTCATTATGTAACTGGTGAGTCTTTTTCCAAATAATAAGCCATACCCTTCAGCTATGTTCCTCAAACACAACTACTCTAAAGCAGCCTGCCTTCAGACTCCACCTGGGGGCTTATAATTTGAGAGTTCTGGAATGAACTCAGTCTGCTGTTTTGATCCTAAAGAGTAATAGATGCTTGAGAACCACTGCTCTTCTATCAGGTACAAAAGGATAATACTACTATTTAAAATAATTAAGAACAGGTTGGTACCAACCAATCAGAATTGTGCTGGGGTTGGGGTAGTGTTCTAGATGCTAAATCTTAATTACTGGACCAAAATGAAGCACAAGGAATCCTAAGGAAGTATATTAGTCCATTCTCATGCTGCTAATAAAGACATACCTGAGACTGGATAATTTGTAAAGGAAAGAGGCTTAATTGACTCACACTTTTACAGGCCTCAGGAAACTTACAATCATGGTGGAAGGGGAAGCAAACACATCCTTCTTCACATGGCAGCAGCGAGGAGAAATGCCAAGCAAAGGAGGTAAAGCCCCTTATAACACCATCAGATCTCGTGAGAACTCACTGTCATGAGAACAGGATGAAGGAAACCACCTCATGATTCAATTATTTCTACCTGGCCCCTCCTACAACATGTGGATTATTATAGCTACAATTCAAAATGAGATTTGTGTGGGACACAACCAAATTATATCATTCCACCCATGCCCTCCCCCAAATATCATGTCCTCACATTTCAAAACACAACCATGCCGTCTCAAGAGTCCCAGAAAGTCTTAACTCATTGCAGCATTGACCCAAAAATCCTAGTCAAAAGTCTCCTCTGAGACAAGGTAAGTAGCTTCCACCTATGAGCCTATAAAATCAGAAACAAGTTAGTTACTTCCTAGATAAAATGGAAGCTCAGGCATTAGGTAAATATACCTGTTACAAATGGGAGAAATTGGCCAAAACAAGGGTTACAGGCCCCATGCAAGTCTGAAATCCAATAGGGCAGTCAATAAATCTTAAAGTTTCAAAATGATCTCCTTTGAGTCCAAGTCTCACATCCAGGTCACACTGATGCAAGAGGTGGGCTCCTATGGCCTCGGACAGCTTTGCCCCTGTGGCTTTGCAGGGTATAATGCCCCTCCTGGCTGCTTTCAAGGGCTGGCTTTGACGGTCTGTAGATTTTTCACATGCATGCGTGGTGCAAGCTTTCAGTGGAGCTATCATTCTGGGGTCTGGGGAACAATGGCACTCTTCTCATAGCTCCACTAGGAAGTGACCTAGTGGGGACTCTGTGGGGGGGTTCCAACCCCACATTTCCCTTCTATAGTACCCTAGCAGAGACCCTCCATGAAGGCTTTGTCCCTGTCGAAGACTTCTGCCTAGACATCCAGGCATTTCCATACATCCTCTGAAATCTAGGCAGAGGTCCCCAAGCCTCAGTTCTTGGCATCTGTACACCCACAGGCTCATCACCACATGTAAGTCATCAAGCTTTGGGGTTTATATCCTCTGAAGCCATGGCCTGAGCTGTACATTGGCACCTTTTAGCCAGGGCTGGAGCTGAAGCAGCTGTGATGCTGGGCATCAAGCCCCAAGGCTGCTTAGAACTGGGGGGACCTGGGCCTAACCCAGGAAACCATTTTTCCCTCCTAGGCCTCCAGGCCTGTGATGGGAGTGGCTTCCCAAAAGGTCTCTGACATGCCCTGGAGACATTTTCCCTATTGCCTTGGGGATTAGCATTTGGATTCTCATAACATGCAAATTTCTGCAGCCAGCTTAAATTTATCCCCAGAAAATGGGTTTTTCTTTTCTAATGCATCATCAGGCTGCAAATTTTTCAAAAATGTATGCTTTATCACCTCTTGAATGCTTTGCTTCTTCTAAGTTTCTTCCATCACATATCCTAAATCATCTCTCTCAAGTTTAAAGTTTCACAGATCTCTAGGACAGGGGGAAAATGCCACCAGTCCCTTTGCTAAAGATAATAAGGGTCACCTTTGCTCAAACTATTTCTTCATCTAGTTCCCAACTATTTCTTCATCTCCATTTGAGACCACCTCAGCCTGGACTTTACTGTTCATATTACTATCAGCATCATGGTCAAAGCCATTCAACAAGTCTCTGGGAAGTTTTAAACTTTCCCACATCTTCCTGACTTCTGAGCCCTCTAAATCTCTAGGAAGTTCCAATCTTTCCCTCATTTTCTTGTCTTCTTCTGAGCCCTCCAATTGGTTACAACCTCTGCTTAATACTTCCAAAGTCGCTTCCACACTTTTGGATATCTTTACAACAGCACCCCACTCTCTGTGCTATATTAGTTTTTACTAATAGAGTAAAATTTACAATTTACTATATTAGCCCATTCTCATGCTGCCAATAAATATATACCAGAAACTGGGTAATTTATAAAGGAAAGAAGTTTAATTGACTCAGTTCCACGGGGCTGGGGAGGCCTCAGGAAACTTATAATCATGGGAGAAGAGAAAGCAAACACATTCTTCTACACATGAAGGCAGCAAGGAGAAGTGCCAAGCAAAAGGAAGAAAAGTCGCTTATAAAACCATCAGATTTGGCCAGGCACAGTAGCTCACACCTATAATCCCAGCACTTTGGGAGGCCAAAGGCAGGTGGATCACAAGGTCAGGAGATAGACTATCCTGGCTAATACGGTGAAACCCCATCTCTACTGAAAATACAAAAAAAAAAAAAAAAAAAAAAAAGCTGGGTGTAGTGGCATGCACCTGTAATTCCAGCTACTTGGGAGACTGAGGCAGGAGAATCACTTGAACCTAAAAGGTGGAGGTTGCAGTGAGCTGAGATTGCACCACTGCACTCCAGTCTGTGCACCAAAAACAAAAACAAAATAATCAGATCACATGAGAACTCATTATCACAAGAACAAAATAGGGGAAATGCCCCTATGACTCAATTATCTCCACCTGGTCCCTCCCACAACAGGTGGGGGTTAGGGAAATTACAATTCAACGTGAGATTGGGTGGGGACACAGTCAAACTGTATCAGGAAGAGATCAGAGAAGCCAGAGCAATGAAGGGTCATTTAGGGGATCTGGAACAGTGACTATCAACTAGTGTAGAGTTGCTTTAATAATTTTAACATTTGGTACAGCCTTTCCTGTGAGCACCACTTGAGTATTAGCCTTGCACAAGTCTACTGCTTGGGTGGCACCTATTCTTGTTTTGCAACTGTATATTTGCTATCAAAAATGCCTGATAAATGGATAAGTGAATGAATTTTGCCTAACACAGACACCTCTTTTATTTTTTTCTTACGATTTGTCAAAAATATTTTCTTTTATACCATAGTCAACTTCTTAGTGTCTTGATAATTGCAAAGACTGTAAAGAGTTTCACTGTTGTATTTCTTTCAAACTATTGCATATGCCGTGAGTCTACCATGTTGTTAGGTGTTATAAGAAATAACAGAAAGTATAAGATGAGATTTCTGAGTTCCAGGTATTTGGAAATGCCTGTGCCTCCAAGTTAAACCCTGGTGATATTTCATTTCATGGTGCTACCAAGCCCTATCGAATCAATGCCCAGAGGAAGCATCTACAATGGCGGCATCTCATGTCCCATGGTTGGCTACTGCAGAAGGACATCTGGGGACATGAAGACTTTCCTGTTACCCTTTTCCTTATAAATAACTTCCTATTCATAGGCACAAGAGATAATATTTCCTGTCAATATCAAGTCACATGTTGCTTGATATATATTATTATAAAAGACTCTTCTTAGTCTAATTACCTGACATTTCAGTGGAAGTCAAGGTCAAAACAGGCAACTGTAGTAACTCCAATATGTCAGTGGTTCATCTTATTTTTCATGTCTCCCTCTTGAAGAAAGCTAAGCAAACCACCAACGGGAATAAAGCAGAAAGAACTGCATTTTATTCCACAGACAGGAAACATAGTGAGTAATGAACATCTGCTTCAGAATTTTACAATTCTTAAAGTGGTTTATTAATTTAAAAAATTTTCTAATTCAAAAGAATCTAGGCAAATAAATTTTTATTACATTTTTAAATATATGTTATTTGGTGTAAATATTTGATATATAATGATTCAATATGATACATGCATTGTAATCAGTCTTGAGAATTAATAATATTACACTTATTATAGTGAAATATCCACCCAAAGGTGCTCTCATGCACATACAAAAGAGAAAAGGTTGCCCCTCAGCTACGACCCTAACTTTCAGGACAACTTTTATGAACTTTCTCCAAATGGTGCATCCATAGAATGAATGAATATCTTGACTTTGGGCACATAATACTATCTGTATCACGCTACTTTAACTTCAATCTGGGTATGGGATTTTTCCCTCTCTTTATCTTTGAATGTTTCTTTGCTACAGTAGCACTAATAATTTTCATAATTAGTTAATATTTAATATCAACTCATAAAGATAAATACTGACCTACCCCATCAATAACTAAAATAAATTGTTCAGTTTTCTACAAAATAGGAAAAGCCCATTTTCATGTTGGTGATCGGATACAGATTGAATGAGTAACCATAATTTAATCCTCACTATAGGGCGTTATAGCATGCAGCTCTTATTATTCAAATTATGCAGGGACTTAATTTGATGATTGGTATTCTTTATGTTAAATGTCTGCCTAACATTGACTTTTATTCCAGTTATTTTAATACCCAAACAAAGCTTACCATTCCATTAAGGTCAATCTTCTGAAAATAAGCCGCAAGTTTATACTCTTTTAATGTATTCTATCTTTGACAACTCTCTGCATTTGATTTTTATGAACACCTGTTTCTATAGGAGATGGTTGGATGAATTTGTGACTGGAATAACTCATAAGCAGGAAAACATGCTGGGAACTCTTTTGAAGAGATGAAGCTTTGATGAAGGGCCTAGATCACACCAAAGTAAGTGAAGTTGAGAAATACTTACAGAAGGAGAACTGGCCCCATGAAGAAGAAAAAAGATCAAATCCAAAGTATTTGATTTGCCCAGTCCTATCCAGTCCCATTGTTAACAAGCTCTAAATTAAACAATCAGGATGGAATGAGGCACTGGGAGTTGTCTACAATAACAGCTGTCAACTAGTCATGAAAGACGAGGTCATTCTCCAAATTTTCTACTGGAGGCAAGGTGAAGAAGGCCAAAAGCAAATACAGGTGTACCTTGTTTTGTTGCATTTGACTTTATTGTATGTCATAGACCCTGCATTTTTTACAAATTGAAGGTTCATGGCAACCCGGCATTGAGCAAGTCCATCGGCAACATTTTTCTAACAGCAGATGCTTTGTGTCTCTGTGTCACATTTTGGAATTCTCCCCAATATTTCAAACTCATTCATTATTATTCTTTCTTTTATGATGAAATAAAGAATAATAATTTCTTTCATGATCAGTGATCTTTGAGTTATTATTGTAATTGTTTGGGGGAACCACAATTGACACCCAGATGACACAGGGAACTTAGTTGGTAAATGTTGTGTGTGTTCTGACTCCTTCACCAACTAGACATTCCTCAATCTCTCACCCTCTTCTCAGACCTCCCTATTCTCTCACATATAGCAATATTGAAATTAGGCCAATTAATAACTCTACAATGGCCTCTAAGGGTTCAAGTGAAAGGAAGAGTCAAATGTCTCTCACTCAAAATCAAAAGCTAAACACGATCCAGCTCAGTGAGAAAGTCATGTGGAAAGCAGAGACAGGCTAAAATCTCGGCCTCTTGCATCAAACGGCCAAGTCCTGAATGCAAAGGAAAAGCTCTTAAAAGAAATTAAAAGTGCTACTCTGGTGAACACATGAATGATTAAAAAAAAAAAAAAAAAGTTGAAACAACCTATTAATGATATGTAGAAAGTTTGAGTGGTGTGGCCAGACACTCAAACCAGCCACAACAGTCTCATAAATCAAAGCCTAACCCAGCACAAAGCTCTCAACATCAAGGTTAGACCCTCTTCCAGCAAAAAACTTCCAAATCATTGAAGGCCCAGATGATTGTTAACATTATTTAGCAATAAGGTATTTTTTTTTCGTGTTTTTTTTTTTTTTTTTTAGATGGAGTCTCACTCCATCACCCAAGCTGGAGTGCAGTGGTACAATCTTGGATCACTGAAACCTCCACCTCCTGGGTTCAAGCAATTCTGCTTCAGCCTCCCAAATAGCTGGGTAAATTACAGGAACACACCACCATGCCTAGCTATTTTTTTTTCTTTTTTTGCATTTTTAATAGAGACAGCATTTCACCACGTTGGCCAGGCTGGTCTCAAACTCCTGACCTTAGGTGATCCACCTGCCTTGGCCTCCTAAAGTGCTGGGATTACAGGTGTGAGCCACCATGTCCAGCCATATATGCATATTTTTTAGACAGAATGCTATTGCACACTTAACAGACAATAGCATAGTATAAACACAACTTTTATTTGCATTGGAAGACCAAAAAATTGTGTGACTTGCTTCACTGCAACATTTGCTTTATTGGGGTGGTCTGGAACTGAATTTGCAGTATCTCTGAGTTAGGCTTGTATGGAAAAACCAGGGGCATTAATTAGAATGAAGTGGCAATGGTAGGCTCCCCAACCCACCACAGAGATATCAGCATTAGCACTGTGGTTCACATCTACCTGAAACCCCACTGGGCCCCATAGGAAGGGCAATTACTGACAGGGTTACAACAGGAGGCTCTTGTCAAGCACATCTCTGTCCATTTGCCTCTGGGCACTGGAACATCAAGAATAGCAACCTGAAGAATATTTCCAGATCCCATGAGCAACTAACTGGAAGACAACCAAAAGATATATATGGTAAGTTAGTTATAAAGCGGAATGAATGCAAAGGATGAAATAGAAATAATACAAAGTCTCAGGACTTACTGATTTTTGCGTATTATGAGTAAATTAGGACAGTTCTAGAGTATATTCACTCTAGCAAGACCAAGTGTCCAAATGCAAATTGGACTTCAATAAAAGTAAAACAGGCTCAAAATAAATCAGATTCTTAAAAATAAAAAAAATAAAAACAAGAAAAAAAACACTTTTCACTAAAAAATTGAATGATAACACCAAAAGCCATGCCAGTGCTGCTCACTGCTTTCAGATGAATGAACCATCAATTTATTCATCTGATAAATATTTGTTGAGCAAGTAACATGTGATAAGCGCTATTTTAGGTACTGATGAACCAGACACAAGAGCTATCCCAATGGGAGGAGGGTCATAGGACATGAACAAGAAAAACGCAAGGTAATTCCAGAGAATGAGTGTCAAAGGGAGGTAATAAAGTGGCTTCCTGGGATAGAGAATGACTGTGGAGGGGAAGTGGGGTACTTCTTTCTGCACAGTGGTCAGGAAAGGTCTTTTGGAGGAGGGCAGTGTTTCACTGAGACCTGCGTGGTGGAAAGCGGGTAGCAAGGTAGCAGAGACCAAGCAGAGGAGCAAGCTGGATCTGCTATTAGGGCTCAAGGGCTGCATATGTTTGATGAACTGGTTTTAGGCCCAAGAGATCTCAGTCTTTATAATTTAATTTGCCCAAAAGCCTTGATGTTCACCTAAGAGACAAGGATAACGACCTGGAGAGAGAACCACTGAGGAGGTCTATACGGTGTCTGTTATCCAGCCCAGGTGCAGAGACCACTCATGCAAGAAACGAATGGAGCTGCGCGACAGGCCAAAGGTGGAGGCAGGCACTGTTTTCACAAGGGGCCCCTGAGACCAAGGTCCAGCAGACAAAGCACATTTTCAAGTAGAAGAGGGGCATACCCCCATTTCTTTAAGAAGCCCAGTGTGATTCAGGCTCGCTGTGCACAAAAGGAAGAAACAACACTATTTTTACACCTTGAAAGCTTCAGAAAGTACAGGTATCAGCATATTCATAAAGGACTGCACCATTAAAATGTTGCAAAGTGTAACTCTCAGAGACCCTGGGAAGGAAGAGACTTCCTGAATGCACCAAGGTGGAAGAGCAGGAGAAGACTTTTCATAACACATAGAAGACATCCCATCTCCTAGGTGTATTTTGTGTCTACATGCAACAAGGATGAGTCAGTAAAGTGTGAGGTGTGTAACCATATACCCAGTCATAAAATCCCCTAGAATGCCGCCTCTCCTCCTTATCTTCTCTTCACCTTTTTGTTCCCCTGAGGATATGGTTTCCTCTTTAGTGATGGCTATTTTCTCTCCCAGGACTGGAGGTGGAATAAGCGTCCTCGTTGCTCTTTACTGCCCCTTTCAGATAATTCTCCTTCCCTCTTCCCTATACACTCCCCAACCTTAAGGCTCATACCATTGCTGTTATAAACTGAAGCATGCCCTCCTCAAATTCATATGTTGAAGTCCCAACCCCCAGTACCATAGAATGTGACTGTGTTTGGATATGGTATATTTAAAGAGGTAATTAAGGTTAAATGAGATGATTAGAGTGGGCCTTACTCCAATATTACTCATCTCATACCTTTATAAGAAGAGGATATTAGGACACAAACACACACAGAGGAAAGACCCTGGAAGACGAAGGGAGAAGACAGCCATGTACAAGTCAAGGAGAAAAGTCCCAGAGAGAACCAACCCTGCCAACACCTAGATCTTGGACTTCTAGACTTCAGAACTGTAAGAAATAAATGTCTGTTGTTTAAGCCACCTGGCCTGTGTATTTGTTAAGACAGCCCTCGCAGACTAATACAATCAGACAGCCATCTCTCCTTGCTGTTATCTGCAGCTCTCTTTGAAGATCTTATTTTTGATTGAGTCCTCTTGCTGGCTCCCTCGCAATCACTGTCATAATCCTTGGTGATTGATTTCTACAGCTATGTGTATAAGCTTTCCAACGCCTTGGCCTCTGAGTTCCTGGTTCCCATGGTCATAGCATCAGGCAAACTCTCCAACTCATGTCCATGATGTGCTGAGCTTCTCGGCCCTCACAGATGCTGATCAGGGTGGGAGCACCTAAAGCCCCCAGCCAATCACTCCTGGCCTCAGGCAGACCATGCAATTCCTGGATGGATGTTCTATATAAATATTTTCATTTTCTATATGGACCACCACCACCACAACAAAATACTAGAAGGCACTGCCCTAGGTCTTGTGATTACCAATAACAGCATTCCACTCACAACCTCACTTGAACAATGACTTTTCTTCCAATCACCATCTCCCATCATTACCTACTGTCTTCCCTAGTTATTTAAATCCAGAAATGTTTGACTCCACTGAGGCCTACATGCCATTGGACCTTCCAAAATGAGTATTTGTTGAATAAATGAATGAATGGATGAATTTTCTATCACATTCCCATCTCCCCTTTAACTTTTCTTTTTCCCAAAGTTCAAGGATTAGGATAGGCCTATTCGTGTACTGAGGAAAATGGGACTTTCCTGGTACACAAAACCCAAAGAAATTAATCTTTAATTTAAAATCATAGTTTGTGGGATATAGTGTGAGAGCTAGGAAGCCCTCATAGCAGCCATTCATTCCACCTCTTCTCATGCTCCTCATCATGGATGTCAAGAAACACAGAGACCGTGTTTTTGGGATTCTGTATTTTTCTCAGCTATTATTCATCACAGCTGGCAACAAAGACAAGTATTCATGAAGTTGCCTTCAAGGACAATGTGAAACAACTGTTGATATTCTGCAAAGGATTGTCCACATCTTATTTATGGATTAGATGTGACAGCATATTGTGTCCCTGCCCTCCAAAAATCCACTAAATGTAGACAGTGAAAAATTTTTCTACAGAAAATGTTACAGTCTGTTCAGATGTCCTAATGTTACTTATGTACTGTCTTCAAAAATATATAACTCCCTCTATTCTAAAGCTTTATATGTGTATCTTCAAACTCGCCTGCCCAGCTAATCCTACTGAGCCATGAAATTGTAGCTTTTGGCAAAACCATCAGACATCATGATGACTGTACCTTCCCTGCCAAGATCAATAGTCTCTATCTCTCACTTGCCTTTGTCTAGGTTTCTACCCATATGGCTACCTAAAAGTCTGTCTCTTTAGTTACCCTCATCTTCCCTTCACCTATTCCAAAATTACAGAGATTTCTCTGTTCCGTTTCTCATTGTTCTATTCTCATAACTATTTTACTTTGAATTCTCTTGAGTCTAGACAATTAATATATGCCTTGTGGAGGGCATATGTTCCAAAAAAATTTAAACATCATTGTATAACATTGTTCAGCCTCCCGGGATTTTTTTTTTGAAAGAATTTAACATGTATTCGTGTCTCAGAGCTATATCTATATATAGCTCAAGCTACATATGGCTTTACGGCTGTTACTCTTAATGACTAGCACTTTGTTCATACTTTATAACACTTATTACTGTATACTATGGTCAACCATTTAGTTGTCTGCTTCCTCAGCTAAACAACAAGTTCTTCAAGGGCAAGCAGCAGGTCTTATTTATATTTTTATTCCCAGAATCTTGCCAAAGGCCAAGGGCCTAGCATAAGTTCCATAATTATTTGTTGAGTGAAAAACAAAAGTGTCATAACGTTATCTAACTGTGTGCATGTTTATGCAGGAAAAAAACTGGCCATTGAGTTCTACCTTCAAGGAGGTAAATAAATCAGTAGGGTAAAATTCTATTTTAGGAATTTCTTAAAACAACAACGAAAAATGTTTCATTGCGGAAGTAGGGAAGCAGTCACACATAGATATCAGTCACTTAAATTTGCTTTGGAACCTCAGATTTGACGTCAGTAGTAAAACTGACGTCATCATCACCAAGAATAGAACAAGAGATCAGAAGTTGACAAAAGCAGCACGTGTGATTCAAATATTATCACAGTTCTTAGAGTCAAAATTTTCTCTTCTAGTTTAATATAGATTCTCCTAATTCCAAGTCTAACTTTTATGCCAGTCACAAAAATTATACCCAAATATTCCAAGTCACTTTAGGAAGAAAAATAATTGATTCTATTAGTCAAATAACATTTAGTCAATTTGTTAAAAACCAGTTCTCAATTATGATAAATTGTTTAGATGTATTTAGCCATTATAATTTTATTTTGTGTAGGTTATCTGGGAAGAGTTTGATTCAGCCCCCAAAGTCATAACTGATTATTTCCAATGGACTATTTGTTCATGCACCAGCACTGTCTGAGAGAACTGAGGACTCAAAAAATATATAGAAACTTTATAGTGACTTATAGAAATTTACTAAAGATACAATCTCTTACATGTAAAAGAAATAATTTAAGTGAGATTGGTTCTCTTCAATTTTTATAGTCTAAGCATGCCTGTAAACCTATGTGGAGCATTTGTTAGTTGTTAACAAACACTGAGAGATCCTGATGCTAACATACAAAAACTTACTATGAAGCTGCTCCAAATATTATATTGTGAGTAAAGAATGTTTAGGTTCTTTGAGCAGAACATGCATACTCTGTGATATGGTTAGGCTGTGTCCCCACCCAAATATCTTGAACTGTAGCTCCGATAATTCCCACATGTTGTTGTAGGCACCCAGTGAGAGGGAATTGATCATGGGTGCGGTTTTCCCTATATGAGAACTGTATGCACCCCTTCCCTTTTCACTTGGCTCTCATTCTCTCTTGCCTGCCATGTAAGATGTGCCTTTCTCCATGATTGTGAGGCCTTCCCAGTCACATGGAACTGTAGGTCCATTAAACCTCTTTTTCTTTATAAATTATCCAGTGTTGGATATGTCTTTATCAGCAGCATGAAAATGGACTAATACACTCTGGTATGAGGTCTACAAGAAAAGGCAAATTTTTACAGTGCTCCAAACCAAGGAAGAGGTCAGCTGTAAGAATGGAATTTGGAAGAAGAAATTAAGTAAAATATATTGATAATTTCAAATTATGTCCTTTCATAATACATTGTTCAGGTGGTTTTTTTTCATTGTTTCTGAAATGCAATTTAAATGTAAATATATTAGACCTTGAAATGAATGGAGCTTAATTTCATGAAAAATTACTCAATTGGCATATAGTGATTTAAAGTAATCTTTATGAATATTACCATTTTAATAGACATGTTTTAAAAATGTAACCTAAGAAAAAATATAATTTAACATTTTATTTTTAAACAAGGTAAACTATTTGTAGGAACTATCTGAAGAAATGACCCAGTTAAATATATTCTCCTATAAATCCCAGCTAGATTTCTTAGGATACCATATTGTAAGTCCACATACATGAACTTAACACAAAAATAAGTAAGACTAATGGCTAAAAACATACTTTACCCACAGGCAACCCAGTATAAAATTATGCATATCAGAAGAAATTATATGAATAATCACTTATTCATAGGCCAGAGAGACCCTATATAAAAGCAGATTTTTCAGGCAGAGGTCATGCAGCTTTGGAATATGTATTCTAAAAGAGAAAATTGTATTCTTCTCCAGACTTAAGATGGTTGTAAGTTAGGTCACATCCTGGCTTTCCCTGTCCCCAGATAAGCACTTGTATCTATATGCTTTTGGGGTTGACATGTAAGTCTTCCATCTTGAATATACTTCTTTTTTATAGCCTATGTATTCGTCAGCATTCTCCAGAAAAACAAAACCAATAAGATATACAGATTTATAAGAGATTTATGATGGGAAATAACTCACATAGTTAGGGAGTTCAAGAGGTCCCATGATCTGCTGTTCACAAGCTGGAGAAACAAGACTAATCTGAAGGCCTAAAAGCCAGGGGAGTTGATGTAACTCACTGTTGAAGGCCTCTATTTGGCCGAGACCTCAATGGTTAGATGACGTCTGCCCACATTGGGGAGGCCAGCTCCTCTTTATTCAGTCTGCTAATTTAAATGCTAATATCTTTCAGAAGTACCTTCATAGATACAATCAGAAATAATGTTTCACCAGCTATCAGCATATCCCTTAACCCAGCCAAGTCGACACATAAAATTAACCATCACAGTCTACTTAGAGAAACTTCAGCTGGGGGGGGCAGTGCCAATTCCAGACTTGGGTTTTTTTCCCCACATCCCTTGCTAGAATGAATTATTGAAGCAGTGAAAAATTAGCAAGAAATTTTTCTCTTTTGATGCTTTGGCTTCTTCTATGATTACGGCTGGTTCCATTTCCTTTGAACTGGTATCCTTGCTTCTCCATTTTCTAGGAGGTGAATATGTTCAATACATTCTTTTTGTGAGAGACCATGTCTCCCCCAAGAACATTTTTCTCTCCTGGGAGTTCCTAGAAGCCGGAGACTTCACAAGAGATAGATTATTTTTTAGTAGACTAATCAGAGCCTGGAAAGGAACATGCTAAATTTTCACCATGTTTCATCCACCCGACACAACATAACACACATTAATTTCAGCAGAAAATTCACCTCCAAAATAGAGCTTGATATGGAGTGGGGGAAACAAGTGTTTTTTCTCTTCAATCTTTAATGTCTTCACTGATATAACCCTCAAAATGGAAAGTGTAGGAAAACATTAAAAACTATGCTTATGCATAACAAATAACCCGGATTTGAAGCAATGATGGCATTCATACTCTGGAATTTTTAGTAACTAATGGTATTTTAGTAATTTTGTAATTTTTAGTAATTGATGGTATTATATGTTATAATTAATTTTGTATATTTTAGTAATTTATTATATTTTGTCATTAATTTTGTATATTTTATTAATTTTTAGTAATTAATGGTATTACATTTTGTAATTAATTTTGTATATTTTAGTAATTTATCATATTTTGTAATTAATTTTGTATATTTTAGTAATTTTCAGTAATTAATGGTATTATATTTTGCATTTATATAGTTTATTATTCCACTCTATTTCCTTTTTTGATTCTCACAACAACCTAACAGTGAGACCAAGTTAAATATTTTTATTTCTATTTAGAAATCGTAAGTTTAAACAACTTCTCAAGTTCATAATAGAATAAATCTAGAAACTGGAGCCTTGGTCCTTTGAATGTTTACTGTATACCACCAGGATTCACTACTATTTTGACAAATAGTCAACAAATATCAACTTATTATCTCCAGAGAAAACAATAGGCAACGATGTAGCTGTGAATACAAGGTATTTTGAAAATATGTTTGGATATTTATTCATATTTATTCTGTGAAACCTTTAACTAAATCTTGGAGATTCATCTTTCCCACATGACATAAAATCAACCATGAAGCCATACAGATGGCAAGCATACTCTTTTAGAGGATTATATAAGGCTTTAGGAAAATATCATACATAATTATAGACATCTTTTTAAATATATAACATATTCAAGAGAAAAATTCAGAGGAATTTATTACATTAAGTTCTCGTTGTAGTCTAATAGTAGAATTTGAAGTGGAAGGAGGTAAGGAAGAAAGTGGGGAGTAACAGGAAGGAGTATGGGAGGATATCCAACCCACTGGTCTTTTTCCAACACCCTAAACTCAAAGAGAGTGCACTTTAAATTCAACAAAGTCTGGAGTGAATGTAATTAAAGAGTATATCAGTTAAATGTATTCATTCAGCTACAAGTAACAGAAAACTCAATATATAGTTGCTTAAAGAATTTATTTTTATGACATAGAAAAATCAAGAGGAAGATTGTTGGAGCTGGTGTATTTTTAAAACAATATTATCAAAGAACCAGGTCCTTCTATTTGCCAGCTCTGCCGTCTTTAGTGTGGGACTATTGTCCTGGGGGTCACAAAGAGGCTTCTTGTCCTACCGAGCATTGTTTGTACATTGCAAGCAGGAAGAAAGAGGAAAAAGAAGGCAAATAGCTGCTTTTTGCAGGACTTTCTCCTACAGATCATTAGTTCACACTCTGCCACATGGCCACTTCTATCTACAAGGGAAACTGGAAACCCAAGTACTCCTCTTGGAAGCTTCTATAATACAGAAAGGCACGGAGGAGGGTGCTGCTGAATGAATCAACCTGTTATATCTGCCACATAATGTTGGACTGCAAAGTATTTCTTAATAAAGAGAGCTTTGAAACTAATCCTGAAAAATAAGTCTAGAATTCAGTGAAAGAAAATCAAGACAGAAAGAAGTACATAGTGAAAATTCTGCAAGGTGTGTTTTGTTTTTCTCCTTGACAATGTGAAATGTAAGTTAAAGTGGACCTACATAATAATACTCAAATTTGAAAAAAGCAGGACTACAATTCATCCATTCAGTTACTCAACAAATATTTGTCAAACACCTGATATTTATCAAACACCTGAGTACATATCAGGTGTTTGATAAATATTTGTTGAGTAACTGAATGGATGAATTGTAGTCCTGCTTCTTCTTTTGCAAAAGCCAATTGCATCTTTAAGTTAAGGCTTTGTCATATAAAGAGCTGTTCCGGTTTGAAAGTGACTTCACTTCAGCTCACTAGAGTGAAAGGTAAAAGCTTGAGCCTGTGCTTCCAATACTCATCACTATAATTAAATCTGAAACCTATTCTTATCTAAGTGATTAGTTTTATCATTTGAAGGCTCAAGAGAAACACATTATTTGTTTGTTTTACTCTTTGATAAAACATTTCTAGAAAACAACTGACCGTAAAACCTCCATTACTTGCATCACTCTTAACTTTCCTTTTTATCTTCTTTTTTAAATAAATGAAACTGTAATTTCACAAAGTCTCTAGTAGAAAAGGAAGATCAAGCTTTTTCAGTGAACTAGACAAAACAGTTGTTCTTGTGGGAGAGACTTCACCAGCTGATCTCACTTGAGCTGCAAAAAATGAATGTAGACAATATCATGTACTAGAAGATTGGTTCTTTTTCACAGAAAAGGAAAATTACAGGTTTTGTCTCAAGTAATAACCTGAACACAATGGAAGATTTTCTTTCTAAAAAAATGAAGAGGAATTGTGAGTATATAATATAATTTAGCTCTCAAGATGAAGAAAGAGCAACAGTGACTACATAGTGTTTTTCATTTCAGGAAACTATTTTCCTAGAAGATAGACTTTCTTTTTTTTTGAGATGGAGTGTCACTCTGTCCAATGGCATGATCTTGGCGCACTGTAACCTCTGCTTCCCAGGCTCAGGTGATTCTCCCTCAGCCTCCCGAGTAGCTGGGATTATAGGTGCATGCCACCATGCACAGCTAGTTTCTGTATTTTTAGTAGAGACGAGGTTTTGCCATATTGACCAGGCTGGTCTCAAATTCCTGACCTCAGGTTATTTGCCTGCATCAGCCTCCCAAAGTGCTGGAACTGCAGGTGTGAGACACCGTACCTGGCCTAGAAGATAGATTTTGAATGCTGAACAGAAATATGTAATGATTTGATTCAATGAAATCTGCATCTGTTGGATCCCCACTTTGTGGCTACAGTTTTCATAGGCCCAGGGGAAAGAAACATGAAACTGCATAGCGTCTGCCTTTCTTAAATTTGTGAAGAAGACAGATGTAAAAGCAAGCACACAAATAAACTCCAGAACACTACAAGTGCTTTCACAGAGGCACAAAAGGATAAATGTAAACAAATCTGCCTAGGGTAGTGGGAGAAGATCTCAGAAAAGTTGTTAGACTCCAGCAATCTGGCTTTTTGGCTTTCAAGCCCCTGTAGAGTCCCCTCCCACAATGAGTCAGGGCTTGCCTGGATGACTATAATAGAAAACTGAGGAAATGACAGCACGCGGCATCCAGGGCTAAGCCATAAATACAAGAAATTTTCACTTCTACTTGCTCTCCCCTTGCTCTGAGAAAAGCCAGCTGCCATGTTGTAAGAACACTCAACTGCTCTAAGAAGTAGTCTACACATTGAGAAACTGAGACCTCCTGACAACAGCCAATCAGCTCTCCAGCCATGTGAGAGAGCAATCCTCAAAGCAGAACCGCAAAGCCAGCATCAAGCCTTCAAATTAACTACATCTTCACTACATGAGAGAACCTCAGCCAGAACCACCAAGCCAAGACAATTTCACATTCCTGGACCACTGCATGAGAAAAATGTATTACCATTGTTTTACATCATGAATTTTGGAGTTTACTTGTTATGCAGCAATAGATAACTAATGCAGGTCTTCGTGGATCAACTGAAATGAGCTAGACAAAGGAGTACTGGAAGTCATTCTAAGAAGAAGACACAGAAGATGCAAAGGCACAGAGATGTGAAACAGTATATTTAGAAATGCTGAGAGACTGAACATGCAATGCCATGGGGCATGTGGAGTGGCAGCAAAGAAGATGAGGGTAGGAAAGAAAAAGTATGAATGCCAAGATGAAGCGTTCTAGTTTTATCACTATAGGCAGTTGGGAGGCAATTAAAGCTTGTAAGTAGTAGCAATAATCAGCCTCATCATTATAATCACCTTTGCAAGGCTTACGATATACCAGACATTGTTTCAAGCATTTTATATAAATGCATTAAATGCAAGGCTTACGATGTACCAGACATTGTTTCAAGCATTTTATATAAATTCATTAAACCCTCACCCTTTCTAATGCATGAAATAAGCACTTCTATTATCCATTTTACAGATGAGGAAGCCAAAATACAGGTAAAGAGGGGTGGAAGTTGAGGACTGTTTGCAAGGGAATGATTAGTAAGATGGATCAGGAAGACAATGGAATTGGAGGCAGACGAGAGGTACTAATGGGTACTCAGAGAAGAGTCATCAGTCAGCGGGAGGTCACAGTGGGCTGTTAGAAGTGCTTGAGCAGGTGAGCTAAAATGTAGGAAGCTGTGATTTTAGAAGGGAGTCCAGAGGCAAGAAAGATGTTACCACTGCTAAGAAGAGTTAATGATAATAGAGTTAGCTTCAGGGACAGGTGACTGTTTAATCCAAGATTAATTCAAGACATAATAAAAGGAAAAAAATCTTATATTGGTTGTGTATCCCTTGTCTGAAATGCTTGGGATCTGAAGTCTTTTGGATTTCAGATTTTTCTCAGATTTTCAAATATTTGCATACAAAGTCATGTGACACATAACGTTTTGGTTAGGAACAGACTGTATATACAACAGTGGTCCCAGAATACTATACTATATTTTTACTGTATCTTTTCTATTTTTGTCAAGTTTAGACACAAAAATGTTTAACATTGCGCTATAACTGTCCACAGTATTCAGTACCGTAGCAAGCTATACCAGATAGCCTAGGTGTGTATTAGGCTAAGCCATCTGGGTTCACTAAGTACACTCTGTGATGTTTACACACTTACAAAATCGCCAACAATGCACTTCTTAGAATGTACACCTGGCATTATGTGACACACGACTGTACATAATGAGGTATCTTTGGGTTGGGACCCAAGTTTAAAGATGAAATTCATTTTACTTTTCATATATATCTTATACATGCAGCCTGAAGATAATTATAGACATGAATTTTAAGAATTTTGTGCATGGAACCAAGTTTTGTCTGTGACCTATCACCTAAATTCAGGTATAAAACTTTCCCCTGTGATGTCATGTCAGGGCTGAAACAGTTTGGGATTGTGAGCATTTCAGATTTCAGGTTTTTGAATTAGGGATGCTCAATTCATAAATGGGAAGAACAAAAGGAAGCTATCTGAAGGAGGAGAGAAGGAAAGTTTAAAGAGTACAAGGCCAGAGTCTCAGTATTGTCCATGTGACAAAATTTAAGGCTGCCTGTTGAGAGTGAAGGGATTTAGTATGAGACAGAATACTAACAAGAGTACAAAAGATTGTAATGGCTGTCATGGAAAGTGAGAAGGGAGCTGGCAGGTACAAAAAACCATCACCAGGCCATCTAAAATCTCCTTGAGTTTGCACATCAAAGGAATACTTTTTAGAGAGTAATTTAACTGGCTAGAAAAATAATCTACAAAATCCTAAAAGGTAAACTCAAAAAGGACATAGACCAGAGCCATTGGTGTAATAAGTAATTGTAAGTGGTCTCATAAGAGGAAAATAATATACTTTTTTGTTTCTTTTTTACTGGTTCAACATTTTGTTCCAAAAAAAATTTGCTTTATTCAAAAAGTACTATGTTCTTGGGTGGGGCGCAGTGGCCCACACCTGTAATCCCAGCACTTTGGGAGGCTGAGACAGGCAAATCACCTGAGGTCTGGAGTTCGAGACCAGATTGGCCAACATGGTGAAACCCCGTCTCTACTAAAAATACAAAAATTAGCCAGGTATGATGGCACACATCTGTAGTCCCAGCTACTTGGGAGACTGGGCATGAGAATCACTTGAACGCAGGAGGTGGAGGTTGCAAGGAGCCGAAATCATGTCACTGCACTCCAGCCTGGGCAAGAGTGAGACTCCACCTCAAAAGAAAAAAAAACTATGTTCTTAAAGCCCATCTGTGTATTAGGAGAGTTCCCTTGATCACGTTAATGGGACTCTCCTAATACAGACTGGCTTTAAGAATGCAGTGTATTCTCCTAATACACAGATTGGTTTTAAGAACCCAATGTGATCAATCACATTGATCTTACAGTCAGTTTGGTAGGGTAAAATCAATTTACAAAAGAATGGAATCAAGTATTAAATACAGAATAACTCCAAGTAATAGGGGCAAACTTTAAGGAATGTACAATTAAGAGCCAATCTAGAAGTTTATCATTTAACCAAGTGCAGAATGACACTGATAATAGCAAATATTAATATTGCTATTAATATTTAACCTTCAATATTAATATGGAAGGTTTGCTATTCTTATAATCAGTAATAAATGTGTCCATTACCAACAGTCACTGTGTCCAAAATTTAATATGTCTTAAGAAGTCTCTTCCCTCAAGGATATTTTTAGGGTAGGTATAAAATCATCATATCGCCTCACTTTTCTTTTCCACCAATTCTCAGGGAAAACTCTGTCTATGAATGGCGGCTATGACTTTGCCACCTTCCCACTGGGAGTTCTCAGTATCCTTGTTTGTGTTTTGCAAGATGTTTTAAACGCCAAGGGGGAAAAGGTGCAGTGAAATTACTATTATTATCCAACTCCTGTTTTCATCTGTATTTATTTCTCTGTAAGTCCTTTTCCTATTTTCTGTAAAAGCTAAAAACAGAAAGTTACCTTTGGATGTTAATGAAACACTAAAAATTACCCAGAATTTCTTCTAAAGTGAAAGTAATGTACAACACAAAGAAAAGACCATTCAGAAAGAAAATCAGAATGAATATACTTATTATTTAGATACAGGCATTTCTTTAACTGGCTCCCAAGATTTTGTTTTAAATTAACTAATGACCTAATTTATCTCCTTGACAATCAGATTTCATCAAAAACCACACCATCTTGGTCATACCATTTTGTGGAGTAAGTATGAATAGAACCAGCACCGGCCCCTGGAGGTCACCTAGATGTCAATAACAGGTTTACCATCACTTGAAGTTCTTCACTCCCTCCTCTGCTTGCCCATACGCTGTTTCCATTCCTTATTATTGCACTTTTAATTTTGCATGATGATTATGTTTTTTTCTGTGTTACTTCCTCTTCCTTAAATTCATCCAGGTAACTAACTACATCTAACTCATTTTGAATCACTACAGTACCTAGCAGAGTTCACAGTAAAAGAAAAGTAAATGTTCTCATTCTAAATTATTCGTCTAATTAATTCTACCCAAAGAATCAGTACAATTGCCTAACACTTGTCAGTTCTAAATTCCATTTGGAACCACCTGTCTAAAATATAAAAGGCAAAAGCCAAAATTAAGACGAAAGGAGTGCTAAACAGAAAACAGGCTGAGTAATCCCTTGAACATGCTAAAACATGCCTAAAACCCAATGATGGGTCAGAAGCTCCTTCATGGACTACCACCACGTTAGCACGTTCCAAATTATGTCAAATATGTTAATTATGTACTGTATTAGATTAAAAGTTATGTGTTCCTTATTCAATTTTGTACCCCCAACTGACATATTAACACAGGGAGCCCCGAGACAGTTATGTAACAATAATGAAGCTCTTATCACTAAAACAGATGAAATGTTTTGATTTCTCTCTAAATAATTAACTTCTCTTCTCTTCCTCTCTTGAGCACAATAAACACATTAAAGTTTCTGCTCATTCCCCATCTCCCCTATGAACCACTATTTTTTAAAAGCAGCTCCCCTTTGGTTCCTCTCTATCCTTCTCACCTAATTCTCTTTTCTCCGTTGAACCTAGCATTATATGAATTCACCTTACTCATTGATCTATGGCCCTTCATTTTCACAACAGAATGTAAGTTTCTTGTGAGCAATACAACTGTCTGCATGTTTCACCACTGTCTCCAGCACGCAGAACAACGATGTTTGAACCTGACTATATACTGAAAACACAAAAGAGCTTCTAAAGTGACAGAGGCCCAGACTCAAGTCAGAACAATTAAATCAGGATCTCTGGAACGAGGGACCCAAACCTCACTGTTTCATCCTCTTTAAAGACTAGAAAGAAATTATAATTTTCAGCCAAGTTTGAGAACTACTGACCTAGACCATAATTGACAATTATGGTAAATTAGTGGATGAATAAATCCAAGAACAATTGACTAGAACTCACCATTCATTTCTCAATGTCTGACTTTTGCATAGAAAATGCCCCTTTTGCTTGGTTCAAAGCCATATCTTTACCTCTAAATAGCTGTCTTAGAAATGATGCATTTTAATTTAAGCATCTTTCCTTTACTACCACTGGAAAAGCTACTCATGGTGGGTCAGTAGCAGATTCTTTGTTTATTAAGGACAGTGCATTATAGAGCCAGAGTGAGTAAAGAGAATCCTTGGAAAATCTTGAAAATAAACAAACCTGTACATGACAAATGGATGGGTGTGAAAAGAGAATTGGTTAGCACAAACAAACCCATACACAGCTTTTGAAAAATGGGAGATGTCAGCTATCCAGACAAAGCAGATATACAATACCCAAAGTCATCATCACATGAAATCTTTTGAAAACATTCTTGAAAATATTTATTTTACTCTGCCTTCTCTCAATCAATAAACTCCTTATGCAGTTCTTAGAGGAGAACATATTCACAATGATTATATCTTGCTCTTCATGATTTTCTCTGGCTAGATGGATTTATGCCTGTATTTTATAAGTTATTCCATCACCCACTCATGCTCTGCTTCAACCAGTAATAGAGGAAACATTAAAAATCCTATCAAGTTCTGACACTGTAAAAGACGGCCATGACTTTCCCTTTGGATAATGCACATATTTCTTCAGTCTTTCCCATCAGCCATGGGATAGTTAAAACAACAGGTGGTTGAAAAAAGTCACTTAACTTATTGGAGCAGGATCTTTTCTTTTCTTTGCAAAACTCTATTCCCTACATCCTGGCCACAAGTTCCTGGTGCCACGTAATATGGAGTTTGACAACAAATTACTTTATCCAATTTCCAAATCATTAAGGTGCTACAAGTAATTACTAGGAATAGTCATTAGTTAGTAGAGTGGATATAAACATGGAATTAACTTAGGGTTAATATTTTTTTTTTACTTTAAAGTTCAGGAGTGCATGAGCAGGTCTGTTACACAGGTAAATGTGTGTCATGGCGTTTTTATTGTATGGATCATTTCATCCCCCAGGTATTAAGCCCATAACCCATTAGTTATTTTTCATAATCCTCTCTCTCCTCCCACCCTCCACCCTCTGAAAGGCTCCAGTGTGTATTGTTCCCCTCTATGTGTCCATGTGTTATCATCATTTAGCTCCCACTTATAAGTGAGAACATGTGGTATTTGATTTTCTGTTCCTGTGTTAGTTTGCTAAGGATAATGACCTCCAGCTCCATTCATGTCCCTGTAAAGGACATGATCTCATTCTTTTAATATAGCCACATAGTATTCCATGGTGTCTATGTACCACATTTTCTTTATCCAGTCTATCATTGTTGGGCAGTTAGGTTGATTCCAAGTCTTTGCTACTGTGAATAGTGCTGCAGCAAACATATGTGTGCATGTATCTTTATAACAGAATGATTTATATTCCTTTGGGTATATACCCAATGATGGGATTGCTTGGTCGAAAGATATTTCTGTCCTGAGGTCTTTGAGGAATCGCCACACTGTCTTCCACAATGACTGAAATAATTTTCACTCCCACTAACAGCATATAAGCAATCCTTGTTTTCCACAACCTTACCAGCATCTGCTATTTTTTGACTTTTTAATAATAGACATTCTGACTGGTGTTAAATGGTGTCTCATTGTGGTTTTGATTTGCATTTCTATTATTGGCTAAACTATGTCTTCCCAAAGTAAAAATGATTTATTGACTCTAGGTAATAATCATATGCTTTGGAAGATTGTTTTATCATGTTTGCCAAAAGTAAAAACCGTGTAGGAAGACATTCCCTTTTCTCTCCCTTAGAGCATCATCTAAGACACATACTCTGGAGAGAAAATCAGTGGCCTCGATCACACTTTTTCTTCATTTGGATTATTATCAATCATGGTAGATCCACTTTCTACCATTATATAAACCTGAAGAATTGCTATATCCCACTGGATAGCTGCCAGGGGTGAGAAGGTAATTAACCTCCTGCCTCTACAGAATACCCTTCATCTGCCTTTCCCCAAACATGTGCCAACCACATAAGCGGTTTTAAATTCAATAACTGGTTCCAAAACTGTAAAGGGAAAGGTGGGTATCTTATATCACACCTATGTGCCAAAACATTAGTAAGTCTTCAAATATAGGCCCTAAGAGGATACCTTTGAAGACCCCTCCACTCCCTGATGCTCCTTCTCCCACTCCCTCCTTATAGTCCTTTCTCTTAAGCCTCTTTATATCTTGTCCCCTTCCCTGAAAAATTTCACCTCTCTGAGAGTGAAATTCAATTCAGATCTTGCAAATTCTGTAGACTTGGGCTTGTGCGGAAGGTCCATGGCTATCTCTGCCCACCGTCAGCTGGCTCTGCACATAGGAAAGGAGAATTCTGGTTTCAGGTGGAGATGGAGTAAGAGCATGAAGTGTGGTGAAGCAAGAGAGGAGTGGGCACTAGGTCCTATGTCTGGGACGTGGAGGCCTTCTACTCAGGATATAGCTAATGATTTTTCTAAATTACATGAGACCAAATATACTATATTAGCTTCCCAGTAGAGAATCCTTGGAATTAGGGCTGCCGTAACAAATTTCTTATGTTTAAGCCATCATAAGCTGGATGGCTTAAAACAGAAATTTATTCTCTCACACTTCTGGAAATTAGACATCCAAAGTCAAGGTGTCAGCAGGGCTGATCCCTTCTAAAGAATCTGTTTCATCTGAAGTGATGGCTTACAGCTGCATCACTTCATCTCTGCCCCCATCATCACAAGTCTGTCTTCCCTGTGTGTGTCTCCATGTTCTGACCTCTTCTTATAAGGACACCAGTCATTTGAATTATGACCAACCATAATCTGATATGACCTTATCTTAATTATTGCATCAGCAAAGATGCTTTTCCTAAATAAGTTCACATTCTGAGGTTATGGTGCACATGAATTTTGGAGACTACACTATATAACTATCCAACCCACTACATGTACCTTACCAAGGAAAGAGATTAATTCTTTCTGAAGATGACTACCCCCACACACACAACTAGCAGACATGATTAGTTTGGATTCCTCTTATTACCATCAACTACACCCTATTTCTTACAAAATAAGACAAACAGAATATCTAAGAAAGTACACACATACATTTCAAATTACCATAAATCAACAGTCAATAAACTTTAACATATGTATGCTCCATTATCAGGTCACTGACTGAAGAAGAGGCTTCAGCTTAGAGCAATCTATCTAGAGTTCTACCCAAGGACATTTATTATTAAAGCAACAAGGTAACTTAATATATGTCAGTACCATGCATGGGCTACAGGCAGGGTAAGGGTCTAAACTACTCCATTTAAATGCTATGTTGTCATACTTAAATAAATTACCCTTTCCCATTCATTCATTCAGTGACTATTCTTCATGGTGTGCTATGTCCCAGAGAGTGTTCTAGGTACCAGGGAGGCAAGAGTGAATTGTATGGTCCTGTCCTGAGAGAATTTACAGACTATGTGATAAAAGAGATTACACAAATAATCAAATACATAATTGAATGCATAACCAATTCTATGAAGTAAAAAGAACACCAAGGCCATAAATCAAGGCCATCCAGTCTCCTCTTGGGCCTGCTCATGGGCACCAGGAAGTTCATAGAAGCCTTCCATGAGTCTGCTCCTAATAGGACTAGGAAGCTGTTGCAGGGTTTGAAGTAGATACAATGTAATCAGCTTTTAATTTTTGTAAACGGCTGTACTACATACCAGTAGAACATAGAAGGCAAGTACATACATGATCTTACTTAGAATTAGACAGTCATTCACTCACTGTCACCTTCAGTGTCCACAGACATAAAGCAGGAAAATAATGGTTCCTTCCCTGAGGATTGTATTAAAGATTAAGTGAGGTAATCCATAACAAGTGTTCCATTTTAACACGAGAGAAAGAAAATGAGAACTTAGACCAGTCTGGGAAATTCCAAGGATTCTATTTGATAATGAAAAAAAAAAAAAAACACATTTTCTTTCCATTAACTATGTCATTAAAAAAAAATCAGTAATTGACTTTGGAAAAATTTATAAAACTGGAAACAATTTTTCAAACTAAAAATGTCAATTTTCAAACTGATGATTAATCATATAGATTAATATAATTATTATAATTCATATTAATTAATATAAATAACATAATTCATATTAATCATATTGAATATTCCACATTAAAAGTTGAGTAACACTAAAGAATATATTTTATGTTTATATACTATGCTCATTGCACATTTATAAGAATGCCAATTCATCTAAAGTGCATTAATAATATGAGTATTCAACCACATAAAAGTATTCAACATAAGAATATTTAAATTAGCATCATTTTCCTAACTTCTTAGGCTCTGCTCATATCCAAAGTCATGAAAGGGATAGCTTGACTAGGAATTAGTCTGCATTTTATGACTCCTACTTAAATATTTCATCTTGTATTATTCAAACAATACCAGATTTTTATAAAGCCCCTGAATTTTCACTTATCCTAATCTCATCATCATTGTAAAAGAAAAAAATAAAACCTATGGCAAAGATGGCTGAACAGGAACACTTCCAGAGTGCAGTTCCCAGTGAGAGCAACACAGAAGGCAAGTGATCTCTGCATTTCCAACAGAGGTACCAGGTTCATCTCAATGGGACTGGTTGGACAGTGAGTGTAGCCGCAAACCGAGGCAGGGTGGAGTCATGCCTCACCTGGAAAGTACAAGAGACCAGAGAACTCCCCCTGCTACCCAAAGGAGGCTATCAGGAACTTTTCCAGGTACTCTGGCACTCCAGCTCAGATGCTGCACTTTTCCCAAGTTCTTTACAGACCAGAGACCAGGAGATTCCCACCAGTGCCGACACCAGTGGACAGGTTTCCAGCACAAAGGTAGGTGACCATTTTAGCTGGCACCATGGGTTTCCAGCATAAAACTTGCTGGCTGTTTTAGCCGGTGCCTGGAATGCCTGTGAGACAGAACTGCCCATTCCCCTGAAAAAAAAAGAGGGGGCTGAGGCAGGGAGCCAAGCAATCTGGCTTGGTGGGTCCCACCCCTACAAAGACCAGCAAACTGAGTCCCACTGGCTTGAGATTTTCACAGCCAGCACAGCAGTGGTGGGAGGGGTGTCCACCATTACAGAGGCAGTTCTAACCTTGCCTGTATAAACAAAAGCACAAGAAAGTTGACACAGCAGCTGGGTGGAGCCAGCAGCAGCTCAGCAAGGCCTTTGCAGGCAGACTGTGACTAGACTCCCTCCTTGCTGGGCAGGGTATCTCAGAAAAAAGGCAGCAGCCCATCAGGGAATTATAAATAAAGCCCCAGCTTCCCAGGACAAAGCACCTGGGAACAGGGGCAGTTGTGAGTCCCACTTCAGCAGACTTAAATGTCCCTGCCCAGCAGCACTGAAGGGAGCAACTGAACTCCCAGCACAACACTCGAGCTCTGAAAAGGGACAGATTGCCCCCTCAAGTGGCTCCTTGACCCCCTTATATCCAAAGAGACACCTCATACAGGAAAGCTTTGGCTGACATCTGGCGGGTGCCCTTGTGGGACGAAGCTACCAGAGGAAAGAACAGGCAGCAATATGTGCTGTCCTGCTGCCCACCCCCCAGGTGATTTCCAGGCAAGCAGGGTCTAGAGTGGACCTCCAGCAGTCCTGCAGCAGAGGGGCCTGACTGTTAGAAGGAAAACTAAAACACAGAAGAAATAGCTTCAACATCAACAGAAAAAATGTCCACTCAGAGACGCCATCAGAAAGTCAACAACTTCAATGAACAAAGGTAGATAAATCCATGAAGGTGGGAAGAAACTGTACAAAAAGGCTGAAATCATCAAAAACCAGACCACCTCTTCTTTTACAAGGTATCACAACTCCTCACCAGCAAGGGAACAAAAGTGGATGGAGAATGAGTTTGATGAATTAAGAGAAGCAGGCTCAGAAGGTGGGTAATAACAAACTTCTCTGAGCTAAAGGAGCATGTTCTAACCCAATGCAAAGAAACTAAGAACCTTGAAAAAAGGTTAAATAATATACTAACTAGAATCATCAGCTTAGAGAAGAATATAAACAACTTGATGGAGCTGAAAAACACAACATGAGAACTTTGTGAAGCAAACACAAGTTTCAATAGCCAAATCGATCAAACAGAAGAAAGGATATCAGAGATTGAAGATCCACTCAATGAAATAAAACAAGAAGCAAGATTAGAGAAAAAAAAGTGAAAAGAAATGAACAAAGCCTCAAGAAATGTGGGATTCTGTGAAAAGACCTAATCTACGTTTGATCAGTGTATCTGAATGTGATGGAAAGAATGAATCCTAGCTGGAAAACACTCTTTAGGATATTATACAGGAGAACTTCCCCAACCTAGCAAGGCAGGCCAACGTTCAAATCCAGAAAATACAGAGAACACCATAAAGATATTCCTGAAGAAGAACAACCCTAAGGTATATAATCGTCAGATTCACCAGGGTTGAAATTAAGGAAAAAATGCTAAGGGCAACCAGAGAGAAAGGTCAGGTTACCCACAAAGGGAAGCCCATCAGACTCTCTTGGCAGAAACCCTATAAGCCAGAAGAAACTGGGTGACAATATTTGACATCCTTAAGGAAAAGAACTTTCAACCCAAAATTTCATATCCAGCCAAACTAAGCTTCACATGCAAAGGAGAAATAAAATCCTTTATGGACAAGTAATTGCTGAGAGCTTTCATCACCAGCAGGCCTGCCTTATAAGAGCTCCTGAAGGAAGCACTAAACGTGTAAAGGAACAACCAGTACCAGCCACTGCAAAAACATACCGAATGGTAAAGACCATCAACACAATGAAGAAACTACATTAACTAATGGGCAAAACAACCAGCTAGTATCAAAATGGCAGGATCAAGTTCATACATAACAATATTAACCTTAAATATAAATGGGCTAAATGCCCCAATCAAAAGACATAGACTGGCAAATTGGATAAAATGTCAAGACCCAATGGTGTGCTGTATTTAGGAGACCTATCTCACATGCAAAGGCACACATAGGCTCAAAATAAAGGGATGGAGGAAGATTTACCAAGCAAATGGAAAGCAAAAAAAAGCAGGGGTTGCAATCCTAGTCTCTGATAAAACAGACATAAACCAACAAAGATCAAAAGAGACAAGGGCATTACATAATGGTGAAGAGATTCATGCAATAAGAAGAGCTAACTATTCTAAATATATATGCACCCAGTACAGGAGCACCCAGATATATAAAGCAAGTTCTTAACAATCTACAAAGAGACTCAGTCTCCCACACAATAATAGTGGGAGATTTTAACACTTCACTGTCAATATTAGACAGATCAACAAGACAGAAAATTAGCAAGGATATCCAGGACCTAAACTTAAATCTGGACCAAGAAGACCTGATAGACATCTACAGAACTCTCTACCCCAAATCCACAGAATATACATTCTTTTCAATACCACATCACACTTAATCTAAAATTGACCACATAATTGGAAGTAAATCACTCATCAGCAAATGCAAAAGAACAGAAATCATTACAAACAGTCTCTCAGACCACAGTGCAATCAAATTAGAATTCAGTATTAAGAAACTAACTCATAACTGCACAACTTCATGGAAACTGAACAACCTGCTCCTAAATGATTACTGGATAAATAATAAAATGAAGGCAGAAATAAAGATGTTCTTCAAAACCAATGAGAACAAAGACACAACATACCAGAATCTCTGGAACACATTTAAAGCAGTATCTAGGGGAAAATTTATAGCAATAAACACCCACATAAGAAGCAAGGAAAGATCTAAAATTGGCACCCGGTCATCAAAATTAAAAGAACTAGAGGAGCTAGATCAAACAAATTCGAAAGCTAGCAGAAGACAAAAGTAACTAAGATCAGAGCAGAACTGAAGGAGAGAGAGACACAAAAAAAAACCTTCAAAAAACCAATAAATCCAGGAGCTGGTTTTTTTTAAAAGATCAACAAATAGATAGACCACTAGCCAGAATATAAAAAAGAAAAGAAAAGAATCAAATAGATGCAATAAAAGATGATAAAGGAGATATCACCACCGATTCCACAGAAATACAAACTACCTTTAGAGATTACTATGAACACCTCTAAGCCCATAAAACAGTAAATCTAGAAGAAATGAATAAATTTCTGAACACTTACACCCTCCAAAGACTAAACCAGGAAGAAGTTGAATCCCTGAATAGACCTATAACAAAGTCTGAAGTAGAGGCAGCATTAACAGCCTACCAACCAAAAAAAGTCCAGAACTAGAAGGGTTCACAGCCGAATTCTACCAGATATAAAAAGAGGAGCTGGTACCTTTCCTTCTGAAACTATTCCCAACAATATAAAAAGAGGAAAACCTCCCTAACTCGTTTTAAGAGACCAACATCATCCTGATATCGAAACCTGACAGAGACACAACGAAAAAAGAAATTTTCAGGCCAATATCCATAATGAACATTGATGCAAAAATCTTCAATAAAATACTGGCAAACCATATACAACAGCACATCAAAACACTTATTTATCCCTCACGATCAAGTCAGCTTCATCCCGGGGATGCAAGGTTGGTTCAACATATGCAAATCTTTAAACACAATTCACCACATAAACAGAACAAAAGACAAAAATCACCTTACTATCTCAATATATACAGAGAAGGCCCTCAGCAAAATTCAACAGCCCTTCATGCTAAAAACTCTCAATAAACTAGGTCTCAATGGAATGTATCTCAAAATAATAAAAAGTATTTATGACAAACCCACAGTCAATATCATACTGAATGGGCCAAAACTGAAAGCATTCCCCTTGAAAACTGGCATTAGACAAGGGTGCCCTCTCTCACCACTCCTCTTCAACATAGTAGTGGAACCTCTGGCCAGAGCAATCAGGAAAGAAAAAGAAACACACATTGATAGGGTATGTCATAGAAGAGCAAGAGTCAACAGAAAGAGCTTCAAATAATAAAAGCTACAATAATTTGAACACTAAAATAAAGCAGTATTGGATTATAATTCAAAGTATAAAATAAATATCCATGAGTCTATATTAATATAAATAAGTGATTTTATAAATTAATAAATGGGGGAGGAAAGACAACTCTCCCATGCAGAAGAATTCTGAGTATAACTGCCCACATCTTATGTTCAAGCTGCACAGAGTTAGTTCTTTCTAATGTGTATGGTGTGGAAAGATGAGGGAGAAAGTAACTTTATGGTGGAAAATCCTGACTACCTTAGCCTGATGAAAGGTCAGCAACAAAAGTCATAAATCATGTGGATAGCATGTACCCTTAATACGATGTGATGAGACTGTCACTTCCTCTGCATACCCCTCAACTTTAGTCTATTTATGGAAATGAACATCAGATAAATTCCAATACATGAGCATCCTACAAAATACTTGGCCAATACTACTCAAAACTGTCAAGGTCATCGAAAACAAGGAAAAATCTGGGAAACTGGCACCGCTCAAAGGAGCCTGAGGAGACTAATGACTAAATGCAATGGGGTATCATGGATAAGGCAGAAAAGGGATATTAGGTAAAAAATGGGGAAATCCAAATAAACTATAAAATTTAGTTAATAATAATGTATCACTACTAGGTCATTATTTGTAACCAATGTACTGTGCTACTTGTATTAGTCCCTTTTCATGGTGGTGGTAAAGACATACCAGAGACTAGGCAATTTACAAAAGAAAGAGATTTAATTGAATTAAAGTTCCACGTGGCTAGGGAAGCCTCACAATCATGAGCGAAGGCAAGAAGGAGCAAGTCGAATCTTATGCGGATGGCAGGAGGCAAAAGAAGAGCTTATGCAGAGAAACTCCCTTTTTTAAAACCATCAGATCTCAGAAGACCCACTCACTATCATGAGAACAGCATGGGAAAGACCCACCCCCAAAAATCAATCATCTCCCACTGGGTTTCACCCATAACACATGGGAATTATGGCAGCTACAAGATGAGATTTGGGTGGGGACACAGAGACAAACCATATCACCAGGTAATATCATATAGAAAGCATCAAATAGCTTTTAAACGTAACTTACTTCTCAGACAAATTCATTTTAATATTCCAGTCATTAATGTATGCTGAAGATAGAGGTAATATTATGTAAGCAAAAGCAGAATTTGAAGAATGTATTTTAAATACCAGTTGGCAGTACACTCAATGAATCCTCAGAATGTAGAACATAATTATATGTATATCAGAAGAGGGGATCACCCAAGTCTGATAATGAAACTGAGAAAGTATAACTTTCATGGGGTATAGAATGCTTTTGCCCAAAAGTTATAAGAATGTGAAATAAGAGGTTTAAAAATGATTTTTTTCCTCAACAGAGTAAAAGAGTAGATCCTATGCTTCATTTCACTGCTGCCTACCTACAGCAAATGATGTATGTTTCTAATACAATGGATGGTGGCTTAGGAAGCTGATCCAGTAAAATCTATGTTGGAGCCAAGAATAAAATCCAAAGAAAATGCTTCTAGTTGATCACTCTAATCAACTCCCCCTGTGCACCAGAGAAGGGCTCACATTTAAGCCCAGTATTTTTATAGGTATTTAGATTAGTCAAGAGCAGTGCTATAAGGATGAGAAGCTCAAAATTTTAATTTAAAGTCATTTCCTAATTTTGAAATATTTTCCATTTTTCTTCCTTCTCAGTTAAAGTCATAATAATAATCTGTAAAGCTTTCAAGTCATGCTTCAGATTTTTCAGTGACCACCTTTTTATGAGACAAAAAGTTGTGTGAAAAAGAAAATGCAAATAAGAAATGTGAGTTCAATTGTGATCACTTCAGTGTGTACAATATTGACAAGTTCCAAAATGATGATACCTGCAGCAACTATGTATTTAACTTTGTATTTTCCCAATAGAGACATTTAATTGCCAAGGAAGCAATTAAAACCAGAACTCACGTACTCCATATTTTTAAAATCTGAAGTTAATTCTATATGAGCATATCTCATGGCTAGAGACCAATTAGATGTAAGCAAGGGAAAAAAATTCCTTGCCAAATGATTTTGACCTTGTGATTTTGCTCATTTCCTTAGTACAGTCCTGTGGAAGTGTGACTGCATGATGTCCTGGGAGGTCCACTTGACTGATAGTTCCAGGGTTCTAATTTTGTTCTAAAAAGCTCTAAAACACTGTGGATTCTTATGCAAATATTGTTGAGTCTCAGACAGGTTACACCACAGAACATGATGATCTCACTGTCACCCAGAGAAGGGAGGAGAAGTCCACATTAAAGAGTACTGGATACTCAACTGCATTGTAGGAATAGCCAACAAATTAATGTATTTTCTTTTTTCAAAGTCAAATAGAGTAGTCAGTCTGGTTTACATAGGTCCAACTACTCAAGAAGGTCCAATCCAAAAGATGAGATGCTCTGGGATGCCAAGGCAGGCTGATCAGGTTCAAGACCAGACTGGGCAACATGATGAAACCCGAGCTCTACAAAAATTTCAAAAATTGGCCAGGTGTGGTGGCATACACCTGTAGTCCCAGCTACTCGAGAGGCTGAGGTGAAAGGATTCTTTGAGCCTGGAATGCAGAGGTTGCAGAGCACCTTGATCATGCCACTGCACTCCAGCTTGGGCAACAGAGCAAGACTCTGTCTCAAAAAAGAACAAGAAGAGAGATGGGATGGACCAAGCAGAGGATACATGACATGAATCGTTCCTCATTATGCTCAGAGAAGGAAGACAGGTTGCTGGTCATATAGGAAGGATGGTATGCACCATGCGGAAAACATCAGGGTCTTGGTCCCACAGATTGGAATTCAGGATTGGGTTTCTGGCACTACAGGACACTGTAATGCTAAACAGAGTGACACAAAGCCAACCCCATGAACTAGGCTACCTCAACACAAGTCTGTGCAGGTTGCTCAGGTACAAAGATTACCAGGACAGTATCTGTTACAATTGCATTCTACTTCCTAAACTATTAAACAAAACTCCCAATTTCCTCCCCATCCTAGTCAGAACTGGTATCAAGACCAGGAGTAAAGGATGTTAGTTGCTGTTCGCTTCAGAACCAGTGAAAGACAATGACTGTAAAAACATAAGAAATGACTAAATTTACCTCCTGAATTTTTTATCTTACATTTTTAAAAATGTTTCTATGCTTTCCTTAGAATCACTAATGTAATTGGTAAATCCAAATACTATTCAATATATGAACATTCCAGCACTGGGGATAAGTGGAATTCCTACTATTAATTTCACATTGATAGTATATAAGACTTTAGAAACATTAAAGAAAAAATAGTTGTTTGAAATTGTTACATAGGTAGAAACTAAAATAAATATTGAAATAAGTTTGTTCAAAGTATAAAATCATTTATCAATGTACAAAATATGTTATATTACATGACCTTTATTTTCTGACTGCATTTAAATTGTATCCACCATCACTTTCACTAGACTGTGAAGGTGGAGAATGCATATTATTCATCTTTATAACTTTTCCTTTTATAAAGAAAGACTGACTCACTCTTTCAACGAATGATTTCAAAGGGATATTTTAAAACCAAGGTTATGATGTTGCTGGAAGCCTTTATGATCATAACTTTGACAATAGGTTAAGTGTACTAAAAATTGTGCCTATTCTACCCATACAAATAGTATATAAGACTTTAGAAACATTAAAGAAAAAATATGACCATCAACCTGTCTTGATGGTCAACAAAGCAACAACATTATTACCAACAAGTACAAAGCCCCCTGGAATTTCCTGAATTCAGTTTTAATTTTGTCTATAGGGAAAAAAGTTGCAAGGAAGTCATGGTGCAGTAGCACTAAATACGATTATCAAACTGCATGAAGGTTGAGTTTAACAACTCAAGTTCCATTGAGTTTTATTATTATTTTTGGAATGCAAATTTAAGTACTTTATTTTTAAATATTTTATTGTAACACACTGTTCCTAGTAAAGGAAATTCTGACATTGAAATAAAATTGAACGACCATGGAGGAAAAGAGGGAAAGAGATAGTAACAATCAGCTTATCAATTTTATAGCTAAAAATTAATGTGAAGTAGAAATAGTGAAAGATAACAGACAAACATATTATTTCAGGTAACTCATTTATAGTACCTCATTATAAATGGAATAAGGATTTGGTTATACAAAAACTATCTTACAAAAAAGTATCAGTGGAAGGATATGATATTCATGAACTGTGTTGAATGGACAGGCTGAAAATGCTGCAGCACACAGCAGCCCAGGACTGACAGCAGCGGCCACTGTGATTGTCAACTTGTCTTTCATAGGTGGACCACAGGAACTTCCATAAATAGGTGTATTGTCTAACCATTTCCCTTGTATTACCATAACACCCAACGTGTACCCATGGCTTTACCAGATTGTTTAGAACCTAAACACAAGGAAATTCTTGGAAACTGATTGAAAATCCTTAATTAGAATTGAGCAATCGTTGCTTCTTTAATCAAACATGAGCTCTCTAGCATCTCAAAGTCACAATTACTTCTCACTAGGGGGGCCTGGTGTTGATCACTAAACTTGAGTTGCTAAACTCAGCCTGCCAGATCTCCACATCATTGACCAAAGAAAGATTCTACCTTATCTTGCAAATATTCTCTCATATCTCTTGATTTCTCTTGCAAACCTTTGAGAAGAACAGGTGATGCTGTGATGAAGGCAAAAGATATTCACAAGGCCATCCAGACCAACTGTCTAACTCATGCTATCAATGGGACACTATTATACTTAAGATGATCCATTTCTTTCCACTTTTCATGTACAAATATTCATAAGGTCAGTGTTATTTTTAAATGTCTAGAGTGATTTCAACTGTATTTATTTCAAGTGTATGTATTTCAAGTGTATTTATTAAATGCCAAATATATCAAGAACCATTTTTTTTTTGTTTTTGTTTGTTTGTTTTGTTTTGTTTTGTTTTTTTGAGATGGAGTTTCGCTCTTGTTACCCAGGCTGGAGTGCAATGGTGCAATCTCGGCTCACCGCAACCTCCGCCTCCTTGGTTCAGGCAATTCTTCTGCCTCAGCCTCCTGAGTAGCTGGGATTACAGGCACGCGCCACCATGCCCAGCTAATTTTTTGTATTTTTAGTAGAGACGGGGTTTCACTATGTTGACCAGGATGATCTTGATCTCTTGACCTTGTGATCCACCCGCCTCGGCCTCCCAAAGTGCTGGGATTACAGGCGTGAGCCACTGCGCCTGGCCCAAGAACCAGTTATTGTATTCTTTTATCTTGCAACATTTTTTAAAGACAAGAATTAAAGAAATTGATATCATCATGTATTATTGTCATTAATTATCAGAACTTCACAAGCTATACATCTAGTTGCCCAACAAAACTTGAAGATGAAGTCTTTGTAAAATAAAGAGAGAGGACATGATATTGAGAATGTACTATTTTGCTGAATGTCCTTAGTCATCCAGCAGGTTCATTTTTCTAAATGCCCACTTCTCCCCTTCAGTGGTTTTGATTAAAATTCCGAAAACAGATGCAACTCTTTTGTAATATAGCAGACAAAATGTAAAGCAGACCATATTAATCTGTCAGCAAGCTTTAAATATTCTTTTTCTTGCCTTGTGCAAAACAAGCCTCATCCACCATGTATTTTCATCCCTCTGGCTTCCTTCCGGTTATTGATCTTTGTGTTATTTCTGCAAGCACATGAAAAGATTTTATTATGTGTATGAATTAAGCCTATGATGCATAGAGGCTGCTTTATTCAGCTGAATGTGTCTTTAATACTCTTCAAAGTGAATCTGTTAAAACCATTAAGAGCCGTTTCCCATTATAACTTTTAAAGTTACTTGATAGTCTTACACAGTTTTACGACATGCACTAATATAAATGAAGAGCAAATAAAGATAAATATTATACATCGAGGGGACTCATAAAACCACTGTGTAATTGTCCTGTCCTCTAGCCAAGCCCAAAAAAGTAGCACATAAAATCCTATTTTTAATGTTTTACAATTTTTGTCAAAACCCCCGTGGGACTGCTCCCAAGATAAGGCCATATGCTGAAATCGGCATTAGGCAATTTCTCTCTTTCTCCCCATTAAAATAACAAAAGAACTCACACAAAAAAAAAAATCTAGAAGGGGAATCTGAGTTCTGGCTTTCTAGTATCAACCTTTTTAATTAGGAAGATTACATTTTTTAATATTAAAAGCAAGTTATTCCTCAGGGATTTATTTTTCTATAATATATAATACTGAATGTTCACAATACATTATTTTAAATAGGAGATGAGTCTCTTGCCCCACAGCATAAATACATACCATGCTATTCTAACAACCAAGAAACAGTTTATTCTCTTAATTACTTACAATTGCTTTATTCTCTAATAACATATATGATGTATTAAGAAAATAAAAGTAGAAACAATAAGGAAGAGTCTCTGGAATTTACAGAATCCCACTGGATGAAGAATGGAAATCCTGAGCAGTTGGAGCAGGGTGGGGCGGCTGTCTAACACCACTTTTGGGTGTCCAACTTTTATGACAGCTTACCTTTTGTTAGCCTGACTCCATCTTAGCTGTAAACTCCCTTTTTTGCCTCTCCCTCCCTGCCATGTCTCCATCGGGTGCATAACTGGGCCACACTGATGCTGTGCTTATGTCATGCTGACCCAGTGCTTATCCTACCATATAACCATTGTAACTACATCCTGCTTGGCAAACATACCTGCCATCGTGTTTAACTCTCCTTGGACCCCGCAAGGTGATTATTTGGAAAATACTCCGTCTGTAACCACGACCCTCCAACCTGCTCATTCTGCTTCTGTAAAATTCTGCTTCAGCTAGGCTGCCCCTCCCCTACCTAAATCAAGGTATAAAAAGAAATCAAGCACATTCCTCGGGGCCGAGAGAATTTTGAGCGTTAACCATCTCTTGGTCGCCGGCAACAAAGGACTCACAATTGGAACTCAGAGTGTGATGCTCTCCTGCTAACTCCCTCAGATATAACCCTATAACAATAAAAGATATAAATCTTTTATTCTCTCATCAATTACTATTACTAATAATACCATCACTATAATAATACTATAGTCATTATATTACTATAAATTAATATTTAATTGCTCAATCTCCAGAAATGTATAATTTATATACTCATCCAAAGATTATGCACTCTGATATCAGACAATATAATGATAGCTTTGTATTCAGAAAGCATATTTTAACAGAAAAAAAAGTCAAATGATAATTTTAAATAGACTTTAAAACAGTGTACAAGTAAGAAAACACTTTATTTCAAAAGTTGAAGGAAGATATCCAGTTATTAAACAGACTGTAGAACATATGCCAGTAGATTTTATTTAAAAAACTATGTACAATATAAAAAGAGCTGAAAACAGTAATCATTGTAAAAATAACTTAAAACAAACTTTTCAATTTAAAATATTATCTATCACACAAATACATCATGCAAATGGAAAACTAAATATACTGCATTCTTTAGTGTAGCCAAATAAATTCAGATTGAGACATCATTTAGGTACAGAAATAGCCATTTAATACAGTTTTCTTCCTCTGGCAGTACTGGTCCTGGCCAAGCATTTTATGCATAAAGAACAGCTGAATTTCAAACCCTTTTTATTGTAATAAATACTAAAGCAACATAGGAATATTTTAATAATGTATCAGTAATGTTCAAAAATGGTCTGAAAAATAAATGCTTACTGTGCAATTCCATAAAATATGAACTTCTTGAAAGGTTACAAGCTTTTGCAGCTGAGAAAGTTCATCTCTAGTTTTAAGCATTTTGGTGACTAAAATGAAATGGGTAAACTAAAGAAGCAGAGTCAAAATCCATGATGTATAAAAAGGTGAGCATAATGGAGCAAGATTTAAAGATCTCTGGGAATAGACCAATGCACAGAAAAATTAAATTCTACCCACAAAAGAGTGACTATTGGGCTGGGCGCGGTGGCTCAAGCCTGTAATCTCAGCACTTTGGGAGGCCGAGGCAGGTGGATCATAAGGTCAAGAGATCAAAACCATCCTGGTCAACATGGTGAAACCCCATCTCTACTAAAAATACAAAAAATTAGCTGGGCATGGTGGTGCGTGCCTGTAATCCCAGCTACTCGGGAGGCTGAGGCAGGAGAATTGCCTGAACCCAGGAGGCGGACGTTGCGGTGAGCCGAGATCGCGCCATTGCACTCCAGCCTGGGTAAAAAGAGCAAAACTCCGTCTCAAAAAACAAATACAAAAACAAAACAACAGTGACTATTTCTGCCCCTGATTCACTAAAGTAGAAAGGAATTTTCAATAATAGAAAGGAAAAAAAATTATTTCATGGGCAAAAGGTTTGAACAGGCATATGATAAAAGAGGCTATTAAAATAGCCCAAACATATGGGAAGATGCTCAACATAATTATTCAATAGGAAGTGCAAATTAAAACACAAAATAAGATACTACTAAACACACATCAGTGGCTAAAATTTAAATGGCAAACAACTGTAAGTGTCAGCTGGCTGGATGTGGTGGCTCACACCTGTAATCACAGCACCTTGAGAGACTGAAGTGGGCAGATCATGAGGTCAGGAGATTGAGACCATCCTGGACAACATGGCAAAACCCCAACTCTACTAAAAATACAAAAAATATCTGGGTGTGGTGGTGTGCACCTGGAATCCCAGCTACTAGGGAAGCTGAGGCAGGAGAATCGCTTGAACCCGGGAGTTGGAAGTTGCAGTGAGCTGAGATTGTGCCACTGCACTCCAGCCTGGGCGACAGAGTGAGAGTCCATCTCAAAAAAAAAAAAATTGAAGTGTCAGCAAGAATGTGGAGCAACTGGAACTCTCACTCATACAAGTTGATGGAAGTGTGAATTGATACAATAATTTTGAACTATATTTTTTTACAACTATATAAACGAAATATATGTCTACCCTATGGGGAAATAATTTCACTCTTACATATATGCCCAAGAAAAATAAACATATATGTCCACTAAGATATAAGACCAGAATATTTTTAGCTATTTTCTTTATAATTGCTTAAAATTAGAAACAGCCCAACTGTCCAGGAACAGCAGAATAGATATTTTGTGGAATATTCACCTTCCTAGTTAAAAATCAAAAGACCTATTGATTAATACAATTAACATTACTGATTTTTACAGTCATAATAATGAGTATATCTAGGCAAAATAATACATTATAGACAAATAATGACACAAAAAAATACAAACTATGTGATCACATTTCTATTAATAATAGAATAAGTTCTTGTTTTGTTTTGTTTTTGAGACAGTTGACCCTGTCACAAATACTCTGTCACCTGGGCTGGAGTCCAGTGGTTTGATCACAGCTCGCTGGAGCCTCTACCTCCTGGGTTCAAGCAACCCTCCCACTTCAGTCTCCCAAGTCTGGGACTACAGGCACGTACCATTGCACATGGCTAATTTTTGTATTAAAATTGGAGTATTTTTTTTGGGATGAGACTGTGGATAGGTAGGTTTGGACAGGATATGAACTCTAGGGTAATTTCTTGTATGCTGGAAATGTTCTATGTCCATCTGACTGGTGGTTACAGTTACACAATTGTATGTGTGTGTAGAAATTTGAACACATTAATACATAAATATATATACATAAATTATCACCTAAGATTTTGGTACTTTATAGATGTTATATCTCAATAAAAAATTAACAATTAAAGATTTTTTATCTTAATAGCAGAGACGGGTGTAAGACTTATCTCCTTTTAGTGGAGGGCAATGATGCCAGATAGCTTGTTTTCTTCCTCAACATGAAGAGCCAACAAATAATTTGTTTTCTTTGGCATACTAGTCCTCTGCCTATATATGATATATGTATTAGTGTCTGAGGGCTGCTGTAACAAAATACCAAAAACTTAGTGCCTTAAAACAACAGAAATTTATTCTGTCATAATTTTAGAGCCAAGAAGTCCAAAATCAAGGTGCTACTGGGGCAATATGCCCAGGGCTGCACTCCCTCTAGAAAAGAGCCCTTCCTTACCTCTTACAGTTTTCTGGTGGCTCCAAGTAGATGACTCCAAGCTCTGCATCTGCCTTCACATAGCTTTTTCTTCTGTGTCTCCTCTTCTGATATAAGGGACTCATCATTGGACTGAGAGGCCACCCAGAAAATCCAGGATGTCCTCACTTAGAGGTTTAATTATTTCCGTAAAGACCTTTTTTTCAAATAAGTCTTTCTTTTCTTTGGGGTATATACATAGCATGTGATTGCTGAATCATATGGTAGCTCTATTTTTAGTTTCTTAAGGAAACTCCAAGATGTTCTTCATAGTGGCTGTATTAATTTACATTCCCACAAACAGTGTACAAAGATCCCCTTTTCTCCACACCCTCATTTGTTATTGTCTGTCTTTGGATAAAAACCATTTTAACTGGGCTGATATGATGTCTCATGTAATTTTGATTTGCATTTCTCTGATGATCAATGATGTCGAGCAAATTTTCATATGCTTGTTTGCCATTTGTATGTCTTCTTTTGAGAAATGTCTATTCTGATCTTTTGTTCACTTTTTGATTGATTAGATTTTTTCCCCGCCTTATATACACTGGTTATTAATCCCTTGTCAGAAAAAAATGGCTTGCAAATACTTTCTCCCATTCTGTGCATTGTCTCCTCACTTTGTGGAATGTTTCCCTTGCTGTGCAGAAGCTTTTTAATTTGATATGATCCCATTTGTCCATTTTTGCTTTGGTTGCTGTGCTTGTGTGGCATTACTCAAGAAATCCTTGCCAGATCCAAAGCCCTGAAGAGTTTCCTCAATATTTTCTTGCAATAGTTTTATAATTGAAGGTCTTAGGTTTAAGTCCTTAATCCATTTTGATTTAATTTCTGTATATGGCAAGACATAGAGGTCTAGTTTTATCCTTCTGCATATGGATATTTCATTTTCCCAGCAACATTTTTTGAAAAGACTGTCCTTTCCCCAATGTAAGTTCATGGCACCTTTGTTGAAAACACGTTCACTGTAAATGTATGGATTTGTTTCTGCAATCTCTGTTCTGTTCCATTGGTCTACATCTCTGTTTTTATGCCAGTATCATGTCTTTTCAGTTACCATAGCTCTGTAGTATTTGAAATCAAGTAATATGATTCCTCCAGTTTTGTTCTTTTTGTTCAGGAGAATTGTGGCTATTCTGGATCTTTTGTGGTTCCATATAAATTTTAGGACTTTTTTTTATTTCTGTGAAGAATGTCATGGGTATTTCGTAGGTATTGCTTTGAATCTGTAGATTGCTTTGGGTAGTATGAACCTTTTAGCAATATTGATTTTTTCAATCCATGAACATGGAATATCTTTTTCCAATATTTTGTACCACTTCAATTTCTTTCATCAACGTTTTATATTTTTCATTGCAGGGATCTTTCACTTTTTTGATTAACATAGTTTCTAAGTATTCATTTTTATTTGTAGCTATTGTAAATAGGATTATTTTCTCAAACTGTTCCCTGTTGGCATATAGAAATGCAACTCATTTTTGTATGTTGATTTCGTATCCTACAACTTTACCGAATGTGTTCATCAGTTCTAATAGTTTTTTGGTGGTGTCTTTAGGTTTTTCCAAATGTAACATAATATCATCTGCAAATGAGGATAATTTAACACAAGCACCCCTGTGGCCACCACAACTGGGACAGCAGTGTGTCAAACCTGAAGCCAGCCCTGTAGTGGGTCTTACACAAGGCCCATGGTAACCACTGCCTGGCTACCACCTATGTTCACTCAAGACAATCAGCAGTTGCCAAAGCTAGCCAGACTATGTTTTTCCCTTCAGGGGAGCGAGGTTCCACTGGCCCTGAGAGAATCCAGAGATGGCATCCAAGATTCAAAGCGTAGAGTCAGAAACCTTAGGAATCTACCTGGTGCTCTCTGCTACTGTGGCTGAGCTGGCACTCAAGCCATAAGACCAAGTCCTTCCCACTCTTTCTTCCCCTTTCCACAAGCAGAGGAGTCTCTCAATGGCCACCACTATCCCAGGCCAGCAATAAGTGCTGCCCGGCTACTCTAGGCCCAAAGGCTCCTCAGTCAGCTTGTGATGAACGCTGCCAGGCCTGGGACTCTCTCCGCAGGGCAGTGTGTTTCCCTCTGATCCACGTGAAGTTGAGCAATGCCATTCAAGGACCAAGGCCTGAAACTGGAGACCCCAAGAGCCTTATTTAAGCTGCAAACCAAGTCCCCTTTACTCTTCCCTCTCCTATTCTCAAGCAGGAGTCTCTCCCTATAGCCACCACAGCTGGGAATGTGCTGGGTCACATCTGAAGCCAATATGTCTGAGTTTCACCCAAGGCCCATGCGAGTACTGCCTGACTACCGCTGCTGACCATTCAGGGCCTAAGAACTCTTTAGTCAGCAGTTGAAGAATCCTGCCAGGATTCCTTCCCTTCCCTTCTAGCTCAGAGTGCAACTAGAAATGTCATCCAGGAGCTAGGGCCTGTAATAGAAGCCTCAAAACGCTGCCTGGTACCCTATCCTACTGTGGCTGAGCCGGTATCCAAGTTGCAAGACAAAGTCCTCTTTCCTCTTCGCTCTCCTCTTTTCAAGTGGAAGGAAGGAATCTCTCCTAGAGATGCGAGCTGTGCTATCTAGGTTTGGGGGAGGGGTGGTGCAAGGAGTCCCTAGGCTGACCCGGCTAGTATCTCACATGCCTCCCCAAGTCCACTGGCTCTGAATCCAGCACAGCCACAGGACTTGCCCAGGAATTGCGGTCCTTGTGGCCTAGGCTGTCTTTCAAGTTTATTTAAAACCCCAGAGCCCTTTAGCCCACATTGGCAAGGCTTGCCAGAAGCCAGAACTCGGGTTCTGACCATTGGGATGGGTGATTCCCCTCTGGCTAGAACTGGTCTAAATGCTCCCTCCATGGGTGCTGGCTGAGTTCTGCCCAGGGTTGCTTTCCACTGTGACAGGTCAGCACTGAGCTCCAATGAAAAGTCCCAGAGTCACCGCACTGTCTCTCCCTTCAAGTGCACAGACGCTCTCTCCATACCACACAGCCACTGCCAGAGGATGGCGAAGGCATGGCATCAGGGAGTCAAGTCTATTTTCTTCTATCCTCTTCAGTGCCTCTTCCAGTGATACAAAGTTAAACCAGGTGCTGTGATTGCTTACTTGATTTCTGGGTTCTCATGAAGGTGCTTTTTTGTGTGGATAGTTATCCAGTTTGGTGTTCTTACAGGGAAGATGCTCAGTGGAGGCTTCTATTCAGCCATCTTGCCCTGCCTCCTTTTTAAAACAAATTTATTACTATCATTAAATAGCTGAAGTTATATAGTGAATACTGAGCAATTATTTACACAAAAAAAAATTGTTACAAAAATTATAAGTAATTTATGAGTATTGTGTTCTTAAAATGTAATTTCATTTACAAAAATTTGATTTCCATACAACTATTTATCTAGGCATAGAGTGAAACCCATCTGTGTTATTTAAAATGCAGGCATTATTGCATTACAAGAAACAACTTTGGCTTTCACCAACAGTGTAAGCAATTATCTCAAGCCAAATATCTTTATTCTTCTGTCCTCTCAAATGTAAAAAGGCAATTTTCATTTGCTCAATATCCGCATTGAAATGGATAATTGCCTTTTGTTGTGCAAAAGACAAGATTCTATAAGAACTGCTAAGAAGTATTTCCCTGCATTAACATATTATGAGGTGTGGATTTTTAAAAGCTTTTCTATTATCAGTACTGTAATTGGACAGATGTCTGCCACATACTCCATTTCTGCACTAAGAGCCAGATTTTCCTAAGAGCTGACTATTGGAAGCATTTTAAATTATAACATAAAATACTCATTGAGTATTTTGCAAATGAAAATTTTAGTCATTCTGAAAAGTTTGTAGGTGTTTTAGAGGATAGACTTTAAAATACAAAACACAGGCAGTAGGACAAGATGTAGCAAGCCAGACACAAGAACCCAAAAGAAAAGCAGAAGCTGAGGGCTAGACTTTTTACCTGAGTCAGTAGCTGTGTCCTATCATGAGGCATTTTCCTCAAGACATGCTGATTCCAAACGGTCTGGCAAGGTGGGGCTGGATGTCAGAAGTTAGCCTGGCTAGGTTAGGACGAACCACTTGGCTATAGATACAAGCTAGAGGAAAGCAGCTAGCAGTACACAAAGTGGTAAACTATGTGCCTAAATTTTAGGCATATCCAAATTCAAACACTATGTGAACTATTTACTAGTTATGTGACTTAAATAATCTACTTAGACATTGCTATGGTCTGAACGTTGCCTTCCTCCAAAAATTATGTTGAAAACTAATCCTCAGCACAACAGTACGAAGAGGTAGCACTTTTAGGAGGCGACTGGCTCATGAAGGCAAACCCTTTGTGCATTGGATTAGTGCACTTACAGAAGGAACCTAAGGAAACTTAGTTTCCCTTTCTGCCATGTGAGGATGCAGCAAGACAGTGCTGTCTAGGAACAGAGAAAAATTCCTCACCAGACACTGAATCCACTGGTACTGTGATCTTGAATTTCCTAGACTATAGAACTGTGACCAATATATTTCTGTTATTTATAAATTACCCCATTTATGGTATTTTATTATAGCAGCTCAAACAGACTAAGACAGACATCCTAAGACTTAGTTTTCTTATCTGAAAAACAGGGATTAAAAATAATATCTACCTTGTAGAGTTATGATTGGCATTTAATAAAGTTATTATTATTATTTAATTGCTTAGGGAGGTGGTGAAGCAAGTCTCAATTTCAATTGTTAATATTTTATTGGCATCTGAATGGTGACTCCACATGCAAACAGCAATTTCTTGAAGGTGGTGCTCTTTGTTAACACGTAAGTGACAATGCTAGTCACTCTTTTTGGTGTAAGATCTCAGGCAACATTTGGTAGTAGGGGAGGCATTGATCTTTGATTAGAATTTGTATCAGAATCTCATTTGTAGTGTTGTTTGTTTGTTTGTTCGTTTGCTTGATTGAATAAAAGTACATCTTTTCTTTGCCTTCTTTTCTGAAGCAGCTCTATAATGCTTAACCTAATAATAATACTGATGTGTAGATGAAAGTGTCCACCCAAGGAGAGAGAGGTATTTTAACAGCTAAGCAGACTGTCTAGTCACCACCCAGATAGACTACAATATGGGGAAGCTGGAGCATGCATTTCAGGAACCAATGAGAAGGGCCAGATGGGAAAATTTGGAAAATTCAGTACTGCTTTGAGAAAATCCCATCTTTGTGGATATGTGGGTCTTGGCATCTCAACTCTGATGACTTAGGCAAATCCCTCCTGCTGAAGAGGTCATGATCCTAATCTTATCACTAGGTTTAGAATTGGCTCCTCAAGGCAGACAGACTCTGATGAAGATAGGTTGTTATGCGCTGAATTGTGACACCGCCCCCCCAACCCCCCACAACTTAAATTCATATGTTGAAGTCTTAACCCCTAGTGTCTGAGAATGTGACCATATTGGAGACAGAATCTTTAAAGAAGTAAGTAAGACAAAATGAGGCCATCAGGTGGGCCCTAATCCAATATGACTCATGTTCTTCCAAGAAGGGGAAATTTGAACACAGAAATATACAGAGGGAAGACAATATGAGGATGCCCAGGGAAAAAGCCATTTACAAGCCAACAAGAGAAGCCAGCAACAGATTCTTCCTCCATTTCCTTCAACCTACAGACAACTTGATCTCAGACTTCCAGCCTCTGGAACTTTGAGAAAATAAATTTCTGTTGTGGTCCTCAATGTGGAAATTGAAGGAGGAAATGTGGAACAGAACAACAGACTCGGGTTATCCAAGGCTGCTGACTATCCAGCTTTTCTATGAGAAATCTTTGGGTCACTGCCCAGCATTGAATATTATTTGGGCACTGTTGATCAGAAAGCTTTAGATCAAAATTAAGACTAAGAAAAAATATCATCTAAATTGCTTCTAATACTTGAATAGGAGACACCATGATCTCAAATGAATTAGCTTTAAACAATGCCAAGGTGCTTTTGTGCTTTTGACTGTTCTTTTTTGATCCTGAGAAAAAAGAATGAGTGAATTTTCTAATATTTTCTTATTGTAACCTTGTCATCTGTTTTCACATGATCTTAATCACAACCACACAAACACAAGCAAACACCACCTCACTGCCTGTACACAAACACATTCTCGTAAGTCTGCACGTATAATCAATACAATCAATGGAACAGTACTTTATTGAATAGATTGTGAGCTACAGATTTTCCTTCCTTTATAAGATAGGGTCTTGCTCTGTCACCAGGCTTGAGTGCAGTGGTACAATTATAGCTCACTGCAGCCTGAAATTCCTGGGCTCAAGCAATCTTCTCACTCAACCTCTTGAGTAGCTAAGACTACAGGCACACACCACCATGCTTAGCTAATTTTAATTTTTTCTTAGAGATAGGTATCTTGTTATACTGCCCAGACTGATCTTGAACTCCTGGGCTCAAGCAACCCTCCAGCCTCAACCTCCCAAGTCACTGGGATTACCGGCATGAGCCACTGCACTGGCTGCAGATTTTCTTCAGAATCAACATTCCTTAGAAAGTTTACTATGCCAGTATATCAATTCATTAATCCCAGACAGTTGTTTCACCATAAACACTTTAGTCAACTGTACTTCTGATTCTGATCATACAACCCCCACCACTACTAAAGAGTGAATATTACTTATAATTAACCAAATGTATATTGAAGGTATTTTTAGATGGGGCAGAGATACAAGTGTCTATTTTTACCAGGAAAAAAAAAACTGTGTTAATTGTTTCTTTTATAACCATTAAGTTTTTTTAAAAGATGAATTGGGAAATTAACACATATGGTTCTTAAGTGTAATATTTCAGTGATGGTATGTCTTTATTCACATAATAAACAGGCACTGTGCTGGGCTTTAGAAGTGTCACTATAAACAGGACTGATGTATCCCCTGCTGCAAGCTTATATTCAAGGAAAATGTAAGCTTACATTGCATGCCTCATGTCTCTGAAATAATACTGATGCCTTACACCCTAAAAATGTCATGCAAAAATAAGAAAATAAAGGAGTCGACTCTGGTGCATAGTCTTAAAGTTGTACAACATTCCAAACTTACTGTATTCAGCTTACAGAAATAGACAAGTCATTGGGTTTGGTTTCTGGCAGACCAGCATGCAGCACTTAATCCCAGCAAGAATACCACTAGTACATTCAAGTCTGTAAGAGCAGTATGCATCTCAGCGTTCCTTTATCATCTCTAGTCACAGTGAATAAGGAAAGAAAAAGGGGAACTTAACCAAGTTTGAGAATAACCTGAGTATTCACCAAGTTAACTGCTTTGCTAAATTTCAGTAGATTACCAAGTACTTTAGGTCACGTGATAGCCAAGTGTACATACCACACAGTTCTTCCTAAGTTTTTGATTATTTCAATCTGCTCTTGTTTGGAAGCTTTTCTTTATTACCCAAGCTTTAGGCATTTATTGTAGAAAGATCATAAAACACAGAAAGCAAAATAAATAAATAAATAAATAGAAATAAATAAGCAATAATAAAAACAGAAGAAAAAGAAATAAGAAAAATTATCCTTGTGGTAGATCAAAAGTAATAATGGTCCCAGTTTGTCACTCCTCCTAGTCTCTAGACCGTGTGCATATAGCTCAATGGTGCTCTCTCATTCTGCACTCAGTCACAGGACTTGCTTTCAAAGAAGCAAAATTGGGCAGAGAACATAGATGAGCTTGGTTGCACATCCAGTGAGTCTTGGCTAACTAGTTAGAAGCTCTGGAGCTAGAATGGCCCAAGTTGCCCCAAGGGGACAACTGACAAGTGTGACACAAGCAGAGGCATGAGAGACACTTGCTTGCTCTTACCCTCTGCTACTGCCATAAGAACTTGATCAAGCTGCCCGTCTTGTCCCAGGAGAAAGATGAGAGATTCAAGGACCAGAGCTGAGCTGCCCCAGTCACCTCCACCAAAGCTATCTTAGATGCCACCTAGACTTGTGAGAGGGCCTACCCAAGGTCAGCAGAGTCACCCTCTGAACCTACAGCTGACAGTAAACACATGGGAAGAGCCAAACCCAGGCCTGATCAGATAAATCCTGCAGACTCATAAGCTAAATAGATGCTTATTGTTATCAACCACAGAGGTTTTTTTGTCATTGTTTATTAAGGAGAATAATCAATTTCTGATATACACACCACTCTAAAACAGAACAATTTAATATTGCTCTCATTTGGCTAAAGCATTTGGTCCAACTTATGGTCTTTAGATAGCTATCCACATCAGCAGAGACCAGGATATATGAATTTGGTTTCCTGGTTCCCTACAACATGGTGCTGGAATAGGTGTTAGTAGAAAAAAATCTGACTGTAGCTCTAACAGTAGAAGTTCACTGTAGTAAATAGGAGTAACTTTCTTTTTTTGAGTCAGGGTCTCAGGCTGAGGTGCAGTGAAGTGATCACAACTCACTGCAGCCTGGACTTCTGGGCTCAAGAAATCCTGCCACCTCAGCCTCCCAAGTATCTGGGACTGTAGGCATACGCCACCATGCCTGACTAATTTCTGTTTTGTTTTCTTCTTGTAGAGACACGGTCTTGCTATGCTGCCCAGGCTGGTCTCAAACTTCTGGATACCAGCAATTGTCCTGCTCCGGCCTCCCAAAGTGCTGGGACTACCCGCCTGAGCACTGCACCTGAACAAATTAGAGCAATTTTTTATTTGCCATCCAGTCAATCAGCAAGGAAAAGACTCCAAGAAAAAGAAAAGGTAGACAATCCCATCAGTATTAGTCAGGGTTCTTCAGATGGGCAGAACCAAAAGAATATACGTATATATAAAAGGGAGTTTACTAGGAAGAATTGGTTCATATGATTACATGGCAAAGTCCCAGGATAGCCACCCACAAGCTGGGGAAAGAAAAAGGCTGGTAGTGGCTGAGTCCAAATCTGAAAGCCTCAAAACCAGGGAAGGTGATGGTGAAGCCTTCAGTCTGCAGCCAAAGGCTGAAGAAACAGGAGTCTGAAGTTTAAGGGCAGGGGAAGTAGAAGCAAGCCTCTGCCATGGGAGGAAAACTGGAGTGAGAAGACCCAGGCACGGAGCTCATTCTCCCTTCTTCCACCTGCTTTGTTCTCACTGTGATGACAGCCAATTGGATGGTACCCACTCACATTAAGGGTGCGTCTTCCTCTCCCATTTGCCGACTCAAATGTCAATCTCCTCTGGCAACACCCTCACAGACACACCCAGAAACAATACTTTACCCGCCATCTAGGCACCTCTCAAATCAGTCAAGTGGACGGCTAATATTAACCATCACACTATCAAATCCATAAAGTGAAAGAGACCGGACACGGGACTGACACCGGAAGTGAAATTGGGTTGTGGCAAGGCGTTCTAAATGCAAGGAACAGTGCGTCACTTAGGTCTCTTTCCTTATAAGCATCTCTGGTCAACTTAGGTAAACAAAAGGATTTGTTGAAAAGATTCTGCTTAGTCCACACAAATCAAAAAGAAAGCTAACACAGCAGGCTTAAGCAAGGTTAAGGAAAAAGGGTCCCTCTAGAGAGCTCAGGGCAGTAACATGTTGGATGTTTCCTCTAGAGTCATTTTAACCATCTTTACGTATTTCTCTGTTCAGAGTATAAGGCCTGGCAAACATTACTCAAGGTTCTGGAGATGAGGGCGTGGGCATTTTCAGGAGACCATTATTCTGTCTGGCACACTATGTTAGAGTGGGATGTCCAAGTTTTAGCTAATTTTGTGAAGCTTACTCCATGTTCCTGCACATCAGTGAATTCACCAATCTTAACTCCTCTCCATTAATAAGGCTGAAATTCAAGGCTACAACATGAAGTTCTTAGGGAACTGGTTTTTAAAACTTCTTGAAAGAGCTGTCTTTCTTTCTTGCTTCTGACTTTTCTTCCTTTATTTGATCCTGAATTCACTCCAGTTAGAGGCTCACCCCCACTAGTTTACCACTAACTAATCTTATCAAGGTCACCATGGCCTCCTCATTTCTAAAGTCAATATTCAGTCTCAGTCTTTTTCTTACTTGACATATAAGCAGCCTCTGACACAACTGTTCCCTTTTCTTTTTCAAAGAACTTTCCTTGTTTCATATATCTCCAATTTTTTCTCCAAACCACTCTGTCTTCTCCATCTCAGTCTTATTTGATCATCTTTTCTCATCTACCCACCATCCTAATTTCAAAATGTCCAAGATACCCACATATTATAGGCTGAATTGTGTCTCCCCTGCCAAAAAAGTATATGTTGATACCCTATCCCCCAGTATGTTCGAATATGACTGTATTGGGAATAGAGCCCATAAAGGGGTAATATTAAGGTTAAATGAGGGCATAAGGGAGGGGCCCCGTATGTATGTAGATGATATTTTAATATTTACATATTTCAAAATGATATTTTGATATTTATGTATTTCATCCTATAAAGATAGGATGAAATCTTTATAGGATGATGAAGACACCAGGTATATGCACACACAGAGGAAAGAACATGTGAAAACACAGTGAGAAAGCAGACATCTGTGAGCCAAGGAGAGACACCTCCAAAGAGCCCTGCTGGTACCTCGATCTTGGACTTTCAGCCCTCAGAACTGCGAGAAAATTAATTTCTGTTATTTCAGCCATCCAGTCTGTGGTATTTTGTTATGAAAGCTCTAGAAAACTAATATAACATCCTTGAATTTCTTCTTTTCTCTATTATACATACTCCCTTGCAAATCTCTTCCAGTTCCAAGGTTTCAAAATATCTTCTACATACTAGTGACTCCCTAATTTACCTATCTAGCCTTGACCTTGTTTCTTAAATCCAGACTCATATATGCAACCACCTATTTTCCTTGACATTCCTCCTGGAGAGTAATAAATAGGAAACACGTTTCATATGTGGAAAACTGAGCTCCCATACACCCCTCCAATCTTCTCTTCCTGCTTGCTTCCTCAGCTTAGTAAATGGCAAACATAATTATTTCAGTTTCTCAGCCCAAACGCACTGGAACTGTCCATGCCTCCTTACCTCTCTCATACCCCATCCATCAGCAAATTCTATCAACTCCAGCTTCACAATATATAGAATTCAACGCTTCTCACCACTTCTACTGCTAAGACTCAGGTTCAAATTGCCATAATATCTCTCCTGGATTATTGCAATAAGTCATAACTGGCTTCTTCTTCACCCTTTTTCTCCAGAAGACTATTCTCCATATAGCAGCCAGAATAATCCATTTGACCTTGAGATTCTTCTGCTCAACATTCTTCATTAATTCCCGGTAGAACTTAAAATATGCAGTTAGATAAAAGGGATAAGTTATAGCATTTGATAGCACAGTAGGATTTAAAAATCCTAGTATATAAATTATTACATCCCAATCTCAATGATTCACAAGTTCCTCTTTAAAGAAAGAGGATTGCTAAATGTTCTGGCAATAAATAAGATACCAAATAATCTGTATTCCTTTAATTTGGACTCCAACATATACATTTTTTATGGGGGACACAGTTCAGTCTATAACTAACAATAATTCAATTTAGTCATAGCTAACAATAATTTATTGTATATTTCAAAATAGCTAGAAGAAAAGAATGGTAATGCTCCCAGTACGAAGAAAAGCTAAGTACTGGAGGTGACGGACATCCCAATTACCTGGATTTGATCATTACACAGGTATCAAAACATTACATGTACCCCAAAAATATGTACAAGTATTATATATCAATTTTAGGACCCCAATAGATAAAGTCATAGCTTCCCTGTCACTGCTAATTTGCATAAAGTATAAATAACTAAATAAATTTAAAACTTAAGGTAAATACCAAAGACCTTAAGGTTCCTATGTGACCTGTCTGGTACCTTGCTTCCTCTCTGACAATAGCACCTCCTTCTCCTTCACCTCTCTTCATCCAAAATGGTCTTCTCACTATTTCTAAATGTTCCAGAAGTGGTCCTACCTTAGGGCTCAGGCATTTGCCGTTTCCTCAGATGGAATATTTTTTCGACATGTCTTGATGTGGCTCACCTTCTTGAGATATTTGTGCAAATGAGACCTCAATAAAGCCCCCCCGGCCATCCTATCTGAAATTGCAATGCACCCCTTTCCCCAGTCATTTCCTAGCTTTCTTCCTTTCTTCCCCTTAGCACTTCTGAAGTCCAACATGTTGCTTATTGTGCTCATTTTCTACAAGCCCCACTAGAATGTAGCTCCAAAATGGCCAGAATCTGAGTCTGTCTCCACATCCTCCATAAAGCAGTGCCTGGCATAGGACTGACCTTCAATATGCAATTGCTGAGTTAGTTAACTGCACGTTCTTCAAGGGAATGGGAAAGAGCTCTGCATTGATGGAGAAGAAGGGAAAGGGATGATATTATAGTTCAGGTTTCCCTCAGAGAAGAGCCTAGAACAAAGACTTGGTTGCAGTTAGTGTATTTCCAAGCTGATCCTAGGAAACAGGAACGAGGGAGGAGAGAGAGTCAGACACAGAAAGAGAAAAGTCATTATATGGTGCTTTATTGAGGTTTCTGCTGTAGGCAACAAGAGCGGCACTCTGCCAGAAGCTCTGAGAAGCATAGCTGGAAGCCCTCCCAGAATTGTCTACCAGAAATACAGGAGATTGGAACATTTCTCCACTACCTCCCATCTCCCATTGGTTGAAGGGTGTACTCTGGGGATTCATCCCTCCCCAATCCCTGCACCTTTAGGCAGCAAAATTCAAGCCAGCTGGGAGATCTCTGTGTTGGAAAAGACCCTGGGGAAGAATATAAGAGATACCTGTAAGAGCTTCCAGCAAGATCCTGGCAGAAAGAGAAGAATTCGAGCTTTCACAAACTGTCTACCACACTGTGGTTAAAATCAGAAGAGAGCTGAATAAAGGCAACATAGGCACCAGGAGCATCTGCCTAAGATTAGGATATCAAAACATAGGGTATGTTCTTTGCAATTGACTATCATCTATGCAGATTTCTCATTATAACCATAATGGCTTACAAACGATAATTCCTAATACTTATATAACATTTTATGCATATTTGTGTTTCCCAATTTCCTTATGAGGCAAGTATTATGATTATTTTTCAAGACTAAAATAGGGGAAGGATAAAGAATATTTCTTAAATAATGTAGCAGTCAGAGATAGAAAGATTAAAATAATTTTTAAAAACATGAGAGCTTTGCCCAGAAAACTGGCAAAGTTGTTCATAGCATCATATTACTCCACGTCCATAAGAATACAATGAAACGATGCTTTATACACCATGAAAAGAGAAACTGATAGACTCCTTCCAGAGGTAAATTTAAAATATGCATCAAATATAATTTTTAAATAGTTATTCATGTCCTCTGACCCATTAATTATTTCAAAGGGAAATAGAACCTTTATATTAAAAAAATTCATTAGGCCGGGCATGGTGGCTCACGCCTATAACCCCAGCACTTTGTGAGGCTGAGGCAGGTGGATCACGAGGTCAAGAGATCAAGACCATCCTGGTCAACAAGGTGAAATCCCATCTCTACTAAAAATACAAAAATTAGCTGGGCATGGTGGTGCGTGCCTGTAATCCCAGCTACTCGGGAGGCTGAGGCAGGAGAATTGCCTGAACCCAGGAGGTGGAGGTTACAGTGAACCAACATTGTGCCATTGCACTCCAATCTGGGTAACAACAGCGAAACTCCATCTCAAAAAAAAAATTCATTATAATATTAAATAACAAATAATTGGAAATGACTAAAATACCCAACAGCATGGGATGGTAAGATAAAATATGAAGCCTCCATATATTCTTTTCCTCTGGATGCTTTAAACTTCATGTTTTTGAGAAAAACCCAATGACAATTGTTAGGTAACAAAGCATCATTTAAAACTATTTATTCAGAATATTACAAATTTGTCTTAGGTATAAATATATATACATCTTAAGTATGTTAGTATGTATATTTATATATGCACTGATATACCTGAATAGAAAAAAGACAAGAAAGTAGACCAATATATTAATAGTGGATCATTCTGAGTAGTGATAGAAGGTTTTAAGGCACTTTTTATTTTGTTTCCATACCATTCACTGTGCTTTAATACTTTAGACACAAATTCAGAAATGATTGTTTTCTTCACACATATAAGAAGATCAGTACCAGCTTTTCCAAAAATTGTAAACTAAATGGAAATCAAGATAAATTCATAATTTTAAAAATCTAAAAGTAAGTCATAAATGTATATGTAAATTATTACATCCCAATCTCAATGATACACAAGTTCTCTATTTAAAGGAAGAGGATTGCTAAACGTTCTAAAGATAAAGAAGAAACCAAATAATCCGTATTCCTTTAACTTGGACTTCTTACGTGTTTAACTCAGCATTTTACCTGTCTGTGGAAAGACTAAAGAGAAACCTCTCTCTGCTAAAACTAGAAATTTAAATAAATCAATATTAAGTACGTAATCTACTGAGTCCTTCTGGGGGAAAAACTATAGATTATATTGACTATAAAAATTCTTAGGGCAAATAAAAAGCAAGGCAACTACAGATTCTTGCCTCTAGCTAAAATATAGAATTATCCAAGCTACTTTGCTTTGCTAAGCTCATGAGTCAGTCCATCTGCAAAATTCCTCTAAGGTCAGGCAAGGTCACTGAGTCAGTCTGGGTTATAGGATCAGAAGCAGCCATACACAAAGCTGGGAAGCCAGTATCTTTTCTCCTCTGCACAGTATGTACCACACACATGCACTTTGTAGGTATGGAGTTCCTGCTTCTATTCCATACCTACAAAGCCACCTTGTCCCATATCTGAACGTACTTTCACTCTTACCCTAGCCATCAGAGTTGACCCAACATGGATCACACTGCTTTCCTGGTAGAAGCTTGGGCTATTTTTCCATCCCTCCCCTTCTTTGTTTCTAATCTCCAACCAACCTGAAGAATTACTTTTCCCTTTAAAAAAATTGTAATGACTGGTGGGGCATGAAAATTGGTTATGAGGTTTTCTTCTTCTGGGCAGCAGACTCAGGGCTCTTCTAGAAGTCATGAGCAAGAAAGAGGAAAGGCTGTAATAGTAAGAATTGCAGATACTCTTGTCTGACCACTATTGGAAATACTCTGGGGCAGGCTAGGCTTTCAAGTCACACCAAGCCAACAGCCACCATCATTCCAACCGTCAGTGCCAAGCCCTGAAAGGAGTAAATGTTGGTATCTTTAAAGGCAGCTAAACAGGGTTTTGTTGGAGTTGCTGGGAGCAGTTAAAGGGGAAGATCACTAAAACTCATACCTCCTATCTAACTGAAACAATTGTACAGCGTGAAGACCATTGTTAATAATAATGTACTGTATATTTCAAAATTGTGGAGGTTTTAAATGTTTTCACCAAACATGCAAAATAATGATAAGTAGATGGTGATAGATATGTTAATTAGCTTGATTCAATTATTCCACAATGTGTGTATGTATATATCTCAAAGCATCACATTGTACCCCATAAATGTATACAAATATTATTCTTCATCTAAAACTTCTTCAATTTTTTAAAAGGAAGAAGAAAAGAGATGGGAAAGAAACCTAGAATCTGAGTTGATGGAAATGCTCAAGGGACTCCATAGAAGCAGAATATGAAATATTCAGCTCAACAGTTCATCTGCTATAAAGTTGAGCGGTAACTTCCCTTTCTATTACCCTATGTCTTTGGTAATAGTGACAACTCATGCAAATGCCTTGTGTGCTTGATAGTTCGCATTGGGAGCAACTAGGTGAGAAAAAAGATAAGAATTCTCAAAATGGGTACATATGCCATTTTCTACATTTCTTCAGCAAAATTAAAGACTTCAAGCCAGAAAAATATTAGGAAAAATGTGAACCACACATTTATCTAGGATTCCTTCCTGTGCTGCTCCACCTCCCAATCTTTTACTCCCAGTGGGAAGATGTTCTAGCTAATCTCACCTGATTCTTAAAAATCAAGCGGTCTCAAAGGACCCATGAGCTACAAAAGTGAATTTGAAATATAGGTACCATTAATGCCACTCCATAGTCTCAGGATGTGGCGAAGATAGTTCCCGAACAAAAGCTATCAGATCACGAATTTCTTAACTCCTTGTCATTTCGGTTAGTTTTTGCATAACAGTATTTGCTGAACAAATGAAAGGTCCTTTCCTCTGCAGGAGTTTTGTCCTTCCTCTGGAATTCTTTTTTCATGGCTTTTTGGATGTCGAGCACATTCTCATTCTTGAGTCTTAATCTCAACTGTACTGTTTTATTTCCTCTTCCTATTACTCTCTCCATAAAGCCTTGCCCTGGTTACTCTCTTAGGTATCACCTTGCTGATTTGCTTCATAGCAATGGTTACAATCTGTAATTATCTTATTTCCCTCTTTACTATTTCATTAATATCTGTCTTATAAATTATCTTACAGCAGGAGCCTTCCCCATGCTGTCTACAGCTTTCTCCTCACTGGGACATAGAAGGAACTCAAATTTTTGTTGAATAGATGATGCCCAGATCTGGAGTGCCAAAGGGTTCTGTATGCTAGATTTCTGCCCAGGACACAAACTAATAAATACCAGATCCCCAGATAGTCTTTATTGAGTGTGTGTGTGTTTTTCTTAATTGCTAGGTTTGTACTTACTTGTTAGGTCAGTGAGGTATGACATGGATACAACAGAATGAATCTATGGCTGTCAGTGCAGGTGTCTGCATGTCATTCAATGCAGCAAGCCCATTGGCAGAGGTCCAAATTCATATTACAGCCATCTACCAGCCAAGCAGTACACAGCTGCAAAAGAATGCTGAAGATTTTCCTTTACATACATATCATTCTTTGTGGCTGTTAGCTTTATTTTGAAGAGAATTTGGTTGTTTAATCAAAACTGTTTATAGGTCTTACATAAAAATTGATTTAATCTTATTTCAAACTTCCAAAAACTGTGATGTTTTTAGGAATGAACTGATATTCACATGTTAGGACTATTTACCATTTAAGGGCTTGAATGAATTTGTTCTAAAACTCTGCATGTGCATACAAAAGCCTTCGAGCATCTACAGAAGGGTGTGAATTTCTTTTGTGAATCTACAATTTATCTTGTTCTAAATGTCTTGATATGTCCTAATCATAGTAAATCATCTTTAATTATGTAATTAAAATTCTGGATAACATCATCATAGAAAAACTGGATTACTTCAAATTCTCTGTAGGACAAAGTTATGACTTTAGAACATATCTTTATTTCCTTTAAAAGCATAACATTTCTTGAAAATGAGAAATTTTTTTGCATGAAAATATCTTGCTGCTTCAATTTTGTTTATAGTGGTTGAATAACCTATTTCAGTTTTCTCTCAAAAGCTAGTATGGAAAAAATATCTTCTTCTGCCCAATTTTCTTTTGTTTTATTTGTGTGAATGTACATATGTGCAAATGTCACACAATCAGTCAGAGAAGTAAATTTATAGTTTTTTTTTAAAATAAATCACTATCTGAAAGTAACGTATTGGGAGGAGATAGGAGATGAAAAACCATGGAGTCTAATGTAAAATAAAATTTTATATAAACTATATTCCATATCAAGATATTTTTGATCAATAAATTTTTGTCTATCAAATTCAGCATTTTGATCAAAACTAATTGATGTCTTCTCACCAATAAGAGACAGACCATTAGTGATAAAGTCTCTCATCTACCCTGCTTTCCACATCTCACTCTTTCCAAAAAAGCAAAAACTCCTCAGCTTAATATCCAAGATCATCTTCAGTAGCGTATTGCCTAAGGTCTCTCCTACTGCTCTATCTGACACTCTATTTTCTATGCACACTGGATTCTTCTCTAGTTCTAGATCATTGACACAAGCATTAAGACCATTGTGCTTTTCTCTATGATGTTTCTTTCCCAACTACTCAGTTGGGATTAACCATTAATTGCTCTGACTTCCTGTACAACTTAATATGTTTACTGTTATCAGATTAAATGTTCATCTATCTGTCAAATTAATTATTTATCTATCTGTCTGTCTGTCTCCCCATCTCCGTCTCCTCCAGGATGGCAATCATCTGTTATCCATTATTACCAGCGCAAAGCATCATTCTAATGTACTCTGGGCTATGCAAGCATGCAAAGCTTGTCTGAACTGTGTGTTAATTATTTCAATCTGCCTGTATGTGCTTCTGCTTTGGCCTGAAAGTTTCCAACTCTTAAACAAAAGAAAAAAGTTATATCTAATAAAAATGCTGTCAACTAATTTTTGAATAATTTAAATAATAGTCAAAGGAAATGATAAAATTTGCACCCCTATGTATTTTTTTTCAATCCTTATTGACTGCCTTGCCGTATTATTTGTGTGCCATGCTGGATTTAATAGCCACATTTTCCATCTTCTCTTCAAAACAAGGGGTGGGGGGAATGTGTGCACTATTCTGAGAATAAGAGGAAAATATTGAGATTAATTCCTCCTTAATAATTCTTACTGATTTAAATAATTTATATTGTGTGATTAAATCTATGAGCCAGAAGTACACTGGAAAATCATGTGAAGAAGGGTATATTTGCTGAAAGTTCTGATGAAAACATTAGAAAGAGAAAAAAATTTACACACAAAAAAGTGACTATTATTAGCAATCAAAGCTTTTAACAAAACAAAATCAGGGATCAGATTAGGTATCTCTGTCAAAGCTTACTTCTGTACCTTTTTTCTTTTCTTTTTGAGACAGAGTCTCACGCTGTTGCTCAGGCTGGAGTGCAGTGGCGCGATCTCAGCTCACTGCAACCTCCACCTCGGGGGTTCAAGCGATTCTCCTGCCTCAGCCTCAGGAGTAGCTGGGATTACAAGTGCCCACCACCATGCCCAGCTAATTTTTTGTATTTTTAGTAGAGACAGGGTTTCGCCATGTTGGTGAGGCTAATCTCAAACTCCTGACCTCGTGATCCACCAGCCTTGGCCTCCCAAAGTGCTGGCATTACAGGCGTGAGTGAATGAGCTATTGCAGGTGGTCACCTCTCCACCTTTGTTCAAAATGAAATTTTTATCTCACTGGTACAAAAGGAAAATTGCCTAAAACCTAGCTCTTTTTGCTAAAGTCAGATAAATTAATGTATACAAGGTGACTTTTTTTCCTTTTAAAAATGTTTATTATGGGTATATAATTACATATATTTATAAGATATATGAGATATCTTGATATAGACACACAGTGTGTAATGATAACATCAGGATAATTGGGTTATCCATCACCTCAAGCATTTATCATTTCTTTGTGTTAGGAATAATCCAATTTTACTCTTTTAGTTATTTTTAAATATCCAGTAAATTATTGTTAACTATAGTTACCCTATTATGCTACTGAATACTGGATCTTATTCATTCTATTTAACTGTATTCTTTGTACCCATTAAATATCCCCACTTTATACCCCCTCTCCACTACCCTTCCCAGCTTCTGGTAACCATCATTCTATTCTTATCTCCATGAGTTCAATTTTTTTTTTTTAAGCTTCCACATATATGTGAGAAAATAAGAGTTTGTGGAGAAAAACTTTGGTGATGTGCTCCAGGTCCTGACTGGTGAAAGGGTCCCCATTATAACCATCAGGAGCCTCTGATCACACAGCTTCCAAGCTGGAGGCACCTTAAGAGTCATGGGACCCCAACCCCTTATTTTCTTGATTGTGAATATGAAGCTCAGAGAGGTTGAAGATTCATTTGTCCAAGGGGTAAGAGGCGGCAGAGAGAGAAATAGAAACTAGTATTTTGACTCAGCCCGGGACTCTTCTGAGAGATAATTCCATTAATTGTTCTAACAGAATGTATTATGTTACCCAAATATTCTTTCTTCCAACTCCTTTTAGTGCCCCACTCCTGCAGTTCATGATCTTTTCTTCCTTTTGCCTCAACAGCATGAGTGAATACAATGTGGAACACGGCTGTGATAGACATGTAGTGCGAACGAGAGATACTCTTTTCCGTTGTGAGCCACTAAAGTTAATGGAGTTGTTTGTTGCTACAGGCTAACTTAGCCTATCCCAACTATCGCATTTCTCTTCTGCATTATAAGCAGGCTGTCTTGCAAGTGATGGAATGTATTATCCATTGGTCTATCCAGAAACTGCACTTCTGTTATAGCTATTAATTTGGACTGTTGCTACAAATTCACTTTATTTTTTATTTTTCCATAGGTTATTGGGGTACAGGTGGTGGTGGGTTACATGTGTCAATTCTTTAGTGGTGATTCATGAGATTTTGGTGTACTCATCACCTGAGCAGTATACACTGTACCCTATTTGTAGTCTTTTATCCCTTGCCCCTTTCCCATCCTTCCTCCCAAGTCCCCAGTGTCTGTTGTATCATTCTTGTGCCTTTATGTCCTCATAACTAAGCTCCCACATATCAGTAAGAACATATCATGCTTGGTTTTTCATTCCTGAGATGCATCACTTAGCATACTAGTCTCCAATCTCACAATCTCATCCAGGTCACTGAGAATACCATTAATTCATTTCTTTTTATGGCTGAATAATATTCCATCATACATATATATCACAGTTGATCCACTCATTGATTGATGGGCATTTTGGTTGGTTTCATAATTTTATTATTGCAAATTTTGCTGCTATAAACATGTGTGTGCAAGTATCTTTTTTGTGTAATGACTTCTTTTCCATTGGGTAGATATCTAGTAGTGGGATTGCTGGATCAAATGGTAGTTCTACTATTGGTTCTTTAAGGAATCTCCACACTGTTTGCATTGTGGCTGTACTAGTTTACATTACAACCAGCAGTGTAGAAGTATTCCCTGATTTTTTTATTATGGCTATTCTTGCAGGAGTATGGTGGTATCACACTGTTTTTTTCTTGATGATTTGAGTTTGTTGTTGATTCTGGATATTAGTCCTTAGTCAGATACATAGATTGTGAGGATTTTTCCACCACTCTCTGGGTTGTCTCTTTACCCTGCTGACTGTTCCTTTTGCTGTTCAAAAGCTCTTAAGTTTCAGCTATTTATATTTGTTTCCATTGCATTTGCTTTAGGGTTCTTGGTCGTGAAATCCTTGCCTACATCAGTGTCTAGAAGGGCTTTTCCAATGTTACCTTCTACAGTTTTTATAGTTTCAGACTTTAGATTTAAGTCCTTAATCCATCTTGAGTTGATTTTTTTAATAAGGTAAGAGATGATGATCCAGTTTCATTCTCTTACATGTTGTGTGCCAATTATCCCAGCACCATTTGTTCAAAAGGGTGTCCTTTCCCCACTTTATGTTTTTGTTTGCTTTGTTGAAGATCAGTTGACTGTAAGTATTTGGGCTTATTTCTGTGTTCTCTATTCTGTTCATTGGTCTATGTGCCTATTTTTATACCAGTACCATGCTGTTTTGGTGACTATGGCCTTATAATATAGTTTGAAATCAGGTAATGTGATGTCTCCAAATTTCTTCTTCTTGCTTAGTCTTTCTTTGGCTGTGTGGGCTCTGTTTTGGTTCCATATAAATTTTAGAATTGTTTTTTTTCTAATTCTGTGAAGAATGATGGGGGTATTTTGATAGGAATTGCATTTAATTTATAGATTGCTTTTAGCAATACAGTAATTTTCACAATATTGATTATACTCATCCATGAGCATGGGATGTGTTTCTATCTGTTTGTGTCATCTATGATATCTTTCATCAGTGTTTTGTAGTTTTCCTTGTAGAGGCCATTTACCTGCTTGGTTAGGTATATTTCTAAGTTTAGTCGGGGGTATGTGTGTATGTGTGTGTGTGTTTTGCAACTATTGTAAAAGAGGTTAAGTTCTTGATTTCATTCTCCACTTGGTCACTGTTGGCTTATAGAAGAGCTACTGATTTCTGAACATTAATTTTGTATCCAGAAAGTTTGCTGAATTCTTTTACCAGGTCTAGGAGCTTTCTGGAGGAGTCTTAAGGTTTTTTTTAAGTAAACGATCATATCATCAGCAAACCGTGACAGTTTGACTTCCTCTTTACCAGTTAGAATGCCCTTTTTCTTTTCTCTTGTCTGATTGCTCTGGCTAGAAATTCCAGTACTGTGTTGAGGAAGAGTGGTGACAGTGGACATCCTTGTCTTGTTCCAGTTCTCAGAGGGAATGCTTTCAACTTTTCCCCATTCAGTATTATGTTGGCTTTTATTAAACTGAAGTATGTTCCTTCTATGCCGATTTTACTGAGAGCTTTAATCATAAAGACATGCTGTATTTTTTTTCTGAATGTTTTTCTGCATCTACTGAGATGATCATGTGATTTTTGTTTTTAATTCTGTTTATGTCATGTATCATATTTATTGACTTGCATCTGTTAAACCATCCCTGCATCGCTGGTATGAAACCCAATTGATCACAATGGATTATCTTTTTGATATGTTGTTGAATTTTGTTAGCTAGTGTTTTGTTAAGGATTTTAGCTTCTATGTTCATCAAGGATATAAGTCTGTAGATTTCTTTTTTGGTTATGTCCTTTCCTGGTTTTGGCATTAGGGTGATGCTGACTTCATAGAGTGAATTAGGGAGGGTTCCCACTTTCTCTGTCTTGTGAAATAGTGTCAATAAGATTGGTACCAATTCTTCTTTGAATGTCTGGTAGAATTCTGCTGTGAATCCTTCTGGTCCTGGAATTTTTTGTTGGTAATTTTTAAATTACAATTTCAATCTCACTGCTTTTTTATTGATCTGTTCAGGTTATCTAATTCTTCCTGATTTAAGCAAGGAGGATTGTATTTTTCCAGGAATTTATTCATCTCTTCTAGGTTTTCTAGTTTATGGGTGTGAAGGTATTTAGAGTAGCCTTGAATAATCTTTTGTATTTCTGTGGTATCAGAAATATCTCTTATTTCATTTCTTATTGAGGTTATTTGGATTTTCTCTTTTCTTTTCTTGGTTAATCTTGCTAATGGTCTATCAATTTTATTTATCTTTTTGAAGAACCAGCTTTTTGTTTCATTTATCTTTTATATTGTTTTTCTTTGTTTCAATTTCATTTAGTTCTGCTCTGTTATTGATTATTTCCTTTCTTCTACTGGTTCGGGTTTGTTCTTGTTTTTCTAGTTTCTTGAGATGTGACCTTATATTGTCAGTTTTTGCTCTTTCTGTCTTTTTGATGTAGGTGTTTAGGGCGATGAACTTTCCTCTTAGCACCACCTTCACTATATCCCAGAGGCTTTGATAGTTTACATCACTATTGTTGTTCAGTTTGAAAAATATTTTTAATTTCCATCTTGATTTTGTTTTTGACCCGGTGATAATTCAGGAGCAGGTTGTTTAATTTTCATATATTTAGGTTTTGAAGGTTCCTTTTGGAGTTGATTTCCAGTTTTAGTCCACTGTGGTCTGAGAGAGTGATTGATATAATTGCAATTTTCTTAAATTTATTGAGGATAGTTTTGTGGCCTATCACATGTTCTATCTTAAAGAAAGGTCCAAGTGCTGTTGAATAGAATGTGTATTTTGCAGTAGTTGGCTGGAAAATTCTATATATATATATATATATATATCTGTTAACTCTATTAGTTTCAAGTTATATTTTAAATCCATTGTTTCTTTGTTGACTTTTTGTCTTAATGACCTGTCTGGTGCTGTCAGTAAAGTATTGAAGTTCCCCACTATTATTGTGTTGCTGTCTATCTCATTTTTTAGGTCTATTAGTAACCGTTTTATAAATTTGGGAGCTCCAGTATTAGGTGCATATATGTTTAAGATTGTAATGTTTTCCTGTTGGACAAGAGCTTTTACCATTATATAATGTCCCTCTTTGTCTTTTTAACTGCTGTTTTTTTTTTAAGTTTGTTTTGTCTGATATAGGAATAGCTACCCCTGGTCACTTTGCATAAAATGGCTTTTTCCACCACTTTACCTTTAGTTTATGTGAGTCCTTATATGTTAGATGAATCTCTTGAAGGCAATGGATAGTTGGTTGGTGAATTCTTGTTTATTCTGCAGTTCTGTGTCTTTTAAGTGGAGCATTTAGGCATTTAGGCTTATTGTTGCGTGTGTACCTTGGTTTTATGGCACACTCTCTAAATTGACTCAGCTCCAGGTAATGTCAGGATCTTCTTCTGTAAACTAGACCTTCAGTTTCCCCAGTGGGAGTGTCTGTTTAGGGGCAGAGGATCTCCCTTTCCCACTTCCACAGTTTGGGCACTCACAGTATTTGGGGTGTCTCCTGGGTCCTGCAGGAAAAATCGACTTCCTCCAGAGGTCCTGTGGATCCTCTCAGGTTTTATGATTTATTCCTGCAGTCATTCTGGAGCTACAATCCACGATGCTAGCCACCACATACTGCTCTGTTCATCTGAGTTGGAGCTGCAATCTAGTCCTGGCTCCTGTCTGCCATGTTGGAAGTTCAGGAGTGATTTTTCTTTCTTTTTTTCTTTTTTGAGACGGAGTTTCGCTCTTGTTATCCAGGCTGGAATGCAATGGCACGATCTCGGCTCACCGCAACCTCCGCCTCCTGGGTTCAGGCAATTCTCCTGCCTCAGCCTCCTGAGTAGCTGGGATTACAGGCCAGCTAATTTTTTGTATTTTTTTAGTAGAGATGGGATTTCACCAGGATGGTCTTGATCTCTTGACCTCGTGATCCACCCGCCTCGGCCTCCCAAAGTGCTGGGATTACAGGCGTGAGCCACTGCGCCCGGCCCAGGAGTGATTTTTCATTGGCACACCTTCACCTTTCATCTCATTGCATTATAAATGACACTGATGAAAACACTAGGACTCAGGATTTAGCAATGGTGTAGTGAGTGAGGCTCTTCGATGCCATATAAACAAATTGTCTTTGTGGCCAGTGTAATTATAATGGAAAGTTTGTTTCATTGGGACTGCCATTACTATGTACTTTCCAGTAACATCACATTTATCAAACACATAAAATATTAGAACTCCCATTTAGTGTACATATGAATGTGTACTAAGATTTCTTTTTCTAAATGCCTATTAAGAGAATATATTGCATGATTCCACCCAGCCTGTTAAAACTCTCCTACCAGGAAATTATATACATTTTTATATTAAAGCCAATCTTTAAAAGTCCAACATATACTAAAATGAAATAATTTAAGGGAGAGTTAGCTAAAGGACAGACAGGAAATAAAAACTGAAGTTTGGATAGTGAAAAAAATTTGTCTCCAAAATTTTCATAGATGATAATTATTATAAAAGAAGAAAATAAAATTTCAAAGCATTGTAAATACTGCAAAGGAATCACCTGCCATTTTCTGTTTTGTCAACATCTAGAAAGGGTTAGGGATTAGGTAAGTGATGAATGAAAGAAGTCTACCATCTGTGGGCACATTTTCTCACAAAAGATTTATCCAACCTAATTTCAATTTCCCATTAAGATACTACATGTCATGTATTAGAATCGCAGAATTTTCAAATTATTTAAAGAATGTAGTGCCTAATATATTCCTACTTTTCTACTGAAGAATAAGAAAACCATATTTCTATAATGGGAAATCCTTTTACATATTCTATACTGGCAAAGCTGGTTCTGGTTCTCAGACATTGCAACCTCTAACAATTTGATTTGCTGAACCTTTCCTTTCAGACCAGCATTTACAGAAAACAACATCTGAAAAAGAATGAGAAAGAAATAAGGAATAAAATATTAGAGTAGCCATTTTAACTGCTGGTATATAGTGTTCTTAAATTAAGCTTTCAAACAAAAATGGAGAATGGCATGAGAAAAGATCCACTTCAGAGAGCAATTATCATCACATGCATAATGTTACCAACTTGAGTTCTGCTCATTAAAGTTTTAAGACTCTAATCTTGTGGCCCTTCGTAGATGTGGCATTCAAGACATAATTGTCTCATTCTATTTGTACACATATCAATATGTAAAGATATCAAAGGGAAGCCTGAAAGTAAACATCAAAGCATTAGAATACACTAATGCCTGACAGAATCTTTTTCTCATTATGGAAGCAATGCAAAATACTTAACCAAATTAAAAACTTATTGTGATAAAAAAATTATACAGAAATATACATACATAGCACACACACTGGCACTTACACAAAGACACACATACAACATATTGCCCTTCTTTTTAAAAATAATTTAAAGATTCTTAAATTGAGAATACCAAAATACTACTGCCCTCTCCTCTAAGGATCAGATAATATGGTGCTTCACGGTGTGAGTTCTGAAGCCATACTACTCAATTTTCAGCCTACCTCTTTGATTCAAGGTGTTTGATCCTGGGAAACTTATTCAACTTCTCCATTTGTCAGTTTTCTCATATTAAAAAGAAATTCATTTTATATAGTTATTTAGAAGTAGTACTTAAAATAGGAAAATAAGCAACACATACATGCTAATTGGTATTGTAATAAAAGCCACACTTTTTAGTTCCTGCTCTAAAATATTATTAGAAATTAAAAGGTAGACAAAATTTACATGAACTTTATCAAAAAGTCACAATTGGGTTATTTTCTTTTTCCAGAAACTAACTTTAAGAAGTATCACAAATGAAAGGTTTTCTGTGAATAAATTTTGATTTACTGAAAATTCACTTTCTATGTTTCGCGTATGCTAATTCACTCAGTTACTTGGAGTGGGGAAATCCATGCAAATCAAATTTTGTATTCATGAATACATTCAATATTTGTAAGCCTCTGCTCTACACACATCAAATTATTTTAACAAATAGCTTATTTCTAAAGTAGTGATATTAAAATAGATTTGTTTAAATTTTAGAGTAAAATAGTATTTTTCTTTAACTTACCAAATATCTATCTGTTGGGTAATATACTTCTAAGACATAAGAAAAATTATGAGGATGGATGTGCATTACATGTTTAATCAAAGATTCAGTTTTTTTAAAAAAAGAAATCATTTTAGAATCTATGTGGTGGTGTCTGAATTACATCTAAAGTAGAAAAAAAGGTTCTAAGTAGACTGCAAAAATGTAAGCATGCATATTATAATTCCTACAGCAATCATAAACTAAATGAAGAATAGCAAGACTACATTAGATGAACTAAACTGTATTTTAAAATGTTCAGATAAGACAAAATAAAGCAGGAAAAGGGAAGCAAGAATACAAAGACAAAAAATAGGATAAAACACACAATAAATGGTAAACTTAAACTCAAATATATCAGTAAATTACATTAAAGGTAAATGATCCAAGTATGTCAATTAAAAGACAGAAGTTGTCAGAATGGATTTTTTTTTAATGATCCAATAATATGCTGTCTCCAAGAAATTCATTGTAATCAACAATAGCATTTAAAAGTGAAACAATAGAGAAAGATATATCATGAAAATACTAATCAAAATAAAGCTGGAAGTAGACTTAACATTTGACAAAATAAGACTTGAGAGATTTAAAATATCAGGGATAGAAAGGCAGATTACATAACCACAAAAGAATCAATTCACCAAAAGACAAAAGAATCCTAAAAATGTATGCAACTAAGAACAGAGCTTCAAAATACATGAAGTAGAAAAAGACAGAACTGAAAGAATAAATAGTTAAGTCCACAATTATAATTGGAGTCTTCAAAACTCCCCTCTCAGCAGGCAATGACATAGTAGACAGAAAATCATCAAGGATATAAAACAATTGACCAACACCATCTAATGTCTGTAATTAAGTGACATTTATAAAACATTCCACCAAACAATAGCAGAATATATTTTCTTTCTATGCACATGGAGCAGATACAAAAATAGACGGTATCTGGGATTGTAAAACTGTATAACAAACCTTAACAAATTCAAAGAACTTAAGTCATATAAAGAATGTTCTCTGAAATAATGGAATAAATTAGAAATAGATAACAGAAATATAACAGGACAAATTCTAAACCCTTAGAAATTAAACAACAAACTTCTTGTGATCAAAACTAAGTAAACCATGGGTCAAAAAAAATCCCAGAGAAAATTAAAAAATAATTTGAAGTCAATAACAATTAAAGTATAGCACATCAAAATTTGTGAATGTAGCTGATACAGTTGGGCTGTGTCCCCATCCAAATCCCATCTTGAATTCCCATGTGTTGTGGGGGGTAATTGAATCATTGGGGCAGGTCTTTCCTGTGCTGTTCTCATGATAGTGAATAGGTATCACAAGATATGATTACGTAGGAGGAGTTTCCCTGCACAAGCTCTCTTCTTTTGTCTGCTGCCATGTGAGACATGCCTTTCACCTTCCACCATGATTCTGAGGCCTCTCCAGCCACATGAAACTGTAAGTCCATTAAACCTCTTTATTTTGTAAATTGCCCACTCTCTTTATCAGCAGTGTGAAAGCAGACTAATACAGTAAATTGGTACCAGTAAAGATGGGTGCTGCTGAAAAGATAGTCAAAAATGTGGAGGCAACTTTGAAACTCAGTAACAGGCAGAGGTTGGAACATTTTGGAGGGCTCAGAAGACAGGAAAATGTGGGAAAGTTAGGAACTTTATAGAGATTTGTTGAATGACTTTGACCAAAATGCTGATAATGACATGGACAATGAAATCCAGGCTGAGGTGGTCTCAGATGGAGATGAGGAATGTGTTGGGACCTGTAACAAAGCTGACTCTTCTTAAGTTTTAGCTAAGAGACTGGTGGCATTTTGATCCTGCCTTAAAGATCTGTGGAACTTTTAACTTGAGAGAGATGCTTTAGTGTATCTGGCAGAAGAAATTTCTAAGCAGAATAGCATTGAAGAGGTGACTTGGGTGCTGTTAAAGACATTCAATTTTATCAGGGAAGCAGAGCATAAAAGTTTGGAAAATTTTCAGGCTGACAATGTAACAGAAAAGAAAATCTAATTTTCTGAGCAGAAATTTGCATAAGTAATGAGGAGCCAAATGTTAATCCCTAATGTCATGGAGAAAATGTCTTCAGAGCATGTCAGAGGTCTTCATGGCAGCTCCTCTTACCACAGGTCTAGAGGCCTAAAAAAAGGAAATGGTTTTGTGGGCCGGGCTCAGGGTCCCTGTGCTGTGTGCAGTCTAGGGACTTGCTGACCTATGTCCAAGCTGCTCCAGTTGTGACTAAAAGGGGCCAATGTACAGCTTGGGCCATGGCTTCAGAGAATGCAAGCCCCAATCCTTGGCAGCTTCCATGTGGTGTTGAGCCTGTGGGTGCACAGAAGTCAAGAATTAAGGTTTGAGAACCTCCACCTAGATTTCAGAAGATGAATGGAACCATCTGGATGCCCAGGCAAGTTTACTACAGAGGCAAGGCCCTCTTTAAGAACCTCTGCTAGGGAAGTGAAGAAGAGAAATGTGGAGTTGGAGGCCCCACACAGAGTCTCATCTGTGGCACTGACTATGGAGCTGTGAGAAGAGGGCCAGTGCCCTCCAAACCCCAGAATGGTATATCTATCAACAGGCTTGCACAGTGTGCCTGGAAAAGCAACAGACACTCAATGCCAGCCCATGAAGGCAGCCAGCAAGAAGCCTACACCCTGCAAAACCACAGGGGCAGAGATACCCAAGACCATGGGAACCTACCTCTTGCATCAGCATGACCTGGATATAAGACATGGAGTCAAAAAAGATCATTTGGGGCTTTAAGATTTGACTGCCCTATTGGATTTTGGACTTGCATGGGGTCTGTAGCCCCTTTGTCTTGGTCAGTGCCTCCTATTTGGAATGCCCATATGTATTCAATGCCTGTACCCCCATTGTATCTAGGAAGTAACTAACTTCCTTTTGATTTTACAGGCTCATAGGCAGAAAGGACTTGCCTCAGCTCAGATGAGACTTTGAACAGTGGGCTTTGAGTTAATGCTGAAATGAGTTAAGAGTTGGGGGACTGTTGGGAAGGTATGATTGGTTTTGAAATGGGAGGTCATAAGATTTGGGAGGGGGCGGGGACAGAATGATATGGTTTGGCTCTGTCCCAACCCAAACCTCATCTTAAATTCCCACATGTTGTGGGAGGGACCTGGTGGGAGGTGATTGAATCATGGAGTAGGTCTTTCCTGTGCTGTTCTCATGATAGTGAATTAGTCTTGTGATCATATTAGGGGGAGTTTCTCTGTACAAGCTCTCTTCTTTTGTCTGCCACCATGTGAGCCATGCCTTTCACCTTCTGCCATTATTGTAGGGTCTCCCTAGCCACATGGAACTGTAAGTCCATTAAACCGCTTTCTTTTATAAATTTCCCAGTCTCAGATATGTCTTTATCAGCAACGTGAAAATGGACAAATACAGTAGCTAATGCAGTGTTCAGAGGGAAATTTATGGCAATAAATGCTCATACTTATAGACCAAGAATAGCTGACTTTGAATGCTGTTCACACCAAGACTCCGAACAGTTCCAATATACATTACTTTCAGCTACCACTGTTTAATTAAATATATTAGTCTCCCAACAATACTGTTCAAATTTCAGTTACTATAGTATACATGGTGAGAATAATTCCATGAAGTACAAGTTTTGCTTCTAGCATGTTAGTCCACAAATCACTATATAAATAACAGATATGCATTATGATTCATGACTAATCAATAACTTATTTTAATGTCTATCAGTGATTATCACTGTACAACTATTATGCAATCTATGCACAGATAGCAAGGAATGTAATCATGTTGTCTTCTGGTCCCCCAGTGATAAACCCATGTGACATTTTGAAAGTGGATAATGAAAAGAGAAAATTGTCCAACAGAGATGAAAGCACAGAAAGAAGTGAAGTGAAATTTGAATGCAACACAGATAGATTTACAGTGGAAATAGATGATGATAGAATGTTGAAACTGCTTTATAGGGTTTAACTCTCTGTCCCTACCCAAATCTCATATCAAATTGTAATCCCCATGTGTTGGAAGAGGGGCCTGGTGGGAGATGACTGAATCATGGAGGCAGACTTCTCCCTTGCTGTTCTCATGATAGTGAATGAGTTCTCATGAGATCTGGTTGTTTAAAAGTGTGTAGCACTTCCCCCTTTGTTCTCTTTCTCCTGCTGCCATGTGAAGAAGGTGATGGCTTCCCCTTTACCTTCTGCCATGACTGTAAGTTTTCTGAGGCCTCCAGTCATGCTTCCTATTAAGCAAGCAGAACTGTGAGTCAATTAAACTTCTTTTCTTCATAAATTACCCAGTCTCCAGTAGTTCTTCATAGCAGTGTGAGAACAGATTAATACATTACTGCTTTCAAGGAATGCCAAATATGCAGCCAGAAGAACTGATAGAAGGTGAACTTATTGACATAAGTAAGGAATGTAGTAGTGACAAATGGGATGAAGATGACTCAGAAGAAGTCACACAAAACTTCACATTAAAGGAACAATTGGAAGTAGTCCACCACACTGGGAACACTACTATAGATGGCCTACTACAAAGCTATATTATGAAATAGACAGTCTGACTATAAGGCTATCTTATGGTATTGGTGGAGGGATAAAAACATAAAGCAGGTGGGGCATGGTGGCTCACACCTATAATCCCAGCACCTTGGGAGGCTGAGGTAGTGGATTATCTAGGGTCAGGAGTTTGAGACCAGCCTGGCCAACATGGTGAGACTCCATCTTTACTAAAAATACAAAAAAAAAAAAAAAATTAGCCAGGCATGGTGGCAGGTGCCTGCAATCCCAACTATTCAGGAGGCTGAGGCAAGAGAATCACTTAAACCCAGGAGGCAGAGGTTGCAGTGAGTTGAGATTGCACAACTGCACTCCAGCCTGGGTGACAGAGCAGGACTCCATTTCAAAAATAAATAAATAAATACAATAAAGCAATGAAACAGAATGGAGTCCAGAAGTAGACTCCTACAATATGGACAATTGGTGGTTTTTTTTTTTTTAATTATCTGTGCTTTGTTCATTCACATCCCTCTCTATCCTCACAAGCCCCTGGACCCACTGATATTTTTATTGTCTCCATAGTTTATCCTTTTCTAGAATGTCATATAGTTGCACCCTCTACAACAGGTAGCACTTTAAGATTGAATTTTTTTCGCACTTCATAATATGCATTTAAGTTTCCTCCATATCTTTTCATGGCTTGATAGCTGAATAATTCCTTTTTAGTACTAAATAATTTAGCGCTGAATAATTTATTTTTAGTGAATAATTTTCCATTTCCTGAATATACTATAATTTATTTATCTATTCACTATTAAAAAATATTTGGTTGCTACCAAGTTTTGGTAATTATGAAGAAACTTGCTAACAACATCTGGGTACATGCTTTTGTGTGGATACAAGTTTTCAATGCATTTGTATAAATACCAAGGAGTACAACTGCTAGGTTGTATGATAAAAGTATGTTTAGGTTTGTGAGAAACTACTAAACTATCTTCCAAAGTGGCTGTACCATTTTGCATTCTGACCAGAAACGAATGAAAAAGCATCCCACTTGCACCACATCCTCACCAGCATTTGTGTTCAGTGTTTTTAATCTCTGCTGTCCTAATAGTTGTCTATAGTGACAGGGAACAGGTGTATAGCAATATCTGACAGTTTAATTTGCAATTCCCAAATGACATGCAATACAAAATATCTTTTCCTATGTTTATTTTCCTTGAATATATATTCTTTGTTGATTGTTCAGGCCTTTTGCCCATTTTTAATTGGATTGTTTGTTTTCTTATTATTGAATTTTATGAGTGGTTTGTATATTATGGGTCACAGTTCTTTATAAGGTATTTTTTGCAAATATTTTCTCATAGTCTGTGGTTTGTCTTTTCATTCCTTTTAGCCAATTGATTTTTTTTTACAAAAGTGCAAAGGCTATCAAGTGGTGAAAAGATCATCATTTCCACAAATCAATGGACAAATTGTACTTACATATATGAAAAATAAACCTCAACTTAAACCTTATACCTCACAGAAAATTTAACTTAAAAATATCACAGATCCAAATCGAAATGTAAAACTATAGAACATTTCAAAAAATAGGAGAAAAGCTTTATCACATCAATTACACAAAGTGTTTTTTGGCATTTTATCAAAAGCATTAGTCCTACAAGAAAAAAATTATAAATCATATTTCATCAAAATTAAACACTTTCACTCTGTTTAAAATACTACTAAGAGACTAAAAGGATAAGCTACAGACTAGGAGAAAATATTGAAAATCATATCCAACAAGTACTTGTATCCAGAAAATATAAAGAACCTTCTAAACTCACCAGTATGAAAATAATCCAATTTTAAAAGTCAAAGACTTGAACAGAAACTTCACCAAAGAAGGCATACTGATGATTAAAAAGAATATGAAAAGATATTTAACCATGATTATTAGCTATTAGGGATATGCAAATTTAAATCACTAGCAGTTATCACCACACATCTATTAGAATGGCTAAAAGTAAACAATTTTATTGACAAGAAGACAGACCATCTGTAACTCTTGTATATTCCTGGCAGGAATGCAAAATGGTAAAGTCACTCTTGAAAACAACTTAGCAGTTTCTTATAAAATTACATATACTTACCATATGATTAAGCAATTCCATTCCTGGGAATTTAAACCGGAGGAATCAAAACTTGTGTTCACAGCAAAATCTGTACATGAATTTTATAGCAGTTCTAGTGATAACCACCAGAAACTGGAAAAAAAACCCAAATGTCCTTCAACAAATCAATGAATAAATAAACTGTGATACATCCATAGAATGGAATACTACTCAGCAATAAAAAAGAATGAACTACTTTTATATGCAGCAATTTGAATAAATGTCAAAGACATGCCTAAAGAAAGTCAGTCTCAAAAGTGTATACACTTTATGATTCTGCTTATATGACATTCTTTAAAAGGCAAAATTATAATGGCAGAAAATAGGTCAGTATTAGCCAAGGGTTGAGAGGAGGGAGGAGAGGTAAAGGGGTGACTACAAAGGAAGAGCAAAGGGAAATTTCTAGGGTAGTGTAACTTCTCATCCAGATTATAATATGGAAATTTAAATCTATATATGTGTTAAAATTGTTTGAACTGTACACCAAAAATAGTTAATTTTACGTGTTAAAAATTAAATTTTAAAAAAATTAAATTATTTTAAAATAGCAATCTATCTAGGTGAACTCATTCTTTTTTCTAATAATTTCAATTTTTATTCTATATTCAGGGAGTACATGTGCAGGTTTTTACATGGGTACATTGTGTGATGGTGAGGTTCTGGGTAAGTATGATCCTATCATCCAGGTAGTGAGCATAGTACCCAATATGCAATTTTTCAGCCCTTGCCCCACTCTCTCTCCCTCCTCTAGTAGTCTCCAGTGTCTATTATTCCACCTTTATGTTCATGTGTACCCAATGCTTAGCTCCCACTTATAAGTGAGAGCACACAGTATTTAGTTTTCTGTTCATGCATTAATTTGCTTAGGAGAATGGACTCCAACTACATCCATGTTGCTGCAAAGGATATGATTTTGCTTTTGTGTGTGTGTGATTGCTTAGTATTCCATGGTGTATAAGTGCCATATTTTCTTTATCTAGTCCACCATTTATGGGCATCTAGGTTGATTCTATGTCTTTGTTATTGTGAATAGTGCTGCAATGAATATACACTTACATCTGTCATTTTGGTAGAGTGATTTATAAGTCACCAAAAGCAATTTCAAAAAAAAAACAACTGGGAGCTAATTAAACTAAAGAGCTCTGCACAGCAAAATAAACTATCAACAAAGTAAACAGACAAATTACAAAATGAGAGAAAATATTTGCATGCTGTGCATTAACAAAGTTCTAGTATCAAGAGTCTATAAGGAACTTAAACCAATTAACAAGCAAAGAACAAACAACCCCATCTAAAAATGGAAAACAGACATGAACAGACACTTCTCAAAAGTAGACATACACATGGTGAATAACTATATAAAAAATACTCAACATCACTAATCATTAGAGAAATGCAAATCAAAACCATGAGATACTATCTCACACCAATCAGAATGACTATTACTAAAAACTCAAAAAATAAGATGTTAACAAGGTTACGGAGAAAGTGAATACTTATACACTTCTGGAGTGAAGGTAAATTAGTTAAGCCACTGTGAAAAGCAGTTTGGAGATTTCTCAAAAAACCTAAAAAACTAACATTTGACCCAGCAATTCCATCAGTGGATGTATACCCAAAGAAATATAAATACAATGATATTTTAAAAATTCAGTGAGATAGGCTGGGCATGGTAGGTGAGACCTGTAATTCCAGCACTTTGAGAGGCCAAGGCAAGCAGATCACTTGAGGTCAGGAGTTCAAGAACAACCTGGTCAACGTGGCAAAACCCCATCTCTACTAAAAATACAAAAATTAGCTGGGCATGGTGGCAGGCGTCTATAGTCTCAGCTACTCAGGCTGAGGCAGAAGAATCACCTGAACCTGGGAGGCATAAGTTGCATTAAGCAAAGATCATTCCAGCTTGGGCAACAGAATGAGACTCTATCTGGAAAAAAATACAAATTAAAAAAAAAACTTGGTGAGATAGAAGAGAACACAGATAAACAGTGCAAAGAAATTAGAAAATAAATTCAGAGCATGAATTTAAAACTTGCCAAAGAAGTGTGTGTGTGTGTGTGTGTGTGTGTGTGTGTGTGTAAAACAGAAATCCTAGAATTAAAGAATTCACTAAGTAAAATTTAAAATACACTTGAAAGTTTTAACATCAAATCAGATTAGGCAGAAGGAAAAATACCTCAGAACTTGAAGACAGGCCTTTGAAATAACTCAATTTGATAAATATAAAGAAAAAAGAATTAAAGAGAATGAGTGAACCCTACTTGACATTTGGGACACCATAAAGTGACCAACTATTCAAAGTTTTGGTGTCCTAGAAGACAAAGAGAAAACCGCATGTGCCCTGAAAATGTGTAAAATTATTATGTGTCAAAAACAAATTAATTAAAAAATAAAAATAAATTACAGATATGCTTAGTAATATATCCCAAAAAAGCTACAACTATTTACAATGTATTAATCTAAGTATTTGAATAATACTCTTTGGATATATGTATCTTTGCATGCAGACATGTGTGTACTAACACATATACATATGTATGATATACATATACACACATATATACATATATGTATATGTTATATACATAAATATAGCATACATATGTATATTAATAACCTACTCAAATGAATGTGCCAGCTGTAATAACAATGAATGAATTATTAGTGTTTATTTCAAAGCTCTCTCAAGACAAAAATCATTCTGCTTAAAAATAAACATTGCTCAGTATTACACCAATGTCAATTTTCTTGTTTTGACATTGAACTGTGATCATGTATTATTCACCATTGAGGGGAATGAGGGAAAGGATTCAAGGCACTCTAGGTGATACTTTTGCAGTTTCTTATAAATCTACAATTATTTCAAAATAAAGAGTTAAATAAATTGCACTACATCCAAATATTTGAAGGTTTTCCAAAGCTAAGGTATGGAGATATGGAGAGCTTCCTTTACCTTTACACCTGTCTGTATCTCAAACTCCATTTAGAAGCATCTGGAGGATAAAAGAGTCTCATATTTGTGGTTTTATGTAGGGAAGTGTAGATGAAAGACCAATAATAGGTCCTGGCCATGGTGCTGTTGAGTCATTGAAACTTGTAACATGATTTCATTTGTACGTAATAGAGGGCCCAACACAAACTGACTAATAAATATAATAGACATTTATAACATAATGTAATAAGTATATAATATATATAATAAATAAACTGATTAATAATAAATGGAATGCATCAGCTCATGAAGTTCAAAAGACATTTAGGCTTCTGGCACGGTTCGATCAGAACTCCAGTCTATTTCTCTATAATTCACTGATCCCTGCATACCCTGCTGTGTCAGCTTTATCCTGGAACTAGATAGCAAAGAGGCCTCACATCAACATACCGCACCACACAAAAAAGAGACAAATTTGAATAAATACAATGGTCTTCACTCTGATTAGAACAGGTCATGTCATGTGACACTCCTGAACCAATTACTAGGACCAGGGAGATGAGACTGCATTTTGGGCAGAGCCAATTAGAGTCCAATTCTGAAGCTGGAGATCATATCAATTATTCAGGTCAGCAGCTGCTCTATCACAGGGGAGTGATGGAATTAATGCTGGAGAAGCAACAATGATGTCTATTGCAATCAAAATTACATTTAAATAACAGACATTATGCCTGCATGATAATGATTTGAATAGTATGACCGGAAAGTCTGTTACTTCATTCAAATAACAGACCCATTTAATCACAAATACAGGATAAAAGACATCTTTACATAATTAATCCATCACTCATTTTTTTCAGTGATTGGATAATTTAGTCATTATTTTAATATCTTAACAAGGTGCCTTAATAGTGTGTCCAAATATTGGTTAAATTTTATGTAAGTATGTACTCAGACTGTATTTACATAGATCTAGTGTTTTTCAAGGATTTCACTGCCAATTTTTAAAAATCAACTAATTAAAGCAATCAAATAATTTAATCTTTATAAGATGATTAATCAATAACTAATCACTAATGCAATCACATTTTTGTCTACACAATATGAATTTAACCAGTTTAAAGGGGTAATGGGGAAGTAAGCAAGTATTTTCTTTGTTCTGCAAGTTGACAAATAACTGATTTATTACTCCCTTCTCTTCCACTTTAAAATTTACTTGTAGCTTTATCAAATCAACTGGGTATTTTGGCACTACAAACCCACAATATAGATTTGAGCTGTTTGCCAGTAAATTAACTACAATATTATGGAAGCATTTTTCATATGCAAATGTGTACTATGAAGCTCACTGAACCACACTGAAAACCAACAGCAATTTCTCTTAAAATCTGAAAAATCAACTCTTAAAATTTATCTTCTTTAACTATCTGGTCATAGTTCTAAGGGACTCACTAAAAAAAAAAAAGTGTCACTTTTCAGTCAGGATAAAATTTTAAAAATATTTTGCATTAATCTTATATTCAAAGGAACCAGGAGAGGGGCACTAATATATTAGCATGTTCACTATATGAAAATTTATCAGCTGTGTAAACATACTATTTTTTTATATTTTAGAAATTTTTCTACATATCTTTTTCACTGTTACTCTCTTCTAGCCACATAATTCTTTTTGAAAAATGATTTCATAGAAACAAAAAGTCTATTCATGTCTTTATTGTTTGATTTACTCTAACTGATTCATGGTCATTTTTCTCTTTTATTTTAATTATACTGTATCATCCTCCATCTGAACCTCTTTAGCTTATTAAGTGCAAAGGACCATCCATATCCCCTGAGTCTTTTTTATTTTTAAAACACAGTGTAAACATCATTTTCTCCATGATTTCCAGATCAGTTCATTTTTAAATAATTTAAGAATTTTTTTCACAATTTCCCCTTAAAAAATTGCTTTTCTTTTTCTGTCAAGATTTACTCCTTGGGGATAGCTTTGAGACTTCCTAGAATAGAGAAAAGATCGCAAGTCACTTTATTTATAGAAAAAGGAAGTATGTTAACTGAGCAACTGCAGAGGAACTGTCCAAATGTAAAATTTTAGATATTTCAAAGCCACATATGTATCTTTTTTCTCTGATATAAATGTAGTTCTATTCCAAATCATAGATTTTTAAAATGCAAGCCAATACAGTAAATCGACATAAAGTTCTGAAACAGAAAAGATAGAGACAAGCCTTCAAGTGGAGTAATTTTCACCACAAAAGTTATTTTCTCTTTCTCCAAATATCCAGAGAGAACTATAATATGAGGTGACTGAGAACAAAAATATATTAATTCCCAGGGGTCTCTGGCAAAAATGTTAACATCTTTTCTTGCTTAGATAACTTAATCTTCAATGGGGCATGGGGTGGGGGGCACCAAAAACACTGTTTCACAAGAATGACTTTGCATTATATTTTTAAAGAGACATATGCCTAATAATTTAGTAGTTATTCAGCCAGATGAGTTTTCATTCTTTTTATTCTATGGAAATAACTAGCTAACCCCCCAAAAAAGGTGGTCTCAGAGAAAGTAAAGATAATGGTTCTGCTGTCACCCCAAAAGAAACACCTTTGCAGCTGGTCATAATGTGGGGAGTACTCTGGCTCATCTGTATTTTGTACACATCTTGTCAGACTGTGATTACACGGCAGGGTGTTATCTCCGCAGCATTGCAATAACGTCACGCTGACTTACTTTCACATCCAAAACTCTGCTCTGGTTTCTATTCATAACCTCTGTTGTCTTGGTTTTTCCCGTCTATATAGAAAGGAGAAAATCACAGTGCCAACCTCATGGGACAGTTCTAATGATTAATTGAGATAATATATCAAAGATGTGAGACACAGAGGTTTTTCACTTGGGAAAGTAAATTCCCAAGCTCACCTTCTTTCAGCAAACATCTAGAATAAGATATTTTTTTCTTTTACATCTTTTCCTGATCCATATGAAGAGGGCTAAGGAAAATCTTCAAATGTCAACTCTAAGATTATTCAAAAATATTTACTTTTCTTGCAATCAACATTATTTGTTTTAGTTTTTTCCTTACAGCAAAAGGGGCACCTCTAGCATTGAAAAGTTGTATAGAGATTGAATACAGAAAAAGCTGGCTCCTTCTTATATTTTTTTTAAAAAAAACACTGAACAGTATAATAGCAAACACCTACAAATCACTTCCTCTGTCATGCACATATATTCATCATTAATCTTTAAAATCCCATGAGGGAGATACTATTATTATAATATTATTATTATACCCATTTTTAGAGATGAGAAAACTGAGACTCAGAGAGCTTGATTTTCCCAAGGGCGCTAAGTAAAACAAAACAAAACAAAACAAAAATACAGAACTAAGTAAAACAAAACAAAAATACAGAACTCCCTCTGCTCAATTCTACTTTCTAAATTGAGCAGTCTATGCTTTTAACCACTATACACTATCTCCTTATGGATGAGATTCTATAATCAGATCATTCTGATAGTGTTACAGTCAAAATGTGAACCAGCTCTTTCTTAGGAGACATCTGTGATGGCTCTCTTGAGATGCCAAGTCAAAATTTTCCATATAGAGGTAAAACAGTACATTTAACAACACAGCCTTTTAGCTCTAACCCCAAGCTAACCAATTTTGCCTTCAGCGGCAGGACAAAGGGCCTTACAAACAAACATGTTTTTTGCTTTAAACTGTCTTTATGATTATTAACAAATTCATCCTGAAACCATACACCTCTATCTTGGAGATGCATTCATTTCATACTAAGTATGAGAACTGTAGTGAATCTGCAGAAGTTGAAGCATCTTACACAAAACTTCTGGAAATAGCACAAATCTAACATTTCATTGTCATGGAATTAATCGAAAGACCTGATGATATTAATGAGTAAAGAGATCTTGGGCTTGATTCTGATGCGTCTTGAATGAAAATGTATTCCTTCAAAATAAGGAATGTACGTTTGAAATCCTAGGTTTATATTAATCATGCTGTATTCCTCAGTAGTTCAAGTAAGCTTTTGCAGTAGATGCCAAGGAGTGCCCTATTCAGAACTGAGAAAATTATTCCCCTAGCTGCTGCAAACATTGCCTGCTGAGAATTCTCAGTTGAGCCTCATTCCAAGAACTGCCGGTGTCTGAAGAAAGTCATTTTACCCAAAGTTCTGACCCTTCTTCTGGGTCAGCCCATGACCAATGATGGTCAATATCAAGGTATAAGTCACTGACCCCTTAGCGTCTATTTGGTTCATTCTAGGGCTATCCCATCTTCACTGTGCCCATGGGATAAGCTGAGGACTTTGTTGTAACTGCTTGAAAGTTCAACTTCTCCCTCTGCTCAATTCTACTTTCTTTATTCTTCCAGAGTATTGATCCCAAGAGCACTCCTCCAATAAACCTGCACACAAACCTGTTTCAGAGTCTGTTTCCTGGGGAACCTAATCTGCAACAATTTCTAACAAAAACAGCCGGTAGATCTTCCCACATTCTGCAGCCCACACTGGCACAGTCCTCCCTTCACATGATGATCAATACTTGTATTTCCATGATATATGGGCACAATGTCTTTGGCAACTATATTTTTTCAGGTCAATGTAATTATGAAAATTACTTTAGTCAAGGGCTGCCATTGAAGGAATTTATTATAATGTCGATGTGCAAGATAATACCATAACATTATTTAAGAAATCTCTGAAAGTTCAATACTGAGACTGGTAGTACAGTCTGCAAAATAAGCACCAGTGAGTTTACCAGACTCAATCTGTGAAATTCAAATCTAATGATAGCCAATAGTTCTATTGAAAATTATAATTTCCATTCATCCATGTCCCTACAAAGGACATGAACTCATCATTTTTTATTACTGCATAGTATTCCATGGTGCATATGTGCCATATTTTCCTTGTCCAGTCTATCAGCGATGAGCATTTGGGTTGGTTCTGGGTCTTTGCTATTATAAAAAGTGCTGCAATGAACATACATGTGCATGTGGCTTTATAATAGAATGATTTATAGTCCTTTGGATATATACCCAGTAATGGGTTTGCTGGGTCAAATGGAATTTCTATTTCTAGGTTCTTGAGGAATCGCCACACTGTCTTCCACAATGGTTGAACTAATTTACACTCCCACCAAGAGTATAAAAGTGTTCCTATTTCTCCACATCCTCTCCAGCATCTGTTGTCTCCAGATTTTTTTAATGATCACCATTTTAGCTGGCATGAGGTGGTATCTCATTGTGGTTTTGATTTGCATCTCTTCAAAATTCATGATGTGCTGCTGCCTTTGATCAGATATGCCCTGCTCAGCAAGAAGGTAGCCTAGTCACAGTCTGCCAGCAGAGACATTGCTGAGCTGCCATGGGCTCTGCCCAGCTGCTGTGTGAACTTCCTTGTGGTTTTGTTTACAGAGGTGTAGTTAGAACTGCCTAAGTAATGGCGGATTGCCTCGGTAATGGTGGACTGCCTCAGTAAGGACAGACTGCCTCAGTAGTGTCAGACTGCCTCTGTAATGGTGGATGCCTTTCCCCCAACAGAGCTGGACCATCTCAGGTCCAGCTGTGCTTGCTATGAAACTGTCAATCCAGTGCATTTCAGATTGCTGGTCTTTGTGGGGGTAGAATCCACCAAACCAGATAACCTGGCTCCCTGTTTCAGGCCCTTTTTTTTTTTTCAGTTGAATGGGTGGCTCTGTCTCCCAGGCATTCCAGGTGCCAATTGAAATGGCTGCCCAGATTTGTGTGAGTTTTTGTGGGCAGTAATAACTCATTTGGAAATGTGGTGTTCACTCGCCCTCTGCATTGTTCTTGCTGGGAACTGCACTCCAGAGCTGTTCCTATTTAACCATCTTGGATCTACCATCCTAAAATTAATAAATTATTATTTTTCACCAGCCATGTCTCCTAGAAACTAACTTTTAACTCACTCATCATTGTTTATTGATTTAACATCCTTCCATGTATCTCTATATTTCTTTATAGTTTTATCTTTGGTTCAAAAAAGAGAAGTGATTCAAGCATAAATGTACATTGATTTATTTTTGTCTTACAGTAGATTGTGATTTCCCAAGATGGTCACAACAATATCTCCCAACATGCTTGTTTTTCTTACAATGCAATCTTGATATCCATCCCATGAACTTGCAGTGTCTATGTCCTCTTTCTTTAAAAGTAGTTGCACTCTTGTGACTTCTTTGTCCAACCAACTGTGGCAGAAGTGAATCAATGTGACTTCCAAGGTTAGCCATAAAAATGCCATGTTTGGGGCTGTGTTCATAAAATCTAGTTGCTATGCTGTAAGCAAACCCATGCAACCTGACCAAATGCATCCGTTTATTGGGCAAAACTTTCCCCAACCACTTACACCCCTTCAAGTTGTGATAACTAAAAATATCTCTTCCAGTTGCCATATGTCCCCTGGCAAGCAAAATTGCCACTAGTTGAGAACCACTAGCTGTAGAGATAACACATAAAAGTTACCAGGCATCCATCCATCCTTTGCCTGAGGGGCATCGCACAGTTCATGCTGATGCCAAGGGTATCAGTGGCCACACAGTGTGACTGGTACCTTTTTCAACTTTTCCTTTTCCTCATAGCAAAGTTCAGGTGTGTCTGGCTGTACTCTCCAACAAAGCCTTTAAAGTAGTGCTGTCATGCATTACTTTACAAAAGTTTTAGAAAACAACTCTTTTACATTTAATTTTTGGTTGTAGTCCCTCTTCGTAGGACCCAGGAATTAGAACCTATGGCCATCCAGAGAAAATTGATAGATACATGCTACACTCAGGACCCCCACTACTATCTCAAATGACTCCTTCAGGACTCAAGACACACCCACATGTATGGGAATCCAAGGATGAGTGTAGCTTAGGCTCAACCTGATGACTTCACCATAATCATGTGTGAAATAAGTAATGTGCATAGCAGGACAGAACCATAAGTAACTATGCTGAGCTTCTGTTCACATTTCTATTCCCAAATCTTGCTGGAAAACATTAGCTAAAAACCATTAGCTAACATTTGCTTTATTCATTCATGGGAATATATGCAAGTTAAGTATGATAAAATGAACATCTCTCCACTTTCCTTAAAGTAGCCCAGACTTTTCCAGTGGTCTTATTCCAGATAAGGGATTTCCCCAAAGATATCCAATCCAAATGAGATTCCCTCAGATACTTCTGCACTTCAAAGCATTAAAATTGATGTTGTCTCCCCAAGTCCCAGGCAATAGAGATGCAATAACTCACATGACTTTCTCCTTTCCTGCTGATGTGTTTATAGAGGAGGCAGCTTGCTTACAAATTATTGAAATAGAAAAGCCAGATAATGACATGTTTAAACAGCTTCTGAAATATTGCTTATGCTCAATCCCTCTCATGTTTCAGGGCTGTCTATATTCTCTGGCTCTTAGAGTTCTGGTTAAATGGGAGTGTACAACTGTGGCCTAGCCCCCATATATCTCTCTTTAAAAAGTAGGCACCCCTGTGCAGAGAGAACATGGACATTCACAGGAAACATGTGGTGGCCACTGTCAGCAACTTTAAAGCTTCTGACTTCCAATATTCTCACCTAGGAATAAAATGTTAGAATGAGGAGAATTTTTCTTCTTTCTCAATCTCACCAAATACTCTGGAGATGAATTTGAGAGTGTCTGTTAAGACTGATTTACTCAAACCTCATGCTATAGCTGCTACATTAAATGTTTGAGAATTATTTATGTTGTTTATAAATTCAAATAATTATTTACTTATTATAGAGTAATCCAACATTGAAAATTTCTAGGAGAGTGGGAGGGTACTATAATATTAAAGTGAAATCTGAGGGCTTTTCTCACTAAAGTGAAATAGGTATAGGCAATGCTTTTAGTATTGTATTCATGAATAGGAAGGTTCCAGTGTCACCAATAGTCTAAGACATGAATATTCAGGTTATTATGATAAAACAGAACTCATCACTCACACAGATGCCAATGACTGTGACCTACCTGTGCTGGGTAATAGAGAACCTGTCAGTGAAGCATTTGGGAAGCAGATCACATGTTTCAAAGGGTGGCGTAGCTGAGTAGAGCAAAGCCCTAGGCAGGAAGAGCATCTTGTTCCTTCCAAAAAAGAACAAGTGAGTGGGAGTCACAGGTCACAGGCCAACAGTGTTTAACAATGACCTGTATCATAAACAGTACCAGCCTCCTCCACTTCGAGCAGCAAAAGAAGGTTCTTTCATTTTAAGCAATTACTTCTGTCAACCAATTAATATCCTAATCTAATGGGAAAACTATTTCAGGCAATAGTGTTCTTTGATAACAAGAAAAAGAAAGAGAACACTAAAAATAAAACCTCATGATGGACCACGACCTTTGCGTAATTTTGAAGGAAAGGAAAACTAATAAAATATCATCAAAACTGCACAGCCAGTCAGCAGAGCAAGTCCAAGTTAGTTCAACTCAAACTTTCATTTGGGTTGAAGCTTAACAGTTTCTTTGGCCTATCTTTTACACTTTTCATTTGCTTGACAGTGGATGTGAGTGTTTGCTTCAAGACTTGCTAGGGCAAGAATAGTTGATATTTTCCAACCAGACTTTTTCCTAAGAACCAAAAGCAGGTAAGCCTCATTAGGACTATAAGGGAGACAAAATGTAATACAGAAGTGATGGTATTTGAAGTCACTAACCCATGCTTGGGGAGCATTTGGGATAGACTTCTGAGCTCCTCCGCTTCTGTTTATATCGTTAGCTAACTGCAGAAAAGCAAATGTGGTGGAACAAATAAAGTAAAAATGGCAAAGAAAGAAAATTAAATAAGCATATTCTGAAATACTCTCAAGAACAACAGGAGCTATGCCAAATAATGAGCATAAACACAATATTTAACTAAATGCAGCTAAAACTGTCAAAACTCTCCATTTTTATTTAAGTGTCCAATTTTAGCATTGCTGTGACCACTGTTGGAATGCCTTTGTTGTTATATTGGAAATATCTAGGCTACAAGCTGAAAATTGACATTTAAGAGAAGAGAATGTGTTTAAAAGACATTCTAGTTCATCTTCTGCATTCTCAATGGGACTGAGAGTTGGACTGCACTGTGGCTATAGTGCTGTTAAACTCTGTCCAGATTCTCTTCTGAGGGTGGAGGCACTGAGCTCCCAACTGCTGAGCCTTCATGGCTGCATCCCACACTGGGACTTGGCTCTGCTACAGAGAACTCTTGCCCAAGATTACATTTCCTTCTGCTGAGAATGGTCCCACAGATAACGGCTAGCTGCTGTAGGGATATAAGCACCTATCCTTCTTGCTTCCATTCGAGAGAACTTAAAGGACCAGCTCAGCTCTAGAGGGCTCCTTGGGATCAGCTGAAGCCTCACTTGCAATTGAATTGGAGGTCCACTTCTTGGTCTTCTCAGTCTTGCCACCCTGACGTTCTTACCAATGTATCTCCCAAGAACACTCTTCCAACAAACTTGCTACTTCTACCTGTAGCTCCTCATCTTAGAGTCTCTTTCCAAAGAACCCAAACTAAGTGAGTCGATGCCAGGAGCTATCCCAGGAGGAAGACTCTAAATTCAGATTTTGTAGCTGCATCACCTGCCAGCTAGCTGACAAAGAGGCCCCACCTCCAGTGGCAGGTAGAGTATAGATAGCACCGGGCATCCTCTAGTAATGCAATTATTAAACCTTTCACTGGCTGCACACTGGGATGTGATGCCAGTAGACGAGGGAGCACTAGCTGGTGCAGTATATCTGGCTTTTGAGAGATATGAGGGGAGAGGCAAATATAAGGATGGAATTGGGTGGCTATTGAGTGTCATTGATTCATGAAAAGAGATAATGACTGACTAAGCGTGTTTAAGGACCGATCGAGGGAAAAGTGAAGGTGCTACAGGCTCCAGTTGATGTAGACCAGCTGGAACTTGGAGATTACGCACCCAAAAAAGAATCCTGAGAAAGATTTGCTAGACCAAAAGGGAGAGGGGGAATTGTAAAGTTGGATGAGGAAGAGTTTATTAGTACAGAAGCACTCTCTCAGAATACAGATTTGACACTCTAGCAAAGACCCTGGGAAGCAATGCCCATACACTGCTAGAATGACACTCGGAAGCTTGGGCAAAACAATAGGTCACACTAAGTGAAGTACAAATGCCAACATCAACATAACAGGGGGCCGAGGATAGAATAAGGGTACGGTCAGTAAAAGACAGAGTTCCTAGAGGCAAAATAGGTGGGCAGCAAATGCGAGTAGTGCTTAACTGTTACAATCAGGGTGACGAGAAAGGTAGAGCAGCCACCCCAATTTAAACAGGGTATACCCTGCCCAGTTTCCAAATATAAGCGTAGTCTCATGTCCAGAACCCACTGAGTAAGGGGAGTAAAGGAGAGGCAGGTTGTTTTGAAGAAAACCTTCAAAACATCACAGTAAATACATTCTCATAATATGGTCAGAGACCAGAAATGATGGGAAGCCTGTGGGATAGAGTTAGATTTCAAATATGAAGGCAAGACCATCAGCAAAAGCTGTAGTTTTGAAGGGATCCAGCCATGGTGTAAAATATGGCCCAGGGTAGGAAAACACCTAGAAAAGATATCTCACCTCTCTCCTCACCCTCCCATCTCCCCAGTACCTCTTTTTAGCAAATACTGGAAGCCAATTAACTGGCAAGAGAAGCCTAGAGACATGGTCTACAAGGATAAATCACTGCAGAGAAGATGAAACATGGACGTACGAGTGAGGAGAAGTAAAGAAAACTTTAAACACTATGACAGAGGTATTATTTCTTCTATTTTAACAGATGAGAAAACAGGCTATCCCCATAACACAAGCAAAATTGCAGAGACCAAATTCCAACATAGGACAAATGATTCCAAAGTTGTTGCTTTTAATCAGTACCTTATCTGCCTCTAGGCATCCTGACTTCTGGAAAATTTAAATCTCCACAAATTGCATAGATTATATTTTATATTCCCAGAAGCACCTACAAGTTAGACTCTCAGCAAATGTTAGTTGATAAAGTGGCAATACCCTAATGACAGACCTGGGAATTCAATCATAGAAAGTTCCTTAATGGCCAGTTCATTTCAAAGGGGAGTATGCATCATGTGTGGGGGCTGCCAACCCTAACAAAGGACAGCCCTTGCCATTCTGGCCTTATTGAAATACTTGGCACGAAATGGCAGTGGAGAGTATCCTACCCCCTACCAACTCTTTGTGCTTCCGGGCTGTGTACTCCTTGGCAGGGGTGCATGAAAATTCCTGAGGGGATACACATCATAATGATTTTAAACAGTTGCATTTCCAGATTCTCAACTTCCAAAGCCATCATTTCTAAAATAAATTTGCCTAATAATGTGTCTACAGGCTGCTGATTCTCCTTTTCCCACCTCCCATCTCATAATGACGCTTCTTTTTCCAAAAGAAAAGGATATCTCTCATTCAACCTGAGACTGACACGGTGTTTTGTCCCATTGTTTACAAACCACAGAGCCACTAAACAGAGGGACAATTGGAGACTACATTGCTCTTGAGGACGAATACTTTAAGGACAAGTTAAGAAATATTAGCCCTTGCACATTCTGCACATGTACCCCAAAACCTAAAATGCAATAAAAATAAAAATTAAAAAAAAAGAAATATTAAAGGGCTGGCAAATTAATGGCAAGGATCCCTGCTTTAGCTAGCTGGCTTACTAGTTTTCAAGGTATCTAATTAGTTATTCATCCTAGAATTAGAGTTCCAAAATGAGATCATTGTCAGCAGGGTGCATGTTAATGTATTTATTTAAATTACAAAATAAAGTCAGACTTTTTCTGACAGAAAACACATCTTATTTGGCTGAATGATTTGACAATAAGAACTGGCTTTGTTAATTAGGTGATGTGGTGACATGTACCATAAGCCGAATGAGCTAAATCCATTTTGAAAATCATGTATTTAAAACTCTTATGCAATAGACAATATGCTGGAAACTATATCTTTTGTCACTAATTAAATTTATGGCATGTCAACTTGAAAATGTGGGGGTATATACCTTGTAAAAAATTCTTTTAACAAGTACATGAGCAAAACAGTTGGGGGATGCTATTCTAGACTCTGTAGTAGAACAAATTTTAGATCTGGAAGGGATGTGGTTATCTGGTACAACTTTCTTTATAGACAAGCAAACAAAAATAAAGAAATTAAACGACCTGCAACCAATGTGTGAAAGACTGAGGATTTGAACCCGAGGAGCCTGGTCCCTGAGGAATGTTCCCATTTGATGCGCTCCTCTTCTGGAATTCTGCCCTCTTTCCCACCCCCTCACCCTCACTGAAAAGCTTCTAATGCCAAAAGTAGATTCTGGCTAAATAAATGAACAGCTCTCTTCAGAATAGAAGTGCCAAAGTAGGCAGAAGCTGCTCAGTTGCTTATCCTTCACGGACTCTAGCTGTGATACCAATGCAAAGAAGTGGGATGATATCTCAGGAGTCTGGAGGATTAACATTAGTCACAAGAATATCCTGATTGGCCACAGGTTACCTCACAGTCCCAGTCCAGTCACTGAACTGGAAGACAAATTTCACCCAAGCCTCATACAGTGATCACATCTGTCTCCTGAAATGTATGTTCCTTGAGCTTAGCCAGCTCCCTTGACTGCCAGACTTGAGCCTGACATCTGGTATCTTCCAAATATGCTTCCCTTTCCTACTTAATTAGCTTAACGCTCTGGGGATTCATCAGGCCCCTCACAGACGTCCAGTAGCCCATGTCTCTGAGCACAGATCATGATTTTGCTCATAGGCGATGAAATTATATCTCGTATGGATCCAGTCATAACTTCCCATGACATTTTCATGCTTTGTTTTCCTGAGGTTTTGTTTGTTTGTTTGTTTCTTGCTTTTGAGGGGTTTTTTGGGGGTGGGTGTTGTTTGGTTGGTTGGGGTTTTTTGTGGGGTGTCAGGGGGGGTTGTTTGTTGTTTTTGTTTTTGTTTTACCATTCTGGAGAAATTCTACTTTTCTCTTCAGCTAACTGAAACTGTTTACCTGCTTTGGGCTCAGAGGAATAAGGGATACATAAATTATCTCTGAAAGTAGGTGAGGGAAGGAAGGTGTTCGAGTCTGCTAGATTCCACTGACTTTCACGTGCAATGACTAACAGTGCTAACTGGACGAAAATCGAAAACCATATGTTAATAGCAAAAGAATCACCCATGTTAAATAGGCATACAATTATAGTGGAACATTTAATAAGCAAAGTACAAGGGCTCTGCTGACTCACAATAAAAATAATTGAAACACATTCAGTGACCATTGATTTTGAATGGATGGCATTAATTTATGAGCAATCAATACTCTTTTAATTGGAATTTTGCCGTCTCTGGGTACCTACACAGCACAATATATGAAGGCAAATGATAAATTCTCTTTGTTTTGGAGCTGAAAGCAGAGAACTGGAAAACAGGTCTTGGATTGGTGCCTTTATTCCACTCACTACTATCATTTAGCTTTGAAATAAAATTAAAGGGGCAGCTCTGCTTATCACAGACTCCAAATCTAAAGAGGCATTCTCTCCTTCTGGATACATTAAATTCTTTCTCAGCAGAGGTCTGTCCCCCATATCCTTATTATCCATTATTTAAAGAAAGCAAAGCCAGATACTTTAGAGATGGAATTTTACCCTCTTGGGAGATTAGATTCCAGAAAAATCTATGGACAGGCTCAGAGCTCCAGATTTCACTCTGATGCCAACTCTTACCACCCAAGTGACTTCTCTGTGCTTCAACTGCATTATTAATAAAATGAGGATAATAAGATTTACTTCCTTAACATTGTGGTGAGGTCCAATGGGCAGAAACACTATACACAAGTTAGTATAACATTTGCCAGTGAACACTTCCGGATGAATACTTCACATTGTAGCCTTAACTACTCACCTGTTATTCCAAACTGCAAAGTCCCCCAAGATTTTAAAAGAGAGGGCAGCTCCCACAAACATACACCACCATCACGTCTGTATTACATTTTCTTGCCCTCCCTGCACCTCCAAAATTCACATCCTTCCCCATGCCATCAGAAAAAAAAAAAAACCCACTGCCCTCTGAACTAGGGCTTGTTGAACATCGGGCCCCTAGACCCGCTCCAATTCCAGACCAACTGAAGGATGGGTGGGATGCTACCCTGAAAACAAGGACAGTGAGGGTGGATGCTGGATGTGGCCTGTTGTCCTGATTGGCCTGATTCTAGAGCGAATCAGTCTTAAGCAGACAATTTCAACATAATCTCTCACCTATCCGGACAGTCAATGGAGAAATGTGAGAAGAAAAGCCCCTTAAAAGGATAAGTTGCAGCAAAACTGTGAAAGCCTTGAAATTCAGAAGAGAAACTGCCAGAAGAAACTGGAGTGTGTTATGCCCAAATGCATCATCTGTTCTGACAGGCAAATTTCACAAGGAGCCAAACCTTGACAATTCTCCTCCCCTGTTTTTTAAAAACCGCTTCCCTGGCAACCCCTTACAAGCTGTGGCAGTCACACTAAACTGCAGGTGTGCTCTTTGCTGTCATCTTCCTCGCAGTGAGGCTGACTTATTCAGATGAATGGTGCAGGTGGAGAGTGAGGGGATGGCCAAGGAGATGGGAACTACTGCAGAGATCTGGTGCCCCTGAGGATGAGTCCCCAGGTTTGAGGTAAGAAAGCATCTTCCCCTTATGCTTAGCTCTTTCTATTGATAAATTTTTCCATCTCTGAAATGCAATGAGGGTTAATGAATTAGATTATTTGTTTGAGGGCATTTGCTTTATTTATTTGATAGTAAGTGGGAGAGCAAAGCAATGCCAATTCACTATAGGGAGCTGACATATTTTATAAACGTAGAAGAGCTAGCAACATAATGGCCATATCTTACACAGTGAGAGTTTTGTATATTTAAATGGTGATAGTGGAATCCAGTAGAGAGGAAGATAAAAACAAATAAAAACTATATTACGAGCTTTCCAATATGCCTGGATAAGATGTGAAGTGCACACACATATGCATGTACATACATATTTAGCAAGTATTAAAGCACCGTAGAGAAGGGACCGTATCCTTAAAATCCACCATTGTAGCAGATGAAGAGCAGAGCTCTGTGATTTTCAATAAATATTGTCCCTATTGTTCTTCAAGCATGGTGACTTAAGATCAAAGCCCGCCAAGCGTGGTGGCTCAAGCCTGTAATCCCAGCACTTTGGGAGGCCGAGGCGGGTGGATCACGAGGTCAAGAGATCGAGACCATCCTGGTCAACATGGTGAAACCCCGTCTCTACTAAAAATACAAAAAATTAGCTGGGCATGGTGGTGCGTGCCTGTAATCCCAGCTACTCAGGAGGCTGAGGCAGGAGAATTGCCTGAACCCAGGAGGCGGAGGTTGCAGTGAGCCGAGATCGTGCCATTGCACTCCAGCCTGGGTAACAAGAGTGAAACTCCGTCTCAAAAAGAAAAAAAAAAAAAGAAAAGATCAAAGCCCTCCCACAGGAACTGTAAAAGTTGACAGTCTTGTACCACACTGTATGTGTGGATGTGGGTATTTTCTCAGACTTGCAGTGTGTGGAAGACTTTCCACTGGATTCTTGCATTCTCTTGGAGAGAACTAATCCATGTGTAGGTGTTATTTGTATGATTGTGAGAGATGGAAGAGTCAGGTGTCTCCTATTCTGCCATGTTGCTGACATCCCCAGGAAAAGGATTTTTGAGTGGAGACTAAAATATTTTGAGCAATAATATTTAAGCACAAATTCTCTGGAGTGATTAATCTAGCAACCATGGGTCACACAGATTTGCATAGGGAGAAAGTGTAGGTATGAGCTACTGAAATTGTTTAAGTAAGAGGTCATAAAGGGCTAAAGTAAGGCAATGAGAATGAAAATGGAAAGAGATAAAGAGAAGGAAGAGCAGTGAGCCAGGAAAACAGAATGAACAAGAGTTGGCATCAAATGGAACAAGAGAGACATGAGTTTTAGAGTTTATGTGACTAGAAATACTACAGTCTTTGAAAGAAGACAGAGAAGAGCTACTAAAACATGATTTCATTAGGAAGACATTGGCATAAATAGTGCCAATGAAGGTTGCTTGTGGGAGAAATCTTACAACACCAATGAATGGATAAAACAGCAATGCTTTATATGTACACACACACAGAAGAAAAAAACATGATGGAGTGGAGGTACATATTAACAGAAACAGTCATAATTTGCTTTCAAAAAGAAACATTTCAGCTTCTCCACTGATTGGTGGGAATGTCAATTGATCTGAATGTCTGGAAGGGATTTTGATAAAGTCCACCAAGGCTGAGCATGGTGGCTCATGCCTGTAATCCCAGTACTTTGGGAGGACAAGGAGGGTGAATCACGAGGTCAGGAGTTCGAGACCAGCCTGGCCAACATGGTGAAACCCCATCTCTACTAAAAATACAAAACTTAGCTGGGCATGGTGGTGTGCGCCTGTAATCCCAGCTACTCGGGAGGTTGAGGCAGGAGAATCTCTTAAATCCCGAGGGTGGAGGTTGCAGTGAGCTGAGATCAGGCCACTGTACTCCAGCCTGGGTGCCAGAGCAAGACTCTGTTTCAAAAAAAAAAAGTCCACCAAAAAGGTTTGTAAAATAAAGCCAATTTATTTCACTTCTAGAATCATAGCCCAAGTAAAGTATGAAAAAGCTTCTTATAGGTATTCATCATTAGACACTATTAAAATGAGTTGGCCAAATGTGGTGGCTCATGGGTAATCCCAAGGCTTTGGGAGGCTGAGGCAGAAGGATCACTTGAGGCCAGCCTGGGCAATATAGTGAGACCCTGTCTCTATGAAGAAAATTAGCCAGGCATGGCGATATATGCCTGTAGTCCCAGCTACACATGAGGCTGAGGCAGGAGGATCCCTTGAGCCCAGGAATTTGAGACTGCAGTGAGCTATGACTGTGCCAGTACACTTCAGCCTGGGCAACAGAGTAAGGCCCAGTCTCAAAAATTAAATTAAATTAAAAAGTGACTCAGGTAAATATGCTATACCTGATTAGGGTCATAATTATTTAAATGTAAACATTTAACATCAAATTAGACGCTTAAGACATATACATTTCACTGTAGATTTTATTTCAAAAAAAAATTAAATAATAAGTGCATAAAAATAAAACCTCCTTCTTAAAAATAAAAGAGCTAAATACTAAATTAACCCAAATGGCCCAAGACAAGTAAGTATCACCCTTGCAGGACCCATTAGATGGTATCTTATAATATCATTAAAGCAAGGATTTAATCATGAGTGTTTTGAATGATACACGAAATTTGTTAAAATGGTAACTGGAAAAAATAAATACAAAATGCTGTAGAGAATATAATCACAAGAATGTTAAATATGCATTAAGAGAGGACTGATAGTCCTCTAATATGTCTGCTAATACGTCTAATATATATATCATATACCATGGCTAAATTCTGAATGATGCTTTTCTTCCTCTTATTTTTCTGTATTTCTTACATGTTATATAATGAGCTTTATTACAATTTTTAAAAAGTTTATTTTGTTAAACAGTGAGTAACGTGTCACTCTCTATCCACCCCTTCTACTCAGTTCTTGAGCAAATTAACAGGTCCAGATGGCATCATCCCTAATCAAGGATAAGAATCAATTAAAACGATCTAACATAAAGTCTGTGCATAAATACAATAGATACAAAGAAAATAAATTAGCAAATTCGTAACAGCATTGAAAACAAGGTTTACCAGTAGTCCAGGACAATGACGGGTTTCTAGAATTGACAGAGCAATAGCAAATAGATTGACAACATAGTCCAAAATAGCTGAAGAATCCTCTCAGTAAATATGTAAAACATTCCAAAATAGTGTGTTTTCCCAACAGAACTCCAGAATAAATCTACATCCAAAGGCAGTGGAGGCACGAAGAAGGGAAATGAGACAATCTTTTAGGTACTTTAACCTAACAGTGGCACCAATAAAACAGCAAACCCCCTTTCCTCCATCTCTTATATTTATCCCTAGATTAGGGATAAGAGTACCCTCTCTCAAAAACTCTTTAAGACTCCGAGAGTGGCTACTGAACTAAAGAAAGGGAGAGTGTCTGTGTGCCAACAAGCCAAGAGCCTCATACCTAGAAATCAAGCCACCTTCACACCCTACTAGTCACACTTTTGTTTTCAGCCCTGGTAAAGTTACCAGAGGTAATTAGTTTGTATCAACTGCCAGACAAACTGGTAACCTGGTATCCTCATCTGAACTGAGAAAATACATTTCAGAGCAATAAACTGTTTAAGTACTTAAAAACAAATAAGAGCAAGTAAGAAACACTACATTTTTAAGAAATTAACACCACAGTGGAGATCTTCCAAATTCAGTATGTAAACATTACAGGAAATTGGGGGGGGGGGGGAAACACCTTTAAATATTAGGAGAAAAAATATTGGTGTAAATATTGGAAAGAAAAAGTCAAACTACTATTGTTATCAGACACTATGAGTAGCCACCTAGAACACCCAAGAGACACTACTACTAAGTATTTAGAACAAGCATAGGATTTAGTTAGGATACAAGAGCAACACAGAAAAATTAAAAGTAGCTTTTTAACCTGTCATAACCAGTTAGAATGTATTTAAAAGATCCTATAACAACAAAGAAAAGTATAACCTGTTCATAATTAAATTCAATAAGAAAGATATAATTATAAAGAATGCTATAAAATTTTACAGAAGAAAATGAAAGAAGCTCTAAATTCATAGAAAGCCAAATTATGTTTCTTGATGTGAAGACTCAATAGTAAAAGATATCAGTGATACTGGAGGAAGACAGGGAAATGCCAGGTAGAGAAGGGCAGGGTCCCTGGTGAGGGCTGCACTCTCAGGCCTGTGCCCAGGGACCTAAGTGAGGACAGGCACTCCTGTTTTGGGGCCTACATGTTGCATTTTCCAAGACCATTCTGGCCTGTCACGCTCTCCATTCTGTGCCCATAAAAACTCCAAGACACACACACAAGTGGCTGGATGTTGAGAGTAACACACTGGTAGTTGAATACACAGGCAGATGCCAGTAGGCCATCAATGGCAGAATGACGCAGACAATGTGGGAAATTCAGTCAAAGGAAAGTGGCCGCTGGGCGGCCCAATTCCAAGGAAAGACAACCTTCCCACTCCATCCCCCTTTTGCCCTCCCCATCCACCTCACTGAGAGCTACCTCCACTTAATAAAACCTTGCACCCATCCTCCAAGCCTGTGTGGACCTAATTTTTCCAGTACACTAAGGCAAGAACGTTGGGACACAGAAAGCCCTCTGTCCTTGCAATAAGGCGGAGGGTCTAACTGAGCTGATTAACACAAGCCACCTGTGGATGGCAAAACTGAAAGAGTGCACTGTAATACACGCCTACTGTGGCGTCAAGAGCTGAAAACACTCAACCCTAGATAATGCATTGGGGTCAGAGCCCCACAAACTGACCGTCTGCATGTTCCCTCTAGGGCTTTGGGCAGTAGGGCACGGAATAAGCAAGTCATGCCCCGTCACTTGCCCTGAGAGGAGGATAAGGGAACTTTCCTGTTTCATTAGTTCTCTTCAAATTTATATATAAGTTTGATACCATTACCAATCAAAATCTAAAAGGTTGGTTTGAAATGAATTAGCCAGCACAATTTTGAGGAGAGGAATAATGAGGAAGAATTTGCCTGACTATTCTAAATATCAAGAACAGTGTGGCACTGTCCAAGAATAGATACATAAATCAATATGGAAAGATAAAGCAGATGATATTTCAAATCAGAGGAAAAAGAACCAACAATTCAATAAACAGTGTCAAAATAATAGGCTAATTATTTACAGAGATATTAAAAACTAAACTCAATAAAACATTAAAAGCATTAAAAACTATATACATATTAGAAAAAAATATATAGGCAAACTTTGTATTCACCTTAGAGAACATTCTTATAAGTAAAGATATAAAAGACATAAAGTAAATTTGGCTATATAAAGATTCAGATAGTTTGAATAATGGAAAGATTACAAAAAAAGTTCAAAAATGAAAGACTGAGAGAAAATATTTCCAACATCTTCAATAGAGAAGCAATTAACAACCAATATAAAGGGCCTCTAGAAATCAAAAAGAACTGAAAAAATCTACTTAAAATAGAAATTTACAAAAGAAATGTGTCAATTAATATTTTTAAAATATGCTGAATTCCACTGTAATTGGTAGTATGCAAATTTTTTAAGTAATGAGTCACAATTCTTAACTTACCTAATGGGCAAAAATGTTTTAAATCAGAACAATATACTTTTGATAAGAATGTGGGAAAATAGACTCATTAATGAGACAGTAAATTAGAACAGACTTTTTGAAGTATTATTTATCAGTATTTATCAAAATTGTATTTGTCCATATTCTTATACTCACAAAATCCACTTCTAGGATTACATGCTACAGAAACTCTGATGATATCCACATGTAAGACTATTCACTGCTGCATTTTAGGGCAAATGTATGACCAAGAACAGAAGGTAGTTAAATAAATAATAGGTCAGCAATAGTATATAATACTCTACAAATTATTTTTGTAGCAGAAAAATATTTACTGGCATAGAAAGATTAACAAAATATATTAACAAACAGAAAATTCTTATGTATAAGCATACACAGGAAAAGATCAAGATGTAGACACAGCAGACTGTTAAATAGTAGTTACTTCTTAGGAAGGAGGTAAAGGGTTGGGAGGAAGTTAAGATCAGCTTTCACTTTGACTATGTATATTTTGTATTGCTTTTTTAAAAAAAAAATGGAAAAATGTGGAGACCAGCAGAAATGACAGAGGCAGAAAAAGTTTTCATGGTGGTAAAAACTGTTTCCTTAACCAAGGTCAAATAAATAATTTGACCATTCAAAATGAAGGTATACTTGACAGCAGTGTGCATAGTTCCCTAGAGCTTTCTGTGCATGAATGAGCTTATTCCAGTAAGGTAGGGTAGAGGGTCTTGCTACTCAGATCAGCCCTGTTTCTCTCTTTACACTCAGGCTCTTTTTCTTACCAACTCAGAATGTTACATCCCAGCACCAATCTCTGCCTTAAACAATGAATTAACTACCCTGTGTCTCCCCATCATCTAGATCCAATCTTCTTGCTACTGATGTCAGATTTCTAATTCTCCCACCTCTAGATGTGCTTTTCATATTACATAAAGACTTTTCAAGCAGCAGACATGGCCATAGTATTATGGCATGTATAATTTACCACTTGTAGAATTGTTATAAATATAGAAGAAAAATACTTAAAAAGAATATGTATAGGAAGAACTACCACAGGAAATGGGGGAAAAAACGTAAACAAATAATACTCTATGCTCAAGAAACTAAAGGGAGAGAAAAGATCTGAAAAGGAGAACTTTGTGAGAAGGAATGTGAAATTAAAGAGAAAATAAAGATATTAAAAGCAAGCTACTGGAGTTCACAAAAGAAACGAAAGTTAGTAATACCAACACCATAGAAATAAACACAATATACAAACAGAAAAACAATATAATACAATTTTTACAAGAATTGGGAACATAGAAGAAAGGCTGATAAAAATATGAAAACTTAAATAGCAAAAAACAAAGAAGCAAAAGTAATTTAAAAGATAGATGGGGAAGAGAGACCAAATAAAGTCAGCGTAAACTTGAAATCAGTCAGAAAGTAATATTCAAAACTTAACTAGAAGAAAATGTTTCTGAAATAAAGGAACATCTATTTCCTTTGGATCAAAAGGATTCATTATGTTCCAGGAAAAGGTAATCAACTTGATATATTCTGGGATGTTGTTTACCTTTAAGAATAAAAATTAAAACTATATAAGCATTCAGTCAGAAAAAGCAATTCATTTGCATAGGAGGAAAGTCAGAGTGACCTCAGATTTCTTCATAGCAACATTTAGTATCCAAAAATTGTGAGCCAAAAGATTACAGACAGACCTTCCTAAGGGATACAAAACCTCTTGATAACAAATTCTTGCCAAACAAGTGCTGTAACAAAAGAACTTGAGAATTCATGATATAAAAGTGTTGTTTGCACTGAATTGATTAAAACATAGAAGTAAGGCTGGACAATTGCACAAATTTATAAACACTGAAATATATATATAAATAAGAGTATAGCTAAGAAAAATTGACACTAGGAGAAAAAAAGCTATCAGAAGGATGTATATGCCAATTTCCTAATCATTCATATCAGAGTTAAAAAATATATTATTTATTCCTAATATTCCAAGTTTCCTTCTGATATCATTTTTCCTTCTGTCTGAAAAACCTACTTTAGCAATTCTTTCAGAGCAATTCTACTTATTTTCTAGTTTTTCTTCATCTGTGGTCTTTATTTTACCTTCATTTCTGAAGGATATTTTCACTGTATATAGAATTCTAGATTGACATTTTTTTCTCTCAGCACATTAATAATATTGTTTCACTTTCTCCTGACCTTCATGGTTTCCATGAGATATGTGTAGTCATTAGAATATAGATCAGTTATAAGTAATGAGTTGTGTTTCTCTAGCTGCTTGCAAGCTTTCTTTTGTCTTTAGTTTATATGTGTGTGTGTGTGTGTGTGTGTGTGTGTTATTGTACTTTAGGTTCTGGGGTACACATGCAGATCATGCAGAACTGTTGCACAGGTACATACATGGCAATGTGGTTTGCTGTCTCCATCCCCATCACCTATATCTGGCATTTCTCCCCATGTTATCCCTCCCCAATCTCCCTACCCTCCACTGTCCCTCCCCTAGTCCTCCCCAACAGAACCCAGTGTGTGATGCTCCCCTCCCTGTGTCCATGTGTTCTCATTGTTCAACACCTGCCTATGAGTGAGAACATGTGGTGTTTGATTTTCTGTTCTTGTGTCAGTTTGCTGAGAATGATGGTTTCCAGATTCATCCATGGCCCTATAAAGGACACAAACTCATCATTTTTTATGGCTGCATAGTATTCTATGGTATATATATGTGCCACATTTTCCTTGTCCAGTCTATCATTGATGGGCATTTGGGTTGGTTCCAGGTCTTTGCTTTTGTGAACAGTACCACAATAAACATATGTGTGCATGTGTGTCTTTATAATAGAATGATTTATAATCCTTTGGATATATACCCAGTATGACTAAAACACCAAAAGCATTGGCAATAAAAGCCAAAATAGACAAATGGGACCTAATTAAACTCCAAAGCTACTGTACAGCAAGAGAAACAATCATTAGAATGAACTGGCAACCAACAGAATGGGAAAGAAATTTTGCAAGCTATCCATCTGACAAATAGCTAATATCCGGAATCTACAAAGAACTAAAACAGATTTACAAGAAAAAAAACAAATAAACAAATCCATTCAAAAGTATGCAAAGGACATGAACAGACACTTTTCAAAAGAAGACATATATGAGGCCAATGAACATGAAAAAATGCTCATCATCACTAGTCATTAGAGAAATACAAATCAAAACCATATTGAGATACCATCTCACACCAATCAGAATGGCAATCATTAAAAAATCCGGAGACAACAGATGCTGGAGAGGATGTGGAGAAATAGGAACACTTTTACACTGGTGGTGGAAGTGTAAATTAGTTCAACCATTGTGGAAGACAGTGTGGCGATTCCTAAAAAACTGAGAAATAGAAATTCCATTTGTATTTAGTTTTTAACAGTTTATTTTTAATGTGTCTAAACATGTTTCTTTAGGATTATCTTGTTTAGGTTTCTTTGAGTTCCTTGAATCTATAGGAGCTACACAGGAATTTTGCCAAGTTTGAGGACTTATAAACATTTTTTCTTCAAACATTTTTCTACACAATATTTCTTCTCCTTCTGAGACTCTGATGACACAAGTATTAGACATTTTCATAGAGTTCCACAGATCCCTAAGTCTCTGTTTATTGTCTTTTTTCTCTCAGTTGTATAATTTCTATTTTTCTTAGAATTTACCCTTTCCACTGCCATCTCCATTCTGCTATTGAAACCATCTGGTGAGGTTTTTATTTTGAATGCTATGTTTGTCAGTTTAAAATTTCTATTTGGATGTTCTTTAAATCTTCTACCTATTTGCTGAAATTATCTTCTATGCAATTCATTTCAAATGTATTCATCCTTTCTTCTTTTAAAGACCTTGCCAGAAAATTTTAACATCTGTGTCATCTCAGCATTGGCTTCTTTTGACCATCTTTTCCCATATGAGTTGAGATTCTTCTTGTTCTTAAGATGCCAAGTTACTTTAGATCGTATCACAGACGTTTGAATAATATAAGACTCCGGGTCTTATTTAAATCCTATGGAGAATGCTGAAATTTTTGTTTTGTTTTAGCAGCTGACCCAGTTAGATTTGGGCCACAAATTCCAACTGACATTTTCTGGGTTGTAGTTTCAATATCGATTTGGGTTTTTTGTTTGTTTTCCCCTTAAAGCATTTTTAGTGCTATTATAATCCGTCTCATGTACGTGTCACCCAGTAGCCACTATGGAAATGTGGGTGATGATCTATTCCTTAGTTCAGATCTCAAAGTCTTTGATATGTTGTTTAGAATCAGATGGGTAGCTAAGGAGTGAACCTGAGAGTTCATAAGCTACTTTCAGGGGGTCATTTCCCTGATCTTCTTCCTCTCCATATCTTGCTGATACTCTTCAGTTTCCTGGGGATCCCCTTTCATTCCTCTAGCCAAAGAGCTGAGGCTTCAATTATCCTGCTCTACCACGCTCTTCCAACAACTGTCCTACATATGAGGCTGCTTGGTGGGAGGACAAAAAGAGGGAAAAAGAAAGCAATCAGTGTTCATATCACTCTATTAAGTTCAAGCTTCTCCAAATGAAGAGGAAAGGACGCCCCCATTCAGACTTTTAGCCCCTTGCAGGTCCCAGCAGGCCACTGCTGACATAGCCACAGGGTTGCCTAGGGAGTATGATACAAGGAAACATAGAAAAAAAAGAAAATAAAAATGATGGATTGCCCTCACTGCCTCTGGAGATTAAGAGACCCCCACCCTGTCCTTCCTGCTTCCTGTTGCTTAAGCAAAAACTATAGGGCCTCTTCTGGAGCTCTGCCTATACTTTGTGGCTTATCCATGCCATGGCCATGTCCAGGTTTTGAGTTTCAGGCTATCTTAAATCCATGCCAAGGGATAGCGGTTCATAAAAATAAAGAAATAAATAAATAAACTAACTGGCAGTTCAGTGAAACTTTAAATTCTAGTCTTCTTCCCAATCTTCTTGCTACTATTTACTTTTCAGTGTCCTTATATTGCTGTTATATGCATCATGTACAGGTTTTAAAGCTATATTTAATGAGTTAGCTGTATCAGTGTATACTCAGAAATGGGAGGAGTGTGCTTACTCCATCGTATCTAAAATTAAAACCCCAGAATATATTATTTAAAGTTGATATATATAGAAATAGAGTTTAAAGTATATATTTATTTAAAGCCTTAAATATAACCAGAGGAAAAACTAAAATACAACTGAAATGCTTTTAAGTCATCCAAAGGTAAGGCATTACATGGTATTATAAGAAAGAAAACTATAGATAAATGTCCCTTATAAACATAGATATTAAAATGTTAACGATATTTCAGTCAGCTGAAATATATTAAAAGAATAATATCTCATGATCCAGTGTTGTTTATCCTAGTAACATGAAACTGATTTAACCTTAGAAAAACAATTAGTCATCATATCAATTGACTAAAATAAAGCCCACCATATGATCATCTCAATAAATGCAGAAAAAGATTTTGACAAAATTCAATGCCCATTTGTAATTAAAAAAAAAAAAAAAACTTTCAGCAAACTAGAAATAAAATAAAAGTTCTTCAGTTGAATAAAAGGACCAGGCGCTGTGGCTCACACCTGTAATCCCAGCACTATGGGAGGCCAAGACAGGCAGATCACAAGGTCAGGCGTTTGAGACCAGACTGGCCACCATGACGAAACCCCTTCTTTACTAAAAATACAAACGTTAGCCAGGTGTAGTGGTGGGTGCCTGTAATCCCAACTATTCAGGAGGCTGAGGCAGAAGAATCACTTGAACCCAGGAGGCAGAGGTTGCAGTGAGCAGAGATTGTACCACTACACTCCAGCCTGCGTGACACAGTGAGACTCTGTCTCAAAAAAATAAAAGGCATATATGATAAAACTGAAGACGATATCATACTTAATGGAAAAAGACTGAATGCTTTTACTCTAAGATTAGGAACAAGGCAAGGATGGTCTCTCTCATCATTCCAGTTAAACAGTGTATCAACGTTCTTAATCGATACAATATAAAGCAAGAAAAATAAAACTAAAAAGTATAAGATTGGAAAGGAAAAAAAAAAACTGTTCTAATCCAGCAAGGCCTCCAAAAAACTTTGAAAATAAACTAAATAAATAAAACTGTCTTTATTCACAGACATTTTGTCTATGTAGAAAATTCTAAGAAATCTTCAAAACATCTACTGGAACTAATGGCGAAGTCACAAGATTCAAGGTCAACATGTCAGTAGCATTTTCATATATAAGCAGTGAACAGTGGAAATTTTAAATATCATAAAAATATAGTAAAAGCAACAGGAATACATTTACCAAAATATTTGTAAAACATGTAGACAGAAAACTACTAAACATTACTGAGAGAAATTAAAGACAACTGGATAATGAAAATATATGTTGTGTTCATAAATCAAACGATTCAAAATTGTTAAAATATCAATTCTCCCCAAATTGATCTACACATTCAACAGAATTCCAAAATCCCAGCAGTGTTTTCCATGGAAATTACAAGAAGATTCTAAAATGTATATAGAAATACAAACCAAATAGGATAGCCAAAATAAAAGAAAAAGAAAAATTGAAAGTCTTTTAAAAAAGAAAAATAAAGTTGGAAATCTTACACTCAGGCTTCATATAAAGCTTACACTCAGACTTATATAAAGCTCAGGTAATCAAGACAGTCTGGTATTGACATATAAATCAATGGAACAGAATAGTGAGTCTAGAAATAGACCTACACATCTATGGCTCATTGGTTTCCAACAAAGGTGCCAGTGTATTTCATTCTGGAAAGGATATCATTTTCAAAAAATAGTGTTGGAAAATTGGATATTTATATACCCAAAGGAGAGAACTTTAATCCTTATCTTCACACTATATCCAAAATTTAAGTCAAAAAGGATCACAGACCAAACTGTAAAAGTTAAAACTAAAATCTCGAATAAAATGTAGGAGAAATCTTTGTTACCTTGGTTACACTCAATTTCTTTAAAAAGCATAAACTATAAAGGTAAAAAATTAATAAAGCGGACTTCAAAATACTTAAAAGCTTGCTTTTCGAAAGGTATTATTTTAAAAATAAAAAGGCAAGTCACAGAGCCTGGGAGAAAATATTTGTGAACCATATAGCTGATCTGCTTCAAGAATATATAAATAATTTTTACATCGAAGACAAACCAATAAAAATTGGACAAAAAATTCAAGCAAACATTTCATCAAATAATATCTATAAGTACATGCAAAGACGCTCAGCATCATTAGTCATTAAAGAAATGAAAATTAAAAACACACTGATATGCTAAAAAACACTCACTAGAATTTTTTTTTAAAGACAATTCCTGTCTTGGTTTTGTGTTGCTATAATAAAAAATACCTGAGACAGTAATGTATGAATAACAGGAATTTATTTTCTCATAGTTCTGGGGACTGTGAAGTTGAAGACTAAGGTGCTGGCAGGTTCCTTGTCTAGTAAGAGTCTGGTCTCTGCTTTCAAGGTGGTACCTTGAATGCTGTATCCTCCAGAGAGAAGGAATACTATGTCTTCACATGGTAGAAGAATGAAAGAGAATGAATCCACTTCTGTAAGCCCTCTTTATAAGAGACGTAATCCATTCATGAAAGAAGAGCCCTCATGACTCAATCACCTCCCAAAGGCCATGCCTCCCAATACTATTGCATTGGACATTCAGTTTCCAACACATGACCTTTGGGGGACACATTCAGAAGACAGAGGTACATAATGCTGGTGAAAATGTGGAGCAACTGGATCACTCAAATAATACTGGTGGCAATACAAAATGGTAGAGTCACACAAAGTGTTTGTCAGTTTCTTATAAAATACACTCTTATCACACAACTCAGCAGGCTCACTCCTAAGTATTTACCCAAGAGAAATAGTAACATATACCCAGATAAGACATGTACTTGAATAGCCTTTTATTCATTAATAGCCAGAAAGTTGTAAACAACCCAAATGTCCATCAACTAGTGAGTATAAACAAATTGTTGTATAGCCATATAATCACATATGAAAAAAGCAAGACACAAAAGACTGCACAATGTATAAGTCTATTTACATGAAATTCTAGATAGAGTAAAGCTACAATGACCAAAGTTACTTAGTGGTGCCAGGAACAAGAGATAGGGAGAGGCAATTGACAGGAAAAAAGGAGGACAGAATTTTCTGGAGGCACTGATACATTTTATATTATGATTGCAGTAATTATACAGCTGTATATGCTTATTAAAGCAGAATTACAAATGTAAAATTGGTCAATTTTGTTGTATTTAATTTACTTCATTAAAGATAATGTTTTCAAGGACAGAAAATTTTTAAAAAGATCATATTCCACCAATATATACATTCCGTAACAAAAGTCTAATTTCAAAACCTGGTTTTTCATAGATAATGTAAATTCTAAAATCTCAGCACAGTTTTCCACAGAAATTACAAGAAGATTCTAAAACTTACATAGAAATGCAAACCAGCTAGGATAGCAAAAAAAAAAAAAAAAAAGTTGAAATCCTTTTGAAAAAGAAAAATCAAGTCAGAAGTCTTATATTCAGGCTTAATATAAAACTTACACCTAGAATTAGCATAAAGCTCTAGTAATCAAGACAATCTGGTATTGACATATAAATCAATGGAATAGAATAGTGAGTCTAGAAATAGACCCACACATCTATGGCTCATTGATTCCCAATGAAAGTGCCAATGTATGTCACTCTGGAAAGGATACCATTTTCATTATGTTATTCATAGATAATTATTGTAACCTTGTGTGTTAGTCTGCTCTTGCATTGCCATAAAGAAATGTCGGAGACTGGGAAATTTATGAAGAAAAGAGGTTGAATTGGCTCACAGTTCTGCAGGCTTTACAGGAAGCATAGCTGAAGAGACCTCAGAGAGCTTTTACTCATGGCAAAAGGCACGGCTGGTGCAGGTATGTTCACATGACTGAAGCAGGAGGAAGAGAGAGAGTAGGGGAGGTACTACACATTTTTTTTTTTTTTTTGAGACAGAGTCTCACTCTGTCTCCCAGGCTGGAGTGCAGTGGCTGATCTTGGCTCACTGAAACCTCCACCTCCTGGGTTCAAGGGATTCTCCTGCCTCAACCTCCCAAATAGCAGGGACTACAGGGACACACCACCACACCCAGCTAATTTTGGTATTTTTATACTAAAGATGGTGTTTCATCATGTTGGCCAGGATGGTCTCAAACTCCTGACCTCATGATCCACCCACCTTGGCCTCTCAAAGTGCTGGGATTACAGGCTTGAGCCACTGTGCCCGGCCAGTACTAGAGACTTTTAAACAACCAGATCTCATGAGCACTCACTCATGATCACAAGAGCAGCACCAAAGAGGAAATCCTCGCCCATGATCCAATGACCTCCCACCAGGCCCCACCTCCAACACTGGTGATTACAAGCAGTGAAAAGTTGGAAATTACAATTGAACATGAGATTTGGGTGGGGACACAGATCCAAATCACATCACCTTGGAAAACTCCTAAAAATCCTCCAAAAACTATTATAATAAAAATAATATGAGAATTCAGTAAGGTGATTGACTATGAAACTAATACACAAAAAACTGAACTTTTTTATATGCAAATCATTAGTAGAAAGGTAACTTATAATAGGACACATCACATTCCAAAAGTTTATAAAATGCATATGCAATAACTATATAAAGAACCTTTAAATCACTCCTGAAGAAAAAGAAATGAAAAAATAAGTAACTATAAAAGTGTACTCTATTCTTGGTTAGAAAAACTCTGGGTTAAAACTCTTTTTTATTGAGCTATATTATAATCTCAATCAATGGTATTCCATTGGAAATGGAAGTTTATGTGTATATTTCAGTTGTTACGTCACAATAAAGTCCATTCACATGAAAGATGTATATGCCAAAAATAAAGCCGTAAAGATTAGGAAAAAATATATTTTTTAAAATTATTCTAGGGTTAGGAAGATCTATCTAAACATACATAAATTTCAAAATTCAGACCTAAAAACTTATAAATTTGACTACATAAAAATCTTAACTCTGTGATGCAAAATTTATTGTAACGAAATTCAAATGATAGATGACAAAGTAAGAACAGATATGCAACATAGATGACAACAGGGTGATTTCCTTAGAATTAAAATAGCTCTTATAGTTTAATTCTTGTTTAAAAAGACAACAAACCAATAGAAAATACAGCAAACATAAAAGGTAATAAATAAAGGGGAAAGTGTGCAGAGTGACCCATAAAAATAAGAAGATGCTCAGCTTCACTTAGAATTCAAAAAATTCATGTTAAATAGAAATGAGGGGCCATTTTTCAGATAGACAAGAAGCCAATTTTTGTTAATATTTGTCATGTTCACAGTACACCTAATGCAATAAGAAATAGAACACAGAGCTTTATAACTATGAGACAACAAGAGTTGCCTTATATGGAAGTAAGTAATACACTGAATCCCAGTGGGTCCCCTGTCCCACCCTAATGGAGTGAAAAACACGGAGTATAAAGCCCTGGGTACCTTCAACCTAAAGCAGAAAATTCCAAGTTCACCTCCAAGAGGCATAAGGAAAGCGTTGGGAAACTGCATTCTCACTTTTATCAAGCTCTACTGCAGTAGTTCTCCAATTTGGACGATCATCGAAATCAAGTTGAGATCTTGTTAAACTAAGATTCCTGGGCCCTGCCACCAGAGTTTCTAACTCTGATTTAAGATGGGGCTTGAGAACTTGCATTTCTAATAAGTTTCAGGTGCTGCTACTGCTGCTGCTCCAGGGACCATACGTTGAGACCCGCCGGTCTAGTGAGCACCCTTTCCTTTTCTTGCTAGCTGTTTTAGTAGTAAACTGAAGTCAAAGCAACATTGATCAGAGTCCCTCCTCCTTTTTTTTTTTGAGACCAAATCTCACTTTGTGGCCCAGGCTGGAGTGCTGTGGTATGATCTCAGCTCACTGCAACTTCTGCCTCCCCAGTTCAAGCGATTCTCCTGCCTCAGACTCCTGAGTAGCTGGGATTACAGGCACACATCACCATGCTCAGCAATTTTTTGTATTTTTAGTTGAGACGGGGTTTCACTAAATTGGCCAGGCTGGTCTCGAACTCCTGACCTCAGGTGATCCACCCACCTCGACCCTCAAAGTGCTGGGATTAAAGGCATGAGCCACTGTGCCTGGCCCAGAGTCTCATTCTTTCCTGTCAATCTTCAAAAATAGGCCAGCCCTCTGTCATCTGTCTTCTGGCTTAGCTGACCAATGTTGGTAAATACATGGATAAAAAAATGTTTTCCAGGCCAGGCACGGTGGCTCAGGCCTGTAATCCCAGCACTTTGGGAGGCCAAAGTGGGTGGATTATTTAAGGTCAGAGGTTCAAGACCAGGCTTGCCAACATGGTGAAACCCTGTCTCTACTAAAAATGCAAAATTAGCCTGGTGGTAGTGATGTAGGCCTGTAATCCTAGCTACTCGGGAAGCTGAGGCAGGAGAATCACTTGAGCCTAAGAGGCAGAGGTTGTAGTAAGCTGAGATAGCACCACTGACCACTGCACTCCAGTCTGGGCAACTGAGTGAGAATCCTGTCTCAAAAAAAAAAAAATGCTTTCCCAGAGTGCTAGTGGGAGAATAAATATATACAGTCCTTTTTAATTTGGCAATATTTCTCAAAATTCATATGCATATATTCTTGGCCCAGAAATTCCATTTCTAAGAATTGATCCTGCAATACATATATACTCCCCCAAATGCAAAAAGATTATATATACAATGATGTTTATTGTAGCATTATGATAATTACTGCTTCTATGAAAATAGGAGCCATTTAAAGCCAGTCAGTTGAAAATTGTTTAAATAAATAAATTAGGATATCTCTCAGGACAATACTTTGTAGCCATTAGGATAAATATAATAGATTTATCACACTGAAGCAGAAATATGTTCACAATGTATAATAAAGAACAAAAGTAGATTACAGAATAGTACATGGAAAATGATCCCTATACTATTTATGGGAGGGGAGGGGAGGGGAGGGGAGAGAGAAAATAGATAATATTCATTATAAATGGAGTTGGCCATTTGTCCTGTCATGCCCTGTTCTTTGACCCCCATATTATCTCCAGTATCTTAAAGAAAATGTAGCATTATTATGTAACCTACAATGTGTTTATTTTACATGTCTGTGATTTCACTTAGAGCTGACTCAAGAGTTCCTTCAGCAATTCCTTCAATAACTAAGTACTGAGTTGCTGTGACTGATGTTGTCTACATCAGCTTGTCTCCATCTCTATAAATTCTGGGGAAAGCCTGTACCAGCAACAACAGTGTATAATGCCAGCATAGGTGACAGTATACATGCCAGCCTATAACAATAACACTGGGGACCTAGAACACCCCCTCATGGCAAAGGTGTACCTGAAATTATCATTACTTAAGAGAAAATGAGAAATTACCAACTCATAAAGGAAAATGAATAAATTCTGTTGTGGACTAATATTCGGGACTTTCTGATAGCTAGGTCAAGTTGGCATTTTGATATGCAAACCTGCTATTGCACAGTATAAAGCCAGCTCTCAGGGGAGACAGAGCAAGCCTGGAGATACAATTCAATCTTAAACTTCTCTTTAGAGTCATGAAAACTTAAGCCATGAAATAAATATTTATATGCTCTGAATCTTTTTTAAGGAAAAAATTCCGAAGAGCCATAATGGAGCAGTATCTTACATTATTCCTCAACCTGAATGAATAAAATCAGATTAGGAATTCCAAACAATGACACATTTTCTGAATCCTCCAAAAGTATATGGCAGAGATATTGTTGCAGTTTCTCCATTGCTCCATAAAGAGGTGCTAATATTGTCCTCCGTAAAGTTTCTATCATTCAAAGGAAACTGTAAAACTGTATCAACATCAAAATATATTCAAAATTTAATGTATTGGGCAATGTAAACTATGAAGCTTATTTAATCTCGGAGCCAGTTATTATTTTTCCTTAGGAAGGCAAAAATGTCATGGCCAAGTGCCAATGAACACAACATTTTGGTTAGGTTCCTAACTGATTTCAGTCACAGTGGTAATCTTTCTCCACTGCACGCACTCTAGGTGTTTTCCTTAGTCATCTTCAGACAAGCTGAAAATCTTTCCGCTTTTCTAATTTTCTACATCTACCCAACTGGCTAATCTGCTGATAGCCCCATCATTTGGGGTGTATAATTGGTTATCACCCAATTGGTGATATGATGGGGCTATCACAATTTCCTGCAATTGTGTACAGGAAAAAGGCCGGAACTAGGGAAGCTACAGAAAAGCAGGTGAACTACAAATGAAAAACAGAGATTTGACTGATGCAAAAAAGACTTTCTAATGAATAATCCCAGTTACAATCTTGTGTCCCTGGCTTTCTCTATAAAATTCAAAGCACTTTACAGGATTATCAAATGAACCACCCAAACATCCTTGCACAAGAATAGGGAGAAAGTTCTATAACAGACACTTAATGGATTGGAAAAAGTGTACCACAGAAAGGTTAAGTGATTTAGCAAATACTAAAAAGCAAGTCAGGGTTAGAACAGAAAATAGACTTCAGCGACCCTGATCTGGTCACCAGTCCTAGCTGAATAAGCACCTTTGTCTGCTTTAACTTGCTCTGTGTAATAGGTATTACCAAAGGATTTAACATTGTCCCTATTGACTGCTATTTGTTGCTTTTCTTTTTTTATTTTCATTCCAGAATAATGTAAATGATGCTAGTAATATTTTGATAGTATTATATCTCACAAAGTGCTTTTACACTCATGATCTATTCTAAGTAAGAAAACACTATTTCTGCATTCTATATTCCCTAATCCCTGACTCCAGCTCACCTGAAATTGTCAAAAGACACCATATGTGAAATGCAGTGAAGAGGGTGGGATTTCTTTTTAGCCATTATTTTCTTTAAAGACACCGGGACATCTATGCCATTATTTGTTCTTTTATTCAACAAACATATTTTGGGTACCACTGTGTGCAACATAATACTAACTACTAAAGATATAAGGATAATTAAAATATAGTTCTTAACTGAAGAAGCTAAGGTCTAAACATGGAAATAATTTATAAATATAATATCACAGGTGCCTCAGTTGAGATACCAATACACTGATATTCCTCTTGGAATATCATGAGGGAGAAATGCGTTCTGCTTGGGAGAGTCAGAAAAATTGACTGTGCTGAATGGTGTCCACATGTCCCTTTTCCCACCATGTCCTCTCTCCACCTAGTCTGTCCCCTAAGAAACTGTTATAGATAGATGATATCACCCCTGCTCTTTTGCTTGCCCTCTAACTTTTGGTTGGTTTTGGCAGTGGGTGGCCCCATCAGGAGATCAGAGGACATACAAAAACATCAGGGTATTTGTTTCCCATTAAGCTTCCATCCTTATTCCAGAGTGTTTCACCCACTTTTGTATTACGTTAACCTTTTGTGAATATTTTCTCTATTAAGATTTTTAAGAACAATGACCTAATGGATTTAGAGTAACGAGTTAATAAGAAAAGAGCCCATAAGCAGGGAGCCTCATTAGAAAGCGTTGGGATTAAATTCATGAGCTAGAACATGAGCAGTGGTAGCTCAGGATGGAAGGGAGATAACCTAATTGCAAGGGATTTTTGAAAGTTGAATTGCCAGGCTAAATAACCAACTGGATATTGAGGAGGATGAGAGAATGAGTGAAGATGAAGTTCACTACCAGACTATGTGGAAAAGATTCAGTCCCTTGTAAAAATTAAAGATAACTTGGCATAAGTGCTGACATCTGTTCAGTAAGTCTCTTGCCCTTGCATTTGACAGCAAATCAATAATTACCTTCAAGGGAGCACGTACAGCACACTCGGATGGCAGAATACATACCTGAGGACGTGTATCCTTTTCAGGTGCACTCCTCCCTTACTGCACACGTACGTGGCCACCAGAGCCCCTTGTGAAGCTGTGCAGCACCATTGAGGTGTACAAAGAAAATCATGGTGCCTTTGGGGTCCAATTTTTTTCCACACACATTGAAGCCAATACCATTGATAGTTTGCACAACAAAATTACCCCTCAGTCTAATTATACTGGAAGGATCTCTATGTCAGGGATGACAAGAGCATTCCACATTCTAACATCTATCTGAATGGTGATAAGCCTGTGCTATTGTTGCTTTCTCTCAAGGGCTCAACTGCCCACCTGTGCCTCAATTTCTATTGCCATTAAAAAGTACAAAGTGCAAACAGAGGCTTTTAAAATTTTATTGTCAGAGTACTTTAACATGGTTGAAATTCCTAAAGAAATGCTTGTAAAATAAACACTTGTAAGTGGGTACAGAGCGACATGAAGGTGAAATTTCAGTGATAACAAAAAATACATCCTTCTTTCTGAATTATTAATAATCAGATATTATAATCATGTTGTAAATGCATTCCAACACTGTCAGAGATGGAATTGAACCTTAACAAGTATTGATGCTCAAATAAAAAGAGGTTCAAATAACCTTGTCATTTCTTTCATTTATTAAATATTTGCTGTGTTTTCAAAATTTTTAAGTAAAATTACACTAATCTGCAAAAGAAGCAACTTTTCTGGAGGTATGCTGGCAAAACACAATATGTAAAATGTGCATGGGGAAAAAATGAAGAATATGCAAAAATGTGTGATCTGGGGTATTGATTATAATAGTTTAATATCTATTAATCATAATAGTTTAAAATCACACACATAAAATTGTGGAGTGAAATGAAACTTCTGGCTTAAGTGGGGTCGTGTTTTTCCCATGGCCCTCAACTATCAGAGAGACCAGGTGTCTGTGCTTACAGCAAATAGGATAACTAATGGCCATCAAGAGATGCTTCCAACTGTTCACGACCTGGCAACAGCACCCTGTCCATGGATGGTCCCTTAAGTTTTATGACTCTTCTGCCACCTGCAACCCCTCAGAGACTTTCTGTAACCACACTCTTCAAACTGCAAGCCTTGAAGCCTTCTTACCATCACTGCTCTTTGGAATGCTTCCATCATTGACTTCTACCATCATTGCTCCTTTGGACCGGTCCCATCATTGACTTTGATCATGCTTATATAAGACAATCATGGTTGAATCCCTCTTAAAAAGAACATATTTGAATCTTTTCATATTTTGAATCACTGCCAGGTTATTAAAGATAAAATAATTTGAATAAAACAAAACAAAAACAATAGATTTGGCATGGTACATCTCCTTGGGTAACAAGGAGATGGTTCTTTTGCTCAATCTCATGTAGCCAAACTTTGATCTGACAGGTACAACTAGGTTACCAGTATAGTCTATTTTCTTCTTAAGATGATTTTTTCTCTGCAGTTTTTTGTTTTCTTTCTCATCAGCAGCAAAGGTTTCCTTAGCGTTGAATTTTTTTTTTTTTTTTTTTTTTTTGAGATAGAGTCTTGCTCTGTCAACCATGCTGGAGTGCAGTGGCACCATCTCAGCTCACTGAAACCTCTACCTCCTGAGTAGCTGGGATTACAGGCCTGTGCCACCAAATTTTGAAAAGAAATATTAATGTCTTCCAGGAGTCACTAAGACTTCTTATGCAAATTATCCCCACCATTACCACCTGATTCTAGAGCGGATTTTATAAGCGACACAAGCCTCTAAAAGTGGCTCGGATTGAAAATGTGTGTTTACATCTGCTTTCTTTCAAAATACTGCTAAAATGGAGACTTTTTAAAAATCACCTGAAAAAACGAGATGAGACAAGACCACAGCAATCAAGCTTGTTTGCCAGAAAGTAGATGGCAAAGCTGCAACTGATAAAGAAAATATAGATCATACCCACAGGTCGGGAATCAAAGGGCATCTGTTTTCTTAACAGAGTCACTAGACATCAGAAGACAATGAAGCAATGCCTTCAAACCATCAAGGAAAATAATTTCCAACTGGGAATTCTATACTGAACCACACTGTTACTAGAGTATGAGAGCAAGATATCATCCTCAGCAAACTAACTCAGGAACAGGAAACCAAATACCACATGTTCTCACTCATAGGTGGGAGTTGAAAAATGAGAACACATGGACACAGGGAGGGGAACATCATTAGGACAAATACCTAATGCATGTGGGCTTAAAATCTGAATGATGGGTTGATGGGTGCAGCAAACCACCATGGCCTATGTATACCTATGTAACAAACCTGCACATTCAGCACATGTATCCCAGAACTTAAAGAAAAAATAAAATAAAAAGAATATGAGGCTAAGATGAAGGTTTTTTTCAGACAGGCAAAATTGCAAAAAATCTTATCTCTTACACAGCATTACTTAGGAAGTTGCTAGAAAGTAGGTGAGTAGGTGCTTCCCCAAAAAGAGAGAGTTGCCAACAAAAGCAAAAGACAGAAACTTAGGAGTCCAATAAGGAACAGCTACATAATTTGAGGGACCCAGTGCAAAAATGAAGACACAGAGCCTCTTATTCAGAATTTATTAAGAATTTTTTTTTTTGAGACAAAGTCTTGCTCTGTCACCCAGGCTAGAGTGCGGTGGCGTGATCTAGGCTCACTGCAACCTACGCCTCCTGGGTTCAAGATATTCTCGTACCTCAGCCTCTGGAGTAGCTGGGATTACAGGCACCTGCCACCATGCTAGGCTAATTTTTGTATTGTTAGTAGAGAGAGGGTTTCACCATGTTGGCCAGGCTGGTCTCAAACTCCTGGCCTCAAGTGCTCCACCAGCCTTGGCCTCCCAAAGTGCTGGGATTACAGGCATGAGCCACTATGCCTGGCTATTAACAATTTCAAAGTGGCAATGGCAGCACACTGAGCCAAAAGCAGAGCCCTGGCAAGTGTGATTACAATGGTCACAGATCCCCATGGAATCAACCCTTCATCCAATACAGGAGAGGGAAAGGGAATTCCCAGGAAGGTGGTGAAAGAATCCCCATGACAACCTCTGTGCAGCAAGTCTAGAGACTCACCAACCTACAATGGAGCCAGAAAATAGGGTGCTCCAAGAAGGATATCTTCAAGGAAAGAATGAAATGTAGAGATTACCCATTTCGTTCTTTAAAACCCATTAAAATGTGTTTTAAGGTATTGAGAGGACATTTCCACTTCTTGGAGAAAGTAAATGGAAGAATTAATGATGGATACAGTTGAAGCAACTTTCCAAGCAAACTGATTACTGGCAAGTGTCAATATTGCATCTCAAACTTGCTGCAAGAGCAAAGGCTTCTGACAAAGCCAGTCAAAAGATTTCTCTGGTAGACATTTAAAGAGAAAGAAAGCTAGCTAGATAACTCTGTTGGGCTAGGTATAACGAACTCTGGCTAAAGTTTATGAAGCTCATCATAAGGCTGACAGTTAGCTGCGCAGATAGATTCAGCCTCTAACATGGGCTCTTCAACTTGTTAAATTCTACCAGAAAATCTCTCAAGCAATTTACTAGGAATTCTAGATTGTTTCAGATATATTCTACCCTAACCCATGTATTGGCACTGGCAAAATTGAAGCAACTTTTTTTCTCAGTATCAAAATAAACATACCTACAAACAAACTGAAAAATAACACTATTATAAACTCCAGAAAAAATTCTACAAGAAAAATTAAAGTAATAGAATGACACATAGCTTAACCATAAATAAAATGAAAAGATTATTGAAACAATGTCTTCAACAGTCTACTGCTCTGAACAAAATTATGATGAACAGTATCTGGAGCATAGGGAAGGAACATGGGTTGGAGGGGACATGTAAGAGAATGAAATCTTTGTCTTCCATGGTAAGAATAGATAACCACTAAAAATGAAAAATCCAGAATAGCAATATAGGCACGTCATTTAAAAATAAGGAGATATATATGAAAAAAGTACAAATGGGCTGAATGTCCTTAGCTTTGGAGGACAGGAATTAGAAGTGGAGAGAGAATGTGCATGAGGCAGCTGCTTTCTGTTATGTCTTTTCAAAATCTATGACTCTTCATTCATGTTTACTCGATTTTAAAAAAAATTCTATTAGTAAAAGGGGAATAAAAGCCACACAAAAACACAAAGATCTGTAAATGCTGTTTTTTCCCCAGGAGAAGAGTTTCTAACTAGCATCACATTTACAAAAGACAAAATGTACAGTCTGTTCAACTGATATTCCCAATAATAAAGAACATCTCTTTAATTTTTTTGTCTTAGCCACTTAAATATATGCATATATATGTAAATATATGCATATATAGAAAAGACAGCAAACTCTAACTGTTCATCTGTAGGTAATGGGATATCAAGTGATGTTTCTTCTTTATACTTTTGTCTATAGTCTAAATAGTGTATATTAAATATATATTAATTTTTCAGTGAGAAAAAAATTATAAGATTTTTTTTTCCATTTAAACGAAGAACTAAGGTCATGTGAAATATGTGGTGACATTTTCCTTTCTGTTGTTATTCGTGTGTGTGTGTGTGTATATATATGTGTGTATGCTGGGTGCATGTGTGTGTGTGTGTTGAATTTGTGGATCATACTGAAAGCTACAAGAGTGGGCAGGTACAAGTTAGAGGAGGGTATCAAGAAAGCAGCCACACTACCTTTAGGCAACACAGGACTCTACTCCTGTGTCTGACTCTGATTTCCCTTTCTTTAGCATTCTTTATAAAGCCTTTTACAACTTAACCACTGCCTGCATACACACATGCATGCATTTACTCAACAAACGTTGAGTGCTGACAGTATCCCAGGCACAGTGCTCACAGTATTCCAGACATAAAGCTCTGGAGATGTGATGATAGATAAACAAGAAACAGATCTCCAGGCAGTTTTTACACAGTATTGGGAGCATAGATGTAAATCAAAGCCAGTCTTGGTAGAACAATGGGCTCTGTCTAGGAATTCAAGGTGGAGGGGGCTTTTTAGCTAAATATGGAACAGCTTGGGTGTATTAGTTTGTTTTCACACTGCTATTTAAAAAAAAAACTACCCAAGGCTGGGTAATTTATAAAGAAAAGAGGTTTAATTGACTCACAGTTCTGCAGGCTTAGTGGGAAGCACGACTGGGAGGCCTCAGGAAACTGAGGTGGAAGGCAAAGGGGAATCAAGCACCTTCTTCATGTGGTGGCAATGTTACCAGCAAGGGGTACAGATCCAGACACTAAGAGAGGGTTCTTGGATTTGCGAAAGAAAATATTCAAGGTGAATCCATAAAGTGAGAGCAAGTTTACTAAGAAAGTAAAGGAATAAAAGAATGCCTACTCCGGAGCAGGTGGTTGCCCATTTTTATGGTTATGTTTTGATTACTTGCTAAACAAGGGGTGAATTATTCATGACTTTTCCAGGAAAGCGATGGGCAATTCCTAGAACTGAGGGCTCCTCCCCTTTTTAGACCATATAAGGTAACTTCCTGACATTCCCACTGCATTTGTAATGTCATGGTGCTGGTGGGAATGTCTCTTAGCATGCTAATGAATTTTAATTAGCATGTAATGAGCAGTGAGGATGACCAGAGGTCACTCTAGTTGCCATCTTGATCTTGGTGGGTTTTGGCCAGCTTCTTTACTGCAATCTGTTTTATCAGCAAGAACTTTATGACATTTATCTTGTGCCAATCTCCTATCTCACCCTGTGACTTAGAAAGCTTAACCATCTGAGAATGCAGCCCAGTAGGTCTCAGCCTTATTTTACCCAGCCCCTACTCAAGATGGAGTTGCTCTGGTTCAAACGCCTCTGACAGCAAGAGAGAGAGAGAGAACAAGGGGAGGAGTGCCACATACTTTCAAACAACCAGATCTCCTGAGGACTCACTCACGATCACAAGAAAAGCAAGGAGGAAGTTCACCCCCATGATTCAATCACCTCTCACCATGTTCCCTCTGCTGACACATGGGAATTACAATTGGAGATGAGATTTAGGTGAGGACACAGAGCCAACCATATCAATGAGCATAGGCATGACAGAGCATGAACAATTCTTTTTCTTTTTAATTTTTATTGCATTTTAGGTTTTGAGGTACATGTGCAGAACGTGCAAAATAGTTGCATAGGTACACACATGGCAGTGTGTTTTGCTGCCTTCCTCCCCTTAACCCACACTTGGCATTTCTCCCCAGGCTATCCCTCCCCAGCTCCCCCCCTGCTGTCCCTCCCCTATTCCCCCCAATAGACCCCAGTGTGTAGTAGACCCCCTCCCTGTGTCCATGTGTTCTCATTTTTCTCACCCACCTATGAGTGAGAATATGTGGTATTTCCTTTTCTCTTCTTGCATCAGTTTGCTGAGAATGATGTTCTCCAGATTCATCCATGTCCTTACAAAGGACACAAACTCATCATTTTTGATTGCTGCATAATATTCCATGGTGTATATGTGCCACATTTTCCCAGTCCAGTCTATCATCGATGGGCATTTGGGTTGGTTTCAGGTCTTTGCTATTGTAAACAGTGCTGCAATGAACATTCGTGTGCATGTGTCCTTATAGTAGAACGATTTATAATCCTTTGGATATATACCCAGTAATGGGATTGCTGGGTCAAATGGTATTTCTATTTCCAGATCCTTGAGGAATCGCCACTGTCTTCCACAATGGTTGAACTAATTTACACTGCCACCAACAGTGTAAGAGTGTTCCTATTTCTCCACATCCTCTCCAGCATCTGTTGTCTCCAGATTTTTTAATGATCGCCATTCTAACTGGCGTGAGATGGTGTCTCAATGTGGTTTTGATTTGCATCTCTCTAATGACCAGTGATGATGAGCATTTTTTCATGTGTTTGTTGGCCTCGAGCATGAACAATTCTTAACAAGGCTGGATGAACTGAGCCTTCTTGGCTGATGATAAGTGCCAGAATGGGAAATGTATAGATTTCTCTCATCATCCCCCAAAAATTTTCATTCAAAGATAGATGTGATAGAAATAAATCCTAGAAAATGGTTCCTATTTGGAATCCTATTAGGACCTGTAAAACAAGCACATTTTGTTTTTTGCATATTGATTCCAGTGTATCAATTCTAATTTATTTGTTGTAATTAAACTTGTGTAATTTTTGCAAGGAAATTCAATGAAAACAAGCTCCTGTGTTTCTCTTACATCAACTCTCCGTGTTACTGTAGTTTATTGGGATTCTCTTGTGGCTTGAAAGCAAGAATTTAGGGTCAAAATGGTGTGGTCCTCAATGGTAAGAGGAAACCATCATTCTTAGCAAACTGACACAAGAACAAAAAACCAAACATTGCATGTTTTCACTCATAGGTGGGTGATGAACAGTGGGAACACATGGACACAGGGAGGGGAACATCCCACACTGGGTTAGATTAGAAGGTGGGGGACCAGGGGAGGGAGCGGACAGCAGGGGTTGGGGGGGTTGGGGAGGGATAACACTGGGAAAAATGCCTGATGTAGGCGACAGAGGGACAGAGACAGCAAACTACAACAGCATACGTGTACCTATGCAACAATCCTGCAAGATGAGCACATGTACCCCAGAGCTTAAAGTACAATTTTTAAAAACTGTCAAATTTTTTTAAAGGAATAAAGTGAATGTGCTAGAATATGGATAAACTTTTAAAACAATTTGCTGAGCAAAACTAGCTAATCACAAAAGACAACATATTGTGTGATTCTGTGGGTATGAAATGTCTAGAACAGGCAAATCTGCAGGGACAGAAAGTAGACAGTGGTTACCTATGGCTGGAAGCTAAGGGGAAGGGAGGGAGTAAGGGATAAAAAGGAAATAACTACTAATGGATATGGATATTTATGGGGGTAATTAAACTTTTAAAATTAATCGCGATTATGGTCACACAACTCTATCAACATACTAAACCACTGAAGTATAAACTTTAAATAAGTGAGTCATTTGGTATGCAAATTATATCTCAAAGTGGTTTTTAAAGTTTTGATAAACTCGGACCATCTTTTCACATGCTGATTAGCCATTTGTGTTTAGTCTGTTGTAAACGGCTTGTTCTTGTCCTTGCCCTGTTTGTGTGCTTTTGTTTTTAAAGCTGTAAAAATTCATTCAGAGTCCACATGGACAAGTATTTTATAAGTATGTTATGTTCTTGAAGTTGGTGCAAAATACTGCAGATGGCATGCCTGAAGCCAAAAGAGAAGGCCAGTTATGAAGGTGCTGACAGTCTAACAGGTTGAATTCATTTTATTTGTAGCAGGATGAGCACGGCATGGAAGGGCAGTACAAAGACACCACTCCTTGAATCTGCGATACCACACTAAGTGCTTTACAAATATGATCTCGTGTAATCTATTGTGCCCACTTACAAAGGAGAGAGGTCAAATTTCCCAAGGTTACACAGTCAGCTGTTACAACTGGGATTTGAACTCTGGCTACAAAGTGCTAGTCCATCTTAAGTCCCCTCTAAAGAGTATTGGTCACATATTCATGGAGCTGTGATGATGTCTTTACACTTTTTGGGGTTGCAGACACCTATGACTGAAATAATGCTGAGCAAACACAGGCATTATGAAGTTGGAGCTGTCAGAATACACACTTCTTTCATTGCTCCCAAGGAGGCCATGCAGGGAAATTTACCAACACAAACATAAATTCTTCAAGGTCCTTTCAATGTTCCTGTAGGGAGTTGTGAGCCTCTTTGGGTCATAAACAATGCACCTGGACTTCCCTGCTCGACCAAAGCCCTGATTCAGAGACATAGCAGTAGTAGCTCAGCTGCCACACAGACCAGGAAAGGTCAAAGTCACATAACAAATGGCATGCAACCATCAGAAGGGATAATAAATATCATACTTGGGAAATTAATGTGTAGTTCTATAGGGTTATTATACACATGTGTAATTACGGATAGTGCCATACAAGGATAAAAATTTTTAATTTGAAAGGGACCTTACAGTTTATCCATTCAAATCTTTTACATTACAAATGCAGAAACTGAGATTTTAGAATTTTAATTAACTATTTACTGAGAAAAATCTCAGTGAAGGGGAAATACAGCAAGATTCCAAACTCCTAGATTGTGTTGTTCGTCCTGCCCACCCTAAAAAACTCCTTAGTCAGCTTTCAATGGCAAAGCCTTAGCCTGTGAATTTAATATTTTCTAGCTCTCTGCTGTTCTGGGAATTGTTCGACTCTAACTCCCTTCAGCTATGAAGACTGAAAGAGAATATAATTCTTGGCACTGCTCATGTTTTCAAGTCACATGTCCTCAGGTTGCTAAAAATTTCTAGTCTGTGAAACACAAAATAATATGCCAGAATACTATTTTTGATTGACACAGAAAGTAAGGAAGCAGATTTATATCCATTGGCAAAATCTTATGTGGATACTGAGAAATTGGCTAGTGATAAGCTATGTTATCACATAGCATTGGCAAAAATTCCACTTTTCCTATTGATTTAGATAAGAGTACTTTTCTGTAGCCTCGACTTTCTAAATATCCCAAAACTCAATATTTAGCTTTGTTTTTAAATGAATGGTAAAATTTATCATAAATGTGATGTAGCAACAAAGAGTGAAAAGAACAGCAAATGGGAGTGCAGCAAACACTTGCTTTTTAAATCATCTTCTACTTTATGTTTTTCTTCACTTGGAATTTAATTGTTTTAATTTATTTTAATCTTTAAAAATAGTGCAGTGACTCACACCTTTAACCCCAGCACTTTGGGAGACTAAGGCAAGTGAATCACTTGAGGCCAAGAGTTTGAGACAATCCTAGGCAACATAGTGAGATCCTATCTCTCAAACAATAAACACAATTAAAAGAAAACCATATATTTGAGAATACAAAGCCATTGTAATCAATTAAAATTTCAAAACATAATTTGGTATATATAATATGTATGTAAAGTATTTTGTTTGATTGAGATATATATATCTGAAGCAAAAAACTGACACCTTCTTTTATTCCGTTGAACTGATGGATTGGTCATTTGTTTTCACAGTTATGTAGATACAAACAAGTATATGCACATAAAGGCAGAAAACAATTTGTATTATCTCTTTATACTTTCAGCTCCACTTTATTGTCCCTTGTTTTCTATGGGAAGGGACTACCTTTAGACATTAGAGGTTTTATGTCAGTATTTTCCAAGTTGATTCTGTTTTACTCTTCAAGTTCATGCCATCATTTGCTGATATAGTGAAATGTGATTTATAGCACAATAACCAGCCAACTGGAGAACATATTATCTGGAAGCTGGGAATGAGAGCAGTAGAGAATGTCAGGATTCACTAAAAATAGAAGGTTTCATACTTTCAGTTTATCTATCTTTGTTTGGTATAAAAAGCTCTTACTTCAGCTCATCATGAAAGTTTTTTGAACATAGTAGAAGGAACAATTCAATATGAATGGTTTTCTTTTTAACTGAGTTTTTTTTAGCCCATCAAATTTCAGCATATAGTTAATAACCACTTTAAATTGCCACTCGAGAAGAAACTACTCTTTCCTAATTGCCTGCCAAGGCTCATAAAGCTCTTCTGCATCATTGGCAATTCATTGGTCTATTGATATCATAACTCACATTGATATTTTCTGGCTCTCATATTTCACTTGCTCTGATGTTCATTTCCTTTGCTTTTTAACACCTAGTAGTTCCAAAATTAAGAGACACGCCTTGGCTATATAATTTTTAGTAGGTTCTATGAAAGTCCTCCTAAGCAAGAAAATGTTTTTCTTTCTTTATACCATGCATGCATACACACACACATATATGCACACATGCCTGCACACACAAAGGCAGGCACAAGCACACACACTTTTACTGACTCCATCAAGAGGAATATTCTTACTAGATGTATACATTTTATTTTCATATTGATTTACTGTGCCTTTTAAAGCTACTCCAAAACCTCTTTATATGACATATTGGTGATGAAATTGCTTTATCTCAGAATGCCAGAATTTCTGCGAGATCACAGCTAATGAGTTAGTTTTCAGCATGGCATCATGAAACTCACTTTCCAGAACCAAATCATATCTGTCAGTTCTTTTCACAGTTGCACTCCACTTCTCTGTTGGTGGAGAGTGTCATGCAGTGGCCAGCACCGTGCAATGAGAAAGTCTCACATCAAGGCAGCACCGTCATTTGCCCCAGATGACTCTACTCGATGTGAAGAAAGGACGTTCGCACCTGCCAATTTGGCCAAATTTCATCCTCTCATGCCTCACTCCAATTAGTTTTACATTCTCTCGAGGAAAGCGAGAGTGTGAAAAGCCGTCTTCTGGCAGTGACCTGGTTGTCCTCCACTACCCCAGAGGAAGGCAGCATTCACCCTCACTAGAAAGATGGAGAGAAGTTCCAGACATGAAGGGAGATCATTTCTACAGCGAGAAAAGCATCCTTGGATGTGTCCTCAGCAAACATGTCTACCCATCTCCAGGTGAGTCAAGCTCCTCGGTGACCCAAGCAAAGGGTGGAAATGTCGTCATTGAAGATTGTATAACTCTAGGCTGAGCAGTTTAGCTGCCACAAAGAAATCCATCATTGCACAGAAATCAGTCAACTTCAGCTACAAACAGCCACATTGAGTACAGCTTATAATTCGGATTGAAACATGTACCATTTTATCATCTTCCATTAAGTGGCTAATACTTCACACCAATTACCTTTGCCTTAAAAGCCCAATCTTTTACAAATCTGTACTGCTTACAGGTATAAGCTATTGAATATAAAATCTTGTTTGTACCTATCTCACAGATCTTAAAGGAACTCAAGAGAGCCATCAGTATGATTAAATAATACTCGAGGAACGGTTGGCAAAATCATTTTCTCCATGAAAGATCTCCACGAACCTCAGCCCAACCAGATGCTTCCTGGGTTTCTCAGCGAGGACTGCTACTGCCTCTGCTACATTCTCTCTGACAGTCATGTTAACTTTTAAATGTTTCCAGCTTTTGCTTCTTGAAGTGTCATTATTCTTAAAAATTTCAAAAGAAATATTATTGCCATCAAGTCAGCACCCAGCATTTGTGTAAGTTATGTGTCTTAAGGGGAGAAGAATCTGGGATCTAAATGTGGTGAGCTTTTCCCAGTGGGCATATGAATAGTGAGGGACAGGATGGACGGACATGAGTGTGGTGGGTGGGCATGGGAGGGGAAGAAAACAAAAATGGGAATAAAGACAATCTGGGATGAAGAGCCAATCTTTCCCCCAGTCTGACATTTAAAAAAATGAAATCTAAAATGTCCAAAACATGTAGAATATAAGTGTACTGACTCGACACCTGGATATAGCAATGTCAAATTGCTGTCAAAGGCTATCAGATGGCTATCTCAAGGCTTACTCATAATTACTCGTCTGGGACATAGAAAGCAATTTGCAGGCCGAGTACCTTGTCTCTCCAGTGAAACCTGCCATCATTTCATGTTGGCCAGCTGGTGTGATAGGTCTGGCTGAATTTTAGGATCTGGAGTTTTAGTCTTTACCAGCTGGGATCCCCGCTAGAAAGCAATCCGCTTTGCTCTGGGCTGCTGCGTTTCAGGCATGCAGCTGCTCTCGTCCTTGGTCAAGTCCTGGAACTCTGATTCACAGATGAGAACTTTCTCAATCTTTGTCTGAGGATTCTGCCCAAATTTTGCCAAGCTTTCTTTTACTCATCTGGAGATTTCTATGGTCATAGAGCCCAGGGATCTGTTCTTTCCTCCTGGCTAGGACAGCTTCATAAAAACCTGCTTTCTTTAACAGTGAACAACTGGTTTAACTTCTTGGGAAGGTGAATTTTCCTTATTTATGGTGTTGGACATGCTTAAACACCCATTTTATGTGGAATAAGATGAACTCTATGGTCTGAATTCCTTGGTCTTTCCTTAAGCTTTTGATATATTCCAGAGCTGTTCCAAGGCCCACTTCAATCCCTCCCCCTCATGGTAGGTTTTTGGTCTGGAAAATACAAGTTATTCTCAGGACTTTTGCAGAGCTTAGGTGATTTACATACCCCACACATATCAATGTGGTGTCCTTGACCAGTCCAAATCTCTAATTTTGCTTCTAACTGCAGGATGCTAACTCTTGCCACCTGCAATCTTAGTACAAAAGTTTGACATCAAAAACCCTACCCACACATTCAGGAATGCTGTCATACATAGTGACAGGAGAACTGTTCTCTTACATGCTTTCAGGAAGAAAGATGGAAGATTTATGGACTTTCAGTAGAATTTTTCCTGACTCTTGGAGTCTGGCTAGACAGACACAGGGAAGATTTATCTTCTGACCGTCCCTCATATGTGCAAGCTCAGTCATCTGCAACTCAGCTAATTAGAAAGGTCAGTGGTATCTTCTGAGCAAAGCAGAGAAATAGACCCGAGCCAAACTGGAAATGTACATATTACTGATGACTGTGCCACACGGAAGCAGTTGGAGGACTAAGAGTAATGCTCATGCCTAGTGGAGAGCATTTGTTAGAAATGTTTTAAGGCAAAACAGTGAATGTTACTGCTGGAGAGGTCACTGTCAGCAAGCTCTGTGTAAAATTAATAGCAGCATGGTTGTTCCTATGTTTCACTATTGCCATGGGTAGGGAAGGGATGACAGCATTAAGAATAAAGGAAAATTATAGAAATAAGAAAGAAAAGATGAAGTTTAAAGTATTCCCAGCTCAAAAACAAACTGTATCTGAGCATATAGAGCCACAAAATGCCACCTAACTCTTTTCTCCAGTGCAACGAAGGGCACTGCATTTTGTGAACATTTGACATGTCCCAGGTACTATGTTCAACTGATTTTTTTTCTCTTTCTCTTTTTTCTTTCTCTCTTTTATCTTCCTTTTTCTTTCTTCCTTTCTCCATCTCTCCTTCTTTCTTTTTTTCTTTTTGAGATGGAATCTCACCGTATCACCCAGCCTGTAATGCAATGGCTCAGTCACAGCTCACTGCAACCTCAGATTCCTGAGCTCAAGCAAGCCTCCTGCCTTAGGATCCCAAAATGTTGCTATTACAGGTATGAGCCACCATATTGCCCTTAAGGTGACTTTTTACATCACAGAAGTAAAGTACTATCATCCTCTTTTTTTAATTAAGAAAATACAGATTCAGAGAAGCTAAATAATATGCCAAGGTCATACAATGAGCAAATGGAAAAGGTGAGACCAACATGTATGTGAATCTAAAGCCCACTCTCCATATTCAAATTGTTGCTCCAAAACTGGTGGGTAAATGTCTTCAATATCAAACCTCTACTTCAAATCTATTTCTTTGTCAAAATTAAGTAGTATAAATTAAAATTAGATTACTATTGAAGCACTAAGAAAGTACTATCATATTTGCTATCACACAACACATAAATAACATACATAGACACAAATCTATTTGGCCTACTATGCTATTCTAAAAGATGTCATCCAGATAAATGCATGAAATATTATTTTATTAGATTATATTCCAATGAAAGAACTAAAAGTACACTCAGTGCCTCAGCACATTTATCAGAGAGAACTCTTAAAAATAAAATTTCTCTAGAACAAATCAGGAGTTGACAACAACAGAAAGTTATGCCACCTGTGGAGGTTGAAATATTTTATGAAGCCTTTTGCTACTCATGTGACTATTGTTTTGTTCATAGAAGAAGCTCTACCAAAAATATCTCAGCCCATTTGAGATACAGGCTCAAAGTTCTTCCTTCTTTCTCACTTGGATGATTTGACGCATCCCCAAGGATAAGTGTCTTCTGTAAAGATGAATAAGAATATTCTAGCATGTCTGTGAACATGCATATTCTTAGAACCCACTTCATAGAAATTTTGCTCCAGTTTGTCTGCGGTAGGGCCCAGGAATCTGCATTTTAACATACATTCATTTCTGACAGTGGTGAACTAACGTTTATTCATTGAGAATCACTAGAGTAGAGAGTCCTTCACTCCAGTTGGGAATGATTCATTGAGTGACTCATTCCCTCAATGATTCTTTCTGTCTGGGTTAAAGGGGTCTGAGAGGTTTTCCTGGCTTCTCAAATTGCTAAAGTGTCCTCTACACTGAACCAAGTCTGTATATGATAAATCCCAAGGACATACTGGCTATCACAAGCAAGATTGTTGAAATCCTACTCAGATAAGAATTTGTTCCTTTTTACTTGCTCAGAGCTTTTCTCAAAATAAAGCTGTGAATTGGAAACATTATTTCTTATATTCTACTTCCTATATCTTCAGCTCCTTTTGCTTTCTTAGAGCTTTTCTCAAAATAAAGCTGTGAACTGGAAAACTCGTTTCTTATGTTCTACTTCCTATATCTTCAATATCCAGGTATCTATATCCAAACCATATGTGGGAAACTAAAGCTTCTTGGCTACCCAGCATCATAATTTGAGATGTCCAACCCAACAAAGCCTGGCCCTTTTCCTTATGCTCTGGATTTCTATGTCCTTAACAAAATGTGCTCCATCCATTTCCCTCTAGTGAGGATCCTAGCATCAGTACAGTGGCAGAACTTTAGTACAACACATGAAAATGAATGAACAAAGTAATATTTTATCTTGGAGCTAAACTGGAGCTAAAAGCAGATTTTTGTTTTGGGTCTCACACATTGTAAAATAAAGTTAATGAATAAAGTTAAAATGATGGTGTCAGGTAATATGGAAATGCAAGGACATTCCTTCCTCCACTTTCCTGCTAGAGAGAATATATATACTTAATTAATCAGTAATCCACTGTCTCTGTTGACAATTTAACAAGGTCGTAAAAAGACTCAGCTGAGTAATAGGACTTAGAATTCAACTAGACAAACCTGAGATCTAAATATGTTTTATTTTTTAAAGGAAAATTCAGGATAATTTTTTTTTGAGTCAGGGTCTCACTCTGTTGCCCAGGCTGCAGTGCAGTAACATGATTTTGGCTCTCTGTACCCTCGACCTCCCTGGACTCAGGTGATCCTCTCACCTCAGCTTCCCACATAGCTAGGACTACAGGTGTGTGCCATTACACCCAGCTAATTTTTGTACTTTTTGTAGAGTTGGGGCTTCTGTAACTGGTTTCAAACTCCTGGGCTCAAGTGATACACCTACCTTGGCCTCCCAAAGTGCTGGGATTACAGGCATGAAGCACTACACCCAGACCAGGTTAGTTTATTAAAATACAAAATATAATCACTATCACATATAAGAATTATATGCAAAAAATGCTTCATAAATGCCACTGTCCATAACAGTGTATAAAAACACAGCACAATCTGAGACCTACTACTGTAGCATTTAGAACAGACACAATAGATATTCAAAATTCTGAAGGGAAAACCAGTTCTCCCATAAAGCTCTGAAAAGAAAGTGGAAGCTCTATATTGTAGACTACGCTTGATAACCTCACAGTAAGCAGTATGACTAACAAATACATTGTGAAATAGTAGCAGTTTAGGATAAAGATGAAGGGTGGAATGAGAAGATCCCATAATTTCTTGATATTTTTGCATTACTAGAATCATTTGAACTTTTGACTCTGTTCTTGGAGTCAGACAAATCTAGAAACCTTTGGCTTCTGAATAATCATTTAGCCACAAGTTTCAAACTTCGTGGTTATAATTAACACTTTAGCCTTAATGGATGGTAATAGGTTACTTTTCTTAGGTCGCACATTAACAGGGGCTTTTTATATTAAAGGCCTTACAAATTCCAAGGAATTATTTTTACAGTGTAAAATGCAGGCATTTTAATAAACGAATATACTGAGGAAGGAGGGCAAGTGGTCTCGTACCCTTAAAATAAATAATTCTACATGTCACTGTCTTCAATGAGTATAAATAATTCTACATTGTCTACTGTCTTCAATGTGTATAAATAAACCTACACTTGCTTAAATACAGGGCTTACCACATGGTTCCATTTCAGTAGCAAATGCTTTCATCATCTGCTAAGATGGAAAGTAGAAACATGTTCATTTTAAAAAGGTCCATCAGGGGATAAAGCATAATCCCAGCCCAAATGGGCAGAATTCTTAATATCATTTACACTTTTAGGAAAATTCACTTACCCTGAAAGCTTCTCCTTTGGGCTGAGCTGAAGATTTCTGAAGAGATCTTGGTTGGCCTTGGAAAGCAGGAGAAAAAATGCTGGGAGTCCTCTGTAGAACCTCGTTTCCAGCATTAAGTAAGGTCCTGGGATGTAAGTGTGAAAGCAAAATATCTTGGACCCCCTTAATCACTAAGTTAAAGGGAAAAGTCAAGCTGGGAACTGCTCAGGGCAAACCTGCCTCCCATTCGGTTCAAAGTCACCCCTTTGCTCACTGAGATAAATGCATATCTGACTGCCTCCTTTGGAGAGGCTAGTCAGAAACTCAAAAGAATGCAACCATGTGTCTCCTATCTACCAATGACCTGGAAGCCTGCTCCCTGCTTCGAGTTCTCCGGCCTTTCCAGATGAAACCAATGTTCATTTTACATATGCTGAATGATGCCTCATGTCTCCCTAAAATTTATAAAACCAAACTGTGCTCTGAACACCTTGGGCACATGACATCAGGACCTCCTGAGGCTGTCATGGGCATGCATCCTTAACCTTGGCAAATAAACTTTCTAAATTAACTGAGACCTGTCTCAGATTTTCAGCGTTCACATAAGTATGTCTAGATTATATATCTTCCATAAGAGAACACATACCTGGGGCTCAAAACTGACATGATGGTAATAATAAAATGATCATAGCTAGGAACAGTGACTGTTCCCTGATAGCCAACCATTGCAGTCAATTCCTCACTGTGTCAATGCAATTTACCTCTACATTTCTCTCAGCCTTTACTTCTGCATCTGTATAATTGGTATGAAAATAATGCATTTCCACAAGTCTACAGTGAAGATGGAATAAGGCTACAGATACTTGACAAAAGGTCACGCGTTACACAGTAGTGGCAATGCAGAATTAGATCCTTTTCTTTTCTACGGATATCTTTCAGTACGTGAATAATTGGCCCTAACCCAAAGATAGAACAGCCTTAAGAATCATTCACGAACAACTAAAATTCTAACACTTTTTAATAAAAGGCTATGAACAATCTGATTGTTTAAGCTCTTGATAAATATAATCAGCCGAATTACTAAATATGTTTTGGAGAGTTGGAGGAATTTCAGTGCAGTTGAGTAGGAGGATAGCAAGACACCAGTGACCTTGACGGTTTATCTGCAGAAGGACAGATATCAAGTGGTTAATTTGCAGCCCCATCTCTCTCTTCTTGTGCTCCAAGCCATACGGACCTTGTGTGCCTTGGTGGCAGACATATTTCCCTCATGTCATGTAAATAATATCTCAGTTCAAATTCATTATCTCAGGGAAAAGTGAACCATTGACCCCATTTCAGACAAAGCCAGATCCCTTTGATAACACTCTCTCATAGCATTTTGTATTTTCTTTCTTAGCACTTAGCATAGTTGATGAGTAAGATTTATTTCTGTAATTGTTTACTTAATGCCTGCCTCTTCTCCAGTGTAAGCCTGTAAAGGGTAGAAAATATGACTATTAAGCTCACTGTTGTATCAATCCAAGGTCTGGTGCATGGGAGAAGTTAAATAAATATTTGGTGCTTCAATGAAGAGAGAGGACTTAATGCCAAATCCTCTGAGACCAAAGCCAGTATTCCTTTTTACCACAGGAAATGATTCCGTATAAGTAAGTATGACATGGGGAGCCCATTAAAATAGTCCTAGGTCTTTCTCCAGTGCTCCAGAGACAGAAACTCCCAAGGATGAAGGAATCTGTATTTTCAGGTTGCAGCTAGTTCATGGATTAGCTGTAAGAGCCACTGCACTATACTCAACATGGATGAGCTGTAACCCCAAACGATATGCTTATAAAGACAGAATCCAACGCCTCGTGTTTTTCTTTCTACCCTCTGTTCAGCACTGGGAGAGAAAGCCTGCCAATCAGTCTCATATTGTATCAAGGAAGTAAAAATATCAAAAGCAACTCCCATGTCTTCACTTAAAGTAAGCGCTATGTAATCCTTTCCATTAACCATAAATCACATGCATTATTTAAAAATAAAACTTTAAGTCATATTGCTAAGTGAAAGACAGCAGTCTGAAAAAGCTACATACCATAGGATTCCAACTATAAGATATTTTGGAAAAGGCAAAACTATAGAGACAGTAAAAAGACAGTGGCTGCCAGAGATTTTAGGGAAGGGAGAAAAAGATGAATAGGTACACAGGGGATGTTTAGGGTGGTTAAATCATTCTGTATGAAACTATAATGAATATGTAGGGTAGGAAAAACTTCCTCTACCCTCTTAGTTTCTGTGGCTGGAATCTAAGAGTTAAACTTAAAAGGCTGGGCGCGGTGGCTCACACCTGAAATCCCAGCACTTTGGAAGGCCGAGTTGAGTGGATCACCTGAGGTCAGGAGTTTGAGACAATCCGGACCAACATGGTGAAACCTGTCTCTACTTAAAATACAAAAATTAGCCGGCATGGTGGTGTGCACCTATAATCCCAGCTATGCAGTAGGCTGAGGCAGGAGAATTTCTTGAACCTGGGAGGTGGAGGTTGCAGTGACTGAGATCGCGCCACTGCACTCCTGCCTGGGTGACAGAGTAAGACTCTGTCTCAGAAGAAAAAAAAAAACTGGAAAAAGATAGATTAATCAGAGAAGAGGCATACAAACTTTATTTTTTTTATTTTTATTTTTTTTGAGACAGAGTTTTGCTCTTGTTACCCAGGCTGGAGTGCAATGGCGCCATCTCAGCTCACTGCAACCTCCGCCTCCTGGGTTCAGGCAATTCTCCTGCCTCAGCCTCCCAAGTAGCTGGGATTACAGGCACATGCCACCATGCCCAGCTAATTTTTGTATTTTTAGTAGAGACAGGGTTTCACCATGTTGACCAGGATGGTCTCGATCTCTTGACCTCGTGATCCACCCGCCTCAACCTCCCAAAGTGCTGGGATTACAGGCTTGAGCCACCGCGCCCAGCCTACAAACTTTATTTTTAATTTTATGTACACAGGGATTTCTTAGAAGAGAACTGAAAACCCAAAGAGGTAGTTAGAATCTGGGGCTTATATACCATTTGATATGATTTGGCTGTGTCCCCACCCAAGTCTCGTCTTGAATTGTAGCTCCCATAATTCCCACATGTAGTGGGAGGGACCCAGTAGGAGATAACTGAATCCTAGGTTTCTCCCATATTGTTCTCATGGTAGTAAATAAGTCTCATGAGATCTGATGCTTTGTTCTCACTCTCTCTTTTTTTTGCCTGCCACCACGTAAGACATGTCCTTCACCTTCTGCCATGATTGTGAGGCCTCCCCAGCCACATGGAACTGAGTCCATTAAATTTCCTTTTCTTTATGAATCACCCAGTCTTGCATATGTTTTTATCAGCAGTGTGAAAAGGGACTAATGCACCATTTTAGCAAAAGATGGTAAAGACCTAACTTTTTAAAGACCTGACTAGATAAAAGAAAGGGGGAACTGTAGTTCCTAGGGGTGGTAAATTAGGAGAAAGTGACTAGGAATTACATGGTAGGTAAGGGTTGTTTACTGAGATTTGCTGCACAAACTCAAGTTCTCTCTGGTTGTAAGAATGGAGACTCATTTTTCTCTCCCTGGTATGAAAAGGGGAAATTTATGCCCTGCTTTTAGACAGAAAAGAGCAGTCAGAGAGCTCTTCCCGAGTCCACTGCTTCTAAACTGCCTTCAGCTCAAAATAATTCTTATGCCAAAGTAGCATATTTTTGGGTAGCATATCCCAATCCCTTTCAGTGGATACATGTTATGCTCTTGTCAAAACCATAGAACTATATAACACAAAGACTGAGCCCTCATGTAAACTCTGGATTATGGTTAACAATCATGTATCAATGTTGGTTCACTAATTTTAACAAATGTACCACATCGATGTAAGTTGTTTATCACAGGGGAAATTGTGGAGGGAAATTGAGGGGTAGGGATGGGGTAGGTGTAGAGAACTCTATGTAATATCTCTTCAATTTTTCTATAAATCTAAAACTGTATTTTTTAAGTCTAAAAATTCAAACGAATACACAAAAATGACTGTGGGAGTGGAGCACAACAGTGAGCATTACAACTCACATTTACTGAATGCTCACAGTAAGGGGAGCACCAAGCGAAAACTTTTCAAACATTGCCTCTTTTCACACTGATACTCTAAGGTCGTGCATTAGTTCATTTTCATGCTGCTCATAAAGACATACCTGAGAGTGGGCAACTTACAAAAGAAAGAGGTTTATTGTACTTACAGTTCCACATGCCTGGGAAACCACAAAATCATGGCAGAAGGCAAGGAGGAGGAAGTCACATCTTATGTGGATGGTAGACAAAGAGACAGCTTGTGCAGCAAGACTCCCATTTTTAAAATCATCAGATCTTGTAAGACCCATTCACTATCACAAGAACAGCAAGAGAAAAGACCCATCCCTATGATGCAATCATCACCCACTGGGTCCTTTCCACAACCAGTGGGAGTTAGGGAGCTACAATATGAGATTAAGATGGGGACACAGAACCAAACTGTATCACTCCACCCCTGGCCCCTCCCAAATCTCATGTCTTCACATTTCACAACCAATCATACCCTCCCAACAGTCCCTCAAAGTCTTAACTCATTTCAGCATTAACTCGAAAGTCCACAGTCCAACATTTTATTTGAGACAAGGCAAGTCCCTTCAGCCTATGAGCCTATAAAATCAAAAGTAAGTTAGCTACTTCCTAGATACAATGGGTGTACAAGTATTGGGTTAAATACAGCTGTTCCAAATGGGAGCAATTGGCCAAAACCAAGGGGCTATATATTTTAAGTCCGAAATCTAGAAGGGCAGTCAAATCTTAAACCTCCAAAATGATCTCCTTTTACTCCAGGTCTCACATCCAGGTCATGCTGATGCAAGAGGTGGGTTCCCGTGGTCTCAGGCAGCTCTGCCCCTGTGACTTTGCTGGGTACAGCCTCCCTCCTGGCTGCTTTCATGGACTGGCATTGAGTGTGTGCATTTTTTCCAGGTGCATGGTGCAAGCTGTCAGTGGATCTATCATTTCTGGGGTCTGGAGGACACTGGCCCTCTTCTCACAGCTTCACTAGTCAGTGCCCCAGTAGGGACTCTGTGTTGGGGATCGGACCCCACTTTTCCCTTCTGCACTTCCCTAGTAGAGGTTCTCCATGAGGGCCCCACCCATGCAGCAGACTCCTACCTGGGCATCCAGGCACTTCCATACATCTTCTGAAATCTAGGCAGAGGTTCCCAAACCCCAATTCTTGACTTCTGTGCACTGGCAGGCTCAACACCACATGGAAGCTGCCAAGGCTTACGCCTTGCACTCTCTGAAGCCACAACCCAAGCTCTATGTTGGCCCCTTTCAGCCACAGCTGAAGCAGCTGGGAGAGAAGACACTAAGTTTCTAGGCTGCACACAGCACGAGGACCCTGGGCTTGCCCCACGAAACCACTAGGGCTCCAAGCCTGTGATGGGAGGGGCTGCTGTGAAGACCTCTGACATGCCCTGGAGACATTTTTCCCATTGTCTTGGGGATTAACATTTAACTTCTCATTACTTATGCAAATTTCTGAAACCAGCTTGACTTTCTCCTCAGAAAATGAGATTTTCTTTTCTATGGCATTGTCAGGCTGCAAATTTTCTGAACCTTTATACTCTGCTTCCCGTATAAAACGAAATGCCTTTAACAGCACCCAAATTGCTTTTTGAATGCTTTGCTGCTTAGAAATTTCTTCTTCCAGATACCCTAAGTCATCTCTCTCAAGCTCAAAGTGCCACAAATCTCTGGGGCAGGGGCAAAACGCCACCAGTCTCTTTGCCAAAGCATAACAAGGGTCACCTTTGCTCTAGTTCCCAACAAGTTTCTCATTCCCATCTGAGGCCTCCTCAGCCTGGATTTCATTGTCCTTATCATTATCAGCATTTTGGTCAAAGCTATTCAACAAGTCTCTAGGAAGTTCCAAACTTTCCCACATTCTTGTCTTCTGAGCCCTACAAACTATTCCAACCTCTGCCTGTTACCCAGTTTCAAAGTCGCTTCCACATTTTCAGGTATCATTACAGCAGCACCCCAACTACCTGGTACCAGATTACTGTATTGGTTTATTCTCATGCTGCTGATAAAGACACACCCAAGAGTGGGTAATATACAAAAGAAAGAAGTTTATTGGACTTATAGTTCCATGTGGCCAGGGAGGTCACACAATTATGGTAGAAGTCAAAGATGAGACAGTCACAACTTATGTGGATGCAGCAGGCAAAGAAAGAGCTTATGCAGGAAGAGTCCCATTTTTAAAACTATCAGATCTCGTGAGACCCATTCACTATCAAAAGAAGAGCATAGGAAAGACCCACCCCCATGATTCAATCACCTCCCACAGGGTCCCTCCAACAACACATGGGAATTATGGGAGCTACAAGATGAGAGCTGGGTGGGGACGCGGAGCGAAACTATATCAGGTAGCGAATATAATCACATGCACTTGGGGGTTGAGGGAACTAAGAGTGAGAGCAATTAATTAGTGTGCCCAAGGGGGCACAGGCAGCAAGTGTCATCAGTTCCAAACTCAGGTCCACACATTTACCCACTGTGGGAAACTTCTGTTTATTCATAGTTCTGTGGGAAACTTGTTTATTCATAGTTGCTTTTGCCTATACACAAAGTAAGTGGGTTACTACTGAGTTTGATTGGTAACTATTAGAAAATAGGCAGATTAAGAGAAAAAGATTATCAATCAGTGGTTCCTGATGATAGGGACACACACAGGTAAAACTGATGGTAGAAAAGCGGGTCAGGTGGGCAATCGGATGAGTGCCTTGGCATAAAATTCTGTGGCAAATAAACAAATAATGATAACATTGATGTATAAACTTAAATGACAGTGCTTCACTTTAAAACAAGACTATTAAGAACAAAAAAATATTGCCCAAAAAAAAGGGAGGAGAGAGAGAAAGAGATTGGAAATGGTCCCACATTAAAAGAGAGATATATGAGTCATCAGCCTAATGCAATATGTGAGCCTCATATGGGTCTTGATGTTATAGGTTTTGGCTTTTAGGTCTGTGCACCTGATGCACAGTAAGCCACATGCATCAGCACTCAGGAACAGAGAAAAGTTTGTTCAATTTGACCAAAGCAAGAGGGCAGGATGTTTTAGAAATGTCTTTGATAGTGAAGTGCCAGGCTTGCCCTGACATCAGATGGTCACAGCAGTCTGGACCACACAACATGTATCTCCTTGGATTCAAAAGTTTACCTGTGGCTTGGTGCAGTGGCTCACACCTGTAATACCAGCACTTTGGGAAGCCAAGGCCAGAGGATTGCTTGAGGCCGGTAATTCAAGGCCAGCCTGGGCAACATAATGGGACCCCCATCTCTACAAAAAAATTTAAAAATTAGCCAGATGTGGTAGTGTGCACTATGGTCCATGCTACTAGAAGGCTGAGGTGGGAGGATCCCCTGAGCCCAAGAGGTGGGCTATGAGCCATAAGCTGTAATTGCACCAGTGCATTCCAGCCTGGGTAACAAAGAGAGACACTGTCTCAAAAAAAAAGTTTAGTTGTGTGTTATATATCATACATGTGAATAAATACGCAGCATCTTCTTTCTAGAGGTGGCAAACAGTGAATATGCTTACCTGTTATCCTCTTTCCCTCAAGGGAGTCTCTCACTTCTAGGAAGAAAAATTGCACAGACAAGTGAAAAGAGTGTTTCGACTTTGGCCGATTTATTCAGCCAGCCGTTCACTCATTCTTTGGAAATGATGCTTGTCATTTACCTGTACTGGTTTTGGCTTTTGGTATTCAAAACACTCCAAATGCTTGCATTCAGGATTTCACTAAGCCCAGTGATTTAAAATTCTAAAGGTCAGGAAGTATAGCACTGTGTACTTAAACAATGACCCTGCGTGGTACAAAAATGAAATATTGATTAAGCAAATTGACAAATGCATATTATCTTTGATGCCATTGCAGAGTGTTGAACTGAATTCCAGTCTGAAGAGTTCCAGCCGTCTGTTCACAAACTATTTAATGTTAGATAAATTATTAATGTCTATTAGCCTTTTTATAAAATAAGGGATGTAGATTAGGTGACTGTTGATGATTATTCAAAATCTCAGAGGCAATTACCCTAATAACCCTACAAATTACAACTCTTTGATTTTCTGTGGGATGAGAATTTGATACATGATAATAAGTCTCCAAGAGGCTACTTCCACCTTGCATTCCAATATGCTATTGATAGAGAGACAGGAGCCAGCCAAGGATCCACAGCAAAACCCCACCTCCAACCATAAAACAGCCTGAAGCCTGAAAAACCGGACTGCTGGCCCCGATGAGGCCCGCCCCTTCCCGGCTGATTCTGAATTATGCCCACCTGCGCACTGGTGGGACGGGGTGGAGCTTTGGGAAGTTCTTACTGTTTGCAGTGCAGCTGCAGCGCGGAAAAATCCCTGGGAGGTGACCTGGGATTCAATCTGTGAGGCAGGAGACCTGCTAGCAGGACTTTCTCTCGCTTTGCTGAGAGTTCCCTTTTTTTAATCTTTTCACCCAATAAACCCAGCCCTACTCACCCTACGATGCATCTGCATGCCTACATTTTCCAGGTTGCATGACAAGGACCCGACTGTTTTCCTACAACACTATTACATATCTTGGGAACTTTATCTGAAAAATGGCCATTTGCACAGGACATTCACTTCCTGAGGGCAGGTCCATCTGGGAGACCAAATTGCAGATCAGTGGTTACTTAATGAGCTTAAGATCAGAACATATGACACTGTGCTTCTGAAAACCTGCTTTCTTCAAATCAGGATAGCTTATTAGACTTCAGCCATTACAGAAAGACATCAATTTTGATATTCAACATTAATCATGAAAAATCACAGCATTCTCCCTCTTCTGTGTAAGACAAGAAAATGCCTTTAACTCTCATTTTAAACTGTAGGGGAGGGAAAATAATTTTCTTTCTAACTTTCAGAGTTCTTAGTTGAGATGGACCCCTGTAACAGAAGGCACATTAACAAGAGAAAAGCAAACAGAAGTTTAATAACATATAAACCTGATGTATACTAGGAGATACCCAAAGAAATAAGCAAATCTCCAAGAGGCGGCTTGGAATTCAGGCTTCTGTACCATCTTCTGCTCCAACAAAGAAAGAAGGGTGTTGGGAAGGCCAGTAAGAGAGAGGCGACCAGAAGAAGCACAGTAAATAAGAGTTAAGCTTGTTATGCAGATGTAGGTGGGTGAGACTCTAGTAATTCAATCATCCTTCCCTTCTTGGTACAGAGAGGGAGACATACTTACAAATGGATAGATTTTCTTTATAGATGGAAGTTTCCCTTACAAAAGAGAAATTTTTATGTTTTCCAAACTTCTCTTGTGTCCACAGTGTCTAAAAATAATCAGTTCAAAGTAATCTTTATGCCAAAGAGGCATATTTTAGGGTAGCATATTCTCATCTCATACACCGCTCTGTATAGACCATGACCCTACAGCTATGACATTCCCTCAACTCTTTTAGAAATAATCGGATAATAACTTCTCTTAGATGACTTACTTTCTCTTATCTGTAGCAGACACCTGTGGTATCTCAACCACATTCCTTGGCCACCAGATTTCAGCACAGCTGTGAAAGACAAGTCTGTGCAAGTCACCAGCATCCCACCTCAAGCCGTGCTGTGGCATCTCACAATCTGGACTTTCTCTGAAGTCACTCAAAGCAACTCAGCCCACCTCTCCCCTACACATGCACACTTGGAAGTGCCCGGTGCTAAAGTGCCTCTAGCAAAATCCACAATCAATGGAAGACAGATATTAATTAGATGGATGTCCCGGTCTCCCTGTCCTTCCCTGAAACATCTCAGAGGGATTCTAAAATTTCTTAGAAGCTCTTCAACAGAATAGAGCTCCACTGTCCACAGGGGTAGCAAGCTCAGTAACTCACGGTTTTTCCCACTTAGTGTCTCATGCCTCTATTCCTTCACTTCTGCTTCCTGGGACTCACTCCCGAAGAAACGACCTGAGCCCACATATTTGTCTCAGGCCCTGCTTTCAGGGAAGCTCAAATGAGGACACTTTTGTTGAAGACAACTGTAAGATATTTCAGTTGCATGGACAACACACTCTAAGTTGATGTTTCCCTTAAGAGCGAGAAATAAAAATCAAATCCTGAGCCACCCAAACAGCTGAAGAGACCCCTCTCGTGGCAAAGGATACCACAGAGAAACCTTGAAAACTGAGCTCCGGGCCATGATGACATAGAAGATTGAACATGCATCGCTCACCTACCACTAATAGCCATTAGGCTTTCTTTCTTTCTTTCTTTCTTTCTTTCTTTTTTTTGAGATGGAGTCTTGTTCTTGTTGCCCAGGTTGGAGTGCAGTGGCATGATGTCGGCTCACTGCAGCCTCCGCCTCCGGCTTCAAGCAATTCTCCTGCCTCAGCCTCTTGAGTAGCTAGGATTATAGGCACACACCACCATGCCCGGCATTTTTGTACTTTCAGTAAAGATGGAGTTTCGCCATGTTGGCCAGTCTGGTCTTGAACTCCTGACCTCAGGTCATCCACCTGCCTCAGCCTCCCAAGCTTCTGGGATTACAGACGTGAGCCACTGCTCCTGGCCTAGGCTTTCTTTCTTAAGGGTTAAACAGAAACCAGCCCTTAGGAAAAACTGGCTCCACCACCGACTTCCACCAATTTTGTGACTGTTCCTCCTTTTGCAGTTTTGACAAAACAACCAATCAGCTTTCCTTCCTGACAGGAGACCACAGAACATGAAATGGCTCTGGCAAGTTTATAGAGGAGGCATACTCAGTGTTTTTGTGTTCCCTGCTTCACCTTTTGAGACAGAAGGCTGAAAACTCCACCCTCAGATGATGCTGACACTACCGTATTTTTAACATGAGACCAGTGGGCTGGCATGAAGCTCAACTGTGCATGTGCGCGTTTCTCCTTTCACATATCTGTGACTTATCCTACAGCTTATTAAATAAGTATATCCAGGCCAGGCTCATGCTCATCTCCTTTCATATATTTGTGACTTTTCCTACAGCTTATTAAATAAGTATATCCAGGCCAAGTGCAGTGGCTCAAGTGCTGGTAATCCCAGCACTGTGGGAGTCTGAGAAAGATGGATCATTTGAGGCCAGCAGTTTGAGACCAGCCTGGCCAACATGGTGAAACCCCGTCTCTAATAAAAATATAAAAATTAACTGGGTATGGTGGTACATGTCTGTAATTCCAGCTACTTGTGAGGCTGTGGCAGGAGAATCACTTGAGCCCAAGAGACAGAGGTTTCAGTGAGCTGAAATAGAGCCACTGAACTGCAGCTTGGGCAACGGAGTGAGTCTCTGCCTTAAAAACAAACAATTGGGAGGCCAAGGCAGGTGGATCACTTGAGGTCAGGAGTTTGAGACCAGCCTGGCCAACATGGTGAAACCCATCTCTATTAAAAATGCAAAAATAATCCAGGCATGGTGGTGGGTGCTTATAATTCCAGCTACTTGGGAGACTGAGGCAGGAGAATCACTTGAACCCAGGAGGCGGAGGTTGCAGTGAGCTGAGATCGCGTCACTCCACTCCAGCCTGGGTGACAGAGCAAGACGTCATCTAAACAAACAAACAAACAAACAAACAAACAAACAAAACCATATATTCAGCCACCCATTCAGCATAAATTCCTGTCTTATTCTTCCCTCCCTCCAAGTGCTTGTTTCTAGCTTCTTGCTGGAGGCTACACTTCCTACCCTGCCAGAGTGGCCACCTGAGAGCTGCAATTCTTTATAAAAAACAAAGTTCACCTTACCATATTTAGGAACCTCATCATTTTTGAGTTGACAAGAGAAACATTTTATTAATCCTTCCCCCACAGTTGGAAATAGCCTCCAATGTAGTATATACATTCCGATTACGCAACCACAAGTATTTCAGGCATTTTAAGCAGCATCTCATTATCTTACTACCTACAGCACTATATAATTTCAATAAAATGGTCAGTGGTTAAATTGCTGAAACCTAAAACTCGAATACAAGGCAATCTTTCCATGTACCTAAGAAGAAATCTGTGGCCATAATTTCAACATGAATGCCAAAATTCTATACATTCTTTTGTTGCTACAGACTGTTATAATATATAATACGAGGCTGGGTACAGTGGCTCACACCTGTAATCCTAGCACTTTGGGAGGCTGAAGCAGGTAGATCACTTGAGGTCAGGAGTTCAACACTAGCCTGGCCTACATGGGAACCCTGTCTCTACAAAAAATACAAAAATTAGACAGGCATGATAGTGCATACCTATAATCCCAGCTACTTGGGAGGCTGTGGCAGAAGAATCATTTGAACCCAGCAAGCAGAGGCTGCAGTGAGCCAAGATTGTGCCACTGCACTCTGGCCTGGGCAACGGAGCAAGACCCTGTTTCAAATAAATTAAAAAATAATATATATGTTATTTTTTATTATGTATTTATATATATATAATATGCATAATAAAATCTATTATGAAAAGTAAGAAGACTGCTAAGATTTCAAGCTGTTTCAATAGGATTTCTATATTGAAAAATCAGTACTAATTTTCAAATGTAAGAATTTAAATATCATAATGAGCAACTGTTTCAAGGAAAATTGAAAAGAGATAACAGAACCTGGTAAAATATTTACAACAAATATCTTTTTAAATTTTTGAACTTTAAATTACAACCAATGAAGTAAAACCAGCTCTATTTTAATACAAAATCATTTTAAAATATGTATTTGTTGAATTGTTTATTTTTAGAATAATGCCAATTAGACGTTTCCTCCTGTGGTCTAATAGAGGAGGTTTGTTAATGGGAGAAGGAACTTCTTTTGTCTGCTGGAGTCAACACAGTTCTTCCAAGATGGAGAATTTGACACATTCTGAAGTTAATATTGGCTAAAAGAGTTACAATAATTGGCCTTCTGATAATACCTGCTTGAGTCTTCTGGAGTCACTAAATCATTTTTCTTCATTTTCATTTTCTTAGAATATAAACTAGCTGACTTGGAGTCAGCTGTTCAATTCACTTTGATTTTAAGACTTAATACTTCCCCTTACATTTATAGACTCTTTTTTTTTTTTTTTTTTTGCCAATCAATGAGAGCTTGTAAGGTTGCTGAGGTTGGTTGGCCTTGAACTCTTGGCCTTGCCTTCGCAAGCGCCACGACATCCGGCCGGAGCCACTTTGGGCCCCATTAATAGACTCTTAAAGCTGTTACTGCTTAGAAATGGTTTGGGTATGAATAGGCATATTGTTCTTGAAGTTAAACTTGTTTTTAAAGCAAGTCAAAGACTTTTTGCAATTAAAATTTTTGAATCTTTTTGAAATATAAAGTAAGACTTAAAGGAGTAAATGTATGTATATTCATTAAATTCAAAAACAAATTTCCATCTACAAAACCAGAATTCTCTCAAAAGTTCTTAAGGTAAATTTATTTATTACTTTGCTTTCATTGGATTTTTTTTTCTTCATGAATTGTCTTACCTTTAAAGAAACAACTTTTTACAAAATACTAATAGTGCCTCACATTTGCATGGCACTTTCGTTTTAGTTTTCTTTTTTGAGATGGAGTCTCATTCTGTAAACCAGGCTGGAGTGCAGTGGCATCGTCTTACCTCACTGCAACCTCCACCTCCAGGGTTCAAGCGATTCTTCTGCCTCAAACTCCCAAGTAGCTGGAACTACAAGCACGCACCACCACGCCTGGCTAATTTTTGTGTTTTTAGTAGAGACGGGGTTTTACCATATTGGCCAGGCTGATCTTGAACTCCTGAGCTCGTATCCACCCATCTTTGCCTCCCAAAGTTCTGGGATTATAGGCATGAGCCACCGCGCCTGGCCACATGACACTTTCAAGTACTGAAATGACTTTAACTTAAAAATTTTTTAACTGAGGCTTCAAAAAACTTTGTCAGACAATGATAATACCCTATTTTACTGAGGAAACAGGTAACACTGCTAGTAACTGACAATGTCAGCATTCAAATCTATGTCTTCCAGCTCCAGGTGTAACAATAAACCCATTTGTCCCACAAGTACTAACATTTCCAAAAAGAATTCTGTAAAAATCACTTCAAGCATTCCACAAAGTGAAATAGAAGCACAATTCTTAGCCGTGGTATTCAGAGTGTCTCCCGCATGGAATGAACATGAGTAGGTAGTTTACCAGAGAACACCAGCTCATCTAGAAGAGCCGATGGTCACCTCCCAGGTTTCGGACTCAAGGAGGCATGGCTTCATTGAGCCTGCAAGACATGATATGACAGCTTTAAAGGATTCATTTTGATCTATCCAATCATTGATTTGTTAAGTAAAAAAATCTCTCTTAAGTACAACTTGACATAATAGACTGTAAAACTTCTGTGGGGCCTCTTGTGGTTTATCACATTAATGACATTCTGCATTCATTTGATAGACAAGAGAAAATCTTAGAGACATGCTAATGTTCAGGAAAGAAGTGACCATTGATCACTGACATGAGATGGTAGGGCATTAACCATGTAGTCCTTACCAAATGTCCCCTGTGGTTTCACCTGAATAATCCATGAACTGCTTCTGTGTGTTAATCTTAACTTTGCTATCTGTATTAGAGTTCTCCACAAAGAGGCAGAACCAATAGGCAGGAGATAGATAGATAGATAGATAGATAGATAGATAGATAGATAGATAGATAGATAGATAGATAGATAGACAGACAGATAATAGGTAGGTAGGTAGGTAGGTAGGTAGGTAGATAGATAGCAGGAAAACAGTCTCATCCCAGACCCCAAGAGTGGGTTCTTGGATCTCACACAGGAAATAATTCAGGGTGAGTCACAGAGTACAGTGAAATTAAGATCGTTTATTAGAGTCTACTTTTATTACAGAGTAGGGCATCCTCAGAAAGCAAGAGGAGGAACGCCCCTGCATCAAACATAATGCTTGCTTACATCTGATATTAGGACTAAGAATAATCTGCTTTTTTATTATACAAAGGCTTGTGATTAGCTTGTAACAGTCTATTAGTATTGTTCTTCTCTTGTTTAGCTATTGATTTCAGCAAGAATTCATGGGTATACTGTTATCGTTAAAGTGAAACCTATTCCTAAACAAAGAATGCTTTTTGTTTGGTTGCCCAAGCTGGAGTGCAGTGGCACAATCGTGGCGCGCTGCAGCCTGGACCTTCCCAGGCTCAAGTGATCCTCCCACCTCATCCTCCTGAGTGCCACCATCTCTGGCTAATTTTTATATTTGTTTTAAAAAAGATGGTGTTTTTCCCATGCTTCCCAGTCTGGTCTTGAACTCCTGGGCTGAAGTGATCCACCTGCCTCAGCCTTCCAAAGTGCTGGGATTATAGGCATGCATCACCTTGCCTGGCCTGTTCTTAAGATAGCAGTACATCAGAGCATTTCCTTAAGTTCTGGGTCTCATTTAGGTAGCATAATTAACTTGTTCCCTCAGCCATAAACATCTTGTGATCAAGAGTGCGTAACTTCCTGGGAATGTAACCCTGCAGGTCTCACTTTATTTGGCCTTTATTCAAGATGGAGTCACTCTGGTTTGGATGCCTCTGACAGATGATAGATAAATTAGATTAGATAGATGACTGAAGATAGATAGATAGATAGATAGATAGATAGATAGATAGATAGATAGATAGATGACAGGAAATTTATAGGGGGGGAAATTTATTGGCTCACATGATCATAAAAGCTGAGAAATCTCACCTTAGGCTGTCTGCAAGCTGGAGAACCAGGAGAGCTGATAGCATGTGTCAGCCCAAGTCAGAAAGCCTCAGAACCAAGGAAGCTGATGATGTAACTCTCAGTCTGAGTACCCAGGGGGCTGTTCGTGTAAGTCCTGGAGTCCAAATTCTGGAGAACCTGGCATTCTGATATCCAAGGGCAGAAGTAGAGGGTGTTCCAGCTCCAGAAGAGACAGAAATCAAATTCACCTTTTCTCTGCCTTTTTGTTCTATCTGGGCCCCCAATTGCTTGGATGGTGCTGATTGATGTGTGGGTGGATCTTCCCCATTAGTCCATCTACTGACACATCACAATCTCCTGTAGAAACACCCTCACAGACAACACCCAGACATAATGCCTTACCATTTATTATGTAGGTATCAGTTAGTCCAGTCAAGTTGACACCTAAAATAAACCATCACACGATGTTTCTGTCTTAATGGCAGTTATATTTTGAGGAAGTGGGTCCCTATCCCTCATATAAAATATATGGTACTGTGTGACTTAGTAAAGTAACAAATGACTTAAAATAACTTAAGACCTATGGAAAATTATTAAAAGCATTAACACTGATGTTACAGAAAAGTAACATCACAAAGTCCAGGACAATTTCTCAATAGCAAAGAAATAAAAACAAAGTATTGTTAAATGAATCTTGACTGAAGGTAGGGAAATGCCTCCTAAAGCCTTGTCTTTGGTTGAAATTGTATTGAATGCCTTCTCCCACCACTTTTAAGCCTTTGATCAAGACTTTCTCTTTCATGATGCTATGATTAACTTTTCCAAATGAAGCTTCTTCTTCATCCAGCACTCTTCTTTATAAACTCATTTAAAAAAAAAATTCCAAAAATAAATGCCATCTCTCTCCTTTAATAATGCATTCAATTGTTTAAATATTTTAAACATTTGGCATTTCTTTAAAACTCTAGTTGTTGTTCCTTTTCCCTTTCTTTCCTTCCTGAACAATTTAATCATAAATCCAACAAGTAGGGCACAGTAGAGTAGGCAAACACACAAGCAGGGGTGAAGGTAGAGGGAGTGGAATGGCCCAGCTCAGAGTATCAGAAACTGAGGGGAGTGACAAGGACATCCATGAAAGAAGACTACCTAGAGTGGGATGTCAGAGCCTAGAAGAGTAGGAAGCCATCTTCATGGAGGGATGGTCTGGCACAGGCCAGCAGAGCCTATGCAGAATGAGACCTCACCCATGCAGGAGAGTAGAGTGGTGATGGAAACTTAGTCACATATAGTGGCCTGTTGGAGGGAAACAGGTGTGATCAAATAAATATTCAGTATAATTGGAGAATCAGATTTCTCACTGTCAGAGAAGAAAACTACAAATATTGAAACAAAAAAAATAGAATGAACTCAATGGTGTTGAACTGAAATGAAAGGAATTCGTATGAATTTATAAATGTAGACATATAAGTAATAGAAATATGGGTATATGTGTACATATTATTATATATTCCTTAGTTTTTGTTCTCTGAAACAGTCTGGAGGCAGTGACACCCCAAAAGCAATGAGAACATTTAGCACCCAAATCTTGGCTTCTAAATACTATTCTCATGAAAAAGAAACAGGAGTCTTTAGCAAAATGACCAATTCCCGATGGAAAAGAAAAAGAACAAAATGAGCCTAGAATGTTTTGCTGTACCCGAAAGTCAGGAAATGCTTAAATAATAATATAGAAATGTCAAAAGATTATAAAAGTAATTCTCCCACGGCAACAATTTGAACATCAAAATAAATAATGATAGTAGATTTTAGTCCATTAAACAAGTAGACCACAAATCTATCAAGATATAAGGAAAGAGGCCAGGTATGGTGGCCTATCATCCCCACCACTTTGGGAGGCCAAGGCAGATGGATCACCTGAGGTAAGGAGTTCATGACAAGCCTGGCCAACATGGTGAAACCCTGTCTCTACTAAAAATACAAAAATTAACTGGGCGTGGTGATGTGTGTCTTTAATCCCAGCTACTCAGAAGGCTGAGGCAGGAGAATTGCTTGAATCCAGGAGGCAGAGGTTGCAGTGAGCTGTGATCGCACCATTGCACTCCAGCCTGGGCAACAAGAGCGAAACTCTGTCTCAATAAAAAGAGAAAGAAGAAAGAAAATATGTATAGGAAGAAATGAATAACAACAAAGTTTGAAGAGGAATGAGATATTTGCAGAGTTTTATAGTTCTTCACCATAAAATACTTATTATTTCTTAAAGAAGAAAGAGTAAATGACTGTGAAGAAACCTGGCAATTGCCACCTTAACCCAGTTATCACAGTGACATCATCAGTAGTTGAACAAGTCACAGTCATGTATGACAGACAGCATGCAGTAAGAAAGCAGCATCATTGCTGTGATACCCCTGCCAAAGATGCATGGATTTCATCATGAGATAAAATTAGTCAAATCCATACTGAGAGATAGTCCACAAAACACCTGCCCCAAGAGTTTCAAAATGGTCAAATTTATGAAATTCAAAAAAAAATGTAAACTTTCCAAAGCCTACAAATGCTTAAAAGACAGGGCAGTAAAATGCAGCCCATGATTCTAAACTGGATCCTCCTTCTATAAAGGATATAACTGTGCCAACTGGCAAACTTGATGTTTACAATATCAAGGTTAATTTCCAGTTAATGTCCTGATTTCAATGGTCGTATTTGGTTATATGATAGTGTCTTCATTTGTAATCTACCGAGGTATTCTGGGGTCATAAGGCATTATGTTGGCAATTTGCTTTCAAATGGATGAGGAGAGGGAGCAAAAATTCTTTGTATTTTACTTCCAACTTCCTTGCAATTTTATTCTTGTTTCAAAAAATGTTAAGCTTGATGAATTATTGTAAATATTTGGTATATATTATTAAATGTATATGTCATTAAATTTTCATAAAATAAAATGAATATATATAACCTGTAAGAGTTGCACTCCATACGTTAAATGATATTCTTATTGTAAACCCTATACAGAGTGTAGATTAAAACAAACTGATTAATTTATCATACTATAGAAATAAATCAAATGGAGAGTAATTGAACAAATTAAATTGGACTCAGCTACTATCCATTCCCCAATCCACATTCAAGCAGAAGCAGAAGTAAGAGAAATCATTTGGTAAACTACCATTCTATTTAGCTTCATAGAATAGCAAAATGACATCTGTTAAGTTCCTTGTTTTGCCCTTTCTGGGAATTTCCACACAAATTTGACTATGAAACAAGCTGGTCTCACATCAAATCTAAAGGAAGAAGGAAATGATTTTATTCCTGAAAACAATACAATCCCTTTTCTTTCCTTTGTTCAATGTGATTTAAACATGTGTATAAATATTTTAAAATATTTGATTTAATAATTGAATTTTACTTGTAGCATTTGTATACTAGTAAGTGATAACTGGTAAAAATAAGGTTGCAGATTGTCATTTTGGCTTGCCAAGGTTGAAACAGATGTTCTAGAATGGTGTTTCCTCCCCCAAATAGTCCTGATTATACAAATGTTATTTCAGTCCATATGTAATTACAATTCACCATTTTTTCAATTGCTTTTTCTTAAGCAATTATAATTAACAGGCACCATGTTCTGTTTATAAGAGGCAATGTCATGCAGTGAAAAGAAGAATCGATAAGAAATAGGAGCCAACTCTGCCACATCTAATGGTGACTTTGGATGAAAACTTAACCTCAGTATGTATCGGTTTCTGCTTATATAAATTACAGTACCAAGCAAGACAATTCCTAACGTTTCATTGAATTTGTCTTAGGTCTTCATCTGCATTCAAACTACTGTCTTAATTACATTGCAATGACCACTTTAATTTCCTTTTACTTTTCCATAATGCCTAGTTTTTTTTGTTTGCTTGTTTGCTTTTCACATGGCCTCACAACTTGTCAACAAGCTCAGTAACTTGTCATAAATTTGTAGAAGTTTTCTATAAAATAGTACAAAACTTATTTACTATAAGCAAACATGTTATTTCTGTGTTGTTTCAATTCATGCTTCCAATTTTGAACTTGCTTTAAAAATGCGTTTTTAGTGGGATAAAAGCCTGCTACATGTCAACCATCTCTGTGTTTGTCTTCTGATATGCACACCTGAGGACCAACCCTGGTAGTATAAATTATATTAAAAATCCAGGCTATTTATAGGATACCAGTGAATTAGTAAATATAGAACTGTATGTACTGTAGAAGCAGTAATAGAATCTATAAAATGCAGAATTTCTATAAAACATACAGTTGTTAATTCAAGATACTCCTAGGTTATTTTGCTCATGAAGGCTTTTCTTAGAAATTAATAAAGATGTAAGTACCAATTTAGAACAAATGAGCAATGAATTTGGTTATAATTCTTTAAAACTTTAATGTTTCTTAGTATGTATAATTTAATTTATGCCCATTGTTTCATTATGTGAATTATTTGCAGAATATAGGCTTTTAACAATGTGGTAAGATGCTAGGTAATATAATTCATTCCTCATAAGGTAACTTACTCAGGGATGGAATGTTGAAATGAAGAACTCTTTGGTAACATCAGATTCAATATTATTTTTTGTAATTAGGTATTTACTCTTTTATAAAAAGTCCACTTAATACAAATGAATTTTTAAAAATTCAACATCCCATAAATCCCAAGAGTTCTCTATAGGCATTAAACTGACACCAGCACAAACACACTGGTAAAAATTTCTTTTTTTTTTTTTTTTTTTTTTTTTGAGGCAGGTTCTTACTCTGTCATCCAGGCTGGAAGGCAGAGTAGTGTCATGTCAACTCACTGCAGCCTCAACCTCCCAGGATCAAATCAATCCTCCTACCTCAGTCTCCTGAGTAACTGGGACCACAGGTGCAGGCCACCACCCCTGACAAATTTTCTTTTTTTTTTTTGAGATGGAGTTTTGCTGTTGTTACCCAGACTGGAGTGCAATGGCACGATCTCAGCTCACCGCAACCTCCGCCTCCTGGGTTCAAGCAATTCTCCTGCCTCAGCCTTCCGAGTAGCTGGGACTACAGGCACGCACCAGCATGCCCAGAGAATTTTCGTATTTTTAGTAGAGACGGGGTTTCATCTTATTGACCAGGATGGTCTCAATCTCTTGACCTCGTGATCCACCCGCCTTGGCCTCCCAAAGTGCTGGAATTATAAGCATGAGCCACCGTGCCCAGCTGACAAATTTTTTTAATATTTGCAGAGATGGGATTTCACCATGTTGCCCAGGCTGGTTTTGAACACCTGGGATCAAGTAGTCCACCTGCCTCAGCTTCCCAAAGTGCTGAGATTACAAGCATGTGCCACCACACCCAGCCTACATTTTCAATGATAAAGATAATTCATATGGACTGTCATGTGCAGCAGTGGGCATCTGTAGTCCCAGCTACTTGGGAGTCTGAGGTGGGAGGTTCACATCAGCCTAGAAGTTTGAGGCCAGCCTGGGAAACATTGTGAGGCCCCATCTCTAATATAAATAAAGAAATTGCATAAAGAAATTGCTTTCACAATTTAAGACACAGTAGTACAAGAGTTCTTCTCAGACAGTGTGGTTTAATAAAAAGGAAAACACTACAAAAGAACCATCATAAATAATTTTTAAGAACTTGAGAAATTTACTCCTATCAATTCATCTCAGATTACAGTCAAAATATTCATCAGAATGTAATAAGCCATGTTATCAAATAATAAACTTTTATTCTCTAGGAGATAACATTCAAGCTACTTATACAGAATTCTAATTGTTGTTTGCATGCAGCAAAACTACGTGTACAAATAATATATTTAATTTACTAAAATAAAACCCTCAAAATTACAAGAAATCAGATGTAATAAAAAGATATTCACATTTTCTAGTTGCTATGGGATGGGTTAGGAATTGACAAGAAGAAATAAATCAAGATAGTAAACTTTGTAATGAATAACAGAAGGTAATTTAACCTCTCCATGGGGGAGTTCTTGTTCCCCAGAACCGCTAAGAATTTTACACCTTGGATACTAACACTCAGCAAAGTACTCCCAGTGCTATAAGTAACATTTTCATTTTTCAGAGGAAAAAAAACAAGATACAGAATAGTTAATGAAGAATATTCATGCATTAATTTACCATAACTGTAGGGTTGTTAGGGTTTTTCTGGGGGAAAGAAGAGATCCATTTTTCCCTGTGCCAATTTTGGAATAGGAATTAACTGAAGAGTTTAAGGCCCCGGGAAGGGGCTTGGATAGTTTTAAATATTTGAAATCTCTAGGAAACCATACAAATGTAGACACTGCCTATAAACCCCAGACATAATTAGCAAAAAGCATGGAATGAGAAATGACACAATCTTGCATACTTGGCTTGGGAGGGAGTTCATTCCTGCCTCTTCATGTCTGTAACTGCAGCAACAAGCACAGGGCCCAGCACCTAAGAGGTGCTCTCTAAATATTGGTTGAATCGATAAATTAATGAAGCTTAATCTCAAATGTACAGTCTATTCATTTGAAAAATCAGAAAAGAACTCCCTGTTCAGTGTCTGACTCAGTGCTTGATGTTCATCCTCAAGCTTTGTGCTTCTCTGGATTTTCCTAAACTCCTCTGTCCCTACTGGCCATACAACCACAACATGACCAAGATGTACATTTCAGCGTTTGACCATTTAGGGTGAAATCTGACAGTTTAATTTTCCTTGCCCTTTGGGAACCCAATTTAAAATATTTGTAATCTTTGTGCTCTCCAAACAACATATTTTAGTTCACACTTAATAAAATGTGCTAAAGATTCTATTTATGTACGATTCATAATGCTAATGAATTCATCAATCCCATTATCGCACATCATTCTGTAAATGTCAAACAGGATGTAACTGACAAGGTCATTGCCATTAAATATAAGTGCATAGATGTACATATTTGACCTTGATGAGGGTCATCAATGGCCAACCTTTGATGTTCTAAGTTTCTGCTACTTGAGTGTCAATAATTGTATATAATTTTCACATTATTCTGTGACTACATGTCAAAATTCCCAAGCATCTATGCATATTTTTATATAATTAAATGTGCTTCGGCCAGCGGTGGTGGCTCATGCCTGTAATCCTAGCACTTTGGAAGGCCGAAGTGGGCGGATCATAAGGTCAGGAGTTCAAGACCATCCTGGCTAACATGATAAAACCCTGTCTCTACTAAAAATATAAAAAATTAACCGGGCATGGTGGCACATGCCTGTAGTCCCAGCTACTTGGGAGGCTAAGGAGGACAATCACTTGAACCCGGGAGGCAGAGGTTGCAGTGAGCCAAGATTGCACCACTGCACTTCAGCCTGAGCCACAGAGTGAGACTCTGTCTCAAAAAAATAAAATAAAATAAAGAAATTAAGAAATAAATACTCATTTACAAAGCATCCTTTACTACTTTCTAAATAAGTACCCTCTTTTGGAAGGGATTAAATCCTTTTAACATTTTTTTTCAATATTTATTGCCATTTGGGACCAATGGGTGCTTTCATGGGGTCTTAGCTGAGGTTTCCTAGAGGCTGAACCTGAGATAGTGATTCTTATGCAAGTGGTTTTTTGAGGGAGTGTTTCAGAAGAAACTAGTAAGAAGGTAAGGAGAGCAGAAAAGGGCAGGATCAGCAGCAAATGAAAGTTGTGGTTTCAGTGGAGGTCTGGCCTCAGCCTGATGTCATAGACATTTAGGAACAAGAGTGACACCAGGAAAATTGTCCCAACTTGAGGCAAAAAAGCAGGATTTTCACACCAATCAATTAACTGGATGTGTGCTGCCCATGGCTGGGGTGAAGACATACCACCCCAGGCAACTTACAGTGAGGTGGCCCGGGTCTACTGAGGACAATTCTCCATCAAATGGGGTAACTGTGGGCTTTTAGCAGCCAACACTCAGGACACAGGAAGGTGGGTGCGCAGGCCTACTAGCAGGTTCTTTTCTGATGTTTTATTCTACCAGAAGAACAATGGAACTGTCTATGGATTGCTGGTCTAGTTTTATTGTCTTAGTAATATAGGTATTCAGGCCAGGCACGGTGGTTCACACCTCTAATCCCAGCACTTTGGGAGGCCAAGGTTGGCGGATCACAAGGTCAGGAGATCAAGATCATCCTGGCTAACATGGTGAAACCTCATCTCTACTAAAAATACAAAAAATTATCTGGGTGTGGTGGTGGGCACCTGTAGTCCCAGCTACTCGGGAGGCTGAGGCAGGAGAATTGCTTGAACTCAGAAGGCAGAGGTTGCAGTGAGCCGAGATCATGCCATTGCACTCCAGTCTGGGTGACAGAGTGAGACTCTCTCTCTCTCTCTCACTCTCTTTCTCTCTCTCTCTCTCTCTCTCTCTCTCTCTCTCTCTCTCTCTCTCATATATATATATATATATATATGTGTGTGTGTGTGTGTGTGTGTGTGTGTGTGTGTGTGTGTACCATTTTTAAAATATGTAAATGTATTACTGAAAACAATAAAATTAATAATTTGGTAACCCATGACTGGACAAGTAAAGAATTATGAAGCAGATGAAAACAATACACTTGGCCCTTGAACAGTATGGGTTTGAACTGCACAGGGCACTTAGAGTGGACTTTTTCTAGGAAAGTTACAGCAAGTGTGCCTGCCTCTCCTGACTCCCTTCTACCTTCTCCATTTCTTGTCTCTGCCACCCCTGAGACCGCAAGACCAACCTCTCCTCCTCCTCCTCTTCCTCAGCCTATGCAACATGAAGATGATTAGGATGAAGACTTTTATGATCCATTTCCATTTAATGAGCAATAAATATATTTTTTCTTATGATTTTCTTAATAACATTTTCTTTTCATTAGTTTATTTTATTGGAAGAATACAGTATATAATACATATAGCATACAACATATGTGTTAACTGTTCATGTTATTGGTAAGGCTTCCAGTTAACAGTGGGCTATTAGTAGTTAAGATTTGGGAGAGTCAAAAGTTATATGTGAAATCTCAGCGCCTCTAACCCCTCATTGTTCAAGGGTCAACTGTACTTAACCAATGCTCATAATAAAAACTTAAATTTCAAACACAGCTTTAGCCTATGAATTCAATTTGGGAAATTGCATTCCATCAATGATAGTCACTGTGCAAATTTTAGTAGATATTGCAACTTTCAAAATTTTATGTCACAAATAGTGATAATTTAGGCAACTTCCATACCACGTAAGTGAATAGATTTACCAGCACAGGTGAAAGTTTCACTCCCTTCATTAATGGCTATGGACTGATGTTAGCATAAACCCCTCTCAGGGAGTTTTGCAATGGAGAATGCACTGCTATATGATCTCAGAGCAACTTTGGAACATAGACTTCCAGATACTTAATTTGAACCTGTTCTTTGATATCATAGTGAGTCGCTATCTCTACTTTCTGTGCCTCTTACATTTAAGGTCTTACAGATTCCACCATGCCTTCTTCCCTGCTCATTTCCATGTTCCTGTTGCTCTTTCATGGGGATGACTATTAAAGATCCAAGACAATCTTGCAGGTGGATTGAATGGATGGAAGAATCAGAAATGCCCTGTCTCTTTGTTTCCTGTGCTTACGTATGTTTATGATTGAGTCCACTATTTAGGAATAGTTGTGTGTAGGCATCAAGGCAACCTCTTGGTCTTCCCTGTCATTCTATATGGAATTGTAAATGAGAGCAAAGGCTCTGGAGGCTAGCATATGGTGGCTGGCATTTGCCCAACTTAAAGTGTTGCTGTGGTACTGGGAGTATCGTGCTCTCTGATTTGCTTGTGTATGGCTGCCGTGAGGTAGAGGCAGTAAATGCAGATCAAAGTTAAAGATGTACAGCTTTCAAAAAGGAAGAGAGAGGAACTCGTGACTACTACTGGTGTACATCTTAAAATAAAACATGATGTGGCTCCTGATGGAGCATCCTCAATGACCTTAAAGCCCTGGAAATAGCCAAATTCTGTAGGCGTTCATAGCAACCACATTATCTGTGAAGAAATTGGTACTACTGGATGGCTGCATGGGCTCAGAACATTCTTAACAATTCATGATCTTCAGAGACACACCAAATGTTTCAGAACAACTATTACAGGAGGATTTATGGTTGGATAGAAGGTGTGCCCTTTTCATGAGTCATGAAGGGTGTTGTTGGGGAAGGATAAGCGCAGACTTGAGCTTGAGGTTAGGGAATTTTTTTCTCTAGGGCATGGCATGAGCAGGACAGCATCCTTGAGGCACCAATTACCACACAGTTTGAAAGTTCTTCCTTTCTTTAAGGGTTTTTAACTTTAATCTGTTTAATCTAGAATCTTGATACATCTCCTTTATATCTTTTTATCTGCCCAAGACTTGGCTATATAGAGGACAATATTAGAAAGTCCTTTAGGACTTAATTTTTCTTTTTGTTTTTTTTTTTGGTTTTTTTAGCAATTCATATGTCTCTTTGGAAAGGAGACAATTCACGATGTTTAATTCCCATGCAAGATTTGATGACAAATGAGGCACAGAGATGTTAATGGCTTGTCTGATGTCACACAACTATCTAGTGGACAGTTATAAATCATTGCATAATCCCATTGGTGAGTTGTATATTAAGCAATTATATCTCTCCTTCTTTGAAGATTCTTTATCCCAGAAGCCCTTATGATCCAGCAACACTAGACTACTTGTACTATGCTTATTTCTCACATAAGCTATGTCTTAGTTTACACTTTTCTCCATGCCTGGAAAGCCTCCTTGCCCCACCCTAGCCCCTGAATACCTCCACTCCCTCCTCATACCTACCTTTCAGTCAGCACCATTCAGTTACTCCAAGATGGGTTGGGAGCATCTCATGAACACCATATTGTATTAACCAAGTTGTCATAACACAGCAACCAGATTGTTCACATTCTGTTCTTCGACGCATGCCGGTAGTGCCCACAAGTTCCTCTCTTCATTTTTGAAAGCTATATATCTCCATCGGGTGTGGCGGCTCATGCTTTCAATCCCAGCACTTTGGGAGGCCAAAGTGGAAGGATCACTTGAGCCCAGGAGTTTATGACCAGCCTGAGCAACACAGCAAGGCCCTGTCTCTAAAAAATAAAAAATAAAAAAAATTGCCAGCCATGATGCTGTGCACCTGTAGCCCCAGCTGTCTGGGAGGCTAAGGCAAAATGATCACTTCAGTCCAGGAGTTTGAGGATGCAGTGAGCTAGACCACGCCACAGAACTCCAGCCTGGACTACAGAGTGAAACCCTGTCTCTAAACAACAGCAACAAAGAAAGTTATACTTTTTTATTATTTTTTTTAGCTGGAGTCTCGCTCTGTCTCCCAGGCTGGAGTGCAGTGGCACAATCTCGGCTCACTGCAACCTCCATCTCCTGGGTTCAAGTGATTCTCTTGTCTCAGCGCCCCCAAGTAGCTGAGATTACAGGTGGGCACCACCATGCCCAGCTAATGTTTGTATTTTTAGTAGAGATGGGGTTTCACTATGTAGGCGAGGCTGGTCTTGAACTCCTGACCTCAAGTGATTCACCTGCCCCGGTCTCCCAAAGTGCTGGGTTTACAGGTGTGAGCCACCACACCACTCTACATCTTCATTACTGTTCCACCTTTACTCCTCTAGCTAAAGGCAGACATACACAAGCAAACAGAAAAAGCATGCTACTCAAAGTATCACTGCCTATAAGTTAGGCAGACCAGACGTTCCCATAAGGTAGTCTACAGTTATGCCTGTTGTCACTGGTGTCAGGCTCCATCTTGGCCCAGAAAAGACTAGAATCCGATGTGCCTACCGAAGCTGCCCAGTGCCTAGAAGAATAATCGGTATGCAGTAGGTGCTCAGTCATTATTAGGATTCTCACAGGCAAGTTTTTTAGGGGAATAAGGGTATAGTCCCCAACTCTTGATCTTCCCTGTAACAGAAAAACCAAGAGAAGGCTGAAACTCAGCAATTCCACTCCTATACTCAAGGGGAATTTTTAATTTTTAGTGCCCACACAAAAACTTATGCACATACGTTTACAGAAACAATATTCATAATGGCCAAAAGGTGGAGACAACTCAAATGCCCATCGGTTGACGAATGGAAAAATGAAATAAGGTATACCATCCAATGGAATAGTATTTGGTCATAAGAAAAAATGAAGTGGCCGGGTGTGGTGGATCACGCCTGTAATTCCAGCACTTTGGAAGGCTAAGATGGGTGGATCACAAGGTCAAGAAATTGAGACCATCCTGGCCAACATGATGAAACCACATCTCTACTAAAAATATAAAAATTAGCTGGGTGGGGTGGCATTTGCTTATAGTCCCAGCTACTCAGGAGGCTGAGGCAGAAGAATCGCTTGAACCCGGGAGGCAGAGGTTGCAGTTAGCTGAGATCATGCCACTGCACTCTAGCCTAGCAACAGAGCAAGCCTCTGTCTGAAAAAAAAAGAGAAGAAGAAGAAATTAAGTACTGATACATGATACAAACATGGATGAACCTTGAAGACATTATGTGTTAAGTGAAAGAAGGCAGTCACGAAAGACCATATAATGTATGATTCCATTTATATGAAATACCCAGAACAAGAAAATATACAGAGAAAGAATGTAGATTAGTGGTTGCCTAGGGCTGGGGGAGGGAAAAGCAGAAGGATTTCTTTTTGAAGTGATGAAAATGTTCTAAAATTGACTGTGGTGATGGTTGGATGCATCTGTGAATATACTAAAAACCATTAAATTATACACTTTAAATGAGTGAATTATACGGTATGTGAATTATAAGCTCAACAAGGTGATGAGAAAGAGAGTGAAATATGTCAGACTAATGGCTACCCATCAGAATCCTACCAATACTTGAACAAGAATCATGACAAGCTTTTGTTGGAGATCTCCCAGCCTGGCTCTCATTTTTCCTTTGCCTATGTCTAAGCCCTCAAACAGAATTCACTGAAGACCCAGACTGTTTTAGCCAACTGTCACATTGTGATCTCTTTTTTGTTGTTGTTGTGTATAATAACCAGCTAAACTAGATGAAAAATCCTTGTCCAAACCGAGTCCATAGTCTTCAGTACCCAACTAGCATTTATTGAATGCCCATCGGTGCCAAGCCCTTCCCAGATGTCATCCCTAAGCCTCATAATAGCCCCAGGGAGTACATTGCATTATCCTCATTTCATAGAGGAGGATAGAGACTAAGCTTAGCTAATCGGCATGACATCACCATGTGGGAAATGATGGACCCAGGTTTAACATGGATGTGTCTGACTCACAAAATCTGTGCCCTATTGACAAATTATGTACTCAAAGTCTAGCACAGAAATGCATAAAGCCAGAACAAGAGACAGAACAGAGTGTAGAATGTCTGATAAAGACAAATAACCTGATTCCGTGTTCCAATGTAGAGCAGTAATGTGAGAATCCTGTTTTAAAATCCTGCCCTAATGGCCTGGACAATGAAAAAGAGATCGCCTGGGTCTGGGGCTACTCAAGCTGTCTGTTTGAAGAGGGAGCTTTTAAATGTTTTTTCCAGCTGAGCAAGCAAAAGAGCATATTCCCAGGTCAGTTTCATTTGAAAAAGAACTACACTCTCATTCCTTAACTCTAGTTTATCAGTTTTATTCTACCAACACTTGGTGCCATCTATGAAGCCACCTCTATTTCCCTGTGTTAAAAGATCAGATTGTTTCTCTCCCACTCTTGAGCATCAGTAAGTAGACAGAGAAGGCACCCACACGAAGTTTTTACTCCTGTCAACTTCCTGATTGTTTTCTGAGAGTGTGTCTGAGGGCACTCTTGTCTGTTGCTTCTCTCTCCATAACACCCTTTCCTTCATCTTTGCTTTTATCTAGACATTGTCTTCCCACCACTGCGTCTTTGGCAACTTAGTTTCAAGTCATTTCCATAGTAGATTGGCCAATCCCTTGTCACATGATCCTCCACAAGAAATTTAAGCCCTTTCTTGCTTATAATAATCTGGAATCCTAACATCAAGTCCAATCAATCAAATTCAGCTTTGCTACCACTTACATGGCAAGCGGTTGTTTGCTTTCCCATCGTCCTTTCTCCCCCAGTCAGTAACTTCAAATGTCAGGAAATAAGAAAAGATCACCTCCACACAAATGAAAGCAAGCATGCAGACTGGATTGTTAATAGACTGGCATGATAATACACAGAAAAAAGAAAGACACCTCTGGAATCTGATGTTCACACAGATTTACCAGGAAATTCATGCCAGACCAATCTTTGTTCTATGAGTGTGGCTGACATGGCAGTTTTGGACTAAGCAGAGCATATGACTAAGACTCTCATGACACTTTTCTGGAAAAGCTATATTGGGTTAAATAAGAACATAATTCTATATCATCATATACGGCTGCTTAAGATTGAATATATTACAGTATGCGTGTATTCTGAAAGGAATGTTCTGTAGAAACATCCAACGTTTGCAACCTCATCACCCCCACCTAGACCTACACTGTCCACTGCACATGTGGTTATGGAGAACTTGAAATGTGTCTGCTCTGAACTGGGATGTGCTTGAAGTGTAAAATGCACACTAAACTTGGAGAACTAAGTATAAAGTATAAGGATGTCAATTATCTTGATAATGTTCGTACTGATTACTTGTTGAAAGGATATTTGGGGCTGGGCGTGGTGGTTCATTCTCGTAGTCCCAATACTTTGGAAGGCTGAGGTGGGAGGACTGCTTGAGGCCAGGAGTTTGAGACCAGCCTAGTCAACACAGCAAGACTCTGTCTCTATTGTTATTTTTTTAAGAAATTTGAAAAAAAAAAGAAATATTTTGCATATATTGGATAACAAAATATACTATTAAATTAAGTTTATTTGTTTCTTTTCTAATAAGGTCAGTAAAAAAAATTAAAATTATCTGTATGCTTTGTACTACATTTCTGTTGACTGCTGATTTAGACCAGCATGGCAAATCTCCATGTGCCCTTTACCCAACTTGTATTTGTCACCCAAGAAGCCCTAGATTCCCAGCCCATCTCTCATAACACGTCATCCTTGAACACTTCTCAGTCTGATCCTGTCCCGCAGCCCTGCACAAATCAAAGAAAGAGTACCTTTCTTTGCACCTGTGGAACCTGTGGTCCATCAGTGATCCAGTTCCCCATTCTTCATCTCATCTGAACATTTCCTCCACATTCTTACTTTAACGCTGTGGTTTCTAAACATATATCTGGCCTGTAATCCCAGCACTTTGGGAGACTGAGGCAGGTAGATCATTTGAGGTCAGGAGTTCAAGACCAGCTTGGCCAACATGGTGAAACCTTGTCTCTACTAAAAATAAAATAAAAAAAAAATTAGCCAGGTGGTAGTGGTATGTGCCTATAATCCCAGCTACTCGGGAGACTGAGGCAGGAGAATTGCTTGAGCCTGGGAGGTGGAGGTTGCAGTGAGCCAAGATCATGCCACTGCACTCTGGTTTGAGCAACAGAGTGAGACCCAGTCTCAAAAGAAAAAAAAAACCACCATATCTGTGTTAGAATCACCTTGGGAGCTTTAAATAGATTATTCATTGCTCAGGCCCCATTTTCAGAATGTTTCATCAGAGCCTTTCTCTAGGGGGATGAGGCTTCTGATTTTTTTTAACTCACCTAGGTGATTGTAACATGCAGCCAGGATAGAGAACTACTCACTGGACTAGCCCTGGCTTTCCATCTACTCCAATAGCACATTCATGCCAGTGAACATAAGTTGGAAAAAACTACACAGCATGCTGATTGGTCTCCCTAAATTAGAGATCACTAAGCTAAATCGGATATTTTAAAAATTATTTTTAGAGACAGAGGCTGACTCTGGAGTGCTGTGGCCCACCATAGCTCTCTGCAATCTCAAATTCCTGGGTTCCAGGGCTCCTCTGGCCTCCGCCCCCCAAGTAGGTAGCACTAAAGGTGAGCACCACGGATATGACTTGGCTCTGTGTCCCCACCCAAATCTCATCTTGCAGGTCCATAATTCCCACATGTTGTGGGAGGGAACCAGTGGGAAATGATTGCATTCTGGGGGCAGATCTTTCCTGTGCTAGTCTTATGATAATGAATAAGTCTCATGAGATCTCATGGCTTTAAAAAAATCCCAGGAGTTTGTCTGCACAAGCTCTGTCTTTGCCTGCTGCCATCCACATACGGTGTGACTTGCTCCTCCTTGCCTTCCACCAGGATTGTGAGGCCTCCCCAGCCATGTGCAACCGTAAATTGATTAAGCCTCTTTCTTTTGTAAATTGCCCATTCTCAGGTATATCTTTTATCAGCAGCATGAAAACAGACTGATACAACCACACGCCTGACTAATGTTTAAAATTCTTTTTTTGTTGAGATGGGGTCTCACTATGTTGTCCAGGATGATCTTGAACTCCTGGCCTCAAGCAATTCTCCCATCTTGGTCTCCCAAAGTGTTAGCATTATAGGTGTGGCCAGATGCAGTGGCTTATGCCCAGCACTTTGGGGGGCCGAGGCAGGCAGATTGCTTAAGCCCAGCAGTTTGAGACCAGTCTGGGCAACATGGTGAAACCCTGTCTCTACAAAATATATAAAAATTAGCTGGGTGTAGTGGCATGTGCCTGTGGTCCCAGCTACTTGGGAGGCCAAGGTGGGAGGACTGCTTGAGTCAAGGAGGTTGAGGCTGCAGTGAGCCGAGATTGTGCCACCACACTCCAGCCTGGGTGATAGCACAAGACCCTGCCTCAAATTTTTAAAAAAGGGATGACAAGTATGAGCTGCTGTGCCAGCCTAAAGTGGATCTTAAAAGTTGTCTTGTACCCTGCCATTTCCCCTTGTCCCCTCACTCTCTCTATCTCCTAGAGATATAGTCTCCATCTTTTCCTCAAAGCTCCAGGTCCTTCTCCATCCTCACTCACCTTAAGCGAGAAACAAAGAAATCGAGAATGATCTTCCACAAGCTCCTCCCACCACAAATACTCACCTCTGCATAGGTTCTTGTACATATGTCTGCCTTCCCTCATTCCATGGCTCAGGCCTGCCAAGCAGATCTTTCTGTAATGACCAAAATATTCTTTGTTGACGCTTTCTAGTACTGTAGTCACTAGTCCTATGTAGCTATTGAACACTTGAAATATGGCTAGCACAACTAAATGTTTTATTTTGAGATGGAGTCTCACTCTGTCTCTCAGGCTGGAGTACAGTGGCACAATCTTGGCTCCCTGCAACATCCACCTACCAGGTTCAAGCGATTCTCCTACCTCAGCCTCCCAGGTAGGTGGGATTACAGGTGCACGCCACCACTCCCAACTAATTTTTGTATTTTTAATAGAGATGGGTTTTTGCCATGTTGTCCAGGCTGGTCTTGAACTCCCGACCTCAGGTGATCCTCCCACCTTGGTTTCCCAAAATGCTGGGATTACAAGCATGAGCCACCTACCCCAGCTGGAAAAATTTATAATTGTCTTCATTTTTAATTAATTTACATTTAAACAGCTACATGTGGCTGTGTACAAGGCAATGTAGCTAGAGATGTTAGTCCCATCCAGGACCAACTCCTGTGCTGGTATTCTGTGTGCCATCCTCTCTTATACTCTAGGACATTGTTCCAACAATTGTTCCCTCTCCCAATTTGTTCATTTTCCTTTGTGACAGAATCATTCTCCTCTGCATACAAATATTTTGTTAACATATTCAGTTAAAAAAATACGTCTCTTTGCCAGGTACGGCAGCTCGCACCTGTAATCTAAGCACTTTAGGTGGTCAAGGCAGGAGGACCGCTTGAACCCAGGAGCTCAAGACCAACGTAGGTGATACTCTACTCCCAAGCTGGAGTACAGTGGTGCAATCACGGCTCACTGCAGCCTCAAACTCCTGAGCTCAGGTGATTTTCCCACCTCAGCCTCCCAAGTAGCTTGGACCACAGGTGCACGCCGCCATACCTGGCTAATTTTTGTAGTTTTTTCCTATGTACTTCTACAAATGTATGAAATATTTTATGAATGTGTGTCATCCTTGCATAGGATCTGTGCTGGACTTCTCTGTATCATTCCAATTTTAGTATGGGTGCTGCTGAAGCAAGCACTAGTTTTTGTACTTTTTGTACAGATGAGGTTTCACCATGTTGCGCAGACTGGTATCAAACTCGTGGGCCAAGCTCATAAAAAAAATTAGCTGTGTGGTGCATGTGCCTGTAATTGCAGCTACTCAGAAGGTTGCAGTGGAAGGATCGCTTGAGTCGTAGGAGGCTGAAGCTGCAGTGAGCAGTGATTGCACCACTGCACTCCAGCATGGGTGACAGAGTGAGCTCCTGTCTCCAACAATAATAATAAAATTACCTTCTCTTGGTATTTCCCTTGAGCTACCTTCAGCTTTTTGCTCCCTTCACAGCAGAAGTCCTCCAAAAGAATATTTTAATAATTGCTGACTCAAATTTATTTCCCTTACTCTCTGTTGAACTCACTCAAATCTTACTTCTGTCCCCACCATTCTGAACTGGCTCTTATCAGTGTCACAAGTGACCTCTCTATCACTAAATACAAAGCAGTCCTTATCTTATTTGACACACAGTATCTGCAGCATTTAACCAGTAATCATTCTGTCCTCATGAAACACATTCTCGGTTTGGCTTCTTGGAAACTACCCTCCTTCTCTTCCTAATCTTACTTGACTTGCTGCCCTGCCTCTGCTTGCTTCGCTGGTTCCTGCTCATCTTAACAACCTTAACATTTCCAAGTACACTGGGGCTTAATCCCAAATCCTTTCTTTTTTCGGGTGGGTTCATCAGGAACTGGGTCTCACTCTGTGACTCAGACTGGAGGGCAGTAGCACCATCTCAGCTCACTGCAACCTCCGCCTCCCAGGTTCAAGCAATTCTCGTGCCTCAGCCTCCAGAGTAGCTGGGATTACAGCACTCGCCACCACGCCTGGCTAATTTTTCTATTTTTGGGAGAGATAGGGTTTTGCCATGTTGGCCAGGCTGGTCTTGAACTCCTGGCCTCAAGTGAGCCACTCACCTTGGCTTTGCAAAGTCGTGGGATTACAGGCAGGAACCACTGTGCCCAACCTCCAGATCCCGGTTTTGTCCTCATTTCACCCTAAGTGATCTCACTCAGTACCATCTGTATCTTTACCCTGACCACTCCTCTGAACTATAAATTCATACATCTAACGGCCTAGCTGGCATTTCAAACTCAAAGATGAGCAGGCATCTTAATCTTAATGTGTCCATACTGATCTCTCGGTCCTCCCCTCTAAAACACACTGCCGCATCTGGAAGAATAGCTAATGGACGCAGGGCTTAATGCCCACGTGATGGGATGATCTGTGCAGCAAAGCACCATGGCACGTGTTTACCTGTGTAACAAACCTGCAATCCTGCACATGTACCCCTTAACCTACAAGAAAAGTTGAAAAAGAAAAATAAAAGCCCACTGCTCCTACAGTCCTTCCCATCTCGATGAATGTTAACTCCATTCTCCCAGTTGCTGTGGCCAAAAGTTCGTGTCATCTTTGACTCTTTTCCTTCTCTCACATCACAATTTCAGTTCATCAGAAAATCCTCTTGGCTCTCACTTGGGAATATAGATTCCCAAGCTTCCCTCTCCTCACCACCTCCCACCCTCATGTACAATTCTGCAATAGCCTCCTCCTGGTTTTCTTCCTTCTGCCCTTGCCTCCCCATAGACTGCTTTCAGTACAGAAGCTAGAGTGATGCTTTTAAAATATGAGCCAAATCATCACCTTCATCTGCTCAGAAACCCTCACTGGCTCCCCTTCTGCTCAAGGAATTGAAAATGGTTTTCAAGGTCTTAGACTACCTGGCCCTTTTCCCCTCTGTGTTAGCTTTCTAGGGCAGCCATAATAGAGTACCACAGACTGGGTGATTTAAACAACAGACATTTATTTCTCACAATTCTGGAGGCTAGAGGCCTGAGACGAAGGTGTCAGCAGGGCTGGCTCCTTTTGGGGCTTCTCTCCTAGGCTCGTAGACGGCTCTCTTCTCCCTGTGTCGTCACCTGGTCTTCCCTCTGTGCCCATCTGTGTCCTGATTTCCTCTTCTTGTAAGGAAACCAGTCCTACTGGATTACGGCCCACCCTAATGACCTCATTTTAGGTCTTTAAAGACATTATCTCATGTGCTGAGGTTCTGAGGCTTAGAGCTTCAACATAAGAATTTCGGAGAGACACCATTCAGCCCATAACAACTTCCCTGACCTCACCTCCTCCCGCTCTCCCACTCATCCCCTCGACTGGAGCCTCAGGGCCATCTTGCTGTTCTTCAAACACATCAGAGTTATTTCTGCCTCAGGAGCTATTCTCTATGCCCAAATCCTCCTCCTCAAACAGTTGCAAGTCTTCCTCCCTCATTTCCTTTACATGTTTGCTCAAAGCTGACTACGTCAGTGAGGCCCTTCCCGATCACTGTGAGTATTAATAGAATAGCAAGCCTCCAAGCCCCTAACTATACACAAATTCTCCATCTCCCCTTCCTCTGCTTAATTTTTCTTCACAGCCTGTACTATTATATACCACATTTTATATTTTCTTATTCACTTGCTTGTATTTTTTAAATCTCCCTCAGCTTAGTAGGCGCCTATTAAATATCTGTTGAATTAGTGGATAAATAGGATACAGTCATTTGCCAAAAGGAATACGTCCAAAGTTCAGCATTATAAGGGATCCAGAAACTGTATCCCATAAGGCACAGTTTAGAAAAATCAGATATTTAACGCTGAGGAAAAAAAGAAAATCTCGGGGAAGTACTGGATAACTATTTTAACACTTCTAAAGGAGTGCCCTGTGGTGGAAAGCATAGTCTGTCTTTGCATTTGGTGATACTCCATGGGGCAGTGTTGGGATGTAAGGACAGAAGTGAAGAGAAGGTAAATTTTAGCTAAATGTAACAACACAAAAACTCTAATGAAATGTGATATTTCCTGAAGCTGCCTCCCAATCATAGAAAATAAGGAGGCAGAAGTCAGATGATTGTCTCAAGAATATTGTAAAAGAGACACCTGCCTTCGTGGGAGGATCAAACAGGTGATTTCGGAGTTGGGTTTTGACTCTAAGATTCTAGAAAGATAACCCAACTTTAGATGAGGAAAATGTCACCACTTCATGTAGTACAGCTGGTCTTAGTGCCCCATTCCTTTCATGACTCAGGTCTAGCAAGGTGGCCAGATCCTGGAAGCACCACAAGATGAAATGAGATCAGGAAGTCAAGGGGACAAAGGCCAAGCTTCACCAATAAATATTCATATGACTTATGCAAGGGACTCCAATTATCTGGCTCTGCAGTAAGTCCTCATCAAATTAAAGCCTTGGCCTAAGTGACTACTTCATCCCTTTCAGTTGTAAACACTGTAATTCAAGATGTTTTTTCTCAACGAACAGGAACTGTAAGAGAGTTGTTAAAGAGAGACTTTAGACAGTCACTGAGGCCAGACACAGTGGCTCACTCCTAAAATCCCTGCACTTTGGGAGGCTTGAGCCCAAGAGTTTGAGATCAGCCTGAGTAACATAGTGAGATCCTGTTTCTATGAAAAATTTAAGAAATTAGATGGGCATGGTGGTACCCACCTGTAGTCCCAGCTACTCAGGAGACTCAGGTGAGAGAACTGCTCGAGACCTGGAGGTTGAGGCTGCAGTGAGCTATGATTATGCCACTACACTTCAGCCTGAGCAACAGAGTGAGTCCCTGTCTCAAAAAACAAACAACAACAACAAATAGTCGCAGAGAATATATGGAGTGGGATGGAAAAGAAGGTGCACCGGCATTTTCAGATTGAAGGAGAATGATGTTAAGTCAAATCCTTCCTTCCTTACCTAAGACTGCAGAAATGAGAGGAAAAAATCCTCTAGGCCAGTTGTGCAACATCTTCTCTGCAAGCATGTGAAAGGGTAGAGAACTCTGAGCTTGAAAAATCAGGATGAAACTGCTACTTAATCACAGACATGTTACAGAAATGCTTCTCACTCCCAAGGGACCAGTAAAGCTTTAAGTCGTGCTGTGCTTCAGTTCATGGAGACTAAATCTTGCACTGAATGATTATCGCTGAAGACTAATTTCAAAAACTAGTGTATCTACGAGTGATACACATCACTCTGCTTGCCTGAGCTTCTTTGTTTTGATTGATAAAATGTCTTCTGTGGATGTTTCCTGGGTGTTGAATTACTGAGACTAGTAAGACAGCACTACGGACTTGAGTCACTTAGGCTCAGTTTCTAATATCTTTGTCTGCCTTTTCCTAGCCATTGCCTGTATATGGCTTTTGGAGTTGTTTACAGATTTTAGTCAAAAAGCACCAAACAATCTTGATACAACCTGATTTTAAAAATAGAAAATTCTCAGTAGCTCCCAAGTAGTTAAGGCAAAATGGCACAACAGACTAAGCAAATCCTTCACCTGTTTTGTTATGTTGGTCAAAAACTAGCATAAATTTGATATTTTTCAGGATTTAAGCCGGGGTAGATGCTAGTGCTCTAGAGTGACCTGAAAACCAAGTGGTATAGTTTGGATATTTGTCCCTGTCCAAATTGTTGAGATGTAATCCCAAGTGTTGGAGGTGGGGCTTGGAGGTGTCTGAATCATGGGGGTGGACCCATCATGAATGGCTTGGGCCATTCCCTTGTGATAAGTGAGCTCTCCCTCTGAGTTCACATGAGATCTGGTCAATAAAAAGTGTGTGGCATCCCCCCTACCAACCGCTCTCTCTCTTTTGCTCATCACATGTTTTCACCATGTGATGTTCCTGCTCTCCCTTTGCATTCCACCATGATTGAAAGCTCTCCGCAAGCAGATGCCAGCACTGTGCTTCAAGTAAAGCCTGCAGAACTATGAGGGAAATAAAACTCTCTTCTTTATAAATTACCCATCTCGGGTATTTCTTTAAAGCAATGCAAGAAAGACCTAATAGAAAATTGGTACTGAGAAGTGGGGCATTGCTACAAAGATACCTGAAAACATGGAAGTGACTTTGGAATTGGGTAATGGGCAGAGGCTGGAAGAATATGGAGAGCTGAGAAGACAGGAAGATAAGGGGAAGTTTGGAATTTCTTAGAGACTGGTTAAATGGTTGTTACCAAAATGTTGACAAAAATATGAATAGTGAAGTCTAGGCCTGCTAAGGTCTAGGATGGAAATGAGGTACTTATTGGGAAATGGAGCAAAGATTGCATATGCTAGGCCTTAGCAAAGAACTTGGCTGCAATCTCTTCATGCCCCAGGAATCTGTGGAAGTTTGACCTTGTGAGTGGTGATGTAGGGTATCTGGCAGAAGAAATTTCTAAGCAGCAAAGCATTCAAGAAGTGATCTGGCTGTTTCTAGCAGCCCAACTCAGATGTAGGAGCAAAGAAATGACTGAAAGCTGGAACTCATATTTAAAAGGGAAGGACAGTGTAAAAGTTTGGAAAATTTGCAGCCTGGCCATGTGGTCGAAAAGATAAGCCCATTTTCATGGGAAGTATCCAAGCAGAGCAAGTGGCTGCAGAGCAAACCACTTGCTAGAGATATTTGCATAACTAAAAAGAATCCAGATGGTATTATTCAAGAAAATGGGGAAAAGGCCTTGAAGGTATTTAAGAGACCTTCACAGCAGCCCTTCCATCACAAGCCCAGAGGCCTAGGAAGAAAGAATGGTTTTGTGGGCTAGGCCCAAGGCCCCACTACCTTGCACAGCCTTGGAACACGGTTCCCCATATCCCAGCCACTCCAACTCCAGCCGTGGTTCAAAGGGACCCAGGTACAGCTTGGGCTGCCACTTTGGAGAATGCAAGCCATAAACCTTGGAGGCTTCCATGCAGTGTTATGTATGTAGGTGCACAGAATATGAGATTGAAGAATGTGGCCAGGCACAGTGGCTCACGCCTGTCATCCCAGCACTTTGGGAGGCCGAGGCGGGTAGATCACAAGGTCAAGAGATGGAGACCATCCTGGTCAACGTGGTGGAACCCCGTCTCTACTAAAAATACAAAAATTAGCTGGGCATGGTGGCACACGCCTGTAGTCCCAGCTACTCGGGAGGCTGAGGCAGGAGAATTGCTTGAACCCAGGAGGCGGAGGTTGCGGTGAGCTGAGATAGTACCATTGCACTCCAGCCTGGGTAACAAGAGTGAAACTCTGTCTCAAAAAAAAAAAAAAAAGATTGAAGAATGCTTGGCAGCCTCAGCCTAGATTTCAGAGGCTGTAGAAGAAAGCCTGGGTTCAGAGTCTCCAAAGAGAACCTGTACTAGGGCAGTGCCAAGGGGAAGTGTGGGGTCTCCACTGGAGCCTAGGAGGTGGAAGTTGCAGTGAGCAGAGATAGTGCCACTGCACTCCAGCCTGTGCCACAGGATGAGACTCCATCTCAAAAAAAAAGAAGTGGGGTGGGGGAGAGATTTAATCAGCTTATGGTTCTACAGGCTTTGCAGGAAGCCTGGTGCTGGCATCTGCTTGGCTTCTGGAGAGGCCTTACTGGGGCATGGCCTAGTGGAGCTGTGAGAAGGGGGTCACTGCCTTCTAGGCCTGAGAATGGTAGATCTAACAGCAGCTTACACTTTGTGCCTAGAAAAATCACAGCACTCAACAACCTGTGACAGCAGCCACGAGGGCTGTACCCTGCAAAGCCACAGAGACAGAGCTGCCCATAGCCTTGGGAGCCAGCGCTTGCTCCAGTGTGCCCTGAATATGGGACATGGAGTCAAAGGAAAGTATTTTGGAGCTTTATGGTTTAATGACTGCCCTACTGGGTTTTGAAATTGCATGAAGACTATAGCCTCTTTCTTTTTGCTGATTTCTCCTTTTTGGAATGGAAATGCTTACCCAATGCTTGTACTCCCATTATATCTTGGAAGCAAATAACCTGTTTTGATTTTACAGGCTTATAGGTGGAAAGAGATGAGTCTCAGATGAGACTTTGGACTTGACTTTTGAATTAATGCTGGAACAAGTCAAGACTTTTGGGGACTGTTGGGAAGGCACAATTGTATTTTGAAATGAGAGAAGGACATGATATTTGAGAGGGACCAGGGGCAGAATGATGTAGTTTGCATAATTATCCCCATCCAAATCTCATGTTGAATTGTATGTAATCCCCAGTACTGGAGGTAGGACCTGGTAGGAGGTGATTGGATTATGGGAGTGGATTTATCATGAGTGGTTTAGCACCTTCTGCTTGTGCTATCCTTGTGATGAGTAACTTCTCAGGCGAGCTGGCTGTCTAAAACAATTGGCACTATGCTCTCTATTCCTCTTGTTCTGGTCATGTGACATCTCTACTCCCCCTTCACCTTCCACCATGATTGTAAGCTTCCTGAGGCCTCCCCAGAAGCCAAGCAGATGCCAACACCAGGCTGCCTGCAAAACCTGCAGAATCATACACTGATCAAATCTCTGTCTCTGTCTCTGTCTCTCTCTTTTTTGAGATGCAGTCTCATCCTGTGGTCCAGGCTGGGGTGCTATGGTGCTATCTCTGCTCACTGCAACTATTGCCTTCCAGGCTCAAGCAATTCTGCCCCAGTCTCCTGAGTAGCTGGGATTACAGGCACGCGCCACCACCCCCAGATAATTTTTGTATTTTTAATAGAGATGGTTTTGTCATGTTGGCCAGGCTGGTCTCAAACTCCTAATCTCAGGTGATCTGCCCACCTCAGCCTCCCAAAGTGCTGGGATTACAGGCGTGAGCCATCGTGCCCAGTCTCTTTGCTTTATCAATTACCTAGTCTCAGAAATTTCTTTTTGGTGATGCAAGAATGGCCTACTACACTAAGATTTCTGTTTTCACCATTGTTTTTCTCTTTATATTCATGTCATTTTACTGTTTCTCTGAGAAAAGAAACTGGCCTGTTAGTATCTTCTAGCAGACTGACAAACTCACCAGAATAAAGTGGGCATTAGGACCCTTGGTTCTGCAAGATTTAGATAACAGAACCTGTTTTCACTGATTTTGGGAAACAGAAATGATGATACTCCTTTAAGATTTGGCTCCCTAAACCTTTTCCTTGTTTTGCTTTTTGGTACAATAATGAGGGCTGGCAGGGCCACTTGACACCATTAGCAGTAGACAAATTTTTCAGTAAGGACTAACAGAGAAAAACAATGGAAATTCTGATTTATTGTTTGGCCTAGAGAGCTCTCTCCTTGTGCCCTTGCTCTACATGTATACTTTATGAGACATTTCAGCAAAGGCATCTCTCAAAATTAACCCCATAGCTGTCTCCTTTAATTCTCCTCCCTGAAACTCTTCACCGATCTTCATAGGGTCCTGGCCACCTACTGAGGGCCCTCCTACCAGATAATTAAAGGCAATACAGTGAACGAAAGTCTTATTCTGAGACTTGTCTTTGTAAACTTAGTGATCCTTCTTCGACTTATGAAAATTTAAAGAGAAGCAGTCTCAAATGTGAATTGAATGCCATCCCACTTCTCCCCCAAACTGGGAGGAAGCTGGTCATATACCTGCACATTTATATAATAAATATTCAAAGACTCTAATCTGGTATCCTCCATATAACACACACTTTAACTCCTATTTTAAACTTTCAAAAGGCTTTTTATGGCATCTTATGCCCTACTTTAAAATGTCTGTCAGCCTAATATTTCTTTTTTTCTTTTTATTAATTTATTTTCAAGGTCATGTGTGAAAACAACTTTCAGTGAAAAGAACCTATCTATTTTGACAAAAATGTACACTATAAATCTTTACTTCTACAAGGGTCTAAAAAAATCCAAGAGTTTGATTGGGATGCTTCCAAAGCAAGTTCCCTAAAGCACACTTTGCGTAACACTTGGAGTTGATGCAGCAAACAAAAACAAAAAACGGGGAGAGAGGCCGGGCATGGTGGCTCATGCCTATAATCCCAGCACTTTGGGAGACCCAGGCGGGTGAATCACTTGAGGCCAAGAGTTCAAGATCAGCCAACATGATGAACCCCATCTCTTCTAAAATACAAAAATTAGCCAGGAATGGTGGTGTGCACCTGTAATTCCAAAACTTTGGGAGGCCAAGGCGGGTGGATCACTTGAGGTCCAGAGTTCAAGACCAGCCTGGCCAACATGGTGAAACCCTGTTTCTACTAAAAATAGGAAAAAAATTAGCCCGGTATGGTGGCGCACACCTGTAATCACAGCTACTCCTGAGGCCAAGGCAGGAGAATTGCTTGACCCCAGGAGGCGGAGATTGCAGTCAGCTGTGAGACTGCCACTGCACTCCAGCCTGGGTAACAGAGTGAGACTATGTCTCAAAAAAAAAAAAAAGAAAAAAAAATGGGGAGAGGGAGTGATGTCACATACTGAAGCTAACTACCCTCTTTAAAACTCAAAACACAGATTATCATCTTAAAGAAATGTACCCATTTTAAAATGAAGATATTTGTTTAATTTTAATTTAACCTCTTATTTCTCAAAGTTACTTGATTACAGAACTCTTTTCGGGTATGCATGCAATACCTAGCAACATACTGCTGAGCTAGTGTTCCTTGATACACAGTTTGGAACTTGTGCTAGAAAATGTTTTTCATTATTTTATAATAAGTATATTCTAAGGCATCTGTGCATTGGAAAATAATCTTGATATAAAATATGACTCGATCCCTTCTCATGCCATATTTACAGGGTATGGTGGTTAACTTTATGTGTTCACTTGTCCCTAAACCCATCCTGGGTTAAGGGATGCCCAGATAACTGGTAAAATATTATTTCTGGGTGAGTCCGTGAAAGTATTTCTGGAAGAGATTAGCATTTGAATCAATAAACTGGGTAACAAAAACCCATTCTCACTAACGTGAGTGGGCATCATTCAATTAACTGAGCATAGAAATCATAAAAAGAAGGGGGAGGAAAGCAAATTTGCTCTCTCTCCTGGAGCTGAGACATCCATCATCTGCTCCTGCCCTTGACTTCAGAGTTCTAGGTTCTCCAGCCTTCAATACCAGCAGCACTGGTTCTCAGCCCTTCAGCCCCAGACACAAGACTTACACTGGCTTTCCTGGTTCTTTGGCTTGCAGAGGACACATTGTGGGACTTCTTGGCCTTTATAATCTCCTAAGCCAATTCCTATAAGAAGTGTCTTCATATGTCTATAGGTATCCCATTGGTTCTGTTTGTTTGGAAAACCCTAATACACAGGGCTATCTATAGCTCATCCCCAAGTATTAACTAAGTCTCCCAATGACTATTAGGTTCTTATAAATAAACACAAAACATACCTGCTCATTTTGTAATATGAGGTTGTTAACTTCATCTAAGTAGTTTTCAGCACATGTGATGGGGATAAATCATGTTATGACAGACAACTTCCAGAGTTACATCACCAATGTTCATCTATCACTCACTTTTCCTTCGAACTTTATACAACATATTCAAGTTAATTCCTATTGCACATCCTTCTGATTTCTACATAAAAAATGAAAATTGAATTTATTATTTCCCTCATTCAAAAAAAAGTTTTCAGGCTGGGTATGGTGGCTCATGCCTGCAATCTCAACACTTTGGGAGGCTGAGCTGGGTGGATCACTTGAGGCCAGGAGTTCAAGACCAGCCTAACCAACATGGTGAAACCCGCATCTGTACTAAAAGTACAAAAAAAATTAACCAGGCGTGTGTGCACCTGTAATCCCATTCCTACTCAGGAGGCTGAGGCGGGAGGATAGCTTGAGTTGTGAAGACGGAGGCTGCAGTGAGCTGAGCTCACTCCACTACACTCCAGCCTGGGCAAGAGAGCCAGATTCTGACTCAAAAAAATATATTCAGGCAGGCGCGGTGGCTCACGCCTGTAATCCAAGCACTTTGGGAGGCCGAGGTGGGCAGATCACAAGGTCAAGAAATCGAGACCATCCTGGCCAACATGGTGAAACCCCATCTCTACTAAAAATACAAAAATCAGCTGGGCAGGCACCTGTAGTCCCAGCTATTCAGGAGGCTGAGGCAGGAGAACTGCTTGAACCCGGGAGGCAGAGGTTGCAGTGAGCCGGGATTGCACCACTGCACTCCAGCCTGGCTCCTGGCGACAGAGCAAGACTCTGTCTCAAAAAAAAAAATAATATATACACACGCGCGCGCACACACACACACATGCACACACACACATACACACACACACATATTCAAATTATTTTTTTCTCCTTTGCAGTTCAGCATTATCACTAAAGGTGTTCAGGTAAGACAGAACTGGGTACAAACCTTTCTCTTTTCCTTACTGTCTCACCTTTTCGTTTGTGACATGCAGTGTTACTCCAATATAACTCATGAGTATTCAGAGAGCCCCTCTGTATGTCCTCACCTTGACACACTGTAACACTGTAACACTTAGGCATCTTTGTTAGTAATAAGTGTCCTTGTGATTTTTTCACAAACTTCACAGATCCTTTCTATGGTCACTCCTGGAACCTCCAGCACATTTTCTTCTCTTCCCGATCTCAACTTTGATCTCAACTTTTTCACCCTCCAAATCTCCCTGTACTTTCCCCATAGACAAACCTCTAGAAATGTTAAAATGTCAGATTACGATTGGGAAATCTGTAGTGAGTAGTTGCCCACTGCTGCCCATTCCATCTGACCTAAATTCCTTAGCTCTTCTAACATGAAAATCTCTTCCTGGCTGGGCATGGTGGTTCAGCACTTTGGGAGGCTGAGGCAGGTGGATCGCTTGAGGTCAGGAGTTCAAGACCAGCCTGGCCAACATGGTGAAACCCTGTCTCTACTAAAAAATACAAATATTAGCTGGACATTGTGGTGCATGCCTGTAATCCCAGCTACTCGGGAGGCTCAGGCAGGAGAATCACTAGAACCTAAGAGGCGGAGGTTGCAGTGAGCTGAGATCGCGCCACTGCACATTCCAGCCTGGGCAACAGAGTGAGACTCTGTCACAAAAGAAAAAGAAAAAGAAAAGCCCTTTTCCTACAGCTAACTCCTACTTACCACCCCCGTCGTGAACACTCTTGATGTATTTAGATGGTTTCTCCTTGGAGCATCCGCCTTTTCTTCTTTCTTCATGGTTGCTATCAAATACCCTGAAAAAAAACAAAAATGAAAAAACCCTCCTCTGAACGTCCCTTATTCACCCTTCCAAGGTTACAGGTCTGTAACTCTCATTTTCTTTTTAAAATACTTTTCTTTTTTTTTGAGACAGATTCTTGCTCTGTCACCAGGCTGGAGTGCAGTGGCACGAATTTGGCTGACTGCAACCTCTACCTCCCAGGTTCAAGTGATTCTCCTGCCTCAGCCTCCTGAGTAGCTGGGACTACTGGTGTGTGCTACCACACCCAGCTTTTTTAAAAAAAATTTTTATTTTTAGTAGAGACAGGGTTTCACCATGTTAGTCAGGATGGTCTCAATCTCCTGACCTTGTGATTCACCTGCCTCAGCCTCCCAAAGAGCTGGGATTACAAGAGTGAGCCACCGCGCCTGGGCTTTTTAAAAAATTTATTTTATTTTATTTTATTCAGATGGAGTCTGGCTCTGTCATCCAGGCTGGAGTGCAGTGGCACGATCTCGGCTCTGTAACCTGTGCTTCCCGATTCAAGCACTTCTACCTCAGCCTCCTGATTAGCTAGGATTGCAGATGGCTGCCACCACACTTGGCTAATTTTTGTACTTTTAGTAGAGATAGGGCTTCACCATGTTGGCCAGGCTGGTCTCAAATTCCTGACCTCAAGTGACCCCCGCCCCCCCCCCCCCCCGCCTTGACCTCCCAAAGTGCTGGGATTACAGGTGTGAGTCATCATGCCCAGATAAAATCTTTAAATTAAAAAATATATATTTTATTTTTTGTAGAGACAGGGTATCACTTTGTTGCCCAAACTGGTCTTGAACTACCTGAGCTCAAGTGATCCTCCCGCTTCTGCCTCCCAAAATGCTGGGATTATAGGCACAAGTCACCATGCCTGATCCTTAATTTTCTTCTGATGAATTCACATATGTGCTGAAATAGTTTACACTAAAGTGTTCTAATGTACTTCTTTATTTTTACTATGCTTCTTTTTCTTTTTTTGCCCAGATATTTTTCTCATATAAACATTAGCTCCTAATGGGAGCAAATGTACCAGTTTTTAAAAAAATCCCACCCAAAGTGAGAATATAAAAATTTTTTATGAATCCGCCAATACTGAACATTTTCATTTTTAATACTTATATTTACTTTAGCTGAATAAATTACATATGGGACAAACATGTTATTTGAGGGATAAAGTTGGGCGTTTGCTCAGGAACAAAGTTGTATATTGAATAATTATGGTTCTTTTATGAATTTATCATCCAAAAGACCATCGTGATGGCTAAATAACAGAAGGGAGAGCTTTACTGGCAATATCAGTTTGCAAACCTGGAAGACATAGTCTTCAGCTTGTGCTGAATATGCTCTTTCTTCAAAGAGGGGAAGGACACACTGGGTTTCATGCCTCACAGGGCCTGTGTCACACAATGGAGTCATACATATTCAGCAGGTTTAGGAGGAAAAGATATACATATTTATGAGGGGAGCTGAGTGCATGGGCAATGGGTAAACATGTATGTGATACACATCCTTGTACACTTTGGGGCAGGGTTTTTAGTGTTAAGTGAGGTAGAATTTGGCACTTTACATCAAAAGACAGGACCCAAAGACAGTTTCTGCACATCATTTATAAACTGGCTGAAATTGGATTAAGGTTTGCAATTGCCTATCACAAAGGAATGTTTGTAAGACTGGTCCTAAGTCCAATCAGAGTTGTAGTGGTCTGGGGTGTAAATGAGAGGATGGGTCTGATAGTTTCTATTAATAGGGAGTTTTGAGCCATAGACATTGAGAAATTGGTCATGCCAGCCAGTCCCTGAACCCTAACCCTGTAGGTAACTTTGTTTCCTTAACCTTGGAGTCCACCTTGGGTGATAAAGGGGTGTCTGCTTTGATACCTCAGATCACAAATTGTTGGTTGGTTTGTGTGTTTGTTTCATCATTCAGGATGTTGTTTCTTTACGTGACGTGAACCTGAATACTCAAGGCTTGTCAGACTGTAATGTTCCCATTCATTTTAGGTTTAGGTAATACTTCTCTGGCCACCAGCCCTCACTCTTCAAAGAGGGAATGACAAGTTGGGTTTCATGCCCTACAGGGCCCATGTCACACAATGGAGTCATACATATCCACACACATACATGGATTGAAAAAGTCAAGTTACTCATCAAAGTCTCTAGGACATGAAAGACAATCCCCAGGTATGATTTGACTAGTAAAAAAGAGACCTAGAAGCATAACATCCCCTCAGCTTCAATGTCTATTGCTAGTATTCAATGCTGGCAAGGGTCCCAGGCCAGAGCTTGGCTTCCTGCAGCTGCTCTAGGGAGTGACTCTCCCAGAGCCTATGATGTGGTCTTCCATTATGCAGAACCAGCCCAGTGGCATCCTATCAACACCTCTGGCAAGCAGCCTTTCCAAGCACTGTGCCATCTGAAAACAGGATGCATATCTTTCATGTACCTGGCACACGCCCTAGGGTGTGGTCAGGGATTTGCCTAGTTCTCAGCAAACTAGCTACAGTTCCATCCTTTTCTCCTACACTCAAGAGAGATACTAGAATACAAATGACAGTAGGCTGACATAAGGATAACCTTGAGTTGTTTTTACTTAAATTAAAATAAGAGCAAATCAACCAGGCACAGTGGCTCATGCATATAATCCCTGCATTTTAGGAGGCCAAAGAGGGTGGATCATGAGCTTAGGAGTTCAAGACCAGCCTGGATAACATGGCAAGGCCCCATCTCTACAAAAACTACAAAAAATTTGCTGGGTGTGGTGGTATGCACCTGTAGTCCCAGCTACTCTGGAGGCTGAGGTGGAGGATCATTTGAGTCCAGGAGCTAGAGGCTGCAGTGAACTGAAATCATACCACTGCTAATGATTAATTAAATAATTAATTGAATTAATAAATTGTGCCATTATATTAATTTATTTATTAGACTAAATCACTCTCAAATTTGGAGATTTTATTAGCAAAATATTACTTAGGGAATCCAACTAAATAACATGGGGTTGGCTCGGCATGGTGGCTCACGCCTGTAGTCCCAACATTTTAGGAGCCTGAGGCGGGTAGATCATGAGCTCAGGAGATCAAGACCATTCTGGCCAATATGGTGAAACCCTGTCTCTACTAAAATACGAAAAATTAGCTGGGCGTAGTGGCGTGCGCCTGTAGTCCCAGCTACTCAGGAGGCTGAGGCAGGCGAATCGCTTGAATTCGGGAGGCAGAGGTTTCCGTGAGCCCAGATTGTGCCACTGCACTCCAGCCTGGCAACAGAACGAGATTGTGTCTCAAAACAAAACAAAACAACAACAACAACAAAAACACATGGGGTTGAGAACCATTGCGCTAACTGGCAGCCCCTGGCAAAGTCAATGCAAGCTCAAAGCCAGGATTATGCTGGTCACTTAAGTGACAGCTATTGTGAACTGTTGTTCTCTCAAGAAAAGAGAACTAAATAAATATATAAAAAAAATAAAAAATAAAAATAAAAACAACAACAACAAAAAAAATAAAAAATAAAATAAAATAAAATAAAGAAAAGAGAACTGATTTCTTTGGTAAACCAGGTACTGCGCTGGGTGCCTCCCCGATTCATCACCACACCTCCTAATGAAAGGAGCATTTTTTCAGAAACTGTAGTGGTCGGGCTTTCTCCATGTCTGAGTTCTTTCCACCAGAGCATATTGCTGCCCTAGTATCCAAAGTTCTCTAAGGAAGAGAACTAATGTGATACCTACATGTCTCCATTAAATCTTCTGGCTACTTGATTGATTTTCATACTCCCTACCTCTGAGGTTGGTATGTACTATTTCTTTCTCCTCTCTTGTTCTTCCTTTTTATTCTATAAAATATAGGAATGTTCTTTTACATTAGTCCTTGAGGCAACCTCGGAATTACTACTACATTCCTCAAACCAGTTATGGAAGCCAGCTGCCAATATTGGTCCCTGGTTAAACAGTGAATTTTGTTGTTGCATAGAGTTCCTACTGAAATACCTAAGCCCATTTGTAAAATATCATTTAGTTGATCAAAGGCTGTCTCTAAAGCAGTTTTATGTAGTGATTACAGGGAAGGATTTTTAAGAGTATTTTATTTTTTTAAATATGTAAATACTTTATAGATGTACTGAAGTAAAGACCAATAAATGAAATGTCACATCTTCTGCCTATATTCAGGTCTGTTAGGCATGTGTTGTTACATGTAGGTATGTTGGTTGATAATTATTTATTTATGCATTTCTTTATGTTCACTTATTAAAAAGAAAGAAAAGATTAAAATAATCTTACTAAGTAAAAAACTGCCCATCACTGGGGGAAATAATTTTATTATGCAAAGCTTCAATGATATTTACAGTTTAGACTTCTGTAGATATTGATGAAGGCTGACATTAAGATAAAGAAGTTAATAATGTCCTTCTGTCTTAGACAAGGTAAAAAGAGATAAGAATGAATGCAATTTGGGATCTACTTCTGGTCTTTGATGAGGAGTCAGCACAGAGTTCTGGAAGGAAGGACAGGTTAAGAGGCACGTGAAACTCTCAAACACATCACTGCGTCAGCCAACACAGAGAATACCAGCAAGGTCACATCTTCGCTGAAAGAGTGGTAATTCCCAACACCACCAAAAGTCCGCAGTGGCTAAGTAATCCGCATATTCAACCAGGAAGCAGCTAAAGAAATATCCTAGTTATCTAGGAAGCATTCTGATTTCAAAAGGACATGAACAAAAAGTAGAAGGAATCCACACATAAGGATGGACATGAGAGGAGCTTAAAATGTGAGAATAAATTTAGGGGTTTGGTTATAGGCTGAATTATGTTCCATTAAAATTCATATGTGGAATCCCTAATCCCCAGTACCTTAGAACATAACTGTATTTGGGTAGGGCTTTTGAGGAGCTAATTAAATTAAGGCCACTGGGGTGGGCTTAATATAATCTGACTGGTATCCTTATAAGAGGAGGAGATGAGGACACATAGAAAGAGATACCAGAGGTATCTGTGCAGAGGAAAGAACACGTGAGGACTTAGCAAGGGTGCAGCCATGTGCAAGCAAGGAGAGCTCTGAGGATTCCAACCCTGCCTGCACCTTCATCTTAGACTTTTCTGAAACTGTGAGAAAACAAATGTCTTTGGTGTAAGCCACCCAGTCTGTGATATTTTGTTATGGCAGATTTAGTAAACTAACACAGATTTTAAGTGTCAATAACTGTCAATGTTTAAGCTTTGACAAAATTTTCTAAAGGAAAGTATAAAAGGCCATTTTCTTTCTTTTCAGAGCCTGAGGATTGCGGGAGGGGTAAGCCAGCTACATGGGGATCATGACACAAGGCTGATGAAGGGGACAGAGAGAAAGTAGATGTTTTCCATTTCTTTCTTTTCTGTTGAGCTGAATGATCTTCAAACTAAAAATGAAAGAACTATTGGTTATTGGAAATAAAGGCCAAAGATGAGTGATAGGATTATAGAATAAGTCTTAGCTGTTCTAAATAAGGACTTGTTATGTACCCCCAGCTCCAAATTCATATGCTGAAGTCCTAAACTGACAGTACCTCAAAACGTGACTACATTTGGAGATAAGGTCAAAGATGTAACGAAGGTTAAATGAGGTCATTAGGGTGGATCCTAACCCAGTATCTGGTGTCCTTATAAGAAGAGGAGATTATGGCACAGTAAAACACAGAGGGAAGACCCTCTGAGAGCACAGGGAGAAGGTGGCCATCTGCAAACCAAGGGGAGAGGCTTCAGAAGTAACCAACCCAGGCAACGCCTTGATTTCAGACTTCCAGCCTCCTGAAATGTGAGAAAATACATTTCTAGTGTTGGATCCACCCAGTCTATGGTAAGTTATGGCAGCCCTAGGAAACGAATCCAGGGCTCATCTGGCTCAGACTTAACGATTGCTTTTGGTGATATTTGTGGGGCACAGATAACAGCCAAACACAAGACAACAGAAATGGGGCCCGGGACACTATGCATAAAACAGAATTGGGATATCCGGACCAATTGGAGCCTACAGTGGGATGCAGTTACTACAACAGTCAAATGCCACATTAGGCTCCAGGCAGAGGTGGGCAGCATCTCCCATGCTGCAGCAGTCAGAGCACTCTTGGAGTACTGTAAAAAGACACAGACAAACCAGAACACACTTAGAGAATGGCCAAGGTGTGGAAGGAACCAGGCCATTATGCGACTGTCGAAGGAAGTGCCTGTTTTACCTTGTGAAGAGAAGACTCTAGAAGAAGAAGTAGCATGAAAACTGTTGGCAAATTTGTAAAGATCTGAAGTGTGGAAAAGAATTATTCTGCTTGGTCACTGGGGATACAAGGATATCTGAGTGGGAGTTTAAAGGCGGGGGATGTGAGCTTTAAATGGGATAAGAACATTCTAGTAACCAGAAATGCCCAAAAATAGAAGGCACTGTCTGGAGAGCCAGGGAATATCTCACAAATGGAGACATTTAAACCTAGGATGGGGATGTTGTTGTAGGAATCCCAGCAGACAAGTGGTTGTTTGTTCCTTCCCCGGTTCTAACTAGGGATGTTCCTGTATTTCCTGCTTGAGGATCTGGAAGATACCTCAGGGCAGGAAACAGCGTTAAACGCAGAACAGAGCTACTAGCTAAGAAGCAAAAAGCCATCAGGATCTCTGAGGAGTGAGGGAACCTGAGAACATGTAGGCAATGTCCATCATTCTGACACAATCAGCAGCAAATCATCTTCCCCCAGGAACATCTTGTCCAGGGAATATGTCAGTGTGGTGAATTTTTTTTTTTTTTTTTTTTTTTTTTAAGACACAGTCTTGCTCTGTCACCAGGTGACAGGCTGGAGTGCAGTGGCACAATCTCAGCTCACTGCAACCTCTGCCTTCTGGGTTGAAGCAATTCTCCTGCCTCAGCCTCCCAAGTATCTGGGACCACAGGCATGTGCCACCATGCCCTGCTAATTTTTGTATTTTAGTAGAGATGGGGTTTCACTATGTTGGCCAGGATGGTGTTGATCTCTTGACCTTGTGATCCTTGGCGGATCCCAAAGTGCAAAGTGCTGGGATTATAGGTGTGAGTCACCGGGCCCGGCTCAGTGTGGTGAATTTTAACAGCGGAAAGAAAAACTGCTACATCTAAGAACTTTAATTTTTATAGATTGTGATCTCATTTTCACAATTTTGAATTTCATGCTCAATAATAAAAGTCCCTTACTTGGCCAGGCGTGGTGGCTCATGCCTGTAATCCCAGCATTCAAGAGGCTGAGACCCATGGATCAGGAAATCAGGAGTTCAAGATCAGCCTGGAGAAGACGGTGAAACTCCATTTCCACTAAAAGTACAAAAATTAGCTAGGCTTGGTGGCGGGTGCCTGTAATCCCAGTTATTTGGGAAGCTGAGGCAGAGAATTGCTTCAACCTGGGAGGTGGAGGTTGCAATGAGCTGAGATTATGCCACTGCATTCTAGCCTGGGTGACAGAGCAAGATTCTGTCTAAAAAAAATAAAAGTCCCTTACCCTTAAACTAAAACTGCCTCCTCCTTTCCAGGGCTAGCTTCATGGGCATGCAACCCTGGGTAATCTCACAGGCCCTGTGGTGGGAAGAGCCCCATGCTCGGTTTAACATTCTGTCATTGCTGTCTTAAAATTTCTAATTTTTTTTTCTTTTTGAGACAGAGTCTTGTTCTATTGCCCAGGCTGGAGTGCAATGGCATGATCTTGGCTCACCACAACTTCCGCCTCCCAGGTTCAAGCAATTCTCCTGCCTCAGTCTCCAGACTAGCTGAGATTACAGGCATGAGTAACAATGCTCGGCTAAATTTTGTATTTTTAGTAGAGATGGCGGTTTTGCCATGTTGCCAAGGCTGGTCTAGAACTCCCAACCTCAGGTGATCTGCCCACCTGGGCCTCCCATAGTGCGGAGATTACAGGCATGAGCCACCACGCCGGCCTTAAAATTCTTAATTTTGTAACGAAGTGTTTCACATTTTCATTTTGCAATGGATCCTGCAAGAATTGTAGCTTTGAGCCACCTTTCTTTTGCATTCAGATACTTTCTTTCTTGCCTTCTTTCTCACAGACTGGAACAAATAGGGAATTGTGGGTAAATGTGGTGCAGAAAGCGAACAACTGGGTTTGTCCTGTTACTTCAGGCTTTTCCCTGTTGTCCCAACTCCACTTCACTTACTTGCTGTTAGATTTGGGAGAAGTTCATTCGCTTCAATTTCCTGATGTAGACGTAGGAATAATAATAGTAACAGCCTCTTTGACTTTTGTAGGAAGTAAATGACATGAAGTGTATAAACAAATATTGCATGACAACGAATGTTTATCCTTATTTGTTGAGGACATTCAAAGGACATTCAGTGGCAAAAGTAATCCAAGGCTGAAGATTGAAAGCCTAGTGCAGGGAAAGACACAAGACAACATTTAGGGGAACTGGTACAGAAATGAATTCCCAGGAGGGAAGTCTGCGTGCGCTTGGCTGAGCCATCACTCCAGGCCTAGGCACCTGTCAGTGCAGTGAGCAGGGGAGAGAAGGCAAGCTGCAGTGCGCTCCTGGCTTCCGTCCTTCCCTCTATGTGGAAGGGACTGTGGCTTGGTGACTGCGGCTTCAGGTCAAGAGCAGGGGAGACATCTGGGCAAGTTCTAGAGCTTTCTAGACTATCTGGACACTGGGAAGTGGACGGTTTGTGTTTAATCCAGGAGAGAAAGTGTGTTGGCAGAAGGTTCATTTCTGTAATTTAGGACAGACACAATGAAGAACGAAAGCAGAGTTTGAGGTCAGAAGTCATTTACGGGGGTCGAATACGAATAATCTCTCTTAATTTTTCTTTCGGCCCCATCTCAGACGGATGTTACCTACCTGCTTGAACCCCCCCCCCCCAACAACCCACCGCAAAATCCATGCTGACCCGACCCTTTAACAAAACCAAACGAAAACAAACCAAAATATAAGAAACAAAACCCAAACCCTGAATCCTGCTTTGAAGGAGAGAAGGAAATGGGTTGCCCGCTTCTTTGCCAGGTCCTGGGCCTTTTTCCTTTGGTTCATTCTAAAGATAGAAATTCCAGGTTGCTCGTGGCTGCTTTTGACATGGGGCGCGGGGGGTGGGGGTGGGGGGACTTTTTCTCTCTCAAGCAAAGAAAATCCTATTTCCTTTAAGCTTCGCTGGTTCCCATTCTCTTCCAGAAACGTCTGCCCCACCTCTCCAAACTGAGACAAAAAGCGAAATGCGGATAAAAGGGGACGCACCCCAGCAGCAGTCCTTTATACGACACTCCTGGGAGGCCTGTGGGGTCGGATGATTCAAGCTCACGGGGACTAGCGGTAACGCTCCCGACTTTTCTAGAGCCCCAGTGTCCTAGGACTCACCTTTCCCTGATCCTGCACCGTTCCTCTCCTGGCTCCAGACTCTCCCTCCCACCGTTCCCGAAGCCCAGGTGGGCCGTCGGCCGGGGAGCGGAAGGGGGGCGCGCGGGGTGCAGGTTGCGCCGAGGGGACTGCACCTGTGGGCTCGGGGCGCGTGGAGCGCCCGAACCCCTCCCGGCGCAGGCAGGCGCAGCTGCCCGGCGGCTCCGCTAGGGGTCTCTCTCGGGTGCCGAGCGGGATGGGCCGGATCAGCTGACTCGCCTGGCTCCTAGCCCCGCCGCCGCGCTCAGGCTCCGTCAGTTTCCTCGGCAGCGGTAGGCGAGTGCACCCAGAGCAGCGCGCGCGAGGGGGCCCCCGGAGACGGCGGCGGTGGCGCGGGCAGAGCAAGGGCGCGGCGGATCCCACTCGCACAGCAGCGCACTCGGTGCCCCGCGCAGGGTCGCGATGCTGCCCGGTTTGGCACTGCTCCTGCTGGCCGCCTGGACGGCTCGGGCGCTAGAGGTGGGTGCCTAGCCTCGGAAGGACGGGGGAGGCAGGCGGGCACGGTGGGGACCCGATCCCCCAAGTCCTTAACCCAAGTCTTTAATGCAGAGAAGCTGGGGGTTGTCAACGGAACCCCTCTCCTCTCCGCCCCCGCTTGCGGACGTCCAGCGCATCCCCGCTTTCGGCCCAGCCCTGCCCCAGGGACGGGCGCTCCAGCCCGCCGAGAAGGAGCGGGCGAGGCGCTAGGGTCCCTGGTTCCGCGCCAGCCCGGGGTGAGAAGGGGAGGCGCGGAGCCTGAGCCCAGACCCCGACTCAGTCCCTGCTTCGGAAGCGGTGGCCGGGGGAGGCGAGAGACATCCAGATGGGGGGAAGGGAGAAGGAGCACGTGGGGAAACCGAAAACGCAGCGTCCCTGAAGTCAGTCCTTTGCTCTTAAATCGCCGCCCTCTCCTTTCTCTTGGGCCCTGGGGAGGAGGAGGAGTCGGGACAGCCCGGGAAGCTAGGGGCCCTTCCCTTTTCCCTGCGTTCTCCGCCTCGTTTCACCTTCCCTTCTCACCCCCACCCGCTTTTCTTGCCCGAACCTCCTCCTCCTCCACGGCTGCTGGCAGCAGCCGCCTGGGTGCGACCCTAGCCCGAGCCGGCGCCGGGGTCGCTCTCCGCTTTCTGCAGGCAAACTTTGTGCATTTCCGCGTCTCCCTTTTGTGTAAGTTGTGAGAAATGGGAGGGGTCGGAGACCCATAGCCACCCGGCGCCTTTCCCAAGCCTGGACGACCGTGTTCACTCGCACCCTCAGCTTCTGCCTGAGAGGCCGAAGGTCCTCGGGAACAAAAGCCGCGACACCCCGCCCTCGCCGTCCCGGGCGCCGTGGGCCGAGCCGCGATAGTCTCCTTGCGCCACCGAGGCTCCCGCCCCGCTCCCTTCCCGGCGCTGCGCGTCCACCCCGGAGTGGGGCAGAGACTCTGCCGTGGCGTCTGGCGAAGCCTCGTCTGCTTCCCACCCTTGGATCACCTTCGAGCCTTAATTTTGTGCTGGGCTGTAAAGACCTTGGCGGGGAGGAAATAACGCGGAGAGTGGGGTGTGCGTCTGGAAAGGGCAGTGGCGGATGGTGGGGAGGCAAGGGCTCTCCCCTCCTGTGCATCCAAGGAGGCGTTTGTCTGATTAAGGCGCGGCCTCTTCCCTGGCAGCTCTGGGGACTCTGGTTTAGTTCCCCTGGGGGCACACGATGCTGGGGAGGGTCCGAAGGGTCTTTTTTTTAGGGTGCAGATAAAAGGATTGAATTGAGTGAAGATTAAGACGGAGAAGATGGCGCCTCTGCAGTGCAGCAAAGAAAAGCTGTGTGGAGGCTGCAGCCTAGTGAAATCCACCCACCACTAGGTGTATAGCAAGTCTTCCCCATTCATCCAACTCTCGAACATTCAGCTAACGCCTGTGCACAGTGACTGTTTTTCTTTACATCTAAGGATGTCTAGAAGTTGTTTGCATGACACTTGGGTCGGAGAAGGTTGTTTTTCACATCTGTTGGGTTCCTATTTGGTATCTTACCATTTGCAACCTTTCCTCCCGGTTTTTCCCCTCCTTTCCCCCAACCTCCTAGTAATTTTCCAAAAGAAAAAAAAAGCAATTTCCGGACAAATGTTTTCCTGTAATTCCACTGAGGCTGTACAGACTATCACATCGTTACAGTTTTTTAGTTTCTAATTTGCAAGGTCGTTGAACTTTTTCCCTTCTGATTTCTACCCACTAGAATCACCTTAGGGCTAGTTAAGACAGGTTGTATAAGAGTTAAATAATTTTGTTTTCCATGTTTTATAAAAATGCACTTCACTAAGAGAATTCTGATATCTTTCATGACTTACATTTATTTGTAGAATTATTTCAGTTTTCCTGAATGGTCTTACCACAAATTAAAAACCATACATTTAAGTAATTAAAAGTATAACCTTATTTTTGAAGATTTTGTCAAAACTTAAATATGTAACTTTCTTGAACAATGTTTTTTTCTGTATAAAAATAGGAAGCATGAAGGCAAATTGGAATTTAGTTTTTGGTCTAATTGCATTAATTTGCTCTTTCTGCCATCTTTTGGGACCTTTTCACTAGCTATTGTTAACTGTTTTAAAGGGTGGAGATGAGATTCACATGAGTCCATTTGCAACGTGTTGGTAGAAGCGTAGGTAATTCAGTCTACTGAGGTTTGAGGGTGGTTTATCTGGCTCTGTGTCCACTGAAAAGATGTAATTACGAGTTGACTCTCTTTTATAGAGCTTAGAAAATAGGTCTGCTGCAGGTGGCTGTGAAAAGGGAATGAATAAGGGCAATGATAATGGGGCCTGGGCTTGCTGGGAAGCAGGGTTTTTATCTGGGTTGATGATTTTGGCTGGTATGTTGATAGAGGTGTGAGTTTAACAAACCCTAATCTATATGATGTTTCACCACCCTCACATTTATTTATTTTTAAAAATCGAGCTTCCTCTTAAGTTTTCTTTTCCTCTATTGAGGGTTTAAGCTATTACAATCATCTTACCTTTGTGGTAGTGCTAATTTATAGTTTAGGGAAACCTACGACTGCTGACTGGTACCGACCGCCCTAAAGAGAAGCCTACACACGGAATGGTAAAGCTCAGGTTTGAGGGTGATTTATAAGGAGTCACCGTTCTTGCTAATCGGTGAGAAACCATGATAACTGGCAGACTGCAGAAGCTTTTCTCTTGTCACGGTAACCAGCAGAGGCTCCTGAAAAGCACTTGCAAGGCTGTTAGTACTGCGGAGAAGTTACTAGATGGAATAACACATCTTGGTCCTGACTGGATGAAAAGGAACATGCACGTTTACGAGATGAAATTAGGAATGGCTGATTCCAAACAATTAAAAAGAAATAATGTGATCAACTGAACACTGCTTTGAAGGAAAGGAAGAGTTTATTTTTATGTTAAGTCTTTCTTGTTGCTAGAGGATCTCTATTTTATGTTACTGTTTTTTGCATACTAGAGTTTTCTATAGAAACATTTGTGTGAATGTTGTCAGTCATTCTAGAAATAAGCATAGCTATTATTTGCCTTTCACGTGGTCACTAAACTATCAGTGAGAAGTGCATTAAATTCAGCAGAAATGTACATTGTTTCTGCAAATTGTACTACCTTGAGAATCTTAAGAAGCATATTTCATTAATATATTTATTTTTAAGTCTCTGTCAATTACAAATGTAAAGATCAACCTGTACAGGTACATTTTAAATGTAAAGCTTCCCGAATGTAAGGTTTAGTTTGACTGTATACCTCATTACCTTCCCTTCCCTCGCCCCTCCCCTTACTCCCAGGAAGTTTGCACGGTTATCAAAGCATGCACATGATAATAAAGGAAAGTAGAATATACTAAAATACCAAAAGGAAAATACAGATTAGGTAATATAGTGAGTAAATATATTAAAGAGAAAACTTCCTGTATTTGAAAAGTATAGGAATGATGGGATGAGAGAAAAGATAATCCTGGAGCATTTACTGGTAGTAAATTTCCACCCTGGTTTGTATCCCAGGTCTGGGGATTGGAGGTTAAGTTTTTGCATATACAATATTGGTTTACATTCCTCTCTGTCTCTCCCAGTCAGACACACACACCTCTGTCTCTCTTTCTTTAAATCTCTCTCTCTCTCTCTCTCTCTCTCTCTCTCACCTGAGTGACAGATGCTGGTACAGGGTACTCTCAAGAGGAGTAGGGAATTAGAAATAAGGAGTTGAGAGGGTGAAGTAAGGGGCTGAATGCAGGACCAGAGAGCTTCAGTAGCGTCTTGATGGAGGGAGTATGAGATGAACAGAGTGATTCCCTGGGTGGCAACAAGGAGGATAGAGAAAATCACTTTTTCTGTTTGTGTTTTGTTTTTGCCTAGTGGTTTTCTACCTTTCTGTGTTTTACTTGACTGTGCTTGATTATGAAATCTTTTCTTTTTCTTTTTTTTTTTTAAATTTAAAGCTCTCTACTGGTTTTCTTGTGATTCTAGATTCAGGCAACACTATTCCATAACAAAGTATAAATGTTCTGATGAGTTGAACAGAGGAGATTGGCTTTGTAGACAGAAAAGGACTAAAGAAAACAGAAACAAAAAAATCTTTTCCTTTTCATAGTGAGAGCTTGATGCAAATGTATGGAATGGGGATGGATGGAAATGGCATCTTTTGCAAAACCCTTGGACACGCTGTCACCCCGTGGGCCTCACAGCCAGTGTACAGAGACACCCACGTGAGTGGGTGGGGGAAGACAGAAGGTGGCAGGGAAAGGAATGAGCACACGCCCAGAATAAGTAGCAAGTTTAATCAATAAAATATGCATTTTTAAAATTGTTGTATAAGAAGAAAAGCAGAGAGAACTCAAACCCCAAAGCTGATTTTGCAAGTGAAAAGCTTAGTGAAGGGGGACATGTTATGTAACTATTTATTTAGCGTGGATAGCTTAAGACATAACCATTACTCTAAGGACACTAGTATTTTTCTTGGAAAAAAAGTTTGGCAAATTTTCCTGTTTAGACGAACCTTAGTTAATAGATATACTTGACTGGTATAGAAGTAGAAATTTAGCAAAAACTGGAGCACAATGATTGCTCTAGGAATAAATTCACATATTTAAATTTAAAAGCCTGGATACGTTCATCAATTAATAAATTTACGAAAAAGGGATGCTTAATAGATTAGCTAGCTGAATATTCAAAGAGGGCTGCAGAACGTCTCAGGTTCACATGTATTAAATCTGCTGAAATAGAAACCTAGTAGGTCATTTTATTTAGGTTTATTTTGTGTGGCTACATTTAGAAGAAACAGATTTAGCTTGAACCTAACGAGACACATAGTATCTTAACGAAAGAAGATAGTTAAAATGGGAAAGATGAGATTTTTCATAATCTCACCTCTATAGAAAGAACCAGAGTTGTTCTCAATTTATAATGAATGATTTTGATGCCAGGTGTGATGTTAAGCCAGTAACACTGAGTCACTGAGTGTTTCTCAGGTGTGTAAAGAAGGCAGCATTGCACACTAATCAGAAGGTTGGACCACAGCAGGAGTGCATGGGCATAAATTCTGCCTTTGTCTCCTTTTTTTTTTTGAGACGGAGTTTCGCTCTTGTTACCCAGGCTGGAGTGCAATGGCTCAATCTCAGCTCACCGCAACCTCTGCCTCCTGGGTTCAGGCAATTCTCCTGCCTCAGCCTCCTGAGTAGCTGGGATTACAGGCATGAGCCACCATGCCCAACTAATTTTTTTTGTATTTTTAGTAGAGACAGGGTTTCACCATGTTGACCAGGATGATCTCGATCTCTTGACCTCGTGATCCACCTGCCTTGGCCTCCTAAAGTGCTGGGATTACAGGCGTGAGCCACCGTGCCCGGCCCTGCCTTTGTCTCTTTTGAGCTATTGACCATGAGCAAGTTTCTGTGCCTCAGTTTTTTCCTTTGTAAAATGGGATGAGTGATTTCTAGTTACTGAGGATTGAATTAATACTGATGTTAAATGCTTGAAATAGTATGTGAGTTAACATGTATGTAAACTGATGACCTAGCAGAAGCACTGTGTGTTAGTTACTACTACGATGTATGGTAATGATGATGATGTACAACAAGTATATGAAGTTTCACGCATAGTTGAAAGTTAAAAATCGATATGATGCTTCACTTATGGACAAATTAATTTACCTATTGGCCAATGATGGCTAAGACTATCGTAGGAAATTGGCAGATTGTCGTCTATGAGTTTGACCTAAATTTACAAAGCACATCATATCTCAGATAAAATTTTTAGAATACATGTTACAAACTTTTATTTATTAAATATGTATTATATATTTCCATTGGTTTTTTGAAGAATGAAAATAATTCATGCTCATTGAAAAATTTAGAACAGTACAGAAATGTGCAAACAGCATAATCAATTTTTACACAAATGGGAAAGACCTAGTTTTTTCTTCTTTTTTTTCCACACAACATGGATATAGACCTAGGCTGGAGTGCAAAGGTTCTGTCTTGGCTAACTGCAGTCTCCTCCTGGGTTCAAGCGATTCTCATGTCTCAGCCTCCTGAGTAGCTGGGATTATAGGCGTTCGCCACCACGCCCAGCTAATTTTTTTTTTTTTTTTTTAGTAGAGATGGGGTTTTGCCATGTTGGCCAGGCTGGTCTGGAGCTCCTGACCTCAAGTGATCTACCCACCTCAGCCTCCCAGAGACCCATTTTTAATGTACACACCAGCAGCTTGCCACAGATGTCTAATATTGAGCAAGTTTATATACAGGCTTGATTATTAACTATTAATTGGCTGTCAGTTATGTAAAAGGAACTGTGAAGAAGCTTGGTTTAGTTTTCAGCAGAATCTTTGCTAGCAAAATGATTAAAGAGGCTTTGCCAGTCTGGGTAGCAATGGAAGATTTCAAATGCCAGCAAAAGAATTTTGGTCCTAGTATGGAAGCAGGAAGTTTTGTTCACCCAAGACAGGGAAACCAAAAAGCAGATTGTCTGAGAATGTGGCATTTCTCTAAGAAGTCAGTTTCAAAATAAAATGAAGTTGTGTAACCAGCCATGTTATGGCTGTTACATCTTTAAAACTTTATAGTGATCTACTGTTTAATTGAAATTATATCTATTTTTTAAAAATCAGCATATGTTCCTCATAAAAGATTTTTAGCTTCAGAAGCAAGCTAAGGACATTTGAAAGCCTTCAGTGTATGAAACTGATGATACTGTGGTTAAATTATGATTAACACAGTGAAGAATCAAGAAGCAGAGCCCTAAAGAATCTACATGGCTTTTTGTTAATCAGCTCGTGTAATTATAATTGTTCTCTTCAACCAAAGACAAGACAAGGAGTGGGTTCAAGTATGAGGATGTGTGATGACAGAGTGGTATTTGTCATAAACATCCTGCTTAAAGTAGATACAGTGAGGAGTGAACACTGTGGTTCCAGAAGCAGGAGTGGAGGGTCCATGAGCAGGGATGAGGAATAAATAAGACAAACATTTTGGAAAAGGGAAAAGACAAACCTGTTTTGTAAATGAATGGATCCTGATGAATTAAGTGCAGCGATTCTTCAAGATGAACACAAAACAGTGTTCAAATCTCCTAATTTCCAGACAGTTCCCTCTCTTTTTTTTCTTCTCAAATTCAGAAGACTTTCTTATGAGATATTTGATTCAACAAGAATAATTGTCATTTCTTTTTTTTTTTTTTTGATTTTTTTCTGTTTTTTTTTTTGAGACTGAGTCTCACTGTGTCGCCCAGGCCAAAGTGCAATGGCATGATCTTGGGTTACTGCAACCTCCGCCTCCAGGGTTCAGGCAGTTCTCGTGACTCAGCCTCCTGAGTGGCTGGGATTATAGGCATGTGCCACCACGCCTAATTTTTGTATTTTTTTAGTAGAGACGGGGTTTCACCACATTGGCCAAGGTGGTTTCGAACTCCTGACTTCACCGCCTGCCTCAGCCTCCCAAAGTGAGCCACCATGCCCAGCAGTTTTTCAGTGATTTTGATAGGAATTTTTTTTTGACTGATTATTGTTTTTGAGAGAATCTAATAATTTGTCTCTTATCTAATAATTTGGCTTTTATTGGCTTCCAGAGAAAGCCACATACTATATTCATTGAAAAATGTAAGGCATCCTAGGTGATAGAGACTGATAAATTATTTTTTGGCCTTAAAGGTTACTTATGAGAATAAGAGATCGGTTGTGTAAAGAAAAGTCATTTGTGTTAAGTGAATAAATGCATTATTACTCTTGTTGCTTTGCTAAATTTCAAACCTTTAATAACTAAATATTTTGAGCCCATGGAGACATTTTACAGGAAGAAAAATGAGAGGTTTAATCCTACCGTTGAGATAGATTTAGATGTTTTAGACCTGGCCCTTACCCCAAGTTACTACAGACTAATTTGTTTAGTTTTGTTTGTGTGGCTGTGTCTTGATTGTTATTTCACAGTAAAATTAGTGAAGCAACATAAATTTTATTTTTAAGAGAAAGTAAAGAAAATGACATTATCCATTGACGGTTGATTTATTTTAAAAAAAAGGACTTTTTATGTCTACTCTTACTATTGGATGAATTTTCAAAAGCATACCGATATTGTGTTTGGTTTTGTTTGTTTTCAAGACGAGGCCTCGCTCTGTCACCCAGGCTGAAGTGCAGTGGTGCAATCTGCAGCCCTTGCCTCCTGGGTTCAAGCCATCTTCCTGCCCCAGCCTCCAGAGTAGCTGGGACTACAGGTGCATGCCACCACATCCGATTAATTTCTTTTTTTATTTTTTATTGCATTTTAGGTTTTGGGGTACATGTGCAGAACATGCAAGATAGTTGCATAGGTACACACATGGCAGTGTGTTTTGCTGCCTTCCTCCCCTTCACCCACATTTGGCATTTCTCCCCAGGCTATCCCCTCCTGCAGTCCCTCCCCTATTCCCCCCAATAGACCCCAGTGTGTAGTACTCCCTTCCCTGTGTCCATGTGTTCTTAAATGTTTTGTAGAGATGGGGTCCCCACTGTATTGCCCAGGCTGAGCTGACCTTGAACTCCTGGGCTCAAGTGATCCTCCCGCCTCGACCTTCCAAAGTGCTAGATTATAGGTGTGAGCTATTGTGCCTTGCCAGCATTGTTTTTATAAGTATCATTACTCAGTTACTTTGTTTATAATTGAGTTGATAGGCTTATAAAGACAGATAAGCACTGTTTTTTTAAGTATTTATTGATTTTTTTTCATTTAAAAAAAAAATCTTCATCTCCTTCAAGGATTAAGCCTTTAAAACTGATGCAGTTTTCAAAGTCGTAGCTTAAGTCTTTAGAGACTAACATAAAAACTCATCATATGAAAAGTCATATTTAAAAGCACATATTCTCCATCTTGATGCTCTCAATTGCTTATTATGGTTTAAAAAAATGTGGTTTTGTCATTATACTAAATTAGTTTGAGGATATAAGTGAAGAGTACCTAAGAAACTACCATAGAAATATGAAAATATGCAGAGTAATTATTCTAAGAATAATTCATCGTAGATACTTACATATTAGATTAACAATTTAAAATTAAAACCAAATTTCTGTAGAAATTAGCTTATTTTCATACACAAGGAAACAGATTCTTAGGGGTACAACCAAGAAAGGAAAATTTACTCCTTCATGTCACAAATATTTTCGAGGTCCTTGCCCCCAAGCGGGTAGACAGAATATACAGGAGGAATTAAGTGACTTAGAAAAAATTAAGTTGGGGAAGGAGTATAAGAGAATTCTACGTAGAAGGATGTGTGTTGTGAATGTGATAGTTTCTGTAGTATTATCAAAGTTCTCTGATCATTTTGCTACATAAAGGTAAACTTAGCTATCTGGGGGAAAGAACTATATATTTACTGCAATGTAAAAGAATAATTGTAGACAGGAGATCTACTTTGGGTGATTCAATGTTGAAAACAAGTGATGGAGGAGAGAAGTTAGTATTGATCGCGATCACGCACTTTTCTACACAGTAATTTGATCACTCACGACAGTGCCTTATATTTTGTATGTACTAAATAATATCAGTGAGTACTAAAACAATTCTATGTTGTGGTGATAAAGAATTACATTCAGATTAAAGGTTCTGAACAGCTGTGGGACCTTCTGTTATGTTTAAGAAACGATGAAGAAGTGTAGAAAGAAAATTAAAGTTTTTTTTCAGCCTCTTTTTGGAACATTTTATTGTGAAAAGGTTCATAACTACTGTCAATAACTTTATAATATTCAGTCATTTGCAACTGTATTTCAGACATTCAGTTGGCCTGCAAAAATAAATAAATAAATAAACAAACAAACAAATAAATAAATAAATGCCTCATTCTTGAAATATTTCATCCATGCCCTGATTGATTGGGACACTTTCAATAGAGGGTGCCTAGAAATAGTTTTGTGTGAAGAAGATAGTAGCGTTTAGAAAGAAAATGTGTATTGGAATTAAATTGAGTGGCCATCAAGATGAAAATTTCCTTGTTATTGTCTTTTTTTTCCGGCGGTCGGGGGGGCTCCTTTTTTGGCCATTTTACAGCTAGTGTTTACTTTTTACTCTAGTGTAAAAAGGATCAAAATTGGCCCTTTAAAAAAGTATGTTGAATTCTATTACCTCTATTATCTAAAAGAATTGTATTTTTCAATTTCAAGGGCTTGAAGCCAATGCTACTATATACCACTAACCTGACAGGCATTGAAAAATCTGATTGAGGTCATTATGATTAGCCTTATATCTTCCTAGTGTTTTCTCAATCTTATTTTCAGTGTTTTGTGTGAAGTGTTAAATCCTCTTATACCACAGAATCCAGAAAATTTAAATCCAACAATAGTAAATCAAATTTAAAAATCCTATGGTTGTTGTGGAGGGGCGTTCTTGGCTAACCCATAGGGTGTTTGAATGTAAAGGCAGCTTGCAGAACTGCCGATAGTTGAATTGTAGAGGGTTTCACTCTTAAGGGTGCATTTGAGACAAAACTGCAATTTTGGAACCGCTTGTTCCTGCTTGTTCAGTGAAATAGGAGAGCGGGGAATTCCTGAGGGAAGCTGGGAGATTTCCAGGTGATGACAGAGTAGCCATGTGACTGTTTGGCTGAAACAGAGTAGAAGTGAAGCCTTAGACAGAGGTGGCCTTAAGACTGAGTCTCAGCATGGCCATTAGAGGCATCCAGGACAAACATAATGAATGTGGTGGTGGCAGAGGGGGTGTGCTTGAACAAAGGAGGAGGCTGACTTACTATGTTTCTTGGTAATTCCTTTCTTTGTATTTGCTATTTGGCTGGTTCACCTCACTTTCATGAGCTAGACTCAGAGGTTAAATTTATATCATGGTGAATTTTCTGGATCATATTGTAGGGACACAGATGGGAAGTATCCCTTCAGTTTATTGGAAGTGTTTCTTATATGCATGTGTTTTTAATTGTATTTATTGATGTAATAGCCGATGAGATGAGAAAAATATATTAGTGTCTTTTTGTTGGAGAGAAAAAGACATTGGATGCATTCTAAGAGTATATTATCACATGTGAAATTATTTAGATTTAGAAAGCAGTCTGATGTGTTGACTTCATTGCTCATGTGCTCATCCCTATCAGAGGTTGAACGCACAGCCAAGCCTAAGTCCATGATTCTTCTGTCAGCAGATGAGGGGGAAGGTTTAATGTAGAATGTTTAATTGAATATTGGGATCGTGCATTCACCTGTTCTGTCTCTACTGCAAGTTTTCTTAGGGCATTTGTGATTGACTTCTGTGATGTTGACACTGATTTGGAGTTAAGATGTTTAAAAAATTGTTAATTTACTATCTCACTGTTTCTCTCATTTTGAATTGTTTAAATCATCATTCATTTTAGGGACATGGACTGCATGGCTTTTGTGTTTCAGTTATGACAGGAGATCTAGAATCTGGGTGGAGCTGTGAGTAAATAGAAAAGTATCTGTCTTTGCCTTGAAGAATTTCACAGTCCAGTGGGAAAGAGATACAGAAATAATTAGACGCAATGTGCTAAAGGCTACAATAGAGGAGGTAAAAGTCTTCTAGAGAAGGCAGGCAGCATTTGAACTAGGTTTCAAGGGTGAGTGGTGTGAACTGAGGTGTGGAGGGTTCTCCAGACAGAAAGAACAGTGAGGGTGTAGAGTTTCAAAGGAGGAAGCCCAGGGGTATAGAAGTGAGAGAGACAGTGAGAGTTATAAATTTGGGGTTCCCTTAATGAGTTTGAACTTCATTTTCTTAGCAATGGAGTACTTTTAAATGTTCCTAAAATGGGGATCAAGCATTGATGACCATGGGTCAGTTAGGTCTAGGAGCTTTTGTAGAAGTCCTTGTCTGCTTAATCTCATGGGTCAGATGGAGTGACACTTTGATGCAAAGAAGCCTGTAACTGTTCTGTTAGCTGAGAGGATTGCCATCAGATATACATTTCCAGTTCTCTTCTTAAGGATAAAGAAGTGGTAGGATATTGGGTGACAACTGGCATTCTGGGATGTAGAAGGAATACAGTACTGTAAAGGGTTAGAGGAAAATGGGTAGACTTAACATTCTCCATGGAGCAAAGATTCTCCATGAAGCAATTACAGTAGGCTTTTGGGATTCGCGTATCTTCCCGTATCTGCTAGCCAGCCACATAGGAAGCACATCTTTGTGTAGTGATAGAGGAAGGAGGTAGGAAATGCTTTCTTATTTTTGTGGTAGAAACATCCAAGAGCTGAGCCTTCATTCTGGCTGAGGGAACTGAGGATGGTTCAGGCTTGCATTCCTAGAAACGCCTTCCAGCCAGAGTGATGGAACAAAGCAATGATTTCTGTGGGATAATTTCTGTGGCTGTGTGGATAGCAGTGGCAGTCAGTTTACTCTCCCTGTTGGTAAACTGTCTTTCATTTGATCTAGAGACTTCCTCAAAGCAGTTTTGTTGTGCTCATTCTTTGAAAGCAACTGCAGACAAAACAAGCTTTGAGGTTTTTAGAAAAGAGCTTGATACAGAGTACTTCTTTTGAATTAGATCTGCCTGTCCTGCTGAACCTCTTTACTGTGGCTGCGTAACTTTTCAGATCCATTTATGCTTCCTGGTATTAATGGAACAGCATGGGGAGGTCTTTAAACAAAGGAACATTAATCTTAATAAATTTACGTCAGTAAGAATGGGACTGCTATTTTAAAATTTAGTTTAATTTCTTACCTATTTTCTTGTTCATTTCAGTTATTCTAAAAGTGATTAAATGAAGATCTGTTCCAGAAAGTATACGATGAAATCAAGATGTGGCGAAAACCTGTAGTTCTGAGTAGGCCTGAATCATTATTGTTAGGGAGTATTTGGAGGTTTTGCAGTAGGCATTTTGTCTTCACTTGAATATTTGTTTGAAATACATTCTAATAGTTTGACATATTACAGGATCTGTCTTAAAGAAATGTCTAAACTATCATGATTCCTCAAAAGCTGCTCTTGGTTTTGTTTTCTGCTGTTGGTTTTATTTTCTAACATTTCATTTTGATCCCTCAGTTTTCTTTAAGAGTAATCAAAAAGAGGCTGGGTGCGGTGGCTCATGCCTGTAATCCCAGCACTTCGGGAGACTGAGTGTTGGATCACTTGAGGTCAGGAGTTTGAAACCAGCCTGGCCATCATGGTGCAACCCCGTCTCTACTAAAACTACAAAAATCAGCGGGCATGGTGACACATGCCTGTAGTCCCAGCTACTCGGGAGGCTGAGACAGAATCACTTGAACCTGGGAGGGGGAGGTTGCAGTGAGTGGTGATCACACAACTGCATTTCAGCTTGGGCAACAGCTAGATTCTGTCTCAAAAGAAAGAGTAATCAAAAGCTAGGTTATTTAAATCTTGATATGTCTTCTTTAAAAAATGTTAAACTGCCAGGAAAATTATCACTTCTAGATACCACCTTTAGAAACCCATGAAAATTTGTGCATGTCTCAAATAGTTGTTGATTTATGAAAATTAGAGTAGTTACCAGATGTGTTTGAATGTATATTTCCATCATGTTACATTGGTCATACTTTAAAATTATACTTTTTTTCACCTGTGAAGCTCATATAGGTAAGTTTGAAATTTTCCTTTAATTATATTAGAATTTGAAAATTAAAGAAATCTTTTTAAATTTGTGCATTATTTTCTAATAGTCATATAGTTTACGTTATGTAATTTCAGAAATTTGGTTTTAAAAAGTTGTCTGCCAAAAAAATGTGTATTTCTGAATTCTGTTTTGCTTTCATATATGTGAAAATATTTGAGCTATCATAACTGGCTATGCTTCAAACCCAGTTTGAAATGGGTGGCCTTTGCTGGCTTTAGATTGCAGAGCTGGGGGCTGTCACTAGCTTTATCTGATTTTAAATAGTAGTTGATTTTGCAGGCAGTTAGTTGTATACCTTTGATTAAAATCATTGAATTGAAAAAGTCGGCACTCCAGGAATATGTTGTAAGAAAAGAAAACTTGAGTACTCAATTCTCGACTCACCTGAATCTTATTAATATTTTATTTATCCGTATCTGTTGTATTTTTAAGTAAACAAGATCTCTAGAAGACCTATCTCTGCTGCTTTGATCATTTAAAGTCATTAAACAAATTGATACAGATTGCAAAAATCAGTTGCAATATTCCTAGCTAGGTATCAATGAAATACAAATGGGGTCCATTCATCTGAGTTCATTTTAGTTCTTCCTACTAATATCAAATGGTTTTAAAAAATGGAAAATTATAATCTTTTTATGAAGTAAGATACATTATTACTTTAAATATATCTTCAATTTGAAGAACAAAGTAGGCTACAAGTGCCTACATAATGGCACATCTGCCTAAGATTATCATTAAGGCCTACAGTTGATAATTAGGATTCAGTCATAGTGTAAATGAAGTGATATCAATTGCTTTGAGACCCAGAAATATTTACTATTGATTTATTGTTGGTACACAAAATAAGAAAAAAAAAACATGGTTTTACAACAGCCCTTTATACATTTAATATGGAAATGGTAACCTCCACGTCTATATTCCATACAGATTGCTGGGCTTGTTTCATCTGTGAATTCCTATGGGCTTCATGCATGCCCAGGTGTGATTTTAAAGCAGAATTATCCAATAGAGGTATAAGGGGACCATTCGATCTAATTTAAAATTTTCAAGTAGCCACATAGAAAAATTAGCAGATGAAATTAATCTTAGTATATCAGTAAATTCAAAATGTTATTCAACATGTGATCAATTTAAAAGCTATGACATATTCTTTTTCCATATTATGTCTTCAAAAATTTTCATATCTCTCATGATTTTTGGTAGTCCATTGAAGAAGGGAGTTTGAAAGTTGTTGTATGTATACGGCTAATGATTGTCTGCCCATGTCCTGCCTGAAATACCATGATTATTTATGGAAAATATATTTAATAAAGCTAGATACAGTTTGGCTTGGAAAAAAATTTTTCACATCTCACATATTTAATTTATATTTTATTTTATTTATTTATTTTTGAGACGAAGTCTCACTCTCTCGCCTAGGCTGGAGTACAGTAGTGCAATCTTGGCTCACTGTAACCTCCACCTCCTGGGTTCAAGCCATTCTCCTGCCTCAGCCTCCCAAGTAGCTGGGACTACAAGTGAAGGCCACCATGCCTGGCCAATTTTTTGTATTTTTAGTAGAGACAGGGTTTCACCGTGTTAGCCAGGATGGTCTTGATCTCCTGACCTCATGATCCACCTGCCGTGGCCTCCTAAAGTGCTGGGATTACAGGTGTGAGCTACCGCGCCTGGCCTATTTTATTTTATTTTTTTGAGATAGAGCCACACTTATTCTGTTGCCCAGTCTAGAGTGCAGTGGCACCATCTCGGTTCACTGCAACCTCCATCACCTGGGTTTAAGCAATTCTCCTACCTCAAGCTCCTTAGTAGCTGGGATTACAGTCATGTACCATCATACCCATCTAATTTTTGTTATTTTTGGTGAAGATGAGATTTCACCATGTTGGCCAGGCTTGGCCTGACCTCGAGTGATCTGTCCACTTTAACCTCCAGAAGTGCTGAGATTGCAGGCGTGAGTCACCATGTCTGGTCACATATCTCACATATTTTAATTCAGACCAGCTGCATGTCAAGTACTTAGTAGCCACATATGACTTGTGGCTACCGTGTTGGACAGTGCAGCTCTAGGAGGTTCTCCTCAACCTGCAGCTGAAGAAGAGAATCATAGTTTTTGGAACAGGTAGAATCTATATGCCCTCCTTTTTAAGTTTCTTCACTTTACAGATGAGAAAGTATCTGGAGATGTTGAGCTGTTCAAAATCACCCACAGTTTAAAGATCAAAAGCCCAATCCCTGTTCTCTAACTTCTAATCTCTTTCTTCATCACTTTTTCTGCTCCATGTTGCTATATCCCTTTAATTGCAAGGTACTACTGTTAGGTTGTTGTTATCAGTTAAATATTAAACCAGGAGCTTTAAGAAACTCTGGCCCACTTGAAGGCATGGCCTGATCTGGACAAAATTTGTGGGGTGGGATGAATAGAATTACCAGGCATCTGGTAACTGTAACCTCTCTGTGGACTAGTAATATACATATATGAGATGATGCAGGGTTCAGTGATCAGTTCATCTTTTTCTGTTGTAAGCACTGTTGGAAAAGGAATGGGGGGACCTTTTGGGACCCAGGGTATGTGATTCTGAACCCTGAAATATTAGCTGCCAACTAAAAGGAAGAGGGGAGATAAATATTTCATTACCTTACACATTTTATTGTATGTATGAGTATGTAAACATGTACATATTATAAGAAATTGTGCTTCGCTTCTGGACTTCTAGAAACACTGGTGTTAAGATTTCATTTACCTCCCCTTGTTTTGGAAGGCTTCTTGTGTGTGTGCCCATAGTTCTTACCCAGTTACACTTAGAGTGTGGTATTTTTTGACAACTTAAGCCTAGTGCATTCCTGGCACGGAAAACAGTGATTTTCAGAATGTAAGCAAATGTGGAAAGCTTACTGCCTGACATGGAGAGTTGGAGAAGTGGGATTGGTGTTCTCTTGTTGTAAACTCATTTTTGTAAAATATTTGTTTTGCAATGTGAAGCATGCATGATGGATGAACTTTTGGAATTGAAAATTATTTTTCATTTCATTCCTGAAATATTTACCAGCATGGATGTTGACTGAGTGCTTTGAAGAGAGTTTGCTTAGTCATATAACTTAGATTTAATGATTTTAGATTTAGTTAAACTTGAGGTTTTCCTGTTTGATTCTCAGGGCTTCTCATCTGTGGCAAGGCTTTACTTACAGAGGAAATGTCAACCTTGAAGTTTAGCATGCCCTGTGTTTCTTTATATTCTGATGAAAATGATTGAAGTTTGTCAATGCTGTGTTTGGGACAATGTTTAGAGGATTCATGGCTTATAGGAATGAGTAAGGATGTTGGCTGGGCATGGTGAGTGTGGCCTGTGGTCCCAAAACTTTGAGAGGCTGAGGTTGGAGGATTGCTTGAGGTCAGGAGTTTGAGACAAGCCTGGGCAATATAAGGAGATTCCCATCTCTATATTAAAACAAATCAAAACGAGGTATAGGGGTATCTGTATTTTCTTAGGCAGCCATCTTATACACCTTTAAACTTAAAAAAGCCCACCATTTTTAAAGCAGTGTTTTCTTTTTTTTTTAATAGTAAATATAAACAATAGGAACTGAGGTTTAGGGCTTAAAAAATTTAGAGGGAATAATTTTTATTTTAGTAGGTTTTGAGGTACAAGGTTTTTTTTTTTTTTTTTTTTTGTTACATGGATGAATTATAGAGTGGTGAATTCTGAGATTTTAGTGCAGTCAGGTAGGGTACCTTGTTTTTTTTCTTATCCCTAACTACGTTACCACTCTCCCCCTTGTGAGTCTCTGAAAGTCCATTACGTCCTTCTGTCTGCCTTTGCTTATTCCTGGCTTAGCTCCTACTTACAAGTGAGAACATATGGTTTTTGGTTTTCCAGTTCCTGAGTTACTTTACTTAGGACAGTGGCCTCCAACTCATCCAAGTTGCTGCAAAAGACATTATTTTGTTCCTTCTAGTGGCTGAGTAGTGTTCTGTGGTATACATGCCACATCTTCTTTATCCACTCGCAAGTCGATGGGCACTTAGGTTGATTCTGTATCTTAGCAGTTGTGAATTGTGGTGCTATGAACATGCGTGTGCAAGTGTCTTTTTCATACAATGACTTCTTTTCCTTTGGGTAGATACCCAGTGGTGAGATTGCTGGATCAAATGGTAGATCTACTTTTAACTCTTTAAGAAATCTCCATAATGTTTTCCATAGAAGTTGTTGTACTAGTACTTTGGGAGGCCAAGGCGGGTGGATCACGAGGTCAAGAGATCGAGACCATCCTGGTCAACGTGGTGAAACCCCGTCTCTACTAAAAATACAAAAAATTAGCTGGGCATGGTGGCGCCTGCCTGTAATCCCAGCTACTCAGGAGGCTGAGGCGGGAGAATTGCTTGAACCCAGGAGGCAGAGGTTGTGGTGAGCCGAGATCGCGCCATTGCACTCCAGCCTGGGTAACAGGAGTGAAACTCCATCTCAAAAAAAAAAATATGTTTAAGCTAGATTTTGAATTGGAAAAGAATTAGAAGTTCATTATAGGAAGCTTTTGAAAAGTATATTTAAAAATATATAAAAATATGCATAATCCTGCCACCCACAAATGTCTGTTTTATTATGTCATTTTCTAAACCATTTTGAGATTATGCTATAGATTCCATTTTATATCCTACATTTTATTGATTAACATTAAATCTCATACTATTTTAAGTTATTTGTACAAGTATTTTATTGGATTGGTAAATCTGTTTAGGGAAACTGGAGCTATGGAGTTTTGCACGTGTGCTTTTTTATTTGGTATTTCTAGCCTAAACATAGGTTGGAAGTAGTAGTGACATATAGGGGGATTGTTTACCAAATATCAGGTAATATTTTAATTATTATTTAAATAATATTTTATTATTTATTTTAATGCTCTAAATCAGGAGTCCCCAACCCCCAGGTCATGAACTGGTACCAGTCTGTGGTGTTTTAGCTGGGCTTGCACAGCAGGTGAGCAGTGGGTGAGTGAGTGTTACTACCTGAGTTCTGCCTCTTGTCACATCAGCAGGGCATTAGATTCTCATAGGAGAGCAAACCCTATGGTGAGCTGCATGTAAGAGAGCTAGGTTGCACACTCCTTGTTAGAGTCTGATGTCTGATGATCTGAGGTGGAGTAGTTTCATTCCAAAACCAAACCACGAAATTGTCTTCCATGAAACCAGTCCCTGATGTCAAAAGGGTTGGGGACCACTGCTGTAAATTGCTGCTCTCAAGTGGTGTTGTACATGGTGGTCTTCAACATAAAAAAGAAAATGTAATGAACATACAACATCCAGATTAGCAAAAATAAGGAAAAGCTGATCTAGCAGTTCAAACAAGCAATCCTCTTATTTCAGAAGCTTACCTGTAAGTTGCTGCATTTGACAGGCATATATAGCTGGGGCTGGAATGTTATTAGTGAAATTGTGATTTCAGTTTACTGGAGCCATTTCAGTGGGAGCATGAAGTGGGTTACATGGTTACACAGATATAAATAAAGCATCCTCCTTCCCACTTCACTTCTGTTAAAGTCTTTCCTGCCTGATGTTACGTGGTGAAAAAGAAGTCAAAAAGATTAATAGGTAATTATATAAAGTTGCCAAAGAGATAAGAATCTTTGGCCACAAAAGGGACAATATTTGCCTTTAAATTTAACAACGTGATGAAATGTTGCTGTTGTGTTACCCTGTGTAAGGTTGTAGAGTCCATTCAGCCAGACACATGTAATTTTGATTATTGACTGCTGTTTCTGTGGTCAGTCGGCCAGTTTTATAGTATTACATTGCATATAATTAATTTTTGGAGCAAAAACAGTGTTGTTTATTGTTTACTTTTTAAAAAATATAATACTGTAACTACATTATAAGTGCTGGTACTGTTGAAAAATAACAGTTAATAAAAACAAATTCTTATGCTATCAACATCACAGAAATTCTCATTCTAAGAAAATATTGACATAATATGGAAATTCATTCATTTATTCAGTACATTAATTGAACACCAACACTATGCCAAGCATTGAGATACAACCATGAAAGAGGCCAGCTTCCTGATCCCACAGCGCTTATATTACTTTGTTGGGTGGGGCAGAGAGCAAATCAATATATATATGTCAGTCAATATATTCTGTGCAACTTGGTGGTCAGTGCTACAAAGAAAAATTAAGCAAGTGAGGAGCTGTATAGAGACACAGTCTGTAACGGTATGAAGGGTATCAGAATATGCCACCCCAAAATATACCGTTTTGGCATAAGTACTAATTTGAGCTGAAGGCAATCGAGAATTAGCAGACACAGGACAAGCTTTACCCCCTTTCTATAAAAATTGCACTGCGTGAAGATTTCCTCCCTCCCTTCTCCATCCCTGGAGAGACCCCAGGAGGTGTCACTGCACCTTTGTCTGTAGAAACAAACCTTACTGACATAACCCTTACTTTCTATTAGTTTCCCTCATAGATTTACCTTGCCACACTTTACTTCTCCTGAAAGCCCTAACCCATTCTCCTTTGTCTTGTGACTTTTCCACAGTTTATTGCTCTTCATTAAAATGGTATGCATGCTCTCACGCCTAACTGCTGCTTTTGGGTTTGTGCTTTTCTGTGGAGCTCCCTCCTCTCCCCTCTCCACATGTAAAAATATTAACATTGAATAACATATATGTGTTTTTTTCCCCTGCTAATTTGTCTTGTTAGTTTAATTTGCAAGGCCTCAGGTGCTGAAACAGGGTAGGGAAAGAATTTTTTTTCCCTTTTCTACAAGTATTTAATTAAACTGGAGACAATACAGTGGAAAGGCTGTGAGGTGGGAGCTTGCTGGGGTGTTGGAAGAAGTATATTAGCTTACAAACATCCCATCAGTTGTGTGTATGCAATTTTTCAGTGACTATTCCCATTAATAGATCATTTATAAAAACTAATGATGAGGATCTTCTATATTCAGTTTACTCCTTTCTTGGAAAAGAATGTGCATTTTAATCAAGAGGATTTCATGAAATACATTCTGTACTCTAAACATTTAAAAGAGCTACAGTATATGGCAATTCACCTTTTCTTTTGTATTTTGAAATTTAAGACAGGAAGAATTACTATTTTATACTTAGTTCAGATTTGGTGGTGGTTTTGTTTTTTTGCTTCCAGTGGAAAAAAGTTGCATTAGTAACCTGGCAGTCAACCATGCCATATTGTTTGTGATTTATTAGTCTGGAATAAACGACTGTATTTCTGGCATATGTAAAAGTAGTTTACCGAGAGGCTTCCTTGGTGTACCTTATATAGCTCATTCTATGAACCAGGCCTTGTTGTAAAGTGCTTTCACTTAATTTTTTCCTAGCAGCAGCTTGTGAGGTACCTACTGCTATCCTCAGCTGGGAGGGAGCTGGCCAGTGGACTGGGTTTAAACTATGTCTTCGTTGTCTGTACTCTTAACCACTTATCTTCACTGCCTCCAGCAAAATAGATCCATAAGTTCAGGCAGTGTTTCCTCTTGAACTAAACAGTTAGCCTCCTGAGTAAGCAAGCCTTGGAACGCAATTGATTGGTAAGATACAAAAGTAATCAGTTAGGCTCTCAGTTCCTGGCTGCTAGCCTTTTTCACCTGCAGGAAGTTCTAAGTGCTGATACCTCTACCTGGTGTCTTCTCTCCCCTTCCCCCCAATTCCATTGTTTCCCTTTTTCCTCAATCCCAAGTAAAGGCAGTCCTGAGTGTGGGAGTTGGAGTCATTCAGACCTTGGATCTGAGTCACAACTCTTTCAATTTACTAGAATATGACTGTAGGAAAATGATCTCAGCTTCCCTAAACTTAAATTTCCACATCTACAAAGCATCTGTAAATAGATTGGTCAGGAGAAAAATTGAATGAAATTGAATAAGGTACATAGCACAGAACACAGCCAGGAGTAGGCCCTGGATGAATTAGGGGAAAATGGTTTTGATTTTTATTTTTAAGGACTTTGTAACATCTCTTGGTCCCTTCAGAACAGTCCTTAAAGTTCTTATCAGCCACCCCTTATTCCCCGCTGGGGCTAGGCCAGGGAAGAGGCCCAGTTGCTTGTGACACTGCTGAGTTTCACATTTCACGGCTGTCTAATACATGGAAGGCTTTGGCGTCTCAATATTTAATTGATAACATTTTTGATGCCTGAAAACAAAATAGCTTATTTGTAACTGCATACATTTTGTTTGTGGTCAAGTTGTTTGAATTTGAAATGAACCTCATTTCCTTGGGTTTTGTCCCTCCCCATCTGACCTGCCATTTCTCAGTGAACCCTGAAGAAAAAAACACTTGCAAAGGAATATCAAGAATGTTGGCCAGGGACACGGCTCTCCCCAACTACTCTCCTGCCGTAGGCCTCCCCCTCCTTGTGTTTTCAGCAGTGACCAGGCACTGGTGACAGCCTTGGCTGCTTTGACCAGCTGGAGATAGCTGCAAAATGCCTGCCTGCTAGCTTTGAAAAATCTCTGCCAACCCCATTGAAAGAATTGTTTACCTCATATCAGAGGGGACTGGGAAGTGGGTAATTGAGAAATCGTTTTGAAGGGATTTGTGGCTCCTCCTCCTACAGAGGCTTCCTGAAATGGTGGGTAATGGATCTCCATCTCCTAAGACCTGCTCACATGTAGCTCTAAGTATTAGACCTGCATTTTTGTTTACATTTTATCAGTGCATTTCTCCACCTGTGTCATTTGTACATTAGATTCAGGAGAAAATCACTGTACCTTTGGTGGTTTCAGGTGGCTCTTAAATTTCATTAATTCATAAAATCTGAACTGAATGGAATAGTTGGCCTTTTGGGAGTTTTTTTTAGTGAGGGTGGGGAGTTATCCTGGCATGGAGAGGGATTGGATTTTTCATTCTTTCCCAAGAGACTTCAGGGGTTTTTGATGTTTTGATGATCCTGGCGTGTGTAAGGCCCTATCAGGTGTTCGCCTGTGTGATCCTATTACACCCACATCCTGTAGCTGCATCCAAGTACTTTGAGGCCGACTTAATGGGGATTAACTTAACAGTTGCTCTGTGGAAACAAATGCTCTTTGCTGCTTATTTCTAATAAATTGATCGCGCCATTTAAAAGATTTTTTTTTCTTTTAAGAAGTTATATCTTCCTAAGAAACTGTAGACCAATAAAGCAAAACTAAAATACTTGGGTCTAAAATTAGTGTATTATATTTAAACACTGGGCTTCAGACTGATTATATCATGCTCTTTTACTGACTTTCTAGTCAGATGCTTATTTATAAAAATAAAGCTTATATAAAGGGCACCATTCAAATGTTATACCAGTCAGTTTTGGCAAGTTGACCTTCCACAGTAGCTAAATATTGTTTACACTGTGAAAAGAATTACTTAACATTATATGTTATCAGCATGTCAAATGAATTCTGAGCTGCAACAGACGAGACCCTAGGTAGAAACATGAAAGCATAACAGTGAAAGGGAAGAGCAGGCTGCTCTGTGTGAAGCAGTTGTGCAGGAAGGGTATTTATGAGTATAGTAGATACTTAGGAAAATTAATACAATTATTTTAAAAATCATCTGAAAAAACCATTAGGTAAAAATAGCCAGTAAAAAAACAGAAGCAAAATGTAAAGTATAAATATTAAAACTGCATGTCGCATGCATGGACAGGTCAGTGGAGCAAGCTGGAGGTCTAGAAACAAAGTGGTACGTATATTGAAAATTGGTGCAAGATGAAGGTATCTTTTTCCATCAGAAGGGAAAAGGTGGATTGTTTAGTTAATGGTTTTGGGATATCGGACTGTCTGTAGAAAGAAGGCGAGTAATTATTTACCTAGTAACAATACCAGATTACCTAGTATTAAGTGCCCAGTACAGTTTGTCAATAACAAAAGGCAAACTTTTTTATTCTGTGAACTTTGTTCTTACAAATCAATAAGAAACACTAAATGTGAGCATTTCCAGAGAAAAATGAACATTTTTGAAAACATATTATGAAAAGAATTAAACATATGCAAGAGAGAATAGTGTGCTGAATCCTCAGCAATGATCAGTTCTCAACCAATCTTGCTTTTTCTCTATCCCCCTTTCTCGAAATGTTCAATTCTTTTCCCTCACCGGGTTATTTTGAAATAATTTCACTTATATAATTTTATGCATAAATATTTCAGTGAGGATGTCTAACAGAAAATCCCTGTTAGACATGGACAAAAAAGGCAAGGGGTTTTATAGTATGTGGGGAAAAAAAATACACATAGCCAATAAACCTATGAAGATATGCTCAATTTCATTAGTAATCAGGGAAATGCAAGTTAAAAGAGTGTTATAACATTGTTTTTTAAAACCCTGATTGAAAAGACTGAAAGTCTTGCCAGATTGGCATTTTCGTCTGCTGTCAATTGATACAGATACTGTTTTGCCCCTTGGCTGGAGTACAGTGGCGCAGTCTAGGCTCACTGCAATCTCTGCCTCCCAGGTTCAAGCAGTTCTCCTGCCTCAGTCTCTTGAGTAGCTGAGATTATAGGTGTGCACCACTGTGCCTGGATGGTTTTTTGGATATTTAGTAGGGACAGGGTTTCACCAGGTTGGCCAGGTTGGTCTTAAACTCCTTACCTTAAGTGATCTGTTTGTTACTGGCATGAGCCACTGCACTCAGCTGATACAGAAATTTTTGAAATCAGTCATTATTTTTATGTACTTATCCCTTTATCGAGCAATTCTAGGAACTAATTAGTTCATAGTATATTGTATAAATGCACACAGATGAAGATAGTATTAGAACGTTATTTGTATCAATTAAATAAGCTTACTAAAAACTCTAGTAAGTAGAATATTATGCTGATACATTAAAAGTGAGCATAACCATAATGATGTATAGAAATAAATCATACTGATATAGGTGAAAACAAATTTTCACAAAGCAGGCATAATCACATTAAAGCATAATTTATATATAAAACACAGAAAATTTATACCTATATTATGTCAGTAACGGATTCAAGTGAATCTGACAAAATCTGACTCTGGTAATGAGAACATTGGAAGGGAGGAAAAGGTAGTACGTATATACTTTGTATGTTATCACCTTTTGTACTATTCGAGTCTTTTTAACTGTAGGCAGATACTTGAGAGCAGGTGCCACCAACACACAGCTGGGACAAGTACTGGTCCATGGCCTTTTAGGAACCAGGCAGGCAGCAGGAGGTGAGTTTCTGGGCAGGTGAGCCAGTGAGCATTACCACCTGAGTGCTGCCTCCTGGCAATAGATCCTCACAGGAGCACAAACCCTATTGTGAACTGCACGTGGGAGGGATCCAGGTTGCCTGATGCGGTTCTTATGAGAATGTAATGTCTGATGATCTGAGGTGGAAGAGTTTCATCCCAAAACCATCCCATCCCATCCAATCTCATCCCATCCCTCCTCTAACATACCATGGAAAAAAATGGTCTTCCACAAAACCAGTCCCTGGTGTCAAAAAGGTTAGAGATGGCTGCTTTAGAGGTTGCTTCCTCCTGGCATGTCTTGGATGTAGAACTCCCTGGTTCTGCCATTCTTGGTAGGTAGTCAACCAGCATTTGACAGTTCTCCCCAGAGACTTCATCCCACAGGCAAGCCATCCCATTCCATTTAAAACATCTCTAATGTTAGGATGTTAGGAAAGGATGTATTTTGATGTGATATCTAGAATCCTCCCAGTTATTCTTCAGAGGAACATTACTTTTATAAAGTTGAAAAGAGCAAGCTTTATTGAATTATAAAACTGGGTTATGTCAGTGAGTTTCATGGACTTATTTTCATGGGTAACTGATTTTTATATTAAAACTTGGTTTTGAAAGTATTGGAAGCATAAATTCTTACTTTAGCCCATTTGCTTTACTTTGTTTAGCACGTTGAACATCAAGGAACAACTCCCTCAATCTAAACTTTTCAGTGTTGGTGCTTGTAATACCATTTTTCAAGTTGACACTAATGCTGACTGTGGAATTCTCATGATAAGTCAGAAGAAAACAGTTTAGTGGAAATGTTCTTTCTCCCACTGAATTGTATACCGAGATCTGTTTTATTTTCTGCATTTTAACCCAGAAAGTTGTTGAAGAGAATTGACCATGATAAGACATCTGTAGTTTATTTTGTATTTTCTTTTAATGGAAATTACAAGTGACTTTTAAATTTAAGGTTGAGTATAGCCTTTACTAAACAAATAACTAGATTATAATAAAATACACATTGCTTAAGATACAAAATACTTAGGCAGTTATAGGCTGAATAAAAACAATAAATTGAGATTGTATCAGGAATAATGTATTATAAACCATATATGAAACCAGGTACTAACTTGGTGTTCTTCATAGCTTTATCAGAAAGGCAGAGCAAATTCTATCTCGAAATGAAATATGAACAAAGTGACATTCAGTGAGTCATGTGGTTTGGCTGTGTCGCCATCCCGATCTCATCTTGAGTTGCAGTTCTGATAATCCCCATGTGTGTGGGAGGGACCAGGTGGAGATAATTGAATCATGGAGGTGGTTTCCCCTATCCTGTTCTCCTAATAGTGAGTTAGTTCTCATGAGGTCTGATGATTTTGCAAGGGGCTTTTCCCCTTTTGCTTGGCACTTCTCCTTCCTGCCACCGTGTGAAGAAGGACATGTTTGCTCCCTCTTCTACCATGATTGTAAGGTTCCTGAGGCCTCCCCAACCATGCTGAACTGTGAGTCAATAAAACCTGTTTCTTTTAAAAATTACCCAGTCTTGGATATATCTTTATTAGCAGCATGAGATTGGATTAGTAAGGCAGGCTACCTAATTTGACTGAAGTAGCAATAAATAATAGGGCTGAGGTTGGAATCCAGGCTCCTGGTTATGGCTGTAAGCTGAATGAAATAAGCCAGACTCAGAAAAACAAATACTGCATGTTTCATTTATACATGGAACCTGAAACAGTCAAACTCATAGAAACAGAGTAGAAGGGTAATTGCCAGGGTCCGGGTGTTGGGGAAGTGAGGAGATGTTGGTGAAAGGATACAAACTTGCAGTTATGAGATTAATACCTAATTTACAGCATAGTGGCTATAGTTATTAATAGTGAATTGTATACTTGAAAATGGCTATGAGAGTAAATGTTAAATATTCTTACCACACACATCAAAAAAGGTAACTCTGAGGTGATGGATATGTTAATTAGCTTGATTTTCATAATCATTTCACAGTGTATACATATATCAAAATATCACGTTGTATATATTGAATATACATAATTTTTGTCAATTATACTTCAGTAAAGCTAGGGAAAAATAAAAGAAGTGACCTAACCAGGACATCTCTCTGTAGCTTTATGGTAAAGACAAAAGGGATAATAACTTTTGATTATCAAAACGTCATCATCATCATTATTTTTTAAGATGGGTCTTGATATGTTATCTAGGCTGGTCTCAAACTCCTGTGTTCAAGTGATCCTCCTACCTTGGCCTCCCAAAGTGTTAGGATTATAGGCATGAGCCATCACACCCAGCCAGGTTTGAAGGTATCTTTATTACATTATTTGTTTAAATATTTAATAGTAAGTGTTTAACTTGAAGCATTTTTATCTACCTTAAAATTGATTTTCTCACACATTTTATGGATCAAAACTATTATCAGATTCCAATTCCCATTCCACCACATTGGCTATAAAAGTTGACAATTATGGAAAGTAAAGTAATGCTGAATTTTTCTAATGCCTATTTTTGACACTGAATAAAGATTATAAAATTTCCTATAACTTGAATGAGTTTTTAAAAATTTGACATCTTTTTATAAAAATCTAGTATTGACCATTTCAGTATACGTTTTACTTATCTCTGAAATATAGGTAGGACTTACTTTTATTAATTTTCTTAAGTGATGCCGAGTGACAGTATCCTTTCTTTACTTTTTCCTTTTTTTGAGACAGGGTCTCAATCTGTTGCCAAGGCTAGAGTGCAGTGGTATGATCTTAGCTCGCTGCAGCCTCAGCTTCCTGGGATCAAGTGATGCTGTCACCTTAGTCTCCTGAGTAGGTGGGACTACAGGTGTGCACAACCAGGCCCAACAATTTTAAACTTTTTTTTTTTTTTTTTTTAGAGATGGGGTCTTGCTGTGTTGCCCAGGCTGGTCTTCAACTCCTGGTCTCAGGCGAGCCTCCCACCTCTACCTCCCTAAGTGCTGGAATTATAGACATGAACCACCGTGACTGACCCCAGTGACACTGTCTTAATTTTGAATATGGGAGCATCTAATAGTATTGAAATGGTCTAACAGAGAAGTGGATTTGAGGCCTGGTGAACAGAAGCACAGGATGCACCGTCTTAGAGAAGTGTTCGTATCTGCAGTAAGCCAGCAACAACGTTCTTCACAGAGCCCGCAGAAGGATCAAGCGAGGGCTGCATGGTGGTACAGCCTCTTAAGTCTCTCTGGTTCCTCAACATGCTCAGGTTGGTGGCTTTGGTATTTTCCTTATCCAGGATGGGTTATGTCAAGTTTAGGGAAGACCCAGTGGATATTTACCAAGCCTCTTACTCTGCCCAGCATGTCACCATGAGACAGCAGAGTAATCACCTTAAATGGTGCAGATGCTCCTTGTGCATACTCTACCCTGAGTTCTAACATCTGGATTCTGGATATTGTGTCTTACTCTTCCGTCTTGCTGTGTGGTCCCCAGGTTATGGATGTATTGTGGACAGGCATCGCATATGTCCCCTACCTCCTTGCAGCCATACAGAGATGACCTAACTGGATATAATAGGGTATCTTCTAGTTGTTGGCTACCTGTGCAAGTTGAGGGCCTTCTGCAGGTCTACCAAAGCAATTCACTGCCTGTCTGAATTTTTGAATGCTTCATTTGGGAAACCCTTGATGTAGTAACTGTCGATATTATTTCTTTTTGAAAACTTCGCTTTTTCTTCCAGTTTCTTCATTTGTAAAGTGGAACCCATAGAAAAGTACCTAACTTAGGGTTGTTGTGAGGCTTTAAAGAAATAATACAGCCGATAGAACATAGTATATACCCAGCAAATATTTACTAATACTACTTTTAAGCCAGCATTGGTGATTGGCCGATAGTGTCTTCTAATTGACTTATGTTTTCAGAGGCTCTGGTCATGTTCATACCTATGTTTCTAAGTGACAGAATGTAAATTTCTTTCTTTTTTTTTTGAGATGGAGTCTTGCTGTTGTTACCCAGACTGGAGTGCAATGGCACGATCTCGGCTCACCGCAACCTCCGCCTCCTGGCTTCAAGCAATTCTGCCTCAGCCTCCCCAGTAGCTGGGACTACAGGTGTGCACCACCATGCCCAGCTAATTTTTGTATTTTTAGTAGAGACGGGGTTTCACCTTGTTGACCAGGATGGTCTCGATCTCTTGACCTCGTGATCCAACCGCCTTGGCCTCCCAAAGTGCTGGGATAATAGGCGTGAGCCACCGCGCCTGGCCTAATGAATTTTTTTTTAAAAAGAGCTTGTCTCTACAGGTACCATTGTGAAATGTCTGACATTCTAGCAGGCTCAGGAAGGGAACTGTGCTAGATTAGCCTGTGAATGACCCTGCATTTAGTAACACAGACTTAGCTCATGCCTTTAGTACAAACAGGAATCCTCCACTATTAATCATCTCCAAACACAGGATGATGGATTCTTAAACAAGTATTATCAGAGTCTTGCTGGAACCTTATCTAGAAATCTAAAAGTAAATGCTTATTAAAGTGAACTACGAGGTACACTTACGCATTCAACATTGAGAGAAAGAAGAAAAAGAAGGGAAAAGGGGAAGAAGAAGCAAACAAACAAAATGAAAGGAAAGGAAAGGAAAAGATGAACCGATGCTGTTGTTGTTGTTTTTGTTTTGTTTTTTTGAGATGGAGTCTCACTCTGTTGCCAGGCTGGAGTGCAGTGGCTTGATCTCAGCTCACTGTAACCTCTGCCTCCTGGCTTCAAGTGATTCCCCTGCCTCAGCCTCCCAAGTAGCTGCAACTACCAGCACGCGCCCCACACCCCAGCTAAGTTTTGTATTTTTGGTAGAGACAGGGTTTCACCATTTTGGCCAGAATGGTCTCGATCTCTTGAGCTAGTGATCTGCCCGTCTTGGCCTCTCAAAGTGCTGGGATTACAGCGTGAGCCACTGTGCTCGGCTGAAAATTCTTTTTAGTAAGATATTTCTCATAGAATGTGTATGAAGTTTTAAAAACTTGTGACTGCTTTCAAAATCATGTAATTTGCAAGAATTAGCTATAGTATAAACACATAGTTCTGAAACTCTTGTCTGGGAGTGGGCCAAGAGATCTGTTTAACAAAACTTCAAGTAGATTCTGGTGTAAGTTAAAATTTGAGACCCACTAATGTAACCTCACCTTATCAGTGGACCACATTTCGAGCTTTGGAAGAAATAACCCTTTTTATCCTTCACAAGGTAACATATGATTTTTTTTGCACAGTTATTTGATAATGAGCTTACATTTGAGATTAAGGCATGCACATGATAATGTCCATTCTCACTCTAGGTCTGGGGGCCTTGACTCTTTTTCTTGCCAGTTACTTGGTTTTGTGCATTAACAAAATTTTTAATTTACTTATTTTTTTAACTTACTTACTTAGTTCGTATCCCTTACTTACCATTGCATCATTATTTATTGTAGCCCCTGCAGTTCAAGATATTATTCAGCCCTTTCTACCATATTAAAATAGCTCCACCTAAAATTAAGGATCAGAGTAACACGACATAGACGAAAATGTAAGCATGTCACAATGGTCCCCTAGTCTCCATAAAACTGCAGACACCTTATTACTTGCCAAGGAAGTAGACAATAATACTGAAGAAAGCCTGCCTTTTCCTCTTCTTTGACCAACAATGGAGCAGTTCCTGACAAATGTCAGTTTGCTTTTTGAGTTCTTTAGATTTCTGTTGTGTTTGCATTGGGTAAATATTGAGTAACAGCTACTGACTGTATTGTATACACTGAAAAAACTACTAACAGAATATTTGTGGGAGGATGATTTTTTTTTTTTGAGACAGACTCTCTGTCACCCAGGATGGAGTACAGTGGCATCACCATGGCTCACTGCAGCCTTCACTTCCTTGTCTCAGGTGATCCTCCTACCTCAGCCTCCCAGGTAGCTAGGACTATAGGAGAGCACCACCATGTGTGGCTAATTTTTGAGAACGACATTCTATAAGTAGTTTCAGTCCCTTAGTTTAATCCCATACTTTGATCCTCTAACATGTATAATATTTGTGTATAGTATGTGATCTGCCAACTCTCCAAGAAGATTTTAAAACTTAATTATGTTAGGCTGGGCGCGGTGGCTTATGCCTCTAATCCTAGCATTTTGGGAGGCCGAGGCAAGTGGATTGCCTGAGCTCAGGAGTTTGAGACCAGCCTGGGCAACATGGTGAAAGCCCATCTCTACTAAAATACAAAAAAAGTAGTTGGGCGTGGTGGTATGTCCCTGTGTTCCAGCCACTCTGGAATCTGAGGCAGGAGAATTGCTTGAACCCGGGAGGCGGAGGTTGCAGTGAGCTGAGATGGCACTATTGCACTCCAGCCTAGACAACAGAGCAAGACTCCGTCTCAAACAAAAAAACCAAAAAACCAGCAAACTTAACGTATATTAAATTTCAAACATATACATCATCCGGCTTCAAAAATTGACCACATTTTGCTATTCTTCTTTCAATACCTCCCTCTGCCCCATTTTCTTTTCTAAAGCATTTTAAAATAATTCTCAGGTATCATATCCTTTTACTTGTAACCTACTACTTTTCATAGGTTTCTGAAAGGATTTGATGCAGAATGTTACAATTAAACCAGTATACATAGGAAAAAGGCCACTGGATGTTAGTACCTGTTTTGGTATTAATTTAGAAGTCCTTTTTAGAGTATATTCAATCCCTTAAGGATTTTCTGAATACCCCTTAGAACCACAAAAAGCACTGGTGAGACCTTTCTCATTGCAGTAGAAGATGAGTTTCCTAGAGTAGCCCTTTGTTGATGGAACAGATATGTATTTTGTTTTATCAGACAATCACTGAAACAGTCGTGACTCAGATCCACTAAATGAAGGAACAGAAATAGGATCTGCCTCACCTCCTGTTTTTTTTTTTTTTAATTTCTGGGATGAGTAACCAGAATATTTTTATGTTGTGCTAAGTATTTTCTTTTTAAACTCATTTGAATTTTAGAAATACAATATATATTTTTCTCTTCTTCAAAATTCCATCTGGAGTTTCCAAACGAGAGATTGTAGCTCTTAAAACCTTTCTTACTGTTAGTGTCTTGCTTTCTGTTCTTAGTCTCTGTGGTCGTTTTTAACTCCCAGTGGGGAACGAGCTCTGGTCTTGTTTCTTTGTTAAATGAAGGAGCAAAACCTTCCTCTTCTCGATCCACTCCCCACTTACTTGTTTTGTAACAACGGAAGTTGTCTCAAACTTAAAAGGCAGCTTGAAATTATAACAAAGTAAAGGGTATGGGTTTTTACTTAGGTTTTAAAAAAGGCCAATGTAAACTTTTTCTTAAAAAAAGCAAAAATTAAATTGGATAGAATGCCCATCTATAAAAATTTAAAATCTCATTTGCTTCTATTGAAATCTTAACCTCTTCTGAAATACTAATGTACCTCTAAGGAACCCCAGGGTTCCTTCAAATACATTTGAAAACTGATAGTCTAAGGAGAGCTGGGCACAGTGGCTCATACCAGTAATCCCAGCACTTAGGGAGGCCGAGGCGGGTGGATTACTTGATGTCAAAAGAGTTCGAGACCAGCCTGGGCAACGTAGCAAAACCCCTTCTTGACTAAAAGTATGAAAAATTAGCTGGATATGGTGGTGCATGCCTGTAGTCCCAGCACCTCGAGGGGGCTGAGGAGAAAGGATTGCTTGAACCCAGGAGATGCAGGTGCAGTGAGCAGAAATCGCACCACTGCACTCCAGCCTGGGTGACAGTGAGACCCTGTCTCAAAAAAAAAAAAAGGAAGACAAATGGGCTAAGAAAACTAGTTTGTGGTTTCTCAGCAGGGAACACCATTCTAGTTTCTGCAGATCTGGCAGCAGAAGACAGGGACATAAACTGGCTTGCTTTGGAGTCAGGGCCAAGACTTAAATCCAGTTTACAAAACAGCTTTTTTTCCCCTCTAAAACAACCAGCCTGTGTTTTGGGTCCAGTGTCTGCCTTGTAAGTTGCTCAAAGCTCAGATACAAGGAAGTAGTCAGCATACATTTTTATAACATTCCTGAAAAAAAAAAAAAGATTAGGTGGATTAAGGTAAATACACTGCTCCTTAAAAATCCGTATTTTTAGATTATTTACAAATCAAATGGGCACCAAAGATGAATTATAGAGGTAAGACTCCTGTAGTATACCTCAAATTTCAGTTTTCCTTAGGGAGCAAAACACTTCAGTAATCTTAGGGCCTAAACAAGTCTTTACATATTTTAAAAATCACACTCCCTAGATAGAGCCTGATGGCTCTAGGGTACAGTAGAATCATGAAATTGCCTATTTTTTTTAAAGATTTATATGATGGCTTGATGGTTGTATATTGTCCATCATGGGTGTGTGTGTGTGTGTGTGTGTGTGTGTGTGTGTGTGTGTGGTGTGTGTGTGTGGTGTGTTTGCTCTTTCAGAGAGGCAGTAGCATGCAGAGTGAGAGGATCACAGATGTGTATGTGACACAACTATTTCTAAAACACAAGTCCAGATATTCCTAGCAAGTGCTCTCTGGGGCTTCCTTTTGAGTTATATGCAAAGCACCCCTAATGCGGTGAAGTTGGGGAGTTGGAGATCTGGGATGAGAGAGAGAAAGGCAGGTAAGACACATGCTCTTCCACTAAGTTTCCAGCTAAAGTTTTCATTTAACCTCCAAGGGAGGGCTCACCATCCAGCAGATGAAGATATGTACTTACTGAGGAATGAGTTTGTGATAATAAGGCTAAATGTGCTGCCTTCTGTATATAGTTTGTATTTGTCCTCACATATGACTAAGGACATGGAAAAGGAAAATTTGAGTGATTAAAATAAAAGAGGTCTGTGGAGTAATTGGATCAAATTTGCACCAAGTCAAGGAGAAAACTCTTCTGTATTTTGTATGTTTTGTCATGGTTCTACAATTACTTGTTAGAAAGTGATATAAAATTCAATGACTTAGTTTGATATGAACTTGGCTATGTTTAAGTTAAAGAAATCATGCATATAATGTGGCTGTTTTCAACCCCCATACACTTTCTGATTAGATGGGGATGTCGTGAATTTCTAAGTGAGACGGTCTGGTGCTGTTACATAGGTAATCATGTTAGACAGCTTTACCTTCCTAATAAGCTCTCAATTTAAGAAAGTACTTCTAATCCTGGCTTTATATTTGACTGTTGTCTTATTATGTACAGAGCATCACTGTAAGAAGGGATAATATCTCTTGCTTGTCTATTCACTAGGAATAGAGTGAGTACATGGGTCTTTTAAAAACACGAAGAGATGGGCACTATTGTATAGACACAGAAATTTGATGAAATGTTAAAATGTTGGTTGATTTAAATGAAAAGTGGAGTGGTGAAAATTTTGTTTTTAACCTTATGTGGAGACATTAGATATTTAGAAACATCTAAGTTTTAAGGAATAACAAATATCTTGACTCCAAGAAACTGGTCATGTGATATTGTGGAATCTAGTTGGTCTTCCTGTTATGTATATTTCCTGACATTTAACTCCTAACATCCTTGGAGTCTCCAGTGCTAAGAAGGTCATATATACTAATGAAATGACTGGTGGCTGGGTAACCCATCATGTTATTAGAGGGTTAGGACTTTCAGTCACCCTCCCCAACCTCCAGGAGCTGAAGTTTGAGTTGATAAACGAATGATCCATGATACCTACCTAATGAAGCTTCCATAACAACCCTGAAGGACCGAGTTCTGGTAACTTCCAGATTGCTGAACACTTGGAGGTTCCTGGAAGGTCTGGTGCCAGGAGAGGGCGTGGACTCGAGGGCATGGACTCTCCTTGTCTTTTCTCCCTCACCTCACCCTGTGCATCTCTTCTATCTGGCTGTTCATCTGGGTGTCCTTTGTAATATCCTTTAAAATAAATGGGTGACTGTAAGCAAGTGTTTCCCCGAGTTCTCTGAAGGTGCTCCAGCAATGAATCAAAACTAAGAAACGGAGGGTGGTGGGAGTGGTAGCCAGCTGCTGAGAAGCACAGGTTACAACCTGGGGCTTGTGATTATTATCTGAAATTGGGGGAGTTTTGTGGTACTGAACCCTCAACTGTGGGTTGTTACATAATCTCCAAGTACAGTGTCAGAATTCAGGTGAATTAGAGGATGCTCAGTTGGCATCTGTTGGAGATTCATCTGCAGTATAGCTTGTCATAGCCTGAGCAACATAGGGAGACCCCATCTCTGCAAATACAGCTGGGAGTGGCGGTGTGTACCTGTGGTTCCAGCTTCTCAGGAGGCTAAGGTGGGAGGATCCCTTGAGCCCAGAAGGCAAACATTGCCTCTCCTCCAAATGCTATACTTTAACATGTTTGGAAACTCTTGCAAAGGAATTTCAACATGAGAGAAGTTAGTGAATTATGAAGGACTGAATGCCACTCTGTAAATGTCAGGAATAAAGTCACAACCAAGTTAAGTACTAGAGTAGGCCCAGGAAGAGAAATTTATTACCCAGTTAACCGTGTCAAATCTCTATTTTCGTGGAGGAAAATGTTCTTATATTGGTTCTGGTTGGTTTGATACAGACAGGGAACTGTTTTCCTTTATTCTAGTTGCTAATCAGTTACATAGCCAAAGATGTAGTAAGATTGCAGACTGAACCGTAGTCTAATGATTTGTCTCCCTAGTAATTGTGACTAATTCAGTCAAAATTAGTCTGTCTAGCATCATACAAACATTAGACTAGTCCTAAAATCAGGATATTGGCAAGTGTTGCATATGCAATATTAATAGGATCCTTACTTAGGCTGCCGATTACTCAGGGACTATCAGATGTTTTGTTTTGTTTTGTTTTTGAGAGACGGGGCAGGATCTTACCCTTCCACTCAGGCTGGAGTGCAGTAGCATGATCTTGGCTGACTGCAGCCTTGACCTCCTGGGCTCAAGTGATCCTCCGGCCCCAGCCTCCCAAATAGTTGGGACTACAGGCATGTGCCACCATGCCCGGCTAATTTATATATATATATTTTTAGAGACGGGTTTTGCCATGTTGCTTAGGCTGGTTTCCAACTCCTGAGCTCAAGGGATCCACCCACCCAGGCCTCCCAAAGTGCTGTGATTATGGGCATGAGCCACGTACCTGGTCCCCAGATTTTTAATCTTCTCTTTGACATTGAGTTTCAGAAATGGAAGTATATATAGTAAATTTTTAGTATACGATATGATACACCAGGAAGACCACTTACCCAGTTATTCGCTTTCTTATACCCTGTAAAGCTGATTTTTAATTCATTTTTACCTCTTGGGGTCTTTGCACCAATTAGAATTTAACAGGCACTAAAGGAGGGTTCTGTTGTGATGGTTTTCTTTAGAAATGATTTTAATACTCAAAATCTTATATTCTGTAACATAATTTACTGATTTTTAAATTTTTACAAACTAAGTTGAAGTAATCAAGTATTAAAGTTCTTTGGGCGAGGGCCTATGTCAAAGAATTCTCGATTTAATAGAGATACATGTATGTTGTGAATACTAAACATATCCAGGTAATAAAGCAGAAATCCCATACTGTATAGTGGAAATGTGAAGTTCTAAATTAGTTCATGAGTAGGAGAGAAACGTTTTTTAAATGTGGAAACTAAAATTAATTTATTAAAGAATGCCTATTTTACATCTTGAATACTGAAAGTCTAATTGAGTGCATTGGGACTTTGTTCCTTTTGCAGATTTTGGTTTGAATAAGCTTCAGTTTGCCGAAACGTCTAATGGGTGCAAAGTACTGATTTAATTATAAATTGAACTAAAATCAGAATTCAAGCATATGGCATATATAATGTTAACTTAATCTTTCCCCCTTAAATTTAATCATGTTTAGTGAGTCCCAAACACCATATTTGAGACATAACTTTTTCTTTTTTCAAAGAGGCAGGATCTCACCATGTTGCCCAGGCTGGAGTGCAGTGACTATTCATAGGCTTGATCATAGCAAACTACAGCCTTACAGCCTCGAACTCCTGGCTTCAGTGAGCATAACTTCTCACCACGCCAAAGTACTTTTAAATTGTTTATTTATTTTTTTGTTTATGTGTTTAAACTGATCCTGTTTGCAAAATTAACCCTTTAGTGATGGCTAGATTGTATCACATTTGTCATCTACAGATTATATGAGCAACTTTATTTTTAGTTGTTTTTTTTTTTTTTTTGAGACGGAGTTTCGTTCTTGTTACCCAGGCTGGAGTGCAATGGCGCCATCTCGGCTCACTGCAACCTCCGCCTCCTGGGTTCAGGCAATTCTCCTGCCTCAGCCTCTATTTTTAGTTGTTTAATATGGTAAATTTATTGTTGTTTTTCCTTATTTGAGAAAACAAGATCTGGGTGAAAAAAAAAATCTTAAATTTAACTATCATGGTTCCAGTAGGAAGTAGACAGACGTTCATCTCTATACGTTAGGTATCATAGTGGAGTCTTGTGGTTTATTATTCTGAAGATTTGGAATTCAAAACTTGGCTATCTTCCCATCATATTGTACTATAGATAACATAATGTTTCTCACTGATGAGAACAATTGGTTGTATCTGTCAGATGACTTGAATTAGGTATTAGCTCAAGTCAGTGGTCAATAAATTTGGCTTTACAATTCAGACGAGCTTGTTATGATTGGAAATTTCTCTCGAGTATTGCTGTGTTGCTCATTTTGGCCATCATTGTTTAAATTATCCTTAGTATAGTAGACATTTTCTTATTTCCCTTCTTTAAGCATGCCTCCATTACACAGTTGTTGTCTGTAACAAGAGTTTAATAAACTTTGTTTTGGCTCAGTAGAAAGAGCCAACAAGTAAATGAGTGACTGACTGAGTGTATTGCTCTATACGCAATTGTCTTAAAGAAAAAAGCGTTTATAGAATCACTATATTCTGTAAATATTGCATATGCAGTATTAATAGGTTCATTACTTAGGCTGCTGATTTCTCAGGGTCTGTCAGATGTTTTGTTTTGTTGTGTTACGTTTTTGAGAGATGGGGCAGGATATTACTCTGCCACCAGGCTGGTCCTTTGGTAAATAATGAAGTGTTGTGTTTTATGGGCCTTTTCACCACTTCACTAACATACATTTATATGACCCAATAATAGGCATAGTCTAAGGAAGGTAATAGAATTTATTCTTAGTAGTGAACTCTTTGGCTGTTTAAGCAGAATTTTTTTTCTTTGTTCTTTTCTGTGGTAGTGAGGAAGGAAGGGAAGGCTGCTGCTAAAAATACAGATTGCTAAGTAGAAGTCAAGTGTCTGTTTGGGTGTTGAGGCTCCCGTATTGGTGCTGTCCAGACCTGATGCATTTAGGAACAGGAACTTGCCCTTAGCATAAGCTTAGCCAAATAGTTGAGACATTTCTAAGTATTTTAACATTATAGCATGCCTTAAGGAATGTCATGATTATCTAAAACAGGTTTTCATAAGGATTTTATGGAGAGGAACTTGATTCTCAATGCTGGTACCTAAACTTCAGAGACACTAATTGTGAGTTGGTGTGCTCTTCAGCTCTGAGCCACAGTTGTCATGGTCAAGCGTCTCCTTATGGAGAGAGGGCTTGCTGTTTTCCGCAGAACTTCTCTTGTGCCTGGAAGTCGATGTGTCACCACTTCCAGAGAAACACTGTAGAAGCTTATTGATCTGAGGTCAAGAGATCGAGACCATTCTGGCCAATATGGTGAAACCTTGTCTCTACTAAAAATTCGAAAATTAGCTGGGCATGGTGGCCAGCACCTGTAGTCTTAGCTACTTAGGAGGCTGAGGCAAGAGAATCACTTGAGCCTAAGAGGCATAGGTTGCAATGAGCTGAGATCTTGCCACTGCACTCCAGTTTGGTGACAGAGCAAGACTCTGTCTCAGAAAAAAAAAAAAAAAAGGAAGCTTGGTGATCTTCAAATAACTTAAAACAGGGACGTTTTCTTTCACAGATCTCTTAAAACTTGTAGCTAAATAAAACATGTAAATAACTGTGAGAGCCTAATTATAGCAATTTTTTTTTAAAAAGCAGTACACATTTTGTTGTGTCTTAAGCATGGCAGAATGCTATTGTGTGTCCAGTTTTGTTTGTAAGTGTAACCTTCATGTGAATGGCCATCTGTTCTTTTCGGAAGATTAGCCAGTCAGCTGTTGTGTGATGTTCAACATTTTGTACAATGACATTTATCACAACGTTTCAATATAACATCTGAGGAAAAGATTATTTAAGAAATAGTGAAGTTCTCTGGGTATTATATTAACCATATTAATTACCTGTTGCTTTCAGTTTATCACTGTAATACCTTAATAGCACAAGACATGTGTAATACTGTTTTGTAAAGATTTTCTAAAGATTTCCCTTTATAGAAAGGAAAATTTAATTCAAAAATTGGGCTGAACTCTCTTTCACTTGTGTGAAAGAGAAAATTAGAAGCAATTTGTATTTGTTATTGTGAAATCCCTCTAGGAACCTGTGCTCTGTATCATGGAAACAAAAGTACGTTTTTCTCCCCTCAGGCGTGGGCTTTGCTTCAGATATCCATGTCTCCTACCTTTTCTGTTCTTAGTTCTTATTCATTCATTGTCTTTACTTCATATCACTTTATTGAACGTCACAAATGCGATTTAGGAATCCTGGATGTGATTAAAGTTTGTGCATCTGCTTGTCATGAACCATTTCACATTTATCTCGCTAAGTGAAAATTTAACTTATTTGTGAGCAAACCACCATGATTTAGTTTACTTGTATAGTTTAAAAGACATAAGACCCGGAGTTTTACACTCTAATGGGAACTTACAAAATTCTTGACTTTTACCTTTTTGGCATGTTCTGAATGCTCATGATTTGTTTCTTAAATATTTTGGGCCTTTGGAAACACCCCTTCATTCTAATCCTCTCTTTTCTTGCTCTGAATTCTACATGTCATATAATTAGTTTGCCTAGAGTCAAATCTGTTGTGTTGTTATAATCATCATCTCTGCAGGACCTTGGTGACACTCCCTGCTCTTGTTCCCTGTAAGGCTTCTTTTGGATTTGTTTATTTTGTTTCACTCAGAATGCTCTAAGTTTTGCTTGATCATCCATTTCAAATCTCATAGTACATTTTTCAAATTCAGTTCCAAGTAAGTTAAATGTGCCACAATGGAAGGGTCCCATGGTCAAACACATTTGGGAAACCTTGGTTTTAAAAATGTTAAACTGTCTTCATTATTGTGGGATTTTTTTTTCCCCCCAAAAGCCTCCAGTATCCATCTGGAATGATCCATTTCCCATATGTGTTTTATGACAGAATTCTCCCCCCTCCCAGGGAATAACTTGACATTTTCCGGAAACCGTTTTTGAGAACACTGAATTAGATATGAAATGAGGCATTTATTCATACTTTGAAAAGAATGTTTTAAACACCATCGGGCCATTTTGAGTTTACATTACAAGTGAATTCTTTAATAACTTAGTTGTATAACCTTGCAATAAAAAAAATTCTTACACAAGAGAAGTTCTGTGTCGAAACAAATTGAATATCGTGGCTAAAGAAATTACCCCCACCCCCCAAAATTTAGTATCTTGAAATTTGCTTCTCAGCCCTGTTTAGAATCATTATGATTCACGGATAGTAAATTGTCAGAGTGGACTTCATGAACCTTATATCAGACATTTTGAAAAGAGCTGAAATTGCCATTAAACTGCATGAATTAAAATGTCTTAGTTTAAAAATACTGTGTAGACTTGGTGAGTCAGATCTGCCACACTGAGCTTGGAGTTGGGAGTGACGACACATGTGCTGTGGTGTCGTTACCAGTTTGTCTCTTTTAGAGACAACTTGGCAGGCAGACGTCTTGCAGATGAACGAGGGAAGATTGTCTATTTCAAGTGGCATAAGACATTCTTTAAACCAATGTGTCATATCTGGTTATATAGTCAGCATTTTCTTTAGTGCAGAAAATCCTCTCTCAGGATTCCTGAATAAATAGCAGATATCTTTGTACGGATAGCTCGCAGGAGATTTCAAATGCTGTATATTCATCAGTTCAGTCTCCCCAGATGTCTCACGAATGTTCTCATACTGGTTTTCCTTTCTTTCCCCTCTTCCTGTTAAATACAGTTTGAGGTAGCATGATCAGCTCTTAAAGTGCTTACTCTCCATTTTATGTATATTACTGCATTTTAATCCTCATAATATCCTGTGAGGTGGGATGTTACTATGTCTACTTGAGAGAGAAAGGAAATCAAGAGGTAAAGTTAAGAGGCTTCCTCCAAACAGCTGGTAAATACCAAGTACAGAATTGACCTTTTCCTTTTGATTACAAGGATCATATTGATATTTTTCATGTGTGGGTCCCTTCAGCCAATTCCTAGAGTGATGCTCATCCAGCTATAAGTCCCCTGAGGTCTCTAGAGATACAGACAGTGATGGATTAGACCCTCTTCGTAGTTGCAGATATAAGACCATAGAGAAGTTTCTAGCAATAATTTTTTTCATTATATATTTTCATAGGGATTTTGATTTATGTAACCTATTAGTATCTATTTGTTATTCCAGTAGAGTTAATACATTATTCAGAGAGATTCCAGTTTTTAGCCTTTTCTCCATTTGTCTACGTTGTTCATTATGAAATAATTGGCAGGAATTAGAAAGTCTTTACCTACGGAGAGATTCTGAGTGGCTTCTTTGGTCTTGGAACCCTAATTATGATTCATGATCTTGCTTTCTGGTGAACTTTGTCCAGAAGTAGTTACCACCTCATTATTTTTTTTAATGAAAGCTGGATAATTAACCCTCAGGATTTCTTAATTAGATTACTATTATAGGTTGACCCACAGGGAGTTAATACAATAAAATTATTTTTGATCATTTCATATGAAATAATTATGGTCAAATCTTCTGTAATCTTGAGTTGAAGGGGTTTTCTTGCTTAATGTTAATAACTTTTGATATACCAGCTACATTTTTTTTTTCTAGATGGAGACTTGCTCTGTTGCCAGGCTGGAGTGCAGTGGCATGACCTCAGCTCACTGCAGCCTCCACCACCTGGGTTCAAGTAATTCTCCTGCCTTAGCCTCTCAAGGAGCTGGGACTACAGGCGTGCTTCACCACACCCAGCTAATTTTTATATTTTTAGTAGAGATGAGTTTTAACCATGTTGGCTAGGATAGTCTCAATTTCTTTCTTTTTTTAAAAAAATAAATTCTGCTACTTTATTGATTTTCTTTTTCTTTTATTATTATACTTTAAGTTCTGGGGTACATGTGAGGAACTTGCAGGATTGTTACATAGTTATACACATCCATGGTGGTTTGCTGCCTCCATCCCCCCGTCACCTACATTAGACATTTTTTGCAATGTTATCCCTCCCCAACCTCCTCACCCCCTGCTATCCTCCCCTAATCCCCTACCCCGCAACAAACTCCAGTGTGTGATGTTCCCCTCCCTGTGTCCATGTGTTTTCATTGTTCAACACCCAACTATGAGTGAGAATGTGCCGTGTTTGGTTTTCTCCTCTTGTATCAGTTTGCTGAGATTGATGATTTCCAGATTCTTCCATGTCCCTGCAAAGCACATGAACTCATCTTTTTTTATGGCTGCATAATATTCCATGGTGTATATGCGCCACATATTCTTTATCCAGTCTATCATTGATGGGCATTTGGGTTGGTTCCAGGTCTTTGCTTTTGTAAACAGTGCCATCATGAACATACATGTGCATGTGTCTTTATAATAGAACAATTTATAATCCATTGGGTATATACCCAGTAATGGGATCGCTGGGTCAAATGGTATTTCTATTTCCAGATCCTTGAGGAATCGCCACACTGTCTTCCACAATGGTTGAACTAATTTATGCTCCCACCAACAGTGTAAGAGTGTTCCTATTTCTCCACATCCTCTCCAGCATCTGTTGTCTCCAGATTTTTTAATGATCGCCATTCTAACTGGCATGAGGTGGTATCTCAGTGTGGTTTTGATTTGCATTTCTCTAATGACCAGTGATGATGAGCATTTTTTCATATGTTAGTTGGCCACATAAATGTCTTCTTTTGAAAAGTGTCTGTTCATATCCTTTGCCTACTTTTTGATGGTGTTTTTTTCTTGAAAATCTTCTTTAGTTCTTGTAGATTCTGTGTAATAGCCCTTTGTCAGATGGGTAGCTTGCAAAAATTTTTTCCCATTCTTTTGGTTGCTGGTTCACTCTAATGATTTTTTTCCTTTGCTGTGCAGAAGGTCTTAAGTTTAATTAGATCCCATTTGTCTGTTTTGGCTTTTGTTGCCAACGCTTTTGGCGTTTTAATCATGAAGTCCTTGCCTTTGCCTATGCCCTGAATGGTGTTGCCTAGGTTTTCTTTCAGGGTTTTTATGGTATTAGGTCTTATGTTTAAATCTTTAATCCATCTGGAGTTACTTTTTGTGTAGGGTGTGAGGAAGGGGTCCAGTTTCAGCTTTCTGCATGTGGCTACCCAGTTTTCCCAACACCATTTATTAAACAGGGAATCTTTTCCCCATTGCTTGTTTTTGTCAGGTTTCTCAATGATCAGATGGTTATAGATGTGTGGCATTACTTCTGAGGTCTCTGTTCTGTTCCATTGGTCTATATCTCTGTTTTGTTACCAGTACCTTGCTGTTTCGATTACTGTAGGCTTGTAATATAGTTTGAAGTCAGGTAGCATGATGCCTCCAGCTTTGTTCTTTTTGCTTAGGATTTTCTTGGCTATGCGGACTTTTTTTGGTTCCATATGAAGTTTAAGGTTGATTTTTCCAGTTCTGTGAAGAAGGTCAATAGTAGCTTGTTGGGGATAGCATTGAATCTGTAAATTACTTTGGCAGTATGGTCATTTTCACGATACTGATTCTTCCTACGATGAGCATGGAATGTTTTTTCATCTCTTTGTGTCTTCTCTCATTTCCTTGAGCAGTGGTTTGTAGTTCTCCTTGAAGAGGTCCTTTACATCCTTTGTTAGTTGTATTCCTGGGTACTTTATTCACTTTATATCAGTTGTGAATGGGAGTTCGCTCGTGATGTGTCTGTCTGTTATTGGTGTATTTCTTGACCTGATGATCTGCCCACCTCAGCCTCCCAAGTGGTGGGATTACAGGCATGAGTCACCTCACGTGGGCACCAGCTACTTTTTAAAAATTGATGTAGGTTTTTTTTTTTTTTTTGCCTCTTTGGAAGGCAGGCTGTAGTTTTGGGATTGACATAGTTATTGTTTTATATTATGTCATTTGGATTAATTCAGTGTGTTGTGAGTGGAAACTGTATTTGGTTCAACCAGTATTTGAATGCCAGTTTTGTTCTATGGACAAATAGAAATGCAGAGATCAGTACGACCTGACTCTTTCCCCCTAAATAAAAGCTTAGGTTGGAGTTTTCAACCTAGGCAATATTGACGTTTTGGGCCAAGTAATTCTTTAAGTTGGGTGGCGGAGGCCATGCAGGGGAGGCTGCCTGTGTGGTGCAGGATGTTTAGTGACATCCCTGGCATCTACCTACTAGATGCCAGTAGCACTGCCCAAATCATGACAATCATCTTTGCCAAGAACTTTGAGTCTCTATCTAGAAACAGTTCATAGGGCTCAGACCGAGGTGGCATAGGCTCCATGCAGTGAATAAGCTTTCCCTCCCGGAGAACCACTGCATAGCTGAACAGCGTCGGGGGGACCAGGTCACGGTAAAGCAACTCTTCACTGAAGATTGGCTGTGCACAGAAAACACAGTGAGTGCATATGGATATTTGGAGGTTTACCTTCATTAGGCCACAGATGGTTAGTGTTAGTTGTACACCAACATTATTCCCTCTTTAGAAACAGCCATGCACATAACATTGTAGCAAATCTGAAAAGGTCCTTCTATTCTAATTACTTAAAATTCTCATTACCTAGATTTACATGCTATGAACAACAGCAGTAAAGTCAGAAGCCAGTATCTATGTGATGTCATCTTTTTTTGTGATCACAGTTGTATTCTTCTCTTAGTTTATTTGAAAAACTTTGTGAAAAAACATTTTTGTCTTTATGTAAATACTCTTTGCTTAGATTTTTTTGGTAGAATGTAAATCTTTCCCACACAATGTAATACCCCTTTTTCCCAAGAGCAAGATGTAGGTTGTACAGCTTGTTATTTCTCTATTTTAGGGCTTATTCCTCTGTAGACATGTCAAAAAGACATCCGTGGATGGTCAGGAATGCATTAGCAATTCAAGATGATAATCTGCATGGTGAGAGTCCAGATAATTTTTTCCCCAGGTCACACAGGCAGCTTTGCACAGGTCTGTTAAACATCTGCTAGTTTTGAAAATTAAAATAAGTTCCCATCACTCAAGGCAATGAAATGTAGATGAATTGCTCTGCCGGATTGACTCTTGGAACTCCTGATGTGATGTGGGGCTAGGCAAAGTGGGATGTTTGCTAATAAATCAAGGAAGTAGTGATTGTTTTCTTTCTTTTTCTCTCCCAACCCGGTTGGGACAAACTCACATTCTCTAGCTTGGTCCACTTAATAATGCCTGTTGACCTTAGCCACGAAAGTACTGTAGACTCATCCCCAAAACACCACACCATATGTGCTCATCCTTGAGATTTACAAACCCTAGAATCTTCCCCACCTCCACTCCTGTTTTCTGCCTCCCTGCCCTGCCTCTACTCCTGGTGCTTCCGCTTAGACCATAGTCTTGGCTGTGCAGTGCCTTTAGTTGCCCTCAAAAATGTTTTGATTTCTTTTAAATTCAGAAGGAAAAATAAAGAACATGATAATATGACAGTAATCATGAATATTCAACAGTGAATCCAGCCTGACTTAGAGTTGTCTTTATACCAACACAGCCATAAAATATAGCTTTTATTATTTTTTTAAGAGAGGAAGGGGCCCACGGAAGTTGTCCTGTGGCTCCTGCATCCTCCTCATACACAGGTGGGATGCTGCTCTTGCTTCTTTTGAAATGTGGCAGCAGCTCCGAGTGACTTCCCACATTTAGTACAAATTCAGGGTAATTCGAACGCTAGCCCTGTGCTACCTTTAATGCCTCCTCTCCCTACACTCAGCCTGGACACGTTTTCTGCTCTGGTCTTTTGGTCTGCCTTCCTTCTTCAAGTAAAACCAGTCACTCTTTCCTGAGAGCCCTTTGATGCACCCTCGCCAGACCTCTGCATTAACAACTCCAGCACCTTTGGTTAGCCAGTGTGGCCTCATTTGAGTCTCCACCACTTCATTATATGTCCATCAAGGTCAGGGATGTTTGGGTTACCCTACCATTCCCAGCCTTGAACATGTTTACTGCCTGGGAAATGTTTATCTGAATATAAGGCATCAAGCCTGAACTTGCCCAAAACTTAACCTAGGACTTAAACAACTCTGAAATCTTATCTGTGTAGAGTGGGAAGGGCATGTGTTTGATAACCATCAGCATTTGCATATTGCTTAGCTGTCAACAATCTGTTTCTTTGGCTTCCTTGTAGTATTTTCAGGTGTATTTTTGTACACTAGTCATTCACTTTAGGTGTTAGGTTACACTGAAATCTCTGACAATCAGTTCTGTGCTGCTGAAGGCTTTTAGCTGCAGGATTAAAAAAAATAGTTGATTGCACGCTCGAAGTCTGACTGCCCTCACTATTGTGTAGTTCTTGGAGTCCAGTGAGATAATCTGATTTTTTAAGTGTTGCCTGAATTACAGAGGAATTCAGGAATGTGTTATCAAAGAATCGAGAAATTAACATTGAAATTTATTGAGCAACGTAGCTAATAGATTGTCTTGCTTTTTAAGCCTTCTTGTTTTCTGAGGAGGAGCCTGAGGTCTGTGGACAAGTTGAACTGTAACAGGTATTTAGGAATTGGTAAAGACAGAGGTGTGGGTGCACACTTTCTTTTCTCTGTTAACGAAATTACTCTCCTGGTGCTACAACAAAAAAAAATCCATAGGTATCTTAGTTGGAATTTATTTTGTATTGTTCCACGCCTTTGTCAATAAGTATGTTTTCTACCTTCTAGTTTATTACTGTTACTGTTTTCCATAACAAGTGTTTCTTAATTGTTTGCATAAGTATTTATTGAGTAGCTTATATGTGGGAGTGAGAGAATCAGGCCAGTGGCAAAGAGTAGGGAATGGGTCAGACCAGTGATCAAGACGGAATAACCCCTAGACAGTGAGGTGACTTTTGTCTTGTTTGCACAGTAAAAAAAAAAAAAAGGAATCCTTGCCTTATATACTAGAAATGTTTGATGTTCTCTTTTCTTCTCTTAGATGAATACTTTAAGGCTCTACCATCACTAACTGCATCTTCCTAATAATGGCATCCGCATATTTTAACCATTGTCAATATCAAATTGCCTCCAATGTTGTGTCACCGACCGACATTAACATGACATCCAAGAGTAAGACTGCAGTGTAATTTTTGGCTCCTGGTCTTCTGTTCTTTTGGCAACAACTTTAAAAAAATATAAGCAAGAAAATACAGTCTTCACTGCCACCTTTCCTTCAGAATTATTTTCTCCTAGTATTGTGGTTCATGATAGCCTTTATTCTGATAGAAATGGCAATTTGGGCCGGGCGCGGTGGCTCAAGCCTGTAATCCCAGCACTTTGGGAGGCCGAGGCAGGTGGATCACGAGGTCAAGAGATCGAGACCATCTTGGTCAACATGGTGAAACCCCGTCTCTACTAAAAATACAAAAAATTAGCTGGGCTTGGTGGCGCGTGCCTGTAATCCCAGCTACTCAGGAGGCTGAGGCAGGAGAATTGCCTGAACCCAGGAGGCGGAGGTTGCGGTGAGCCGAGATCGCTCCATTGCACTCCAGCCTGGGTAACAGGAGCGAAACTAAAACTCCGTCTCAAAAAAAAAAGAAAGAAATGGCAATTTGAAAATTCCTTTTGTGAATCTGAGGGCTCTAGAAAGGGAAAGCTTCTTTGGTAGTGCCTTGGTGTAAGTCGTTTAAGAAGGACAATCTACCATGCTTATTAAGCAGATAGCCTGAGATTTGAACGTGGAGTATTCTTTGGTGTTACAAGCCTGCAGGAGAAGAAATAATCTTGGCTTACACTAAAAGTGCTAAGTTAGCAGAGTACAGTTTGAACAATGAACAAGAATTCTGTTTGAAAGTTATCTTGGGTTTTTTTTTTGTGTCAGGTGAATATTCTCACTGAATTTCTATTATGTTTGTAAAGAAGTTTTCTCCTAGACTAAAAGTCCTAGTAATAAAAACACAACAGTATGGGAGTTAGAAGCACACAGTTAAAGGCTGATAAGTAAATGTTACGACGCTTTGAAAGGAAATAAACCAAAGGATATAATGTAAATATCCTTTGTGCTTATCAAAAATAAGCCACTTCAAGTTCTGTCCCTGCAATATTTCTGTAATTGTGCTAAAAATAGAAAGGTAAAGGTCTAAGATCATAAGTTGTTTAATGCCCTTTCCTGAAAAGTAAGGAATTCTCATTTTGGATTCTTATGTAATATACTTATTTATAGTCTCACTTGTTCTAACTGCAGGTGGCCTCTTACTAACTGTACATCCATGTGAATGTGTGTGCTTTTCTGTGTGCACATGAGACATAAGAACAAAAGTAAATGTCAAATATCTGAATTCTCATTTCAGTGAGCCTTCATGGAGTAAATTCTTTTATCTACTTGCCTGTGGTCTCTTCTAATACGACTTGGGTTAATGACCTTTAAGAAATCTTTTAATAAAATAAAAAGATTTTAATTAAAATTTTTTAATAAAATTCTTTCATTTATGCTCTTCTTCATACTGTTCCTTGAGAAGAATCTACTCATGGCAAGGACCAGTTAGTACCATTTTATCAAATCACAAGCTCACGGGCTTGTGATAAAACCTACAAGTGCCAGCCGGGCACGATTGCTCAAACCTGTAATCCCAGCACTTTGGGAGGCCGAGGCAGGTGGATCACAAGGTCAAGAGATCGAGACCATCCTGGTCAACATGGTGAAACCCCGTCTCTACTAAAAATACAAAAAATTAGCTGGGCATGGTGGCGTGTGCCTGTAATCCCAGCTACTCAGGAGGCTGAGGCAGGAGAATTGCCTGAACCCAGGAGGCGGAGGTTGCGGTGAGCCGAGATCGTGCCATTGCACTCCAGCCTGGGTAACAAGAGCGAAACTCCGTCTCAAAAAAAAAAACAAACCTACAAGTGCCTTTAATTTGGCATTGGTAACAGCAGCCTGACTCACTTGAAAAATGTTCTGAACTGCTCTGCTTCCTGCTGCTAGGAAGTCAGAGTGAAATGACTTTCTAGAGAGTTTAACTGGACTCTGAGCTTAACGGGTACTCAGTCTTCTTATAGTTGCTTTGAGATTTTAATGCACATTGAAGGACAATATGATAACTTAGCTGGAAAATTAGCATTTTGGTAAGGGTCTTTAACTTCATTAGTGTTTTCATACCACTTTGGTACTAGAAATTATAAAGATATTAAAGAGTATGGACAATGTGCAATATTTGTACCAGACCCAGAAATGTATACTGACTCCCTCACTATAGCCCAGAACTGGAAATCCTGCAGTGACCTCTCCCCATCCTAGCCTGAATTGCCTCTCCACCTATGCTGGTTTTCCTGAAGCCTGAAAGCTGGTAGAAACTGTATAGGAAAATAGGGTTGGGATAAATTTTTTTGCTGACAAAGGATATGACTCTACTGGGCACATTCTAGTTAAATGGTAGACCTACTACCTCTCCTGGAAGCTTGTTTTCCATTTTATTCCTGCCTGCAGCTTTCCAAAGACTTGTTCTCTTTTAGAATGATCTGTTGGTTCTATGTTCCAAGTGGGTCAACATTGCAATGGGTAAATGAGAAGAAATGGGAACAATATAAGAACCAGAAACCTGTTAAGTTCGTAAGTGCATTAAGCATATTGGCGTAAGACGTTAACTCTGGAAAACTTCCTTTAGTGCTGTAAAGTACCACTGATAAAGTAAAAGGTCATTTTAGTGTTGCGTCCTTATTTAATTATGAATAGGATATTGCGTAAAAGATGAGGATCTGTATATACCCGCCGGGTGATGAGTGAGGTACCATGAATAACATGACTACATCCTAACTGTCCAGATATGAGGAGTGACCCCAGGGATATAATTGCAGTTTAACTTCAAAATTATGTGGGGATACTCTCTTTCAGGGCAATAAAATAAATTTTATCTAGAGCTCATACTCTTACACATACTTGGCTAGGTCTATGCAGCAACACCCAGGTGATAGTGAGGCTTTAACTTTGGGATTTGTTTGGTCCTGACTCTGCGACATGGTGAAATTTGATATGATCTCTGTGCAAGTGTCAAGTGATCAGTCTGCCTGACATGCCAGAATTCCATTTCTCATCCCTCTCTCTTCTCTGCATACATACCTACCTCCCAGAGAGGGCTGGGCGGGAGCTGTGTGTGACCCACATTTGCTTCTGTTACACAGATTTCAACACATATGGCTTGACGGACTGTGATTGCACTAGCAGGAGTGTTTGGTGATAAAATCTGCATGTCCTTTGCTGGGAGAAGTATAGTTACAAGATTTTGTGCTCACGTAGCCACATGTGAGGTATGAGCAGGAACGTGGTCTGTTTAATAGCATTAGACTGCTTTCAGATTTGAAGTATTTCTTTTAGAAATATATTAAGTGTAAGCAAAATACATTTAATTTTTTTTTAAAACTATGCCTTTGTACAAATTGTTTATCATTTACAGAGGTCTAAAAAAATAGAAGAAAAGTTAAGAAGTTCACAAAATCAATCAGAGCTAAAGATTGCAAGGATTGATTACCATCTCCTTAAAAGCTTCAGTGCATGTGTTTGCAGTATCATTCTATTTGCCTCTGCTCAGATTCTTACCAGTTGCAGGAGAACCCAAAGTGTGTAGATCATAAACCATAACTGATCCTACATTATATAATACATTAAATATAAAATATTTATGGCCAGGCATGGTAACTGGTTCCTATAATCCCAGCACTTTAGGAGATCAAGGCAAGAGGAACACTTGAGGCCAGGAATTTGAGGCCAGCCTGGTCAACATACTGAGACCCTGTCTCTACCAAAAAAAATTAGCCAGGTATGGTGGTACAGGCAGGTATTCCCAGATACTCAGGATATTCCTAGGCTTGAGCCTAGGAATTTGAGGCTGCAGTGAGCTGCGATCACCCTTGCACTCCAGTCTGGGCAACAGAATGAGACCCTGTCTATTAAATATATATAAAATATTTATGAAGTTCCTGGCTAGGTATGTGCTAATCTATGCCAATTGAAGTAATTGAAATATTTATTTTCCAAGAGCTTATAAAAAAGCCTAAGAGGAGATGGTAGATATGCAATAAGATTAATAAAGAACAAATGTGTAATATGTTGTCATGTACATAACCTCTTGTGTCGTATATTTTATACTGGTTTATTTCTGGCATGCTAAGGGCAGTGCTGTCCAACAGCAGTATAATGCACAGCAGTATAATGCAGGACACTTACAGACTTTAAAATATTCTAGCAGCCAGATTAAAAAAGTAGTTGTTGTTAATTTTGGTCATATCTTTTATTTAACCCAATTATCATGATCATAGCATGTATTAAATTTTAAAAATTATTATTTTTTAACATCATAATTTTTATACTATGAAATATTTATGGCCAAGCATGGTGACTGATTCCTGTAATGCCAGCACTTTAGGAGGCCAAGGCAAGAGGACATGCTTGAAATCCAGTGTATATTTTACACTTAAAACGCATCTGAATTGGAATAATAAATCTTCATGAAAAAATTTGTTATTTCAGGTTTATAAAATTTATAGTCAGAAAGTAGATTCAGTTACTCAAGTTCTTCACATAAATATATATATGGGCATAAATATATATATATATCTGGACATAAATATACTGCATATAAAGTCTGTTTTTCAATAATGGGATGTTAAAACAGTTTTTGAATCTACATTTATATTAAGTGTAAGTAAATAACATGAAAAGCTTCTCAGTCTCACTAGCCTTGTTTCAGGGGCTCATGAGCCACAGGTGGCTCGTGCTTTTACCCTGTTAGATAGTACAGGTTTAAGATGTTTGACCATATACAGTTGACCCTTGAACAATAATGGGTTGGAGTGCTAACCCCTATGCTCATAGTCAAAAATCTTTGTATAACTTTTGATTCCCCCTCAATTTAACTTTATTTTTTTAAGACGGAGTCTCGCTCTGTTGCCAGGCTGGAGTGCAGTGGCGCAATCTCAGCTAACTGCAACCTCCGCCCCCCAGGTTCAAGTAATTCTCCTGCCTCAACTCCCCGAGTAGCTGGGACTACAGGTGTGCACTACCACACCCGGCTAATTTTTGTACTTTTATTAGAGATTGGGTTTCACTATGTTGGCCAGGATGGTCTCGATCTCTTGACCTTGTGATCCGCCCGCCTCAGCCTCCCAAAGTGCTGGGATTACAGGTGTGAGCCACCACGCCACCGTGCCCAGCCCAATTTAACTTTTAATAGTCTATTGTTGGGGCCCACAGTGGCTCCGGCCGGATGTCGTGGCGCTTGCAAAGGCGAGGCCATGAGTTCAAGGCCAACCTGAGCAACCTTACAAGCTCTCGATTGGAAAAAAAAAAAAAAAAATAGTCTATCGTTGACAGGAAGCCTTACTGATAACATAAACAATTAATACATATTTTGTATACGTATAATGTACTTATTTTTTCTCTAGCTTTCTTATAAGAATAGTTATTAAAGAAAATCACAAGGAAGGGAAAATATAAAATTCATTAAGTGGAAGTGGACCAGCATAGAGGTCTTCATCCTCCTCCTCTTCAGGTTGTACAGGCTGAGGAGGAAGAGGAGGGGCTGGTCCTACTGTCTCGAGGTGGCAGGAAAGTGCCCAGCTATGAGTGTTTCCTGCAGATTTTAAGTTCGAGTTTCCACTGCTTAAAAACTTTGGAAAAGTGTGAATCTCTGACTTTCTACTGACGTCAGTAATCTCTTCGGAAATGCTGCTGGTTGATTGTCCATCTTAAATGGCTTGTTGATGAGGTGCTCATTATCCCAGGATGGTTCTTTCCAACCCAAATCTTTCTCCATCACTGTTGTTCATTTCAGTGGGTACTTTCTTGTGACTTTCTTTCACATGTCTTATGCCCTCATTTTTTTCAGATGAGCTAGTTCTATTCTCTTTAAATTCCCCTGATAAAATATTTTTTCCCTCCAAGGTTTATTTTTTATTTTTATTTTATTATTCATTATTATTTTTTGAGACGGAGTCTCACGCTGTCACCCAGGCTGTAATGCAGTAGTAGCACAATCTTGGCTCACTGCCACCTCTGCCTCCTGGGTTCAAGCGATTCTCCTGCCTCAGCCTCCTGAGTAGCTGGGATTACAGGCACATGTCACCATGCCTGGCCAATTTTTGTATTTTTAGTAGAGACGGGGTTTCACCATATTGGTCAGGCTGATCTCCAACTCCTGACCTTGTGATTTGCCTGCCTCAGCTTCCCCAAGTGCTGGGATTACAGGCATGAGCCACCATGCTCAGTCTGTTGTTGTTATTATTATTATTATTAAGATAGAGTTTTGCTCTAGAGTGCATTGCCATGATCTCAGCTCACTGCAGCCTCCACCTCCCGGTTCAAGTGATTCTCTTGCCTCCTTCTCCCGAGAAGCTGGGACTATAGGCATGAGCTACCATGCCTGGCTAATTTTTTTGTATTTTTAGTAGGCATGGGGTTTCACCATGTTGGTCAAGCTGGTCTTGAACTTCTGACCTCAACCGATCCGCCTTCCTTAGCCTCCCAAAATGCTGGAATTACAGGCATGAGCCACCACAACGCAGCCCCTATTTTTATTTTATTTTTTACCGTTTATCTAAAAATGTGACTACATACTTCTACATTTTATTTGATGCCGCCGGAAATCCCGTGGTCATCTGGGGCTCTGTTGATGAAGCTTATAAGTACATTAGCTTTTTTTCATCTTCTCTTTACTGTCTAATACTTCAAAGAATTATTTGAAGCAATAAATAGGGTGTTGCATGTATCTTTAAAAAAAGCAATTTGAGAAAGTTTTTACCTTCTGAAATAATGCTCTGCCTTGATTCTATCACTTAGTATTTTAGTTATTCTTATCAAATACATGCCTATGTTAATTTCTCTTGCCACAAAAATGCTGCAAATTTGCAAACCCACCCCAAAATTTAGTGGCTTAAAACAGTTACCATTTCTTGTAGCCCACAAGCTCAAGGGTCAGCTGATTTTGACTTAGCTTGGCCACATTTGATAGCAAACAGTAGAAATTTAGAAACTGAATACATGTAGAGTATGTCTTGTACCAAAAATGAAGAAGAATAATCGATTTTGATTTTTCTTTGTTATATTCTGTGCTGGGTGCTAATCTATCCTAGCTGTCAGAACCAGAAGTCATACTGGAAAATAATTATGTGTTAATATCAAATTTCTTTCAGTGAATGCCATTCAAACCACAATCAGGAGCCCGGTTATCAAGTCCTCCATCTTGTGAGCAACATGGACTTAAATGCACTAATTCTAGAATGAGATTTTAGCAAAGCACCAGCATTTGAGATTTGTGCAAATTGAACTCTTAAATTGTGTGTATATGTGTGTGTGTGTTCGTGTGTGTGTGTGTTTATTCTAGCACTTACCACTACACACCATACAGGTAGCTGTACAGCAGGTGTATATACAGGTGTATGTGTACATAGGTAGGTGTATGTCAATTGTTGAAAAACTAGAAAATATACATTATATAAGGTAAGGGTTGATTAACATTAATAGTTGGAATGTTGGGAGATTTGGACTCCTAGTTTGCAGATTCAGTTGGCTGCCTTTGATTTAAGGAAAGAACTAACTTTGGAGACATTTGTGTTTGCATTTCTGGAGAGATTTCTTAAAGAGGAAACTACCAAAGGTTAGTAGATATTAACATCCAGTGATTGAAATTTGAGAAATGCATATTAGACATTTAAGCTGTGGGTTTTATTCCAGTTTTACTTGCTCTAAAGTAATTTTTTTAAAATCCAGTAACAAAGACATGCAAAACAGTACTGCTGTGGGGGGGAAAGTACTTGAAAATAATATTCAAGATTGAAAAATGAAAAAGCTTGGGATCTAGTACCAGGAATTCCAGCGCTTGCTGTGACAAAAAGCAAGGATGTGCTTTGGAATAACACTTTTGATTAGACTCCTAGGCGGGTTTTGAGCCCTCTGATTATCTAACTAGATATAGAAGTGACTTACCTTGGTTTTTCTGAGTCAAATGAGATAATGAGCACAAAGGTCTTAGTAGATGCTTTGATTTTTGCCTCTATTCCTTTTTCTGTCTCTATGTTCACAAGGTCAAGGCAGTATTGAGACAGTCAGAATAAGATAAAGATCTTATATACTCTCTCTCTATTTTTTTCCCTTTGACGACTATATTAAACATGTCAGTAAAACTTCAAAGACAGGCCAGGCATGGTGGCTCCTGCCTGTAATCCCAGCACCTAGGGAGGAAGAGGTGGGCCGATCACTTGAGGTCAGGAATGGCAACATGGCGAAAAACCCACGTCTACTAAAAAATACAAAGATTAGCTGGGAATGGCAGTGCAGGCCTGTAGTCCCAGCTACTCAGGAGGCTAAGGCACGAGAATCACTTGAACCTGGGAGACGGAAGTTGCAGTGAGCCAAGATCACACCACTGCACTGCAGCCTGGGTGACTGAGCGAGACTCTGTCTCAAAAAGCAAAACAAAACAAAAAAGCAAAACACATACAAAACTGTAAAGACAGAATTAAAGAGGCAAAGTGTTTTTATATCAAAGTGACCTTGAATTAGTCTTACCAATGGAAGAGTACAACATTAGTCACAAGTATGCATGGTATAGTATGTGTATGGTTTCATACTTGTTTGTGTGTGTGAAGCTAAAAGAAAACATTCACCTTTTTAGGACTAAATGGACATTAACTGGATTATAAACTGTTTTTTTTTTTTTTTTTTTTTTAATGAATGATTGGTTCTTACGTTGCCCAGGTTGGCCTCGAACACGTAGTCTTGCCTCCTCAAGCGCCAGGACAACTGGCCTGAGCCACTGCAGCTCCCTGTAAACTATTTTTGACGCTGAGTTTGGTTGCTATGCATAAGATGCTATTTTTTGTAATTCCAGTTTTGTATCCATTTACATCAGTCATAGCAGTAGATGCCACACTTTCTGGGGCCTGCCTAAATGCATGCTTCAAATGTTAGTTATTAATTTCATGAGTGGTGAATAACAAAGGCTGCTATTGATGGACCTCTTGATTTCCTACTGGGCACCAGCAACAAGCATGACTTACTGGCCTTGTTGTGAGAGGGGAGGACTTTTGGGTCAACCTGAGAATATCTATCCTTTGAGTAGAAAGAAAGCTTGGTGTATCAGTTTGGTGCAAAAGTAATTGTGATTTTTGCCCCAACCTAATATCAACAACAGAGGCCATGAAAAACATCAAGGGAGGCTAGCTTGTCATTTGAAGCCGAATCAACAGTGACCTTAAGAAGAATATCAAGTTTCCAGGAGGGAAATATGTAGATTACTTCTCTGAAAGGAATTGTTTTTCTCCCATTCACTTTTGTGGCAAATCATTTTTAGGCTGAAACTCAAGCTCTGAAATAATTGTGCAGCAAATAGTAGCTGTGAATAGATGTGGTGACTCTCCACAAGGGTAAATAGAAACCACGTGCAGTTTCAGTCATCACATCTTATTTTTCTCTTTTATTAGCTTCTCTGTTTTTGCTGACCGCAAATACATGCACACACACACGGGCAAAGCCTTGGAAAATTGCAATTTTCCATTTTAATTTGAGAGACAGCCTGGTCACATTAACAGAACCCTTGACGGAATAGGTTGAATTCCCTTCTCTGTCTCTATAACCCAATGGCCTTGGATTTGTCCTTACCCCGCCTCCTTTTCCTCCTTCCTAGGGTCCACTTCTGGGATCCTAGTTTTAGTTTCACTTCTCTGTTAGTGATGAAATGAGCAACTGCAGATGTTCCGCTTCCGCTGGAAATACATTTTTGGCATTTAAAAGAAAACTCTACAGATGAATTATTCCCTTGAAAGGGGTTCACTCTCAAATTTTCTAGATTATAATTCTAGAAAACAGTTCTTTACATTTGACAGTGGAGAATTGAGATGTTTTAATATTAAAATTTAAAGCACTCTTATGGGGTAGAGTTGAATTATGCTCAGGTTAAGGGAATCCTGTATTTACGTCAGGAAACCACGGATGTGATAGAAATAGTATGGCTGCAGAGCCGGGCACAGTGGCTCACAGAGGCTGAGGTGGGAGGATCACTTGAGGTTAGGAGTTTGAGATCAGCCTGGCCAACATGGTGAAACCCCATCTCTACTAAAAATACAAAAATGAGCTGGGCATGGTGGCACGTGCCTGTAATCCCAGCTACTTGGAGGTGGAGGTAGGAGAACAATTTGAACCCAGGAGGCGAGAGGTTATATTGAGCCGAGATCCTGCCACTGCACTTCAGCCTGGGTGAGGGAGTGAGACTGCGTCTCAAAAAATAAAAATAAAATAAAATTGTGAGTATGCAAGAATCTGACTTGAAGAAGTTTGAACTGATTAAAAAGTGCCAAATACTGGGCCGGAAGCGGTAGCTCAAGCCTGTAATCCCAGCACTTTGGGAGGCCGAGGCGGGTGGATCACGAGGTCAAGAGATCGAGACCATCCTGGTCAACATGGTGAAACCCCGTCTCTACTGAAAATACAAAAAATTAGCTGGGCATGGTGGTGCATGCCTGTAATCCCAGCTACTCAGGAGGCTGAGGCGGGAGAATTATCGTGCCATTGCACTCCAGTCTGGGTAACAAGAGCGAAACTCCGTCTCAAAAAAAAAAAAAAAAAGTGCCAAATACTTCATTATATGAGGCCGGCTATTTAGACCAGTGAGCAGTTGGTTCAAATGCAGAAAATGAAAACAGATGGCTTTCATTAGCCAGAAACCTGAAAATGGCATAAATTCATGGATGCAACTAAGCTATGGATCTGTGCCCTCTCCTTGCCAAGCAGGACCTCTCAGCCAGCAAAACAGAGAGCTCCTTGTTCACTTTTCCCTCCTAGTTGGGACCCTGTTGGGGAGGAATGCTGCCAAGCATGCTCTATAAGGAATTTTGATCTCCTGGATGATAACAGAAACTTTTTGGAGAAAGGGAACACCTTGTTTGAAAGGACAAGAGAACTTGTTCAAGAAGGTGGCTTTGCATTTAATTAAAAATTGTAGCAACTGCAGGCATAGAGTTTGCAGATTCACCTCTGCAGTCTGATCCAGATTAGGTATATATGTTTATATTTGTTTATGCAGTCCCCTTAGGCTCTTTTAAAGTCACTTTCTATCAAAATAGCTTTGGAAAGTCCATTTCACTTCAGTATTCAGTATTGTGGCTCAAAAATATTTTTTTTTCTGGTAACAAAAATATATCTTTTTCTGTTAAGTGTTGCCGCATTCTTTTTTTTTTTTTTTTTTTTGAGACAGTTTTGCACTTGTTACCTAGGCTGGAGTGCAATGGCGCGGTCTCGGCTCACCGCAACCTCCACCTCCTGGGTTCAGGCAATTCTCCTGCCTCAACCTCCTGAGTAGCTGGCATTACAGGCATGTGCCACCATGCCCAGCTAATTTTTTGTATTTTTTAGTAGAGATGGGGTTTCACCGTGTTGGCCAGGGTGGTCTCGATCTCCTGACCTTGTGATCCACCCGCCTCGGCCTCCCAAGAGTTGCCGCATTCTTAGGTTTAAGATGTTTGTCTCTGTAGTTCACAGCACTCCGTAAACAGCCTCTTGTTTTTGAGGCAGTTTGTGAATGCTCCATTGTTTTTAGCTGGTTATTTTGTTCATTGTCAGGAACGCTGTTTTCCCATGGGAAAGCATCTTCAGTTTTGTGATGTCAGTGGAAAGTCATTCTGTTTACAAGAATTACCTTCATATTCAGTCTCAGAAATGCATAGACCATCAATGGCCAATTACACCAGGGTTCTCCTCTTTTAGATGTTGTCTTAGATGTTTGTAAAGTAACCTTAACTCAGAATAGTGTTAAGACGTAAATATAACTAAAGTGTAGTACTTAAGTGGTCATAGTTCCCATCTACTGAGTTATTTATATTTCTTTTAGAAAAATGTTTAAAAAAATTAGGAATAATTATCTTTAGGATGACTTTGTAACGGAGTTTGCATTTTTTACTGGCAGTGAATATCTGACTCAAAGATTTCAATTTTAAGAGTGTCCATATTAAAAGATCCTCAACAGGGCCTTGTGTGTGATTTATTAAGTCATTTCTTTGAGGCTTCATTCAGGGAAAGGGAGTTAACCCTTGGATTGCAATGTTAATCTCTTCTCTGACCACATTTCCTTCTGGCTGAATGCCAGGGAGTGACTGTGCTTAGCAACCGGGCTTTGTTTCTTAAATGGGTTATTTGATGCAGTTGAGGATGCTGTGGGTTGTCTTGTTTTAATTAGGGGAGGCAGGAATACATAGTGAAACTGTGGAATTCTTTGCAGGTGGGCAAATTCTTTGCAGTAAGAATAGGAAGGCTTCTGGTTCAATTAGTATCTCCTACCTAATTGCTCTGATTTCCATGTACACACCTGGTATTGGTTTGGAAAAAAAATTTGCTTGAGAAACACGGCTTTTGTGAGTTGATGTTTATTTGTGAAGGGTCTTTTGTAATGTCAAATGTAAAAAGGTCTATACATACAATCAATTTTACAGTTTCTAATTCAACAGTTTTCCCTAATTATTGAGGATTTGAAGTTTAAATTATTAAACTCTCTCCACTTGAAGAATATAGAGCATGTTATTCGTCACAATTCTCTCTCTATATATTTTTAAAGTTAATATTAAATCTCATCTGGTGGAAAACCTGAGAGGAACTGAACATATATTTTCTAGTCTAAACTCTGATTGTTAAAATGAAGAGAACATAAGACAAAGGGTCATAATTTTTTTTTTTGAGATGGAGTTTCACTCTGTCACCCAGACTGGAGTACAGTGGCGTGATCTTGGCTCACTGCAACCTCTGTCTTTCAGGTTCAAGCGAGTCTTCCGCCTCAGCCTCCTGAGTAGCTGGGATTACAGGCACACACCACCATACCTGGATAATTTTTGTATTTTTAGTAGAGACAGGGTTTCACCATGTTGGCCAGGCTGGTCTCGAACTCCTACCTTGTGATCTACCCACCTCAGCCTCCCAAAGTGTTAGGATAACAGGCAAGAGCCACAATCAATTTATTTTTTTAAAAGTTTTAAAAATTACCACCTTTTGGTAGTCATCATACACACATATGCCAACAGATGGCATTAAAAAATGAAGAGAACATAAGACAATTAGAGTAATCAATTTATTTGAAAAAAATATATAGTACAAGGTGCAATGGCTCACGCCTGTAATCCCAGCACTTTGGGAGGCCGAGGTGGGCGGATCACAAGGTCAGGAGCTCCAGACCAGTCAGGCCAATATGGTGAAACCCCATCTCTACTAAACGTATTAAAAAATTAGCTGGGCATGGTGGTACATTCCTGTAATGCCAGCTGCTCTGGAGGCTGAGGCAGGAGAATTGCTTGAACCTGGAAAGCGGAGTTTGCAATGAGCCAAGATTGTGCCTCTGCACTCCAGCCTTGGTGACAGAACAAGACTCCGTCTGGAGAGGGGGTGGGGGGGTTAAAAAAACTACCACTTTTGGTAATCAGCATACACACATATGCCAACAGATGGCATGAAAATATCTGTAAAGTCAAGGAGCAGGGAGGATGACAAAGTGAAGAACAGAAGAAATAAAAGGAAGTTAAGTCAATAGAGGCAAAAACTGAAGAGGCATTTACTTGGTTTGTCAGGTAGGATGGCCTGTTGTGTTTTGCCAGAAGCATTCCTGGTTTTAGCATCAAATGCCTCAGCACATGGCAGCTGACTCCCTCAGAGTGAGTGATCCCTGAGGGCAATGAAGAAACTGTGATGCCCTCAAAGTCCTTGTTTTGGATGTTACGTATCATCATGCCCTTCCTGACCTTTCTGGTAGCAAAGGTTTGTTTTTAAAAGAGTTGCAGCATTTTTAAGTCTAATATGTACGTCTTTGGAAGTTACACCATCATCATTTCTGCTGTACTCCATTTGTTGCACAGACAAACCCTGATGTATTGTGGGATTGTCCAAGGTCCATGAACAGCAGGAGGCAGGGATTCCTGGGGGCCTTCTTGGAGGCTGGCTGCCATGGGGAGAGAAATTGTCAATTAAATGCTCCTTTTGAGAAGGAAATGGAATCAAGGACAAGGCCAGGCATGGTGGCTCATGCTTGTAATCCCAGCCCGTTGGTAGGCTGAGGTGGGCAGATCGTGAGGTCAGGAGTTCGAGACCAGCCTGACCAACATGGTGAAACTCTGTCTCTACTAAAAATACAACAGAATTATCCGGGTGTGGTGGCATGTGCCTGTAATCCCAGCTGCTCGGGAGGCTGAGGCAGGGGAATTGCTTGAACCAGGGAGGTGGAGGTTGCAGTGTTCAGCCTTGGGTGACAGAGTAAGACTCTGTCTCAAAAATAAATAAATAAAATAAAATAAAAACAATGGTACACCACTATCCTTAGCCATTGTAATGAACAGATTGTGGATAAACAGAGGTACAGGGAGAGTTTGAGGTAGAGAGGAGGAGATTAAGTCAACAAAATATATTTACCAGCTATGGTAAGGGCTCATTAGTGTCTCCCTACAGTTAGGGATAAGGTAGCAACATGCCGCCATGAAATCTTCAGGACAGGAATGAATTCAGAAGGTGAACAGAATAAAGTACTGTGGGAACAGTGGTGTTCCATGAGTGGATTGTATGTTCCTTACGGGCAGGGCCCTCCATAGCATCTAATGCAGGGCCTTATCCACAGGTATCTGATTATTATTTGACTTTCTTTAACATTTTTGCAATGTTGTTATGTGTACTACTTATTTCAGTATGATTGGCAACATGTGCATTTTGATTTCTAAGACCAAGACAATTTATTTCCTCTTAATCCCTCAGGAAGGCTGTGAAATTTAAATTTTAGAGCATTCTACTTAGCCTGCTGTTTTGCATCTCTCGGAGAATGAGACCCCCAGTTTCATGGAAATCACGGGAGTGGCAAGGGGCTCAGATGGAGGAGTTGAGGGGTCCCAGCTATTTCTGCAGATGATCTAAATATTTTGGCATCAGCTGCTTTTACTTAACCATCTGGCAGAATGTAAAGGCAGAATTTTGTTAAATATTGGAAAAGTTACTTGAAAACGTGGTTCTAGAGATTTTGCCAGCAGCTTTTACACTCACGGCTTGGTTCAGTCTAAGGACCTGTGTGTGTGTGTGTGTTTTGTTGTTACTGTAAGGACTTAAGTCGTTTGTTGTGTTTGGATGAAATATGTGCAAAAATAACCAAAATGGCCAGATATATCTTACTTTACATTTATATGGGAAGAAATGTTGCAAACGATTTCATTTCTTCAACTGAAATTCCTCAGTGCAATTTTAGTTGGTGTTTTTCCTCCTATGGACAGTTTTTAGGAGTGATAAACTATCACGGAATCACCCAGTTCTTGAGTGTGTGAATGAATGGCTTCTGTTGGAAGTTGGTTTTTTTTGGCATGGATGCTTCACATTTCCCCAGCAGCTGGCTTTAACAAGGGAGGGCCTATCATGATTAATAAGCCTTCTGATTCCTTGATTTAAGTAACATCTTTACTCCTGTGGATATACTTTTCATCTCTTGCCAATTTCTTTTTTCTTTTTGAGATACCAGAACCTATTAAATGACATAGTACAGTTATTTCAGGACTTCCATTTTGTCTTTTAAAAATATTTTTGTAAAGGTAATACCTGTGTACACAGAAGGGTTTGAAAATACAGAAGGCACCCTTTTTCATCAAGTTATTTTTGTGAAGTGGTATATTGCCTGCAGTGGTAATAGCTAGGACCCCTTACTCACTACACAGCCGGTACCATGCAGAGCTCGCAATGAGAAATTGTTGGCTCCTTGCGGATGATTGGGAGAGGAGACACCAGGACCCTTAGCAGACTTCTAAAGAGCTGAGAGAGTGATAACCAGAAAATATTCTGGGAAAAACCAGGTAGAATTGCCAACATATTCAGTTATATTTGGGGATGGTGAATTCTACAGTGAATTTTTCTGTTCAGAATCATAATGCATTCACTTGCTAACCTACAATGCCATGCTCTCAGTCCTGAGAGGTGGCCCACAATATTACTTTCAGGCTTGGTCATCAAGCAGGGCCTGGCAGGCACTGTGCTCTGTGTGAGTCAGTTGGAGTTTATTATGAGAACGTGGTAGCCTCCACAGTTATTATATTTATTTTAGAAAAACATCTTATTTGTTGTCAGAACCTTTCGGCAGGTACCACAAAATCTGATACAGGAAAATGTAGAAATTTTTCATGAATAAATCCCTTTCAGTATTGGTAATTTCCTTCTCTATTTTAGTGTAAAAGAAAGCACTATCTTATAGGTAGCTAGAAATGTCTGTGGCATATATGATACTTTATCTAAAGGAGTGCTGAAGACAGGCCTGATTCCTAATTGAGAATTAGCGAGAATGGAACTCTTTTTGATACTTGGCCCTGTTCTTCTCCCCAGCCTCTGCTTTGGAGCAATGGATTCTATAACTAACTGAACCTTCTTCTTTCAGGTACCCACTGATGGCAATGCTGGCCTGCTGGCTGAACCCCAGATTGCCATGTTCTGTGGCAGACTGAACATGCACATGAATGTGCAGAATGGGAAGTGGGAGTCAGATCCATCAGGAACCAAAACCTGCATTGATACCAAGGAAGGCATCCTGCAGTACTGCCAAGAAGTAAGTCCTGGCTGGTGGCCAGTAGTTCACATTGGATCACATGCATTCCATTTTGAAAAATTTAACTTCTCATATTTTGCGTCAGTTTTTTAACGCTTAACAATAAAAATCTTGATTCCTAATGATTGACCATACCATTAACATATGTATTGGTATTACCCTACAGTATACCTATAAATGTTTCTAAAATTATGATGTCATATTATGACCATCACGAAACAGTAAAGTTTAGGATGTCTCAGCACATACTTCTTTTTTCTCACTCTGTCGCCCAGGTAGACGTGCAGTGGCATGATTACGGCTTACTGCAACCTTGACCTCCTGGGCTCCTGTGACCCTCCCATCTCCGCCTCCCAAGTAGCTGGACTATAGGTGCATGACACCAGGCCTGACTGATTTTTTTAATTTTAGTAGAGATGGGAGTCTCCTTTTGTTGGCCTGGCTGGTCTGAAACGCCTGGGCTCAAGTGATCCTCTGCCTCGACTTCCCAAAGTGCCGAGATGACAGGCATAAACCACCATGCCCAGCCCTCCACACTTCCTTTTATCTTTAGTATATATCTTACCATGGCTCTACAGTCAAGGTCTTATGGTTAAAAGTGCTAGAATTATTATTTTTTTTTTAATTTTAGTAGAGATGGGAGTCTCCTTTTGTTGGCCTGGCTGGTCTGAAACGCCTGGGCTCAAGTGATCCTCTGCCTCGACTTCCCAAAGTGCCGAGATGACAGGCATAAACCACCATGCCCAGCCCTCCACACTTCCTTTTATCTTTAGTATATATCTTACCATGGCTCTACAGTCAAGGTCTTATGGTTAAAAGTGCTAGAATTATTTTTTTTTTCTGTTACCATCTTGATGTATTTTACTTCATTTATATCTCTTTGTATTCTATTAGATTTTAGTTTTTTCCTCCCTTATTAATTTTACATTTTGACTATCCTGTTCTTTAAATGTGATACTCAGAAAGCTCACTTTTCACCCATTCTGTATTGACAAGCATTTTCATTCTTCCCGATTCATTTATTATTGCAAAAGAAGCCGGGCACGGTGGCTCAAGCCTGTAATCCCAGCACTTTGGGAGGCCGAGGCGGGTGGATCACGAGGTCAACAGATCGAGACCATCCTGGTCAACATGGTGAAACCCCGTCTCTACTAAAAATACAAAAAATTAGCTGGGCATGGTGGCGCGTGCCTGTAATCCCAGCTACTCAGGAGGCTGAGGCAGGAGAATTGCTTGAACCCAGGAGGCGGAGGTTGCAGTGAGCCGAGATCGCGCCATTGCACTCCAGCCTGGGTAACAAGAGCGAAACTCCACCTCAAAAAAAAAAAAAAAAAGAAAATACACATTTTTACTTCTTGTAAAAAAAAAAAAAGTAAAAAGTGCACTGTTCTGCACTTTCCTTCTTTTTTAACTTAACTTTATATCCTAGAAATCATGCCCTCCCAGTTTTTGGAGATCTTCATTTTCGTTTAATTCTTTGTAGTCTTTTTGCTGTTACTATACAGGCTGCTCCTTTCTTGTTCAACTTAAAATAGCTGGAGTTCCAGGCATTTTATCTCACACTTCTTAGATAGTTTATCTCTTCCAGGACATGTGACTGCATCTTAAGAACATTGGAAGTAATTAGTCTTAGGCTTGTTGGCAAAGCAAAATTCTCATTATAAACAGCAGATAGCCTGGCAGCGTTTTCTTTTGTTATAATCCTGTTTGTACTAGAAATTTTTCTTTAGCCTACTTGAATAATGAATGTTTACTGTTTAATTAGCATTACTGTTACTATTAAAATCTTTTTAAATTATAAATTCTAAAGTTATCAAAAGGTCTAATTTGTTTTGATAGCACTCTGTTTAAGAAAGGACAATCTCTAATTAAAAGCAAAAGCATTTATAACATTACAATATATTACATATTAAGTAATTTTTATCTTGAAAGGAGTATGAACCATGATGTGAAATGATGAATAGTGGAAATCACTAATACTGAAGTTCATTATATGTATTTTTACAAGAACATTCTGTGTGCTGATTTACTAAGTATGGGTTGGTAATAAATCAGCTTTTGCCTGGGTGTGACTTTTATGAAGTATCCATTTTAGAAATAATACTCACATTCTATTGAGTTCTTGTAGTACAATTTTGTAGATAAGTTATAAATTTTATCAATCAGTACTCTGCGCCTACTTACATGTTTTTGATACCATTTTATTTTTTGGATATATGCATACTGATTATGTATTCTAAGTATTAAATCGATGTTTTTTAAAAGCTAGAATTAAAATTTAGTTTATAACATTGACCAAATTGTCCTTTTCTGGTGAATTGACTGTTTTGGTACACGTCTCATAGTTTGCATTTAAGTTTTTCCTCCCTCAGTTCCACGTGTGAGTAACCAGATGTTTTCACATTTGTATGGTGGCCATGCAGAAGTTACTCTTCTTGACCCCGGGAACACTCCTCTTTCCCGTTTCCCTTAGAGATCCTACTAATGCCTGGTTAGCCTTACTTTCTGTTTTAGCCTGTTGTTTGTCCCAAGGTGTATTAGTCTGTTCTCACGTTGCTATAATAAACTACCCGAGACTGGGTAATTTATAAAGAAAAGAGGTTTAATTGGTTCACGGTTCCAAAGACTGTACGGGAAGCATGGCTGGGGAGGCCGCAGGAAGCTTACAACCATGGCAGAAGGTGAAGGGGAAGCAGGCACATCTTCACATGGCTGGAGCAAGAAAGAGAAAGAATATGAAGGGAGAGGTGCTATACACTTTGAAACAACCAGATCTCATGAGAACACTATCATGGGACAGCACTGGAGGGAAGGTGCTTACCTATTAGAAACCACTCCCGTGATCCAGTCACTTCCCACCAGGCCCCACCTCCAACGCTGGGGATTACAATTCAACATGAAATTTGGGTAGGAACACAAAAGCCAACTCTATCAAAGGATTAAGCCACAGAGTGGTTTTTCCAAGCCCTGGACTTTACCAGATTGTTGGTGGCCACCATGAGTGGAGAGAGTTAGCCCTTTGCTGTCACCTTCCTCTTGCAATTCTGGTATTATCTATCCTCCTCTGCCTACCACCCACCCACGGAAGTCTTGCAGGATGATATATAGCAGCCAGATTCTTATACATTGGCTCCATAAGTAAAAAAGAGCCAAAACATCATATCTTGTCAGCCATTTTAATGGATTTGGTCTTTTTTTTTTGAGGCGGAGTTTCGCTCTTATTACCCAGGCTGGAGTGCAATGGCACGATCTCAGCTCACCGCAACCTCCGCCTCCTGGGTTCAGGCAATTCTCCTGCCTCAGCCACCTGAGTAGCTGGGATTACAGGCACGCGCCACCATGCCCAGCTAATTATTTTGTATTTTTAGTAGAGACAGGGTTTTACCATGTTGACCAGGATGGTCTTGATCTCTTGACCTTGTGATCCACCCGCCTCGGCCTCCCAAAGTGCTGGGATTACAGGCTTGAGCCCCCACGCCCAGCCTGTATTTGGTCTTTATTTTGTAGCAACAGGAAGTCATCAGACTTTAGTTTTTCTAAAAAGAGGAGTGAGTGTAGATTTGCATTCAAACAAGTCACCCTCTTGCTTTGTCACTATGTCCCTCCCATATATCTTCATTCTCCCAGAGACTGCCATGCTGCAGCCTCTAGCCCTGTGCTGTCCATTACTATAGCTACTGGCCCCATGTGGCTGTTTGGCACTTGAAATGTGGCTAGTGGAAACTGATGTGTGCTATAAGATGAATACCAATTCTCAAAGATAAAATGTGAGAAAACCTGTAAAATGATCACATTCACTTTTATATAGATTCAACATTGAAACGGTTATGTTTTAAATATATTGTTAAATACATCATAAATGTTACTGAGTTGTAACTATGCAATTAAAATGGATTTCACTTGTTTCTTTCGACTTTGCATGTGGCAGTGAAGAAAATGGGATTCCATAGGCAGTTTGCATTCTGTTTCCATTGAACAGGGGTGTTCTCTGGGCTATCCCAAGCCACCAGTGACTCTGGGCCGTAAGGGTCTTAGATCCCATGATCTGGCAAGTGGGAGAGGGAGGTAGAAATGAGTCCCTCCAAACTTTCCACCAGAACTCCACTGCAAGTACAAGTCAAGTACAAGTCAGGGAACAAGGATTGTTTTGGGCCCTTTTAAATACATCTTTCATGAAATACATTTTGATGTAAGATGATGATATACCTTTTCCAGAGTCGTGCTATACCCTCTTCCTCCTCAGACATATGTCTCTGGGTACTAAGGGTGTAATGATGAACCTCACAAGGCCTATTATTTAAAGGGGGAGAAAAGCTTGTAAAATCATAATTTTAGCAATCTAAAAACTGATATGGTGACAGTGACACTAATACCACCAGACCATCATTGATCATTCACAAAGGGTCAGCTACTACTCTTAAGTGCTTGCACTCATTTTTGCCCACTCAGTGACACCTGTGGGGAAGAACCCAAGGAAAGCACCTTGGGGAATTCACAACATTTAAGGCAAACAGAGAAACTATATCCATGGAGATGAGCAGTGGCCAGAGAGAGAGGATAGGAAGTAGGAGGTGTTATATGCTGGGAATCAAGCTATGTAAATTTTTAAATGAGGGAAACAATAAGAGAGCAAGCATGATGCAAACGGAAAGCAGTTGAAGTGTAATTTTTGACAAGGTAAAATCATGTCTGTCATGCAGACTGAACACGTCAAATATTTTATTCAATTCATTAATAAGATGAATGGTAAGATGTTAAAACTGGTTCGTTTTGACTTGGAGAGATTCAAAATTCCTTCCCCAGCACACTTGATTTGCATGGCTATGAACAGGAATCATCTGGAATGATCTGGAATACCATGGAATTATTTCCATGGTACAGGAACACTTGCACTGCTATGAGATGTCTGCAGTATCCACCCCACCCTTACAGAGTTGTAAGGGTGCAAAATAGCTTGTATGGTTGTAAGTAATAAGAGTGTAAGAGTTTTAAGGGTGTAAGTTGTAAAATAGCTTCTTTAGTAACAAGTCAACCAGAGGAACATGCTGTAGAATCAGATAATCCTCTCCCTACCACCCTCAGGGTTTGAAAGACAACACCTGCTTTTCACTGCTAAGACACCCAGAGCTGTGACAAAAGACATTTCTGTTGTTTAAGCCATTCACAGTAAGGCAGCTTAGCATTTTGAGCTAAGACAAAGACTTACTGTGGCTTCTGTAGGCAAAAGCCCTACAGACCCAAAGCATTGAGAGAATGAACATTTCTAGAGATCATGCCTTACAGTGGATTTTATCCAACACTTAGCTCTGACCTAGATCATGCTAGTCATCATTAGGCAGATGCTTCTGGATGGTCTGTTTCTGGCACAGAGACTAGAGCAGTTTGGTCAGGGGCTCTGTATCCATGTTATGCTGAGAAATCCTCCTGTAAAATGGAGCCTGTGCTTTCCTTTTGCAGAGACCATTTCTTTCTCTTGATAGAATTATTTTGGGTTGTTTTTTTTTTGATGGAATCTCACTCTTGTCACCCAGGCTACAGTGCAGTGGCATGATCTCGGCCCATTGCAACCTCTGCTTCCTGGGTTCAAGTTCAAGTGCTTCTCATGCCTCAGCCTCCAGAGTAGGCGGGATGACGGGTGCATGCCAAAACACCTGGCTAATTTTTGTATTTTGGTAGAGACGGGGTTTCACCATGTTGGCGAGACTGGTCTTAAACTCCAGTGATTTACCCACCTTGGCCTCCCAAAGTGCTGGGATTCCAGGCATGAGCCACCTTACCTAACCTTCCATCGATAGAATTCTAAAGAGGTGTTTTTTAGGCAAGAGTTGGCAGAGTGCTGGCCCATAGTCCAGATTTTTCTTCAGTTGATTTTTACCCACTTCAAATGCAGAGGCCATGAAATCCATGGTATGACTTAAAATATTTGGTTGTAATATCACCATTAAGCACACAAGATCCTTATATTGTTCTTTTTGTTTAGTGTTTAGGGTAGTTTGTATGAATCATGGATGACCACAACAGACCCTCAGTTGTTATTTTTGACTGGCAGTCTTTGATAGGAAAAAGTGCCTTTCCTCTCTTCTCTACTAGAAGCAAAAAGTGTCTCTCATAGCACCATGGAAACAACTCAAATATGACTACATCAATTATTCTTTTTTTTTTTTTTTTGAGACAGAGTCCCACTCCGTCAACCAGGCTGGAGTGCAGTGGTACGATCTTGGCTCACTGCAACCTTCGCCTACTGGGCTCAAGCAATTCTTGTGACACAGCCTCCCAAATAGCTGGGATTACAGACACCCACCACTATACCTGGCTAAATTTTTTATTTTTAGTAGAGATGGGGTTTCACCATGTTGGCCAGGCTGGTCTTGAACTTCTGACCTCAAGTGATCCGCCTACCTTGGCCTCCCAAAGTGCTGGAATTACAGGCATGAGCCACTGTGCCTGGCAGTTATTCATCATTTAACAGCATAAAGTGGTCACTTGCCATAATGAACTATTAGAATACCGAAATTTTGGCCTGAGAAATTTGTAAATATAAATAGAACAAAACAAAAATTATATTCCCCTTGAAACATATGCTAAAATCTAGGGCTAAAAATTAGAATTGTTAGATTTTATCGTCCTGTTTCTTTGGGATGAAATGAAGTTTTCAAAAAACATAGTTTTATTTAAACCAAAGGCTTTGGGAATTGGGAAGAATAAAGGGAGTGCTCTTCAATTCTGCATCTCAAGAATCTGTTTCTTCCCAAATTTAACGCAGGCAATTGTAGTCAGTATTTACTAGGCACTGTAAGGATTTTGTGTCAGGTGTTGCTGAGTTGCTGAATACCATTCTTGGCCTATAAGGACCTTATAAATGTATTAAACAATAAAATTGTGAAGAAAATTTAGAAAACTGCCAAGGTAGTTACAAATTAGAGGGTCTTATTCTGTAGATAAGTGGGAGCCATGGGAGATTTTTAGCATGAATGTTTTCTGGTCAAGACACTTTTAGAAAAATTAGCTTGTTTCCAAGAGTAGGTTAGACTGGGGAGAGAAGGAATTCAAATTACAAATAATAGTGTGAAAAATGTTATGAGAGATTATCCTGTCCATCCTGTCACTCGTGACACCCTGAGGTGCTGTATTAAGGGCATCATTTCTCTTTGACACCCAAGCAGTCCAGGAAGGCTGCGTCTTCAGTCTTTAGATCGTGTCCTCACAGTCTTAAGCCATGTCCTCACTTTATGGTAGAAGAACTCAGGCAAGTGTTAACGTATTGTCAGTTAAACAAGAAATTGGATGAGTCCCCGTACTATTCTTCCTCTTTTAAAGAGAGAAATTGAAACAGCCTCCTCCAGCCTCTGTATTCCTATTAATAACATGCAGTGCACTTCCCGGAGCTAGCGGCTTCCCAAAGGTGTTGATGTCTCTGGTAACTTACACTGTGGGGCAGGTCTCTGGAGGGAACTTTGAACAAGGTAAGCCTCAAATACAGGCAGAGATTTCCAATTGGAAAGGTTAGACAGGTGAACGTGGCTTTGTTTAGAATCTCTTTTTATTGAATTATGGGTATACTCTCTTTTTTCTGTTTTCTTTTCCACCCTTTAACAATATCTATTCTCTGCCCCTTTAACCTTCTGTCTTTAAATGAACACTTGTTTGTCTGTAGTAATAGGATCAGCAAACAAAGGACAGCAGTGCCTGAACAAAGCAAAAACTGCTGTTAGATGAGTTGAGCAGAACCATTTCCTTTTTTTTTTTTTTGAGACAGAGTCTCGCTCTGTTGCCAGGCGCCAGGCTGGAGTGCAGTGGCACAATCTCGGCTCACTGCAACCTCCGCCTCCTGGTTTCAAGCAGTTCTCCTGCCTCAGCCTCCCCAAGTAGCTGAGATTACAGGTGTGCGCCACCACGCCCAGCTAGTTTTTGTGTTTTTTTTTTTTTTTTTTAGTAGAGATGGGGTTTCACCATGTTGGCCAGGGTGGTCTCGATCTCTTGACCTCGTGATTCGCCCGCCTTGGCCTTCCAAAGTGCTGGGATTATAGGTGTGAGCCACCATGCCCGGCCTCTTTTTTTCATTCTATAGTATGTATGAAATTAAAATAAATAAAAAGCAAACAACAGAGGTGGTCTTTTAATCTTACCAAGTTGGAAGGTATATTGTATACATCATCCAATGGGAGAAGTCCTGGTACATTCTTGACCATTATTACGTTGCTATGGGAACATTCCAACCTTGTAGGCCGAAAATTGACTGACAAATCATAGGCACATATATGGTATGGTTTTGGAATTGGAAAGATCCCAAGATTCTTACTAAGTGAGACAGTTTTTGAATAGAGGGATCAGGCTACCTATATGTGAGTATGGATATATGTTATGCATTAGTGGTCTGTGTAAATGTAAGGGTTGCTTTACTGACTGTAGGATTTATTCTAGGACTAAAAAAGTTGAAGCCGGTTTGGATATTTTAAAACAAGAAAATCAGCCCTAGATTAAAAGAGAGAATATGAGAATCTAGGCTATGTGTACACATCTGCTCGTGTTTTCACATTTGTGTCCTGGCCTATTTATTTTGATTTCTCTCCCATCTCTTCCCCCCCACCCCATTTGTTTTCATTCAGCTCTGAAATTAGAATAGCTTAGCCATCAAACAAGGTTCTTTGACAGTATTTTTCAACTCTGAATATGAAAGTGTAGCTATGACAATATATTTATATAGAATGTCAGAAGCAGAGTTGGGCCAGATTATTGGGAAATATGCAAACACCCTGCAGCATTTTACCGCCTTTGCTTTCACATAAGGCCATCATTTGGAAACATAGCACGCTGATGCGTCCCATTATTGCAGTAGTGTTTCATCAGCTGCACGCTGCCTCCCAGCTCCTCATTAAGTTGCAAGCAGAGAACGTTTTCGTTTTCCAATTCTCTTTCTCAATTAAATTAGAGATTCTGTTTTCAGTATTCCTCATTATTCAAAGCATTCATGTTGAGAACAGTTTAAGATGTGATTTTTCTTTGTATTCCAGAAAAATCAAAAGAACATCATTGAAATCCAGAAACAGAAGTATATATTGTCTAGGACATGCTTTGTCTTGGTTTATATGCTGAAGTCTGAATAGTTTAAAATTTATAATTAATATACTCTTTGAATGCTTAGAAATGGCATCTATTTTAGTTGGTCCAGTTTCATCTTATATAAAATGGATCCAGTTACTAACTCAGAGGATTATGCTGTGCTACACATAAAATATTTGCAATGATGTCTGATACTTAGGAATCCCTCACTTATGACATTTTTCTTACTCTCTTCTTGGATATGTTCTTTGAAAAAGGAATTGGTATGGAAAAGCTTTGAGAAGATGAAAATATACAAGACAGGCTAGCTCTGAAACATTTTGTTAGAGAGCATTGGATTCTGTGTTTCGTGTATATATTCATATATGCTAGCTGCAGTCATGCAGCTATAATTTGGATCCTGGGGCTTTTTTCGTTTTTCACATGCAGTTATAAATTTAGAAAACTGGCTGTTTCCTCTGGACGAAATTTATTTATTTATTTAAATTTTCAGTGCTTTAAATGCAAAATTCTAAGCATATGTACGAGAGGAAAGAATAGTAAAGTGAACCTTCCCATCTACCTGTCACTTGATTGCAGTAATGATCAAATGTAGTCACTCTTGTTCCTAAGTCTGGAATGCAAGGTTTTTCTCTTGACTATTCAGTGTTTCCAGCAATTCTGGCAAAACACATGCAAGTTTGTTGCTCACCTCTGTTAGTGACCTGTAAATTAAGATATGCTAACGCATCACGTGTTAGTCATTGACCTTCTGCTTATAAGTTTAAAACAATGTATTAGTACCACATAGTTTTTATAGTGTTTTCAAAAAGAAATATCTCTGAGAATTTGGTTAAAGATGAATTTAAAAACCGAGTGACTAACTAGAAAAGTAGGCAAACTGTTTTCAGAATTAGTAGCAATTTCCAGTTCCGTTTACTCTGTTCATTAACTGTGTTTTCAGCCTTTTGTTAGCCACATTTGATTTTGCGTATTTGAAATGCCTTTGGTCATTTTAGGACTTTTGGCATTTACCACCTGTCCTAGGTGCCCTGTTTACAAAAGGGACTTTTAGGTTCTCTCTTTGTCCTTCGTGTTGGGAATAGAGACACGTTTCTGTAGGACTCGGACAACGTATGTCTTTAAAAAGATTTTTTAAAAATATTTATCTTCTTGGCTTTCTTAAATATCATCAGTGTCTTTTCTTGCTTTATGTATTTAGCAACTTAAATGTCATCTTGTCTGAGATCAATATATTTCCAACTTGGAGAGATAGTGAAAAAGAGGCTTCAGATTTTTTTAAATTTGGAACAAAAACATTCTGATGGTGACCAGATTTCAAGGTATTTTTCAGTAGGCAAAACTACTTAGACTACCAATAATAAGCTTTTAATATGGATCTAAAATTGTTTGTATTCTACCTCTTTACTGTCGTTAGTATTTGGAATCTCTTATGCACTCTTAACACTTCATGTACTGATACATTCACTTTCAACGATAAAAATGGCTCTATGACCAGGTAGGTAGGTTGCTTTTCAGATTCCTATACTAACTGAATGAATGGGCCCTGTTAGCCTAAGTGAGAGCTTGACTTGTCACTCTTCCTAAATGTCTTTCTTAGCTGAGTGCTTATTTATATTAATCTACTGCTTCTTATAGCAGATGCTGTGATTTCTAGAAGCTGTCATATCTACTTGGAAGAACAATGTTGAAAGGCATTGAGATACTTATTTTCCTCAAAATCTTATAATCCAACAACTATTTAGAATATCTTATTTAAGAAATAGATTTATAATACCCAATGGGAACTTAATAAACAGTGAATGTCCCTGATTGAATGGATTCTGACCTTAACCAGAAATAATCATTAAATATTTATCAGACACTTACTGTGCTATCCCAGGGTTGGCCACTGTTGAGGGAACACCAGATGAATCATATTGTTTCTGCCTTCAAGAATTGTATATTCTAATAGGACAGACAGCCCATCAGCAGAATAGGAGGTAGAAAGTGGTCAGGGATCACATAACACGATCAAGGAAAGTGAAGACTGAAGGGGTAGGATAAAATGGTCTGCGCACAGAGATTGAGGGGATCATGCAATAGGAATTAGTGAACCAGCATGTGAGCTGGGCCTTTTTCTTGGCATTTGTTCAATTGGAAGGAGCCTAAAGCTACTAAAGTAGCTTATGTTTAGAGATAGGGCTTATTGAAGGGGACAAGGGATCTCCTGGAATCCAAATGCACATCCTAAGACTCACAAGAGTTAAAGGGCACCTGGATACCTGTCAGATCCTGTCTCTGCCAGCTCCAGTCTTGTCTGTTTCCCATCTTCCCTTGTCTCCCTGGTTATTTTCCTATTTTCCTTCCCTGGACTGATTGCTTCTTCCAGATGCCTAGTTTGAGTCCATGGGTTTTTTGGGGGTTTTCTTTGTTTGTTTGTTTGTTTGTTTGTTTGTTTGTTTGTTTGTTTTGAGGCAGGGTCTCGCTTTGTTGCCCAGGCTGGAGTGCAGTGACATAATCACGGTTCACTGCAGCCTTGACCTTCTTTCTTAAGCTGTCCTCCCACCTCAGCCTCCCAAGTAGCTGGGACTATAGGCGCAAGCTGCCATGCACCCATGGGTGTAAACATGCCACCTCTGGCTCAGACTTATCTTCACCGCTAGTCAAGTTTCTTCCTTCTCTAGCGACAACCTGTGTGTTTATGAAAGCCCTTGAGGTAGAGAATGCGACGTATAACTCTTAAGCCACTTCTTACTCCAGTAGTAAATTTATTCAATAAAAAAAAAAAAAGAATGCGACATATAATTTGGTTTTCATGGGCTCTAATGAGCTATAGGGATGGCGCTGCAGAGTTGAAATACAGTCACTAATGAGTCCTCCTTCAGAGGCCGAGGGTGGGAGCACCACATAAAAGGAGTTGGGGGTCAGCAACCTCCTGATAGTCTGAAAGCCAAAGGTAATGGATGTGAGGCTCCACGGGGAGGCTATAGCATGCCACATTGTGTTTTCTGCCCTTCAGGAAAGTTCCTTTTTACCAGGCAGGCAGTACAGATAGGTACTTAATAGCCATATGAGGTGTACTGATAAATACCAGAAAACATTGCCTAAGGGGGTTAGCATTATTTCACCATGAGAGGAGGAGGTTTGTCTAGATGGGGAGACCCCAATGGGCTTGGGCATTTGAAGTGTAGACTAAGGGATCTTAGGTAAGAATGTATTTGGAACACAGTATTTATGTATGTATTTATACCTCAAATGCTCTGTGTGGCTGCAATTTTGGAAAATTGGTAGGAATTGAGGACAGCGTATTTTTCTACTAGCTGGCAGAGGCCTGGGTTTGCTTCTGCTTTAAGTATAAATATCTCGTGTCCTTTTTTAAAAAAGAAAGTCAAGAAAATGATCGAAGTTGGGTTTCACGTAAGAAACAGTTTAGAAAAGGAGTTTGAGACTTGGGATTTGCTGATGTTTGCTGTATTTGCAGATTATTTGCACTGCTTGTCATATTAGCAGTACATTTATGTTTTGGAAAACACATGTAAATTAAACAGCTGAAGGAGCTTTTATCTTTATTTCCTATGTAAGATTTGAGATGTTGCAAATAAAATATTAAAACATTGAACTGATGATTATAATTATAGTAGTCCTCCCTTATCTGCAGAGGATGTGTTCCAAGAACCCCAGTGAATGCCCAAAACCTTGGATAGTACCAAACCCAATATATACTATGATTTTTTCCTATATGTACATACCTGTGATAAAGTTGAATTTACAAATTAGGCATAGTGAACGATTAACAACAACTAATGATAAAATAGGACAATTATGACATTATGCTACCATCACTACTCTTGTGCTTTGGGGCCATTATTAAGTCAAATAAGAGTTACTTGAACACAAGTGCTATGATCAGGTGACCAATGGGCAGGTAGCATGTACAGCATGGAGACGCTGGAAAAGGGATGATTCACTTTCTGGACAAATTAGGGTTTGGGTATGGGTTTGAGATTTCATCACACTACTCAGAATGATGTGCGATTTAAAACTTATTGTTGGCCAGGGAGTGGTGACTCATGCTTGTAATCCTAGCACTTTGGGAGGCCAAGACAGGAGGCTCTCTTGAGGCCAAGAGTTTGAGACCAGCCTGGGCAACATAGGATGACCCTGTCTCTTTCTTAAAATTAAATATAAAAGAAAAATAAAACTTCTTGTTTACTTCTAGAACTTTCCATTTAATATCTTTGGACTGAAACCATGGAAAGCAAAACCACAGATAGGGAGGACTACTGTAATTATGATAAAAATCAGAAACTTAACTAGCCATGAGGACATTTGTGTTTCTGATTATTTTAATTTGTATTCTTGACTAAAATGATGAACTATATTTATATCTTTAAATATAAATGAACTATATTAACATCTTTATAAATATAAATGAACTGTATATATTTAGTTCATAAAAATGCTTTTTTTCCCTCTCTGGACATATACTGGGGCTGTTTAATAAAAACCTAGGTATGATATTGGGGGTTTTCATAGGAATTTTAAATTTTAACGTGTTTGTTTTGTTTTGTTTTGTTTCGTTGTTTGTTTTCTGAGTTGGGAGTTGGTTGTGCATGTGGCAATTGCTTTATCTAAAGGGTCTTGCTCTGCTTCAGAAGAAATTTTGTTACCTTGATTGCTAATGTTCTCCCCCTTTAAATAAACCTCCTGATCTTAGAGCAGCAAAATTGTTACTTGACAAATTTAATAATCCCTTATCTCTGAATAAAACTAACTGAATGAGGTTGAATTTACTGAGTCCATTTTAATAGTTAGGGCAGTACGAAACCTATGCGTGAGTTCGAATTTTACAGTCTCCACAGCCATCTGCATATTAACAATTGTCATTGTCAGTGTTATGGAGAGAGAAGCTGAAGCACAGAAAATAACATATACATCCTAGATTTCATGGTGGGAATTGGAAGTAAATTCTGTGTTTGGCTGATCTTTAGGGAAAAGCCCCATCTTCATGGATTTTAATTTATCAATTTTCGATTCTACCTGCTTGGAAATAGTCATCCTAATCAGGGCCCATTACTGCCCTGTCACACCAACTATTACCATAGGAATCTGAAGATGGTACACGACCCAGCATGGAAAAGAGATCCTGTTCTTTTGATCAATTTGGACTCTACAAACAATTCGTTGGTTTTACATTGTAAAGAGGGAACCATGATGTGAATATGTCTGCTACTGGGTTTACAGAAAACCAAAGGGTCCTGAGGAAATTCTCAACTGGGTTGTATTTCAGTGAAGTGGCAGCTAGAATCCCTTTAGAAAATGCAGTAATTCACACTTTACTGCACATAAAGTCATGTCCCTCAGGGTGGACTCTCAAGTGTCATAGAGTTTATGACTCATGACTGCTATAGTTTTGTGATCTAATAAACAGTAAAGATGGTGGGAGAATTATATTCCTGTGCAAAAAGCCACTTCACCTTTCACTGTATAGAAAAAAGCCAGGGGATTATTAACATTTTTAGTGGCATTTTAAAGTTGAGCATTTTCTGGGATCTGAAGTGGCCACATTGAGATATTAAGAAACTTAAGAACAAAGTAAAATACAGAGAAGTGTTAATAGCTGGATCCCTCTGGAGCTGGGTTACTGTGGCAGTGGTTTCAAGAATAACCCTCTCAACACCCACCCCAGGATTCTGATTTAGAGTTTTTTTGTGTGTATGTCCTCACAGCATGTCCCTCTACCACTGAGTTTCTCCCTTGCTGCTACACTGATTGATACCTTATTTTTAAATTTATGTTTTTAAAATAGACTGTTTTTTACAGCAGTTTTAGGTTCACAGAAAGATTGAGAGGAAGGTATAGAGGTTTCCCATACACCTGCTCCCTCCACACATGCTTAGCCTCTCCTATTATCAGCATGCTCTGGGGAGTGGTACATTTGTTACAGTCGATGAACTGACATTGATACATCACTATCACCCAAAGTCCATAGTTTCCATGAGGGTTCACTCTCGGTGGTACACATTTTTTGGGTTTGGACAAATGTATAATGACCTCTGTTCATCACTGCAGTATCATTGAGAGTTTCACAGCCTAAAAATCCTCTGTGCTCTCCCTGTTCATCCTCCGCCTCCACTGCCCAAACCTCTGGCAACCACTGATCTTTTTAGTCTTCATAGTTTTGCCTTTTCCAGAATGTCATATAGTAGGAATCACACGCAGTATGGAACCTTTTCAGATGGGCTTCTTTCACTTAGCAATATTAGTTAAGTTCCTCCATGCCTTTTCATGGGTTCATAGCCCATTTCCTGAGTAACATTCCATTGTCTAGGTGTGTACCCTATAGTATTATTTATTCATTCACAGTACCTTATTATTTAACTGATTTTTGGGCAGACTGGGACTAAGGTAAGATAAACAAGGAGTTGAGATTAAGAATGTTTAACAAGGCTGGGCGCAGTGGCTCATGCTTATAATCCCAGCACTTTAGGAGGCCAAAGCGGGTGGATCACCAGGTCAGGAGTTCAACACCCGCCTGTCCAACACAGTGAAACCCCGTCTCTACTAAAAATACAAAAATTAGCTGGGCGTGGTGGCAGGCACCTGTAATCCCAGCTACTTGGGAGGCTGAGGGAGGAGAATTGCTTGAACCTGGGAAGTGGAGATTGCAGTGAGCCAAGATTCCACCACTGTACTCTAGCCTGGGCAACAGAGCCAGACTCCATCTCAAAAAAATAAAAAACTTTAAAAAAAGAATGTTTAATGAAATATTTTTAAGAATCAAAGTTAATGCAAAAATCCTCCACGATGAACAAAATAACATTTTAAACAAAGATTGAGTCATGCTGAGCCCTCTGAATGTCACTGACAATCATAAGCAAAATTCCATGTATCGTCTAACTCACCCCATGGAGATTATCTTGCACAGAAACCTTGTTCTCCCTCCAGGGAAGGCACTGCTTCTCCTGTAGCCTTCTCAGGTCAATGTTCTTTTCTCAGAATCCTCAAAGTGTGCCCCTGGAGGTGGGGATGTCCTCTTTTCCTCTTCATTTTTGTTGCCAAACCACTCTTCCTTTCTGATCTGTAAAAGCATCGCCCCCGACCCCGTCATATGTGAAGTGCATGCTTTCAGACTAGATCACTTCACTTGCCCACCTTGGTCATCTGCAGACCTCTTTCTACCTTATCAACGTTCCCCACTCAGACTTTGTCATCTGGTGTAGCTCCTCATTTCATGATTCTTAAGTGATCCTATTAGTGATCTCAATGACTCTTCCAGTACTCCAGTTTCTCAGTTCATTATTCTCATTCCTCCAATGACCTTGTTTTCAATATTCTCCATCACCCATTCCTTAAAATGGTCATGCTGTGCTCCTTGCAATGACCAATCTGCAACTCCTCTAAAATTTTAATTTCCATTATCTGAATCTGCAAGTACTACATATTACCATCTCACTTTCTCCAGTCCTGTAGGCCGCACATTCTTTAGCTCCTAGAGTGTGATCAGTGGACTCACCCTCCGTTGGTCCTACCACCTTTTGTTTTTAGATGGAGTCTCACTCTGTCACCTTAGGCTGGAGCGCAATAGTGCGATCTCGGCTCAGTACAATGTCTGCTTTTCGGGTTCAAGCAGTTTTCCTGCCTCAGCCGCCTGAGTGGCTGGGATTATAGGCACATACCACCACGCTCAGCTAATTTTTGTGTTTTTAGTAGAGATGGGGTTTCACCATGTTGGCCAGGCTGGTCTCGAACTCCTGACCTTGTAATCTGTCCGCCTCAGTCTTGCACAGTGCTGGGATTACAAGTACTATCACCTTTTAACTGTGTATAACTCCCCTCATGTTCTTACTTTTGCTACTTCAGATTACACGGCCCAGCGTTCTAATCATTCCCTTTCTTATATTGTCAGTTCTCTCTATTAATCGTTATTTATCTGGCAAAACAGTCACCCTGGCAAAATGCAAGATTTATGCAAGGGAATGCACATTTTAGAAATCAATTTTTGTGTCTATCTTTTCTTCCAAATCTCCATTCATTAATAAATAGAAGTGGTTTGATAGTTCACAAATGTAATTTAATTGATCAGGTTTCACATTTCATTCTAAGTGCTCAGTAAATACCATGATTCATTCACAACAGTAATCAAAGCAAGGGTAGTTAGTTATAGGAGCAAAGAGAATTCGTGGGTTTATCTAAATGATACCCTTGAGAACTTTTTAGTAAATTATTTTTATGTAAATTACTTGGAATAAGAGCAGGATTTTTATATAGAAAACTTTCTACGTGTCATATTCTGTAAAATGTTTGTCCGATTAGTGAGATATAGGAGGAGGTTGAATTTAAGTAAAGATAATATTCTCAGCCACATCTGTAATATTTATTTAGTACATTACAGACTATTATCTCACACCAATTTATTTCATAGCAAAAGTCACCGCACACTTGTAAGAATCCTCTCTTTCCTCTTCTTGTTTCTATTTTAGCTTTCCTGGAAAAATTATATTTTAAGTCTGAATAAATGCTATCAATTAAAAGTTGCATTGCTTAGTTTTTTTTTTTTTAAGATGGAGTCTTGCTCTGTAGCCCAGATAGGAGTGCAGTGGTGCGATCTCGGCTCACTGCAACCTCCGCCTCCCGAGTCCTAGTTCAAGCAGTTCTCTACCTCAGCCTCCCAAGTAGCTGAGATTACAGGCACTAGCCACCATGCCCAGCTAATTTTTGTATATTTTACTAGAGATGGGGTTTCACAATGTTGACCAGGCTGGTTTCAAACTCCTGCCCTCGTGGTCTGCCCACCTCTGTCTCCCAAAGTGCTGGGATTACAGGTTTGAGCCACTGTACCTGGCCGCATTGCTTAGTATTTTGAATGGAATGACTAGGTGCTTGTCATTTGCATCTTTTCCTTTCTACTGAATTTCTTTAGTTTGGTCAGCAGTAGAGCAGGCTTGACTGTTAGGGGGTAGCAATACAGGTTGAATATCCCAGATTTAAAAACCCTAAGTCTGAAATGCTCAAAAATCCAAAACTTTTTGAGTCCCAACATCATGCTCAAAAGAAATGCTCATTGGAGTATTTTGGACTTTTTGGATTTGAGGTGCTTAGCCATTAAGTATATAATGCAGATGTTCCAAAATTGGAAAAATTCGGAGACCTTTAGCACTTCCGGTCCCAAGCATTTTGGATGAGGGACACTCCACCTGTACCTTACAGTAGAGGCTCATTAGATGCTTATACATGCCAGCCCCTGCCTCAGGTAACAATTTATTCTTTTTGTTGCTCCTCCAGGTCTACCCTGAACTGCAGATCACCAATGTGGTAGAAGCCAACCAACCAGTGACCATCCAGAACTGGTGCAAGCGGGACCGCAAGCAGTGCAAGACCCATCCCCACATCGTGATTCCCTACCGCTGCTTAGGTGAGCCGGCCAGCCGTGGAGCTGGTGTTGACTGGGGGCCTGATCTTAGGGAATAATAAGAAGAAGCTGTTCCTCTTAGGTCACATACATAGACTTGTTCTTTATCACATTGCACTCTGTGTTATACTGTGTTTTGGACTCTTGCAGTTACATTCTGTGCACTGACACTACAGGAGCAGTATTTTTGAGTTCCCTGCCTCCAGGGTGTTTATCGAAATTACAAATTCTGGGGCCAGTCCCATGACTCCTGAATGAAAAATGCCTAGTAGTAGATCTGGGAATTCTTATTTTAACATATCCCATAGATGATTCTTACGTACTCTAATTGGAAATCTGTGAAACTGGAGCCTTGTGTGTTTCTTCACATAGACTTTCTTTTCTTTTATTTTTTTTTTTGAGATGGAGTCTCGCTGTGTCGCCTAGGTTGGAGTGCAGTGGCACGATCTCGGCTCACTGCAACCTCTGCCTGCTGGGTTCAAGCAGTTCTCCTGCCTCAGCCTCTCGAGTAGCTGAGACTAGAGGCGTGTGCCACCACACTCAGCTAGTTTTTGTATTTTTAATAGAGACGGGGTTTCCCCATGCTGGCCAGGATGGTCTCAAACTCCTGACCTCGTGATCTACCTGCCACAGCCTCTCAGAGTGCTGGGATTACAGGTGTGAGCCACTGTACCCAGCCCATATAGACTTTCTAGAAGAAAGAATCTAATGTGAAGCTGCAGCGTTTTGCTAATTTCTAAAAAAAATTTAAAAAGCTTTTCTACAATAAGTAGTACTCTTATTTGGTGATGATAAAGGAACTGGAATTGGGAAAGCTTTTTTTCTGCTTACATCAAACTGGAGGACAGTTTGATCACTAATGTTTATTGTGTGTTTCTTTCACAAACCTCAAATTTCTTCAACCTTTTATTTAAAAAATTGAGTAGTTTTATGTGGTATCATGCTCTTTGCCCCTGGAAACTGTCATACTCCATATTTAATCTGACTTGGTTATTAGTCTGTTCCTAGTTGTTATTTTTATGTGACCAGTCATTGCAGAAGTCAAGTTCTTTGCTCTGATATTTTCCATCTAGATGTTTTCCACAAGTGTATTCATCAGTAGGCAGGTTGTAAATAGGATGTAGAGATTGTCTGTGGAGATTGCGGACAAATATTGATGTACATTCTGATAACTTCTTATAAAGGTTTAAAGGAATATTTCAAAGAAAATCCAGCAGCAAACTTAGAAAGTAAAGGATAATTACTGAAGATTCTGGAGATCTATATAATAAATACGTGGTCAAAAATGAACATCATAAGAGCATACTGATTGCTGTTCATTTGTGTGCATAATTTGAGACAGAAAATGAAAACACAGGGCATTAGAATAAAGATTTCACCTGGTGAAATTACTCGCAATGTAATTTACTCATAATGTAATTGATGAAGAGAGTGTAGAAAACCAGATTCTTAAACATTTGATAATTCAAGAGTTTCCTTGTTCCTCCTTACTCCTTGTTCCTAAATGCTTTGTAAGTCCTCTTAATGCTTTTCTGGCTGATCAAAAAGTACAGTTTAATAAGATGAAAATAAGCAGCACTTAGATGTTAGATACAGAACTCCTACTCAAAAAAATATAGAGGTCATCTGTCTCTAGGAACTGTGTATTTTATACTCAGTTATTACACCAAGAAATAATGCACAGAGACTTGACAGTTCAGTGCAAGTTAGGAAGTAGATAATCTGTTAATTTGACGGGCCAGGCTTTGTTAATGATTTGTTTCTCTTGGTTCTTACTTGTTCTGTGAAGTATTCCAAATACATTTTCATTAGAATGTAAGCTCACTGAGAACAGCTAGTAGGTCTTTGGATGGGCATTATTGCAACTGGTATGACACTCAAAACTGTAGTCATGTTTCAGAAGTGAACTTATGTTTCAGTATCATTTTACATAGATCTTTCGGCTTCGTATTCTGTTGGGAATGTTTGTATTAAAGTTGATAGATGAAATCCACATTAAGATTGTAATTTACCACCTAGTGCCAATTGTAGCAAATATCCTTTGAAACCCAAGTCTCTTTAATCCTCTCTGCTGACCACTTGCTTTGTCCCTGCTCTTTAAGCCTCCCCATCTCTGAAAAGCTCTCCTTCCTCTGAGATTTCGTGGCTCAAGCTGTAATCCCAGCACTGTGGGGGGCTGAGGTGGGAAGATTACTTGAGCCCAGGAGTTAGAGACCAGCCTGGGCAACATAATGAGACCCTATCTTTTAAAAAACAAAACAAAACCTCTCCTCCTCTTGGTAGGAGTGAATTGAAACTCTGAGTGAACCAACAGTGCAACACGTAATAAAAGATGTAAAGGTTGTCCTCAGATCTAAATATCAAGTCAGAAGATTTTATGATAATTACACCAAAACAGTTCAAATATTTGTACTTGTTGTGATACACTGCATTATGCACCATTTAGGGAAACAACAGCCTAAGTAATGTGGTTTTAAATAATCTCATCTAACAAACACCTGTTAGATAGTAAAATTAATGACCTGTCCTCACCTTATGTTTTTAACCATTATGGAAGGAGAACCACTTGCAAATGTATCATTCCACTGACAAATAATGACAGAGCTCTGGTGCACAGGCTGGAGATTGGCAAGCAGAAATGGAGAGACACCCATAAAATAATTCTTTCTCTGGGAAGGAGTTAATTCCTGCCAAGACTTTGCCATCAGCAATTATCAGATTTCTCTTTCATCCTCTGAACAGATTCTGGGCTCCTTTGATGTGGAGGTGCATAATTCAAGAAGATGGGCCACCTGCGGCATGTAAAGCAAATTTCCCAGTTCTGGCTTAGTGTCCGATATGAAATAAGCAAGTTGACACTAACTATTCTTGACTACTAATGGGACTAGATAATCATTAGCTATTTCCTGTGGGTACTTGGCCTGTTTGAATCGTTTTACCATATTTTCACATTTTATGAGTCACTGGTCTTTTTCCACTGGACCTGAAATTAGACCCTAATATGACAAGCAGAGCATATGTTGTCTCTTGCTTTGTTATTAACCTTAGATTAGAATTAAGGAATAAGGCACTGCTTTTTTCTTAGGTAGTGGCAAATTTTCCAAAAGTCTAAACCCAAAGTATATAAAGTAACCTAATAGAGTATGCAGAGCATACCTTGTCTTTCAGGAAAAGGAATTGAAAAACATAGATGTATAATTCATTTACATTTTACTTGTACTTAGTAGGTAGGCAGTGCTGGTTCTTAGTCTCTCTTCACAGGGTATGCAAGTACCGAGATCTAGAGGTTGGATCTCTTTCTATAACTCACAGCAAATACAGGGAAGAGTCAGCACTACAGTCTAAGATCTCTTGATTCTTGGTCCAGTGTTTTTGTTTTTTTTTTTATAATATGTGCAAAAATTCGTATTAGAGCAAATATTCACTTGATTTACAAAATACATTTATAGAGGAAAAACTTAGGAACTAGAGACAATAAATAACACTAAAAAAGAAACTTAACAACTATTGTTGCTTTGATAAAGGAGACAACCATGGCCTAGTACAGGATAAATCGCTACATGGTCATGTTTTCTACTTTAGAGTAGTAATAGGTAACATTCTCGCATATTACTTGCTGCCTAACAAAGCATTACTGTTCAGTAGTAACATAAGTATGCTCTAAAATCCCTGACTGTATCTAAATATATGTTTTGGACAAAAGAGATTTTTTTTACAGACCTAGCAATCAATACAAGATTGTCTTAAACATTAAACATATTAAAATTCAAAGCAAAGCTTAGAGAGAGAAACATGCTTGTTATGTCTGCAATGCGACCTTCCTCACCTCTCTATCAGGTGAAGGGTCTGGTGTGGCACTGAATTATTTTTCTGTAATATTTGGCCTCGGACACAAGTGTTCTACATTTCTTAACTGCATGGGAAAAGTATGTCAGGTGGTTGTTGCCACTCTCTTCCCATGGAGTGGATAATTTCCCTTGAGAAGAAGTTGGCTTTCTCATCTCACCGTTTGCTTTTGGTAGTACCTCTGAAACCAGAGGGTAAGATTCACCTTAATCATATGAACATTTTATTAATTATGTCATGTGGGATTCAAGCCCATCATTACTACCACTCAAGGAGAATATTTTCTTTGCAAAACTTTCAACACTTTACATTTGAGTGACTGCTCTTCATGGTGTAATACATCCACTGTTGAAATTGGCACTTTTCTGGACTTGTCTCTGACCAGCAAAAGCAAGGTACGTTGCAGAAAATCAATTACTGTTGACTTACGAGGGCAAAGTCAGGTTAACAGCTTAATCCAAAAGAAGAATTAGAAGTTAAAGAATTTCTTCCTTAAATGTCATTCTGTTTCATTTGTAATTAAGACCTTCCAAATATGTAAGTAGTAATGACTAGAAATCTAATCAGATGTGGTCAAATGAGAAAGGTATCCAACTCATATTAATTTCGAATTTTATTGTTTTAATACAATTTTAGGAAAATCATGCCTTGTTTCCTAGGTTTCCTGGCTGCCTTTGTGTCCATTATCTACAGCTATCTTCCTTAGTATGGGAAGGATTTATTTGAATCTATGACATATTATACCAGGGTGGTTCTTTGGATTTATGTAAACAGCAGTTCTCTTGAGGCACATCAGTTCAACATAATAGTCAGAAATGTCACATGAGAGTTCACCAAACTTTAAAAATGGAAGTGAGGATGGAAAAACATTCTTACTGTAGACTTTAAGGATCTCCACATGTAATCCAGTGTGATAGAGAGCTGGTGCCCATGGCACCGCCTGTCCCCACTGACCTGCATTGTATAAATCCTAATTCTGAAGTCCTAGGGGATGCATGTGCGGGGGCTATACATGCACTGTGGTGAGAATGATGCCTTCGTCATTCTCATTATTTAATGAGCCTGGTCTCTGCACACAAGATGCAGATTCTTGAATGTTTCTTGATTGTTTGCGTCATGGTCTCAGAAGGAATGACCAGAATAGCTGGGCATTTCTTCATCAGGGAAGGCTAATCAGCCACCCTTGGAGAGACATCAGACTCTTTTATATGTGGCCTTCCCATGGGACCTTTGAATGGTCCCCATTAATCATGCTTCAAAATCTGTATATGCAGCCTAATTCTCAACTAAGTAAAAGAAAACATGTACAGAAAAGAAATCTTTCTAGTGGTGATCTCTAAACACTGAGATTACAGGTAATTTCGATTTTAAGCCTTTTTCTATGCATTTGTAAAATAAATGAGTAGCTTTTATCATCAGCAAAAGACAGACTAGACTATGAGATCAGTACATACAATTTTGTATCTGCATGTAGTACCATCCAGTGATGATAGAAAAAAAGTTGAAAGGCTTGAAAGTTGACACAGAATGATCATTAATTTATCTGTTGGTAGTTGAGCTTTTTACATACAGTATGGGAAAACAGTTTTAAAAACACCAGTCTGCCAAATAAAAAGAAAATAATCCATTCTTAGCATCTTCAATGAAATTTAAGCAGCATTAATCACCACTAATTCTTCAGGAAGATTCTTGATCTTCCTTAATTTTTTTTCTCTGCAAAATTGCATATAGGAGCCACATTTGTTTCAGGCCAGAAGGAAGAATGGGAAGAGCTTACATTTATCTCATAGATTCCTTCAGTGAGGAAGACTAGAAAGTGAAGTCCTCTTCCTCTTGATTAAGCAGGAAAACCTATAAAAATGCATCCTTCTAGAGAGGTCATCCTCCTTGGCTCACTGCAGCCCTTCCTTGGCCTTACGCCAAGTTCCACCATGACCGCAATTCCATTGGCCCCTGCTTGATTTGCTTTCTAAATCTCAAGACCGGGGATGAGTTGAGAAGACTGACTTTTTTTTTAAGAATCACATTTTGAAAAGGATAAAGCATTAGTGGTGTTTCTTGGCTCCATTTTCAATTTTGTTTCTTTTCATTTTAATTATTGTACCTGCTATTATGTCCTCTCTCTGGGACTTTAACAGCTCTTGTTTTGATTGATAAGAGCTATAATAGCATGGGTGATGAATACTTAGTTATGCCTTCAATTTTGTCTTTACTGGAGTTATTGTCAGGTGGAGTCATTAAAAAGAAACAACTTTTAAAAAATTGCTGTTACGGCTTATGAGTGGGCTTTGTTGAGATTTTCTTGACACAGAATTCATCTATCTGTGTAGGTCCTAAATGATAGGTGAAAAAGGAAACCCAGCTTATTGGGCATGATACTGTCCCAAGGCTTGTTAGTAATTGCTTTGAAAAATGAATAGCAAGGCTAATGGACATCTCATTTGTAATTGCAAATATGTTCTGAAAAGAAATTTCCCTGATTACAAAAGTATATATGTTCAACGTACAAAGTTGAGAAGATGCAGCCACTAGCTAAAAATTAAAGAAACCATTTGGCTTTCTTTCAGTGTACATTTTTTTCATGTATGTTTTGCTTTTGTTTTTAGTGTTATATAATTGTTTCCTGTTTTGTGACTTGCTTTTCCCACCTAACATTTTTAGAATGTGTTATCTGTGAAACTAAATGTTCTTGGAGAGCATAATTTTTAATAGAGCATCACACCAGGCACTAAATATGTTTACTCTTTCTTTATGGTTGTTTAGGTGGTTTTCTTTATTTTGTGGTGGGATAATAGTTGCTATAAATGATGCTGCCGTAAACATCCTGGTAGATAAATTTGTGTTTAGTTGATTTTTATGTAACAGTTATTGGCAGAATGCCTTGCAAATCTTAGATTTCGCATATTAAAATATATGTGCTACATAACTGTATATGAAAATATGGAGAAAATTTTTAATACTGATTTATGATCCTGAGTTTAACATTAGCATAGACACCCCTACATTTAACTGTGATTTTTTTTTTTTAATTCATAGAGTAAAAGCACCTGTAATTTCTACTTAAAACCATTTGAAATAATTACTGTTGAAATCCATTTAAACAATTTTAAATATTTCTTTTCCAAATTTTCAACTTTAGAAACAGTTAATTGAATATTCACAGAGAAGTAAGTCCTAAAAAATTGACTAATGAAACTTACATGTTCATTGTGTACGTTCATTGTGTACGTTTTACCTACAGTGTATGAGCCCCTAGAGATGGGTGAAATGTGGGCCTTGGTCTTACAGAGTTGATAGTGAGCATGAAGCGGGGTGGGATTTCAGCTCAGGAATTTCAGGAAGATAGGAAGTAGTATTGTGAGCCAAGATTTCAAGGCAAGAAAGGAGATTTATTTTAGGTATTCGGACAGAGGGTCAACAAAGTCTTTAAGGTAGGAACTGAAACAATATGTATAGAAGAACATGATTCACAGTTTTCAGAAAGAAGATGTAAATGGTCATAATTAGAGTGGTAGTTTTAAAAAAAATTAATATTTTCATTTATCTATAATAAATACTATTATGTTATAATTTTAAAGTATATATCCAAATAATTATTTTCGAGATGGCATTGAATATACTTCTTTTATGTATACACATAGTATTTTTGCTTTTTGGCAACTAAGTTTATAATGTTTGAGGGCAGGAAATAGTTTTGTTTTTCACTTACAAAAAAATTATATTTTTATCAGTTTTCAACAGCAGTGCTTTATGCCAAAGAAAAATAAAACAACATTTAAGATACCAAAGAAAGGGTTTCACCACGTTGGCCAGGCTGGTCTTGAACTCCTGACCTCAGGTGACCCACCCACCTCAGCCTCCCAAAGTGTTGGGCTTACAGGTGTAAGCTACCTCGCCCGGCCTAGATACTGCTTTTAGTTGGTTTCCATATATAGTATATATAGGAAGAGACAGACCAAGACAGACACTTGGCATCCACAGAAGTAAAAAAAATAAAGTGAGGTATAATTTAAATTTCACACGGTCATGGTCACATTTTTCAGCTGTTTGCACCTATATTACATAGAAAAGACAAAAATGCCTTTAAAGGCACAAGTTTTCAGGACTTTGTGAAACTGTGTCACAGGCACATCCTTAAAAAAAATGCCTTCAGTTTAATAACATATCAGCTGAACACTGTGGATTTCTGTTATGTTGAGTCTTTAAAATTTTTCTCTGTATTGGGAATTCGCACTGTTATGTCAGATCTAGGTGTTCTGAAACAGGAACTTTTCTGGGCCAACCAGTAAACAGCTGCTGCTTCTTTATATCTGCATCATTCAGTCTTGGAAATCATTAGATAATTCCCATGCCATTTTAGCTTGCTGGTTTTTTTTTTTTTTTGAGACGGAGTTTTGCTCTTGTTACCCAGGCTGGAGTGCAATGGCGCGATCTCGGCTCACCGCAACCTCCGGCTCACCGCAACATCCGCCTCCTGGGTTCAAGCAATTCTCCTGCCTCAGCCTCCCGAGTAGCTGGGACTACAGGCATGCGCCACCATGCCCAGCTAATTTTTGTATTTTTAGTAGAGACGGGGTTTCACCATGTTGACCAGGATGGTCTCGATCTCTTGACCTCATGATCCACCTGCCTCGGCCTCCCAAAGTGCTGGGATTACAGGCTTGAGCCACCACGCCCGGCCTTTTTTTTTTTTTTTTTTTTTTTTTGAGACGGAGTTTCGCTCTCGTTACCCAGGCTGGAGTGCAATGGCGTGATCTCGGCTCACCGCAACCTCCGCCTCCTGGGTTCAGGCAATTCTCCTGCCTCAGCCTCCTCAGTAGCTGGGATTACAGGCACGTGCCACCATGCCTACCTAATTTTTTTATATTTTTGTATTTTTAGTAAAGATGGGGTTTCACCATGTTGACCAGGATGGTCTCGATCTCTTGACCTCATGATCCACCCGCCTTGGCCTCCCAAAGTAGCATGCTGTTTTAACGTTAGCTTAATATGAACAATATTTCTAGCTAATCTCAAACTGTGTTTATTGTTGTGGAATTTTCTCTTTTATTTGGAGGTAAATGATTACAAATGGTTATGATGGGGAATAAGAGAAGAAAGTAGACTTTATCATGCTTGTAATCCCAGCACTTTGGGAGGCTGAGGTGGGCAGATCACCTGAAGTTGGAGGTTTGAGACCAGCCTGACCAATATGGAGAAACCCCATCTCTGCTAAAAAAAAAAAATAAATAATTAGCCGGGCCTGGCGGCGGCGCATGCCTATAATCACAGCTACTCAGGAGGCTGAGGCAGGAGAATCGCTTGAACCCAGGAGGCGGAGGTTGTGGTGAGCCGAGATCACACCATTGCACTCCAGCCTGGTCAAAAAAGAAAGAAAGAAAGTGGACTTTCATCAGAGTTCTCTTTCTACTCTAGCTGCCTCTGAGCATCTTTTTCACAAATGTATTTCCATCAATCCCTACCCCAGACAGAGTAAGGAAACAGTTTTCCCTTTTGTCTTTAGAACCCACTTCTCATGTCATTTCCCAAAACAAATAGAGAACTTGAGATCCTGTCGTGAGTTTGATTGTTTTTTTAAACCATTCAAGACGTTAAATACCTTTCCAGGCAGCTGTAGTAGAAAATAGAATTTATGTGTGACACTAATGGAAGATTTTGGGATTGAGAGCTCTGTGGTTTATGCCATGTAGATAACTGTAGCCAGATGAAGAATATGAAATTTAAGGAAGTGTTTAGAGTGGTACAGAAAGCTATTATTATGATTCTTGGGGTAGAAGAGTGGTTTACAACCAACATAAAAGAGATGGCATTAACTGAATTAACTTTAGCCTTTGCCATGAAACCCAAGTTTTCATTATGTTTTAAAGAATGAGCCTGTAATCTCAGCACTTCGGGAGGCTGAGGCAGGTGGATCACGAGGTCAAGAGATCGAGACCTTCCTGGCCAACATGGTGAAACCCCGTCTCTACTAAAAATACAAAAAAAAATTAGCTGGGCATGATGGTGCGTGCCTGTAATCCCAGCTACTCAGGAGGCTAAGGCAGAAGAATTGCCTGAACCCAGGAGGCGGAGGTTGTGGTGAGCCGAGATCGCGCCATTGCACTCCAGCCTGGGTGACAAGAGTGAAACTCCCATCTCAAAAAAAAAAAGAATGAAGTACATTAAAAATAGTATATAAATACGTAAAATATAGTAGGCATAGACTTCTCATAGTAAATTATAGGGAACTTTTGATGTATTTCTTCCCTAGGAAAAGTACTAAAGAAATGCTTTTTTGTGGACTTAAAATTTTTCAGTTTTACTATTGTGAATTAGGAACAGCATATCTTTATGATAATTCCAAATAATACTCATTAAAGCAGAACTGTTCATTATTATAAAGGGAATACTGAAGTGAAATTAAGGAAATTTTTTTTTCTCAAGTTTATTTTTAAAAAGTTATTTGATGTTTTTACTTAAATACTGATTTTTTTTTAAGTCAGTTCTCAATTAGCATTGAGAAAAAATATGCTTTTTTTCAGGTACACAAAAAAGCATCATGGATATAAGAAATGACATAAAGATGAATCTACAGCCTGGGTTAAGATGTATTTTAATTTCAGTGTCAAAGGCTGTTAGGAAATGTTCACATTTTAGTATTTGACAAAGAAGGCTCTCAGTATTTGTTTTAGTGTACAGTCAAGGGATAATTTCTGTTGTCTTTCTTTTTTATCATATTAGTCACTGAGTGGCTTCATTAAACATTCCCTGTCTTCCGTATCCCTTGATAAATTTCAGCTCCTGTTGGTGATGCATCCCAGGAGTGTCTCTGTCTTTTTTTTTTCCTACTCCTGTCAGTGAGTCTTAGGCTTTGGCTTTGAAACCCTACAGTGAAGGGAAATCTCAAGGCAACAGCTGTGCAGCCGTCTGGAGAGCAGCTAGTCCAGATTGGAGGAGACAAATGGGCTGGTCCCGGGAGAGAGGCCTCCAGGAAAAAATGGCATTGATGCATTACCTGCGTTAAAGGATTTTCCTGTACTTAGCATGGTTTTTAGGGTTCTAAGGGAGAGTTTGGGAAAGATATAATATTGATGGATGCATAGAAAATAGGCAATTTTTTTAAATGGAGCAAATATTAACTTTAGACAAAGAAAAACCAAAAGTACAAAATAACAGTTGTAAGATACAAAGATAAAAATACACACAAATATGAGCAGTTCTGGCAGACTCACAATACACATGCCATATACGTGATCAAACTGTACCAGTAGGATGGTGGGAAAGGAAAGGAGTGGGCTCAGGTTCCATAGAGGGAAGACCTACAGTGGAAAAATTAGGAGGAGAATAGCTATTTAATTAAGCACAGAGTTTAGGGGTAAGTTGCGAAGAAGCAGCTAAATGAGATGGCTGTGAATGATTTTTGTGACCTCCTCTTGTTATGGGGAAATTGATCAGGGAGGCCTAATTTGATGGCAGGAAGAAGTTGAGTTTAAGGATTCCAGACACATTTTTTTTTTAATCTGGAAAGTTTCTTTTAAGATTAGAAGTCACAAGTCAAGTTACTGTTAAACGCATCCTGATTTAGTTGTCTAACTTTGAATTAGATAAAGCTAAACTATGGTTTAATTGAGCTGAGTTTCTTGTATGCTATTATCTCGACTTTACAAGATGTTTGCTTTTTCTTGGGTATAACTTACGATTATACATATACAAAATTACCTTTATGCCCATTTCAGGGCCAAATTTCCCTGTGTAAGATGTTGTAGAGGTTTGTACTTGTGATTATTTTTACTCTAGAAACATGTTGATCTTCACTACTTTGGTGACAGGTAAGTTTGTTCAGGAACTTCAAACTCAACGTGATCAAAACTAGACTGTTCCCTGAATAGTCTTCCCTGACCACAAATCTGTCAGAAATTTCCAATCCTAATTAATAATTGTAAACTTTTTAATGTCAGTTATATGAGGGGTTGCTGTAAGCATAGGAGGTAGGGAGATGGTAGTGTGAGGTGGAGCATATGGTAAAAGTTGTTTGAAAGAAAGTAGAGCCATGATGTGGATCCTGAGAGCTAAGTAAAGAAAATGAAGAGGCATAGATTTAAAAATATTTATGGGGGTCGGGCGCAATGGCTCACCCCTTTAATCCCAGCACTTTGGGAGGCCAAGGCGGGCGGATCACCTGAGATCAGGAGTTTGAGACCAGCCTGGCTAACATGGTGAAACACCTGTCTCTACTAAAAATACAAAAATTAGCCAGGTGTAGTGGCAGGCACCTGTAATCCCAGTTACTCGGGAGGCCGAGGCAGGAGAATCCCTTGAACCCAGGAAGTGGAGGTTACAGTGAGCCAAGATCGCACCATTGCACTCCAGCCTGGGCAAAAAGACAGAAACTTCGTCTCAAAAAAAAAGCAACACACACACACACACACACACACACACACACACACACACACACACACACACACACGGTAATAAATAAACAAAAAGGTTTATGGGGATGTTCCAGGAAAAATAGTTCGTGTTGGTAGCACTGAGAAATAGTAATAGAAAATTAGAATAGAACTAAAGTGGTTCGTGATTTAAAGTTGGAACAGTTGTAGAGATTTTTAATTTGGAAAGACATTAATTCATTTGATTATTTCTCTTATGTGATGTCCAGAAAGATATCTGTATATTCAATGTGGTTTTATTTGTATTGCACCTGTCATTAATATTGTAAATTTACCTACCTCTAAGATACCTGTTTTCTTAGTCCTTGTTATGCTGTGAATTCTGGGCATCAGGATGTAGCTTTTTATTATGTTAGCTCTTTTAATAGATGATACAGTTGGATTGGAGGGAAAACATTATACTCTGGAGTAATACTTTCACAACCTATAGTATCATGCAAATAGCTTCTGGTCAGCTTTGAATTTTTCTAGTAAACTCGTAGGGTAATAGGTTGGGAGAAAGTATTACAGTCAGTGGTTTTGAGGGCCTGATGAGAGGTAACAGTAATTGTGCAGCAATATTGGGAATAAGTAGTGCATGATGGTGATGGTAACCCTTTCCTACAGTGCTCAGACATTTGGAAATAATGGTTTTTTGTTCAAAATGTAAGCTCTTCTATAACAGGGACTTGGATTTATTTATTTGTTATTAATTTAATTCTTTTTTTTTTTTTTTTTTTTTTTTTTTTTTTTTTGGAGGGAGTCTTACTCTGTTGCCCAGGCTGGAGTGCAGTGGCTCAGTTTTGGCTCACTGCAACCTCCGCCTCCCAGGTTCAAGCAATTCTCTGCCTCAGCCTCCCGAGTAGCTGGGATTGCAGGTGCCCGCCACCATGCCTGGCTAATTTTTTTGTGTTTTTAGTAGAAACGGGGTTTCACCATCTTGGCCAGGCTAGTCTTGGACTCCTGACCTCAGCCTTCCAAAGTGCTGGGATTACAGGTGTGAGCCACTGCACCCGGCCAAGGGACTTTTGTAAATTCACTGAAATATTCCCAGAGCTTGAACACGTCTGACACATAGTACATACTTAATAAATATAAATATAAATAAATATATATATATATTTAATGAATGAATTGAGGATGTAGCCGAATATTGGAAAAAGAAAGGGAAAAGAAGGAATAGCCCAAACATTAGAAAGACAGAAGGTATAGAGCAGCAATTTCACATGCCTGAAAGAATTCCTGAGATTATGGCAAATAATTTACTTTACTTACTTTTTATCGATCAACAGAGGAAGAGCCGGTTTTATGTAACAACCAAGAATTAACATAGAGATCTCAGATGAGAAGAAACCAAGTGTCTCTGGATCTTGATAAAAAGACTGTTCAACTCCAGAAATAGGGTTCAACCTATCCTACACATGTCTAGTAAAAAGTTGGTGTATTGGAGGCATCTGAGTTGAGAGATAAAACATATCATTAGATTCACTTACAATAGTTTTATTGTCCTTAGTTTTTAAGGCTAATAATAAAGAATTATTTTTACAGAAATATGCTTCTAAATATTATTCAGTGATGTTAGGTTTTCGAAGTTTCAGATTCTTATGTTGTACCTTAAAGGTTAGGATACTATTTATGAAAGCTAAACATGAACTTCTGTTATCACATATATATATATATTTTTTTCAGACCAAGTCTTGCTCTGTTGCCCAGGCTGGAGTGCAGTGGTGAGATCTTGGCTTACTGCAACCTTCACTGCCCAGGTTAAACCAATTCCCCTGCCTCAGTGTCCCAAGTAGCTGGGACTATAGGCGTGCGCCACCATGCCCAGCTTTTTAAAATTATTATTATTTTGTGATTTTATTAGAGATGAGATTTCACCATGTTGGCCAGGATCAATCTCCTGACCTCGTGATCCACCCACCTCAGCCTCCCGAAGTGCTGGGATTACAGGCATGAGACGCCATGCCCGGCATCACCATATTTTAATGTCTTTATTAAATGATTACATGAATATAGTGTTTTAGTAGGTGTTTGATATATTAAAAGATGTAGGTACTCTCCTTCTAAAGTTTTAAGTATTTTTGTGCCATGAAAAATTTGGGGGACATTCTCTATATTTATTGATTAGGTACCTGTATTTTCAAGAATATTACCCAGCTCGAATTCCCCGAAATCATTTCTTTTATTGTTAACTACTTTATAAGAATATGTCGTAACATTTTTAAAATTTATTTTTTGAAGGTTTGGATGCCACTGAAGATCCCTTATTTATTGGATGGTGTTTTTATCAGCCGGGAAGATAGTTTCCCAGTGTTGCCGTATTTTTGTTAATAGGTCCTGTAGCTCTTGCTTTCTTGAAAGCTTAGAATTGATTGTAAGCCATGGACTAATGATATTCTCCAAGCATATTTAATATGAATAGGTTCATGTTCAGTATGTCAGGAAGTTACCCTGTTTTGCAATTTAAATAATGTGAGCTTAGTTTTTTTTCCCCCCACCTTTGTTCTAAATTCTCAAAATTCCCAGTTGAGTCTAAATTCCTGGGCATCCATGCACATGGTTTCTCTAATAGGTTCTTTAACCTCAGTGTATCTGATCTTTGACTTCATAAAGACCCTGGGCCTGCCGACTCCGTATTTAATTTCATGTATCAATAGTATTTAGCCTTCTCATATTTTTCCTCTTCTTTCTAGTGAGCGCCGTGGTCCCTCACTCTAGTTATTCAACTCTGTGTGTTCCTTTGACTTCCACCCTTGCTCTGTCTCTTCACAGCCATACTTCTTCATATGGTAGTCAGAAGTTCTGTGTGATCTTCCTAACATCCAGCTCCCTCCACGGTCAGCTGTTACCAGACATCTGTTCCTTGAACTCCAGGGAATGAGCTCTTTGCTCCCTTTCTGGTTGTCAAACTCATTGGGCGCTGTTTTGTTCTCCACAGCCTCTCAGTGGCATCGGAGCCTGTTGATGGGTGCATTCTCCCCACACTGATGTCATTCTGCTACTTCTGTTTTTCTTTCTGCTATCCCCCATTTTCCTTTCAGGCTCTCCCCCACTGTCTTTTTGCAGTATTTAGGATTCAGACATTACAAAATATTTAGAATCAGCATTCACAAATTCTAAATATCAGTGCTTACTAGGAGTCCTCTGGGGTTGTGCATTTTGTCACACAGCACATACTTGCTAGGAGATCTCATTAGTGCAGTGGTGTTGCAGAGGCCTGTGTTGATGATTCCTGAGCCATCATGTCCAGGCCAGGCCTCACACATACTATTTACTGGTCTTCTTTCTGTGGATGCTCCTCCAAGAATTCACACTCAATGGGATACTTTGTCTAGGATGTACACTAGTTCCTTTTCAAAAAATGGCAAATTCAGGCTTCTTAGGTTAAACAGAGAACTCTTGAACATGGCATATGTCTGTTATTCCATTTTTCTTGGTTGGTTTATTATTGAGTACCATTTGTGATAAAAATTTGTTTTGGGCAAAAGTTAGGAGTGTTTTTGGCTTTTATTAAATTCTCCTAGACCCTTGATTTAATGCAAAGAGCTAATTAAATTTCAGTGAGCTTATCATAGAAACCCTGCTATTGATGCAGAAATCAACCTCGTTCTGGACTATCACCACAACCAAGTATTTTTGTTGTTGCTTTTGCTTTCTCTGCCAGTTAATGACGACGAGTATGTAAGAATCAAATAAATCAAGCATAAATCCTTAGGAAATATTTATGCATTCGTTTTTAACAATTTAAAGATGTGAGGATATATAATTAAGCATAATCCTCTCAAAGTTTGACTTTGAAAAGTATTTCATATACTTCAACTTAAATATATTTCTTGCAAAATATCTTTATAAAAAAACATAGATGTGGGCTGGGCACGGTGGCTCACACCTATAATCCCAGTACTTTGGAAGCCAAGGTGGGTGGATCAGGATCACAAGGTCAGGAATTCGAGACCAACCTAGCCAATATGGTGAAAGCCTGTCTCTACTAAAAATACAAAAATTAGCTAAGTGTGGTGGCACACACCTGTAGTCCCAGCTACTCAGGAGGCTGAGGCAGAATAATCTCTTGAACCCAGGAGGTGGAGGCTGCAGTGAGCCGAGATTGTGCCACTGCACTCCAGCCTTGGCAACAGAGTGATACTCTATCTCAAAAAAAAAAAAAAACCACAGATGTGGTCTCACTGCTGTAATTATCATCTTACAATGTGAGGAGAGCTTACAGTTGTACCAAAATTTATAACTGGGAAGAAGAGAAAGTGAAATCATCTGGAAACCTAGAAAACTGTCCTATATAGGAATACCAATTAAAAGGACGCTAAAATGAGTGTAAAATGACAGTATGGTTTTATCAAGTGCTTAGGACCTGGGAAAACATACATATTGCCTGTTATTTATCGTTATAATTGCTGAATGTTCTTTTGCACATGAGAATTGTAGGCGAAGATGTCTTTTGTACTTCTTTGCACTCCAGTTGTCTTTTGAACCCATCAGAGCTCTGTTTTCTCCCAAAGATGGCCTACTCTAGATGGCTTTAAAAATACACATTTTTCAGGGACTTATGTAAATAATAATAAGTTTCCTGTTATGGAAACGTAAAAGCAAAGGTCCTGAAATATCCAGACAGTTTGAACATAAACCAAAAATGAAGTGCATCTCTAGAATTACCGTGTACTGGTATGAGTGGGGAGGGGGTTAGGCCAAGAGAGGGAACTGACCTTTTTCTTCCTTGTGAGTGACTCTGAGTACACACTTATTTAAGTCATTAAATGGGTCACCTTAAGCTTAGAGAATTAAGACCCTACAGCCTGTTAACCTTATCGTTGTTAGAAACTCTCTGCCTTTGGCCCAAAAATGGTAAATCACCTTTTCTTAGAAGATTCTGGTATCCAGATATTCTTATCAAATCGAATCTTTTCTCAGCATTTTCTTCAAAAACCACAATTCTGGGTTAAAACACTTTAGATCCTAACTATAATTTTTCTTTAGTGTACATTTTAATCTTCTTTTTGATTTTAAAGGAAAGACAGGAACTTCATTATTTGAAATGAGGGATAACCCCAATAAGCATTAATCACACACAGTTTTCTCATTTCTAAATGTTAAATATAAAATGGGAGATACCTCTTCTTCACACACTTTCTGTGTGCCTTCTGTGTGAGGCAAGGCCTTACTTCAGACTATTTAAAGCGTAATTTGATTTAAAGGCTGAGTTTCTGCTTGCTTGGAATGCTTGCTCTTCAAAATATTTGCTCCCTGGAGAGACAAACTGAAGATGGAGTTTTCATGTGACTTTGGATTGTTGACCCGGAAGACGTTTGGGGTTATTAGGATGGGCTAGGGCTTTGTTCCAGTGCTTTCTCTTTGAGTAGGGTCAGGAAAGGAAGGTGGGGCTTGCTGTGTGCAAACAGGAAAACATAATCTGAGATGTTTGAAGCCTGAATGCACTTTCATTTGTAGCCTTGCTTTATTGCTTAAGAGAATTTTAAACTGCTGTATCCACAAATGTGCTGCAGCCAGCCTATAATGACGCATATTTGAATGATTTTTGCATCTAAACAAATGCATTCACTCTTTGCCTGGTGTGTACAATTTGAATGACACTCGTGTTCTGTCTGGAAGGAACAGACGTTTTCATTATAAAATTCAGTCAAGCAGAAAAGTAGCAAAGGGAGCAGAAATTTCCATTTACATGTATGATTGAAGTTGTAAAGATAAAAGATGACTATGTTGAAGAATAGCCTCCTTCTTGTTCTGCTATCTGAGATGGGATCTTGTCACTTTAGTAATTGTTTTTAAACTTAGGTTATTGAGGAAGGCTCAGATCAAAAGTCTCAAATTATACGTTCTTTAACCCTAGATTTTTCTAGGTGTTTGTTTGTTTGGTTATAGATAGATTTGAGTATCTCTTTTTCCTTAAAATCCATTACTTATTAGCAATAAAGACTTCAGTGGTAGCTGTATGCTCCATTGTCGCAGAGACTCACAGTACTTCTTAGTTTTTACTTGTGAGTATCAGCAGGTGTGGACAGATACCTCCGTTGCCACTGCATCAAGAAATAGATCAGAATTCTCCAGGGACATTTTCTGCTAAAGAAGAGTTAGTGATCTACCTTTTGGAACCCTTAATGTAGTTAAACCCTCTTCCTTAGAAGTCCAGAAATTCAATTTTTCAGCTCTCTGTGGAGTGATAAGTCCTGCCAAATTGATTTACAGTAATGAAACCAAGCCTTGTTTACAAATGTAAGTGGCAATTTCTAGGTCCACAGAGGCATGGCAACAGAGAGATTCTAATTTATCTGGGGGTCTATCTGTGTTGAAAAGATTGTGTTATTTTTGTAACTTGATTGAAAGGGGATGTTGATAATTTCTAAAATGTATTTTTATTGAAGAGTTTGATGAATCACGTATACGTCATTTGTTATTCTATGAGACATTGTCTTCTTCATGCCTAGGTAGTGTTGCCAGTACAGTGACAGAATTCAGATCCTTTTTCCTCTGCTCAAACAGAGCTTTGAAAACCCATAGCAATGTTGTAATGCCCGGTAAAAGGTGGTGCCAAGTTCAAGTACTGTATCCTAATCACTTCGTGCTTAACTCTTCCGTTACTGTGAACAATATTGTTCACTCTTTTGTTAAATTCAATGACATCTTTTTTTCTTTCTCATGCTCTGTGTCCTTTTTGACCTAAATAGTTCTGCCTCTTTTAAGATACATGTTTGTTTTTTTCTTGGAGGTTTTGAGTTGGAAAATGCCTGAAATATGTAGCGCAACATTTGTTCTTCCAATGGTTAAATTACATTGTCTCCCAAAGTGAGACATTTTAAGTCTGGACTATACCCAGGAGAATCTAAAAGAGGCAGTTAAGCCCTTGAGGAGCACAGTGGGGTGGTTGTGTGTTTATTGAGTCTCACACTTAGGAGAGAAATAGGCTGGACCAAATGAGCCTGGGCATCAAAGAGCATGTGGGCGGTGGCTGGTGATATACACATTGATGAGTGTGTGTGCTGAGGGTCCTAGACCGGGCTGGCAGGGAAATGAAATGAAGGTAGTGAAGGCTCCCCTAATAACCACAGAGAGTGCTGCAGCATCCAGGACCTGAGGATCGTGATGGAGAGCTGTAGTGGATGAAAGGGAGAGGAGGACGTATGGGAAGACGAGTTTCTGGCCAGAAAGTGGTTTACTGGAGTGCCGCATTTTGAGTATTACATGATCTGAGGTCCATGAGGTCCAGCTTTGGGAGTATGGAGAGTTTGAGTGGAGTAGAGGCGTAGTCCCATGGTTTTCTGATTCATGGACATTCACCAGCGATAAGTATCTGTTGAGAAAGCGGAAGCATGGCATCGTGGGAAAGGAGACCCGGGTTCTACAACCACATAAAATGTGTTCATCAGGAGACGTGTTTTGGGCTCGTCACAATGTTCAGTGTTAGTTCTGTTCCTTTCTCACTTCCACACAGGAAAGACTTTGACCCAGTGAGGAACTGGGGACCTAGTGAGGGAATTGACACAGCGAGGAATTGAAGTGTCATTTGGGTACACTTCTGGTATTCGATAGTCAGTTGGGCACTTGCTTTTAGTGCACTTGCTAAAAGTAATGAATTCCCTGCAAGTGGAAGCAGGCAGCAAGTCACTGGGAATGCAAGGGAAAGGTCAGAATTGAAAGAGTGGAGGAGGCTGTTGACCCTCAGGCATGGATGATATGTCTGAGTGAGAAAGCAAAGAGTGAGGACAGAGTCTCACTTTATAATCAGAATTACTGAAAGAGGAGCCAGTGAGAGGGAAAGAATGATTAGCTTTGGATAGAAAATGAAGAACAAGCGCTGGCTGGATTGGTGGAAACTGGAGAAGATTGAATTTAAAGAAGAAAGTGGGCCGGGTTCAGTGGTGCATGCTTGTACTTCCAGCAACTTGGGAGGCTGAAGCTAGGAGAGTTGCTTGAGGCCAGGAGTTTGAGATCAGCTTGGGCAGTGTAGCAAGACCCCTGTCTCTACAAAAAATAATTTTAAAAAATTATCCAGGCATGTTGTCATGCACCAGCAGTCCCAGATACTTGGAAGGCTGAGACAGGAAGTTGCCTGAGCCCAGGAGGCTGAAGTGAGCTATTATCACACCACTGCACTCCAGCCTAGATGACAGAGGGTATCCCTGTCTCTTTAAAAAAAAAAAAAAAAAAGAAAGAAAGAAAAGAAGAAAGTGATGTGGCAGGGTAGTCAGAGATCTTGAGGGCTGAGAAGAGACCAATGGCATTTGTTGCTGTTGACCTTGAAAGAAGAATTGCAGATTGCAGATAGTTGGAGCAAGGCCAGATGGTAATAGGTTGGAAGGAACAAGTGAGGAGCATGAGAGTGACAGTCCACAACTCCCTTAAGAAGTTACCTGTGAAAATGCCTCTTTCTGTCTTGATTATAGCCTCCCTCACCCATGCCTTTCTGAATATGGTATGTGAAAATAGCATGCTGTTTATTTTTACCTTCCCATATGATCTAAGGTTTTGATAATGACTGGTGGTTCTTTTGCCTCACTGTACATCAGCCTAGTTGGTATTTTGTCAGCAATTATGTGGTTTTTAAAAAGTCCCGTATGGAACCTTAATTAATTGCATCTTTAAAATCTATCAGGCTTTGAGGGTTTGGTTTTGCTTTTATTAATAAGGCAGAAAGAAAGGAGAGTGTTGTGAGAAAGCAACCAGTGAGAATACCTGTATTTTGAAGAAACAAAATAGAGAGTTTAGAATTATCTCTACCATGTCTGCTTTTCAGCTCATCTCTCAGGATACAGAGGGCTGAGCTAAAGTAGGTTCAAGTCTAAAGGAAACCTTAAATTAATTCCTGTATTAGAATTAATCATACATCTATAAATAGTTTATAATATGAGAACTGCAACAAGAGAAAGGGGAAGATGAGCAGTTCGCTGGTCAGTAGGCTTCTTGAGGGTCACAATCCTAGCGCTGTGTCTCCCATTGACTAAAATTGTGTGTGTTAGGATAGCATAGAGCAGAAAACAGTGTCCTACAGTCTCAGTGTGTTCAAGCTTTTTATGGTTTCTCTGTCTGGGCCTGTATCTTTAGCTTGAGATTTTCTCCCATAACCCCAACCTGTCCACATTCAAGTCACCACTGCTTGAAATATATTCTTGGTCTCTAAAATCCGATGCTAAGTCTGTCTTGCCCCGTGGTGGCCACTAGCCACCCATGGCCGTTGAATATTTGAAACCTGGCTAGTCCAAACTACGCTGTGAGCATAAAATGTACACCGGATGTTAAAGAGTTTGTCTGGTAGAAAAAGAGAATGTGGAGTGTCTTAGTGATAATTGTTTACATTGACTGCATGTTAAAATAATAAAATCTAGGATGTACTGGGTTAAATAAGTGTATTAATAAAATTAATTTTATCTGTTTCTTTTTACTTTTTTATGTTAATGTGGCTACAATACATTTTAAATTGCGTATGTGGCGTCTATCACATTTCTGTGGGACAAAGTTGCTCTAAGCTCTTTTGGTGCAGAACTACATCTTGGTTCTTTTGTGCCCTTCATAGCCCTGCATAGAGTGGAATTCAGCAATACTCAGCAGTAGCAGAGGTAATCTCTTAAAATTATCAAATTATGTTAAGTTTGAATTTTTATTCTAGTCCGTCATCCTATGCGTACCTCTCTGGCCAGGAGGCATTTACATTATCACCTTTTAATATTTGGAAATCACTTGATCTGCTTGAGTCATTGTGTTGTTTTCAAATCTAGGACTCTTTCTATCATATTTTGCAACTTCTATAATTGAAAGGTGAACCAGGAGCAGCTTGGCCCTTAGGGCTGTGTGAAAAGGCACTCAGTCCTTAAGATGGTGCCAAAAGTGACGACTCTACAGGATGAGACACAGGTTTATGGAAGAGAAGCATGAAAATTTTTATTTTTTGAAAGGAAACAAGCAAGTCACAAAAAGACAAATATTTGACTCTACTTATATGCGGTACCTTTTTGAATGTGAAGAGTCAAATTCAAAAAGATGGAAAACAGAATGGTGGTTCCCAGGTACTGGAGGCCTGGGAATGGGGAGTTGTTGAATGGGGTGCAGGGTTTTAGTTTTGCAAAATGAAAACAGTTGAGATAGATGGAAGGTAGTGATGGTTGTACACCATACGAATCTATTTAACACTACTGAACTATATAATTAAAAGTGGGCAAGTAAAGAGTGTCTTACAGGCCGGGCACGGTGGCTCAAGCCTGTAATCCCAGCACTTTGGGAGGCCGAGGCGGGTGGATCACGAGGTCAAGAGATCGAGACTATGCTGGTCAACATGGTGAAACCCCGTCTCTACTAAAAATACAAAAAATTAGCTGGGCATGGTGGCGCGTGCCTGTAATCCCAGCTACTCAGGAGGCTGAGGCAGGAGAATTGCCTGAATCCAGGAGGCGGAGACTGCGGTGAGCCGAGATCGCGCCATTGCACTCCAGCCTGGGTAACGAGAGTGAAACTCCATCTCAAAAAAAAAAAAAAAAAAAGTGTCTTACAAACCAATAACCTGTAACGTAAGAAATTTAAAAGCCTTAATGAGTTTAGATATAATGGGTTATCTTTAGTAGACCCTCACTGCCTGAAGGAACAGCTGAATCTCATCACTTGGGAGCTCGTTAGAAAAGCAGAATCAGTCCCACCCTAGACTTGTCCAATCAAAACCTGCATCTTACCAAGGCCCCCAGGTGATTCATAGGTGCATTAAAGCTTGAGAAGCCCTGCCCCAAATATCATTTCTCAAAGTGTGATCCATGAGCTGCCTGAATCAGAACCACTCTGGGGAGGCCTGTTTTCGGGCACGCCCCAGAACACGCAATCAGATCTAGGCTATGGAACTAGGGAGATGGATCTGCAGACTGATCAAGGTCCCAGGTGGTTTGGAAGCATGGTTTGAGTTTGAGAACCCCTGATCTAGAAAACTTTAGCAAATATTACTCTTACATTTCCATCTTTTAGCAGATGTTGGAATTGCTAAATATTTGCAACAAGAAGTCCTGTTATTGATCAGATCAAGAATATGACTAATGCAGTCAAAAAGAGGCAACAGAAGAAGCCTGTATAACTTACCTTGGGTCGGTTAATGAGGAAGCTGTCATTCAGAATTACTATTGTAACACTTCTTGGGGTCCTGAACATTGCAATGAGAGGCGGGTTTCAGAGTTGAGCCTGCCTCTGTCATTAGCTTTGTGCAGACCTCATCAGGCTCAAGTACCTCATTTGTAAAGGAAAGTGAAATCTCTGACCAGTTAGTTTAGATTCCTAAGACAAGGTTAAATTTGGAAACCAAAGAATTTTTGATATATAAGGGATAGTTTTGAAATTCCTGAATTTTTAAAAAAGAATTTAAATGCCATATTACTTATAATTTTTTTTCTCAAAAAATTTCAAACCAAACCCTGTCTAGTTATTAATAGATACCACAGATAAACTCTAGTTCTTTTCAACTACAATAATTTAATGGACTTTTTTTTGAAGGTTAGAATGTTGATGTGGAATCAAATAGGTATGCCTGTATGTATGGTAGACGCCTCTGACAAGGATCACTTGACTTGAACATGAACATATTGTATGACAATGATCCTGTGTGGCAGGCACACCTGAATCTGAGTTCTGAGTTAAGAATTCCCGGAGTGGGCCGGGCAGGGTGGCTGGTGCCTGTATTCCCAGCACTTTGGGAGGCTGAGGCAGGCAAATCATTTGGGGTCAGAAGTTCAAGACCATCCTGGCCAACATGGTGAAATCCCGTCTCTACTAAAAATACAAAAATTAGCTGGGCATGGTGGCGCATGCCTGTAGCCCCAGCTACTCAGGAGGCTGAGACAGGAGAATTGCTTGAACTTGGGAGGTGGAGGTTGCAGTGAACCAAGATCACACCAGTGCACTCCAGCCTGGGCGATAGAATGAGACTGTTTCAAAAACCAACCAACCAAACAAAAAAACCCAAAACAAAACAACAGCAAAGAAATCCAGGAGTGGCCAACCCAAAAAGTCATTCCTTATCGGTAAGGAATAGCTGGGCCCTCATCTCCTTCCGTGGAACACGGGCCACACAGAATTGAGACCCTTTGTTTGAGTTAAATGAAAGTTGCCGGTGTTATTCAGAGCCTGGGTTAAACACTATTCTGTCTTATACTCACTCTGCCATCTGTGTATGTATATGGTATGTATGTGAGGCTGGACCCATGCACTTGAAAAAGTTGGAGAGAGGATTTAGGTAAAACTTTTAGTTTTCACTTCTTTTGCCTTTTTTACTTATCTTGATCAATTTAGTTTCTGCCAGCTGGCAAACAGTTCTCATCTGAGGAATCCCATCTGTCAGTTCTCACTATTATCCAGTAATAGTTACAGTGAAATGCTGGTGACGACAACAGCCACTTTTTAAAGGGATGTGTAATTCACCCTCCTGTCCTCTTTCAGAACCCAGTAAGTGCCCACACTCTGAAGCTAAAACCGTAACAGTTTTAGCACATGGAAAGTTTGTTGAGAACTGTTTTGCCTGCTGCTGTGAAGTAACCGTCCCATCTCTTGAGTACAGATGCCTCCCAAGAAAATTTTCCCAGCCTATTTGTTAATGTGAAAGTTAAAAAAGATCAGTATATGATGAGCACATGCAAGAAAAAAAAAGTTTGTGGAGGAAGAGTCTCAAATGGTAAAATAAAAAATCACTAAGAAAACATTTCTCTGCAGTTATTTTCATATACACATATTAGTGTATATAAGTTAGTAAGTACATAATTCTGGAAAGTTTTACTTGTCTACACATCTACACAGAAAAATTAGGGAATTCTTGTCCAGACTTTTCATCATCTTCAGTATAAGGTGTTTTCTAGCTGTTGGAATAGAAAGAAGCTAAATCCTTGACTCCTTTCCATCTGGTTCTTTAGATCTGACCTTCAGACGACATCCGGAATCTGAGAACTACTCACCGTTTTTACTGCTCTCATTCTGGTCCAAGTCATTCTCATCTCCCACCTGGATGAATGCGAGAACCTCTTTCCTGGTCTTCTCACTTCTAGTCCTGACCCCTAGGGCAATAATTAGCTTAGAAAACCATCCCAGAGCCTTCCAGCATTACTCTGAGTACTGGCCAGTTAGACGGTGTCTACTGCCCTGTACAGTCGGCTGTCACTGTCCTGCCTCTCACCCGCTTGCCCAGTGATCTCCTCCACATCATTCCTCCATGATGGCACTGATCTCCTTGCTCTTCTGTGAGCTCACCAGGCATTCATCTGCCTCAGGACCTTTGTGTAATAGGTGTTTCTTCCTCTGTCTAGAATATTCTTCCCTCTGATTCTGAATACTTTGTTCCCTCACTTCCTCAAGTTTTCACTGAAATGTCATATTTTCAAGTAGGTGTTCCCTGACCACCCTGTTTAAAATTTCACACCTCAGTGCGGGGAGGGGAGGGCAACAACCCATTCCCTTTCTCTGCTTTATCTGTGTAACATTTATTACCATCTAACAGACACTGTGTGTTGTCTGTTTGTTTTTTTATCGTTTTCCCCTAGGATCATGTATCATTTTATTGGTTTTGTTCACTGCTGTGTTCTTAGCACTAAAACAAAATTTTAAGTATGTAGTGAAGAATTAGTGGATAAAGGGCTATGGCTGCCAGGGAGGATTCAGGAAACAGCCACTCAGCCAGGACCAGCACTCAGTGCAGACATTGAAAGAGTTGATTGCTCTGATTCTCTGCTTCTCCACCCCACTGTGTAGATTGCAGTCATGTATTCATTCATTCCATGTGAGCAGTACTCACATGGAAACCAGTACCATGTCATCTCTGTGAGGCTACAACTAACCCCGTTGTCTTCAGTAGGTGCCAAATAGGTGGTTAGTAAATGATGAAGAGAAGCTGTTGCTGTTTTGATTACTATGATTATTGTTCATCTGAGAAACTATGGTGGTTGATGAGATACTGGGGAGAAGGATAATATTAATGTAATTGATTGAGCACCTTTGTTCTGGGCACTGAATTGAGTGCTTTAGGGATATTAATTGATTTAATTCTCCCAGTTCTGCCATTTGCTTTATATGTGACCTGGGCTGTTACCTAACCTCTTAGTCTCACCTTCTCGTATAAAGTGAGATCATTGTAGCTGTCTTGGTGTGGTTCTGAGGACAGTGAGAGAAGATACATGTTAAGTATTGAGGGTAGCGGTAGGCACATGTTTCAGAGTCACTGACACTACTGATGTTTTATCTTCACGAGGCAGATCTGGGCCCATAGCACAAGGAAACCCAGGCTTTAGCAGTTTTCAGTAATTCCATTGCCAAAACACTTCCCCCATTTCTTGAATCATCTTAACCTCTTGAGAGATGAAGAAGAGAGGGCACATCTTAGGCAGAAATCCAAAGACCTTGGGCATTTTTGGTCTTTCCTTCCCATGATTCTGGCCAGCATAATTTTAGTCCCAGGAATTCATAGAAATATTGTCTTTTAATCTAATAGTCAAATAGTCTGTGCCTTGAACGACCTATGTATGGCTCTAGAATCTTTTACATTAATCTACTCAATCTGGCCAGGTGCGGTGGCTCATGCCTGTAATCCCAGCACTTTGGGAGGCCAAGGCGGGTGGATCATGAGATCAAGAGATCGAGACCATCCTGGCCAACATGATGAAACTCCGTCTTTACTAAAAATACAAAAAAATTAGCCAGGCGTGGTGGCATGCACCTGTGGTCCCAGCTACTTGGGAGGCTGAGGTGGAAGAATTGCTTGAACCCAGGAGGCAGAGGTTGCAGTGAGCTGAGATTGCGCCACTGCACTGCAGCCTGGTGACAGAGCAAGACTCCGTCTCAAAAAAAAAAAAACTACTCAATCCCACTCTGACTCTCCAAACTTTAGCACTCTCAGTTTGTTTGTTTTTTTAAGTCTTTAAACATTTATTTTTAGAATTGGATCTCTCTCTGTTACTCAGGCTGGCCCTGGGCTCAAGTGACAATCCCACCACAGCCTCCCAAGTAGCTGGGACAACACCCACATGTGCCGTCATCCTGGCAGCAGTGTCAGTTTTGAGACACCTTTCCCTTCTCATTTCTCCCAGTGTCGTGAACTGGGGAGTTAACGATGGTTTTAGTTGTAGTACTTTTTACTCTAAATGCCGTCTTCTTCCTGGAATCCTATCTGTCTTTTGAAAAGGCACCATAAAGAAATAAAAAAATAAAATCTAAATTACATAGTGCAGGAGCCTCTGCTACTCGCCTGTTTGATATTCATTCCCATTTTATTCCTTTCTAAAAGAATTCCAGATTTTTTTGTTCAGGGTGACCATGTGCTCCGCTGAAAATACTTTCAACAGAATCCCTTTCAGGTGCGTGTGGCCAGATCACAGTAATGGCACATATGGCACCAGTGGGATTGGCTGAGGAGTATGTCCCTCCCAGGTAACACAGCAAAGCTTTTTAGAGCGGGGGAATAAATGAAAACTTTCAACTTTTGTCTTGTTTCTCCTGCCTTCTGCTTGGAACTTGGACACACGTCTTGAATTTCTGTGACCACAAGACACGGGGATAAAGCCAGTGTGCTAAGGGTGGCTGTACAGAAAGTTAGGAATAGCTGGTCCCTGGTGGCTTCATGGAGTATCTGCAGTGGCCTTAGCTTCAATGTCACTTCTTATGTGAGATGCATAATCCCACCGTGTGTTTAAGCCATGGTTTGACATGTCTCTTCTCGGTGACCAAATGCACTCCCAGCAGTTCTGTATGGCTTGACAGCTCATTTAAGTCTAGTTTCATCATCAGTTGACCACACCGTAGATTATAATGTTAAAGTACTTCACAGTCTAAAAGTGTAACTATTTTTGTAAAAGCCAAAGTAAATGAGCCAAGTGAACCATTCTGAACAGAGTTTAAAGTAGTGAACTGAGTTACCACTTTTGGATGGAGAATTGGAGACCTGGATTTTCAGTCTAGTTCTATTGCCAGTTGGCTCTGTGGGCACGTCACTTGACCTGGGCTCTTTTCCTCCCATCTGCAAAATGAGGTAATTTGAGCTAGACAGTCCTCTCAAAGACCACCAAAGAGCTAGCAGATTGAGGCCTGCAGAGTCCATATTGATTTGCCATCCTTGTTCACCTTGCCAAGACTTCATGGCCAAGAAGCCAGACCCAGATTTTGTTCATTAGCTTTGAAAACTCCCTTTCAGTGTGTGTGTGTGTGTGTGTGTGTGTGTGTGTGTGTGTGTGTGTTGTATGACATGTGTTTTGAATATAAATTGTGAATTGTTTAAGCAGGAAACCAGGTTGTATGTTTATCAATAACTATGCATAGTATATATCGATGAATTTATCCACTTGAAAGAAATGGTGCCAAATTTCCTAAGGTTTGCCATAAACACAAACGTGATTTCTCATTATGATAATTGATTTGTTTTGGTCTTTGGGCACTTACACCAGAATTCTGTTACGAACTTTTTTTTTAACCTGAAGGTAAAGTAAGTAAACAGAAGGTTATATACTATCATAGTCTTTTTTTAAACAAATAAACTTTGTTTTTAAAAACAAGGCAGTGTAAGTTCACAGTAATTTTGAGTAGAAAATACAGTTTCCGGCCGGGTGCGGTGGCTCACGCTTGTAATCCCAGCACTTTGGGAGGCCAAGGCGGGTGGATCACAAGGTCAACAGATCAAGACCATCCAGGTCAACATGGTGAAAGTCCGTCTCTACTAAAAATACAAAAAATTAGCTGGGCATGGTAGCGCGTGCCTGTAATTCCAGCTACTCAGGAGGCTGAGGCAGGAGAATTGCCTGAACCCAGGAGGCGGAGGTTGTGGTGAGCCGAGATCGCACCATCGCACTCCAGCCTGGGTAACAGGAGCGAAACTCTGTCTCAAAAAAGAAAAAAAAAAGAAAATACAGTTTTCTTATACCTGCTGTCCTAGCAAAGATTTTTAAATTCAGTATTTCTTAATTAAAAAGAGAACATACAAACCTTGCTAAGCCAGTTGGGGAGAAAGGTTTCATTATACTTTTAGCACTCTTAATTCTTATTTAAAAAATTTTAAACAGATTTTTGTGGTTTCACGCTTACAATTTCTGAGGTATAACATTCTAACATGTTTCATCAAATGTTAAAGGTAATGTTAGCAATGCTGTCCACTGCTAAATTTTATTTTAATGTTAGAATACACTGAGATTTCTATTTTGTCCAAGAGCTTATTAAGTAACCAGTTTTAATCCTTTAAAAAACCATTCTCATTTTAAGGGACACATATTTCTTAGCTGTGTGCAGTATAAGAAACTAAGACCATCTTGGCAATATCAGATAAAATGTTTTGCAAGTTAGGAAGTTCAGTAGCCATTTATAAACACAATGAATGTTACAGTCAGACTAATGCAGAAATACAGGTGCAAGGGGGCAGACTTGGGCCACAAATAGTAGTTTGCCAACTCCTATCCTAAACACATGTTCAAGAATATGGTTCTCTTGTGTAGATTTTCTGCCAGATGAAAATAAGAGTAATATCCTTAGCTAATGAACTCCTAATATCCAAGGCAACTTTTAATTAATTCTGGCTTTTGAGAAAAGCTTTTTACCAACTCCTCATTAAAAATATTCAAACTGGCTGGTCATGGTGGCTCATGTCTGTAATCCTGGCACTTTGGGAGGCTTAGGCAGGCAGATCGCTTCAGCCTAGGAGTTCGAGACCAGCCTGGGCAAGATATCTAGACTCCATCTCTAGAAAAAATAAAATAATCTGCTGGGTGTGATGGTGCATGCCTGTAGTCTCAGCTCCTCGGGAGGCTGAGATGGGAGGATCACTTGAGCCCAGGAGGTGGAGGCTGCAGTGAGCCATTGATCCAACCACTACATTCCAGCCAGGGTGACAGACAGAGACCTTGTCTCAAAACAAACAAAATAATTAATGCAGTACATGTCTTTTTGGTGAATATTTTACTGAAGTAAATATGTTTCAGTGACTTAGCTTTGCATTATAATCTAGTCCTGAGTAGATTGGCTAAGGGCAGGTAAAACAAGATGATTTGGTTTCATTGTTTGGCACTTACTGTCTGCTTTATGACCTAAGAACTCTTGCAAGCCAAGGTCAAGTGTATCTGATCCCTGCCCTGGCTCTTTTCACAAACTGATTTAGTAGCTTTGGCCCAGCATTCATTTTTTTTTAACTCTTTGACCTATTTGTATGTGACAGGCATTGAATATTTCCAGTAATTACTTGTAAAATAGAAAAGCATTACTTCTTATTTTGGACATTTGCATATATGGCTGAGTAGAGCAGACAGATGAGGTGGGCATCTTCAGGCCATAGGTTGCTTCTGGCCTCCTGCAACCTAGAAAATTGGGATTCCGCCCGGGTGCAGTGACTCACACCTGTAATCCCAGCACTTTGGGAGGCCGAGGCAGGTGGATCACCTGAGGTCAGGAGTTCGAGACTAGCCTGGACAACATTGCAAAACGCTGTTTCTACTAAAAACATAAAAATTAGCTGGGTGTGGTGGTTTATACTTGAAATCCCAGCTACTCAGGAGTGTAAGACAGGAGAATCTTTTAAACTCAGGACATGGAGGGTGCAGCAAGCCGAGATTGCGCCACTGCACTCCAGCCTGAACGACAGAGTGAAACTGTTTCAAAAAAAGAAAAAAAAAGAAAATTGGGATGCCTCAGATATTAGGTATTCTTCCAAGCAGGTAGCATTGGTCCTCTGACCTCAGAAACCCTGAGAAATCCACTGGGAATGGTGTATTTGTTTCGGACGGGATTACCTTTACTCTCCATTCTCCAACCCTTCTTGTATTTTTGTTTTTGTTTTGTTTTACATAATTCTATATAAAGAGAAATGTGACATCATTTGCATTATTATGTTTTTTCTTTCCTTATAATAATTTATATTTTAATGCTTATCTCTGGGGCTAGGTTATAATCTCCTGAGGTAGGTGGCCTTATGTCAGAAATTCCAGAGATTTCCTCCCCTGGGAAGTGAGGTGATTTTTTTTTTTTTTTTTAAGATGGAGTCTTGCTGTGTCACCCAGGCTGGAGTGCAGTGGCGAAATCTTGGCTCACTGCAACCTCCGCCTCCTGGGTGCAAGCAGTTCTCTGCCTCAGCCTCCTGAGTAGCTGGGATTACAGGCACCCACCACCAACCCTGGCTATTTCTCATATTTTTAGTAGACATGGGTTTTCATCATCTTGGCCAGGCTGGTCTTGAGCTCCTGACCTCGTGTTCCACCTGTCTCAGCCTCCCAAAGTGCTGGGATTACAGGCATGAGTCACTGTGCCCAGCTGGAAATGAGGTTTATAAAAAACCCATAATGTGACCCTGTGGAGCTGAGATGTAGTTGTGGCATTAGTCAGTACCATGGGGTGGGTGCTCAGGACTTACTGGTTTCTTCCCCACGAAGTGACACCTGCAGCCTTTGGGGTACCATGTCTCATAATTTTTGCATTCCCTGCAACACACACTACTGCTATGGACATCACCGATCATTTTAAAGATTTAAGGAATGACAAGATACGATGCTTATTCTCCCCTATGATTTGCCTAGATTTTTATCTAAATATTACTTAATGAAATAAGTTCTTCGGTATCATGATATATCTTACATGTTTGAGCTAGAAACAGACTAAAGTTTAAACACCTTTATGAGAATGAAGCATTGCTTCCTTCCCCTTCTTAGGGCTTTTAATCCCTCTTTACGTTGCATTTCAGAAAATGTCCTGGAGCATGCTGTGAAAGAAAGACATTTTTGTCTTTGTTGGTGTGCAGACAGTCTGTATTCCTGCTCCATGGGAGTTGTGGGATTTTGTCTGTTCTTACATGTCTTACCTGAAGGACTGCAGTGGCCTACTTGGTGGTTTCTCCCTGCTTTCATGGTTTCACTGTGCTGGTCTGTCCTTCACTTAATTAGAGTTTATCTGAAAAAAAACAAACTTTTGGCCTGTGTTGCTTCCAAAATGGCATCCAAAACCTAAGGCTCTTTAAAATTGGAGTTCACCCTGCTTCCCCAGTGTTACTTACTTCTGGACTCCCTTTGCCACTTACTCTGTGCTCCAGCCATGACGGGCTGCAGATACGCCTTGCTGCTGCTTTACTCTTTCTTTGCACAGGAGGCTCCCTTATTTTGAAGGGTCTTTTGCTGTCCATCCATCCATCCATCCATCCATCCATCCATCCATCCATCCATTTGGATTCTGTAATAGAGTTCTTCATGTTTGCCAGAACTAGGGCAGGGATTGTGGGGGTGTAATGGCAAGCAAGACAGACTCTGTCCTTATATCATAGAAGTTCAGTTCATTTCCCACGTGGCATACATATGCTTCTCACCATTCAGATTCATCTCTAATGTTATTTTCTCTTTGAGGGTTTCCCACTGCACCCAAGATGAGGCACTTTCCTCATCTCTATTACAGAATTTACCTTGTTCATTCATCAACAGGTATTGATTGCCTACTGTGTGCAAGAATCTGTGCTAAAAGCTGGGAATATTGCAGTGAACAAAACAAAAATTAAGTTGACATCTAATGTGGTAATTATCCATGTTTTACCTTCATTAGACTGAGTTCATGTAGGACTTCATGTAATATCTTTCTATCTTCAGTATCAGAAATGCCTAGAAATAATTTGCATGGCATACATTTTCTTTAAAGATACAAAAGTCGGCCAAGTGTGGTAGCTCACGCCTATAATCCCAGCACTTTGGGAGGCCAAGGCAGGCAGATCATGAAGTCAGGAGTTCAAGACCAACCTGAACAACATGGTGAAACCCCGTCTCTACTAAAAATTAAAAAAAAAAGAATTAGCCAGGCATGGTGGTGCGCACCTGTAATCCCAGCTACTCAGGAGGCTGAGGCAGGAGAATTGCTTGAACCTGGGAGGCAGAGATTGCAGTGAGCCAAGATTGCATGACTGCACTCCAGCGTGGGCAACAGAGCAAGACTCCGTCTCACACACAAAAATGGTCTGAGGAACAGTTTTCACAATTAAATTGAATTAAACTCTCTCTTTCTTGTGAGTGTTATATAAACATATATATCTAATACACCTTTGGGTTTCTTGCTCAGGAAGTAGAAAAATGCTAAAAATTTCTGTTACTTACAAGCAGATTAAAATGTCCAAGAAAGAAAAGTAGTCAGGGATTTATATTGATTCTGCTCAAATGCTCACCTAGACAATGTCAATATTTGTATTTTACCCCTCTGTTGTAAAAGAATAGTAATTGGTTCTCTAGTTAAGCAGCTTTCTTAGGATTAATTCTGAAGCAAGAAATTCAGATTAATTAAGAGACAATTTCATTTGCAGCATGTAGGAACTATTTTAACCATTAAACTTGATGTGGCAAGAAACTGAGTTGCTTAAGGAGGCCAGATACAACATTCTAAAAGGTACTGGTGTCTTGATTGGGTTGCTTAGGCGTTGAAAGGCTGTATAACCTGTGTGAAGTCTATCTTTTCTTGGTACCTTCTCTGCGCTAAGAACACTGTGATTCAGACAGAATGACAGGAAGTGGTTTTCCTTTCTTTCAGTTGGTGAGTTTGTAAGCGATGCCCTTCTGGTTCCTGACAAGTGCAAATTCTTACACCAGGAGAGGATGGATGTTTGCGAAACTCATCTTCACTGGCACACTGTCGCCAAAGAGGTACCAGCCCATAAATTCTTTCTTATTGCAAAGTGAAGACTTCCTGGGGACATACCTGATGGCATTTTAGAGGGTATTTTGAGGCAACAGCTATGTTAACAAGTTATTTTAAAAAAAAACCCAACAGTACTCTCCATAACCCAGATTTTAGGTTTCAGAGTGATTTTAGGTTCACAGCAAAATCGAAAAGAAAGTAGAGTTCCTGTGTACCCCGTCCCCACACAGGCACAGCCTCCCCATCCGTGAATGTTTTTAAAAAGTCAAAAATAGGGCCAGTGGACTAGATTCATGATGTGTCTGTGCTGTGTTTTGCAACTTAAAAATATAACTTACAAATATAATCTTTAATAGTTTTAACTTTAAAGTTTATCCTTCATATTATTTTTATTCACCTGTTTTCTTTTGTGATATACAATTTTTTAATAATTTAACCCTTTCCCCCGCTGTCTATTAGTGAATAGAGTGGTAGAACAGTGAAGTAACTTGTTTGTACCAGCCTGAAAGCTCCAGTTAGAATTCAGTTCGATTTTATATTCATCAGGCCATGCCTGCCGCCTTCATTTTTCCACAGGGTGAGTCTGAATGAGCACTTGGTTAACCTCTGCTTTCGGCTAAGCCAATGAAAGACATGAGATACTTAGCATGAAAAGGTCACTGTGTGGTATGACCGTCTTCACAGGTGTCCTTTTGATAGGTTTTTCTAATAAATGTATACAGTTTATCTGTGGTCAGAGCAGTCTACTAGGATTAGGCTCCTCTTTCCAGCTCAACAGCGCTTTACTGAGGGTCAGTTTTGAGCCGCTGTCCCTCCCAGGAACCTATCTGGAGACATTTTTGTTTATCACAACTTGAAGGAGTGGTGTTACTGGCATCTGATAGTGTCCAGAGGCCAAAGACTCTGCTAAACATTTTACGGTGAACAGGATAACTGCCCTGCCCCCCTAAGAATTATCCAGTCCAAAACGTCAGTAGTGCTGAAGCTGAGAAGTCTCATCTAGCTCATCTTTACCATTGTATCATAGGGTTACAGCTGTGAGGCAATAACATGAAGAGTTAGCATTATTTTTTGCCTCTTCTTAAATCATATATTTGGATCAACTGTAGAATAAAATTTTCTTTATATAAAAATTTGTTTTAGAGGGGAAAAAAAAGAAACCAAATAATTTGAAGTCCAGCTACCCATTTGATAACCTCATTTTTTATTTCTTCTGCGTTTTCAAAAGAAAATTCCTTTGTCTCTAAGAAATAAAAATGACTCCTGCAAGGGCAAACTACAGTCTGTAGTATTTTCCTTGTTTACCTTTATGTATTGAATTATTAATCCATCCTTTATCACTAGCGGATGCTCTCAGAGCTTTATGCTAATTTAGATTTGTACAAATTTAGCAAATCCCAGCCAAGCAAAAAGACGTTCAAGGAGAAATTTCTAACGACTCTAAGTTCTGATTCATAGTGGCTGCAGGGAATAATTGCTTCTCGTCCCAGGTTTGTTACCCTGAAAGTGAGCCAAGAGAGTCAGAATTTCTAGGATAAGGCTGGTCCATGTGGGGTAAACTTCCATCTGTAAGGGAGGTAGGAGTGAGCTGGGAATCTACCTGGAATGGCCACAATTTCTGGATACATGAATCAAGCTAGAAAGCATTAATTCTTGGTATCTATTCACCACTGGAGCCTTGTACATCTTATTTCCCAATTAGTTTCCATTCTGTTTGTTCACATAAACCTCTATTATATAACAGTATGGTCTTATTAAAGAAATAATAAACTTAAGAATAAAAAGAGTACCAAAGTGTAACCCATGCTAAAAAAAAAATTGGCCAGGTGAGGTAGCTCACACCTGTAATCCCAGCTCTTTGGGAGGCTGAGGTGAGCGGGTCACCAGGTCAGGAGTTTGAGACCAGCCTGACCAACATGGTGAAACCACATCTCTACTAAAAATATAAAAATTGGCTAGGTGTGGTGGTGCACGCCTCTAATTCAGCTACTTGGGAGGCTGAAGCAAGAGAATTGCTTGAACCTGGGAGGTGGAGGTTTTGGTGAGCTGAGATGGCACCACTGCACTCCAGCCTGGGCAACAAGAGCGAGACTCCGTTTCAAAAAAAATAATAATCCTGTTGTAAATTCACTCAAAAAGCAAATCATCTTTTCCTTTTTGAAACTGGTTCCTAGCAATATGTTGATTATTTTATGTGGAGTTTTCTTAGAACGAAACACATCTACTCTACTACTCACTGTTTTATTCTTACACTTTGTAGACGTGCAGTGAAAAGAGTACCAACCTGCATGACTACGGCATGTTGCTGCCCTGCGGAATTGACAAATTCCGAGGGGTGGAGTTTGTGTGTTGCCCGCTGGCTGAGGAAAGTGACAATGTGGATTCTGCTGACGCCGAGGAGGATGACTCGGATGTCTGGTGGGGCGGAGCGGACACAGACTACGCAGATGGGAGGTAAGGTGGCCTTTGTGTTCAGTCTGAGATGCTGAGACATCTTTCATAGAGTATTTGTATTCTTCTGTAAATTAACCTTTCTATTTATCACTAAAAGGGTCTCTGTCTACTCCCATCAAAGTCTGCTGTTATGGAAAAAATCTGAACTATGACTTTTTATGGCATCCTGTTTAATTAATAATATCAATCACCCATCACAGAGTTAATTTTAACTATTTAATATTAAACGTAGGATCAAAATCCCACTGATAACTATCAAAGGTTACTGGTAGTTCCAACAGGGAGCTGAAATAAAATGGCATTCTGTTTTGGTTATTCATTTTAAAATATTTCTTAAGTGCTATCTGGAACTGTCCGTCATTAGTTCAAGGTGAATTTTTGTTAAGAAAGGTACGGTTCGAGATTTTGGGGGTTTTGTGTGTGGATGTGTAAAGGTTTTTCTTTGTGACCTTTTATCATCTTTTTTTCCTTCTTAGTGGAAGTCAAAGGCATTTATAAATGCTTGTTAATTTTATTTTTTTAACCACCTTTGATTTCATGATCGGAAAGGAACCTGTTTTTGCCTCGTTTTTTTAGTTTGTTAACCCTATAACTTCTTACCTGATTCTCATTCTTATTGAAGGCAAACGTCTATATTCCAATCATAAAATCATAAGATGAGAGTCTTTGGGTTGGATAGGCCATCTGGTTCAGGTGTTGATTCCATGCTGTCTCACCCTCTAAAAGGTGATGATTCTATTACTTCTCTTTTTCCTTCAGTATTCTCTCAGATGTTTCCTAGAGCTACAGATTTCCACACAGGAGATTCAGTAGGAGTTGCAACTTTATAATCACCAAACTACAGGATGCTTGTTTTTTTTTTTTCTTCTAATTTCTGGTGTAATCTGCTACTAGGGCCCCCACAGAGTTTATTATCTATACCAGATAGAACACTGGGACCACAATCACAAACTGAAGGATCCAGGCAAACTGGGTCATATGGTTACTCTACCTATTACTGTCTGCAGTGACGATATCACTATCCAAGTTGAAATGCCATCCAGCTCCTTATTAGTTACCTTCATTTATATCCCATTTCACTACCTGAACAAAGCCATGCTTTAGACTCTGACATTCCTTAGAAATATTGTACCCATAAGGTTTCTAGTTTTGATATTCCCCTCTGATCATGATCTTCCCTTATAATCACCTCCCCAGTTCAGGCTTTTAGACCATTATCCTCTTTTTTTCCTGCCAGCCTTTGTAATCAGGATGGAATCAATGGATAATCATTCTTACCCATTCCATTGAACATCCTTGACTTGACTGATATCCTTCACATTTTCTAAACATATTTTTGTCAATTCTCCATAGCTAAGGAAAATGAATTTCTTCCTTTAGTTGCTTCTGGGATTTCTAAAGTATCAAGTCCTGTAACCTTACCAGTTAATTCCATTTCTTATTCATGCTGTAATGTAACATCAGCTGGGATCTTAATGTTACTAGATATACCTAATTATCTCTGTCTGATGACCTATCATCTTCTCCATAGCAGTTGATCCAGGCCAACTTCATTCTCCTTGGTCCCCAGCGTAACTCTCTCTCTCATGCTCTGCAGATGACCCCTCCACAGTGATCCATTGTGCATTTCTGCAACATGGTACCTGACATTTCGTAGGTGCCCAGTATGTGTTTGTTGAATAAATTGATGAATTTTTTCTTCTACCTCAGCATCTCTTGTAGCTTCTTCTATCCCTTTGTTTCCTGTCTTTCCTTTTATGATTATGTTCTGCCTGAACTCTTCTTTTGAGACGGAGTCTCGCTCTGTCACCCAGGCTGAAGTGCAGTGGTGCGATCTCAGTTCACTGCAACCTCTACCTCCTAGGTTCATTCTCCAGCTTCAGCCTCCTGAGTAGCTGGGACTATAGGCACGTGCCACCATGCTGCGCTAAGTTTTGTATTTTTAGTAGAGACAGGATTTTACAGTGTTACACAGGATTCTCCTGACCTCATGATCCGCCTGCCTTGGCCTCCCAGGGTGCTGGGATTACAGGTGTGAGCCACTGTGTCTGGCCTCTGTCTGGACTCTTAATCATCTTCTCTCCTTTATCTTGCATTTTCAGTCTCCCTCTCTCCAACACCCCACTCCACCACCCCACCCACCACCACCATCCTGGCTTCATCCACTCTCTTTCCAGATAATTCTTTCCCATGTCTTAGTAATCTTTCTACTGTGTGGTTTTAATCCTGTTGACAGGTGGTAGGAAATATTTGTTGATTTCTTCTACTTGTAGAGAAGTCCAAATTCTCTCACAGGGCATTCAGAAGTCTCTCACATGGCTTCAACCTGCATTTTCAGCCTTACGCATGTATGTGACTCTATCTCATAAAACTGTTGACCTTTTCTTTCTCTAGGCTTTTGTTCCCACCATTCTGCCCCATCTGAAATATTTTTCAAATGGGGTATGATAAAGATATTTGTCATATCATACCCCGTTCTGAAATATTTTTCCTTTTTGTCAAATAATGTATGATAATATTGTCAACTCTAAAGTGCCACATCTTCCGGCCTGTCAAAATCCTGTATATTATCAGATGTTCACCTGAAAAGATGCATCCTTTACAAGTCTTTATGGGGGCCTTGCTCTGCTTGCTCTACGGCCCTTGCTTTACCTTTGCATTCTTATAAGACCATAACTTATCTTCCAATTAATTGCAATCATATCTCCTTTTATCTGTTAGAATCCAAACTATAGCTTATGTGTCTGGTATGTCATGCACATAGGTCCTCGAAAAATATTAGACAAAGTGAATTGTATATTTTTAATTTTTTTTCATAGCTTTTGTTAAAGACTTCGTGATCCATAATTGGATGTTACAGCAAGCTTGTCCAGCCTGCGGCCCAGGATGACTTTGAGTGTGGACCAACACAAATTCATAAACTTTCTTCACTATGAAATTATTTTGCCATTTTTTCTATAACCCCAGTTATAGATCCTCCCATCTTTTAGCAAAGAGCTGTTCAATACAAATGTAATGTGAGCCACCTACTTTTTCATTTTCTAGTAGACAATTTAAAAATAATAAAAAGAAACAGGTGGATTTAATTTTAACAACATTTTATTTAATCCAATGTATCTGAAATAACATGTACAGTGTGAAAAAGTTAATGATTGTTCACATTCATTTTGTTTGTTTCATAAGAAGCCTTTAAAATCTAATACTTTTTTAAACATTTAACAGCACATCTCAATTCAAACTATTCACATACTGTGTTTGATAGTTACATGTGGCAAGTGACTACTGTATTTGGACAGCGTAATTCCTGGATGACTTGAAATTTCTTATCACTTTATTTTCCATTAAGACAAATGGTTTATATAACCTAGTAATATTTTTGAGCCACCAGACTTATTATTTTTAACTATTCATGTTTTAAAAATTTTTTTAAATTGGTTTGAATTCAGTATGATTAGGATATCAGGTCACTTGCATCATTTGATGTTTTAACTTCTTTCTTTGTAGCCCTGCAGGCAGGGCTTCTTCCTTATGTGGCAAAGCCAGAGAGGTATCACATCACTGATCCACATACAAGCTGGGCTCCTGCCAACTGGCAGCCCCCTTGTTCCAGGAACCAGCCCTCCTTTTGACACTTGAAATGTAAGAATCAGAATAGGAGTTAAACATACCTGACTTGAAACATCTTCAGGGGATGCTACATGATAATTCTTGAAGAAAGAGAAACAAACCACCATTTTCCTGAAACAATATTTGATTGACAGTATTTTGTTTGTTGTTTGGTAGTTAATGACACTTGTTTGGATAGAAGATGAGTGTTTTTCTATTGCTAATGAGGCATTTAGAGAAACATTCCATGTGGATTGAGCTCTGTTTTATGACCTCATTGAAAAAGAGGTATGAAAAGGAGGTAAATCTTTTAACATAGCCAAAACAGGTAGTGTTTCAGAAATTTATTTGTAAATTACTGAGGATATATTTCTCCAGTGTTGTAATGGTCATGTTCTAGGATCACCTCAAAATATCTATTTATGCAGTCTGTAATGTAGCATAATGCAGACTGTTAATTAACATTACAGAGCATAATGTTAATAATATGCAGACTCCAGTGGTCATGGGTAAGAATTTTTTTCATGGGAAAATGTATTTGGAGAGCTAACTTGCAAGACTAGCCAGGTAGGCAGTCTAGCCCTGGAGGCAGAACTGCCCCTCACCTGGAACTGCAGAATCTGATCAAACCCAGTGCTCCATGGAGGTTGCTGAATTTGTAGAGCAAATGAAATGTTAGAAGACCCTCTAATTGTTGTAGAGTACAGTTTTCCTTTGCTGGGTAGGTGCTCACATTTGCTTAAGAAACAGAATCTTTAGGTTTAGGTTGGCAGACATTGGTGAGAGTGTGTTGTGAGGTAACCTGATATATCTTTCTGTATAACTAGATGGTTTTGTTTTTGTTTTTTCTATTTCCTTTAAACGTTTTTTTTAAAAACAACTGCTTACAGTCTGGCGGAGTGATTGCTGTTGACTGCATCTTGTCATGCTCTTTGAGGCTGTATAACTCAGAAGAGTTTTTCTTTTCTTTTCTTTTCTTTTTTTTTTTTGAGACAGAGTTTTGCTCTTGTTGCCCAGGCTGGAATGCAGTGGCACAGTCTTGGCTCACTGCAACCTCCTCTTCCTGGGTTCAAGCAATTCTCCTGCGTCAGCTTCCCAAATAACTGGGATTATAAACGCTCACCACCATGCCCAGCTAATTTTTGTATCTTTAGTAGAGACAGCGTTTCACCATGTTGGCCTGGTTAGTTAATGTTACTCTCTGGTTTGTGTGGGGGTTGGGGGAGCAGGGATAGTGATGTAGTTTGGCTTTTCCCCCACCCAAATCTCTTCTTGAATTCCCATGTGTTGTGGGAGGGACTCAGTGGGAGGTATTCGAATCACGGGGGCAGGTCTTTCCCATGCTGTTCTCATGAAGTGAGTAAGTCTCATGAGATCTGATGATTTTAAAAAAGAGGAGTTCCCCTACACAAGTTCTTTCTCTTTGCCCGCTGCAATCCGTGTAAGACATGACTTGCTCCTCCTTGCCTTCTGCCATGATTGTGAGGCTTTCCCAGCCATGTGCAACTGTAAGTCCAATTAAACCTTTCTTTTGTAAATTGCCTGGTCTCAGGTATGTCTTTATCAGCAATGTAAAAATGAACTAATATGGTGGGGCGTGGCTTATGTGGAACTAATATATGCCTGTGGCTGTGTCTGCAGGTGCGCATGCATTGGCACACACAATTCTGTACTGAACCTAGTTTAAACTTCATCAGTTCTGGTGATTGCGGGAGTATCAAATATAGCAAGAGGTCACCTTGTCCCCTCACTATACCAGAAAACCAGGCCAGCACCATTGACTATCTGGATACAGTGGGCCCTTTATATTTTAGATTATTTTGCAAACAATTTACAGAACTAAGAATAAAGGAATAGTGAGAAATAACTATTAAGAATTTTAATAAGAGTTAACCTAGTAAATATTTTCATTTTACTGAGAATTTAAATATGGTAGACCCACATTTTTATTCTATATTTTCCCAGTTTTGAAGGCAAGGATTTCTGAAGCGAGCATTATCCATTGGAATGCAGCTAGCTGCTAATCACCTGCCTTGCATGAACCTGGAATATATTCATCTTACAAATACTGATTCTGCATTTCAAATACATCTCCATTAGGTTCATCATATTTCTTGGTCTTTTTTTATATTTGCAATTTCATTTAATTATTGTAAAAATTTGAGATTTAAAACTTGGACAGCTCATAATTTTATTACAGAGAGAATATAGCTGTCTTCCCTCAATAATTTAAAAATGTTTTCAAGTTTGGATTTACAAACACCTATTAAAATGATCAAGCCAGTCTCCCCGCCTGCCCCCATACTTTTTTTTCTACATTATCTCTTCTAATCACCTTCAGTGAGATTCCTGCCTTGGGTATTTGTTCACTTCCTAATGGTACCAAATAAATGTGTTGCACAAACATAAAATTTGTTGCATAAGCATCTTAAAAAAGGAAGGAATACCGTCACATCATTTTAGCAATGATGGTTAATATTTTTGTCACATCATATTGAGTGATGATATCCTTCCTGTTGAATCACTAAGTGGATGAGAATACCATATTTTCTTTTTATTCTTAGAAATTCATTGCTCACTTGTCAGTTCTTGAGCTTGAGAATATTCGTCTAGGATATCATGTGAAGGCTCATGGCCTAAGGTTTTACTTAACATGATCAATTTCATTCATCTTCTGATTTATCTAATTGGCATAATGTCTCCTTCTGTCAGTTTTTGCTGTTTGCCAGTACGTGGAGAATTATTTTCAACTATATTTAGTGAAAGTCTCCGGACTTCTTGTTATTATGCTTTTTATTTAATTTTTTTTAATTTTTATTTTTTGAGATGGAGTCTCTCTCTGTCACCAGGCTGGAGTGCAATGACATGATCTCGGCACTTTGCAACCTCTGCCTCCTGGGTTCAAGCGATTCTCCTGCCTCAGGAGAGAGCTGGGACTTCAGGCACATGCCACCACACCCAGCTAATTTTTTGTATTTTTAGTAGAGATGTGGTTTTACCATGTTGGCCAGGGTGGTCTTGATCTCTTGACCTCATGATCTGCCTGCCTTGGCCTCCCAAAGTGTTGGGATTACAGGTGTGAGCTAGTACGCCTGGCCTATCATGTTTTTTATAGAGATGGGCCCTCACTCTCTTGCCGAGACTTGAGTGCGTTGGCTACTCATTGGTGTGATCATGGTGCGCTGCAGCTGCAAACTCCTGGGCTTGAGTGATCCTCCTACCTCAGCAGCCCAAGTAGCTGGGATTATTGAGACTTCTTTCAAACCAGCTTGAAAGATGATGCAATACTTTGGGAACACAGCAATAAAAATGTGATAATTTCCCTATTGCATCATATTTTAGTCAATTCTATCAGTCTTTCATATTCATATTATTTGGTCTTCTTTAGCACAGTTTGAAATAGTTGATGGCTAATGGTGAAATAATTCTTGGGATGATAAAATATTTGGAACAAAATATAGGAAAAAGATCGAGATTCATAAATATATCTTAGATATGTAGAAAGTTTCAGTGGACTCATGGTTAAGTACAAGCTAGAATGAGTTTTACTCAATTAAAATTTTCTTTTTCTCTAAGAAAGGATAGAAACATCAATCCCCACAAGTACTTAGAAATGCTCAGAAGGAAACTCAAAAGGTAAAATGTCTAAAGGACCCTGATGGTATTCTAAACGTTAACAGCCTATCCCACTTACCAAGAGTTTTTATATTTATTTTGAGGCCTGTCCAACCTGATATATGAAAATACTTGACGTAATTTTCTGTAAGTTAGGTAGTTAGGTGTTCAACAAATATTTGAGTTGAATCACATTGGCATTCACATCAAACACGTAACACCTACATAGTCATGTTAACTTAAGATTAACATATGTCACTGAAACTAATTGGTAAAAACAAAAACTAGACTGGATGCGGTAGCTCACGCCTGTAATCCCAGCACTTTGGGATGCCGAGGTGGGCAGATCTCTTGATGTCAGGAGTTTGAGACCAGCTTGGTCAACATGGTTGACCAAAACCTCTTCTCTACTAAAAATACAAAATAGCCAGATGTGGTGGCATGCGCCTGTAATCTCAGCTATTCAGGAAGCTGAGGGAGGAAAATGAATGAACCTAGGAGGCAGAGGTTGCAGTGAGCTGAGATTGCGCCACTGCACTCCAGCCTGAATGACAGAGCAAGACTCTGTTTCAAAAAAAAAGAGAGAGAAAGAAAAACTAAGGAATATCATTCTAGACGTGCGATAATTAAGTAAAATTGCATCAGGAGTCTAATTAGTAACACAGCATGATTGGTTCCATGTTTCTTTGTTCCAAGGGCAGAATAGGGATGGCTAAGGAAAATTGTAAGAATAAGAAAGAAAAGATGAAGTATGAAACATTTCCAACTCAAAAACAAACTGTATCTGAGCATACAGAAGTACAAAATGTCACATTTTTCCTCTGGTGTAATGAAGGGCACTAAACCTCTTGAGCATTTGGTATGTTCCAGAAGCTATATTAAAGTGCCTTTTGTTTGTTTGTTTAATGAGACAGGTTCTTGCTCTGTCACACAAGCTGGAGTGCAGTGTTGTAATCATGAATCAGTGTAACCTTGAACTCCTGGGCTCAAGTGATCCTCCTCCCTCAGCCTCCTGAATAGCTAAGACTACAAGCACATACCACCATGTCTGCCTAATTTTTATTTATTTATTTATTTATTTATTTATTTTTTGTAGAGACAGGGGTCTCGCTCTGTTGCCCAGGCTGTTCTCAAACTCCTAGCCTCAAGTGATCCTCCCGCCTGGGCCTCCCAAAGTGTTGGGATTACAGGTGTGAGCCACCACGACAGGCCAAGGGGTGAAGTCATGTAACAATCATCAATATAGTCATCATAAAAGACTCTTGTTCAGGCTCCATTTGTAGGTGGCATAGTGCTACATCTAGTCAAAAGCCAATTTAATTGTGGTCATTTTGCTCTGAGAACTTTTTCAGAAAATAATAACCAGATGGTATTATAGATGGTGCATTTCATGAATACATTATTTGTAGTTAGTGAAAACTTGTCATTCAATCATGTAGTAAATTATGGACATACTATCTTCCACTTAGCTAGTGATGAAGAAACATTCATAGCCTTACCTGATGATCAGCTGAGGCTGTCATGAGAATATATGTCTATTCATAGGTCAGTACTTCGTCTTTAAAATTAGATGAGAAAGGAAGAAAGAGAGGCTCTATTTGACTATATATGTTTTTATTTGTATCTCTGGAGTTAAATTTTTTCAAATATATAATCTTTCAGCTGCCTTTCTGCATTGCATTTTAAGAAAGTGATATTATACTCAAAGAAAAAAATCTAAAAACTTTAGAGGGCCGCAAAGTGAATCATACAAAAGATAAAGCTTTAAATCTTTGCCAGTGGATGAGTCAAGTAAGAGTGGATTTAATTAAATGGCTCATGGCTTTGAGAAGCAACTGTCATAATGCTGTGTCGGCAGCTTGCAGGGCTGTGTGAGGCTTTCTGATATACTGAAATAAGAGAACTCATTTGAAAAATGACGAATAGGAGAATAGCAGAAGCTTGCATTTTTCTCTTGAGGGAACTGGCTCCCAGTTCTGAGGTCTTATTAGAAATGCTCGATTTCTGTATTTAATAAACTTGGACGCATGTGTGTCAAGAAGAAAAGCAAAACACTTTTATAGCCTTAAGCAGATTACAGATGTGTGGCCAAACCAGGGGGGTTTGTTTTTGCTTCCAAGCAGGTGATGGCTGGAAGAGGAGATGCCTCCACAGAGCGGGGCTTGGGTTGCTGCCATCTGAGCTACATTGTCTGAGCTGCATCTGGCAGTGAGACTGTGCTTACTGAGACCTGATGGCACAGGCTGCCCAGTAACAGGATATTGCTGAATGAGAAGTACTGTATGATTCATTTGTAGGAGTTATTTGGAGCGCTGGATTATTCAGTGCTAAGGATTCTAAGCTACTGATGCGTGGAGTATTTTCTTCCCCCTAATATCTTTTAATTAAACTTTCCAAATTCCCTGGCCTACCAGATAGTAGGAAAAGAGGAAGAAAATACAGATTCTTATGATTTTAACTGGTTTCTGGCAATAGTTCCCCCAAACATTAATTTTTTGTTGAAAACAACATCTGCATGTTTGTATCTTCAGTGTAAAACCCCTAATTTAGATAGGATTCTCCATTGCGATATAGAAAAGTAACCATTTAATTAGGTAATTAATTTTACTGGGGCCTCAAAATCCACATACTAGCATATCAAGCCAAGAACTGTTGGCTTTACTTGGGAGCCACATGGCTTAAACTAGTACCAATTACTTACCACAGGAGCTTAGCAAAATTATAAGTCCATGTTTGTTTTGGAAGGAAGGCAATTATTAAGAAAATAATTTAGAGATGTTCAAAACTAGTTTCTTTGAGTAGAGGTAGAGAGTGAACAAAATCTTTCCCAAGTGGGAGCTAACTAGCTTCCTTTTTTGGCCTCCCTGTCTACAAAGTAACACTTTCAGTTTACAAAGGAAAGTTTGCAATATCCCCAGCGTTTAAATGTAAAGTTGTAGGTGGTGAACTAATGCCACTTAGCTGAAGCCATGATCATGTGAATTTTTAATATATATTTCTGAATGGACTAAGATATTGGGAAAACAATCTTCATTAGCTTAAACTGTAGAATGTACAATAATTTTATTTATTTAGAGACAGAGTCTCATTCTGTCGCCCAGGCTGGAGTACAATGGTGCAATCTCAGCTCACTGCAAACTCTCCTTCCGGGTTCAAGCAGTACTCCTGCCTCAGTCTCCCAACTAGCTGGGATTACAGGTGCCCATCTCCAAGCCCAGCTAATTTTTTTTTTTTTTTTTTTTTTTTTGAGACAAAGTCTTGCTCTGTCACCCAAGGCTGGAGTGCAGTGGTGCAATCTCAGCTCACTGAAACCTCTGCCCCACCAGTAGCGATTCTCCTGGCTCAGCCTCCCGACTAGCGGGGATTACAGGTGCCCACCACCATGCCCGGCTAATTTTTGCATTTTTCATAGAGACAAGGTTTTACCATGTTGGTTAGGCTGGTCTCGAACTCCTATCAAGTGATCCACCTGTCTCGGCCTCCCAAAGTGCTGGGATTATGGGCGTGAGCCACCACACCCAGCCAAGAATGTACGATATCTTTAAAGAAACGTTGCTTAGTACCGTGAAATACAAGTTGAGTATCCCTAATCTAAAATCTGAAATGCCCTAAAATCTAAACTGTTTTTAGCACCAACATGACAACTAAAGTAGAAAATTACCTGACCGTATGTGTTCAATGTGTACAGACTTCCTTTCTGAAACAAAAACTATTTAGAATGTTGTGTAAAATTGCCTTCAGGCTATGTATATAAGGTATTTGTGAAACAAATGAATTTTATATTTAAACCTGGGTCCCATTTCCCAAGTATCTCATTATGTGTATGGAAATAACCCAAAATTTGAAAAAAGAATTGGAAATCTGAAACACTTCTAGTCCCAGGCAGTTTGGATAAGGATCACTCACCCTGTAAATACAGTAGGTCAAACTGATTCTGTAAAGTATTCAAGTTATTATTTATGGTATTTTAATATATATTATTCTTTTAATATAGCGATACTGTTTTACATATTTATATAAACAAATTTTTTGCAATTGAGCAAATTAAAAAATTAAGTGGTTCCTTCAGAGCTACATTTTATTTTCTGTTTGTTATCAATTTAATGAATAAGTAAGGGACACACAGATCATCTGATTTTGTTATCATGAGACATTTGCAGGTGCAATTGATGGATGTTCACTGTTGTAATTAGTTTTGTCATGTAAGTTGTTTTAAAGAGAAGTGAATGGTGAGCGCATAGTAGGCTACACGTGACTAGATTGGCTCATTGTTTTAGGAATGTGTAATTTTGGAAAAGATTTGCCTAGGGATGTTCAAAAGCATAGTTTGATATTTGAAATTATTTGAAAATCATGTTTATAGTAGAGTACCACTTTATTTAGATCAAGCAGTATAAATAATTTGCTATCGTAAGTATTTCAGTGTAGCATGTAACTGAAGTTTTATTTTGCATTTGAGACCATGGTTTGCTGTTGGTCAAATGTGGTCTTCCAAAATGTTTTGCTTACTAATTGCCAGCCCATGTGAAGAGCTGTTACTTATTGTCAAACTGGATAGTAAGGATTTGCTTTCATCTTTTTATCAATTGTTTCAATGCTAGCAGTCATGAGATTAATGTAGTTGGATACTAAAATGTTAATACATGTTCGCTAACAAACTGGAAAAGAGATAAATGACATCATGAAGGAAAGGGCAGTATTGCATTTGTGGTGATTGCAACTAACCTGCATAAAAAGACATTGGGTGGAAACAGAAATCAGGCGTGACAGATGCATCCAAGTAGTCAAGGAAAGAAAAGATTTGTAACTAAATAGGATGCTCTTTACTTCAAAAATATCTTCAAAGGTTTAAAATGTGCTTTACTCTCATATGTAATCTTTTTGAGCCTATTTCTTTACCTCAAACATGGGGAAAATTGCAATAATCTGTATCAATATATTTGCTTCCAAAACTACTAATCTATGTGAATGCATATCATACTGGTTCTGTGTACAGTGGACTTGTTTATAATGTATAGATTGGAATTGTAGGGGGGAGGGGAGCTGGCCAGGATGGGGTGAATTTCTCTCTGTCTCTGTCTCTCTGTCTTTCTCTCTTCCCTTTCTCCCTCCCTCCCTCCTTCCTTCCTTCTTTTCATTTTTGACAGTCTCTCTCTCTGTTGCCCATGCTGGAGTGCAGTGGCACAATCGCGGCTCACTGCAACCTTTGTCTCCTGGGTTTCAGCAATTCTCCTACTTTAGCCTCCCGAGTATCTGGGATTACAGGCACCTACAACCACACCCAGCTAATTTTTGCATTTTTAGTAGAGATGGGATTTCACCATGTTGTCCAGGCTGGTCTCGAACTCCTGACCTCAAGTTATCTGCCCTCCTCGGCCTCCCAAAGTGCTGGGATTACAGGCATGAGCCAAGACGCCCAGCCAGGGTGATAGTCAAATCCCTTCCCTACTCATCATCTTACATTGTCAAATACAAAGACTCTCCTTTGGGCTCAGTGACTAATCTCCCACCTCGGGTTTGATAATCATGGCTATTATAACATGTTCCCTTCTTAATTAGTTATTTTTAAATTATTGTAGGTCTTGTAATCATTACAATCACTAATAATACATAATGGCTTCTTAAGCACTTTTCTGTCCTAGATGAGGTTGAGAACATCATTAAAATAAATTTTGATAGTAATCAAGTAATGATAATTCTTATTTCTTGAATTTAAATAGGTAGGAGTCTTTTTATTTTAGGAAAGCAAAAAAATACTAGAAAGTGTGATTTCTTATGATTAGAAAACTGCTATAAAAATGAAAGTAGAATTGATTTGGGTTCTTTTGAACATTTTAAATAGAAATTTAAATGGGTATTCAAATAGCAAAGTCATTCTACTTTAAAACTTGTATACGTATTTTAGGACCTTCAATTTTATATTTAAATTGTATTTTCGAAAAGGTTTTAGAAGAATTATTGTGTCTTATGCTCTACTAATAAGTAAGGGAAGATATGTCAAAGGTTTGATCTTTCTACCTCCTAGAATCTATTATTCGTTCGTTTCCCATTATACATCATTTGAATGTTAATTGGTTAGCCTCAAGTGGTTTTCAAGATAATTTTATAGCTACTATTCTAGGAAAATTGGAGCCAAGGAGTCATACACATATCAGAAGTGGTAATGAAGCACTTTGGTTTTATGAAAATGTGTTTACAAGGTAGTCACAGGATAGCAATATTGCATTTAATGTAATACAGTGATGGTGGCACTAATTGCAGTGGAACAGGATGCTGAGACCACAGCTACAGCATCTCTAGGTGCCTCGTCTAGTTATGGTTTGACCTCAGATATAACTCATTGGTGTCAAAACATACCAGCAACGTTTAAGCATAGACCATTCATTAAAAGGTAGCTTTTTTTTTAATATTTATTTTTTGAGATGGAGTCTTGCTCTGTCATGCCCAGGCTGGAGTGCAATGGTGCAGTCTCAGCCTCATTCAACCTCTGCCTACTGGGTTCAAGTGATTCTCCTGCCTCAGCCTCCTGAGTAGCTGGGATTACAGGCTCCTGCCACCATGCCGAGCTGATTTTTTGTATTTTTCATAGAGATGGGGTTTCACCATGTTGGCCAGGCCTTGAACTCCTGATCTCGTGATCTGCCTGCCTCACACTCCCAATATGATAGGATTACAGTCGTGAGCCACCATGCCCAGCCAAAAGGTAGCTTTTTAAAAATTTGTATTTTTAAAAATTGACGTGTAATAATTATACATATTTACAAGGTACACAGTGATCAGATCAGACTAATTAGTGTATTCATCTCAGACATTTGTCATTTCTTTGTGTTGGTAACATTCAATATCCTGCTTCTAGCCATGTGAGATTGTATCATATATTATCATTAACTGTAGTCATCCTACAGTGCTGTAGAGCACTAGAACTTACTCCTCTTACCTAGCTGTAATGTGGCATCCTTTAACAAATCTCTCTCCATCCTCGGTTTTCCCTACCCTTCCCAGCTTCCATCAGCCTCTGTTCTACTTTCTACTTCTATGAAATCAACATTTTCTAGCTTCTGTGTATGAGTGAGAGCATGGGCGTTTAACTTTCTCTTTTTGGCTTATTTCACTTCACATATGTCCTCCGGTTCCATCCATGTTGCTTCAAATGACAGGATTTATTCTTTCTTGTGGCTTAATAACATTTCACTCACGTGCATTATTACGCATGTGCGCGCGCGCACACACACACACACGCACGCACGCCACATTTTCTTCATCCAGGAGTCTCTGGACACCTAGGTATTCTATACCTTGGCTGTTGTGAATAGTGCTGAATAAATGCGGGAGTGCAGATACCTCTTTAATACACTGATTTCCATTCCTTTAGATAAATGCCTAGTAGTGGGATTGCTGGATCATATATGGTAGTTCTATTTTTAGTTTTTTGAGGAACCTCCATACTATCCTCAAAGTGGCTGTACTAGAACAGCTTTTCTAACTTCCTTCCATTTGGAAATCTCCTTATCCAAAATACACATTAGGAACTTGGCTGTGTATGTCCCATCTCTGTGTCTCATATACCGCGTTTAGGATATCTGCAGTCTTTGGCTGTGAGCATGACTCCTAAAGTGCATGATGCTTTTGCTCTGTCATCAGTATCAGTCGGCAGGTAAGTAAGATAGTACTGCTCCTCCTGACCCCTTTATCTGCCCAGCAGAATACCAGTGCAGAAAGGCCCAGGTATCTCTGGGCTCAAGATTCCAGACATTTATAGGACAGGGCTTTTTCTATAAATCACCTTAAGATTAGTACATTCTTAGAATTGACTACCTTTGCCATTTCTCAGAAGCGCTTTTTCTTCTGTAACTTCACTGTCACTATCATTTCCAGCCTGCACATTCTTTTTTTTTTTTTCTTCTCAAGCCAAATCTAATCTTGAATTGTATCCCTGCACATTCTTTATGCAGGCTTTAGGAGTTCCCAGCCCCCATCCTACCTGCCACGTCCACCCCCCATCCTACCCCCCTGCCCTGCCTTTGTTATTTTAACTATCCTGTCTTGGCTGTTTTTGTTTTGTTTTGAAATTTCATCCATTAAATTCCTGACCTTGGTTATCTCTGTTCAATTATTATAGTATTTTTCTTTCTGGCTCTTTCTTCGTGATTGCTGTAATCCATGCCCTTCCTTGACTTTAAATACCAGTTATAAGTAGACTAAGCCAAGGTTTATTTCTCTAGACCAGACTCTACCTAGTAATTTCATAGGCATATGAATCCTGACATGTCCAAAAGAGACTTCTTAATTCCCCTGCTACCCACTCCCCAGTGTGGTTTCTCAAAGCTGTTCTATCTCAGTAATGGTCCTATGCCCCTCCTAGGAATTATTACTAAGAACCTGGAACTCATCATCGTCTCTTCTGCAAATCCTGTCAGTTCTGGATTTATCCGCCTCTCTTCATCTTTTCCGGTACAGTCCTCGCCTAAACTCCCATTGTTTCTTGCTGGAGTTCTTTCAGTATCCTACTAATCTCTGCTTTCATTATCTCTCCCCGACTCATGCGCTCCTTTCTTCTCCCACACTAAGCCATTCTCTCTACAGCACCCAGGATGTAGAGTATTTATTTACATAAAGCGGATCCTAGAACTCCCCAATTTAAGTTGCATTCATGGCTTTCCAATATGCTTACAAACCAAGTGCACAGAGAGAAAACAATGGAGCTTGCTTGGGTGTGCTGAGGATGATGATAACGGATCACAACTAATGAACAAGTAAGTTTGTGTCAGGGTCTCGTTTGAACGTCTATATTCCTTACAGGTATTAGTGTACTGGACCCAGCTCCTCCATACCTCTCCAGTATCACCCCGTGCCTCTTTCTCTCTCACTCCCTCCTGCTCAGTGTCACACAAGTCAATACACCCAGCTTGCCGTCCTCAGGGCTGACAGATCTTATTGTCTGTAATGGATCTTTCAAGGTCCCACCTTCAGCCTCAGTTTTTCTGCTATTTTCCCAGAATGATCATCTTCCGCTTGATCATTCTGGTTTTTGGAGACAAGGTCCTGTTCTGTCACCTAGGCTGGAGTGCAGTGGCATGATCATGGCTCACTACAGCCTTGACCTCCCTGGCTCTAGAGATCCTCCTGCCTCAGCCTCCTGGGTAGCTGGGACTACAGGCACGTACTGCCACACCTGGCTAATTTTTTTTATTTTTAGTAGAGATGAGGTCTCACTTTGTTGCCCAGGCTTGTCTCAAACTCCTGAGCTCAAGCATTCCTCCTGCCTCAGTTTCCCAAAGTGTTGGAATTACAGGCATTAGCCACCATGCCTGGCCCTGATCGTTCTTTTCACCCCTTCTTTATTATTCTCAATGTTAGCAGCCCATTTACTTCCATTCTGAAATGAATCACATTTTAGTGTTTTATTGTTTAATTGTCATTCCTCCCCCTAAAGAATGTAAGCTCTCTGAGGACAAGGAGTTTATCTTTTTCCCTCTTAGAGCCTCAGATCCAGCAGAATGCCAGGCACTTAGCAACCACACTAGCATTTGTTGAGTGAATGGCTTTTCCTACACTATTTTAAACATTGTTCCTGATTAGTCTCCCTAATCAATAATAGAAAATGTCTTCTATTATTGATTGATATTATTATTGATAATAGAAGATTTTTCTATTGATTAGGGAGACTAATCAGGAACAATGTTTAAAATTCTCACATAGATCTCGGAATTGGAAAAGAGTCTTGAATTATGATTGTGGAGAGAGGGGAAGGAAGGAGGAGGAATGGTGTAATTAGACTTCAGAAGGCTAGATTTTGTTTCTACTTAAATAATGGTCTCACAGTGGGACATATTATCCATTCAGAAAGTGAGTGGGCATCTGGTCTATTATCTGTGGTCTTTCAGGAATGGCAGCTCTTTAGTTTAAAAAACAGCAACAAAAGTGCAGCTCTATTTATTTAATGGAAATAGAAAAGCAGTGCCTGTGTATTAGTGGCTCAGATTTTTTGTTCTTTTTTGTCTTTGTTTCCAGCTGTCTACTGTATGCCTCTCCAGCAGGGTCTTAGAGAATCTCAAATCAACCATGATTAAAGCATTTCTTAACTCCTGCTGTATCATCTATTACCATTAGAAACTATCTTCAACTCACAGCATCAGATTCCTCCCCTCACTCACTCCCTTCATCCCCAGAGTCACCAGTTCTGTGCTGCAATTTTATCAAAGTTCTCTGTATGCTTCATGAGCATCTCCTTTACATCCCACCTGACACTCCTCCACCTGTCTGTCCTCCATGCTTCTGCCAGAATGTGCTTGTTGCAGTACAACTAATCTTTGCCACTCTTTTGCTTCAAGCTTTTTTACCAGGCTCTGCATCACTAGTAGATGGTGGTCCAGACTCCTCAGCCGGTGAAACAAAGCGCTTCATAATAGAGTAGCGCTGCAGCTACAGTCAGCTCCCCTCCAACAGTCCACCCCCTCCCATCATACTGAGCATTGGCAATTCCTGCTGCACTCTTTGTATTAGTCCATTTTCATGCTGCTATAAAGAAATACCCAAGACTGAGTAATTTATAAAGAAAAGAGGTTTAATTGACTCACACTTCTGCATGGCCAAGGAGGCCTCAGGAAATTTATAATCATGGCAGAAGGGGAAGCAAACATATCTTTCTTCACAAGGAGGCAGGAGAGAGACGAGTGAGGAACAGAATGGGAAGAGCCCCTTATAAAACCATCAGATCTCCTGACAGTGCCCTCGCTGTCACAGAACAGCATGGAGAAACCACTCCCATGATCCAGTCACATCCCACCAGGTCTCTGTCTAGACGCGTGGGGATTAGGGGGATTACAATTCAAGATGAGATTTGAATGGGGACACAGCCAAACCATATAACTCTTCATCTGTTACAGGTGCTATTCTCTGTTTCTACAATGTCCTTTTTGCTACCATCTTGTAGATTTGTATTCATTCATCATTTTCCAGTTTACCTGTTACGTCTTCAACAGATTATTCTTCAGTCTGTCCCTCCCAAACTCCACCAATGAACATTCTTTGTTCAACCTATTATTGTTAATATGCACATCACTGAAAATGCTGTTTTATGCTTGTTTATATGTCTGTCTCTGCCAAACTCTGAACCTGTGGTCAGTAATTGGAAACTTACTAGACATAGCACCCAGTAAAAGATAGCTCTTAATTAGATTTTTCTCAAAAATAATAAACCCCCCAAAAAAGTTATATTTGAAAAACAAATGATATTTTTTATTTATACTATTTGCAAAACCTAATAGCAATAAAGAGAAAAAATATATCATAAATATACATTTAAGCTGTAATTAAAAACAGCAAATAAGCATAGTACTTAGCTCTTATTGGGTGCTGTTCCAAGTGTGTTGTTTACATTGGCTGTTTACAACATCCCCTGAGGTGGTTACTGTTTCCATCCTATTTAAAGATGAGGAAACCAAGTCACAGAACGGTAAGTGACTTGTTCATAGTCACATCTGAGCTGGCAGGTGGCAGGACCGAGAATGAAACCCATGTGGTTGAGCTCTGGAAAGTCACCATTAATCATCGCATTAGACCTTCTCTCTAGGATCCACATAACTAGAACATTCAATTAACTGGAGTATATTTAAGTATAGTCTTTCCTTTAGAAAGGAAAAGAATTCACAAATGTCACAGCCTCATCCCTTGTACATTTGTGGCATTGCGCTGGGAGTGTCTATTTGATATTTGACCCTACCGATTTCTTGGATGCCAACCAACCACAGATGCTTTAAAAAAATATACTTAATACTTACCAAGGCAAGAAAGTGGGCTTGTTGGAAGAGGAAAATGTTAGCTCACTAATGGAAAATGAACTAGAAGTCTTATCTCTCCAGAACATGCTTTCCCTAAATGTTCTGGCTAACCCAAGAAGCTACATCATCTTTACGATACAATTTAAAGCACTTTTCTACTTACTTCAAGCACAGAGGCAAGGAAGGCCTTGGGCTGTACATCCTGTAGCCTGAGCCAGGTGGCTTCTTCTCCTGGACAGATACCTGGCATATTCTGCCACCAAGGATCAATGGTGGAGATGTGTCTGTTTTCTCTTAGGAGTGGAACTCCCCTTAGGAATGTGGGGCAGAACAAGGTATTGGTGCATTCCGGAGTGTGCTGGGAGGAGGAGCAGAGTTTGTTGTTTTTGCTTCCTGATATGGTTTGGCTGTGCCCCCCTTCAGATATCAACGTGAATTGTGTTCTCCCAGAATTCCCACATGTTGTGGGAGGGACCCAGGGGGAGGTAATTGAATCATGGGCGCCGGTCTTTGCCGTGCTGTTCTCGTGATAGTGAGTAAGTCTCACGGGATCTCCTGGTTTCTCAGGGATTTCCGGTTTTGCTTCTTCCTCATTTTTCTGTTTCTGCCACCATGTAGAAAGTGCCTTTTGCCTCCTGCCATGATTCTGAAGCCTCCCCAGCCATGTGGAACTGTAAATCCAGTTAAACCTCTTTTTTTTCCCAGTCTTTATCAGCAGCGTGAAAACAGACTCATATACTTCCCTAACAGAACCACTTATTTTTTCACAAAAAAGAGGGGCTAAGCCCAAGAACATGTAGTTTCTCTTTTCTTTCAAAGGAATAGGTCTTCATGAAGTACCCCCAAAAGAAAAGGGTCAGGCTTTTCTCTTGCTTTGCGACTTTCCTAGGGTGCTTTGTAGCCATTTTGTACACAGACCATCTATAGCTGTAGATTAGTTCCCATATGTATAGGCACAGTGGAGGGGATGCCAGGGACCCAGGTTTCGCTTCATTGACATCTTTTCAGGGCACCTCTCACTACCTTCTGTAGGAACTCCAGCAGCCCGGCTGACTCCCAGCCCCACTGAGTTCCCGAAAGGTCCTTCACAGGTTCTGCATATCACCCTAGCTTTGCTGCTTTCATTTTCTCCGTAACAGTTGTCACCTGGTAATGTGCTAGTGTAACATGGGTGCCTTGTTTTTCTTCTATCTTTCCCTCTCTGTAGAATGTAAATGCTCAGGAAGGCAGGGAATTTAGTTTGCTTTATTCCCTGCAGCCCTAGACTCTGGAACAGGAGCAGATCCTAGAACTCAAATGTTTCTTAGACAGCCAAAGGTCATATGCTTCCAACTCTCCACCCAGAATACATATGTATCACTCATCCTTAGTAGCGGCCAGATCTTTAGACATGAGGAATTTGCTCATTCACAGTTTTCTGGCCTAGCCTCTGATTAGCCAAACTTTTATTTCACATATCAAGAATTTAAAATGACTCCGAAACTTTTTATCACCTTGGGTGTTTCTCCTTAGTTCTGGTTGGTTCATAAAGCTGTCAGGACAATAATCTGCTTTTCATTATATATGGCTTTTCTTGCCTCCAAGATAGCCTTTAAAAAAGCAGTTTAGCCTTTTACTATAATTATTTTTGAAATTTTAAGTTTTGCCAGAATATCATTTCCCCCTTTAAACGTACTTTTTAATGATACTGAAATATTTTAAAGAAAAGTTCAAACAGCAAACATATTTAAGAAGTCAGCATATGTCTCTAAAATCTAAGAACATTCTTCTACAGAGTTCAGATGATACCATCTCACCCACAAAATTAACATAACTTTTAATACCATTGGATACCATGTCCACATTCAGATTCCCTCTGAGTTCCAGAAAGGTCCTTCACAGGTTCTGCATATCACATCCTATCCAGCACCAGGGCCAGCATCTTACATCCTTAATTCTTAGGATTCAGAATAGCCCCTTTTATATCCTGACACCGACTTGCTGAGAAGCTGTACCAGGTTTCCTGTAAACTGTCCAACCCTTGGATTCATCTTACATCATTTCCTAGGTGTATTCTTTAGATCGTTGCTCTATTGCTAGAATATTCATCTTACTCTAAGTGTAAGTACCCTAAGTACTGAGATAGCAGAGTAAAGAGAGATTGTCTTTTAGATGATTTACCCAGGAACTGCTAGTTTACACAAAAGCTTGGCTTTAGTGTTTCTCAGATCTCTTTGCTCGTTTCAGTAATTTTCTTTTTAAGTAATTCACTGACATAAGCAGAGCAAGGTTTACATGAGCCTGTATTAAGAGAAGTTGGTTTGACCTTAAACGGTCATTTTTACAATCCTTATTTCGGCTTTACAGGTCACATACAGTCTCGGTCACATATTGCTGTCCTTTCCCCCCTTTCTTTTCCTTGTGTAATTCTTTAAAAAATGCAAAGCCCATCCTTAGCTCACAGGATGTACAAGAACAAGTTTAGGCTGCAGTTTGCTGACACCTTCTCAGTGCCAATGCCGAGTTGCCATTCTTGGACCCCTCTTTCTGTTTTTGTCAGCCGATGTCCTTTGAGGTACTCAGGCTTCCCTCCCTCTGTCACTGGGCCTTTGCACATGCTCTACCCACTCTGCCTGGGAGAGAGTTATCTTTAGACCCTGGACTTTACTCACTTTGGACCTTCTTTGGGTCACATTTCAGCCATGCCTCACTGGACACCTGGAATCTGGTTAGCACCCACTCTTTTGGGTCTCCTAACCATATGTAATTGTTACCAGGGCAGTAATTTTACATTTATACAGGTGCTGAGGTCAGTGTCTGGCCCTTTGGCTACTTGCCTTGTGAGCTACCCTTGCTTTCCAGTGTATCCCTAGCTCCTGGCCCAGTGTCCGGCCTCTGCTCATGTTTTTCCTAGAGTCCACTCTATGCCCAGCAGCCAGAGACATCATTGCAACTTAAATCTCATTGAATCGTTCCAGTTGCTATAAGAAATGTAACCTTGCCGGGCGCAGTGGCTCACGCCTGTGATCCCAGCACTTTGGGAGGCTGAAGCGGGTGGTTCATGAGGTCAAGAGATCGAGACCATCCTGGCCAACATGGTGAAACTCCATCTCTACTAAAAACACAAAACAATTAGCTGGGCGTAGTGGTGCACTCTTGTAGTCTCAGCTACTCAGGGGGCTGAGGCAGGAGAATGACTTGAACCCAGGAGGCAAAGGTTGCAGTGAGCCGAGATTGCACCATTGCACTCCAGCCTGGCAACGGAGCAAGATTCCATCTTAAAAAAAAAAAAAAAAGAAATGTAACCTTACTAGATGACACTATGCTTGTCTGTCTCCACCACCAGATCTTATATTTCCTCCCTCATCTACTACTCCCTAAGCTCACTGGCCCTTCGTTATTGTTATTGTTGTTGTTGTTATTGTTTTTGAGATGGAGTCTTGCTCTGTCGCCAGGCAGGACTGCAGTGGTGCGATCTTGGCTCACTGCAACCTCCGCCTCCCAAGTTCAAGTGATTCTTCTGCCTCAGCCTCCCAAGTAGCTGGGACTATAAGGTATGCCACCACACCTGACTAATTTTTGTATTTTTAGTAAAGACGGGATTTTGCCATGTTGGCCAGGATGGTCTTGATCTCTTGACCTCGTGACCCACCTCCCTCAGCCTCCCAAAGTGCTGGAATTACAGGTGTGAGCCACTGCGCCCAGCTCCTTTGTTATTGCTTTTGGTGAATATGCTAAGCTCTTCCTCATGCCTGGGTCTTTGCACTTGCTCTTACCTCTGCCTTAACCATCCATGCAGTGCTTGACTTCAGCACTCTTTGCTTCAGTTCACATGGCTTTTCTGTGGAGCCCTTCCCTGACCACCCTGTTTGAAATGCTACCCATCTTCCGCACATCTATTATAGTCATTCATTAGCAATTCCTCCCATTTCCTTTCTCTGTAGTACTTTTGCATAATTTTTTTCCTTGCTTATGTTACATCTCCTCCACTAATAGATCCCAAGAAATTGAGTGCTTTATCTTCACTTGTGTAGCCTCAGTGCCTGGAATAGAACTGGCACTTGGTAAAGCACAGTGAATATTGTTGATTGAATGACTAGTGGTTGGCTTGGAGAGGTGCTCAATGGAATGATTCAATGGACGAATGAATGAATGCATTGCCACTTTTTTTGCTCATTATTATCAATCTGTACGTGTCCCTTTCAACTCAAATATTTATCCATTGGCTAAAGAAAAAACTACCTGAATACCCTTGTCTCTGCGGTTTAGCCTTCCTCACTGTTAAAACTCAGTGCCTGTGTAAAATTTCATTATATTTTATTTACTTATTATACCGCTTATGCATTATATGGATATTCCTGACTCATCTACGCAGCCACCTATCACTCTGACCAGCTCTGATGCTTCTGGCTCACAACAATCAGTTCTCTTTTGAATTTCTGAAGCATTTAATCTGCAGTATGTCTGTTACTCATATAGCAGTTAGTGTGGATTCTGTTACCCAGAATAAGTATTCATTAAATGTGTAAGAATTATAATATAACCTAATTTCAGATCAAGGTTTTGATTTATAGCTCATTCTTAATCAGCTGAGTCATGAATTTATTTATTTATTTATTTATTTATCTGCTTATTTGAGGCAGAGTTTCATTCTGTCATCCAGGCTATAGTGCAGTGGCGTGATCTTGGCTCACTGCAGCTTCTGCCTCCCAAGTTCAAATTATTCTTATGCCTCAGCCTCCTGAGTAGCTGGGATTACAGGTGTGTGCCCCCATGCCCAGCTAATTGTATTTTTAGCAGAGACGGGGTTTCACCATATTGGCCAGGCTGGTCTCAAACTCTTGTCCCCAAGTGATCCACCTTCCTGGGCCCCTCACCATGCTGGAGTTATAGACGGGAGCCACCGCCTCTGGCCTGAGTTATGAATTTTTGGTAGCCCTGTCGTGTGGTTATCTTCCTAAAGCTGGAGGCCTTCAACTCAGGGCCCCAGGTGGGCTTCTGAACCCTCTGCAAGAAATGCCTTTAGCTGCAAATATCAGGTAACCCTTTTCAACCTCTTTACTGATTTATTTAGAGAGAAGTACACATAACAGGTACTTCAACTATGCGTAATTTTAAACAACACAACTAGGTAGCCAGCATCCAGACCAGAACACAGAGCCTTGCTGGGCCCCGAATCCTCTATCCTGACCCCTGCCAGTGACTGGCCTTCTCTCCTGAGTCCTGTTAGCCTGGAGTTTGCTTGTTTTTGAACTGGGTGATGTATCCTCTTGCATTTCACTTCTAAGGGTGCCTTTGTGTGGGAGAAGTACTGGTTTTTTCCTCCCTTGCCCTCCTTCCCCCAAAACATTTTCATAATTTAATAGCAGTAATTTCAGAAGCTGCTTTCCTTTGGGACAAACTGACTTACCCAGCCATTTATACCTTCTAGGTTAGACCCTGGCAGTGGAAAACCGAGGCAGAGAGAAGGAGAATCATCTGTTTATCTTCTTTTAATAAAAGGCTGTATTTTCTCTCTGGGAGCCTGTAGGCTCTTTTTTCCTATTTTCATAACCATAGAAGAAGAATCTGAACCTCGTCCTGTTGAGCCTTCCCTGGTTGGTTGCATTTCCAGAACCAACATTGGTTGCCTTCCCTCTTCCTTCATCAGTGCGGTAGTTTAGATCTCATGATTGTCCACATTCACATCACCATGAGAATCAGAGCTCTGTCTGTCATTGCCTCCTTGTTTATCTATGGCAAGAAGAGAAAAGTCAGTGTAAACAAAGACTGAAAGAATAAATACAGACTTGATTGTTTTAGAGCAGTTTTAGGTTCATGGCAAAATTGGGCAGAAGGTACATTCCATATACTCCCTGTTCATACACATGTGCAGCCTCTCCCATTATCAGCATCCCCCTTAGAGCCATTTGTGACAATTAGTGAACCTGCATTGAGACCATTGTTATCACCCAAAGCCCACAGTTTACGTTAAAATTCTCTCGGCATTGTTTATTCTGTGAGTTTGAACAACTGTATGATGACATGTACCCACCATTGTAGTGTCACACGGTGTAATTTTACTAGCCCCCAAATCTGCTGGCTCCACCCTCTCTTCCCTTTAACCTTTCCAAGCCACTGACCTTTTACTGTCTCCATAATTTTGCCATCTCTAGAATGTCATATGGCTTTTTTAGAAAATATAAATGATGACTTTTGGGGCATGACTTTAATAAACAGAAATGAAAATTGGTTTGTGAATCAAAATCTTTCACTCTCTAACGGGACTCAGGCAGCATCTGCACGTGGAATTATATCAAGGTCAGCTTTTATTTAGAAACAGAAGAGTCACCTTTGTGATGTCATTTATCCTTCACCCAAGTAAAATCTCACATGCTGACACATAAATTTTATCACCAGTGATTTACTTCCTTGTGGTAATGTCCCTTTGACCTTATTAAATTCAGAAGCTCCAGGGATGGTCAGCATTTTCACGTGGTTCCCTCATTCCGTAAAAGTGTTTCTTGATGGTGTTTAAAAGTTGTAAAAACCACTCACTATAAATTGTTAGCCATTAAAGTCTGCAAATGAATATTCCACTGTGTTCCCAAGTGTTTATTTTATTGTGAGTTGTTATTTGATTGTTTGTAAGGAAATTGTTTTATGATGCTCAGCTTCATATTTCCACAAACCCCTCGTTCCCTGCAACTTCTTAAACTGTGATCAGCTTTTCAAAACAAGCCCACAGGACAACAGTCTGGCATTTGAAGAAGTGGTGGAAAGTCATTCTTTTTCCTTTCTGTGTTTCTAGCTATTCATGAAAACTGCAATCAAAAGTTAGGATGTCGTGTTTGGCATTCTTTGGGAAGATGCAGCATTATTCAAACAAAACCATGTGCTCTTGTTTTAAATAGTGTCCAAATGAGTAATTGAATTCATGGACATCTAAATTTAATTCCAGAAGTCAAAGCTATGGTAATAAGAACTTGGACCTGAGTTCTCTTAGGCCAAGTAATTTAATTCCTTAGCCAGTTGAACTATTACGTGTCTCTGTTCCTGGTTGTTATGCCACTAAATTGCTCAGGCAGATGCAGTGATGGATGATGGGCATATAATTCACTCTTTTTCATGGCTAGACACATACCGGAATGCAGATCACACTAAACAGCTATTTTTACAAACATGGTTTCTATTCAGAGCTTTAAGAGCCACATCCAAGTAATAACAGAGAAGCCTGCAGGAGGAACCTGGGGATACCCAGGATCATGTTTTTACCATTTCACCTGGACAGGCAGTGCTGTCCTAACCCTGGATCATTCACTTGGACATTGTCATTCCAATCGTGGTTTAAGGTCACGTGTATACTTCATGATTTAAAGAGAATACTGGTTTGATTTTTTCTTCCTCTCCCTGAATTTTCCACTTAAATTGGAAAACAGATTAGTGCCCATGATTTGATTGAATAAATAATAGATCTCAAAGACCATAAATTCACTGATGACATGCATCAGGTCATTTTTCACCTATTTATTCCTGGTATTGTGAAAATGTTACAGTAACTGATTAGGGTTTTCTCTGCATTGACACTTCATTTATTAACATAGGAATAAGTTGCTATTAATAAATTATTCTGCTTAGTTTCTTTTTATTCTTTAGCCACATGCTTTTGGCTTCTTTGGATGTCTTTAGTTAATATCCTTGCATCATATTTAATCAGAGTTAGACAGGCATTCCACTTGGGGTCATACACCTTTTTTTTTTAGAACTTTTATAAATGCGCTTTACACTATTCTTGTATCCTGTGTAATCACAGTCAGGTGTTCCATGGGGGTCATATACATCTTTATACAACTTGTGTAACACATGCTTTAAATGCTGAGTTAATCAGAGAATTCCTGCCAGTTCCATGGGGGTCATACACATCTTTGTACAACTTGTGTAACACAAGCTTTAAATGTTGAGTTAATCAGAGAATTCCTGCTGTTGACAGATTCATCTCTTTATGTATCTTTCCCTTTCACTCTCAGCAAAGCTACTTGTGACGGTCCTATCAGACTTTGAAAGCCTTTCAGGTCTGTGGAGGAGTCTTCCTTTCTGTTTTTGTAGAACATGGAATCATAATGTTGCTTGTCTCAATGTTTAGAATCTGATTTCCCACATACTGCTATACTCTCACTACCAGTCCAAGGCTTCACATGGCTGCTACAAACGCCCTGGGTTCCTGTCACTTTTCCCAATGATGAGCTGCTTCTTGTAGGCCAGAATCAGCTCTGTGGCAGAATTCCCTTCTGCTTTGTGTGTGTCTCTCTTTTTTTTTTCTTTCAATGTGGGTGTGGCAGCTTTTAATTCTATTACTATGGTACTTCTCAAATAGACCTGTGGCAACCAGAATGTAGTCTGTTGGTTTTGACAGATAGACACCCTGCCCTGGAAAGGTTGAAACCCCCTGCCACATCTAGATCTTTTTCCTGTATTGGTTTCGTAATCTGATCAAGGACATCCATTCCTCTAGTTCAGCTAGGTGGCTTTTACTATTTGATACTTCCTGTTTTTATCTTCATTTATCTTCTTTCAAGTGCTCTCAACAATCCCTGTCTTGGCAGGTACATGATTTCCACAAGGATTTCTTAACAGGCCTTTTAAATTTTGTTCCAGACATGCCCTTCTTTTGCCATTCAAATTTGCTGATTTTTTACACACCACGATACATCAGCCTGTAGATGTTTAATACCATAAATATTATTTCTGATCATCATCCCGGGTTCACTGTGAGTTACTTGTTATCTCTTGCCGTTATTCTCAGCATATTGCAGTGGATCTCAGAATATTGTCCCCTGACCACCAGCATCAGTGTCACCTGGAGATTTGAAATGCAAATTCTCAGGCCCCATCAGGGCTCCATGATTCAGAAACTCTCGTGCTGCATAAGAAACTGCCTGGTACCTGGTGATCTGTTTTGGTTTTTGTTTATTTGTGTGTTTGTTTTTAAAGGGACTATGTCTTTGTTTCCCTGGCTGGAATGCAGTGATGCATTCATAGCTAGCTCACAGCAGCCTCAAACTCCTGGGCTCAAGCAATTCCCCCGCCTCAGCCTTCTGAGTAGCTGGGAGTACAGGTGCACACCACCATGCCTGGCTTTTTATTTATTTATTTTTATTTTTTGGAAAGACAAGGTCTCACTGTGTGGCCCAGGCTGGTCTCGAGTTTCTGGCCTCAAGCTCTCTTCCCACTTCAGCCTCCCGCAGTGCTGGGATTACATGCATGAGCCACCACTCTTAGCGGGTGATCTATGTTTCAGTAAAGCCTTGCAGGTGATTCTGATGCTCACTGAAATTTGAGAACCACTGAAATATTTGGTATTCTACAAAGCATAGCAATTAGCAAGCATAAGATGCACAACTAAGTAGTTTCAGCAGGCATCCCTGACTACAGGGCATTACAGATTTACTCTTAAGCCATTTTCATCTTCTGTGTCCAGTTTAAGCTCTGAATTGCAGTTTTTAAACCAATTTCCACTAGCACATACTGAGTATCTGCTAGCGTGCAGTCCTTTGCTGTTCTTCTGTGTAAACTATGAGAAGTCATTCCCATAATACAGCAAACTCAGTTTTGATACCTCCCCCGCCAACTTTTTAAATAATGGACTACATTTTTCAGAACAGTTTTAGATTTAGAAAGACTGAGCAGAAAGCACAAAGAGTTCTCTCTACCTCTCACTTCCCCATTCACCCACAATTTCCCCTAGATAACATTTTGCCTGAGTATGGTACATTTGAACCAATATTGATACATTATTATTAACCAGTGTTCCTGTTATCATTGGAGGTGGCTTTTTGTATTGTATAGTCTATTGGTTTTGACAAATGCATAATGCTGTGTATTTATTATTACTTATGACAGTATCATATAGATTAGTTCCTAAAAATCCTCTGTACTCCACCTACTCATCCCTCCCCCCTCCCCCCTGAACCCCTGGCAACCACTGATCTTTTTATTGTCTCCATAATTTTGCCTTTTTCAGAATGTCCTATGGTTAGACTCATGGTATCCCCCTTGAACAGCTGCAGAAACTAAGAACTGTGCTCAAGGATAAAAAATTTTGTAGACCCACTGAGCTGGGATTTATACTTAGACCTGATGAATTTAAGTTTTGTGTGTGTTTCTTCTCAAATTGCCAAAATTCCATGTTGACAGTCTTCTTTTCCTTCCTTGAAAGTTGTTTGACTTTTTCTGTTATTTGTGTGTGCCTTACAGTGAAGACAAAGTGGTAGAAGTGACAGAGGAGGAAGAAGTGGCTGAGGTGGAAGAAGAAGAAGCCGATGATGATGAGGACGATGAGGATGGTGATGAGGTAGAGGAAGAGGCTGAGGAACCCTACGAAGAAGCCACGGAGAGAACCACCAGCATTGCCACCACCACCACCACCACCACAGAGTCTGTGGAAGAGGTGGTTCGAGGTAATCCACCGTTTGCTTGGATACCCCCCACCCCCACGAAAAAGGAAGCACAATACCAGAGTTTGAAATATCCACCCTAGCACCCCTGCCTTCCCCAAACGAAAACACTTTTTACTTTTTCAAAAAAACTTCTTATGTTTGTTGAAATTGTTTTGGTTTAACAAGCAGTCAAACAATTTCAAATAATGTGAAATCTTTAATTATACAGTCTGTTTTGTACCTCGTGTATGCTACTTGGCAAATCCCAAATTATTCTGCAAGACCCTGCCTAACCAGGCAGTCATCTAATTTGACAAATATGGAGATAGGTGACTCCTTGGTATTCCTTTGGCAGTGAGTGTTTGTTACATAATACTGTCTGATACCACCTAGACTATGAGCTCCTTTTGAGAGTAAGGAGTTAATTTTACTCAGTATCACACAGAGTGCCTGGCTTGTAGAAAGTTTTGATAAATCTTGGTTGAGTGCATAGTTGTGATTAGATTTCATTAAAGGAGATTTGGGCCGGGCACAGTGACTGACACCTGTAATCCCAGCACTTTGGGAGGCCAAGGCAGGGAGATCCCCTGAGGTCACGAGTTCGAGGCCAGCCTGGCCAACATGGTGAAACCCCCATCTCTACCAAAAATACAAAAAAATTAGCTGGGTGTGTTGGCTTGCACCTGTAATCCCAGCTACTCGGGAGGCTGAGACAGGAGAAATGCTTGAACCCAGGAGGTGGAGGTTGCAGTGAGCTGGGATTGTGCCACTGTACTCCAGCCTGGGTGACAGACTAAGACTCCTATCTCAAAAAAAAAAAAAGAAGGGGATTTGGTGAGTATCACATTTTATGCTATGAAATTTAACTGAGGGATTTATGTTGAATTTACATTTTACGTTGTTTCATTGGGGAGTATGACAGTGCCTTCAAGAAGTAAATACGGTACTAATGTCTTAGACTTTCTCTTGAATTAATGTTTGTGTTGCAAATATTGTGAACTAAATGAACTAAAGGTCATACTTTTTGTCTCCATGAAATAAAAACGAATATTCAGTTGATAGTAAATGACCAAACGTTGCAGAAACTAGTAAATTGTTGGGTTGAGTTCCTTAAAGAGTATGCATTTGTTCTTTAAAAGGGTTCTACATTTTGTATCTGCCATTTGTTTTGCGGATAGTAAAAGATGCTTCTAGAGCTAGATTGAATGAACATGTACTTACTGAATTTTAATGTACTGCAAATACTTATAAAGGTCAACCACAAATGTTACAGCATTTACAAAAAATGGCTTTCTCTCACTTTTTTTTTTTTTTTGAGATGGAGTCTCACTATTGCTAGTCTGGATGGAGTGCAGTGGCACGATTTCGGCTTACTGCAGCCTCTCCCTCCCGGGTACTCTCCTGCCTCAGCCTCCTGGGTAGCTGGGACTATAGGCGCACAACACCATGCCCAGCTAATTTTTGTATTTTTTAGTAGAGTTGGGGTTTCACTCTGTTGGCCAGGATGGTCTTAATCTCTTGACCTTGTGATCTACCCACCTCAGCCTCCCAAAATACTGGAATTAAAGGCATGAACCACCGCACCTGGCCTTTCTCTCACTTTTTACTAAAGTACAATGATTTCAGATTTAAAGTATAATGATTTCAGATTTATTGTTCTATTGGATCTTAACAGGGGCTACTTTGTCTGACTCAACTATATTCATAGTTGTCACGATAGCATCTTCTTCCCTTTGTTGCATTTTTTACAACCTTATTAAGGTGTGATTTACATATAATATTCATTTGTTTTTAAGTATATGATTCAGTGGCTTTAAGAAATTTGCCAAGCTGTGCAATTATCACCATAATCTAATCTTTGAACATTTTCATTACTCCAGTAAGATTCCTCATACTCAGTCGCAGTCAATCCCTGTACTCATTTCCTGCCCAAGTAACAACCAATCTACTTTCTGTCTCTATAAATTCGCCTTTTTTTGGACATTTAATGTGAGCGCAGTCTTAAAATACGTGGTCTTTTCTGTCTGGCTTCTTTCACTTAACGCAGTATTTTTGAGGTTCTGCATTTCTTTAACTTGAGGCTTTTGAAACATATTATTCTGAATTAAACACTCAAGAGTTATTGAAAGTTTTACATGTTCTTTTAAAGAAAGAACATAGAGTGCAAGACGGATTGTGTATCATTCCCTGCTTAATGACAGTTTCTTACCCATTTTAGCATACAAGTGAACATGCTAGTAAATGCACATTTTGTTTGAACCACCATTTTTCAAATATGCAAACATCTTTTCTCAGGGTATTTTCCATACACCTGTTAGGGCCAACTGTGGCAAACGTGGTCGGATGAACTTGTTAGCCTGATGCCTCTAGCAGGGAAGGACAGCTTTTCAGGGCTTCTCTTCTTGAATCCTAAATGAGGTGTGAATACAAATTACAGCAGCTAGTTGCAGTGGGACTGAACTCCTTGTGATCTCCATTAAACTAGCTGTTTATATAACAGTTAGTGTCCATTTACTGAACATTAGATTTTGAGCATCTGCTTGGCGCAAAACATTTTGCTAGGCCGTGTGGAATGTATGATGAGCACACATAGGCCAGATGACCCTAGTGGATGTTAAAATCTCATGGGAAATAGAAGTCAAAGAAACACAAAGCCATCTGTGCTATAAGAAATATGAACACAGAACCTACTTCCAAGAGTAAGAAGAAACTTCTGGATTGATCAGAGAAGGTTCCATGGAGAGCATGGTATTTGAACTAGAGCTGAAAGTGTGGGCAGGCGGTATGTGTCTACTGATGGATTTTGCTGTGGAGTCATTAGGAATAGCAAAATAAATATGGCACCATGGAAAGGTATATTTGGGAGACAAGTTTGGTCCAATTTAATCTAGAGGAGATATCTAATAGATTGGGACCAAAATATAGAGACCTTCAATGCCAGGCTGGCAAGGATGAGCATTAACTGCAGGTGAATAATTAACAAATTTTAATTCAGGACCTGCTGTGTGCTGCAGGTTTTTCCAGGAGATGATAAAGAGATTTTGTTTTGATGTTACTACTGTTGAGGTAACAGGTGAAGGAGGAGTGACATCAGTCATGCAGTACAATGAGAAGATGCTATGTAAACTTAGGCTCATATTCTAGACAAGACAGTTCTCTTGAGATAAAGTGATCTCATTATCACCTGCATTAGTCGGGTTCCTTTTTTGCTTGAGTTTTACATGTAGCATTATTTGATACTAAGACGGAACATAGATGTTACATTATTTCCTGTAGAAAGACGAAAGCAGTGGAGAGAATTTCATAAGCAAAGCACTCCAGGCTAAAGGCAAGAAAGAAATGAACCTTAAAAACTAGTTAATAATGTTGTTGGCATGAAGAGCAATAAAAGTGTCCTTCTAAAAGCAAGATACCTGCTTATTTAGAGGTACCAACTGTTAATGCCAGGAACAGAGGAATCTTTAATGCAGGTCCACCCATTCCATCTCAAACTCCTGAACAAAAGCTCTAATTGAGGCAAGGCTTCCTGGGAAAGGGGGCCTAACAGAAACATGTTATGATCTGTTGTGCCCATGTGAGGTAGTTTTTTTGTATTCATTGCTAATTCCAATAAAAAAGTAGATGTTTTAGAGGGTAACATTGAAAGAGTCAGCTGCAAAGAGTTGCTTTCCTCCTCCTCATTGTTACAAAGGTGACCCGTGGTTCTTCCCTGAGAGCAATGGCAACACCATAGGCGATTGCTCATTTTGTAAAACTCTAACTACAAGTAGCTTCTTCTGTGTTCAAAATAAAAATTAAAAGTGACTTGCAAAGACAAGATATTGCAGGGAGGCTAACAGTCTTCGTTTTCAATGTTAGTGTTTCAGTACCCAGAAGAAAATGTGATTTACAGCCATCCTTTCTAAGAAAACTGTTTCATCATTACCAACATATTGCTACTGATATCAGTCTTAATGTGCTTCATAAAAAACTCAATACTTTCACAACCCATTAAAATTTGAAAGAAATGGAGGGAAGTTTTGACATAGTCATAGACTTCTCTGTCCTACTGTGTTGAATTGATGATACCCAAATGATAGAATGTCTGTTCTCTGTTAACTGATTCCAGAAGAATAAAAGTATTGTTTAAAAGTGAGCACATCCACTGCACTCTAGCCTGGGCAACAGAGTGGGACCCTGTCTCAAAAAAATAAAACGAAAATAAAAGCGAGCACACCATTGCAAAATCTATTGGGTTTTGGTGGTTCATTGTTGTCTTTGGTTGTTTAAAAAAATGGATATTGTGGATATTGTTGGTTATTGGTCTAGTGGATAAGCCGTTACCAATTTGAGTAAAACAGTGGAATATTTAGACACTTGGTTCTCATGTTCTGTTCTTCGAGAAGGGATTGCACTTCAGAAACCTGAGATATCAGTATCGTTTCTGATTAAGCCTAAATTCTAAACTCTGATTGTAATAATAAATGGCACAATATTGTATTTAATCTACCCAGTTGTGTCTGCCAGAGTAACTGGTCTTTTTTTCCTTATGTTCATTTATTTAGCAAATGTTCGTTGTACCCCTGCTGACGGGTAGGCTCTTTGCTACTCTGGAAGGCATCATGGGGGCAGAGCAGACAATGTTTTACCTCCCAAGAGACTGGCAGATTTTGGAACCCTTTGTGGCAGATATAGATTGTCAGGGTCACCAATCCTCTTGCCCTTTAATTATTTTTTTTTTTTTTTTTTTTTTTTTTGAGATGGAGTCTTGCTATATTGCATAGGTTAGATTCAAGCTCCTGGGTTCAAACCTTAGCCTCCCAAGTAGCCAAGACAACAGGCCCCTGGTGCTTTAAAGAGGTGATTCTGTCTTTAATCATTGTAACTGTGTGGTGGAAATTTTACTTCCCCGTTTAAAGCCAAGATCTCTAAGACGAAGAAAAAAAATTTTTTAATTGCCCTGGTTGACATAACTGGTTAGGTGATAAAATCAGAATTTGGACCTAGATAGGCCAGGATATTTCTGCTACACTCACGTCCAATATTACACTTTTTCTTTTATTTATAAATACACACAGATTTTTTTTTTTTTGCCAATCCTTGAGAGCTTATAAGGTTGCTGAGGTTGGTTGGCCTTGAACTCTTGGCCTCGCCTTCGCAAGCGCCACGACATCCGGCCGGAGCCACTTTGGGCCCCCACACAGATTCATTTTAACTTGTGTTCCCTTGTAAATGCATATTCTTTCAATATAGGCATATAGTCATCTATTATTTTACACTGTGCATTTCTCAACTTTTTAGTTTTACTTAAATGAAAGTGATCAGGCCGGGCTTGGAGATCACCTGAGGTCAGGAGTTCGAGACTAGCCTGGCCAACATGGTGAAACCTCGTCTCCACTAAATATACAAAAGAATTAGCCAGACGTGGTGACGCGTGCCTGTAATCCCAGCTACTTGGGAGGTCAGGGCAGGAGGATCACTTGGACCTGGGATGTGGAGGTTGCAGTGAGCCAGGGTCATGCCACTGCGCTCCAGCCTGGGTGACAAGAGTGAGACTCTGTCTCAAAATAGAAAAGAAGAAAAGAAAAACAAAGTGATCAGGGGTCCACATATAAGAGTAATGATCAAGGGTCAGCAAACTGGGACAAAATGGCTTGTTTCCTGTTTTCTACACAAAAGTTGTATTAGGACACAGCCAATCCCATTTGTTTATAGATTGTCTATAAATGTTTTCATGCTTTGGAAATAGAGTTGAAGGTTGCAAAAGAGATTGTGTTGCCTGCAAAACTAAAAACACTTTCTGTCTGGCCTTTTCAGTAAACATTTGCTAACCCCTGATTCTGACCATAAGATGGTGACTATGAAGTTCTTTGTATTTCACATAGTACCATATCAAGTTAATTTCTTTTGAGGTTGGGTTTTTTTTGTTTGTTTGTTTGTTTGTTTTAATTGTTAGAGACAGGCTAGTATAGTGTTTGAGACAATTTTCATGACCTTGGCCAGTTAAGTAACCTTGTTTTTTATGTGTGTAGTGTAGTTGGTAATGTTATCTTAAATGTTTCTTGTGAGAATGACTCTGGGAAACCTATGTTAAACACTTCATCATGCCCAGTAAGTGTCCAGTAAGTGTTCAGTTTCATTTACAGACTCAGGCTGTCGAGATTCAAATCTTTGCTCTACAAGCTACGAACTGTGTAAATTTGTATAAATAAAAAATCTTGAATCCTCATTGCTTCTCTTTGTAAAATCGGGATTGATTAGTAAAACCTATTCAATATTTAACTATTTTGTGAGGATTAAACTAATTTATAGGAAACACTGTATAGTTCCTGGTAAACAGTAACTGCTCAATTAACCTTAACTGCTCTTGTGGTTATGGTTATAATCATCATTCCGATCCTTCATTGCATTTGAAACATTAGCAAACTAATGTTTACGACTAATTAGGAATGTTAAAGGTGAACCAACAGGTTAGGTTGACTTTTAATTATAAAAGGCATAAATGTGACCTATCCATATCTATTGGTATAATAAAGCTAATATTTATAGTGAACATTATGATTAAAAGAAAATTTTCTTGATTAAATTTTTTTGTGAATATATATTGTGTATTGAAATACCTGCAGTTAAATTTTAAGTCCAGCTAAAAATTGATCAAGATAGTATTAGATGCTACTGCATTTCAAGATAAAGTTTCATTTCTTGTAGGTATTTAAAACTTGTGGGAGTTCTTCTATTAAGTGGACAGCTAGAGACACTGATACAGATGGCTCTTTAACCATCTTATTTGATGATAAAAGCTAAAAGGTTTGATCTGAATGTTGCTTGCATTGCGCTAAGTGATTGAACTTGGCAGAATTAAATTATTTTTCTTCTCCTTCTGGTGACCATTAATCTGGGAGAAATGCCATTTAATTTACTGCTGTACATTTCACGAATATCCACAAGGCACTTCTAGGTACCAGACGTGGCATTGGTTGCTGGGGGCACAGACAGGAACAAAGTGGCTTGCTCAGGTTGCTTCTAGCCGTATCTGCATAGTCCTTGAGAGGGATGAGTCTCTTAGGCCTGCCTAGGAAAGAATTTAGAATTTTGGCAGCGTGGAGAAAGGAAAGTGCTCAGGCCGGAACAGAAGTTTTCACCTGCAACATTGCAGAGAAGTTGGCATTTCAGTTATTATAAAGGAAGAATAGGGATTTACTAGGTGATAGAACACCAAATACAATGGATGCAATACATACTTGAAGTGGATCAGAATGGCTTATATTGATCTCAAGGGGAGAAGAAACAAAACCGAGCTTAATTCTCATGCCTCTGTTGTTACCTGTTTGTAATGGACATGACACTTACAAGGTATCCTGATTCTTACCTACAATTCATATTTAACTCCCCACAAAGTTTGGGGTAAATTGTGAGCTTGACTTGCTGTGAACACAAGCATGAACTCACATACTTCATTTGGAGGCCTCAGTAGCAGCATGCTATACAGAAATGAAACTAAAGCTCCAGAGAGTATTTGGGAACAGGGCAAAAGGGTAATGGTTCCTCCTTTTAGAGCAAGCCTCAGGCCTTTACCACTGTGTTTTGAAGATTGATAGGACGCACTTCTGCTCCTGGCCCAGGGGTTGTAGCATACTTTCTAATGATGTCGGGAGAACCAGTGTCAGCACTGACCACAGATGTGACAGGTGACGACAGCCTGTTATTTTGTGCCCCATGTCATGGCAGCCATTGATTTCAAGGTGTTTGACAAACATCTTTCCATGTAGTTTCATGGTCTCAATCTAGAAACCCCGCTCTGATAATTAGGTTGCTTAAAATATGATGAGACTAGGAAATAGAGCCATATAGAAGTGTGTGTGTGTGTGTGTGTGTGTGTGTGTGTACACTTAGATAGTTTTTCTGTCATTTAACAAGAACTTTATTGAGATATAATTTTCATGCCATAAAGAATTCACTGGTTTAGTGTATTCACAAAGATCTGCATTTGAGACCAGCCTGGGCAACATAGGGAGACCCTGGCTCTATCAGTTTTAAAAAAAAATTGAATAACAGAAGTAATCATTGAAAGGTATTTTAATATAATTATATCTAGATTTATTAAAAATAAAATTTTAGTCCAATTTAATTAGAGGCCAGAAACCAGATTTTCAAAAAATACTAGTCTTTCTCATGTTTTTCCCCAAATCACTTGCTTTAAAAAAAATGTACTGATACCTCAGGCACAGCTGTACTCAAGAGTTTGCAATTAAGAAAAAAAATCAAACCTAAAAGAAGAAATCCAACAACCCAGGGATTCAGGCTCACTTAACACGCATCCATGTTCATGGGCGCACTTTTTTTGTGTTGTTTTTGAGATGGAGTTTTCACTTGTTTCCCAGGCTGGAGTACAGTGGCGTGATCTCGGCTCGCTGCAACCTCTGCCTCCCAGGTTCAAGTGACTCTTCTGTTTTAGCCTCCTGAGTAGCCTGGATTACAGGCACACACCACCACACTAGCTAACTTTTGTATTTTTAGTAGAGACAGGGTTTCACCATGTTGACCAGGCTGGACTTGAACTCCTGACCTTAGGTGATCCACCCGCCTTGGCCTTCTAAAGTGCTGACATTATAGACGTAAGCCACTGCACCCGGCTAGGTACACCTTTTTTTTGTTTTGTTTTCATTGACATGGAATCTTACTCTGTCACCCAGGCTAGAGTGCAGTGGCGCAATCTCAGCTCACTGCATCCTCCACCTCCTGGGTTCAAGCAATTCTCAATTCTCCTGCCTCAGCTTCCCAAGTAGTTGAGACTATAAGTGTGTGTGACCATGCCTGGCTAATTTTTGTATTTTTGGTAGAGATGAGTCTCACCATGTTGGCCAGGCTGGTCTCGAACCCCCTGACCTCAGGCAGTCCACCCACCTCGGCCTCCCTAAGTGATGGAATTACTTTGGGAGGTGAACCACCACGCCCAACCCGGCACACGTTTTTTAGCTAAGCCATAGGTCTGATTAAGTAGAGTCAGATTCCATGAGCAGGTAAGAAAGCTGTGGATATGAATGGAAATCTTTAGTTCCATTGTAGAAAAATGAGTTTCCAAAAGCAGAGTGGATTACAGCCTAACCATCTGCTTCTCTCAGCCTTGAACCATTTTGCCCTCCTGAAAATTCATCTTTGGTTTCCAACCACTTCTTCCAATATGCCTGACTTACTGCAATTCTATTAGTAGAAGAGTAAAAAGTCAAGGAGAGGCAAGACTGATCTCATATAAAAATGATGCTCAAGAGAACCCCTTAGCTTTCAAGACAACAGCCCAAATTGTAAACATTAAAAGACTTTTACAGTGAAAAAAGAAGTTTCAAGGCCAGGCATGGTATCTCATGCATGTAATCCCAGCACTTAGGGAAGCTGAGGCAGGATGATCGCTTGAGCCCAGGAGTTTGAGAGCAGCCTGGGAAACATAGGGAGACAAAAAAAAAATCAGTTATGCCGATTTTGGTGTGGTTTCACAGGCTTATAGTCTGAGCTACTTGGGAGGTTGAAGTGGGAGGATCGCTGGAGCCCAGGCAAGGTCAAGCCTGCAGTGAGCCGTAATTACGCTACTACACTCTAGCCTGGGTGACAGTGAGACCCTGTCTCAAAAAAAAAAAAAAAAAAGGTTAAGGCAGAAGAAATGTTAAAGTTACATTGTATTTAGTTGATAATGTTGATAAAGGTGTTTTAACTATGAGGGTAGGTCTCTTTCTTAAATGTTTTTATTGGGTATAATTTCTAGACAGAATGTGAAAGTATCACAGAATATAAATGGCAATTTTATGTTGCTTGCACGTGACTTTAGGTTCTTGATGTTTCACGATAGGAGCAAAGAAAGATCTTGCTTGCCAGTTCTCATGTTTGCATCTGTTTTGGAAATTTACTAGCATTTGTTACCCAGGATTTCTGAAGTGCTGGCAAGTGCTGCCCAGTAGTCTTGGTGGGCAAAATTACTAAAATGCAACATGAATCCTTCTGGTGTTTGGGCTGTGGCAGGGTTTCTGGACCTTAGTGTTATTGATGTTTCAGGCCTGATAATTGTTCTGTGCATTGTAGGATGTGGAGCAGCATTGCTAGCCTCTACTCAATGCCAGTAGCACCCCCCAGTTATAACAATCAAAAATTGTCCCCTGGGAGGGAGTAGGGGATAGACTGTCTCTGGTTGCGAAACACTGGGCTATGGTGTTGAGATCTGCAGTGATGAGCAGCTTTAAATATGCGAACAGAAGGCCTGGTGTGGTGGCTCACACCTGTCACCCCAGCGCTTCGGGAGGCTGAGGTGGGCAGATCACTTCAGATCAGGAGTTTGAGACCCACCTGGCCAACATGATGAAACCCCATCTCTACTAAAAATACAAAAATTAGCCAGGCATGACAGTGGATGCCTATAATCCCAGCTACTCAAAAGGCTGAGGCAAAAAAAAATCACTTAAACCCAGGAGGTGGAGGTTGTATTGAGCCAAGATCACGCCAAGGCACTCTAGCCTGGGAAGACAGAGCAAGATACCATCTCAATAAACAAACAAACAAACAAACAAACAAACAGAGAAACACCTGTGCAATACTATGTCTCCTCTCCTTCTCACCCCCCAGAGATGGAGTCTCGCCCTGTCGCCCGGGCTGGAGTGCAGTGGCGCGATCTCAGCTCACTGTAATCTCCACCTTCTGGGTTCAGGTGATTCACCTGCCTCTGTCTTCCAAGTAGCTGAGATTACAGCGTGCCTCACCAGGACCAGCTAAGTTTTGTATTTTTAGTAGAGATGGGGTTTCACCATGTTGACCTTTCACCATGTTGGCCAGGCTGGTCCTGAACTCCTGACCTCAATGGATCTGCCCATCTCGGCCTCCCAAAGTGCTGGGATTACAGGTGTGAACCAAACCACCAAACCCAGCTGGTCTCATTTTAATGTCAGCTCTAACTTCTGAATCACTGCTTTGCACATTGTATATAAGGAGTGAACATTTTTTATTGTACAAGAACAAGTAAAATAAACAAAAATATGTCAAAGCAAATATGATAAATACACATTTAGTGAGGTAAAAACAAGTATTTGATTAAATGTGTAATGTAGTCTAGTAGCTTTATTTAGAAACAGAAAACAACAAAATGTTAACTTGAAACATTGCGTATGCATATTTGCCATGTAAACAGTGAGATATGGAGGTAAATTGCCTTCCTAGTTTTGTTTTATATTCAAAAGGAATTCACTCTCCCCTTGTCCACTGTTACAAAATAGCAAATGGTGATTGGCATCTGTGCGGTAACCAGGGACACTGCTGTTTCCAGCTGGAGTCTGTGGGTTCTTTGCCTGCTAGGGGTTGTGACAAGAAGCCGGTTAACATGGAGAGGTGGACATGTTCAGTTTTCCCTAGAAAAGGACATAAAATAGCAGGACCATGCTTCTAGCCCATGGCCTACATCTAGAGGCATGTTTCTTTTCTTTTTACAGGGACAGAAATACCATCTAGTTCTTTCTTTACAGAAAAGCAGTATAAGGAAGTACATTCTGGCTGGGCGTGGTGACTCACACCTGTAATCCCAGCACTTTGGGAGGCCAAGGCGGGTGGATCACTTGAGGTCAGGAATTCGAGACCAGCCTGGCCAATGTGGCAAAACCCCATCTCTACTAGAAATACAAAATTAGCCATGCGCGGTGGCACCCTGCTGTAGTCACAGCTACTCAAGAGGCTGATGCAGGAGAATCGCTTGAACCTGGGAAGTGAAGGTTGAGTGAGCCGAGATGGCACCACTACACTCCAGCCTGGGTGACAGAGCAAGACTCCACCTCAAAAAAAAAAAATTAAAAACAAAGTACATTCTAAGCCCTTGAGTTTATCGTGGCTGTCTTCATTATTTTTACAAGTAAAAATAAGAACTTGGACATTTTTGATGTTCTGGGATAAGAATGATGCCACTTGAATTCAGCTTTCTGAGAAGTCTGATATTTTCATAGTCTTAATATGAGTAAGAGAATTATGATCTTGGTACTGGATCTAAGGCAGAGGTATTGAAGCTGCTTTAAAGTTGCTTGAGGTAGGACAGAACTTCAGAGTAAAATAAATTTGTATAGACAGTCTGTTCAGTCTGTTCAAATTCAGTTGTTGAATGTATATTTGAATCTTAAGACTACTAAATTTTGTTGTATCTGTCTTTTCCCAAATATATGTGGACTTCTTTTAATAAGCCAAAACCTATGCAACTTTTAGTAATTCTTCCCCATTGGTTCTTTTGGAAAATGATTAAATCTTGTGTCTCAAGTTTTGACGTATTTATTGCATTTGAAAGATTAAGGTCGATCATGCTGCTTCTCAAACTTAGGTATCCATTCGAGTTACCCAAGTCCCTTAGAAAACAATAGTTGTAAGGCTGTGTGTCTAGTATGGGGCCTGAGTGCAAGGTGATGTTGACTCTGCTGGTCCATGGATCTATTTTTAGTAGTAGACTCTAGTAGCATCTCCTGCCTTCCACATGGTGCAGATTTGCAGCATTGAGATACAAAATAAGAAACTGAAAAGGAGAACCATTCTTACTTTGGTATTAATTGTTCTTGGTATGTTAAAATACCTACGAGTACGAGAGAATCCTGAGACATCTACCTACTGAGTTTTTCTTTCCTTAAATTCAAACCTCAAGCCAAGGAAATTGAAAAACTTATATTCTCTCTACATATTTTCACGTGTGCCCCTACTTCCTGTCATTAACATGGTAGTGTAGCCAACTCCTGCCAGCTTATAAAAGCTAATTATTACAGTTTTGAGGAATTTTGTAAGCCATAACCATTGGTAGCTTGAAATACCAGTGGTGGGAGCATTTATACCGTGGCAATCGGCATACACTGTTTTTCTAGACAGCGCCAGTTTCCCAGCATACTCCTGTCTCTCATTCAATAAGAAAAAGCACTTTCCCTTATTTTCCAGTACATCAGAGTGGCTTGTCTTGATATCCATAGTTTTGAGCTTCTTCTTTAGAGTCTGTTGCACTTCACACTATCCGTGCAGCTAGCAAAGAGCAGCAAGTTTATTCCCATAACAAACAGGAAACAAAGGTTGAGGGAAAACCGTACTGGTACCCTTTTGTGAATGTTCCCTGACACCGTCACAGGAGTCCTGATGAGTCTAAATACTTTACAGATAAATCTCTTTCAGGTGACATTTTATAAATAATCTTTCATCATGGAGAGATGAGAATTGGGTCAGGTATAATTAGAATGACAGATGTATTGGCTAGCCTTAGAGAATTAACGCAATTCAGTAAAAAGGCTAGCCAACTGCAGATACCTTCTGGAGACTTCCGTGACAAATCAGCACCCATCATCTTGTACTCAAGCAGTGCTTTCATTAACATGCACAGCTGTTTGCATCATCCTGTTTGTATTTCAACCCGTATTTGGAGCTTAAGTGAGATTTGTCATAAGACTTCAGCTCAAGCTTACTTGTCTAATTTTACATGCTTCTGTTTAGTAAAATATGATGACTAGGTCATAAATATTTGATAATTTATTGCCTTTATTATAGTAATTTTCTAAACATGTTTTTTGATGACTGCTTGCTACTAAGTACAAGCACATGATAAATGCTCTTTTCTATTGAAAGTACATGGTTCCAGATTGGGAAAAACATGTTTTTAAAAAATAACCAGTTTGCTAGTGTGTAGACTTTTTAAATTTTTCCATCAATAAGATCAAATGCAAATATTGTCTAAATAACTCTGGTTCGATTGTGGCTGCTTTCTCAAAATTTGTAAATCACATTACACGGAATTTAGTTTTATTTCACATACATTCCAGTAGGCCAAGAATACTTGAAATTCAATTATTAAAAATGAAATAATAATAAGCAGCTTGACTGCATTCTAAAATATATCTTTCCTGCTTTATTTGAAGTGAATTATTGCGAATCTGTTAACTTTGCTTCATAAGAAGGTATTATAATTATCATACATTGGAAAGTGGAGAATTTCCCCCCCATCCTGGTTGCTAGTTTCACAACTGTGTTCATGCTAAAGTTCTTAAAATGTGTAAAATTGGCTTTCTAACCTTGGTTGTCCACAAAGAATTTTGTTAGATTTTGAAATGTCTGTTTAGAGCTAATTTTTTTGTGGTTAGGCATTATTTTCCGAACAGTGAATTGCATAATCATTATATATATATATATATATATATAATGCAGGGAGCTCTGTCTTTTGTTATTTTGTATTATATTAATTTTTTTGAAAATGAAATGTAGTGTTGACACCAGTGGAAATCTCAGCAAGGGTCTGCGTTACAAAGATAAAATGCGGGGAGTTTGATTAGAAGCACATAACTTTAGGCCGGGCACAGTGGCTCACGCCTGTAATCCCAGCACTTTGGGAGGCCGAGGTGGGTGGATCACGAGGTCAAGAGATCGAGACCATCCTGGTCAACGAGGTGAAACCCCGTCTCTACTAAAAATACAAAAATTAGCTGGGCTTGGTGGCGCGTGCCTGTAATCCCAGCTACTCAGGAGGCTGAGGCAGGAGAATTTCTTCAACCCGGAAGGCGGAGGTTGTGGTGAGCCGAGATCGTGCCATTGCACTCCTGCCTGGGTAACAACAGCGAAACTCCGTCTCAAAAAAAAAAAAAAAAAAGAAGCACATAACTTTGCTTTGTGTTTTGTAGACACCATTTAGGTGTATCAAATGGCATTTTGTCTTGAAGAACAAGTAGAGTTTTTATAAAAGAAGACATAATGCTTCCTTGCCAGCAGAATGCAGCTAAGTGAATATCAGAAAAGTTATTTGTGATCTTGAAAGTTTAACAAATTCAACATGAATAAAGGATTGTGGTTTCTTAGGTATGAATGTAAGTCTTTGCTTATGTTTCTGTCTAACATTTTTCTTTGAGAAATATTTTTGCTTCTATTATTCTGAACAAATTTTCCCTTTCATTATTATCTCTGATACTTACTTTGAACAGAAAGGTGGATTGGAATTCAAAAAATAAGCTTAGCAAATGATTTAAAAATGTTCGTTTTCTCAGTATTTTACATTTTGAGAAGAGAACAAAGATGAAGAGTTTTTGTTTTTTCTTAAATTTGTTTTCTTTTCAACTTTGTTTTTAATTGACATAATAATTATGTATAGTATATATTTGGAAGGTGCAGTTTTAATTTTCACATGAATTCTATTTGGGTTTAGTTATATAGGGTCTAATTTTTTGCATCCTTTGCATTTAGTGGATGATACATAAATAATTTTCCTCTGAGTGGTAATAGTGATTCATGCAAAACAGGTTCTTTGCTGATGTTTTTAGAAAGTTTCTGTAGATTAGGAAGGAAGAAATTACGCTATTGAGAAAAATAGAAAATCGTGTAAACAGAAGCGTTTGAACTGTTTCGAGATGTTTTCATTTTCAGTGAAACTCGATGCAGCTTATTGAAGATGTGTTTCAGGTCTCAGTGTCTAAAACTCTTCTACTTGGTGAGCATCTTGGTCGATTAGATCTTAGTGATATCCCATTGCTAGAGAGGGTTGTAAAGGAAACTTTCTTGAACTGAGATTTGCAAATCCTCCAGTCTGTGAGTCAAGGAAGAAGACAAGGTTAGAATTCTTAGGCAAACTGAAAAATCAATATTCCCTTATTATCATTATCATTATTATTAATATTATTGAGAATGATTCTCACTTTATTATTATTATTGAGACCAAGTCTGTCAGCCATGTTGGGGTGCAGTCATGTGATCTTGGTTCACTGCAACCTACGCCTCCTGGGTTCAAGTAATTCTAGTGCTTCAGCCTCCCAAGTAGCTGAGATCACAGGTGCACACCACCACGCCCAGCTAGTTTTTGTATTTTTAATAGAGTCAGGGTTTCGCCACGTTGGCCAGGCTGGTCTTGAAATCCTGACCTCAGGTGATCCACCTACCTCGTCCTCCCAAAGTGCTGGGATTACAGACATGAGCCACCATGCCTGGCCTCTTATATTATTTTTTTGATGTGGGCTTTTTAACAACTTTGCTTTGAGACAATTTTAGATTCATACGCAGTTGAAAGAATACAGATACCCTGCATAGTCTTTACTCAATACAGTATCACAACTATGAAGTTGACATTAATCCCTTAACATTGCTTTAACCCCAGTCTGTGCTGCTGCTTCTCCATGTTCTCTTCTGAGAGGCACTGGCTATTTCTTGTGTGCTTATTCATGCTTTGTGTAAAAGCATTAGCATCATACCTCCCTGGTGCTGACCCTACCCTCACCCCAGCTTCTCCCAGACTAAGCTAAGATCCTCTTTTCTATTACATGGAAAATGGTTCTGGACAATAAAGGATTAGCAAAAAGGTCGGAGAAAGCAAACAGTTGTATTCCCTGATGTATAGTAGGAATGTAATTATGAGTGATGAAAGATAGATTATCCATTCCTTACTGCCATAGGAAGTTGATATTCTCATTATAGCCCTGAAGGAAAGTATTGGGAAATGGGAAGTGATGGGTAATCAGGGATGCTGGCAATTGGGGGAATTACAACAAGAAGGCTTTTTTTTTTTTTTTAACCAGGGGAGGGGTTGCATGTTAAGAGAAGCCTGTCTGCTCTTTCTGGTGGGCAGGTAAAATATGTTCCTCCATGTCAGCAGATGAGAACCAGTTGGACAAGGTAGCTGTCTTGTAGCAAACGGACACTGTCAGTCCTTTTCTTCCAGGCTCACATACATCTTCATACGTTATATATTTGGCATTAAATTAACATTTACTGTTACACCCATTTCTGACCACATTATCTCAGATGTCCTTTTGTATTTGAGTATTGTGGGATCTGTTGATACTGCCCCTGATGCCCACTTGGACTCCACTAAGGCCATGAAACTCTTGGTTGTCATTCAAAGTCCACAGTGCCAACTGCCTCACAGGATTGGGAGAACCAAGCAACACTCCCCAAATAGGGATTATCTCACTCTTTTCTTGGCCTTTATGAAAGGATGGAGTTAAGACTCTTACAGCTAGAGACTCCAGCAATAGTTGTAGGCTCATTGTAAAAGCTTATGCTATTTACCTAATAGACATGTAAATGGATTTTGAGGTCTGAATGCTTGTTCTAGTTGATTGGGGGTCATTTGGCCTGGCTTCTACAAATGACCTGTAACAAATGGCTTCATAGTTATTATAGAATGAGGCAGAAGAAAATAAAAATGAAAGTAGTATTGTGTTTCACTAGTGGTATAGGAAAATGTTAATATAATGTCATTTAGGTTCTGGACTGGGGAGATTTTGCCTTTATCATAAGTAAGAAATTGTTGCTAGGTCACACACAAGGGCAAATATTTATCATGAATTATCTCCTGTGATCATTCTTTTATCCCATTACTTGACTTACACCGCCCCCCACAAATTCTACTACTTTTATTTAATACACAGGCTCATAAAGGTAAGTTTCATGCATCTGCAGAGTTGTGATGTTCACTGTGAGGTCTGTGGCACACAACTATAAGAAGACATATATTTGGTACTCTAAGATGATACTTTTTTAATGCCAAAATGTGAGGGTCAGCATAAATTGTCAAGGTACATTAGTTTTGTTGCCAGTGCTCCTGTGACTATGCAGTGAAGAGATTCTGTGTCTCCCCTGGAAGCAGTGGCCACAGTGCTTGCAATCAGTGCCAAATCCTGGCACAGTGCAGGCTCAGGAGACGCTGCTGCCTTGAAGTCTTGTTGGAGTTAACAGTGCCTGAGTAAGAGATTAATAATGGGTATTGCCGTGTCTTGGAAACATGAAGGAGCATGTGACATGAATGTATACACATTGTTGAAGGAGATACAAAGAAAGAAAACAAAGTCGAGGTGTAGATGTTTGTTACAACTAAAGATAAGCTCCAGGAGCAGAGAGCACTGCTGGCTGTAGTGGATGGGGCCCTCACATCTGGGCATAACTTTGAGCTCTGCAGTCTAGAAGCTGCTCTGTCAGTAACTCAGAGGGGATGTGGCCCCTAGAATCAATTCACTCCTAATAAATCAGGATGCCAGTTCTTTAATTTTGGAAGATAAATAAAATTGTCAAGTAGATGGGATACCTGTGTCAATAAGTTGGCTAGTTTTCATCCTACAAGAGTAGTGTGTACAGAAAACCAACTTAAAAGACATGCTTTGGGAGCATGGACTTTGAAAGCAGCAGTACTGAATGAGATGGCCTTAATGATGGATGATAATGAGCTTGATGCTTTTGTAGCCATGTTTCCATCTGAAAACCATGTAAGAGCCAGATCATCTAAGAGTCCCTTGCATGGGGCATTTCTCCTGCAGAGTGTTTGACACCTTCTTGGCTTAGTGTTGACTGTTTCTCCTGTTGACATCATCATGATGGTAGCAACGTCTGGTTTTGCCAAACTTTGTTGCATCTACTGAAAGAGTAACGTATATAGGGGAGTAAAACAATAATTAGTCCCAATCTGTATTGACCTTGTCTTTCATTCGCTAATTAGAATCCTTGTCTTTCATTGGCTAATTAGAATCAATCTGTTGAAGGGCTGGTTGTGGTGGCTCATGCCTGTAGTGCCAGCACTTTGGGAGGCTGAGGCAGGTGGATCACTTGAGGTTAGGAGTTTAAAACCAGCCTGGCCAACCTGGTGAAACCCCATCTGTATTAAAAATACACAAAAAATTAGCAAGGCCTAGTGGTACATGGATAATTCCAGCTACTCGGGAGGCTCAGACACAAGAATCACTTGAGCTCAGGAGGTGGAGGTTGTGGTGAGCCAAGGTTGCGCCACTGCCCTCCAGGCTGGGCGACAGTGCAAGACCCTGTCTCAACAAAAGAAAAAAAGAATCAACCTGTTGACTATTCCTAACTTGGAAGTTCTGGGTATGCATGGCTTTTATCTTTTAGAAAGGTGTTTTTTCCTCTGTCGTGTTAGTAAAACTAAGAATAAGAAGACATCTGTGTGTGCTAAGGCATCAGCCTAGCAAGGGAAGGGCACAAACCCACAGGGAGAATTGGGGCTGTTGTTTCACTTGCAAGAAAAATGGGATGTACATGGGAGGTAGAGTTATAATTCTACTCACGTTGACTTTATACATGTAATTGGATTGGGTCACTGATTGACTTTGAGTCAGTCGGGGTTGAGTGAACCTGATCTTGGGGAGGGTGGCAAGAAAGACATCTTGACAGGTAAGATGTGTTTTAATGTAAAACAGTGCGTGGTGTGTATTAATAAGTTAGAGTTGGTTGACTATGTTTTATTGTTTGGAACATTACTGCCCAAGGGTGAGGTAAATATACAAAATATACAGATAATACAGATTTTAATACATAGATATCAATTAAATATCATAATTAAATAATACATTGTTATAGTTGAACTTAATGCATATGTAATTAAATATATACAAATAATACAGATTTTTAATACATAAATATCCATAAATAGCATCATTAATAATATATTGTTATAGTTGTACTTAGTGCATATGTAATTAAGTTATTAAAATATATATTAATACGTATTTTAATATGCAAATGAAATGGTCTTAAGTTAGAGTTCATGTCATTGAGTATAAGTCACATTTATAGATATCACATATGTTTCCAGATAAAGTCAATGGACAGACAGCCTTCAATACCTGGAAAACATTCAAAATATATGCAATTCATTTAATACTTAAGGCAATCATTTATGAAGGAAAGCAATCAGATGTTTGTGCTTCCACTTCATAACCAAAGCTGTTCTCTCACATGAAAGTTGACTTCTCAAAAGAGGAGTTCATTTTTTATAATGGAGAATTGTTTTGATGTGCAGACACCTTCTGTCATTTCATATTCATCTAAAAGCAGCCAAACAATCTTTTCACCTCTGGCCAGCATCCTTTTATCACTACGGAGTGCTGCCCTCATTAAACCATATGAGAATGTATGCTCTAGAGGTCAATCCCAAGTCCAGGTGGGCAGTTAAATGCCTCAGCAAATGTTTGGTAGATGCTGCCTAATCAACCCCGTCCAGGTTGCCCCTGGGAGGATTAAAACAAGTAAACGTGTATACGTGAACAGAGAGACAGTGCCTTTTCATGCTAAATGTGGTTCCCCACATCTCCTCTGATTAGAGGTGTGCTCTGAACAAGCCGAGACGGGGCCATGCCGAGCAATGATCTCCCGCTGGTACTTTGATGTGACTGAAGGGAAGTGTGCCCCATTCTTTTACGGCGGATGTGGCGGCAACCGGAACAACTTTGACACAGAAGAGTACTGCATGGCCGTGTGTGGCAGCGTCAGTAAGTGGACCCTTCTTCGAGCCTGGCCACCTTTCATCTTTCTCGCCACTGACTCTGCTCTTTGTAACAGATTGATTTTCCTGGTTCTTGGGAATGGGCCTGTTGCTACCACTAACCACATTTCTGTCCACTTCTCTAATTGCTCGGAGTTTCTGCAGTATGTTCAGTCATGAGCACACCTCTCCGTCCTTCCCTAATAAAGCATGGCCATGGATGTGTTCTTTTCCTAGCTGTAGCAGTTATGTCTTGCAATCCAGAGGGACTTTTGAGTGTTTCTTTTTTTAAACAAAGCTGGAGTGGCTGTTTTGTCTTCTGCAGCCAGCCATTTCTGCAAATGCATACTTATGTGTTTGTCTGTGTACATATGTGTTCACGTTTATGCATGTGCAGGACCATCTACCACCAGAAACCTGGCTGATGCAGCTTGAGTTGCATTGATAAGGTGTATGGCTGCGATGAATACCTTTAAGTTGGTTCATGAAATGTATCTTTTATTGTGCCAGTGAGGGAATGTGATTGAATTGAGCTCATGCATCTCACATGCCGGAGGGTACAGGTGCCCCTTGAGCTCAGCACATAGACATTTGCGAGGTCAAACTTCAGCTTCTTCTCTTGAAAACAGAAAAAACTCAGGGAACATAGTTTTCAGAGTTTCTCTCTTAAACATTAAGCTTTTCATAACTCGGGGGGATAATAATATGAAGTCATAATGACTTAAGTACATGCTGAAATTTTCCCCAAAGAGGTAATTCTCAGGAGGTCCAGTACCAGTTATGAGACTTCTATTGTTAACAGACTTGAAGTGAAATTCCCAATTGTGCTTATTTATTTATTTATTTATTTATGTTTATGCGTAGGAAGTATAAACTACTCAAAAAATAATTATTCAACTCAACTTGATTATCTCAACTGAAGATGAAACTCAGTAACTGCATTACTTTTTTGAGACTCCTGCTTTTTCTCCCATGTGTTACAAGGGTGGCAGCCACATTTCCTGCCTGGGATTCCTAGGGATTATATAAATTGTTTCCAGCAAGATCATAGGATTAAGCAAAACAACAGAAGGACCCGCACCATTAATACCTCGACTGTAAAGGAGCCCAGGATCTAAGAGGAATCTGATGGAAAAGCGCCTCTTGGTCTCCTGCCATCGCCAGTGAATGAGATGACTGCTTCAGTCCCATGTGTGAACAGGTGTAGGAACTGGTAACCTCGAGGGCTTTTTTTTTTTCTTTTTCTTTTTCTTTTTTTTTTTCCCTGGCTCTGATTGGATGATTGCAGCTTCTAGCTCAAATGACTCCCTTCTTTAGTTTCAAACAAAGCAGTCAATTAGGTCAGGTATTGTGAACACAATGGAGAAGTCTGTTGCCTTTGGAACAAAGGGCTTTTGTTACAGTGATTCTGACTGGTTTAGCGACTGGGGGAGGTTTCCTGGCAGATTTCCAACTTTTTCTCTCCCTTTTCCTGGATGGATTCATTTTATGAAATATCATATATGTTTTTTGGTAATAAGAGATTTATTTGGTTTTAATTGTTAGCAGTGATGAATTTGCTTCCAAGAGATTCAAATTATCTCTCCACCTCACCCAGTACTGCCATTCCTTCCCCTAACACTCTCTCCCTTTGATCAGTTTGGACTGGGAGCAAGCGATGGGCACCTTTCCAGGTTGGATGGAGGTGCCCTAGGTGGCACACACTTTGCTGAGGGTTTTGTAAAAGGTAGATGCCCCCAACAGTGATGTATTAGATAAGACCAGCTGTACCTTATTTTAAGAGGGGATAGGTGACAGAATAATAATGTATGAAGAAAGCAAAGCGAGAAGCTGAAGATCAGTTAGATGGGTGGACAAGAATAAGTAGAGTATAAACCTCAGCAAACAGCCAGAGGTGAGAGCCAGATGCTGTCCTATGAATGAGTGAAATAAATGAAGTTTTGGTGAAAAATGCATCAAAAGGATTTGGGGATATTTGGCACAAAGGAAGGAGCAAGAAATCCTCTTCTGTTGAAGAAACCTATTGTTACATGGATATACTATCAGAGACAAAATATCCGGCATTCTCAAATGTTAACTTCTTGCAAAAATAGATCTTCTCTGTTCATTTCGGTTTTGTTGGAGGGACCAAACCTAACTCAGTGATTTTGTTTGTGTGGTTGTTTTTTGTTTGTGGACTCATGTTTCAGCCACCATTCCCATGTTTCTTTTTTTGCTTTTAGTTATGTTCTCTTATTTTTTTCATAGTGTCCCAAAGTTTACTCAAGACTACCCAGGAACCTCTTACCCGAGAGCCTATTAAACGTATGTTGTTGTTCACCTGAGGGAAGGGAACTGGGGAGGAGGATGCTGCATGGTTGACGTGTGACTCCAGATCATCACCTCTTTGCATGGTTTTCTGTTTCTTGCACACCTGTCTTAGTAAAATGTTTCTCCCCATCACCTTGCTTGTAATTACATCTAATTTTGCCAAACAGCTTGAGATGTTGGGCTAAGAACATCATTGACCAAGTTTCTTCAATTTCTAACCAATTTCCTTTTTATTGAGTCTGGTTTTATTGAATATTATGTGGACAACATCATTGTATTGTGTTTGCCATCATTATTTTGTTTCCTAAAAGCTATAGGTGGAACTGAGAGCAGGCTCAGCCCCTCACTGCTTACAGAACCGAAGAACAAGGGCCAGATGCAGTGGAAGGAAAGTGACTTGACATTGCAAAGCTAGCAGTGGGGAAATGGCCCAGGCTCTTGCCTTAAAGCAGCCATCTCAAATTTTTGATTAAAAAACAAAGGCTTAAAAAGAGGAGGTTGGAATGCGGGGCGTGAAGGAGGGATGAGGAGGTGCTGCTATACGTGGCTTGTTCCAAAGACTTGAGTAATTATCCTGTTTGGGAAGTGGGCTGGTGCATCCCTGGCACAATCAGGTTATAAATTAACTGCAGCCTTGAAGTGATCTTCTGATGGGGGAGAATTCTGAAGGGGTCCAGATTAGTTTAAGTCAGTTGATGGAACTTCTAAGCAAGCATTAATAATTTTAATAATAATTACAAGCATAATTAATTAGATAAGGGAAACACTGTACATGGAGTGCCTGGTGGGAAGAAAGAGAGCAAAGGTGACGATTTTATTATTGAAAATGGAAGGAAAAGAAAGGAAGAAAAAGAATTTTAAAATAGAGTACTTGGTTACATCAAGACGCTGTGATTTAACAACAGACTATAATACATAAGTAATTTATTTCCTCAGAAAAAAATACTTAATATTCATGTATCGTAGGACATGGACTAATTCGCATGCACAGATTTTGATTATGTGTGTTGTAAGACCCAGTTTCAACTTCAGACATGAAAGATCACTTTTAGACATTAGGGATCCTTCTTTCTCCTCTCCCAGAAGGCATAACGCTATGTCGGAAGTAGAGAAAGAGGCTTCTATAAAGAAATGCATGTCCAACCACTGCAGGCCCTATAGTGTCTTATGTTTTATCTTTATTTCAGTTGTAATATCCGACTAGCTTAGTTTTAAAATGTGGTTTCAATATTCATATTTGAATTTGGATTCCATTCAGAGATAGATTTATCCAGTGTTAGGTTAAGGATGATATGTGCCATTTATGCTTATGATTGCTAGAAGTAGAGACACCATTTCAGTTGTAGCTTAGATATTTTATAATTAAAATTAACATTTATGTACATTATCCTGAAAAAAAAACTCATCTCAAAATTGATGAAGCCAGTTACCTTTTTTAGAGATGATAAATTATAGATGGAGAATTAGGTACTTTACAAAAGGTTTCATCTTAAACTGTAAAGTTTTTTAATGGCCTCCATAAAATATTCAGAGTAATTCCCATTATGTATGACTTTTGAAGGATGTTGTTTTTACTGCCACAGTATACACATTTCTTTTGCTATTGTGAAAAAGCATTTTTCCCTCAAAACAGAGTGAGTATAGCAAGTGGGTTGACACAGACCCAGAGAAAGCTCCAGCTATCCCATTGTAGTATTGATAATACATAGGCATGCATGCTCAGTTGCATTGTACCATGCATTTTCACAAGTTATTTATTTTCTTTTAGAATACTTTGTGGGCATTTTCCTCGTTCCTTTAGTACATATGAGGAAAATGAGGCTTCAAGAACTTAGTGACTTGTCCCAAGCCATTGAACATGGCACAACCAGGCTTGAAACACAAATGACATTTTGGCTGCACTCCACACCAAATGGCTAAGCATTTGGTTCTGACACTGTTTTGCAGGTTAGTGAAATCACATTTGAGATTCAGAAGCACATTTAAGAATACAGAAAATAATGAAAAAAAGATGAAGAATAATAACATTTTTTCCTAAATGCCATGAATATAGCATGCATCCGTAAATTAAATGTCTTTCCCATTTTTTTTACAAAACAATTATTTTTCCCTTATGTTTCATTTTTGCATTTATAATAATAGTTTTTCCATTTTTAATAATTGATGGAAACAAGCATCATTGTTTGATAAATTTATTTTCATGCAGTACACGTAACTACTACTGTCATCATCTGCTCCTCCAAACAGATACTGAAAGTCTCTTTTGTAATTTTCTCCTTCCCAGTAATTTTCTCCATCTACTCGCAGTGTGTTTGGGATCCTGACACCTTACTATTCTAGGAGGATGAGGTGATTTGGGCAGCTATATTTTCTTGTCTTTCTACAGAGACTATTCAGTCACAGCAAGTGAAGGGCTTCCCAGTGCTAGTACAAACAGACAAGGGAAAAATAAAACATATGATTTCTAGTTAGTTATAGCCTGTGCAGCTATGTGATCTTACTTATAGCAAACTGTGCATTTGAATTGAAAAAGTGATGGTCATTCAGATGCAGATGGAAGACTCATTTCAGAGAAAAGGAGCTGAACTCGAAGGTGAGCAAGACTGTTAGACTGGGCAACTTGGACTTGACTTTGCTCCTTATCAGTCTAGGGCTCATTGGATGATGTTTCTGCACAAAGGTGGTTGGTTTCACAGGTTGCTTAGTCTAAGCTGCTTCCAGTAAAATAATGAATGTGAAATGAGATAGAAAAAGCTCTTCAGTTGAACTGATGTAAGATTACACTTAGGGAGAAAATGTGTGATGGTCTGCATTATAAAAGCAGTAATTTGCCTGTCAAGACATTATCACGCATTTCTAGGTTTCAGACTTTCATCATAAAAAGCAATTTTGAGCATTGCAGTTTCAGGGACACATTTTCTTGTTGTTGTTGTTGTTATTGTAAATAAAAATCTAAACCACAAATATTAGGGATACAGATATAAGGCTGAGAGCTTTCATTTTATTCATGAACATGGTGCTTCAAATCCTTTTAAAAAAATCCTTTCCCATTTAAAATCAAGAATCTTAAGAGAACTGAGTTAATTTCTGACATTAGTTTTGCACCTGCTCATTTGGATTTAGGACAGTGCAAAAAGTTTACATTTAATCTTCAAAACGTAGTATTTGTATATAAATATTTGTTGATTAATTTATATTTGAAATACGAAAATATGACCATTTTACTAGTGTTGTCATCATCAGATTGTATCTCAAAAGACAAACAGACCAACTCCTTAATGGCATTTAATCTCTCAAAGAGCATCATGCCTGTTTTTAGTCTGCAGATTGTACCATGTGATCTGGCCAAAGTGTGACCCATCCCTCACGCCTTCATTTGCACTGGCATGTGGCACAAACACCAAACTAAGGTTTCTCAGCCACAGCACTGCGGACGTCATGATCCAGATAATTAGTTGTCGTAGGAGTATGTCCTATGCATATAGGGTGTTTAGCAGCACCCCTGACTTCTCCCCACTAAGTGCCATTAACACAACTCCAGCTGTGATAGCTAAAAATGTTTCTAGACTTTGCTAACTGTGCCCAATGGGGGGATGGGTCACATTCCAGTTGAGAATCCTGTTCTAGAATAGTAGTTTTCCCACATCTGACTCAGAGATAGATCTATACTGGTGTAAACAGGTATACTTTCCACAAACCTGGGGGCACATTGAAATGTTAGTATGTCAGTATCCTCCAATTCTCGACAGATGTTTGAAATTGAATTTGTTAGACCATTGTCCGAGCTCTCAATATTTTCAAGATAAAGTGGAACTTGCTGTTGCTGTCCTGACTACAGTATTGGAAGTCTTACAGTTTTTCTGCTCTAATGTATGTGGCAGCAAGAGAATAAACCAGCAGAGCTCTTAGCTGGAAGTACATGGTTCGTCTATGCACCAACGCTTTCTCTTCTCTTTCTTCTTAGTTTTCTAGAATCCCAGTATATGCTGGAGCACAACCAGCTGTAGAGATGTCCTATGGTCTTGCTACACAGGTTATTTGTACTTTAGGATTATGTTTATGACCTTAGAGTTTGTACAGAGGTGTAGATCTGACCCCATGCAGGATTGAGGGAGGGAAAAAGATTGATTTCTCGGCACACCAAAATGGTCCAGATGTCATGAAACAGACTGGTACACCTCCAGAGAATATGAAAAGAATTCGAACTTAACAGGTCAGGCCCCAAGTTCCATCCCCAAGAACCATCCCCAAGTTCCAAATTTGTTGCCTCGGAAGCTCGTAATTTGCAAATGGTAGATAACTCACTGTGCAGCCTTTGAATGGAATATGCCACCTTAACCCCAGGGTCATTGTAAAGACAGGAGCCGTGAGACAGAAGTCTGAATGCCTAGGCCATTTAATCTTTGGCCAAATTTGAACTATCGTTCTTAATCACACTATTCTTTTTCTTTTCTCTGTGCAGTAGCAAATATTAGTTGCCATTAGCACATTCTATAATACTATTGGAACTATGATATTTTTATAAAACTGCCAAATTAGATTGGGCAACCTGGGCTTACACTTTGCTCCCCAACCAACCTCGGGAGGGAAAACAATTAAAGCATTAAAAGATGTGATGGAGAATTAAATTACATGTCATATCAGTGCCAGTAATTGCTATCAGATTAACAACATGAAAAGCCAAATCTTTGGTATCTGGTAAGGCTTAGATAAGAAGAATGGCTTTTTCCTCAAAGACATAATAATTAGAGATTACAATTGAAAGGAATTGGATTGCTTAGCAACTCAGCATTTTTTTTAAAAGGAGGACCATTTACTTTGTGATCATGGTATCTCCCCTGCCAGGTAAGTGTGGGGCCATTTACTTTGAATATAGGTTGATTATCTCTTCTCTAAATGCTTGGGACCAGAGGTGCTTCAGATTTTGGATTTGGGAATATTGATAAATTCATGATGCGTTATCTTGGGGATGAGACTCAGATCTAAACATGAGATTCATTTATGTTTCATGTACTCCTTATACAAAAGTCTGAAGGCAATTTTATACAATTTTTTTTTGAGACAGAATATTGCTTTGTTGCCCAGGCTAGAGTAGAGTGCAGTGGTGTGATGTTGGCTCACTGCAACCCCTGCCTCCTGGGTTTAAGAGATCCTCCTGCGTCAGCCTCCCAGGCACGTCAGCATCACAGGCACCTGCCACCACACACAGTTAATTTTTGTGTTTTTTAGTAGAGACAGGGTTTCACCATGTTGGACAGGCTCGTCTCAAACTCCTGACCTCAAATGATCCACCCACCTCAGCCTCCCAAAGTACTGGGATTACAGGGGTGAACCAACCTATACAGTATTTTTAATAATTTTGTGCATGAAACAGTTTGTGTACATTACACCGTCAGAGAACAAAGGTATCGCTATCCTAGCTACTGTGACATCATGTCAGTCCTCAAAATTGTCAGATTTTGGAGTATTTCAGATTTTCAGATTAGGGATGTTCAACCTGTGATAAGAGAATGCTCATTATGTATGTGCTCGATTGTTTAGCTGTATGCCAAAGAGAGTAAGTAGATAGTTTAATAAAGGGGTTGGCAAATATTTTTCATACAAGGCCAGATTGTAAATATTTTAGGCTGAGTAGGTCATGCAGTTTGTCGTAACTACTTAACTCTGCAGTGGTAGCATGAAAGCAACAACAGACAATAAGGAAACAGACAAGGCTGTTTTCCAATGAAACTACTTTTAAAAAGGTAGCCAGCAAGCCAATCCTTGATTAAATACAGCAGTTTATTTTTATTTTTATATTCAATAGCTTTTGGGGTACAAGTGGTTTTTGGTTACGCGGATGAAGTGTATAGTGGTGACGTTTGAGATTTTAGTGTCCCCATTACTACACTGGGTATAATGTAGTGTACATTATACCCAATATGCAGTGTGGTTTTTTTTTTTTTTTTTGAGACGGAGTTTCACTCTTGTTTCCCAGGCTGGAGTGCAATGGTGTGATCTTGGCTCACCGCAACCTCCGCCTCCTGGGTTCAAGCAATTTTCCTGCCTCAGCCTCCTGAGTAGCTGGGACTACAGGCTCGTGCCACCATGCCCAGCTAATTTTTGTTTTTGTTTTTGTTTTGTTTTGTTTTGTTTTGTTTTTTGGTAGAGACGGGATTTCACCATGTTGACCAGGATGGTCTCGATCTCTTGACGTCATGATCCACCCACCTCGGCCTCCCAAGCAGTTTTTTATCCCTCACCTCCTTCCCACCCTCCCTCATTCTGAATCTCGAGTGTCCATTATGCTACTCTACGCCCTTTGCATGACCATAGCTTAGCTCCCAATTATAAGTGAGTACATACTGTATTTCCATTCCTGAGTTACTTCACTTAGAATCACGGCCTCCAGCTCCTTCCAAGTTGCTGCAAACGACTTTTATTTTGTTATTTTTGTGGCTTAGTAGTATTCCATGGTGTGTATATACCACATTTTCTTTATCACTCATTGGTTGATGGGCGTTTAAGTTGGTTCCATATCTTTGCAATTGTGAACTGTGCAGCAGTTATTTTTGAGCCCAGGATGTGCTAGGCCAGGCATTTTGAGGGACACCAGCAAAGGAATCTGAGTACCAGCTTTCAATAACTCGATAATTTTATTAATGAGATGAGACCCAGATATGTGATAGAATTAAAGAATAACATAAAGTAAAATACGCAAGTGTAGGGGAAGATTGCTCTGGAAGGCTGGGGTAAAATGAAGTCACCTCTATCCTTAACGCCTCCATAGAGGTTAACAGTTCCATCTGCTTTTACTTCTACAATTTCTATGAAAGTGGACAATATTGAAGATTTTGACTTTTTGAACTCATCTCTTGAGTGTTCAGCAGCTATGACAGGTTATTTCTTTATGTGCCTCCATTAATGAAGTCAAAAATAGCTTCTGACAAATTGACAAAAAACAGTAAGCTAAGGTTAACCCATTCTGAATGCCAGATATGATTGCTGTTGCTTCACATGTTTTTTTAAAATTCAGACTTGAGGTTGCTTTTAAGTTTTAGTACATTGTGCTGAATATAGAATAGATGTTAATAAAAAATAATGCCGGTATTCATTCTTTCACATTCAGTTCATATATTTGAAAAAATTCCCATGTTAGTATGTGTCCATAGATATAAAAAAGAAATGTAGCTTGACTAGAGTAAACACAGCATAGATTACATTTTTATTACCTTATGTCCACGCGATGCACTGATAGTGTTCTCCACCGACTATGATTGCACTGGCTATAAAATTGTAATACGAGGGCATATCGGGGGAGAGTGCTTTTGTTTCTTGTTGCTGTTGTTATTTTGTTTTTAAGAAAGTCTGGTATTACCCCAGAGGATCACAAACTGTATTTTCTTGTTATAAATGGCTTCTCTATCTTAGACTTAGTGGGTGTGATAGTTATTTGAATTTAGAATGCATTCAGAGTTTTAGCTATTTTGAAATTAGAAAAATTGAGAGGCTTTTTTTTTTAAGTTGGGGTGGCACTCTGACAGCTCTGCCATGTTTCAAGATTAAATTTTCACATAAACTCTTCTTAACAGGTTTATATCTCACCCATATATAAATGATCCTCCTCATCTCCTCTCTTAAATGATAGCCATCTCAACTGACAACGTGGCTAGTTCTGTATCAAATAGCATTTTCAATGATAAGGCAGTGATTTATATAGGTCTTAATTTGTTTTAATTTTCTGTTATCAATGCTATAGAGATAAATTGCTTTTCTCCTGATGAAAGGACACTAACCCAATTTTCTTGTTAGAATTCAACATTAATATATTGACTAAATGCCATTCATAAGCCTTTCTTTAGGGAAACATTCAGCCTTCTGACCTGTTGGAGATGGCCGTGGCTATTGCTGTTTGAAGGTGGGTTATTTCTCCTTTTGTGTCCTGAGCCCATTGTGACTGTAAAATTATATGTCACCTCAGAGATTGAGGAAACAAATGAATATCAAAATGATAATGGCAATTTTCACAGTGTCTTTAATTTTGACCCCACATTCTTGCTGTATTTCGTATGAATAGGAAATGGAGTACTCCTCAATAATTGCAAAATCAGAACTAAAACGAGGGAGATCAGTACATGTACAGTTCAACTTAATGGATTATCTTCTACGGAGTCTTCCAGACAGGCTAGGAGAGTGATTTCTACCTCATCCTAAAGATGTTAGCAGGTTTAACCCTGTTTTGAAGTAACTTCCCTTCCAATGATAACCATTTTCTCAGTGGAAACACAGGTGTGGAAATGTTTCATTGATGTCTTGACCCCAGTGGTGGAGGAGTATTTTGTGACAGGAACGTTGTGTGCTGCATCAGCGTTCATTAATAAACTGAAAGCTAATTTGCCTTTTAATTCCTCTCTGGAAAACAGAGCTCTGGCAGGTATTGACAGTAGATTACAATGTGAGTGGCAGTGTTGTGACAAGCATCCATGTATCAGTATTAAAACTGAAATGAGCCCTCACGCACACGTGAAAGCAGTTTCTCCCATTTTCATATTCAGATCCCTTGGGTAATAGCATTTGGTGTGATATAAAGAAGGGAATCTGACTTTTCTGATGTGGGAAGGGACTGAGGGCAATGACCTCCTATGACAGCCACCCTGGTCCAAGCCACCTTCATCTTTGTCTTTCTCCTCTTAAAAGATCTTCCTTCTGCTTTTGTCCCATAGCAGCCAGGGTTATCTTTCTACAACATGCCCCATCACATATGCTCCTCCTCAAACAGCTCACATTGGTCCTTCAGAGTTGTTACTATGGCTTCAAGCCTTACATGATGTCTCCCATTTGTTCCCTGCCTCTCCCACTGCTTCCTCTCTTGCTTCTTCAGCTCTGGCCACGTGGGTCTCGTGGAATTTGCCAGCCAGCCTCAACTCTTAGGGCTTCCATGCTAGTTTTGTCATCTGCCCAACATGTTCTTCCCAGCCGCCAGCTGGGAAGCATCTGAATGTCACCTCCTTACTTGAGACTGCCTGGTCGCTTACTTCCTGCGGTCTACCTTTCCGCTCTCCCTCAGCACTCCCGATCCTTCTGAACTCTGCTCTGTTTTTCTTTTTCCTCTTTTTCTCTGTAATACAAATCACATACTAACAATATAACTTACTGACTTTTTAAAAATTCTTGTGGCGATTGTTTCTTTCCCTAGAATATAATGCCACCAAGACTAGGGACTTCATCTGTTTTTCTCCTTGGTGTCTCCCAGGTGCCTCACATATAATAAGGGCTGTAATGTCGGTGGGCTGGAGGAATAAAATGATAACAGGTGCACTGAAGGCAGGATCATTTGTCCACGTCAGAGCTGCTGTCTCAGCTGCTTTGATACCTCTGACTTCCCAGGGTGGCAAAGAACAAGGATGTAGCTTATGTAGAAGGCATTAGTCATCGGAATGCCACTGTATATTTGGAAGCAGAATGTTCACCTTGAATCAGTAATGTGCTAGGAATTGAAACTGCTTTTCCATTTTTTTTTCATCTGTTACAAGTGTTTAGATACACAGTAATCACCATTATAAAGGAAGGGAGGTAATAGCCTGTATATCCAACCATACCCTGCAAGACTGTGTTAGGAGACTAAAATAAAATAAATACAAAGGTCATTTAAAAAGTTAAAAGCTTGGCCAGACGTAGTGGCTCATGCCTATAATCCCAGGACTTTGGGAGGCTGAGGCAAGTGGATCACAAAATCAGGAGTTCGAGATCAGTCTGGCCAATATGGTGAAACCTCGTCTCTACTAAAAATACAAAATTGAGCTGGGTGTGTAGTCCCAGCTACTCGGTAGCTTGAGGCAGGAGAATCACTTGAACTCAGGAGGTGGAGGTTGCAGTGAGCTGAGATCACGCCATGTACTCCAGCCTGGGTGACAAAGTGAGACTCTCTCAAAAAAAGAGAAAAAGTTAAAAGCTTGTGCATGAGGTATTGGTAGTACTGCTAATGACTAGGCATCTAGAGGTCAAAACCTAGAGCCAAGGATGTTCCACCCTGAGTTTTGTCTCATTTTAAGTCTAGTTTTCTGTGTAAGGGGAAACATACCTAGCCAGCCTGCTTGCAGAAGGCATGAGTGAGCATGTTGGAGAAGGGGCCTAAGGCTGGAACGTCCTCCATATTCCGGCTCCGTGGGCTCTTCACTTGATCCCTGCTTTATGACTCAACTTCTATTGAAGGTCATTTGCCAGATAGTGTTCAGGGCAGGAACAACTGTTTCATAGAAAACAAGCCAACGGCACCATAACAAAACATATTTTTTTTGCCAAGTTATGTTGCTTGTTAACAAAACAAAACAACAGATACCCTTTCCAGTGCCCCAGCTCGTGAATGGATTAGCCTTCTACTACTCTAAAAAATAGCTTTACAGCCTTTTTATGACTTACCTGATCTTAAGAGACTTTGTTTGTCTATGTTTACGGATGCGAATGAGTATGTTAAATGATAGTGCATCTCTATGCAATAAAATAGGGTCATTTTTTCTTCTTCCCATGTATGAAATGAGAACACATGGAACATGCCTGGCACAGTGGGCTCTGATGAAAAGAGGCTGTTACCATTAGGCCAACATGGAAATCCTAGCCTTTATCAGAGGTTCTGTGAAACCTCAGAGGTCTGTGAACAGGATAAACTGTTTTATGGAAGTTTACAATACAAAACAGAAATAAACCCTCCTAAAGCCAGTTTGTTTCCACTTTCTAAGTGGTTATGGTGACCTGTGTTTTAAACCTTAAACATATCAATGGCCTGCTGATGTACAGCTTCCTGTTCCCTCTGTGTCCTGCGACATATCCTGACATTGCTCAAGCCCCACCCCCTTCCCGCAAGGAAGTACCTTAATGGGTGAGGAGATAGGGCACAGGTACCTCTGGCATTCCATGGATGTTGTCACAAAATGGTAGTCAGTTCTATTAACGTAATCTCTTTAGGATATAAGGATATTCACGAAATGGAAGTTGAGCTCTCTGGACATACTCCACCTTAAAATTGTTCTCTCCTTCCTCCTCACCAGCTGCAGAGCAATAGTAATAAACTATTAAATTCATGTAACAATATCAGCATATGCTGTCCTTCTCTGCTTGACTAGACAGTAATCTGGTTTGCCTGTTGGTATGAATACAGGATAATTTCACTCACTTACACTAATTGAGATGGGGGCTTTGTATGAATGGCTGAAAAATTTGAGTTAAAGATAAAAAGAGACACAACTTCCTCAACTATGGGAAGTAACTGGGACTGTTGACAAAAATGTACTTGAAGAGAAATTGTATTGCTCAGGGTTCTCCAGAGAAACAACCAATAGCACATACATGTATAGGAAGAGAAAGTCCCACGATCTGTCATCGGCAAGTTGGAGACTCAGGAGAGCTGGTGGTATGATTTAGTCCAAATCTAAAGGCGTGGGAACCAGAGAAGACAATGGTGTACATTTCCGTCCAGGGGCAAGAGAAGACCAGTATCCCAGCTCAGTCAGCCAGGAAATAAAAAGGGTAAACTCCTCCATCCTCTGCCCTTTTGTTTTCAGACTCTCAGCAGATCGGGTGATGCCTGTTCATGTTGGGGAGGGTGATTTACTTTACTGAGTGTGACAGTTCCAATGCTAATCTCATCCAGAAGCACCCTCAAAAACACAGTCAGAAACAATGTTTAATCTGGAAACCCTGTGGCCCAATCAGGCTGGCACAGAAAATTATCACAGAAATATCTCTGGATTCAATGGAATAAATTGGTAACACAGTATTTGTATTCATTTCCATGTGCCTAAAAAGATTTTTATCCTTTTTAATATCCTCAGTCTGTTAAACATACCTCACATTCTTATTCTGTTATTATATTGCTAAGTGCATTTCTACTTAGGCCAATGTGATTATAGGGATTCAAATAACAGTGTTTTATTCCTTTCCTTTATACAGTTTTTGTAAACCATAGGAGCTGAAAAAAATTCCTCCTTATATAGTTAAGTTTTATGATACCAGTTTTCCAAAGGGGTGCTTATGTTACGGTTATAACAGTTAGAGCCAGGACTGTCTTCATCAACGAATATAACCTCAAACATTTGTATATTTTCATTTGTTTAAAACATAAAATATTGTTTGCCTGAACATGTCATTCTGCCAGATTGAACTATGCAAAAGAATGTTATTTTATATTCTGCTTTCACTTGTTCTCATTTGAGCTCTACCAGTTAAGACGAGAAAATGACTAGAGCCAGGGGAAACACATTTTAAATGCCAAATGCCACATTCATTTCAAGTTGGAAAACTATTAAGTTAAAAAATACTTGTATACTGGTTTGCTTGAAGTTACACAGAAAAACATTTACCTTTTTTTTCCTGAAAAGGATTTAATATTCAAAATTATTGTTTCAATCTTACAAATTCCAGGAATATGCCCTGCCTCCTTCCTTCTACTTGAAAGCAACATCTGGATAGACACTCAACTGCTTTTATTTTTTGAGAAATTATTATTAATCAGGATTGAAGTGAAGGGAACAAGTCAAAATGCATGTTTCTCTTTAAAATGAAAGATACTGTTTAATTTATTTAGCAGCTTTCCGGTTTTAGATAATATCTTTGAAGACTTTGGATTATTAAGATTTACTTATTTTTGATATTTTTGGCCTTTTTTTATGTGGGCTACACCTAACATTTTTTGAAAAATACATATTACTTTTTCTGTAGGTTTCACTTTGTGATCCTGTAATTCATTTTCAGTGGTTCTATTTTATTTTTTATTAATAAATGTTTTTATGGTCTTTTGTGTTTTTTTCCTTAGTTTAAAAATTCTTTTTAATTTGTCCTTTTGTTATTTGTTACTTTATTATTGTGCTCTTATGCCAAAACATTTTCAGTGGTTTTAAATAAAAATAGCAGAACTTTTTCATGGTTACCATTAGCTCTAGGATTTGAATAAGATGTAATAAGCAGAGGAGGAGGGAAGGCCACTAACATGTATAAGCTAGCCGTGTGTCACCCTCTCTGCCAGATGACTTACATGTGGTACGATATCCCATTTTCCCAGCACACCTATCATGTCCTATCACCACTTGATAAAGAAATTGGAACATGGTGTGCTTAAGTGTTCTGCCCCCGGTCACAGCTGATCTGTAAAAGAAATGGGATTCAAATCTAAATGTGATTAATTGCAAAGCCCCCATGTGCTCTTTCCTTCCTTCCCTCTTCCTGTTGCTGCCAACGTAAGAAGGAACACCACTCCCTCATTTGCTACAGAGAAAATAGGGGCAGCTCTGTAAAGGTTCCAGGAATATGCCCTGCCTCTTTCTCTCTACTCGAAAGCAACATCTGGATAGACACTCAACTGCTTTTATTTTTTGAAAAATGATTATTAATCAGGAATGAAGTGGAGGGAAAAAAATCAAAATGAATGTTTTCTCTTTAAGAGAGATACTGTTTAATTATTTCACAACCTTCCTGTTTTAGTTAATATCTTTAAAAACTTTGAATCGTTAAGATTCCAGACATTTTCTTGAAGGCTGTAGAAAATATACTTCAGGTTTAGTTTCAAAATGATTTAGCTATAAATTCTTCTCGTTCAAGTCCTCTTTGAGATATTATAGCCCAAATGTAATACACAGGTGTTAATAATTTGATAGGAATACTTGGAACATTGGTGATATTTGAATAGCCTTTTGAATGAACAATTGATTTGACCTGAAAAGACAGTAAAAACATCTCATTTTATTTTTTACGTTAAATATGCTTAAGTCAAAATCCTTTTTTCTTTTTTCTTTTAAGCTTATAAATACTCTTGATTCTCACTAGTCATTACTAATCTTTTAGGAAATTGCTTGTATAGGTATTACAATTCACTCGGCTCATGAGTTAGGACATTTTTATGGTATACTCTTGAATTTTATGGGTATTTATGTTTTCACATAATGTAGTAGTATACGTTACAATCCAAATATTGCTTAGCAGTATTAGTTGAATTCAAAATAGAAATCAACTTTGTTTTTGACAACAAGCATAATGAATTCACTGACTATTCCCAAATTTGTGAAAGCAGAAAGGTCCTTTTGTGATTCAAAAATGTGTTTATTGATGTTTATATTTCTTTTTGCAGTGTTCCACATACTGTCTCATGAAGGTTGTCTTTGTAATTAAGTTATCTGAAATACATCATAGAATTTACCTTTTCTCTGGGGTGCAGTTATTCTGCAACAGTCTAATTTCAGATATCTGGTTTCTGCAGAAGTCTTAATGTATGATATTGATGATATCATCATTTACTTTCATGACTGCAAAATGTTAATTTAGGAAAGCATGGGGATTTGGAAAAACATGTCTATTAAGCACCAACTGTTTTTGCTCTTTGCATGCTTGTTTCATAAAGAACTCTAATACAGTAATTGCAAAATGGACCTTTTAAATATTTTTCCTTCATTCTGCACTTGGGAGTGGTGAAACACATCCTTACTGTGCCACACAGTGTCTCATAGTGCTCTCTTCAACAGCATTAATATCTTGTATGTGCTGCTTTACTAAATTCTCTGTTCTGAGAAATAACTGAAAACATGGCTTTCTTTTAAATGAGTGGATATTCTGTTGTTGTTGGTTTTTTCTTCTCAAACCTCCTTCTCTTCTACTTTATAGTTCCTACAACAGCAGCCAGTACCCCTGATGCCGTTGACAAGTATCTCGAGACACCTGGGGATGAGAACGAGCACGCCCATTTCCAGAAAGCCAAAGAGAGGCTTGAGGCCAAGCACCGAGAGAGAATGTCCCAGGTAAGTCTGGCGCTTCTTCCATCATTCAGCCTTATGGTAGCAGGAAACCTGAGCTTGCCTCTGCCCCAGTCTCCGAAGGGGCCTGCTGGCTTTATCAAGATCTTCAAAGCTGCAAAGTTCTAATTTTAAATGTTTACTGTGTGGGCACAGTTTGTGGGTTTTTTGCATCCTCCATGAACATGCTGCCTAGGAAAGATCCAGGTATAGTTGGATTTTGTAAGCACAAATTAAGTGGTGTCTATCACATTCTCTCTGGTGAAGAAAGGTACTTGGCATTATTATTCTGTGTATATGTAGTACCTGAAATCAACATGTTGTAAATGAAAACCCATCAAAATGCTCTTTAGTAAAGATGAGTTTTTGTATTAAATTCCAGCCTGTTATAACTGTGAACCTACCATTGTTTACAGTCTACAGAACCACAGACTTAAAACTGAGCTGAACCATAGTGATTATTTCATCTAGTTTCCTAAGTGATAGAATAGAGGTTTGAGAGAGTGGCTTCCCATTTTAACACAAAGCAAAATCAGTGAGCCAGAGACAACATTTAGAATCCAGGCCTTTCTTGCTCCTGGTACAGTATTCCTTTCACTACACTTTGCTTAAAATAAAACAAAAACTCTGATTTGGTTTGGTTTGGTTCTTTTAAGCAGATCCTTTATTAAGCAAATTTAAAAATAACGTAATTAGAACATGGCTAATCCATATATAATACTATCAACTACAATTTAAGCTATGTCTACTACCAGGCACTGGATGTTGTATTGTAGTTTGATAATACAGAAAATTTTAACCCTTGCTTAGGTTCCTCATTCATGTATTCACTCATTCAGTCAACATATATGGACATATTATTATTTGACAGTCACTTTTCTAATTTGTAGTCTATAAACCTAGGAGGAAAAAAGGTGGGACATATAAGTGAATGAATAAAGATCTCAGGTTAAAGTAAGCCATTCATTTTTAGTGTTAATATTCTGTGGTAAATATCAGAAGATAGGAATAATTTTTGACATGCTTAGCACAGATACTTCAAAGGTCTCTTGAGAGACATTAAATGCAATTCATGAATTAGGCTGCTGCATATTTTCTGAGATTACAGTAAGTCTTTAGTAGACAATTAATCTTGCTTTCCTGTAATTTCTGACCTGAGTCCCTGCTGACCCCAGGAAGATTCCTTCCTCCCAGGGCTAACCAGTTCCTAGAGACAGTAAATGAGTAGCCTCTGAGCATGCCTTTCACATGCAAACCAATCAGTCAAAAGCTCCTAACTCCCAACCACTTTCTTTATGTAGCTCTTATATTCTGGGCCACTGTTTCTGCTCTGATCACCCCAGGGCCAGGTACCAGACAAGTGGGGACAACCCCTTGCCCTATCACCATTATTTGAACAAGTCAGTCCTAAGCCTGCTTACCCTGCCTCCCCCGTTCTTTCCATGAAAATCACAGTAAAAGGCTTTTGCCCACGTTTTCCCCTCCTGACCAACCCTGGTGCTTCCCATATGACCCTGCCTGTAGTGGTATGTACCTGCTTCTTGGGAGCTGTGAGTAATAAACTACCTTTTCCGTGATCATCATCTCCTGACCTCTTGGCCTCACATGAATAATAAGAAAACCTGCATGAAAACGTAAAACTAATAATATCTCCAGAAAGGTACAACACAGATACTTTTCCTTTTTTTTTTTTTTTTTGCCTTAAGATGAATAATAATACTGGATCTACTTTGGTATAATAACATAAGAAGGAAAAAAGCCTTATAATCACAATACTTTTGGCTCTGGAATATAATGTGTAGTTCGAGTGATTCCCGTGATGAAAACCTAAAAGCAAATTGAACTAGAAAGCTAGCCATAGGGAATTAGTGAGTTTTCACCTGATGCCAAAAAAAAATTGGGTTTTTCATTAGGAAAGACATAGGCACTGTTCGAAAGCATTGGAGGACTATGAGTCATATTTATTGCCATTGAAATGTCCTCCTTTAAATTTACATCCTATCTCCTTTCTTTACAAAGCTTTCAGAGGCTACTTGTGCCCTCAAAAATCCACTTCTGGGCACTTGAAATCTTAAAGAAAGAACAATGCCAAAAATAAACACCAAATGCTCAGCTTGTCATTTTCAGCGCCTACCCCTGTACCCTGATTCTGGTCTTCCTACCACCTCTTCCTTCTCAACTGCTACCCTTGTCTTCTGTACAGTGTTCAACTGCTGTTCAGATCAGGCCACTCTGCTCACCATCTGCTCACCTCGCCTGGGGCTTCCTTTTGCTCTCGGCCTTGACTTATTCTGGAAATGCCCTCTCACTCCTCTTCACATTGACACGCTCACCCATTCTTTACACCCACATCACACTCAATGAGACAGGCAGTCATTGCTCTTACATTTCATTTAATTCTAAATATTTGTTCCCCGGTTTTATTAGTGATATTTGGATATACCTGTGTTATCTTTCTAGCTGGATTGTAAACTCCTTTTAGTGCCTCTAAGTTCATATAAGTTTTACTAAAGTTGCATTTCATTTTTGGACCTACTTAGTTATTACTTATTTTTAAATCTTGTGTTTTTTTAATCCTGGACATTTTCTCCTAGTATATCTTGGTCATCTTTGATCCCATTAAGAAAATTATTTCAAATTCTCTGTTAGTTTCAGGTGTGACCGGTTCCCATTAAAATGATAATTTGGCCGGGTGTGGTGGCTCACACCTGTAATTCCAGCACTTGGGGAGGCCAAGGAGGGCAGATCACAAGGTCAGGAGTTCAAGACCAGCCTGGCCAATATGGTGAAACCCTGTCTCTATTAAAAATACAAAAATTAGCTGGGCATGGTGGCGGGCACCTGTAGTCCCAGCTACTTGGGAAGCTGAGGCAGGAGAATCACTCGAACCCAGGATGCAGAGGTTGCAGTGGGCTGAGATCACTCCACTGCACTCCAGCCTAGGTGACAAAGCAATACTCCATCTCAAAAAAAAAAAAAAGAAAGAAAAGAAAATATATAGAGCCATTGCAAGGGCTAGATCCTGAAAATTTTAAATTTTAAAAACTGTGGGTCTTTTTTTAAAATTAATTTTTATTGTAGTTTTTGTTCTTTGTTTTCCTACAAATACAGAGGATTTTGGAATTTTTTGTATTTTGCTTTGTTGTTGCCATTGTGGGTTATAACTCTAATCCTGTAGATTTTTGTTGCTATATGTTGTGACTAGCATCTAGCCAATAGAAATCAGCATCTGAACCATATGTGACCACTTTTATTACTTACGAGCTTAGCAGTTTTAATTTATCCTTAAATGAAGTCCTTCACATTGAAAGCAGACCCAACTCAGGCTTTTATTGTTAAGATAAGCAGCGGCATTTTAAGAGTACCCCTTTTGCCTGTCGCTAAATATAAATAAACTTAGCTCACCTAATGGATTTTCCATTTTATAATAGAAAATTGGGTACCAGGGTACAAAGGCATGATCTTTAGAGCCACAGAGATCTTGGTTTATATTCATCTGTCTCCCTTTACCTGTATAGCCTTGAGCTGGCACCTTAACCTGGTTCATAAAATGGGATGGCCCTGGCTAATCTCACAAGCTCTTGTGAGGAATCAATTACATTAGATAGATTTTGTAAAGCACTTAATACAGGGTCAGCAGTAATGCTATTTGTTACCAGTCCCACAGTGAAATTCACTGTTCGTAAGAAGATGGTCAGCCTACATCTAGTGTATATTCATTTGCGGTAATCTTAGTGTGTTAGCGCAGGTGATTTTTTTATTTGTGGGTATATAGGATATTGTTAAATTGTTCCGAAAATCTAAATTTCAGTTAATTTTTAGAGTAATGCTTATTTTCAACTCATTAGCTAAATACATCTCTTTAATTATTTCATGAATCCACCCAGCTTAAAGTCCAGGTTCTGAGTGTACAAGATAAGATGGAAAAAATGTAAATGTAATATGGGAAATCAGTTTTCACATTGCAGTAAAACATTGAACGTCTATCTCAAACTAATTTTGAGATTCCTTGCTTGAAGAACTATTGGTGGGGTACCACCACTGTGAACATTCCCAAAGCAGGAAATTGAAATATTTATATTGCAAGGCTTATCTATAAGGCAAAGATAGTCTTCAGTATCCCCCTTGCTCACAAGTGCCCTTTATTAACTTGGTAGATGCACTAAAGCAAATGGGACAATATGTTTCTTTTCTTGCATGTTCTATTCTTGCTCATTGCAGCAGGGCATTTGTCCCAATTTTGCTGTGAACCTTGAGATTATTTTTGAGATGCTTTTCAAGTGTAATGGAATATTTATTCCATACTGTTTTCTCCATAATTTTACTAAAACAACAAGACGCAGCTAGTTGCCTATCATCTACAAAGAATGAATGCTAATGGACAATAAAATCTGTAATTAGGAACCCACGTGGTGATTTGATGTGGTATTGTCCCACAGAAGTTTTCTCTCCATAGTTATTTATTCTAAGCCTCTTTTTCTTTTCCATCTTGAATTATGTTACAAGAATCTATTCTTTAGGGCTAAATACCTACAAATAACAGACTCCTATAATACATTAATCAAGTTTTCTAATGCTTTGGGAGTATACAAAGTATGCAAGTACATCTCTGGCAGCAGGCCAATAATTTGTTTCCTTGATCTTTCTTCATTTTACCTAGCTCACTTATAATTTGCACTTTAAACAAACTGTAATACACTTGAAAAGGCAGCTGTAGGTGGTAAGAAGTTAATATTTTCTTTGAACAACATAAAGAAGTGCAGACTTTTACTTTTTGTATCAGGTTAATGAGTGAACTTCTCCCAGGGAAATCCAGGTGAATATCAAAATTGATAGCAGGAAGCATTTGTTTCCTACAAAACAGATTCACCTGGTATCTTAGTCAATTTTGTGTTGCTGTAATAGAATACCCCAGACTGGATAATCTATAAAGAAAAAGAAGTTTAAAATTTGCCTCACAGTTCTGTAGGGGGGAAGTCCAAGAGCATGGTACTGGCATCTGTTGAGGACCTTCATGTTCTCATCATTTTTGGTGGAAGGAAGAAAGGAAAAGGAGGGCAAACTCATTTTTATAACAACCCACTCCCCCAATAATGATGTTAATTTATTCATGAGGACAGAGACTGAATCATCTCTTACAGGGTTTATGTCTCAAAATTGCGGCATTGGGGATTAAGTTTCCAACACATGCTTTTTAGGAGATAGATTCAAACCGTAGCAACTGGTTACTAAATTAGTGCTACCTGTAAAAAATACATTTTTGCTACATTCAGAATATTATGTGTTCTTAGAGTTTTTAGAAGGACTTAGAGGAATCCTTACTGTTCATAACTTAGGTCAGCAAGCTCAAAAAGCCCTAATTTCCCATCAGTTGTTTAAAGGGACAGGTCTTAGGATATCAGACAACAGAAGTCTTCTTTTACTTCCTCTATTATGTACTTTTTTTTGGCATTGTATTTATGACACACACACACACACACACACACAAAATGTTATATTTTCTTAAATTCAAAATAAACAGTTTAAAATTGCTTTCATAAGAGAATAAAACTTATGTGTTCGGTTTAATTTTGGAAGACCTGTGCAGTTAGTGTATGCCTTCTATGAATAGTTGGTATTTATTCACATCAAATAAAATGACTAACACCAAGTTCTCAGGGGGAGAAAAGACCAACCTTGACTTAAAAGACTATATTCCTGCAATAAATGTGAGCATTTATGTTTAATATGCTACTGTAGTTAATTATTTATATCCTAGGGGGAGGTCAAATATTATTCAGGTAAGAATGGATAGGAAATAATATTTTTTAAATATCTAAAATGACAAAAGTAGAAGAAAAACGTAATCATCCATCCTTGTTAAGTCTGTATTCATAGGAAGAACCTATGATTTTTAAATCCAAATGTTTTCTTAATCTATAGGTCATGAGAGAATGGGAAGAGGCAGAACGTCAAGCAAAGAACTTGCCTAAAGCCGATAAGAAAGCAGTTATCCAGGTAAAATCTGAACCCGTTTCCTACCAAACATCACATGCCTGCAGTCTGTTTAATGGGTGTCTGTAGGTTTACCGGCATCTGCCAGAACCTCAGGTGTGATCATTCATAGTCCCGTGACCTGGAACTGTTCTTAATCATTGTCTAGTAATTGAGTTGCTTAAATCCTGCCTTATATTTGCTCCCAGTTATTTCAAGTTATAATTCATTGCCATAAAACTCACATTGTTACTTGCAATCTACTTTTTATTAATAATATATCTTTTCAGTCACCATAATCTGCTGCTGCTGCTCCCTCTGGCAAAAATTATGAAAATTGGAATTTTTGACTGAAACCAGTCTCAAAATTACCTTAAGTAAACCAAAAGTTTATTACGGTCAATTACTTGCAGTATTTTTAGTTAAGAGAGGAATTTTTTTTTAATATGTAATGTAAGAGTTTCAAGGTGCATATATTTATCTAGTGTTATTACTGGTCAAATCAGTCTTCAGGGAGCCTATGTAATACTGATTTTCAATGAGAAAGTAGGTTTGATGGGGGTTGGAGAGTTCCAGAAAGTGAAGTAACCTATAAAACATGCAGAGTTAGTGAAAATGTTGGAATGACTAGGCAGTCTTCAGGATACTTTTTATCACTTGGAATAGGATGTCCCTGTTAGAAGATTTGAAATTGCTGCTTCATCCTACTTGTTCAGTCCCCATTGACATATGTGTTTATGATGGCAGCATTTTCAGGAGAAAGTGGAATCTCTGGAACAGGAAGCAGCCAACGAGCGACAGCAGCTGGTGGAGACGCACATGGCCAGAGTGGAAGCCATGCTCAATGACCGCCGCCGCCTGGCCCTGGAGAACTACATCACCGCTCTGCAGGCTGTTCCTCCTCGGGTAGGTCTCGCTGCAGCTGAGATCTCACTTCAGGTCATCTCTCAGACAGTAAGGGTGGAACACTGGGAACTGGAAGCCATGCAAAAAGAATGAGGAGAAATGCCTTGAGCGCTGTTATTCACAGGTTCAACTCCTGTCCATTCCATCTTGAAGGTCAAAGAGTCACACAGGGCAACTGCCTCCACAGGGCCATCTCTGCGCAGTAGGCACTCGTACTTCTCCACAGAGCAGCCAGACGGATTCCCAGGGACTCACAGTATAAGCCCTGACTCGATTAAATATTGACCATTGATGGCATAGTTCAAGTTTGAACACAAAAGCCGGAAGGATGTCTTCCAGTCCCTTCAGTGTGCTGTAACAGAATACCATAGACTGGGTAGTTTTATCAGCAGCAGTTTATTTCTCACAGTTGGAGAGGCTGAGAAGTCCAACATCAAGACATCAGCAGATTTGGTTGTCTAGTGAAAGCTTGCTTCCTGGTTCATAGAACTTATATTTTTTCATCTTTTGTTTTTGTTTGTATTTTGTGGTATCCTGTGGTGGAATGGGCAAGGGAGCTCTCTGGGACCTCTTTTATAAGGGTACTAATTCTAATCTTGAAGGCTCTGTCCTCATGCGTAATTGTCTCCCAAAGTTTTCACTTTCAAATAGCATCACATTGTGGCTGTGTTTCAACATATGAAGAGACAAATATTCACACCATAGCAAAGGATTTTAGAAATAACCTTGCCCGGCCCCCTCATCATGTAAGTATAACAATGTAACTAAGGTCAAGGAAAGTTGAGACCTGGCTGAGTTGTAAGAAGTTTTAGTGTGCCGAAAGGAATTAGATCTCAAATTTCCATCTCAGAGCAGTAACCATATTCTCTCGGGGGAAGCATGCATCAGTCATGATATTAACAATGATGAGACTTATTCATGGTTTCAGTGACCATTGCCCAAAATGGCTTGCTCAGTGCTGCAGGCATAGATTTCATCACCAGCATTCTGTGGGAGAGCTTACTTGGAACGGAAGGAATGTTCTGAGCATGAGTGTGTAATTTATGTTCACTTTGTTCTTTTTTTTTTTTTTTTTTTTTTTGAGATGGAGTCTTGCCCTGTCGCCCAGGCTGGAGTGCAGTGGTGCAGTCTTGGCTCACTACCTCCATTTCCTGGGTTCAAGTGGTTCTCCTAACTCAGCAGCCTCTCAAGTACCTGGGATTACGGCATGTACCACCATGCCCAGCTAATTTTTGTATTTTTAGTAGAGACAGGTTTTCACCATGTTGGCCAGGCTGGTCTGAAACTCCTGACCTCAGGTGATCTGCCCACCTCAGCCTCCCAAAGTGTTGGGATTACAGGTGTGAGCCACATGCCCAGCCTCTTGTTCTTTCTATTTGTCATTGAATGAGGGATAGTAAAAGCTCTACCTGCGATTTTGGACTGGTCCATTTTTCTAAACGGTGCTATCTGTTTTTACTTTGTATACTTTGAGGCTGTGTTTTTCAGTGTGCAAATGTTCAGGGCTGTTAGGCAATCTTTGAGCCTCTGCTTATAAAATGATTTTTTTATCCTTTGTAATGTTTTGCTCTGAAATCTACCTTATCTAATATTAATAAAGCTATTCCAGCTTTCTTTTGATTAATATTAACGGTGCATTTTTCCATCCTTGTACTCTTATTGAACTTCTTTGTCTTTATATTTGAAACGTATATTTTGTAGGCAGCATATAATTGGGTCTTGTGTTTTCCTTTTGATTGAGAAGACCATGCACATTGAATGAGGTTATGGATATGGTTGTGACTGAATCAGTTGTCTTGCTATTTGTTCTTTAACCTTTTTTTTTCTTTTTTGAATTAATTAGAATTTTTTTATGATTCTACTTTATCTCTTTTAAAGTTGGTTTGTAAGTTGTAACTAGTTTGTTATTTTACTGGTTGCCTTAAGGTTTTATATAAAATATTCTAAACTTGTCACAATGATATTATACCAGTTCAAGTGATATACCACTTCACAGATAGGATAAAGAACCTTACCAAAAGTACTTCCATTGCCCCTCTCTCTCACTCTAAGAAGTTGTTGTCATACTTTTTCCTTACTACATTATTGTTGTTTTTCTTTAAACAGTCAGTTATCTTTTAATGAGTTGTAAATTAAATAAAAAACATCTATTCACCTATGAAGTCACCATTTTGGGTGCTCTAAATTCTTTGTACAGATGCAGCTGGTATTATTTTCCTTCTGCCTGAAAGATTTCCTTTAAAATGTCTTAGAGACTGGGCTTGGTGGCTTGTGCTTGCAATCCCAGCAACTCAGGAGACTGAGATAGGAAGATCGCTTGAACCCAGGAGTTCAAGACTGCAGTGAGCTGTGATTGCATGACTGCACTCTAGCCTGGGTGACAAAGGGCATCCCTGTCCCTTAAAAAAAAAAGGTCTCAGGGTGCATTTAAGTTGGTGATGAAATCTTTTGCTTGACTATGACTGAAATTGTCATTTTTATACCTTTGGCTTTGGAAGATATTTTTGCTGGGTATAAAATACTAGATTGAGGTTTTTCTTCCACTACTTGAAAGATGATGCTGTTCTGTCTTACTTGTGTTGATATCTTATTTATTTGTGTTGATATTCAGAAGGCTGAGGCAAAAGGATTGCTTGAGCCCAGGAGGTAGAGACTGCAGTGAGCTATGACTGGGCCACTGCATGCCAGCCTGAGTGAAAGAGCAACTCCCTGTCTCAAAAAAGAAAGACAGAATGGAAGAAAGGAAAAAAGGAAGGGAGGCAGGGGAATTCTGAAGTAGGAATTTAACAGGAATGCTTAGATCAATCGGCAACAGTGATCTGATTTTTGACAGTAAAATATTTCTTCCTAATCCAGTTTTTAATTTTTATTTCAAATGAATATGTTGTCTAATTCCTTGTGAAGTGATACAGAGGCCCACAACAAGCATGATTACAACCGCTCTAAAATTATCCCTTTTGATAAAAGATGACACTTTGGCAAACATTCTTGCCACCGCCTTTCCTGTGATGGCTGATGAGACTAAACTGAGAGTTTAAATGTACATTCGTTAAAGCCTCCATTCAGTCCTCATCCTATTTTTAGTCCTATCAATGCCCATTTAGCAAAGATCTTAATTTGGAGATTGGACTTTCAGCTGGAATGCTTCATAAGTGCTTCATAAGTGTCTACTATGAAGGTTTTGGTCTCAGTACCCACCACCCTACCCTGCTCTGGCAAATGATCACACAGCTCCTCTCCTGAAAGTGTGTTCTCCTAAAAAGAGAGAAACCAAGAAACTTTCATTCTGCAGAGATACAAAAACAATTTCCTGACAAATGCCTTGCTACGGTAGAGATTTTTGGCAAATAGAAAATGAAAACACTAATGTGAATATTTTTTTTCCAAAAGCTTTGTTCAGAGAGGCAGCTTGTTCTAGTGAGAAAGAAATGCAGTGACTCACAGCTGTACCCTGTCCCATCCAAACAGTGTCACCCTGAACCAGCCACTCCATCTCCCGAGGTTGCAGTGATATCATCGGTAGAACAGGGTCAGTAGTATCTTACTTCTTGGAAGAATGCCATGAGCTCTTTAATGGCTCCTCATGGCTTTCTATGCACTATAACTTTATAAAGAAAAATAAAAATGATGAGGAAAGTCGGCACAAGTGGGTGACTTTCTGGTTAAGTTGCATAAAATGCACGAAGAATTCTATTTCCAGCCAAGATTGAGTGAGAAGAGCTGGATTTACTCTCCTGCATGAACAACCAGTAAATGGACAATGTATTAATATATAAACCATGTTTCTGAGAAGTATTAGACATCAGGTGAAGGACACTGATTCCTGAAAAGGGGAAACAAATGAGGACGTATAACTGCCAAACTCATGGATCTACAGGTGCTCCACCATATGTGGCTAATTTTTTTAAATTTTTTGTAAAGACAGTCTTGCTATGTTGCCCAGCCTAGTCTTAAACTTCTAGCCTCAAGTGATCCTTTCACCTTGGATTTTTAAAGTGCTGATATTACAGGCATGAGCCACCATCACTCACCTTTAAATCTTACCTTTGTAATAAAATGTGGCTGGGTGGTCACAGTCTTAGGCTCTAGGGGTCATTACCTGCCATTTTTGTTAAGTTACCATCTTTAGGTGTTCATTTAAGTTTTAATGTTATATGGCTTGACCTGGCACTTAGGTCTGCACTTTGGGAAGTATAAGAAAATTTTAAATCCTTTCTTGTGGACTTCTATACGTTTCTCTTGAAGACATAAATCCGGAACATGGTGATTGTTTGGAAAAGGTCACATCTTGTAATGGGAGTCATACATAAATATTTCTGTGATCTTCATACTTACTACCACCATGCCTGGAAAATGCAGACTACTGTATTCAGTAACTGTTATTTGAATATAAGTAAATCTACAGAAAGTGTTCTTTCTATAGATTCTGTAGATGTTATCTCTTAGAATAATTCTCTCTCTAACCTTTATCAAATTCTACCATATATTCTCAGACTTTGCAAACATAGGATTCCAAAATAATGTGCATTGTTTCAGTCTCTTTGAAGCTCAGATTTAAATCATACTTTTACTCAGTTTTTAAATCTAAACATGGGAAGTGTTTTGAGATGTTGTTTTTGTGCAGCTAGAATTCCTGGTTCTACTAAGGAATTTCATTGTGTGAATTCCTGTGTCTGAGTATACCATATGTTTCACATTTCTTATTTAATGACGTACCTATAGACAAATACACTGAATGGTCAACCTAAAAATCCATTATTTGACTCATATTTAGAGTCATATGTATATATGCATATTTAAAATAAATGCTTTGAGCTAGACATGGTGGCTCACAGCTATAATCCCAGCACTTTAGGAAGCTGAGGTGGGAGGATCCCTTGAGCCCAGGAATTTGAGACCACCCTAGCAACATAGAAAGACCCTATCTCTACCAAAAAAAAAAAGTGGTTTTTTTTTTTTTTTTTTTTGATTAGCTGGGCATGATGGTGTTACACACCTGTAGCCCCAGCTACTCTGGAGGCTGAGGTGGGAGCATTGAGCCTGGGAAGTTGAGGCTACAGTGAGCTGTGACGGTGCCACTGCACTCCAGCCTGGACAACAAAGCAAGACCGAGTCTCAAAATTAAAAATTAGAAAATGAAGTAAATAATTGCAGTATTACAATTATTGAAACAGTTGTTTTTCCCAGGGGAAAAAAAGTATTGAGCAGAGCTATGTCTTTGCACTCAGAATAAACTCTTAACTCTCTTTAAGGCTAGTGGCTCTTCTAAGTACCAACTCCTTAACCTTTTTACTTTCCTAAGACTTTTCTCTGGAAAATCAAGGAGTTAGCACTTTTTCTCTCTGGTAAAATTAAATGCCTCTCCAGAGTTGCAGCACACGTGGTTAACTTCCATCAACTTTGGAGGCCTCCAAAAGCTACCAAATTAGATACTTAAAGCTAAGCATTCATCATTTTTTAACCTGCTCTGCGGTCCTGCACTTCCTGCTTTCTACTTTGTCAGGGCTCATACTGAAGCTACTCAAAGCTTCATGTAAGAGGAACTAAATGCTGTCTGAGCCTTTCGTCTTTTGTCAGGGTTCTGCTTATCCTACATAGACAGAAGATGATATATCCTGACTGTTGAAGAGAAATTAGATTTAATGTGATCTTGTACAGTTAAACCAAAGGCTGGAGAGGGATTTTTTCTTTAAATCAAGTTTCTGTTGTAGCCCTAGGTCTGGAAAACCTTAGCAGCCCCTAATTGGTAAGAATTGAACTGTTTTAAAGATGAGGGATACCCATAGCCAAACCTTTCTGTCATTCTGAGATTTTTGGTGTTTTTACAGATACGTAGTCTAAATCTTTCATTAGATAGTATCATGATTATTATTCCAACTTCAACAACTTTTGCATTTTCTAAGGGGAAGTGAGAATTAGGAAACATTTTCCTGCACATCTGTCTGTCTACGCCAGTTCTGTTGTTTTGATTTGTCCAGCATCTTGTGATTGAAGCCATCTTATCCTATACTAAAATTCGTGTCATGCTCCTATCTGCTGCTTCACACTCAGGCTGTCAGTTTAATTGAGCAAAAAAAAGTTGACAGTTTCTATAGCATCGGGCACCCTTCTTTCCTTTCTCATTTTTGAATAGTTCAACCAAATATTCAGTTTTGCTGAAATCTCTGGAAATTTCTTCATAGAATTCTTTGCTAGAACATGAATGCCGTGAGACTGTTTATTAAAGAGCATGCTTTCATCACCAAGTTGAGATTTTGCTCAAAGCTATTTGATAAATTTCCAGCAGTAGAGCAATAAATGTTCAACAAGAACCAGCAGTCTTTGAGATAAAAAGGGTCGGAATTAATGGGTACTTTGTCACAGGTAAACAGGTGATGGCATGAGGAGGTTTGAACCACCTCATAAATAAATTTTAGCCATTATGTGGTGTGGATCACAACTAAACCAAACTAACCAATGTGGGTGTTGGTGTAACTTTGTTTTCTAAAGCAAAAAAGAAATTGAGATGGTGAACTTGAGCTTTTATATGATGCTGCTAATTGCCCTTCACCCAACAAACCAATTATTTCTACTCATCATTTTTTGTTGCAAAAGAAATTATCTTGTAAAATATATGTATATAGCATATATTTCCAAAGTAAATCTGGCACATCTGTACCTCAGTGAAACTGATAATAAATGAGTTAAAAATTATTCGCTAAGTTCTTGATATGTGGAGAGATGAATATTGTAATGTTAAGGCATTCCACCAGCAGGTCTTGAATATAATGAAAATTTTATAAAGCTAATCAGAGTGGAATCAAAAGTTAAAAGACTGCCAAGCCAAAAAAGTCATCTTTTAGAAAAGTAAATAATTGCTCTATACTTATATATTTATTATTGATTTATTCATCATTCATTTATTTTTAGTTGAGTTCTATATACATAGGTGAGGGGAAATGTATTAACTTGAGCACTTCTGAAGGCAAACCCAGTAACAGTGGATGGGAAGGAAAATGGGAAAGTTAGCATTTGTTGAACAGAATCTTATAAACTATGCTGAATGGCATGCATGCTGTTTTGGTAAGGCCACTCAGTACTATTAGTTTCTTACTCTGAATGTTTACCAAGTTCAATAAACAGATCTTGCTACATACCAGTGGGAAGTATGTAACAAGAGATACTAGTGTTTTCAGGTTTTAATTAAGTTACATAGAAAATTAAGAAGTTTGTTAGAAAGGCATTAGCTTAAAAGCTGTCCTGTGCCTCTGAAGCCATATTCATCACTCAGATTCCATCCACAGTGGACCCCCGCTCCATCACTGCCTTCAAAATGCAAATAGGTCTTCATATGATTCTATTAAAACCCATAGCACCATATGCTTTTATGCTCTGCTTTCTTCCAGCAAACATACGTATTTTAATGTTAATATATATGTTCATTTTGTCCTTGGGAAGGAAAATCTATTATGAAAATATAAATATTTAGTTTTTGTAGACAAATAGCACATTATTTAAAGATCTGGTAGTTCTTTTTTTTTTTTTTTTTTGAGACAGTCTCGCTCTGTCACCCAGGCTGGAGTGCAATGGTGCGATCTCGGCTCACTGCAACCTCCGCCTCTCAGGTTCAAGCAATTCTTCTGCCTCAGCCTCCTGAGTAGCTGGGACTACAGGCGCGTGCCACTGCGCCCAGCTAATTTTTGTATTTTTAGTAGAGACTGGGTTTCAACATTTTGGCCAGGCTGGTCTCAAACTCCTGACTCTGTGATCCACCTGCCTTGGTCTCCCAAAGTGCTGGAATTACAGGCATGAGCCACTGCGCCCGGCCAGATCCAGTAGTTCTTTACCTGCCTGTTATTACTGATACTTGCCCTAGTGAACAGATGGGCAGCAAGGAATCCTTACCCTGGAAACATACACATGCACACGCAAACATGATCTCACATAAGCTTTAAGGGGTTCCTTCATTTTGTGAAGGTTGACAGTGGATCCCAGTTTAAAGATGCTAGGTGATACTGGATTTTTTTTTTTTTCAGACAGAGTTTCGCTCTTGTTATCCAGGCTGGAGTGCAATGGCGCGATCTAGGCTCACTGCAACCTTCGCCTCCTGGGTTCAGGCAATTCTCCTGCCTCAGCCTCCTGAGTAGCTGGGATTACAGGCACGCGCCACCATGCCCAGCTAATTTTTTGTATTTTTAGTAGAGACAGGGTTTCACTCTGTTGACCAGGATGGTGTTGATCTCTTGACCTCGTGATCCACCTGCCTTGGCCTCCCAAAGTGCTGGGATTACAGGCTGGTGATACTGGATTTTAAGCATCATTACCTTGAGTTTTCTTATGTAATTTTTTTAAATTACTTACTGCCCTTTATTACATCAGATGTGAAAAGATTTCTGTTTACAAAGGTAATTAGTATGAGCTATAACTATTATTGCAGAATACCCAATTGCCATACTGTTTCTTCCTTTGACGTCTTGTTCATTTCTATGTATTAAGAGGAAACAATTAATATGGTACTTTATCTTACTGGCTATGAAACAAGAATATTATTTTGATATCTGAAGAATGACCTGTTGCTTCTAACTTACATAAAATGCACTTTCCCCATGAGAGGAAAAAACAGCTATCTGAGGTATTTTATTTTTATTTTAGATGGTTTTATTAATACATACTAATCAAATCTCCCTTTAATGTTTACTTTTTATTTTTTTAATTTTTTTTAATACTTTTAGTTCTAGGGTACCTGTGCAGATGGTGAAGGATTGTTACATAGGTATACACCTGCCATGGCGGTTTGCTGCATCCATCCCCCTGTCATCTACAGTAGGCATTTCTCCTAATGTTATCCCTCCCCAATCCCCCCACCCCCGTAAATGTTTTAACATCAACAAAAAACTCAGAATTTCTAATAGGTTGTAACACTTACTAGGTATGGGAAGAGGAGAGGGTAAAATTAAAAGAAATACAAATGTACTTTCTTCGAATAGGCTAACCGGTTAGAAGATGTATGAAGCAGGACCACCATAGCCCAAGAACCAATACGCAAAATTAAAGCAGATTGCTGTAAATCTCTCTTAAAAAGTCAAGAATATGTCACAGTTGGCATTTTTCGGATGATCAGACCGTATGACAAATCTTTGCAACGGTCTGAGTTTTGAAAACGTCTTTTGTTTATGATTTCAGCAGTACTGTGGGCTTTGCCTTCTGGGTTGCATTAATAATTCTGTTCATCATTAAGGACTTACATATGTTTCACTGTTTGACTAAACAAAATTCGAAGACATACAAGTCCAAACATTTTCTGGCCTTTCTGTACTCCCAGGTCAGAAGATCTTAGCCCTGTATTCATTCTAGGCCAAAATTTGTCTGAAAGCATGAATCATGGGGTTGTGTTGGGGGCTAAATTTCAGTTCTGTATGCTGCCTTCACTAATTTATGACTATGATCTGTACAACCAAAATAAATTATTTCTGAACTAGCCAAATATCCTGGAAAAACCTTATGAAATCTACCAGATTTGAACAAAGGCCACTAAATGATGAGAGAATTAAAACCACTCCTATTTCTACCTTTTCTAATATAAACTCCTGTCTTTAATTCCTTGGTTTGCCACCTTTATAACCTGTAACTAGGAGCAATTGATTTAATAAAGGGATTCCTCCTACTCCAAATTGGAGTTAATTTTTCTATTCTTTTCGTAATTAATATTGTTCTAGCTTTTGTGAACCATAATTAGAAAAGCAAAAGGATTAATTGAAAGTTGAGACAAAATTGTGAAGTAGGAAGATGTCTTCGTCCCTAAGAGGAGAAAGATTGTTAGGGCAAATACATGGAGGCTTTGGTGACATGTGCCTATTAGGAAGTGATCTGCTCCCACAGGAAGGAGAGAACAGATGACAGGTGCCTCCTGGATGCTTCTGTGTTATGTTCATTACAAAATCAGAGCCACATACGCAAACTGGATACCCTAGGAAGGAACATTCGGATAACTACTTGACCCTAAACGAAAGTTTTGCTCTGGCATTATGAACTAAGTGGACTGTTGTTAGAGATTAGTTGTCCGATATCCTTCCATCTGATGCATCCATATCATCAAAACAAAAATGTTGTTAAGAAACAACAAAGGGGTAGAGTGTGAGAATCTACTGCCATTTCCTCCATTGCTTCATTCCAGACTTCTGTGTTCAACTTTGCATGGAATTATCGTTTGCCCTTTTCTACTCACCTTAAACTACAAAAATCATTTGTTTGCCTTTAGGAAGAAAGGAAGGTAGATAAATTTTGCAGTGGACTTTAAAAATTTGGCTCAACTCCTGGCATTAAAGACAATAAAGGTTGTGATTCAGAGGTTCCTGTGGCAGTTGCCCCAAATGTTACATTTTGTTTTCAGTTTTTCTTGCAATAGTGACAGTGCATTTGATATTTTGAGGGCCAGAGTGGCAAAATAAACTTAACTAAGTTCGTTTCAAGCACAGAGAGATTTAACTCTCTTAAGTGTGATTTTTAAAAGTGCACACGGAGATTTTCTACATTTTATATGCTCAAGATTTCTTGAAATCCAAGGTGTAAACTGTGAAAATACTAGCTCTGAATCTATTTATGAAATCAGGAGAGAATTGCTTTTCTCAGTTTTGGAAACCACCAGGGTGCAATTGAATGCTCCAGGTGAGGGTTTTCCGTGACCTGGAAAGGTTGGGGTGATTCCCACACAGTGAGTCATTTACTTCATTCTTGGCAGGATTGTGCCTAGGGCTTTTAAAAGCTCTTGACAGTTCATCCCTTTCATAAGAAATGGGTTTAAGGCACAAATGTCTATTATGATAAGATGCCAGATTTCTAGATCAAGCGTAAAGCTATGGAGTAGGACAGTAGGACTGAATAATTTCAATACGCTTCTCACGTGAACTGTCCAGCAATAAGCTACGTATTCAGATGTGACTGGCATTGAGTCATCCTGTCATTAGTTAAATGTTTGAGGCTTTTCCCAAGTCCCAGCAACACCAAATTTGATAAATCATATAAAAGAAAAATGAAAAAGTCAATACATCTGAGAAATGGAGAAATTAATAAAAAATGTATTGTCACTGGACATGGTGACTCACACCTGTAATCCCAGCACTTTGGGAGGCCAGGGCAGGTGGATCACCTCAGGTCGGGAGTTCAAGACCAACCTGGCCAACATAGTGAAACTTTGTCTTTACTGAAAATACAAAAATTAGCTGGGTGTGGGGGCCGCACACATGTAATCCCACCTACTCGGGAGGTTGAGACAAGAGAATTGCTTAAACCCAGGAGGTGGCGGTTGCAGTGAGCCGAAATTACACCACTGCACTCCAGCCTGGGCCACAGAGTGAGATTCTGTATCCAAAAAAAAGATTAGTTTTCATCAGAAAAGGCTATGAAATTTTCTTCAATATTACCCACATCAATTTGACATCAAGCTATAAGAAAACAATATGTGAGATCTTTCGAAATTGATGAAACAAATCTTTCTGAGATGAGTTTGTATATGCGATGAAGCCCATTAAGTATTTTCTGGGAAGAGTTCCCAGTTAAAACTACTTTCTAAAGAGCCCAAGTACGCTACACAGATAAATTGAGTTTATTAATATCAGTATTTCTGTAAAAATTGGGAAGGCCACTCTTCCGAGTAAAGAGGTGCTTGTTTTCTATGTGAAGACCATGAAGGATATTCTGCACTACTGGGCCTATTTCTGAAATTATATCTAGCTGGAGGTTACTCATTGGTTTAATTAACAAACATTTATTAGCAACCCAATTGTGGCAGGAACTGTGCCTGGAGGTAGAAATATGTTACACTCTTGTTCCCAGAGAGGAAAATGATTAATGTGGTAAAATGTAAAGAAAAGTTTCTCTCTCAACTTGCTGTTGATGATGTCGAAGCCATTTTGGTAGTGCCTATTCGTAATCCTTTAACAAATTATTTTGAATGTTTTTTAAAAGGCAGTGTGATTGTGAGGTGAGTTTGGTACAAATTAAAAAGTGCCACATCTGGTGCAAACAGACAGCACGTAATTATGGGCTAAACACTCTTTCAGAAACAATAGTGACAATAAATAGAATTGGATATAATTAGCCCCCCTGAGACAGATCTCTTCCTTGTATTATCTTCTCTGTTCTTTGGGCTATATTTTAATAATAAGATTAGTCATCTAATGCCAGTACAAACAGACTGTAGTAGTAATGCACAGGAAAATTATTACTAGTAACAGAAGATTTAAAGACTTGAGGGTAATGCAGATTATATGCCTGCAGTTTACAAAAAAAGTTTCTTAAACTCTGCTTATCAATATCCTTATCATGAGCCACTGAATTCTTAATGTTTTTCTGATCATATGAATAACTCATCTTAAATATGAATATTCTGACAGTAGTAATAGCAGTTACTTTAAGAGATTATGTTTCTATAGAGATAACAGAAGGTTTTTTCCCCTACTATTCCTGTATGAATGTTTCTGCATTTTTAATTAAAATTTTAAGAAATTCATCTTTATCCTAGCATAATAAAATAAACCTCACTAGACAATCGAGACCTATTTATTTATTTATTTATTTATTGACAGAGTCTTGCTCTGTCACCCAGGCTGAGGTACAGTGGCACGGTCTTGGCTTACTGCAGCCTCCGCCTTCTGGGTTCAAGCAATTCCCCAGCTTCAGCGTCCAGAATAGCTGGGACTACAGGCATGTGCCACCACGCCTGGCTAATTTTTTTGTATTTTTAGTAGAGACAGGGTTTCACCATGGTGGCCACACTGATCTGGTGGTCTTGATCTCCTGACTTCATGATCCACCCGCCTCTGCCTTCCAAAGTGCTGCCATTACAGGCGTGAGCCACCGCACCATGCCAAGACCTTGCTATTCTTAGATACATTATTACAGCTCTAGAAATAACAAATTTTAAACCCGGATGATTTGTATTTTGGCCAAAACTTGTGAGGGCAATTATTTATTTATTTGAATGAAATATGCATGAATCATATATCAAAAGGAGGCCTTTTTTTTTAACCTAAAGTAAACAAAAATAGGAAAGTATAGGGAACTGTTTGTTACCTGGGTGAACCCAACAACTTGGAGACAGGTCTCAGTTAATTTAGAAAGCTGACTTGGCTAAAGTTGAGGATGTGCCCGTGACAGAGCCTCGGGAAGTCCTGAGGTGGTTGGGACCCAGCTTAGTGTTATACATTTTAGGGAGATATGAGGCATCATTGAATATAGGTAAGAAGTACATGTATGTAAGAAGGTATGTAAGAAGTATACTGGAAAGGCAAGACAACTCAAGACAAAAGTCAGGACACTCAAAGTGGGCAGGGGGCTTCTAGGTCCAAGATAGGTGAGATGAACAGTTGCATTCTTTTGAGTTTTCAAGGAGCCTCTCCAAAGGAGGCAATCAGATATGCATCTATGTCAGTGAACAGAGGGGTGACTTTGAATAGAATGGGAGGCAGGTTGCCCCTAGCCAGGTCCCAGCCAGCCTTTGTAGCTTAGCAATTTGGGGGCCCCAAGAATTATTTTTCTTTTATACCTGTTTTTTTCTTTCTTAACTAAAACATTTCTGAGCGATAGAGATAACTATAATTTTATTTGGTATGATTTATTTGCCTACTGTCCAACAAAGAAGCTAATCTGATTTTGTTTTCATTTCCAAGCATGATTCCTAGAAATGTGTGTAGGTGGTCAAATCAGTGAACCAGAACCCTGTAATTCATTTATTGGGAGATACCCTAAAGTCCTCCTGAATTATCTGATGTTCCCAGGCTTTGCTTATCCAATAGGCATTAGTGAGAAAAGGCCTGTGTTTATGTAGATGCACACGCAATGTGCATCTCAGCTCACATAAACAGTGAAGGGTCAGAGCTCACTGTGGATTCCCAGGTCTCATTATCCCTGCAGGAGCTGTGGCCTGGGTAATTTTGAGAGCCTGCTGTGCTACTCCTCAGTGTGGCAGGCCAGTTCTCACTAATGCAAGCCTCCATAACAACTGTTTCAGTACTGACTGAGTGGTTAAGTTAAATACTAAACGCTAAAAAAAGCCAGTGTCCTTATACAAGGGACTGGAATGTAACAAAAGCCCACCAAGAGTTTTGCCAAGGCCTCTCCTGGCAAAATGAAGGAATTCTTAACAGGACCCATTTAGGATTAACAAGTTTTATTGGGGGTCTGAAAGAACTCCCCATACCTCCCTGATTTAATAGGAGACAAGATAAGAGTAATCACACCAGCACCTGGACCCCTTTAGATTAAGTAAATGTACTGAGGCTCCAGAAGGTGTTCAGGACTCTTTAGATTAAGTAAATGTACTGAGGCTCCAGAAGGTGTTCAGGACTCAGACCTTAGTTGTAGATGAAAAGAAGTCAATAACTTATGTCTTGAGATGAATGCACACTTACATGTAGACATAGAGCTTAGAAGGTATATAAGCTCTGGAAAACTTTGTAATTTTGAGTTGGTCTGGCGAGAATTTCCAGGCCTTTTCCCTGTAACAGGCTACGGAAATATAAACTCTTTTCCTCCCTAGGTCACCTGCATCCTGTTATTGGGCCACGAGGTATAGCAGGTCATCTGCATCCCGTTATTGGGCCACGAGGTATAGCAGGTCATCTGCATCCCGTTATTGGGCCACGAGGTATAGCAGGTCATCTGCATCCGTTATTGGGCCACGAGGTAGAGCAGCCCAACCCTCAGTTTGGTCTAGAACGTTATTATCAAGTTCTGGGGATTTTCAGGGTCGGTTAGGAATATATTTTGAAGCAGAATGGCAATATTAAATGAGATCAGCAATTGAAAACATGTGAACATACCATTTAATTATCTGTCTCAAAAGAAGATAAGGATGAATTTAGCACTGGAAACCGTGAATGTCACAAAAGCCTAACTTTTAACTAATACCTTGAATCACTTTCCAGTAATCCTAATCCTTCATTAAGATTGGCAGAGGACATTCCGATCTTGCTATTTCTTCTCCCCACATGTTAGCTTAATAATTAGCTAAATAATTTTAAGCATTAGCTAAAGAATAACGGAACTCCGGAAACCTAGGGTCGTAATTGAGAGACTGAATAAGCTAAATCTGAACCTTCCACACAATTAAAGGAGCTATTAGCATGGCCCAAAAGAATATTACCTGCACTTATAAGAACTGGAAAGTCAGGCAGATACTCTAGGAACAGACTGTCTTTTCTAACCATTCAGTTGTTTCTTTGTTTTTAACTTTGTGGGTTTTTTTGTTTGAGAGGGAGTGTCGCCCTGTCTCCCAGGCTGGAGTGCAATGGCCCAGTCTTGGCCCACTGCAACCCCCACCTTCCAGGTTCAAACAATTCTCCTGCCTCAACCTCCTGAGTAGCTGGGATTACAGGCACCTGCTGCCACACCCAGCTAATTTCTGTATTTTTTACAGAGGTAGTAATGCCAAGGCCAGTCTGGGGCCTTAGCATCCTGGTGCACCTGCTTGTTGGTGACAGTCGTTTCAGGACAAAAAGTCTTACAGAAACATTCATAGATGACTAATTGGAGAAAAAAGAAGTTATGATGAAAAGCAATAAGTACTTTTTTTAAAAAAATTAAAAGGCTCTTACTCTGTTTCCCAGACTTGAGTACAGTCATGCAATCAGAGCTTACTGCAGCCTCAACCTCTTGGGTTCAAATGATCCTCCTGCCTCAGCTTCCCAAGCAGCTGGGACTTCAGGCATGTGTCACTGCGCCTAGCTAATTTTTAAAATTTTGTTGTAGAGAGGGTCTTGTAATGTTGTCCAGGCTGGTCTCAAACTCTTGGCTTCAAGTGATCCTCCTGCCTCAGCCTTCCAAAGCAATCCTTACTTTTTTAATGAAAGTGCTTTTTTTTTCTTATTTAAACTCTTTTAGGAGAAAACCATCCTATTTTCTTCAAAACAATAAATCCTTTACAAGGGAGAAAAATGAAAAAACTCATGAAGGGCAGGAAGACGCATCATGATTAAATGCAGTTAGTTGCAACCCTTTCTGTCTCCAGCCTTGGACGTATAATGTTAATAACAGAACTAGAGAGATTTCTAAGACTTTGGTGCTTAATAACAAGCAAGCATCGAGTGCGGTTGTGCAATATCCTGATCACACAATTTTTCTGCATATCAAATGTCCTTCATAATCAACAAGAGCCTTAATCTCTGATGTTTTAAAATGTTCTTTTTTATCTTCTTTTGACTATAGAGAGATACAGCTTATCAGTCACGACCTCTATAAGTACTTTTCTTCTTAGATTTAAAAGGTCATCCTCTGATTTGTAAATTCAACCAGATTTCACAGTACAGATGAGAGTTGTAATGATGTGTTGCCAAGAACTGTTGCAAGCTGTGATGTTTGTCTCTCTGGGCATTATGGAGAAGCACATTTCTTTTAGGAAAAAGAAATTAATAAGGCAGATGAGCGCAGGTTTGTTTTATTTTTATTGTGGGTATGTGTTTTTTCAAGCATAGGAGAGTGGCCTCTGTGGTAGGCATTCACCAAGCAAATGCAGAGCACCCTCTGGGTCAGGCACTATGTTATTGGGGTTCCCAATAAAGCAAAAGAAGATCAAATCCAGCCCCATGGATCTCACATTAAATAGGGGAGTAAGAATCGTAGATAACGTAGTAAGTCTCAACGTTAGGTGTATTAATGGGGATTTGCACAGTATTTCATGGGAGCACAGAGAAAAGGGTACCTCGTTCCACCTGAAGTGGCAGGGAAATGGCCCCTAAGTTGACTAAGCAAAAGGAGAAGGAGAGGCATGTCGCAAGAATGTGCATAATACAAGAGCCGCATACGCTCCACCTCACCACCACGCATACTGTCTCTGGAATAAACTTTGTACTTTCTAGCTGGTTTCCAGGGTACTCATGACACATGGGTTAATAGCTTTGCCCAAATGACCAAAATTCTCTTTCTGACGTGAATTTTCACAGCTGGTTTTGTTTGTATGTTTGTTTTAGTGAAGAAGAAATGTGTGTCTTTAGAAATCATCTGACAAAATCGTATCGTGGAATGCATGTAGCGATGAAATCGTTGAGGACCAGGGAACCTTCGCCCTTCTTTTTTGTTAGGATGGATATTTTCAGATAAAACTAGAGTGAAAATGAAATGGAACCAATCAGAAAAAAAAAAAAAACAGGAGCACTTAAGACAAAATGTAATTGTTACTGAAAAAATTAGAATCTGATAGCTCAGAAAGAACTTGGGTAAAATAAGTACAGTTTAGCAATGGCCTTTCTCCTAAAAAAATATAACGTCCCTGAGAGCTCAGTTACTCCTTGGCTTACAAAATAGTGGTTAAAGTCCCTGGTTTTCTCATTTTGATGATAGTATATTACAAGTTACTGATGATGAGATGATCTATGCAGCATTGCCTCTGGTCTTCAGAATGTGCATGTAGAAATATAGTCTCACATATGCCCCTATACACTTGGGTGGGAAAAGAAAAGGACCTAATTTAAACCTGACAGACCTCAAATCTATTCTCTTTCTATAGCAGAGAAAATGTTGAGTAAGAAGGACAGTCATCATCTCTGTTGAGAATGCTAAATGCTCTTGTGGAAATGAAAAGCAGCCAGTCTAAGTAATTACCCATTAAGAAAGGAGTAGGAGAAATGCTTAGAAGAGAGACCTTCAGGCTGGGCGCAGTGGCTCAGGCCTGTAATCCCAGCGCTTTGGGAGGCAGAGGTGGGCGGATCACGAGGTCAGGAGATCAGGACCATCCTGGCTAACATGGTGAAACCCAATCTCTACTAAAAATACAAAAAATTAGCCGGGCATGGTGGCACATACCTATAGTCCCAGCTACTTGGGAGGCTGAGGCAGGAGAATCGCTTTAACCCAGGAGGCAGAGGTTGCAGTGAGCCACGGGTCGAGACACTGTACTCCAGCCTGGGTAACAGAGCAAGACTCCGTCTCAAAGACAAAAAAAAAAAAGGACGGGGAGACCTGCAAAAAAGATGATTCACAATGCTTTCACATCACCGGATGCATTCGTGGAACCCCTGACCCAACGCCGATGGAAGAAGCAATATTTTGCACAAACTTGATAAGGAGTTTTTCTTTTTCCTCTCACAGCCTCGTCACGTGTTCAATATGCTAAAGAAGTATGTCCGTGCAGAACAGAAGGACAGACAGCATACCCTAAAGCATTTTGAACATGTGCGCATGGTGGACCCCAAGAAAGCTGCTCAGATCCGGTCCCAGGTAAGCGCGGGGTATCATAATCTTCTGCAGCTTTGACAATCCAGGATTCTTGCTTCTTGGGTTGGTGACAGGATCCCAGACGTTCTCTGAGCACCTATGGGTGTTTTCCCTATGGCAAGAGCTCTTGAACTTCTGGTAAATTCTAAAAGCTTGTCTTAGAGCAACATGTGGTTTGACATTTTCTGAGTTCCAAAAGTAACAAGAAATATAAAAATCTTAACTGTCTACTGCTAACTGATTGCTAAGCAACTGATTAAAACCAGTGACTAAAAGGAAGAAAACAAAAGTTGTATGGACTGAAATCTTAAAACTGGTTCAACTAAAGTATGGCAAGCAATCATAAACCTAGCGCAATATTTAGAGTTAATGTGAGCCTAAATGAAGCCCAGAAATAATAAATTTTATATTCCCCCATTCCCAAAGGCTGAAAACTGGAATCTACTTTAGGAAATATGAAATTTTACATTTTTTTGAATGGATGAGTTAAAAGATATACATATTTTAAAAGTATATATATACACACAAATATATGCATATAATATGTAAAACATATATATATATAAATATATTTTTATATATTTATATAGCATGAAATATCCAATCAAATTGAAATGTGTTGTTTTCTATGGGGAAATTTGCAAAGAAATGTATTTAGGGCATCAGGGTCTATTTAGAGAGCCCTCAGTATTAGGAATCAGAGTTGGCAGAGGTGGCATTTTTAATTGGCTGTCACAAGCACATAAGATAATAGTAAGTTTAAAGATAAGTCTTAAAGCCAAGCTCAAAAGTTAGAGAACAGAATTAGAACAAGAAAAATAAAGTTGCCCTTTCAGTTAAACGTTTTAGCAGTGGCAGTGTTTGTCAGTGTTATTTTGGAGGTTTGTATCTACCTGCAGTGCTTGGTAAGAAAAATAACCATTCCTACCCCAGATGTTGTTTAACTGGCGTTGTCATCCTCTGATACAGGTTATGACACACCTCCGTGTGATTTATGAGCGCATGAATCAGTCTCTTTCCCTGCTCTACAATGTGCCTGCAGTGGCCGAGGAGATTCAGGATGAAGTTGGTAAGTAAGCTGTTCTTTTGATGCTGCACATGGAAATATATTTTCCCCCAGAGGAAAATCGAGGAAGTGAGTTACCTGTTTCAGAAATATGGAAGGTAATAGAACAGGTTGCGTTTTAGGATGAAACTGCCGGGGGATGGAACTAGCTTTCTAGCCTTAGCAATTGAATCAGTTCTTACCTTGCCATCCTTTTAAGACTGGAGGAACGTCGCCTGACCTTAGGGTATATTTTTGTAATAATTGAGGATTGTTATTGAATTATATATGACAGCAATTTTTTCTAATTTGCCCAATCTTGTTACAGTTCTCAAATTATGATGCTTGGATAATTTACAATTGATGGGAGGAAAAGAAACTCATTCTTCATCATTTGAGTGACGTGATTGTTCCGTCTTACAAATGAAAAAGCTCAGACTTGCAATTTGAGTAACTTGCTGGCCTGTGTCACATGCATTCTAAGTAGCACAGCCAAAACATGTAACTGTGACTTCTCACTTTGAGATTGTTGTTTTATTCAAAGTCACAACTCTCTTTGATGGCAGAGGGGGAAGCCATGAGTGTTCTCTGAACCACATCATTGTTTAAACTTAAAAGATAGTGGGCTATTCAACGTATATTCTGAAATAATTATACTTTCACAAGAACTTGGAAAAATAATACTAAGAAATCCCATGCATCCATCACCCACTTGCCTCACCGGTGACGTCTTACATAACTATAGTCCATTATTAAAACCAGGAAACTGCCATTGTGTGCCCACTGTCTTTTATGTCCCCAGTTTTCCTGATGACGTATGTTTAATATTTCATTTACATTCTCTCATTTATGTTTTCCTTGGAAAGGGAATAAAATATCACATGAGTCTCTGTAAACCACCAAAATACCCATAACTATTTAACTTTTCTTCCAAAAGGTACACAGTATAGGTACATTTGCTTATGCTTTGAACATAAGCAAATGTACTTACACTGGAGATACAGTGTGTAGTCTACCAGCATATAAGCAGTGTATATCTGGCACATCCTTCTCCATAAAGAATCCTTCCCTTTGTTAATTGGGTTGGGAATAGTAGATGCAGGTTATCATCTGGAATCAGAACACCCAGGATGTTGCAAATGAATATACCCATTACAGTAAGTCCCACTTTGAAGTGCCTGAAACACCACTCAGGAGAACAGCTGGCCTCACTTTCTCCATTTTATGCCAGTATGATTCTGCTCCTTCTTTCCTGACTTACACAGCCTTGTAAATGTTGTTTGTATTGCTCTCAAGTATTTGGCATGTGTCAGGTGATGATATTCTGTTCAGTACTGCACATTAATGGATGGAATCTGAAATTATACTTTGGGCTACATAACTTGCAAAAGAAACTTCATTATGTCAGCCAGGCGTGGTGGCTCACGCTTGTAATCCCAGCACTTTGGGAGGCCAAGGTGGGTAGATCACGTGAGGCCAGGAGTGTGAGACCAGCCTGGCCAACAAGGTGAAACCCCCTCTCTATTAAAAAAAAAAAAAAGAAAAGGCAACTTCATAGTGTGCCAAGATAGTGGAGGTGGAATTTTTTAGTCTACACCATGAATTGAGAATAGAGATTTCCAATTAATTTTTCACTGTATCAAGTTTCTTTAGGAAATGAATATACTTTTCAGGTATACTTGGAGAATTGACATCAATGAGGAACTTTTAAAATACTGTATGTTAATTAAGTGTAAAAAAGCTCTCCAAAAAGTTCTAGGAGGTACAAAATCATATCATTTATCACAGTCTTAATGAACTGAAGCTAAAATCTTGTAGATAACACAGTTTTGCTTTATAGCTATCTTAATCCTATTTTCGCTTGTGACTTCAGTTGAAGTGGTGTAAGTAATATCAAACTCTAGGGAAATAAGCCATTTTCGAATGGACTAAAAAGTTGATGACCAATATTCCACTCTCACCCAGCAACTATTGTTGACTCTTTCTAATTAAATTATTAGAACTTTTTATTTGGCACTATGCTACTGAAAACATTAGCCACTAATGAGTCACACTTCCACAGAACAGATGGTGGTTCAGATATCTTGAGTATTACGAAATGTCCAAGAATAGGGCAGCTCAGTAAACTTCAAATCTCAGTAACAGGGAGGACATTTAGATCATTAGTATCATGGAATCTTTTCCTTTAAAAAGAAAAAAAAAATACAGCCATTAGGTTGGATTAAGAGAACGTTATGTATATGCTTTTAGTGTGTGTGTGTAATATGCTTTTAATCCAACCTAATCGCTAAGGTTATTTTTTAAATAATGATATATGTATATATTATTCTAAATATATCAGATGCCAAATTCTGAAAGACAGTTTTTTTAAAAAAAACTTTTCGTTCGGATCCTGGGTGCTTCCATTTTTAAGAGACTGTTTTCTGTAGAAAGAGAAGTTTGCAGTAATGAACACTGCGCTGTCTGAGCTCCTGGTGTCCGAGCAGCAGCGGTTTGCTGAGGAGAATAGCTATTTTGGGTTGGACCTAGTTGTCGTCTATCATCCTTTTTCATTTGAAGGAACGTTTAAAACAATACGTCCTTTTAGCTAGGAATAGAGTTGAAACAAGATTGGCTACGGGTGCTAATTGCTTAAGCTGAATGTTATTAGAGGTTCCTTATGTTACTGTTCTTTTGTTTGTGTTCAAAATTTCTCAGAATAAAAAGCATTGCTTTTAGCTTACTTTCTAAATAGGATCTTCATAGATTCTTTTCTCCAGGTTATGTCTTGTACTCTTTCTTTTTTTTTTTTTGAGGCGGAGTTTCACTCTTGTTACCCAGGCTGGAGTGCAATGACGCGATCTCGGCTCACCGCAACCTCCGCCTCCTGGGTTCAGGCAATTCTCCTGCCTCAGCCTCCTGAGTAGCTGGGATTACAGGCACGCGCCACCATGCCCAGCTAATTTTTCGTATCTTTAGTAGAGACGGGGTTTCACTGTGTTGACCTGGATGGTCTCGATCTCTTGACCTCGTGATCCACCCGCCTCGGCCTCCCAAAGTGCTGGGATTACAGGCTTGAGCCACCGCGCCCGGCCATGTCTTGTACTCTTTCTAATATTCCCTGAGTAAATGCTTTGTCGTTAGTCTGAGTTGCATTTATTTGCTATTTCTGTATATAATCAAATTTTAGATTTGGAGTCAGTTCAGTGCAAATAAGAGGATACTAAAATTCAGAGACACTGGCAAAAAGAAAAATTTGAAGTCCCTAAAAATGCATGCCTTTTGTATAAACGTTTGTGCCTATAATTGCAAGTAATTAGGATGTGCTTAATGCAGTCAGACATCTGTTTTAATTACATAATGGTAGCAGGTGCTTTATGTTTAAGAGATTTTCACCAGTCTGGGGAACTCCCAGTATCTTCAGTGGGACAGGTATATCTGCTTCAGTAAATTATGCATCCAATTAGAATTCTCTTTTTTGGGTGAAAATGAGGAAGAATGGAGCCATGCTTAGAAAGGAGTGCTGTGAGTGAAGGGGAAAATTGACATCGAACTTGTGAGCAGTAAATTGTGACCAGAGCATGGGGTTCATCATGCTTGTGTGTTCGAGCCCTGGCCCTTTTATCTTCCGTTGTTCCTCTCTGAGGCATCCTGTTTATGCTACTTTCCCCCTAACTTCATTGAATCCCAAAATTGTATGTCTAGCAACAGCCGGTATACTGCATCCCAGTGCCATATTCTAGCCGCTAAATTATCCCAGGTGCCTCTGAACCTCCAATCAAGGTATATAAGAGAAGACTCATGTTCTTCTGGAAATTGACTTGTTTTATACTCTGAGTTCTCTTGGTTGGCCTAAACTTATTCATGACACTTTCCTCTCTCTCACCCATTATTTCTTTTCAATTACAAGTTCTGTGTATTCTGCCTCCTGTGTTCATGTGAAATCTCTGCACATCCACTACTTTAGCTGAGATATTGTCGTCTCCTCGGTGTCATTAGACTCCCAGCCAGTCACCCTGCCTCTCATATCACAGTGGCCCCCTTCCACTCCAGTTCCTCCTTTTCAGAACTATGCAAGTTTCCTGCTAAAAAACAACAACAACAAAAACAAACCAAAAACAGCTGCAGGCCAGGCACAGTGGCTCATGCCTGTAATCCCAGCACTTTGGGAGGCTTTGGGAGGTGAAGGCAGGTAGATCACCTGAGATCAGGAGTTCAAGACCAGCCTGGCCAACATGATGAAACCCTGTCTCTACTAAAAATAGAAAAGTCAGGCGTGGTGGCAGACGCCTGTAATCCCAGCTACTCCGGAGGCTGAGGCAGGAGAATCGCTTGAACCCTGGAGGCAGAGGTAACAGTGAGCTGAGACTGCATCACTGCACTCCAGCTTGGGCAACAAGAGCAAAACTCAGTCTCAAAAAAAAAAAAAAAAGCTGCATGTGATTCTTCCTTGCTTGATTGCTTGAAAAGTTGCACCTTTCAAGATTCAAGTAAAATGCCCAAGTTTTATAAACCCTTTCTAATTTGCAGAGAGAGCAAGAGAAAAAAGCTGGTATTTGAGTGACAGCCAGGTAGCCAACTAATGAGTGCCTGTTTATGATAATGCTAATGATCAGATTATTTATGAATGTTCCCCCTTGGGGTACAGGACCTGAATATAGAGATGTGGCCGGTGGTTTAGGGTAAGAGTGGAGACAGATATTTATTCTACGTCCCACTCAGGGAGCCAAGCCCTCTGGCATTGTGCAGGTCCACTGGAAGTGGGGCTTTCTTGTATTTCACACAAATGCAACATAAGAGCTAGTGATGATACCCAGAAATTCAGTGATAGCCTCCCCAGTTTACAGTTGAAGAAACTGAACCTGAGAGAGGTTACCAACTTGCCCAGCTCAGATAGTAAAGTGATGACAGTGGCATGGAAGCCAAGATCTGCCAGAAGTCCAAAGTCTATGTTCTCTCTGCTACCTATTTTCCTCTCTGAAGTAGAATTTTCTCCTACTTAACCTCAGTATCAAAGCACTGGGTAGTAAATTATTTGTTTATATCTCTAGCAGTCCTCCTGTGAACTCTTCGAGATGTATATTGGTCATCCTTGCCTCCTCAAGATCCAGCAGGGACCCTCGTACTTTTTAGATGTTAGTAATTATAGACATAAGGTTGAAGCTAGTCCCCAGGATCAAAAGGCAGATGCTCCTTAACTTGGACTGATCAAGTGGGCTCCTCCATAACCCTGAAGACCTGCCCGAAACTCCTTCCTTGACATCTAGCATAAGCACTGCACAAAACAAAATTTTTTTCCTAGGCCACAGCATTCTCTAAAGCTGTGACTGATCAAGTCAACTAAATGGATGTGGTTGGCAAAGGTAACAAAGCATAAATCAGAGTCCTGAGAACCGTTATTAATAACATTTTACAACATGGTCTTTTATTGTACCATGACCCTCTGCTGTTTGGTCATCTACCCGATTCACATACCGTGGCACTCGATTTAATTAACTTGTCCCGCTTGACCACCGATCACAGTCTGAGGCTATTCACGTGACAGGTAAGTGTGAATTTTCAAAAGTGTCCGTTAGTTGTGTCATCAAAGGGCCATGTTTTATTTTATAACTTTATATTATTTTTTTAACTCAGTTTTAATTATCATGTGCAAGTTCCCAGGCTTAGTCATTTATTAGTTAACGTTTTTACAAAAAAATAAATAAATAAAGTGATTTTCAGGCAGATTATGAAGATTTCTTGCAAAGAATGGCCTCAGGCATTGTTTGTATAGGGACAAAATCCTCTTCTCTATTTCAAATCAATATGCAGGACTTTATTAATATTTTTTCATTCAACAAACGATGGAATCATTATTTCAGTGAAAACATTCCTCCTCTTCAGCGTTCATATTCTGCTTTAATTATTTTTTAATCCTTCAAAAGGGCAGAATCCCTTCATCCTTTCAACCTTTGCTTTGTCAAATTACTATTTAAAAATCATTGGTTTTTTTTTTTTCTCTTTGTTATCTTCCTTAAATCTCTGCTAAAAGGATTCTATTCTGCTCTCTGTATTGGCACTGAGGTTATTTATCAAAGTGTGCTTCTCTTTGCAGCTACCTCAAGGCTAAAAATGTAGCTCTCTTCAGAGATGGCTGTTTCACAGGATGCTATAACAACCGATTTATGAGAAAGGCAGTAGGAAGTAAAGAAGGAACAAAGGCATAATTGTTTCATACCCATTTTTTTTTCTTCTAGCATTCAAAATTGATAAAAACATGAATTATTATAAACCAGATGCAGTAAAGATCTCTGGCTGAATAAATCCATAGTGAATGGGGTAACATTGAAAGATGTGGCGGGAAATCAAGAAACTCACAATAATGAAAGAATGCTTATTTTTTATTACCATTTTACTGTGGCCTCTTAATAAAATGTTCCACTCTTCAGGAAGAATGCAGCAAGGGTTATTTCAAAGACAGAGTTTCCATATTCTGTTTCTAATAAGCCTATTGATTTGGGGGTTTAGTGAGTCCATAGTAGACTAGGTTTAAAATAGAAAATTTACAGCCCTTCCCAGTCCAACAACATAGAAATTTAAATACTATTGAGAATTTCAAGTATCCTTATTTGTAGTTGCTAGTCAAAGATGAATGTCGAGGAGAGAAAAACATCATAAAAGCAAATAAAGTGAGAGAGAGCTGTCACTTTGTTCTTATAGGAATATAGCTGTCACTTCGTTTTTCATAATAAATGCCTTTTCAATGTATATAGACTTAGTAGTTTAAAACTGGCTTAAGTATTTGGACATAAGAACTTTTTTTTCTTTTTTTAAAGACAGAGTCTTGTTTAGTCACCCAGGCTGGAGTGCAGTGGTGCAATCTTGGCTCATTGCAACCTCCACCTCCTGGGTTCAAGCGATTCTCCTGCCTTAACCTCCCGAGTATCTGGGACTACAGACATGTGCCACCATGCCTAGCTAATTTTTTTGTATTTTTAGTAGAGACAGGGTTTCACCATGTTGGCCAGGCTGGTTTCAAACTCCTGACCTCTGCCCGCCTTGGCCTCCAAAGTGCTGGGATTACGAGCATGAGCTACTGCACCCAGCCAAGAGCATTTATACATTCAGTGGCAACCAAAGTGTTGTTCCTGCGTTGGTTTTATAATAGTTTCAGAGCCCCTTATTCGTATATTCTCTAGTGTTATTAACTACCAGATGTGACCTATGTTTAGCTGTCGGTGTCTAGATGTGTATCTTTGACCCAAGACAATTTCTCTTCCAAAATAGAACCACTCATTTATAAATGAAAATGCATTGTCAAATGAATGGACCTAAATATAAAGTATTTTATGCTTCAAAATGGCGAAGTACAGTATACTATTGAGACAGCCTCCTAGTTTTCCAAGAGTTGGACTGACATGTTGAAATGTCTTCAAACAACAAGATACAAATGTGTGAATGCCAGTACACTTCATACCTTAGATTCCCCAACTGGTCTGTCTGCAGACTTGAGAGACCTCAGGAGTCTAACTCACCCATGGTGGTGGCTGGTAGAGTGCTTTGTATACATTTAGCTCTCTGTGCCTTTTTTTTGGTTGCGATATTATATAAACTCTCTTTTTCTTGCTTTGGAGTTTAATTATGGAATCTGCAAATGTAGTGTATATGTCATCCAGATGATCTGTGAAGTCATTTATAAAAGCTCACATGTAATACAGCATCCGTTTTCCTGAATGATTTTTATAGTTTTCCCATTTGGCCAACAGATATTCTTCTATGCATTTCTACTCCATAATTTTAGGGAAGAGTAAATCCTTTTAGCTACATGAAAAAAGAATACACTTACAGGAAGCGTGAATGTAAAAAATGTTTTCTTTAAAAAAAATCACTGTTTCTATCATCCTGGCAGACAAATTGTTGACCTTAATATGTGTAATTCAGTGCAGTATTCTGATGTTGTTTATTGTGCTCCAAATGGACGCTGGCAGTAATTTGATAAATTAAACATCAACCACAGTGTTTTCTTCATGCCATTGCAGTGGTTTACTATGGATTATTTTGTTCAGTTCAAATTAATGATGTATGTTCAGATTCTTTGCCAGTTTCTTAATTGGGTTGTTTGCCTTTCTTATTTTCTTATTTTTATTTTTGGAAACAGAGTCTCACACTGTCACCCAGGCTGAAGTGAAGTGGCGCAATATCAGCTTACTACAACCTCCGCCTCGCGGGTTCAAGCGATTTTTGTGCCTTAGCCTCCCCAGTAGTTGGGATTACAGGCACACACTACCACGCCTGGCTAAATTTTGGATTTTTAGTAGAGACGGGGTTTCACCATGTTGCCCAAGCGGGTCTCAAACTCCTGAGCTCAGGCAGCCTGCCCACCTCAGCCTCCCAACGTGGTAGGATTATAGGTGTGAGCCACCATGTTCAGCCTGCCTTTATTATTGAGTTGTAAGAATTCTTATATATTCTGGGTGCTATTAAATTCTTATCAAATACATGATTTGGAAATCTTTTACCCATTCTATAGGTTGTATTTTAATTTCCTTGGTAGGCTTCTTTTGACCTACAAAAACTTTTAACTTTGAAGTCAATTTTTTCAGTTTTTTTCCTTTGTTGCAGTCACTGTGATATTGTATCTAGGAAACCATTGTCTGAAACTAGGTCACAACAGTTTATACTGCTGTTGTCTTCTAAGAGTTTTGTGGTTTTAGATCTTACAGTTAAATTTTTGATTCATTTTAATTTTTATATATGGTGTGAGGTCAGGGTTTGACTTTATTCTTTTGCTTATAAATATCCAGCATCTGAGCATCAATTGTTGAAAAAAACTATTCTTGCCAGGTGCAGTGGCCCATGCCTGTAATTCCAGCACTTTGGGAGGCCAAGGTGGGCTGATCACTTAAGCTCAGGAGTTCAAGACCAGAATGGGAAACATGGCAAGACCACATTTCTACAAAAAATTATCCAGTTGTGATAGCATCTGTCTGTAGTCCCAGCTACTCAGGAGGCTGAGGTGGGAGGATCTCTTGAGCCTGGAGACGTTGAGGCTGCAGAGAGCCTTGATCATACCACCTGGGCAACAGAACAAGACCCTGTCTCAAAAGGAAAGAAAAAGACTATTTCCCCAAGTGAATGGTATTGGCACTGTTACCCAAAATTAATTGTTCATTGATAATATGGGTTCATTTCTTAATACTTAGTTCTTTTCCTTTGATCTGTGTGCCATTCTCACTGTAGTACCACACTGTTTTGATTATTCTAGCTTCATAGTAAGTTTTGAAATCAGCAAGTGTGAGTTTATCTTTGTTCTTCTTTTTCAATATTGCTTTGAGCATTTGGGGTCTCTTGCATTACAACATGAATTTTAAAGCCTTCCCCAAACCCACCACCATTTCTGCAAAAAAAGGTGAGGATTGCATTGGATCTGTAGATCATTTGGGGGAATATTTATATATAAATTTGTTAATGAGGTTTTAAACAACACTGTAACTACTAGAACTGATATCTGCTATGAAATGATTCCACCTTGAGCTCCATTCAGGAAGGTTAGTATTTAGAAGTAGCAAGAGAATTGATTTAGCATGCTGTCATCTTTTACTCCAAATTTTGGTAAGATTCCAGAGAAATTATTTGTGAGCTTTTTCTTAAACCATGATAACTGTGACATGTCAGTATTTTTTGTCTGTTTTTATACCATTCTTTTATTTTTGTGCGTGTGTGGGCATCTCAACCAAATGGATGGAGCCTGCGGCAGGGTCTCCCACGCCAAAGTCTGTTCCAAAGTGATTTTCTCGACTTACCAGCTCGTTTGTATGGCTTTGTAATTTGAAACAAAATCTAAAAAATCCGAATTAAAATGATTGGGGAGTGAAGTCAGACCACAGTGGTGGCTGTGGGACTACTTCCTGGCATGGAACACTAGAGCAGATGTGTCCTGATTTTTTTGTAGAGTCTTGGGAACAACCAATGATTTTAGACTGGAACAAGGGCTGGTTATTCTGTTTTTCACAAGCAGCTGCCTTCAAGGTTCATTTCTTTAAAACAGTAGGGAAAAAATCAGTGATGTTTGCCACCCTGAGTATGGAGATGAATCCAAATTGAGATTAATTTTGAAATATGTTTTCACAAAAACTAACTGGGAATGAGATGAATTTGTTTCATGTGAGACGAATTTGGAAGGCATATTAATTTGCTTCTTGCTATTCAACTCAGAAACAAATGTTGCCTGTATTCTCTGAGTAAGCTCCCTTAGTTAATAATTTTCCTGCCATATACACTATGGGCTGCTTTAGAAAGTAAATCATAGAAGGTTAGGTATAATATCTCATCAAAACTAGTCGATTCGTCTGTTAACCGGTCCCAAGTTATGGGACGTGTCCATAGGAATGTTGACTTGATGTGCATGTAAACACTATTTGTGAAGGGGCTTTGGCCTTCACAGTGAAACAGGTGGTCAGAGGATCAAGGCCAGGGTGTTGATGAATTCACCACCGACCTCAGTGCATTTAAAAGAGCCTGTTTAATGTGTTTGTCTTTTGATAATTATTGTGGATTTACATGTGCTCATAAAAGCATTAGTTAAATCTTTTTTCTCTGAAACAGTGCTTGGCAACAACTTGTATTGTCTTGTACATGTCGTTTGTGTCTTTGCTTTTAGTTTGGGGGGCATTGAAATTAGTCTCCCATCCCCTGAGGGCAGGTACTGAGGTGTGGGACCTATGCCTTGAGCTTCCTGTATAGCATTGAAGTTGCTATAGCTGCGTGTTCTCTAAACTTTTTATATATGCGATTTAATTGTTAATGCTTACAATTTTTAAGTAGTTACAGTATTCTGATAGTAAATAGATTTTGTCAAATGAAAACTAACTTTATCATCACTGCTGAGATATTAGTAGGTATTTGTTCTCAGTCACCACTTTCATTTGTAAGGGAGTCTCAGAGGTTTTCAAAAGTATGATAGACTGGGTGCAGTGGCTCATGCCTGTAATACCAGCACTTTGGGAGGCCAAGGCAGGAGGATTTCCTGAGGTCAGGATTTTGAGACCAGCCTGGTCTACATGGCAAAACCCCATCTCTACTAAAAATAAAACAATTGGCCAGGCATGGTGGCACATGTCTGTAATCCCAGCTAATCTGGAGGCTGAGGTTAGAGAATCACTTGAACCCAGGAGGCAGAGGCTGCAGTGAGATCGTGTCACTGCATCCCAGCCTGGTTAACAGAGCGAGACTCTGTATCCAATGATACTTACTCCTGTTGCCAAGTTAAACAAAACTGGGTTTGCAGAGCTGTTTATTTACCTTCAGCATCTTTTCATTGAAAATGTGGTGGGTGGAAGAAATGTCCCTCTTAGCATTTGTGACTCAGTAATAAGTTGCTTTCCAAGTTCAAAGACTCCACACACTTAAATATGTAAGTCAGTGTTACGTTATTTAAAGAGAACATGAATATCAGCTACATTCTGCATTTTGCAGGATTTTTGTATTATTTTGTATCCTTTGTTTGCTTAGAAGTCATAAGCCAACCCATGAAACATGCCAACAAAGATACCTTCTTCCATGTGATTATTGCAGCCAGATTTTTCAGTGCAGGACAAGCAAAGGGATCTCTGAAAGCATGAGGTAATAATTCTCAGACAGGTCATCATCATTTGCAAGGGATCAGACATACAGAGTTTAGCTCTGTGAATGTTAATAGCTAGAGCCCCTGTTAGCAGATGGCATGTTAGTGACCTGTTGCTGCTGGCTATTAGAGCATACACATCGGCCAGGTGTGGTGGCTCACACCTGTAATTCCAGCACTTTAGGAGGCCAAGGTGGGCAGATCACAGGGTCAGGAGTTCGAGACCAGCCTGACTAACATGATGAAACCCCATCTCTACTAAAAATACAAAAATTAGTTGAGTATGGTGGCACTTGCCTGTAATCCCAGCTACTTAGGAGGCTGAGGCAGGATAATTGCTTGAACCCAGTGAGCCGAGATCATGCCACTTCACTCCAACCTGGGCAACAGAGCGAGACTCCGTCTCAAAAAAATAAAATAAAATTAATAAAATAAATCATACGCATTATGAGGTCATCTCCCAAGGCAGCAGAAAATTTTGTGTATTTTTTTTCTTAGTTTATGTTGTTGTAACAGAGGAATTCTTCTTGATCACAGACTTTACTTTTTTGTTGTTGTTTCTAAGTTTCACTTGAGCCTCAAAATAACATGAAACAGACAAGACAGGTGGTTTTTTTTGTCAATGTCCTTCATGAGTCTGACTTGCCAGCCAGGCTGATGTTATATCCATAGTCCTGGATGCATTTATTTATGTTATTCCATCCACTACAATGCCCATGCCCAATCTTGGCCTATTACCTTCATGTGTACATGTCAGTGAATTACCACGTACTAATTGTTAACTTTTTGAGAGTATATATCAAATAGCACGTGCATTTGTGTGTACTGAAACAAATTATTAGGTATAAAGTGTGTATTGCAAATACCAGTGCCTAGGGAATATTTTAGAACCGTGGTTCTCCAAGTGTGGTCCTTGGTCCGGCAGCATCAGCATTGCCTCTGGAAACTTGTTAGAAATGCACATTCTCTGATCCCACCCCTGACCTCCTGAATTAGCAAAGTAAAGATGGGGCTGAGATATATATATATATATATATCCTTTTATATATAGATATTTATATAGATATAGATATAGATATATTTTTTGAGACAGAGTCTTGCTCTGTTGCCAGGCTGGAGGGCAGTGGCACAATTGTGGCTCACTGCAACCTCTGCCTCCCAGGTTCAAGGGATTCCCCTGCTTCAGCCTCCCAAGTAGCTGGGACTATAGGCACGTGCCAACATGCCCAGCTAGTTTTTTGTGGTTTTTTAGTGGAGACGGGGTTTTACCATGTTGGCAAGGATGGTCTTGATTTCCTGACCTTATGATCCACCTGACTTGGCTTCCCACAGTGCTTGGATTAGAGGCATGAGCCGCCGCACCCAGCTGCAATCTATATTTTATCAAGCTCTTCAGGTGATGTTGATATATGCTAAACTTTGCGAATTACTGATTTAGAGACTAATCAACTTATTAAAAAGTTAAAAAAAATAGGTGAGGATCCATTGTAGCACCCCAGTGAGTCCATTAGACTTAACCTATGCTATTATCTTCTAAATTCACATTATACAAATTGTATGCCACAAAAATGTTTAAGGTGAAAACCCAAAGAATTTGATGCATTTGATTAATTTACAAAAATAAAACAGCTCCAATTCACAGAAAAAAAATGCACGCATATCTGATAAGTAGTCGTAGATAAAAAAGATGAATAACTTCTCATGACTAATACCAATCAAAATGTAATTTTTTAAATTATGGTAAATTGGTAATTTTTTTAAAATCTGTTATGCCTTGTCACGACAAGGATAGGTGTAAAGGAACTTCCATCAGCTATTGGTTAGTATATGGGTGAAACCTTTTAGATGATTTGGCTCTACTTAATAAAATGTTCCGTCTTTTCTGATTTTAGCACCGTATTTCTACAGATACACTGGCACATCTGCAGGGAGGGGCACTTCTACTTGTCGCCTGATATCCCTTAATACTGTTAACTTTTTTTTTCATAAGCATTACTACCTTTAAAATCATGTTAAAGGATAAATGATGTGTAACAGACTCAGTTTCCCCCTCCCTGGTTTTCCTTTAGTTTACATCTCTCTTTCTCCCTCACTTGAGGGGCTCAATACCCTTAAGACTATAGAGAAATTGCAGGAGGTAATATTGGCTAGAAATGCTAAATTTTAAGAAACTTAGGTAGAAATGGTTTAAGCCATAAGCCTGAATGATCAATGAAAATGTCAGACATTCTCTGTTTTCTTCTTCCAAGATGTTATTCTGTACTGTGGCCTTAGCTCTCAATTTCTTTATAATTCTGATTTAAAAAGGAAGAAAATGCTTCTAATATACCTTGCTGTTGTCTCTTCCTGTTCATTAAGGTAGCTTATGTCAGTCAAAATAAATTCTAGAAATTCTTCAGTACTTTTTTACTATACTGAGAATGCTTGACACAAACTAACCAAATTTAAGTGTTTTAAGGATATCAACAATAACAGGAAAGCCCCTCGATTTTCTGCTAAGAATCAACCTGAGCAGTTTCCAAACTGCTGCTTGGCAATGTCAGTATCATGAGAAAGACTGAAAAAATAGGAAAGTGTTTTGAAAAAAAGAGGAATAGGTTCAGGCCCGGGGAATGAACTTTGTAATCCAGTAGTCTTTCCCTGCCAGCATGTATTTAGATTTGATAGGCTAAGTCTCTGCTTTTTCTCATCCTTTTTTTTTATTTTGGCAGAAAGCCAGTATTTTGACACTTGAAGGCCTCTTTTCCATCTTAAGGGAGAAGCCTTCTTACACTTAAAGTGTGAAGTGGCTCCTTCAGGTATAGGGTGAAAAATTAAGTGGGACTATCTGTGGATTACTAAATCACAATCATTAAGGAAAATAATGCCCTGTTTAGCACGGCATCCATATGTAAGTCTAATGTTGTATGCAAATGTGAGACACGTTTGCTTTCTACATCTCTTTGATGTAAAAGGAAGAGCTGGCTTCCTTCCCATGTTCAGTATGGACTTGCCTTCATTCTGCTGCCAACAGCTCCTCATGGGAATGTGAACGTGGAATTAAACCCTCTTGGTTTTCAACTTCAGAATCCTGGGTGATTAAGTGGCTTGATCAAAATCAGAAACTGTGAAAGTGCTAAAAGTGATCAAGGCCCAAGGAGTTCCTCGTGTGTTGCTAAAGCCTTTCGGAAATCAAAGTGGGTCTTTAAATACCTGGGGTGCAAAAACTAGATGTTTTTTCTTTAAAGAAAAATAGACATATTAGAGCAGAATTGGGAGCCCTCTGTGGAAGCCTGAGTCTGGGTGTTTACTATTGTATAAGGCCTTGTTAATCAGGGCTTGAGGCTTTGGATTCACTAGCAGGGGAAGCTAACCTCACTCGGTGACTCCAGTCCTCGCTTGATCTTTCTGTACTGCCCTACATGACCTCTGCACTTTTGTGCCATCAGCCAGCAGACAGAGAAAAGTATCTGGCATTTGTCAGTGTCTTCAGTTTGGTTGCTTTAAGTCCTTGGATGGAAAAGGCTCAGATTGTCATCCTGAAATTATTGTCTTTTAATGTGTAATTGGGGTCAAGTGAAGCACAATAATTCAGAGGAGTTCTAGTTTAAAATGCAGATTCTTGGGCTCAACCTCAGATCTGCAGAAATCTGCATTTTTCTTATTCCCCCAAAAGATCCTTTAAACATTCAGAGGTTTTTAAAACTCTGCAATAACAAAAATATAAGGATTCTTAGAAACACAGGTTATATTTATATTTTTCTTGAACATAGAAGGATGACAGACATTGTCATTTTTATTTAAAAAAATAATGAAGCAGAGACTTAGCCTATCAAACTCTACATACATTCTAGCAGAGCCTAACTTCTGGATTGCAGAGATCCTCCCCCTTCCCCGCCAAGTCCCCATCTATAAATTGGCCATGTGAATTTCTAGTGGTGTCACTTCCAACATGGTGATTTTATAAACTATTACGAGGAAGCATTATTAACCTCAAGAAGTTCAGATGCATAGAGTTTATTTGGGTGTGACAGCATTAATGGCTAGGTTTTATTTATCCATGGAAGACTTCTTGCTAGCTATGAAAAGGGATTGGCACAAACTGCTTATTAATTTCCATTAACTGTATCTAAAGGGAATAAACAGTGTAAGAGCCTGGGCGTGGTGGCTCATACCTATAATTCCAATCCTTTGGGAGGCTGAGGCAGGAGGATCATTTGAGCCCAGGAGTTTGAGACCAGTCTGAGCAACACAGGGAGACTGGTTACTTTTTGTAAAAAAAAAAAAAAACACCTGTTTTTACAAAAAGACAAAAAAATAATAAGCTGGGCTTAGGGGTCACACCTATAGTCCCAGCTACTTAGGAGGCTGAGATTGGAGGATCGCTTGAGCTTAGGAGTTGGAGGTTGCAGTGAGCCCTGGCGGACACCACTATACTCCAGGCTGAGTGACAAAGGAAGACCTTATCTCATAACAAACAAACAAAAACAAGAAGCAGTATAAGCATGGGATGAGCTTCAATCACAAAATTCTGCCTTTCATAACTTAACCTCATTTGCTGTTTGATTTGCTCTTTGAGAAATCGTGACCTACTTCTCTACTTACAGAAATTTACCTCCCTCTTAGATTCTTCCCTTTCTATCATTGATACTGGCATTCTGCTCAAAGAATTTATCCATTTAGGCTCTCTTCAAATCCAAAGTGATATTATTTTAATAAGAGATGAAAGGGAAAATTGACAAAATCTGCCTGGAGTGGTCAGCATTGTAAATGATGGACTGTAAAAGCTTCATCTTGGAATATTGTCAGAGAGCCTAGTGCCAGCTCAAGAAGTGTGGTCTTTAATTTAGGGAATTGACAAAAATATTACAAAGAAAACACGTGCTGAATACCAACTCCAGGTGCCAGTCCTGAGAGGCAACTCACTCTATTCTGCAATAGGAGATGAATTTTGCAGGTTATAGAGGAGAGCAATTTAAACGTCTTTGCTTCTTAAAGTATCTCCTTATCATGACTTGAGATAGAAGTCATATACTTTCCCCGTTTTTGTTCCTTCAAAGTAAGTAGACTACAGAGCTGGAGGTGTCCCAGACACGGGGAAGTTTGGATTCTTCCCTCTGCCTGTAATGAAGCAAGATAGGAGGAAGTACTTGGGAACTTCCGTGGCAAATGGTCAAGTAAAGAAAAAGAAAAGCCTGAAGGTCAGTTGTGCTTTCAAATCCTGAAATGAGTCACATCTGAAGTAAATCACTTCCATGTCATTTCCATGAAAGGGGTAGTACAAGAAATTCCTTGCCCAACCCTAGTGAGCCCTTGTTAATTTACACTGCTCTTCTCAGATTCGACTATTACCTTCTGAAAAAAAAAAAAAAAGCAGCAGCAGCAGCTTAAAAAAACAAAACAAAACAGAATCCTCTAGAAAAAGCTATTCTGACCTTTGCTCTTTATTTTGTCTGAGTGTGCCTAGATAAATGCATTAGACTGCTAGGGCTGCTAACAAAATACCACAGACTGAGTGCTTGTAATAACAGAAACTAATTTTCTCACAGTTCTGAAGGCTGGAAGTCCAAGATCAAGGTACTGGCAGGTTGGTTTCTGAGGCCTCTCTTCCTTGATTTACAAATGGCCAGCTACACACCCTGTCCTCGCATGTTCTTTCTCAGAGAGAAAGAGAGGTGTCTCTTCTTCTTATGAGGACACCTCTCCTATTGGATTAAAGTCACACCCCTATGACCTCATTTAACCTTAATTACCTCTTTAAAGGTCTGAGCTCCAAAAGTCCCTTGAGGATTAGGGCTTCGATATATGAATTTTCAGGGGACACAGTTCAATCCATAGCAGCTGGCTTATTCATACTTTGGATAGATCCTCTTCGTCGTTCTTCAGCCACTATCTATATGGTGCACAGCTTCTTTATCCTAAAACAAGTCAGGGGAGGTATGAAAGGCCCTACTTCTCCAGCTTCTGCACCCTAAGGCATTAAAACCAGGTTGTGGTCTGGCAGCCTACACTCGGCCTTGATGAACTTCAAATCCAAGACCTCCTTGGAATGTAAGGTACGTAAACAGCATACGCTTGTGTGGAGGGATTTGACAGATTTTTTTTTTTTTTTTTTGACGTGGAGTCTCACTCTGTCACCCAGGCCAGAGTGCAGTGGCGTGATCTCGGCTTACTGCAACCTCCCCCTCCCTGGTTCAAGCGAGTCTCCTGCCTCAGCTTCCTGAGTAGCTGGGACTTCAGGCGCACGCCACCACACCTGGCTAATTTTTGTATTTTTAGTAGAGACTGTTTCACCATATTGCCCAGGCTGGTCTTGAACTCCTGACCTTGTGATCCGCCCGCCTTGGCCTCCCAAAGTGCTGGGATTACAGGCATGAACCACCGCGCCTGACCTTAAATTAGTTTTTGACTAGTATATCCACACTGTTAAAGCAGGTGGATACTGCTGGATAGTATGACAGAGTATAGTGTGACAAATCCATAACTATGCATCGTTAGCTGCATTTTCTCATGCCTTGAGCCAAAAGGTCACAGTTAACCTAACGTTGCTACTAAATACTCATTCCATAGAACATTCTATTCCAGTCTTCCAGATTTCATACAAGAATAAAAGAAAAACTTTTAGACTACTGGAGAATTTTTTTGTTGTTGTTAACACCCAATTTGTTGAATGTGAACCCTGAATTGAAATTGACATGCTAAGTTTTATAGATTACTTCAGCTGCCCTGACTTACTTCAGTAAATTTAGTTGTGACACATAGGTATGACAGCTGACTTCGTTCTGGCATTAGAGGTGGTGATGTTTTCATCACCCTGGAGTTAGTAAAACCCGAAACCTGCCTGGCATTTGATGCACAGTTTGCTGCCAGAGACAGCTCAGCTTCTGACTTATTGGAGAGGAAATGACCTAACCTCTGTGTTTACAAAGTGTTTGACACTGAGGCCCTTCCACCTCCTTGCTAAGTGGAAGGACACAATGTGACCTGGCACAAAATCCCTATGGTCTTCTCAGGATAAGACATGCAGCCATTGGTGGTCAAGAAGGGATTTGATCCCTGTGGAAGGGCACTGGAAGAGGAACAGAGCTGTAACATTTCCAGGTGTTCAGAGGGAAAACATCTCCACACTTAACAGGGCTAGATTAGACTATTAGATTATTGTCATGGAGCTCATGATTCGTCTCCTTAATCTGTTTAATCTCAGCCTTGAGTAAAGGACTCGCTAAGAAAACCACATTCTATTCCAGTGTATTTATTTATTTTTATTTTTGAGACAGAGTTTCACTTTTGTTGCCCAGGCTGGAGTGCAATGGCATGATCTTGGCTCACTGCAATGTACACCTCCTGAGCTCAAGCTATTCTCCTGCCTCAGCCTCCCAAGTAACTGGGATTAGAGGCATGTGCCATCACACCCAAATAATTCTGTATTTTTAGTAGAGATGGGGTTTCTCCATGTTGGTCAGGCTGGTCTCAAACTCCCTATTTCAGGCGATCTACCTGCCTCGACCTCCCAAAGTGCTGGGATTACAGGGGTGAGTCCAGTTTATTATTATAATCAGAAATTCTTGTCTTATCAGCAAACAGCTAATAATCACTTACATGAGCAGTGTATTAGATTTCCTAGGACTACTGGAACCAGTTTCCACAAACCACATGGCCTAAACCAACAGAAATATACTCATTATCTTGTTATCCTAGAGGTTAGAGTCCTAAAGTAAGGTGTTGGCAGGGCCACACGCCCTTTTACAGCTCTCAGGAAGAATCTGTTTCATCCTTTCGCTTGCTTCTAGTGCTGCTGCCAGCCCTTGACGTTCCTTTGGTTGGTACGTGCACCCTTCCAATCTCCGCCTCTGTCTTCACATGTTTCTCCCTGTGTCTCTGTTTCTGTGTCTTCTCTGATACAATTAAGGGTCCAGTCTCTTCAGTATGACCTCAACTTAATTATATCTGCAAAGACCCTGTTTCCAAGTAAGGCCATATTCTCAGGTTTAGGCATTAGGACATCAACATATATTTTGGGAGGAAAATTCAACCCATAACAGGCAGGATTTTTTTTTTAATTTTTCTTGACTTTTAAGAATGTGAAATATTGTCAAATTTTTTCAACCACTATCAAAATTAAATCTAAGAACTACGTGTCTTAAATTTATGACCTCTTGGTTTGAAAAAAAAATTAACATTTAATTGGTACCAAATTGTGAAAGAGTTTAAAGCTTTGCATTTGCTTGAGGCTGATTAATGAGTAAATTTGTAAACTGTGGCTGTTTTAATTAGCTAAGGTTAATTAATGTTTACCATACTTGGAAGGTGAAATAAATGCTCTATAATGTGAATCATTTTTTAATTTGTTGTTGAAGCTTACAGTGTATCCAAATAAGGATTGCTTATGTCAGACTTACAAAGGGAAGTTCACTAATGGATACATATATACAGTTTGATAGAAGTAGTAAGACCTAGTATTTAATGGATCAGACCTAGTATTTAATGGATAGCTAGGAGAGCCTAATTTGAATGTTTCCAGCGTAAAGAAAAGACAGGCTGGGCATGGTGGCTGACACCTATAGTCCCAGCACTTGGGAAGGCTGAGGTGGGAAAATCACCTGACCCCAGGAATTCAAGACTAGCTGGGGCATCATACTGAGACCCCGGCTTTACCAAACAAATATTTAAAAATGAACCAGGTGTGATGGTGCATGCCTATAGTCCCACCTGCTCTGGAGGCCAAGTTCAAGCGAGCTGTGATCACACCACTGCACTCCAGCCTGAGTGACAGTTGAACGCGCTTTAATATTCTTTGTTTAGAAAAGATAGTTACACTTTTAAATCTGATTATATAAGAAGGAAAGGTTATAAATGTCTGAGGCCAAGTCAATAAATATTTAGTATATCATAATTTGAGATGAAATGTGTTTTTTTTTTTCTTTTTTAGTTTCAAGTTGAAACATTTTCAGAGCAGGTAAGGAAAGGCTAACTGTGCTGAGATGAAAGTAACATTTTTAAAGTAACTTTCTTAAAATAAATTTCTAGCATTTTGTGTAAATTTTCATTCAAGCCTCAGAAGCCTGGATGGGGTCTTGTGCTGAGATGGGAAAGTGTGGGGATTAGAAGTTTGGAGAGATTGGAGTGAGAGCCTCCCTTATGAGGCCTGAAGCTGTAATCCATGGAAAGCAGTTGCCCCAGGTGGGAAATATTCCGTCCTGACAAATGGATCCTACTTTCCAGCACCAAGATTTGTGGTTCTGTAGGTGAATAAAGGAGAACTGGCCTTGATGACACCCCCTTCATTTCACTTCACCATTGTCTGCATGGAGGACATATCAAACTCAAATTAGTAAAAAGAATGAGTCAACTTCACTTTTCATCTCCCACACTATTTTCTTCTTTGTTCTCTGCAAGAAAAAATGAAGTTGCTTTTTATTATGATCTCATAGATTCTTATACTAAAGTGATTTGACTTAAGACCCATTGCACTTTATTTGGAGGAAAAATGCTTTGCTCTCTAGTTCTTAACAGTACGTCAGCCTGATCTTATTGTGTTAAGCACTGCAGTTAAACAAACAAAGACGAATTCCATTATCATGGGTGGAGCTGGTCATTGTCTAGCAGAATTTGATACCACATAAATCCCTTTTGGGGGATCTAATGTGGATTTTTTTTTTTTTCAAGACACCTGCAAAGTCCTGCTAGTATTGGAAACACTTCCACTTTCATTCTTAGGGTTCCCTGTGGGCTGCTTCAGCATAGAAGTGAGCTCTCTGGGTCCACGTTTCCAGTGGTTCCACCCAGTATCCTGAAAGATTGCAACTCAACGTGTGTAAATAGAACCTTTCTTCCCTATAGTTAGTCTTTTCATAACTCAAACTCAGGTCAAAAATTAGAAGTTTGCCTTCACCCAAATAGCAACTCAGCCCTATCCCAGTTATATCCTCCCCCAAATCCCACCACCAAAATGCCCACTGTTCCTCTCTAAGCCACTCTCGTATACATCCTTACCGGATATGCTCTTGGCCATTTTTTACTGCTGACTTGTCTGGTTAGTCTTTTTTTTTTTTTTTTTTTTTTTTTAAATTTTTATTGCATTATAGGTTTTGGGGTACATGTGCAGAACGTGCAAGATAGTTGCATAGGTACACACATGGCAGTGTGTTTTGCTGCCTTCCTCCCCCTCACCCACACTTGGTATTCATCCCCAGGCTATCCCCCCAGCCCCCCCCGCTGTCCCTCCCCCATTTCCCCCAACAGTCCCCAGTGTATAGTAGACCGCCTCTCTGTGTCCATGTGTTCTCATTTTTCTCACCCGCCTATGAGTGAGTATATGCGGTATTTCTTTTTCTGTTCTTGTGTCAGTTTGCTGAGAATGATGTTGGTTAGTCTTTTATAATTTCCAGGCTTCTCCTCCATCCTTTTTCACAGTTTACCTGTGATGAAGGGCAGGTCACTTGACCCATAGAAGTTCGGCGGGCTGGGATTTTGCTAATTGTATACTCATGGTACAGGTCATTGTGTTCCTCTGCCCTCTGTGTCTTATACACTGAAAGCCCCTTGGCTAAGCTGCTTCTCTTTTCACTTCCCTTTCATTTACCCCAGCAGCCAGAAGAGTCACAGCTCCTGGACAGCAGGTCCTCTGTGCCTTGGTCCATGCACTTGTATCTGCTAGGACAGTGATCTCTTTCCCTTGGGCTCCACTGTAATATCCCTAGTCACACCCCTAAAGCCCAGGCTTGTTTCTTTGTCATTCTGTCGGTCTCCCTACCGTAACACTTCTATGCTAATTATTTATATGCCTGTCTTTTCCTCTGAACCATGAGCCCTTGAGCAAAAAGAAATCGTTAAAAAAAACAATCGTTAAAATTGTTTAAAAAGCAAAAGTTATTTCTAGCACTTGCCTGGAAACAGGAAGGAAGGCAGGGAGGGAGGGGAGGGGGGCCGCTCACTGGTTTCTGATAAAGTGGTTTGATTTTCTTGGTTGCAGATTATTTCTTTTAAAGTGACTCTTCCCAGCTTCTCTCACTGCTAGCATCGTGAATGCTTTCCTGAAGACAGATACTTTCCGTTCATTTCCAGGCTCCCAATATGAAGTGCTTTCCGTTGCCAGGCTTGGTTTCCCCGTACATTGTTAAAGGAGGACATGAAAAGGCTAAAGCAGAAGAGAAAGAGCCATTCCTTTATCTAGAGTTGTTCACCACAAAGCACGTTTTGTGTTAAAGAAAGCATGAGCAGGCCACTGTGCAGCAGTGCATAGAGGGTTTGTGTGCTTTTTAAAATCTGCATAAATAAACACTTCAAATGAGCTATACAAGGTTGTTGTGCTGTCTGTAGGAAAAGGAACCAATCCTGTGTTGTGATTTTATATATATATATATAATTTGTGCTAATCTTACACACTTGCCTGTTCCCCTTATAATTATCTGCATAAGCCTTTTTAAGCTCTTTGAATGAAATTAACTACGTATGGATGTTGAAAATCAGCTTTTCTACTGTGAGCTCATCAGACTTGCTAACCAGTTCTTTGCATCCTTTGAAGTATGAAATTCCATCAATTCAGCACGTATCAACATAAATCAATTAGAATGTACTTTCTTCAAGGTATGGCAGAGTTTTTGCTGGCCGCCAGGAGGGGCACTGTTTCCCATTTCATTCGTTTGCTGTGGTCCACCCCAGGATCTCTCTTACCCAGGTCAGATAGACTTCTCTCATGAGCTTGAGAGAGGGGGCTGGTCAGATAGGACACAGCTTTAGGAACGCCACTCACTGAAACTACAAAATGAGTGCTACACTTAGAATTGTACCCACGGCGTCATAGCAGTGCTGTGGGCGTGTCTTTCTAAGGCCCATTGTCCTCCCTCCCTTGTCTTGTTGGAAGGTTCAGATTGGAGCTGAAATTCAGTCCAGCATGCAGTTGGACAAGCCATATATCCTGTATGTGACTCGCTCCCCAGAGAAAGCGTCATGTGGGCTAGTAAGGGCTTGGCTTTTATCAGAAGCAAAGGTGAGGTTTACATCTCTTCTTGTTCTCTCTTAATTGGTTCGGAGTTCCATTAGAGAAAATGGGACACTGTGGATTGATTGCCAGAAAACCCCAAAACCTGCACTGAAGGTTCCAGGAGATGATGCCTCTAGATTGTATAAAGGCACCAGAACGACTTCTGCCTTTATAAAAATGCATGCGAGAGCCTGAAAACTAATATTTGAGGAATTTTTTTCTCACTGTACTTCCTCGTCCTCACTGAAAGCATTCGCGGTTTTAAAAAATGAAATGTGATACTGTTCCAGAAGTAGAAAACCTCATGTTTCATTTTTTCCAATTTATTCTATATCTAAGAACTACTTAGAAGGAGAAACAAATGAATAAACAAACTGTACCCAGAAAAAGGAATGGAACTGCGTAATTCTTTCTCATGATTCCTCTGTGTCCTCAAGCCTAATTATCCTCCTTCCAGGGACTGCCCAGGTGCCTCAATAACTGAAAAATTTATTCTCCTTAAGCATAATTATAAAAATTATATAGTAAAGCAATGATGAGGAAGACCTGAGATAATGCTGTAAAGAATCAAATCGTTTTAAAAACACTACTCTTATTTCTGCTGGTAGAATTGCAAACGAACTAGTACCATTCCTTTTTTCTGTATTTTTGGCACAGAGTTTATGTTACTCTTATGTTTAGTAAAAACTGATCGTTTATTAATAAAAGAAGCCTGACAGTGAAGTCATAATGTATGCTGCAGAGGTTAAGCTCTTAAAGTCAGATTTGCAGAGAGAATTTCACATCACAGTCACCTTGAAATTTCTTCAGGTCAGCCATCAAAGCACACATCTCAACCAGCCCAAGGCAGCCAGTTTTTCCTCAAGCATGTGAAGAGAGAGCTGTTTCTTGGGTTAAAAACCATGTGAAATAATTGACTTACATTTAAAAGACATGTGGCAGCAAAATCACATTCATTTTTATTTTTGTTTGTAGAAGACATGTAGCTTGTATCACATTAATGGGCATGTGATGTAATTTCACTATAAATTGAACCAGAGGAAAACATCCAAATATGTATGAATTAAAGCTGACAATGCCTACAATACTAAACTCTTTGTTTTGGTATAGTTGGAGACTTACAGAAAAGTTCTAAAAAGTATATTTAAATTTTTTTAAAGGAAGTTGCAGACATAATGGGCCTTTACACCTAAATACTTCACTGTGTGTTTCCTCAATACAAAGAGGGTGTGTGTGTGTGTGTTGTAATCTTGATAGAGCATCTTTCAGAGATTATTTCTTTGGTACATAAACTTGTTTTTTAGCCTGTACTTTTAAGTTCCTGACAACCCAGGCAGGACCAAGACTCCCTATGTAGTTGGAAATCAGATCAGCACATTGGCACAAGTTCTACAAGTAAATGGGAAAAAGGAGCCCCACAATCTGCTTTTCGATGCCAGGGAGCCTGGCTGGTCTTTATCTTGATTGCTGTCTGATGCCACTGGTAGATTTAAGTTGTTTGATCTATGATGTTTGAAAGCCAGAAGGAAATGTGTCTTACATGAAAAGGGTCTTCGTCTCTACCCTCAGTCTAAGCCAGACAAGTGATATTTCAGGAAAATGTCCCTAGCAATAAGGAATATTTTCACGAGTGATATGAAGCTTTGTTTGTGTCCCTTTCAGGGACAGTTTGTTACCATAAGGGGACAAAGCATACTTCATTTAAAAATCTGTGGCCAGGAAACTGTTATTTTAAACAAAAATAAACCCAGATTTAGACAAGTAGTCTGGGAGATTTTCAAGATTGATAGTGTAGTTAAAAATAAGCAGTGGCTCACGCCTGTAATCCCAGCTCGTTGGGAGGCCAAGGTGGGAGAATTACCTGAGGTCAGGAGTTCAAGACCAGCCTGGCCAACATATCTCTACAAAAGTACAAAAATTAGCCAGGCCTGATGGCAGGTGCCTGTAATCCCAGTTACTCAGGAGGCTGAGGCAGGAGAATCACTTGAACCTGGGAGGCGGAGGTTGCAGTGAGCAGAGATTGTGCCATTGCACTCCAGCCTGGGTGACAGAATAGACTCCATCTCAAAAAAAAAAAAAAGCCCTCATTTTCTGGAGGTCAAGAAAAAACTGAATTTGTGGTGCAGCATTTACTTTGTGATAGTATGTGTGTAAAATTTCCCCAAGTTGGAAAATGTGGCCGCATCATACAGGGCTGTGTCTCACTCTGGACCATTGCACTGCCCAGGTGACTACACCACACTGTGAATGCTGATGGATATTTGGGTTGATTGCGTTAGCAGAATAAATGTACCGTTCAGACCTTTAAATAACTCAAAATCAAAAGGAGTCCCAATTATTTTAAATTTGACTCAGGGTCGGTGAAACCTTCTGGCCGTTCAGGTAACCATCATATTCATTCTGAGGAAGGGAAACCTAGAGGATTGGGAGAGTGTTCTGGGGGGATAGTGCGGTTGAGAATGACTGTCTAAGTAGAGTGACAGGCAAGGCCGCACTTGGCTAGAAGAGGGAGCTTTTCAGCCCTGCTCCTCCGCCAGGAATCTCCATGGCCTTGGCCTATGGCTTCGTCTCCTTTACCTTGACTTCTTTACATGAAAGGAAAAAAAGATACCGTTGAATTTATTCCTTTCCAAATCTATCAAAAATATGAAATGTATGAAAAAGAGGGTGCTTGTGATAATAGATGGGTTTATGCTTCTTTAATATTAGTTTCTAATCTAAGTTATATAGCCATGTCCTCTATAAAATGGAACTTTTCATGGAACAGTGAGAAGGTTGCATCAGGAATTGGGATACTTGGGTTCAGATTTCAGTTCCGCCACCTGCTAGTTTTAAGTGTACTTCTCAGGATGGATGTCAGTTTGTTCAACTATGAATAGGACTAGTAATCCCACTAAGGGAGGTGATTGTGGTTATCGAATGAGCAGATAGGTATGAAAAGCCACGAGTGCAGTTCTTGCAGTTATTAAGGTAGCTGGCGTAGTCCCCATCACAGTATGGCTTTGGCATCGCAGATGGCTGTAGCACCTATGCTAATCAGTACATCCCTGCCACACTTAATGATCACATAAGTTCTTCCCCAAATCAACTGCTCACTGACTTACAAGTAAGTCCATGCTTTTTTAGTATATTTACTCCCTAGTGAAGGCCAGTCTGCTAAAAGTGTCTTCAGTAGGGGAGAGCTGCTCTTTCCTGGGAAACCCAGCAGTGAAGTGTGTCCTGTGATGTCCTCTGCACTTACTGATCTGTTTCCTGAAAACTTCCCGTAGCAAATGGTCCAGTAAAGGAGGAAGTCCATGTGCAATCTTTCCTTTACTGTGACTTTCTGGTTCAGGAACGTGACCCTGATGATAAGTAACTTCAAGGCATGACTCTGGGCTCGAAGAACTTGACTTTTAAGGTGTTGTAGAGTGAAGTTTCCCTGGCAATATTGTTTCTTGACCCACACTCATCTCATGCCTTGCTTTGTTTTTGAGGCTTGTTTTGTTTTCTTTTTGAGACGGAGCTTTGCTCTGTTGCCCAGGATGGTGTGCAGTTGCGCAATCTCAGCTCACTACAACCTTCACCTCCCAGATTCAAGCAATTCCCCTGCCTCAGCCTCCCGAGTAACCGGGATTACAGGCGTGTGCCACCATGCCTGGCTAATTTTTGTATTTTTTTAGTTGAGACAGGGTTTCACCATGTTGTCCATGCTGGTCCTGAACTCCTGGCCTCAAGTAATCCACCGCACCCAGCCATTATGCTTGTTTTTCTTTCGTGAAGGGGTAACCAAGGCTGTTTTGTGGTGGTGTCTTTGTATAGCTTGAGGCTGTGGTCGCTGTGCTGGTGGGTAGGCGGTAGGTCTTCTCAGATGGAAACATGCATGAGAGTCACCTGGAGATCACGTTAACATGCAGAATCTGATTCCCTGGATCTGGGTGGGACCTGAGATTCTGCACATCTAACAAGCTCCCAGAGAACACCCATGTAGCAAGTGTATAGACAAAAGGACTCAAAGTGAAGGAACTGCAAAAACCGTGGAACCAGCCTCCCATGATTTTGCGGATGAGGAGTATGAGCCCTGAGGAGTTTCAGAGGCCATGGAGAGATTAAGTATAATAAACATAACAGTTGTATATTGAGCCAAGAATCAGACAAGTACAGAACTGCTGATTGGAAAATTAAATCTGATCTCATAGTCCTGGTGTGGGTAAAATGCCTAGAATGGGTGACTGCTGATTTATAGTGGAGCTTCTTGACAGGGAAAAATCAGTCCATCCCATTTACAGATACTTCCAATGCAGCTGTGTCTGGGGAGAGAGAAGGGTCATGGAGGAGAGTGTGGGGGTGTGAACTTCAGTCCTCTCAGGCAGGTACAAAAGTAAATTTTTATTTAAAAGATGAGAATTGTTCATATGGAACCTTCTGTTAGATAAGAGTAAAAAATTTCCATTTGTGGAGAGGCTGCAGATAAATATTTTTCCATGAGAACCAAAAGAATCAGAAAATAAGAAAAATAGTAATAGCAGTGGAGGTTCAATCCTAGATGAAAGAAAAACCAGAAGGCCCAGGGACTTCATATTCCCACTGGTGTCCAAATCAGAGCTTTTCTTCTTCTTGTTTTTTTACTTTTAAGTTCTGGGATACATATGTTAAATAGGCAGGTTTGTTACACAGGTATACGTGTGCCATGATGGTTTGCCGCAACTGTCAACCCATCATCTAGGTTTCAAGCTCTGCGTGCATTAGATATTTGTCCTGATGTTCTCCTTCCCCTTTCCCCCGACCCGCCTAAAGGCCTCAGTGTGTGATGTTCTCCTCCCTGTATCCATGTGTTCTCGTTGTTCACCTCCCACTTAAGAGTGAAAACATGCAGCGTTTGGTTTTCTGTTCCTGGATTAGTTTGCCGAGGATGATGGTTTCCAGCTTTATCCATGTCCCTGCAAGGGACATTAACTTAATCTTTTTTATGGCTATATAGTATTCCATGTTATATATGTGCCACATTTTTTTATCCAGTCTATCATTGATGGGCATTTGGGTCGATTCCAAGTCTTTGCTATTGGAAATAGTGCTATAATAAACATATGATGTGCATGTGTCTTTATAGTAGAATGATTTATAATCCTTTGGGTATATACCCAGTAATGGGATTGCTGGGTCAAATGGTATTTCTAGTTCTATAGCCTTGCAGAGTCATCACACTGTCTTCCACAATGGTTGAACTAACTTACACTCCCACCAACAGTGTAAAAGCATTCCTGTTTCTCCACATCCTCGCCAGCATCTGTTATTTTCAGACTTTTTAATGATCGCCATTCTAACTGGTGTGAGCTGGTATCTCACTGCAGTTTTGATTTCCATTTCTCTAATGACCAGTGATGATGAGCTTTTTTTTCATATGTTTGTTGGCCACATAAATGTTTTGAGAAGTGTCTATTCATATCCTTTGCCCACTTTTTGATGGGGTTGTTTGTTTGTTTTCTTGTAAATTATTTAAGTTCTTTGTAGATTCTGGATATTAGAACTTTGTCAGATGGATGGATTCAAATCAGAGCTTTAACAGCTGAATTTTACAGGGAAAAGGCTGAGGTAGCACCTACTTTATGTGAAGAAAGTGTTCTTCTCCAACTCACCTGTGTTCAATGAATGGAAAGGGCTGTTCAGTAATTATAACTGACACTTGCAAAAGATAACTGATTGGTTCAATGCCCATAAATTTTATTTTCTTGAAACCTAAAGTGTGACCATTAAACTTGTAGAAGGCATTTGGCTATTAGTAATTAAAAGAATATTAGATGAATTCATCTGCTTCGTATTCAGTGACTCTTTTATTTGTGAAGCTATTTTTCTCAAAATGAATGATCATGGATGTCTAAAAAAAAAACAATATATCTATTTGAAGATGAAGTTACCATGATCTCTGTTGATGTTGTTTTCTTTAAAGTATTTTTAAGTATTTACAATGATAGCTAAGTGGTAGGGCTTCTTCCCCCTGTTTAAGTATGCCTTGTATACATCCTCAAAGCATTTTTTTTTTGGAGACAGAGTCTTGCTCTGTTGCCCAAGCTAGAATGCAGTGGCGTGATCTCAGCTCACTGCAACCTCTGCCTCCTGGGTTCAATCAATTCTCTTGCCTCAGTCTCCCAACGACCTGGGATTACCAGCATCCGCTACCATGCCCAGCTAATTATTTTATTTTTAATAGAGATGGTGTTTCACCATGTTGGCCAGGCTGGTCTGGAACTCCTGACCTTGTGATCCACCTACCTCGGCCTCCCAAAGTGCTGCGATTACAGACTTGAGCCACCATGCCTGGCCGCCTCAAAGCATTTTTAAAAGAGTAAGGTGATGGGGTTCATTGTGTGTTTGGTATTTGAAATTAAATACCTCTGTTATTGCTTAAGCCATGTGTTAAATATTATCATCACGAAGCTCAATTAAATGTTTGCACTTTTAACCGCAAGGCTCAAATGCCTGGATATTGTAGAAGATATTTCACTTCAAAGGTAACTGCTACAATTTTGAGTCATAACAAATAGCTTATAGAGGGGAGAAAATAAGCAAAGTCTCTTAGTTTAATACAGCGGTTGGCAAATGTAGATGCTTAAAATCTCTGAAAATCCCCAATACAGGCCATCAGAGCATTGTAATAAAGTATTAAATTAATTCGGATAAAAGAATAATCCGCCAGGGCCCCTAATGTAGTAGAAGTGTGGTTTTGGTGTGATTATTCTCACCATGTAAGTCAGATAAAGCTCCACTCAGAATGAACAATGAAATAGTCATATTTGGCTCTGGGTATTTTGTCATAGGCTCAATTGCCCAGTGTGTTAGCCATTGGTAAAATCCTGAGCCCTGGACATTTTATGACAAAACTGAATTCTACTTCTGATAATAATCATCCATCATGTCTCCCTCTTTTTTCTCTTAAAACCACACTGACAGCTGGGTACAGTGCCTCATGCCTGTAATCCTAGCACTTTGCGAGGCCAAGGTGGGCAGATCGCCTGAGGTCAGGAGTTCCCGACTAGCCTGGCCAACGTGGAGAAACCCTGTCTCTACTAAAAATACAAAAACTAGCTGGATATGGTGGTGCGTTCCTGTAATCCCAGCTACTCGGGAGGTGGAGGCAGGAGAATCGCTTGAACCTGAGAGGCGGAGGTTACAGTGAGCCTAGATCGCACCACTGAACTGAAGCCTGGGCAACAGAGTGAGATGCTGTCTCAAAATAAATAAATAAACAAATCTACACTGATATCATTGTTCCAAATGACACAGCCAGGGGTGGTTATTTCTAAATTTTCTGTGTTAAGATATGAATGTGAATTTCTTCCTATTTTGAACAACAACCCAAAAAAAAAGCTAAGTATGTTTCACCCTGCTAAAAATGGAACTTTTCTTGAAACTGTCATTCTTTCACTTATGTTTTCTGAAAATGAACATAATAAACCAGGAAAATTACCACTATGAGAGGCTCAGCATGCGGGATGCCATTTGGAGAACTTTTCTACCAACAGTGTAACAGAGAAAACAGGGGTACCACAGTGTACCTCAACCTCAGATGCCCTGGCTATTCTGTGAAATACAAGTGTAAGATTTCTCACCATGATGTTTTGCTACTCTGCATTTTTACTGCCAAGGGCTGACATGGGTACAGGGCCCTCTCCAGCTGCCCCTGCCTGAGAAATGCCTATTTGGAGACCAAAAGCAGTAACTATTCCATAGGACTAACAGTGATTTAAGTCAGCTTACACATCCACGAGAGTGGCAGAAACTGCTGAAGACACTGAAACAGTGATGCTTATACTGCCTGATTTCAACATCTACTTTTGTGTAATATGAGAGGCTGAAATAGATAGGGGCTGAACATGGGAAGGCCGGCGTTATGCAGCCCAAGACTTGGATTTCAGCACTGGTGCTTACTGACCATTGGGTCTTGAAGAGATTGGTTCCTTTCTCCCAGCCTCGGTCTCCTTGTTCTGTCAGTATAATAATGCCTGCCTTGGGAGAGGAGAATCATACAGGAGAGGGCATTTGAGCTGGGCTCTAAAGAGTTCCGATAATGTAGATGAGCAGAGATGGGCTTCCGAGATAGCAGGAGTAGAGAACGAAAGTGTCATGATGGCCACTCATGGTCTTTTGTGGGAATACCCCAGCCATGTAGCCTGAGAGAGAGGTGCGGTATAGACAGCTAGGAGCTGTGATTTTCATGGCTAGAAATACGGGGTACGCCCAGACCACAGAGGGCCTTCAGCATCTGGCAGAGGAGTTGAAATGAATTCAGTAGAAGATAAAGACCCACTGAAACGAAGAGGGAGCCATTCCTCTGCGTCAGGAAAAGATCTCTGGAACCAAAAAATAAAATAAAAATTAGTCTCAGTCAGTTCATGCTGCTGTAACAATACAAGAGATTGGGTAATTTATAAACAATAAAAATACTGCAATTCTGGAGGCCGAGAAGTCCAGGATCAAGGCGCAGGAACCTCAACAGAGGGCCTGATCTCTCTGCTTTTAAAATGGCACCTTGTGGCTACATCCTCAAGAGGCAGCAAACCCTGTGTTCTCACATGGCAGACGCACAAAAAGGGGCCTGTGCTGGTTTTCTCCAACCCTTTTATAAGGCACGAATCCATTCGGTGGGGTGGAACTCTGATGACTTGCTTTCCAGAAGACCCTACCGCTTACTACTACCACAGTGGAGGTTAAGTGTCAACCCATGACTTTTGGGGCACATTCAGACCATAGCAAGCAGTGAGGAGTCGATCGTAATTATCCAGGTGAAAAGTAATCATATTCCCAGGCGCGGTGAGGGGGATGTAGAAAAACAGGAAATGGCTGAGAGAATTCAAAAGTAGAATGCAAAAGGATTTGTCAGTAGTACAGGACATGAAGAAATGCAGGGAGTCCTGGCTGGTTCTGAAGGATTCAGGCCTGTGACTGGGAGGGAGAATGGTTTTGCCATGATTAGAAAACAGGAAAGGTGGGAGGGAAAGCCAGGGACCTTGAGTATACTTGTGTACCTATCAGGATCAGGAGGGAGCCCTAAGTGGGCATCTCCACCAAACTGTTGGAAATATACAAATTTGAGTTGGAAGGAGAAGTTGAAGCTGGGAAAATACATTTCAGATTCATCAAAAGCTAGGAGGTCTTTAAAGTTTCAAGAGTTGATGGGATTTCTAAAGAGGAGAATTGTAGAAGCAGGTGGAAAAAGATACAAGAAGAAACTGACAGGGATGAAGACAGGAGAAAAGAGTGAGAAGACTTATTCAGTGACGTCACAGAGAAGAAGCTAAGTACTGTGTATGTGAAATGGCAAAATCATTTCCAGATAAAAGAGAGGGTAAGTGATTGTAAATACCACGAAGACACAAGAACAGCATGGCTCTTGGGGTGGGGGGGTCGGGGGGCCAAGAGCTGCCTCGCTGGCAAAGGTTATTCCCTCTCAAGTAAGCACCAATAATTATTACCATTCCGGAATATCCTCTCTTTAGCATAGTAAGTGCTTAACAATCACAAGCAAAAGATTTATGTAAAAGAAATGCTCATTTAATTTATTGAATCAGACATTGGCTAAGTTATTTGCCACTACCCATGGCTCTGTAAGACATGAAAAAGTTGGAGGAAATCTAATGAGGGCCTTTTATCTATAAGGGAAAGGTCATCACGGGCATCAAATATTGAATTTTAGAAACGGGGCCACAGTGAATAGGGATATATTATAACTCACATTAGACTTCAAAAGGGCTGATTTGCTTGGGATTTCATCATTTCAAATCTCTTGCAATAAAACTGACTCCATGAAAAGATATTAATCACATGCTTTAATGCTATTCCATGAAATTATTTTAATGGGTATATTTCAACAGAATTTTAATCTTTTAGATACATTTTTGTCAATATAAAAGAATTTGAAAGATGACTGTAAAATGTTACAAATCAAATTTAAATCCTGATCTTTCTCTAGCAATAAAACTAACTAGTGATGTGTCTGAAATATATAATGCAACAAACTCTTGACACAGGTATGATTAGAAAATGACATTCTGGTTAATCAAATATTATTGTTAATAGCAAAGTGCTATCTGTTGGCCTCTAATTTGTAAAAATTAGAGAAAAACATGGTGAATCTTTGGTAACATAAGAGAAGACTCACAGGTCTTGATATCCTGGGGTCAGTTTTTAAAGCAGTAATTACACATGATACAAGGTTATATGCTAAGCTCTTTTTTTTTTCCAGTAAAAAAAAAAGATAAGTCAGTGATGTTTCATAAAGTTGATTCTTGTTTAATCAATTTTTAAAGTAGGGGGTAGGCAGGCACTGAGCATTCTTTAGAAATGGAAGCAACAGAGGAAAAAGGCAGGATATTTGGTGTCTGGTCACATTGGGAAATGTGGGGAGCCGGGGGTGTTAAGTCCAGAGAAGCCCGGATGTCTGTCTGCAGGGATACGTCTGGAAGGGCAAGAGAACCATTTTCCTTGTTGCTTCGGCACAGATCATGCAGCATGAGGAGCATTTCAGGAATGTAGATTTTTTTCAAGGCAAAACAGTGAAACCTGTCCAAGAATGCAGCAAACTGCTGGCCCATTTATGAATTTTTTTTTTTTTTTTTTTTTTTTTGAGACGGAATTTCACTCTTTACCCAGGCTGGAGTGCAATGGCGTGATCTCAGCTCACCGCAACCTCCACCTCCTGGGTTCAGGCAATTCTCCTGCCTCAGCCTCCTGAGTAGCTGGGATTACAGGCACGCGCCACCATGCCCAGCTAATTTTTTGTATCTTTAGTAGAGACGGGGTTTCACCATGTTGACCAGGATGGTCTCGATCTCTTGACCTCGTGATCCACCCGCCTCGGCCTCCCAAAGTGCTGGGATTACAGGCTTGAGCCACCGTGCCCAGCCCATTTATGCATTTCTTATGCTTGCAAGTGTCCTAGGTAAGACAGGAGATTCACTGCTCTGTCTTTCAGCCAATGGGATGGTGCCTCGCCACCACACCCAGCCTGGTGTTTATTCCTGTATGATCATTGTATATTAGGGACATCTAACTGAGTTAGGAGGAAATGGCAACCGAGCTCCTGTGGCCCTTTCACCTCTCGGGGTGCCAGGCTGCAGCACAGTGGCCGGCTACCATGCTCCTGACTCCTGTCCTGCCAGGAGCTCTTGTGAGCTTTGCGTAAGTGGCTTGAATGCCGTGTGCCACAGTTTTCACATCTGTCAAAGGGAGATGATAATGGTACCTACACCGTGGCTCTAAACGAGATCATGCACCTGAAAGCAGTTGAAGTCATGCCTGGCGGAAAGTAAATGGTAGCTCCTGCTGCTGCTGTGGTTGTTGTTACTCACCAGAGAAATGGTTTTGTTTGTTTTAGATGAGCTGCTTCAGAAAGAGCAGAACTATTCAGATGACGTCTTGGCCAACATGATTAGTGAACCAAGGATCAGTTACGGAAACGATGCCCTCATGCCATCTTTGACCGAAACGAAAACCACTGTGGAGCTTCTTCCTGTGAATGGGGAGTTCAGCCTGGATGATCTCCAGCCGTGGCACTCTTTCGGGGCTGACTCTGTGCCAGCCAACACAGAAAACGAAGGTAAGAGTCCCCTGAACCAGCAAGAGCATTCTGGCAGATATGTATAGACATACATATGTGTGTGCAAGAGAGAGAGTTGTCTTTTGTATGTTCTTGAATGGTGAATTTTTTTATGTATTTTCATTTCAATTTTCCTTTAAAAAGTAAATCTTAGGAGTTACTATGTCATTAAAATAGTATTGTATCTGCGTAAATTATTCCTTATATTTTTTATGCTGCAAAGCAAGTAACCTGCCAACTGTTAGAAAAGATAACAGCCCATTTTATAGGTGGTAAAACAATGGTAATGCTCTACGTAACATTTGCAAGTATAGGGCCTCTTGTTTCTGAAATGTCCAGGTCTGCATTCTAGGGAATACTATCCTTCGAGTGAAAACTCCTGTACTAAGGGGAGCCACAGTGTATTATTGAAAAGGCGGTTCTTCACATGGAAAATGTGTGGCAATAACATTCTTCTAATTTTTATTTTCCAGTTCCTCTTCTTAATATAAAATGATACATTATATAACAATAAAAGCAGATATATAAAGAGCATGTACTGTATGTCATCTATTATTTTTTCAAATGAGGAAATGGAGGCACTAGGAGACTTAGTTCTTAATTGGTGACTTTTGGTAGGCATTTTTTAAAAATGTTTTTTAACTGTGAGGTATATTGTTCCCTCTAGAATGGAAGCACAAAATTCAACTTGTGTTTATGACATAATGACCTAGAATACCACCTTCCCAGAAAGCAGATGAGTAGGGAAATGAGGGAAATTACAGTTTACCAGCAGAGAGGAGTTTTGATAGGGCTTGCAGAGATGGAGATTCGACAGGAACCAAAGTAGTCTTCGTTGGCTACTTATTTGTACATGAAATTTCAAATTGAATTAAATGTGAAAGGCAAAGATAGAGAACTACCTATAAATAAAATTCAATTTTGCTTAAGACCTAATTTGTGTTTAGAAAATTAAATTTAAGGCAGCTGCCAAAATTAAGGAGCACATTGCTCTAAATGCTGTTTTCATTTGGTATCTCAGAGAAGTTAAAATTCTTCTCTGTCAACACATTTGCGCAGAGACGGCATACTTTTTTATAGGGATTTCTTAGCAGAAATATCTGTCTAGGCAAAAGCATCTTTCCCTTTCTTTCACTACATGTTCAGAAGTATAAAATTATTAACACACAAACACCTTGATTTTGGTGTTTTCAAGAACACAGCAGGATTTTACCTAATTTTCTTTATTAAAACAGCAAATGTTGATGGAGGTTTCATGTTTATAATACACCTTATAAAATGCAAGTTGTACTCTCCTCAGACTAAATCCAAATCATTATAATATTAGACCTTAAGTGCACTGGGCAAGATTTTTTTTTTAAGAACCCTTGCAGAAAATACATAGACTATTTTCACAATGTGAGTCGTCACCCCAAATTTGTTTCCTTAATTCAGAAAGGGCACCTTATAGTAATAGCAGATGCAAACAGCAATGTTACTGATGATGTAAAAAAAAAAAAAAAAGTCTGCCGTTTATGAAAATAATTCTTAATCACCTAGAAGAAAAAATTTTAGTGACAGTTCATTATCAAAGACCTGGATAACTGCCCTATTATTCCTAGAGTGCTGATTGTGTCGGGTTCTTTTGTTTTGTTTTGTTTTTTTGAGACAGAGTCTTGCTCTGATGCCCAGGCTGGAGTGCAAGTGGCGTGATCTCGGCTCACTGCAACTTCCACCTCCCAGGTTCAAGCCATTCTCCTGCATTAGCCTCTCAAATAGCTGTGACTACAGGCGCACGCTGCCACACCCAGCTAATTTTTTGTATTGTTTAGTAGAGGTGGGGTTTCACCGTATTGCCCAGGCTGGTCTCAAACTCCTGAGCTCAGGCAGTCCACGCACCTCGGCCTCCCAAAGTGCTAGGATTATAGGTGTGAGCCACCACACCCGGCCTGATTGTGTCTTTTTTTTTTTTTGGAGGTAGATATATTTTGGTCATTGAAAGTCCTCTTCATTCAGTCTCTAAAGAGAATTTTTAGTGAAAAATGTCCGATCTCATTTTGTAAGTTGAGTGCACACTAAATTTGCTCTTTTACTAACAGCAGAGCCCTAGGAGACAGTGTGTGTGCGCTCACATGTGTACACACACACACACACACACACACACACACTCTCTGAAACCCTTGGGTATTGCCAGGATGTCCATTTGAGCAAAGACCTTGATTAAGTACTTCTGGATACTTGACTAACATGCAGCTGTTACGTTGCCTAGGCCTCATGAAAAGGGCTGATAGTCTCGTTAAATAAAGATTCTGTTTGAACAGTGAAATCTTGCATAACGATATTGGGAGGCAGTAGTACTTGCAGTGTCAGAGTCTTGAGTTGTGGTACTCTTCGTTATCAGTCCTGACACTCCTTTTAAAGAAATCAATTTGAAAAGCCTCCTCAAAATTAATTTTTAAATAAAATTGACGGCCAATATTTGGGGAGAAAAATCAGTATAATGGACATAATTGGTAATACATCTTTCAACATGCAAGTAGGCAGGCCTGATGACAAGTGGAGACAATGGCGTAGTCAGGTGTTTGCCCCTGTATGGATGTGACAAAGCTGGATGCTGATTCAGAGCGCTGTTTCAGTGATTTGGGTGTATAAGTAGCAGAAATGCTCATGATAGGATTTTTCAAATTAAAAACTGCCAAGATGCTTTGTGTTTTATATTGAAAATTGAGTTAGGTTCTGGATTCACATTTTTTGTAGACACCTGTATGCCCACTGGGAAGTGACCAAACCAGGTAGAATGCAGGGCAATTTGTACTTACTGGGATTTCCCTGCGCATAGCATCTGACTTCTCTGTTCCCCAACCACCAAAAGCCAATAGGGTCCTCCCTCCTCACCTGTGCTAGTGACGATCAAAAACACTTACACATTCTCCACCATCTCATAGGATATTAAATACTACCCCATACTCCTGAACTCCTGAATGATACAGGCCTGACTTTAAATTCCAGCTCTGCTGTGTGCGTATGAGCAAGTTACTTAACCTCTCTGGCTCTTTCCTTGTCTGCAAAATAAGGTTGATAACAGTTCCTCAGGGATATAGTATGAGCATTAATTGAGAAGGCATAAAAAAAAGCTCTTAGCAAAATTCCTGGAACATAGTAAATGTTCAGTGGTAGCTCTTTTTTTTTTTTTTTTTTTTTTAATGGAACCAGGATCTTATTAGAGAGGCTTTATCAGCCTGTCTCAAGATGAATCACTGTATGACCTGAACAATGTATCCTTAAAATAATGAATATAATAAGCCACATAATGAGATACAGTCCTAAAGCCATCTCTCTTCTCATGCTGTCTCCCACCAGTCCCCAGAAATTTGTTAGTCTTTCTTTTTACAGATGTGCACACACACGCACATGCGCACACACACAGGCAGAGCTACTGAAAATATCTAAAATTCTCAAAGGATTTCCTTTCATTCTTCATGCAGTCCTTATTATCATAGTTTCAAATGCTTACCAAACATTTGTTGTTTTTCTCAAGAACAGTCAGCAAAATCCAGAGGAGGATCTGATGCCCTTTTTTTAAATTTACATTGAGAAAATGAGCATATCACAAACAGTTTTCCAGTATGATATACTCTTGAACAGCTTCGATTTGCCTCAAGAAATGTTTATTCTTTGGTTTTCACATCCACAAAACCTAAATGAGTGGCTAAACTGAAATGAAGCTGTTGTTACAGACCTGTGCTCGCAGGTGGTGAAAAGATGTGGCTAGAAGCACTAGTATTAATGACGCTGGTGTTCGTTCTGCTTTTTCCTGACTGCCTGAGAAGGGCAGCACCAAGAGCCACGTAGCCTGCAGTGACCACCAGGAACTCTTTGTGGCCAACAGTCTGCCTCTTTGTAAATAATACATAGATATAATATGTAGATAAAATACTGTAATATTTTTAAAGAGACACAGCAGGTCTTATAAGCCTGTATGGATGGATTTGCAAAGTGAAGCTGCCTTCTAGTATATTTTTAATTAGCTTTATAGAGGCAATGAGTAAGCCAATTTAAATGTTGAAATTTAGATTAAATTAATATTTCATTAAACTTGCAAACCAGTTCTTGTCAGGCCTCTTATCTATATATATAAAACTGGTACACTTCTGATTCCTGTTACCTTAGGCCTGGTACAGAGTTGGTATAAGGCAACACTGTTAATAGTTTAGGTTTATTACAAAGAACACCAGAAGTAACAAACTCAGAAATCCCAGAGGTCTGACCATTCTGTTTCTCTCCTCTTATAGCAAAGGATTTGATTCAAAGCTGCTGAGAGCAAGGGAATAACTCATTTCTGCTTACATTTAATTTTAACTCTATTAAAAGTTCAAGATAGGATCATCTATTTCTTGTTTTTAAATTACTAAACAGCCAATGGAAAATGTTTTTGACACTTTATTGACGAAGTTACTTTCTGGTTAAGTAAAGGTCCACTGGAAAAATGGGAAAATGTTTGCAATGGATTGGGAAATAATACGCTACTTCATTTTGTTGGTGTGTGGCTTTTTTTGGGGGTGGGCAATGATGTCATAATTGCCTTTTAAAAAAGAACTGTTTTTTAACATCTGCTCCCTGAGCTACTTATTTTTTTTTAGCATTTATTTATACTAAATCAGCTTCAATCTTATAAAGCAGACTAGGGTTTAAGTCACTGAAACTAGTTTTGTTTAATCTTCCGAAAAAATAAGAAAAGTTTTATTACTGTTTTTAAATAATACATGCCTATTTTTGAAAAAGGGCCAGGGGGAGGCAGAAAAATGATAGGGAGATATCATTTGTAAGTTTATTTCATATAAGTGTACATGTTTGAACCCTGGAAAAACCATTTACTTTGTGACACAACTGAAGTTCAGAAAGAATGTGATTTGCCCCAGATCACAGAGAAAATAAGTAGCGACATTAACAGTGGGCCCTGGGACTACCAGCTCTTCAGCCTACGTTTAACACACATACACTTACTTCCCCCTGAGTTGCACATACATTTTCTAATAATGTAACTATTGATGTGTGTGCTCACCACCACTTCAAGGTGTGTGCTTGCCCTCGAGCTTATGGTTTGGTGTGTTCTTAACTGCAGTCAAAGCACCAGTTGGTCCCCTCATCATCAGGAAATTCTCAAAAAGTACAACGACCTTTCAACTAACTGCATTTTTACAAGGAGTATTACAGTTACTCATTACAGGTTGTTGCAAATAGGAAAAAAGATGAAATACAGAAAAACCAAACTTCATTGTCAAAATGTATTTAGGAGTTGCAGAAGGAAGTGACGTGTGTCTTCCTCTAATGCACTAGCAAAGTAAAGAATAGGCATTCTCACATCAGTAGTTACTGTGGAATATTTAATAATAGGATATTTAATCAGTGCAATTCTGTAGTATTTGTTAGTGTCAGAAACAGGCTTTAAAGGTTATTTGTTCCTCACTATAATTAGAAGATGCAGATGTGAACATTTCTATTTCCATATGGAGAAACAGCCACAGAAGTGGGCACTTGCCCAAGGTCATGGACGTTGTAAATGTTGGGCCCAGGCCTGGGATTAGATGCCTCTGCCTCCTTCTGACTCCACCATGCTGCCAGTTTCTACATGAGAAAGGACGAAACCACTTTTCTCTTTTATTTTATCCAAGTGTCCTAGTGTCCCAGAAATATTTGCTTATATTTTGGATACTTGGCTCACTGCCCCTTCTTTCTCTCTCACTGTTTCTGTTAACATGTGGCATCCAAAATCGATTTGGACTGAGAATCCCACCTCTGAATGTGTGGCCCATGTGCATCAGTAGGCTGGATGGTGTTACTGAAATTGTCAGAAGCCATCTCATCAAGCACGCCGTCTCTCTCTCAGCAGCTGTGCTCGCTTTGTCTTACCTTCTTACCTTTACACTTGCCACCTTACCAAAGGGGCTTCCCCCTGCACCTCTGCCCCATGGCTTCATTGCCCTGTGACCATTTATTAATCCTAAAAGTTTCACTTCTGTCTCCATTCCTCGTTTCTTCAGACACCAGTGTAAAACAAGGAAATATGTTCTGAGCATCAGAAGTGGTTTGGAAATGTCAGACAATGGTGAGGAATGTCGTGCTGTCCACGCTGCTTTCTTTGGGTCAGACCCAGAACACATACAAAGGAAAAATTGCGAACAATGGCAAATATACAGTGAAATATCCTCATGTTTCAGCTGTTTATCATCTGTCAAGTGAAAACCAGCCTTTCTGAAAAAGACAGAAAAAGACAGACTGTCGTTTCCCTCTTCTACCCTTATCCCAAGGACAAACTTGATTTGCTGAATGGCAGATTATGTGGTAAAACTTGCTCTCCTGATAAAGTCATATTTGCACTTCCCCTGGAAATTTGACAGAGTCCTTTTATAGTTAATTAACTGTAAAATAAGATAAGATTGGACAGTTGTAAAAGGAAGTATCTTTAAGGTTTTCTGGGAATGATGTATTTTATTTCTAATTAAAAAAGCCAAGAAACTGTCTCTAAACTAGCTCAGAGGAAAATCCACCCTCCCTATCCTCTCTCCTTTGATGTTGCTGCGTATCCTGGTGAGGGCTTTGATTAGAAAACTACGGAGCAGGACCTAAGCTGTTTTGAATTGGTGCCCCTCCTGGTCCTCGGTGCTCGGGATTAACTCACCGTGGTTCTTTTCTGGCTGCTCCTTTTTTGTAACTTGTTTATTGCATATGCTTTTTGCCCTGCTCTACTGTGTTCGGGAGCCATGACTTACCGTCTTGATTTGTCTTGTTTGCTTTCTGTGGCTCTTGCTTCCTGCGCCCAGTCGAGCCTGTCGACGCCCGCCCTGCTGCCGACCGAGGACTGACCACTCGACCAGGTATTGGACCCGCTTGACTTCTGCCTCTCCGCATCTTGTGCTTCACTCGAGCAGACGTCATCTCCTTTCTGCATTTTAAGCCTCTCTCAATTGTACTTACTGCAGATTAAAATTTGAAGTGACCTCAGAAACCAAACTTTTTTAAATTCCCCTTGACTTTTCCTTATTCTTCATTTCCCAAGTTCCAAGTGAAGTGATCTGTTTTTTGTGTCTGAGCTTTCCTTTTGAAACCTAAAAGAGAGCCCTTCCAAATTTGGGGTTGTTTTCTTTTTCCCTAAAGAAAAAAAAATATATATATATATATAGAGCCTATCCTTAAAAACAGAAGCCCAGACAGTTGTAGATGATCAGGTGATGGCTGAGTTACCAACGTGAACCTCTCTTCTTTATCATTTGGCATCCAGATGGGTCCTTTTCTAACTAAATCGGGCTCAAACCTCAATCAGTTACTGAAGTAGACATGATTTCCTGAAAATACCAGCTTTGGTTTCTCGCCAATGCCAAAAATACATCTTCTCTTTTTGTGGGTTGTACGTACTTATTCTCAATGAGTGGCTAAAGTAACACAACAGATGTGTATGCATAATTTTGCATATAAGCCCTTTATTTTTTATATTACTTAAAAATCCCATTAACACTGAAATAGATACTTCATTTTTTACAGTTTCACAAGCATTAAGAAGAAGCACATTCTTATTTTATGAATAATGTCATAGCATAACAGAAGCATATACATGCCTGTATCTACTCTGTGAACAACCTCACCCAACTGATACTAGCCAGTGCTTTCAGTGAATCAGAAAGAGGAAGGAAGTTATTGAATTGACAAATCTGTATATTCCAGGGAGATTTTAATCGCAAATAAAACATACCTTCCCATATTTATTTTCTTCTTTATCCTCATTCCCATGCAATAGTCAAAGAACAGGGAATTAACCTTCTTTGAAGATATTAATACACAGAGGTCAGCCTTTGCTGCCTGGTTCAGATACAGTCAGCAGCAGAGCCAGGAGGAGGCCCTGTCTCTCTTACTTCCATCACAGGCTCGAGCCCGGACTGCCTCCAGGCACCATCACTGAAGACTCAAGAGTCTGTCTTGTGGCAGCTTCATGCCTTTGTGCTGTGATTAACAGTGGCAGTGGAGATGGTAGCGTGACACGTCTTGACAGCTGGTCTCGTTGAGTTTATGAATTTCTGGTTTTTAAGGGGAACTTAAATTATAGTGAGTCAGAGGCAGTTTCAGTTCTTCTAATGTCCTCCTTATTGTCAGTGTCATGTAAGGGAATCTCAAGGGGCTAGGAGTTGACATTGCTGTTCTATTCAGCCAACTTGTAAGGCCTCGGGCTGAGGGTCATTTGAATTCTGGTTGAAACCACAGCTGGCTCAGGTTGATCATTTGCCTTGAGACTTTCTTCATGATGTATCTCACTTTATTTTTAAAAGACATGCTTTTCATCTACAAGCATAGAACATAACTTAGAAAGCACTCATTCGACTCATTCAATTTTATCAAATTTCTACATTGGGCCAGCAGAGCCTATATGTTACTGTTGAAATATCAAGGAAAGGGTAACACTACCAGTCAATGTTTTCTTCTTTTAAAAAAAATTTTTCTTTCTTTTTTGAGACAGAGTCTCACTCTGTTGCCCTGGCTGCAGTGGAGTGGCTTGCTCTTGACACACTGCAACCTCCACCTCCAGGGTTCAAGCAATTCTTGTGCCTCAGCCTTTCAAGTAGCTGGGACTATAGGCACGCGCCACCACACCCAGCTAATTTTTTTGTATTTTCAGTAGAAATGGAATTTCACCATGTTGGTCAGGCTAGTCTCGAACTATTGACCTCAGGTGATCCACCTCAGCCTCCCAGAGTGCTAGGATTACAGGCATGAGCCACAATGCCTAGGCTATTCTTTTAAAAAAAAACAAAAATTTTTTTAATCTAAATCTAACATAAAAAGGACCCTACAAAACATTGTCAAACAAAAACCATGTGTTTTAAAGGAAGAACTAGAGCATAGTTAATGATATTATGCAGGTGGGAGAAAACCATCCAAAATCTTTCTCATAACAGTAAAAATGTTATGTCACTTGGAGATATCACAAAGATCAATGCACTAAATTCTTTCTTTCTTTTTCTTTTTTGTTTTGAGACAGAGTTTCGCTTTTATTGCCCAGGCTGGAGTGCAATGGCGCGATCTCAGCTCACTGCAACCTCTGCCTCCCAGGTTCAAGCGATTCTCCTGCCTCAGCCTCCCGAGTAGCTGGGATTACAGACATGCGCCACCATGCCCGGCTAATTTTTTGTATTTTTTAGTAGAGCCATGGTTTCTCCACATTGGTCAGTCTGGTCTCAAACTCCAGCCCTCAGGTGATCCGCTCACCTCGGCCTCCAAAAGTGCTGGGATTACAGGCGTGAGCCACCATGCCCCACCAATGCACTAAATTCTTTCTAGGGTTGAAAGAAATTAAATAGCAGGGTCCCTGCTCTCAGGAGCTAGAAGTATAATAGAAGGAATTTTGCGTATTTGGAAACACGAGATGGAATTTGGAGGACAAAGAAATAAGCAACGTAAGTGCCAGCAAGCAAGTTCTGTGATGTGAACAGATGGAGTACTAACCCAAGGGTGTATTAAGTAGAGATCTTGCTGGACATGCGCCTCCAAAGAGTTTATGAAAGATTTGAGGCACCTGGATTGGCAAAGAAGAAGGGAACAATTCTCTTCAGAGGAGAGGGTGGCCTAGGCCAAGCGTCCTTTCATACACAGCATAGACTTGGCTTGCCCAGTAAGATGCCTAAAGTTGAGAAAGAATGTTCAGAGATGAAGTGAGGAAGATTCTAGTTAAGGTTTGTCTATGAATAGTGGTGTTTACTGCACATGTATTAAGGTATGCTTGTGCTCTATATTTTGGTGCTTCTAGTGAGTTTATCAAACATTTGTAGCATCATTTTGGTTCTTCTTCATCACATTTTGGAGACCACACACTTGAGTCTAATGTGGTGAATTATATCTTTAGCCTTTCCAAACTTAGAAACCCTCCCCAAGATTGCCATGTCATTCAAGTAGTGGCATTGTTTTTGAATAATCACTGTTGTCACTCAGAAGCAAGTTAAAAAAAGGTTTTTGTTTTCCTCCCACCCAGTGCTTCATAATCATGACTGAGGAAAATGGCTTCTCCTTAACTTTCATATCTAAAAAGCCAGAATATGGTAACTGCCAGGATCCATGTCAAGTAAGGACCACAGTAATAACAGTGGTGATTTCGGGGCCTAGAGCCATTATAGCTCCTCCCCTTCTGACTTACTTCCAAAGAAAAATAGACTCTAGAGGACTAATTATACAGTTTGACCAGAATTTTTTAAAAAATGCATCAGCAAGCTCTTCACATCGGGTAGAAAGCTGCCCTTTCTATTACAATGTGTTACCACCCTCCTCCAGTCCAAATAAAGGGAAGCCAGGTCCTTGACCCTAAGCCATGCAAGAGGTGTCATGAAGAGCATACCTCCCTCAGCCCACACATGAACAACAGGCTCTGTCTACTCATCATGACTTAAGGGAGTCACCAGGGCTTAGGGTGAAGTCAGCACAACTCAGGAAAGACCTCTTAACCTGAAATCAAGGTCCCTGCCATTTATTTATTTATTTTAAGGTTTATTCCTTTTTTTTTTTTATTTTTTAGATGAAATCTTGCTCTTGTCGCCCAGGCTGGAGTGCAGTGAGGCTATCTCAGCTCACTACAACCTCCGCCTCCTGGGTTCAAGCAATTCTCCTGCCTCAGGCTCCCAAGTAGATGGGATTACAGGCGCCTGCCACCATGCCCGACTAATATTTGTATTTTTTAGTAGAGATGGGTTTTACCATTTTGGCCAGGCAGGTCTCGAACTCCTGACCTCAGGCTAAACACCCCGCCAGTCCCTGCCATTTATTTAAAACTAATCACATTTTATTACATGTAGTATCACCTTATTATTAATATTTCCCTATATGCGAGCTTCTTGATATTTTTTTCTCTTTTAGTAAGATGTTCTTAATGTAGAAAGTCTCCACTAAATGAAGACTTTTATTCATGCTAAACAGAAATGAACTATTATGGCAAGAGCTCTCTCTGCTAAGAGCCTCTCAAACTATTGAGCTGTAAACATTAATTTATATGTCATGCTGACTTGATAACATGAATTGAAATTTTTTTTTGGACCACCAAAAGTATTCACAGTATCATTTCAAAAATAGTGTAGGCTTGTAAAATTTTTAGTGGAGAGCTCTTGTTTTTGTTCTTTTGAGACAGGGTCTGTCTCTGTTTCCAGGCTGGTGTATGGTGGCATGATCTCGGCTCATTGCAGCCTCCACTTCTGGGCTCAAGCCATCTTCCCACTTCAGCCTCCCATGCAGCTGGGATTACAGACATATGCCACCACACCTGGTTCATTTTTGTATTTTTAGTAGAGATGTGGTTTTGCCATGTTGACAAGGCTGGTCCCAAACGCCTGAGCTCAAACTCTTTGCTCGCCTGAGCCTCCCAAAGGGCTGTGATTACAGGCATGAGCCACTGCACCTGGCCAAGAGCCATTCTTTACTTTTATTTTTCAGTATAAATATTTGGCCCCAAAATCTAAAAGGGAACACTGTTCAAGGAAGTTTTCTTAAAAATCTCAGAAATACATTTCTAACCTATTGTGTTGCCAGATTTTTTTTTTTTTTTTTTTTTTTTGAGATAGAGTCTGGTTTTGTCACCCAGGCTGGAGTGCACTGGCACAATCTCAGCTCACTGCAACCTCCACCTCCCGGGTTGAAGCAGTTCTCTTGCCTCAGCTTTGGAGCAGCTGGGATTACAGGTGTGTGCCGCCTCGCCTGGCTAATTCTTTTTGTATTTTTAGTAGACAGGGTTTCACCATGGTGGCCAGGCTGGTCTGAAACTCCCTACCTCAAGTGATCCCCCCAGCTCGGCCTCCCAAAGTCCTGGGATTACAGGCGTGAGCCACCACGCCTGGCAAGTTGCCAGATCTTAATAACAGAAAAGAAGTGAGCTGTAAAGAAATTACTGTGGTTATACAAGGTCTCAGATTTAAAAGGGCTATAGAAAGATAAAAATATACAACCAGTGAGAATTAAAAGAGTTTTAGCATCACTACCCTATAAAAATAAGTGTCAGAAAGGTTAGTTTCAGCAGAATAAGTTGAAACTTGCAAAAAAATACTTACAATATTAAAGTAAGAAAATAAGAATAGGGAGTTCTGTGGGTCCTCTTGGTAAGGAGTTGGGGATTGAGGGTTGGGTCATTGAGGGGACCAGAGCTAAAGAGACAAGAAAGGAAAACTGTCCGACTTTCACTGTGCCTTTTATGTCTTTATTAAAGAGAATGAACTGATGAAAGGAAATTAAAGCCCAAGGTAGATCAACATAGACCGGGCGGGGTGGCTTACGCCTGTAATCCCACACTTTGGGAGGCCGAGGTGGGCAGATCACCTGCCGTTGGGAGTTCAAGACAAGGCTGACCCAACATGGAGAAACCCCGTCTCTACTAAAAATACAAAAAAATTAGACGAGTGTGGTGGTGCATGCCAGTAGTCTCAGCTCCTCAGGAGGCAGAGGCAGGAGAATTGCTTAAACTCGGGGGCAGAGGTTGCAGTGAGCTGAGATTGTGCCATTGCACTCCAGCCTGGGCAACAAGAGCAATACTCTATCTCAAAAAAATAAGGCCGGAAACAGTGGCTCAAGCCTGTAATCCCAGCACTTTGGGAGGCTGAGGCAGGTGGATCACGAGGTCAAGATATCGAGACCATCCTGGTCAACGCGGTGAAACCCCATCTCTACTAAAGGTACAAAAAATTGGCTGGGCACAGTAGCGCGTGCCTGTGATCCCAGCTGCTCGGGAGGCTGAGGCAGGAGAATTGCCTGAGCCCAGGAGGCGGAGGTTGCGGTGAGCCAAGATCGCGCCATTGTACTCCAGCCTGGGTAACGAGCGAAACTCGGTCTCAAAAAAAAAAAAAAGATCAACATGGGAAAACAAAGCCCTAGACCATTAGTTACCTATTGCTGTTTAGCAAATAACCCCAGAATTTATCAGCTTAAAACAACAAGCATTAGTTTCTTATAGTTTTTATAGGTCAGGATTTGGGGTGTGATTTAGCTGGATGGTTCTGGCACGGGGTCTCTCGTGTGGTTTCAGTTAAGACATTGCCTGAGCTGAAGTCATCTGAAGGTTTGCTTGGGGCTTGTGGGTCTGTTGCCAAAATGGCTCTCTCATGTGGCTATTAGGAGACCTCAGTACCTTACCGTGAGAACTCTGTAAGGCTGCTTTGAGTCCCGGTATCTCGCATCCCCGCACCAGGAGGTCCAGGAAAGAGATAAAGAAGGAAGCTTTAGTGCCTTTTATGGCCTAGTCTCAGAAGTCATACACATCACCTCTACCACACCCTGTTCACTAGAGCAAGTCACTCTATCCCGAACACCCTCAAGGGAAGGAAATTAAGTTCTACCTCTTGAAGAAAGGAGTATCAGCAAATTTGTGGATATATTTTAAACCATGACATCTTGCTACCCACATCCGAGTTCTTAAGGCCCAGACCAATTGCAGGCTAAGAGAACTTGAAGATAAAATAGAACCATTGCCTGTGGTCTTTGTGGAAAGCTGGGAAGGGAGGGATAGGAAAATGAAGTTCTGAGTAGTAAAAAGGAGAGAAGATCGCTTCACAATCTATAAGCCAGGTATAGATTGACATTGATTGTGGGTCTCTTTTCAAATAGGTTATCAAGTGGAAGCTTTTTGAACAGTTGGATGAGGAAATGGTGCTGGGTCCCAGCCAGCCTGGATTTCCTAGGTTTTGTCAAATTGCCTTTACCTTCTCCTTGTATAGGCTGTGCTGTTAGACTGGCACATCATATGCTGTGGACATTGTGCTTTTCAGTGTCAGCAAGATGTGTGACAAGTCTCCCAGCATCTCATAGACAAGATTGAAAGAGTGATTAGGCCAAGAGCAAGAAGTGAATTCCCCGGGGAGCTGAAGGAATTGGGAATGTGTAGCCCCAGTAAGACAAGAACCCACAGTGACATGCCTCTCCTTAGGGATCTGATACCTGTTCAAGGCTCTAATGTGGAAGCGGGGATTAGGCTTGCTCTGTGTTGAACCAGGCTCAAAGGACGGGGAAACTGATTCTGGCTTCATGTAAAAAAGGCCATTCTGATAGGCAAATCTTTCAAAAAATTGTAGAGAAATTGACACATTCCTCTGGTGTTCAAACAGAAGCTGACAATCTGCTCCTGGGTGGGAACACTGAAGAGGAGGTGACTTCAAAAGCCCTTTCATCCTAGGATTCTGATTTTTGATAATTAAATGTTACAGCATAGATACTGACACTTATGCTTTTTACAATGTTTTTGTTTTTTAAATGACTTTGCATTTTGTTTTTAAGCTTCAAATTATTATTTGAATAATGAAATTCATAAGAACAATGAGTGTTGAGAATCATATCGCAATTTATAGAGAAGGAAGAGTTTATAGGTTTATAAATTCTGTTAGTCCCAAAGAAGCCTTTTAAAAATTATGTACTGTAGCTCGTTATTCAGCAGATGAACCAATTACAACCTGTATAACTAGAACACTTGACTAAAATTATATAATTTTTACAATGCTTCACTGCATAGATACATGAACATAATTTATTTGTAATTGGTACAAAACTCCAAAGTAGCAGTTTTGTTCTACCAGGTAATTAATGCTCATTTTTAAAGCCTTTGACTATTATTTCTGAAGTAATGAGTGCACATGGAAAAAGACACATAATAGGCCAAACAGTAAGCTGCTAAGCCAAGCCAACATATTCCAGAAACAAATCCTTGCCAACCTCACAACCAGCATTTAACTTCTGCTTTTCCCCCGTTTTCAAAAATGACAGCATGTGTTTAAAGGCAGCAGAAGGCTTATGTTCAGATTTCTTTACCTTTTCATTTCTTTTTGTTTAAAACAGGTAATAACTACAGATTTAAATGTAGGGTATCATTTTTCTCAAAGAAAGTCATTAATCAATTTTCCTCAAACTTCAGGCCTAGAAAGAAGTTGTGGGTAGGCTTTGTCTTATAATGTTACTGTTTGTGAATAAAACTAATTGGTTGTCCTACGTATTTTAATTATGATATAATACAGGTTCTGGGTTGACAAACATCAAGACAGAGGAGATCTCTGAAGTGAAGATGGATGCAGAATTCCGACATGACTCAGGATATGAAGTTCATCATCAAAAACTGGTACGTAAAATAATTTACCTCAGGCCGGGCACGGTGGCTCAAGCCTGTAATCCCAGCACTTTGGGAGGCCGAGGCAGGTGGATCACGAGGTCAAGAGATCGAGACCATCCTGGTCAACATGGTGAAACCGCATCTCTACTAAGAATACAAAAAATTAGCTGGGCATGGTGGCGCGTGCCTGTAGTCCCAGCTACTCAGGAGGCTGAGGCAGGAGAATTGCCTGAACCCAGGAGGCGGAGGTTGTGGTGAGCCGAGATCGTGCCATTGCACTCCAGCCTGGGTAACAAGAGCGAAACTCCGTCTCAAAAAATAATAATAATAATAATAATTTACCTCATTCCACTACTCTGTCTGTCTTGCTGAATGACCTGTGAACTCTGGTTCATCCTGTGCCAGAAATCAAATTAAGGAAAAGATAAAAACAAAAATAAAATGCTTGCCTATAGGATTAACACGGAGCATAAAGAAAATAGAGAGGCTTAGTGAATAGTTCTTTCGGACTACAAGGCAGCTAAGCTCGTGCAGGACTCAGAACGTAAAGTAGAATTAATTTCAATATAGCAGCCGCTTTAACTTCCACTGTGTTTTCTAGGAAAGTAGGTTTACAATAGATTTATCGAAGGATCAGAGTCAAACGCGTGCACGGGTTGCTTGGTTTTACAGAACACTTGATGTGGCTTCAGTTTTCATCTGGAACTGTCTGTACTCATTCATCTCTTCCCCCCTGCTCTTTCTTTTCATTCCCTCTCCTCCCTCCCGTGATTTAACTTCTCTTGCAACAGTAAGATCATGGGGTGAGCAGGACCCCATGATGTTCCTGATAGTGTTATTCATCAAAAGGTTTGGGCAAAGAAGACAGCAGCTTCCTTTTCAGATGAAATCACTGTTCCCCGCTAATGTTAGAATCGGAGTAAATCAAAAAGCAACATCTCCTTTGTGGTCAGCTCCAGTAGTTATATAGAATCCTTTACCAAAAGCTTAGAAACTCAGATAAATCACGGATTATGTTAGGCTTCCATCTTAGTAGGGGCGATAAGGGGTTAAATTAATTAAGAAGAAAATTTTATCACATTCAGTGGTGAACAGAAAAATTGTAATTAAATTTCTATAGCAATAATACTTGAAGTTCTGTCAAGCACTTCTTTTGTGTGTGTGTATATGTGTATGTGTGTATTAGCTTTCTTCAAGCAGAAAATGTCTTTTCAATATTCATAAATAAAATTGATAAATCCTAGTATTAATATCCTAAAGAAATACCTTCAAAGTATTATTTATGCCTCACTTGACTCTAAATAATTGTAGCAAATGAAAGACTGACTTGGGATTTGGATTTGTGTTCTTAAGTCTCGTAATTCCTTTTTTGTACAAAGACATTTAGCTTTTTGAAGCATGGTTTTCATTGGCAAGATAATCCAGTATCAATTGTTATAAAATCAGGAGTTCTCTTGATGAGGCTGTTGCTGAAGAGGTTAATCGGAACTGGGGAACTGCTGAAGAGTTGGGAGTTGGTAGGGCAGAAAGCTGAAGATTAATGTGCACTCGCTGGGGCCTGCGTCGTATGAGCGCATCTCCGCAATTACACTGACGCCTGTAATGCGACAGTGACTAATGGCAGCAGCAGCAATTAGGAGAATCAGCTCCCTCTACTGCACTAGTTGATAAGATAATATACTATAATTAGTGCAATGAATATTACAAAATTACAGTAGTTTCTTAAAGGCACAGGAATATGTCTAGACTTGTATTTATTCCTGATTACCTCACACTAGTATCATTACCTAATTAATGATTTGCTTTTTATAAAAATGTTGAGCTAGCATATTTGTTTAGTAAAGCGAATAATTATGAACAGTTTCTCATTTTGTTATGGATATATCATGAGTAACACCATTCTAGAAGTTTGCTTCATTTGCTGTATTTTATGTTCCAGATCTGGCATGTTAGTTTTAGCTTTGAAAAGTCAGTCATTTGACTACCTTGAGGCTATATTGAATTTTTTAGGGAGCTACAGGCATACCTTGGCAATTTCAGAACACCACAGTAAAACAGATTTTGTAATAAAATGTCACACAAATTTTGTGGCTTCCCAGTGTGTATAAAAGTTATGTTTATACTATGCTATGGTCTGTTACATGTACAATAGCATTATGTCTTAAATGCTATTGTACATACATACTTTAATTTAAAAATATTTTATTACTTAAAAAATGCTAATGATCATCTGAGGCTTCAGCAAGTCCTACACTTGATCTTAGCCAAAAGGCCGAGAAGTGATGTCTTCAGCAAATCCTAATCCTTTTTGCCACTGGAGAATCTTGCCTTCATGTTCATGGCTGCTGGCCGATCCAGGTGGTGGTTGCTGAAATTTGTGGTGACTGTGGCAATTTCTTAAAATAAGACAATAATGAAGTTTGCTGCATCGCTGGGCTCTTCCTGTCACAAAAGATTTCTCTGTAGTATGTGATGCTCTATGATAGCATTTTGCCCACCACAGAACAACTTCCAAAATTGGAGTCAGTCTTCTCAAATCCAGCCACTGCTTCGTCACCTGAGTTTATGTGATCTGCTAATTTGTTGTCATTTCAACAGTGTTCATGTCACCTTCACCAAGAGTAGATTCCATTACAAGAAATCACTTTCTTTGCTCATCCATAGGAAGTAACTCCTCATCCATTCAAGTTTGATCATGAGAGGTAGCGGTTCAGTCATGTCTTTAGGCAGCACTTCTCATTCTAGTTCTCTTGTTATTTCCACCACATGTGCAGTAACATCCTTTACTGAAGTCTTGAACTCCTCAAAGTCACCCATGAGAGTTGGAATCATCTTCTTCCAAACTCCTGTTAATGATGTTTTGACTTTCATGAATCACAAATGTTCTTAATGGCATCTAGAAGGCGAATCCTTTTTAGGTTTGCAGTGTACTTTGCCCAGATCCATTAGAGGAATCACTCACTATGTCAGTTAATAGCCCTACAAAATATATTTGAAATGTATAATAAGACTTGAAAGTCGATCCACAGACTGTAGAATGGATGTTGTGTTAGCAGGCATGAAAACAACAGTAATCTCCTTGTACCTGTCCTTCAGAGCTCTTGGATGACTAGGTGCTTTGTCATTGAGCAGTAATATTTTGAAATCAATCTTTTCTGAGGAGTAGTTCTCAACAGTGTGTTTAAAATATTCGGTAAACCATGCCGATAAGACACATGCTGTCATCCAAGCTTTGTTATTCCATTTATAGAGCATGGGCAGAGTAGACGTACAGTAGTTCTTAAGGGCCCTAGGACTTTTACAATGGTAAATCAGGCTTGGCTTCAAAAATTTAAAGTCACCAGCTACATTAGCTCATAACAAGAGAGTCAGCTTGTTTTTTGACACTTTGAACCCAGGACTCGATGGCATTTTCTTCCAAATAAGTCTGTTTCATCTCTACTGAAAAACTGTTATTTAGTGCAGTCACCTTCACCAGGTGCTTCAGAAGCTGCTTCCTGCAGCGTCTACATCAGCACTCACTGCTTCACCTTGAACTTGTGTATTATGGAGAATGACTTCTTCCCTAAACCTCATGAAGTCAACCTCTCCCGACTTTTTTTTCTTCTGCAGCTTCTTCACCTCTCTCATCCTTCATAGAATCAAAGAGAATTGGGGGCTTTGCTCTGGATTAGGCTTTGGCCTAAGAGAATGTTGTGGCTGGTTCGATCTTCCATCCAGACAACTAAAACTTTTCTCCCTGTCAGCAATAAGGCTGTCTCGCTTTCTTATGATTTGTGTGCTCACTGGAGTAGCACTTTTAATTTCCTCCAAGAGCTTTTCTTTGCATTCACAACTTCTCTAACTGGCGTAAGAAGCTTGGCTTTCCATGTGCTTTGCTAAGTTTAATTATTCTAGCTTTTGCTCTAAAGTGAGAGACATGTGACTCTTCCTTTCACTTAAACACTTAGAGGCCACTGTAGGGTTATTTACTGGCCCAGTTTCAATAGAGTAGGGAGCCCGGGAGTGGAAGAATAGAGTGGCCAGTTTAGAGGGCAGTCAGACCACACACAACATTTATTGATTTAGTTTGCTGTCTTGATGGGCATCTTTCATGACCCTCCAAAACAATTAAAATAGTAACATCTGATCACAGATCACCAAACAGATATAATAGTTTTTTAATATTTGAATATTGAAAGAATTATCAAAATGTGACACAGACATGAAGTGAACCTGTGTTCATTGTTGGAAAAATGGCACCAATAAATGTGTTCCATGCAGGGTTACCACAAACCCTTAATTTGTTTAAAAAAAAAAAACTATCTGAAGAGCACTACTGTGCAATAAAGCTAGGTGTGCTTGTATTTTCATTAAGTTACATAGCTAATGTGGTAACGTTTGGCAATAGTTTTACATCATCTGGCATAAGATCAACTCCTTATATAACAAGATGTAGATAAAGTTGAAAAACAATGACTTATAAAAAGTATGAAGGAATATAGTGCAATAAATGAAATTTATTTTTTACAGTGTTCTCAAAAATTTTTTTATGTTTAATCCAAATAAACAGCAAGAATAAAGCAACATTTCAGATTTTGGTGTGTGGAGACAATAATAAGAAAGCATGAGTGCTAAGTGACTTTAAATTCTCGTTGCCTGTACTTCCCTTCGAAACAGCGTTATGCTTTAAAAAGGATTATCCCACTAACAGTTCATTAAAATCCTGCTGAATTACTATGGCTAAAAGTAAATAACAAGAGGTCTTTTTTTATTGCTTAACTCCTTTGTTTCAGAATGTTTATCCCTGTCCATTAAAAATGTCCCTCCAAGGAAATTAGGATACCTACAGAGTTGAAAAACACCTGAGTTGCAGTCACTGAGAGTCAGACATCAGGGCTCAGAGTTTCAAACCTGCTGTGACTGGGAAAATGCTGACTTCCTTTCATTAGTATGATTCGTGCCTTTCCAGCTTCTGATAGATCCAAGCGCTATCTTCTCACCACTCACTAAATGTTCCACCTGTCAAAGGGTTTCAGTCCTTGCGGACTTCGGTTTTGACTTGTGAGGGGAAAGTAGACTTCTTCGTACTGGGGAAGCCACATGTTGTACATTGTTCTATAAACTATGATTGTCATTCTTAGTAAGGAGAATATGTGATTTCTTTTTTTTAAGTAAGCACCAAATATGTGACCAACCAGCTGGGCAGAGAATATACTGAAACTTTTCATATAACCTCATGCAAATGTCCTGTGCATTTAAGAAATGAAATTCTGGCCAGGCACGGTGGCTCACGCCTATAATCCCAGCACTTTGGGAGGCCGAGGTGGGTGGATCACGAGGTCAAGAGATCAAGACCATCCTGGTCAACAAGGTGAAACCCCATCTCTACTAAAAATACAAAAAAAAAAAAAAAAAAAATTAGCTGGGCATGGTGGTGTGCGCCTGTAGTGTCCCAGCTACTCAGGAGGCTGAGGCAGGAGAATTGCTTGAACCCAGGAGGCGGAGGTTGCGGTGAGCTGAGATCGCGCCATTGCACTCCAGTCTGGGTAACAACAGCGAAACTCCATCTCAAAAAAAAAAGAAAAAAGAAATAAAGTTCTTTTAATTGCATTTAGAAGTTAAAATTATTTTTCTTAATTTGTTTTCAAGGTGTTCTTTGCAGAAGATGTGGGTTCAAACAAAGGCGCAATCATTGGACTCATGGTGGGCGGTGTTGTCATAGCGACAGTGATTGTCATCACCTTGGTGATGCTGAAGAAGAAACAGTACACATCCATTCACCATGGTGTGGTGGAGGTAGGTGAACTTGACTGCATGTTTGCAAGTGGGAGTTAAGACTATGAGAGAATTAGGCTTAGCTTTTTGCTAAGAACTATCTAAGTATCTCTTTAAAAAAACAAATCAATATGCTTCCGTGAGGCTTGGGTTACAGCTCTTCTTTCTTGTCTTGCTTTTCATTCATTGCAACTTACTGTGAATATTCTGATCAAGGCATTGAGATTGTGTGTTATCTCAACTTATAATTTGTAATGAAGTTATTAGATAATACAAATGATAATGCATGACTTTAAAAAAAGTATGATTACTCTTGGACTTTTTTTGCCAAAGACAAGCAACAAAAATCAGTTAAAAATAAAAACAGAAGTAGAAGCTTCCTTTTTCCAAAAAAAACCTGAACATACATATTCCTAGATTTCTTTTCTCTTAGTCTGGCCTCTGAATACAACCAGGTAATAGTAAATAATGTGACTTTTCAGTGCAGTTCTTACCTTTGAAGTTTCTCAGGAAACCACAGTATACTAAATGGCCCACCAAAACATACATGATTGTTATTTGAGAGTTCTTCAACCTGTTATCCTGCACTTCACCTGAAATATCTTAGTTTTGAGGTGCTATACGAGAGAGAGAGAGAAAAAAAAATTTACAAATAAGTTATTTTTATGCTTTTAAAATGCCATGGGGGGAGTGTAAAAATCTCATGGCATATGAAACTTTTTATGAACTTGTCTTGCAGAGGGTATAGTATAAATATAACTTTTATATGCATGGGGAAACCGAAAAATTCGTATGACATTTTATTGCAATATTTTAAGAGTTACAGAGTTTTTAGAGCTGAAAGATATATTGATGACCAATCAAATTTATCTTCTCATCTTGTAGATGAGGGAACTGAGGCCAAGACAGAAGGGTTCAAATTACGTAGGGTCAAGGTCAGAGTCCAAATTGCCCCTCATATTCTGCATTGCTTTTTATTCCCCATTGTGTTTTGTTGTTGTTTTTGTTGTTTTGAAACAGAGTTTTGCTCCATCGCCCAGGCTGGAGTTCAGTGGCGCAATCTGGGCTCACTGCAACCTCCGCCTCTCGGGTTCAACCAATTCTCCTATCTCAGCCTCCTGAGTAGCTGGGTCTACAGGTGCACGTGACCACTCCTGGCTGATTTTTATATTTTTAATAGAGACAGGGTTTCACCATATCAGTTAGGCTCATCTCAAACTCCTGACCGCAGGTGATCCACCCACCCGCCTTGGCCTCCCAAAGTGGTGGGATGCAGGCGTGAGCCACTGTGCCTGGCCCCCATTGCTTTTGCCATTAGAGAAAATTCCAGGTGTTTCTAGGAACCTGAAGATATCACCATCCCCAAGGAATTGTTTTCTAAACCATTCTCGATTAGAAGAAGACAGGCAGAGCTTAAATAAATTAAATCTGTAGTGAAGCCAGAAATCTCATTTTATTCAGCATTTAACACCTCTGCAAATGACAACAGAAGCTGCTGATGGAAACTAGGGTGGAGCCTCGTTTCCCCGTTCATACTGACGTGGATGAGCAGTGTGAAGAAGGAAACCAAGGGAACATCAGGCAGCAGGTGGAAAGGAAAGGAACGTCTCAGACCAGAGCATGAGCACATAAAAGCAATGACCCCGCCGTCACATTTGGACACGGCACCTTTTACAATAGTATCTAAGCTTATGTCCCTCAAAACGGTGTAAGATACATTTTCATTAGTGTCAGTTTCTTTCATTTCTGCTCAAAGTAATTGTTTAAAAATTTTAGTTTTCTGTTCGAGCAAATCAAGATGTCTTCATACTCAGGCAATTCAAGAGCCCTTCTCTGTTGCTGTTGTTTTGACTTTTTTCATTGTTGTTGTTGTTTTCTTTGTTTCTTGAGATGGAGTCTCACTCTGTCGCCCAGGCTGGAGTGCAGTGGGATGGTCTCCACTTCCTGCAGCCTCCACCTCCTGAGTTCAAGTGATTCTCCTACCTCAGCCTCCCAAGTAACTAGGATTATGAGTGCACACCACCGCACCTGGCTAATTTTTGCATTTTTAGGGGTTTTGCCACGTTGGCCAGGCTGGTCTCAAATTCCTGGCCTCAAGTGATCCATCCTCCTCGGCCTCCCAAGGTGTTAGAATTGCAGGCATGAGTCACCACACCCAGCCTTCAAGAGCCCTTTTTAATTTCTTTAATATAATTCTATCTTTGCTGCCTGCCTGTCAGTTAAAGATGCCCGTCTTTGATGCCAAAGGCCAAAGACTTGGCTTCCTAGGGCTTCCATAACAAAGTAACACAGATTGGGTGGATTAAGCAACAGAAATTTACCTTCTTACGTTTCTGGAGGCTGAAAGTGTCAGATCAAGGTGTCAGCCAGGTTGGTTCCTCCCGAGGCCTCTCTCCTTGGTTTGCAGACGGCATGGCCTTCACTCTGTGTTCTGCTGTGTCCTAACCTCTTCCTGTAAGGACACCAGTCATACTGGATTAGGAGCCACCCTGATGATGACCTTGTTTAACTTTAATGACCTCTTTGACCCTGTCTCCAAATACAGTCAGATGCGGAGGTACTGGCAGGTTAGGACTTCAACATATGAATTTTAGGGGGACACATTTCAGCCCGTAACAGAGCCCAGTGATGGTAGGGAGAAAAGCAAGGCGTCTACCAGGAGCCCCTTCCCCAGGCTGTGTGTGAGGCTTACCAGGTCCTACCCCAGACCTAAGGAAACAGAATTCCCAAATAGGAGGCTGGGAATCTGAGTGCTGAAAATTTCCCCACCTGAATGAGACAGGCAGTCAGATTTGAGAGTCACTGACACATCATTTTAACACCCTTTCCTTTTAGTTCTCTGCACAAGCCTTAGGGAGCGGAAGATGATATCTCTTGCCTCCCAGATAACCAGTTGCCTTTTAAGTGCTCTTCCAGCTGCCTGAATTAAATGGCCTTTTTTTTTTTTTGTCAGTTACCAAGCAGTGTCTCATTGGACTTGGAATGTCAGAGGAGAAGTTGACATTTTGACCCAGATTCTGAAAATAATTTTTAAGCCAGGAGGTATCCTTCCAGGAGCAAAATCAGGAAAGATGGCTGTTCAGCTCTTCTGTAGATATTCATTTTGCTGTCTACTTGAGAGCAACTGGAAGCCTTTCTAGATGAAGAGCCCCACCTCGTTTGTGTTTTGTTGTGTTTATTTCCTCTCATCTCCTTCTTCCTCTCGAGACCTTTGTGGCTGTCCTTCCTGAAAGCAGCCCTCTGTCCAGCCCCGTGGTGTGTCTGTACAACAGTGTTGGAATAGACGACATTCCCCTTTTCTGTCCTAAAAAGGTATAGTCTAGCTGGGATGCGAGAACTTGAACACGGAGTTGCATCCCAGCCCAGGAATGTTCCCGGGTGAGAGCACTGTGGGCTTTCCGAGCGCCATTTTTCTCAGCATTTCAGAGTCTGCACTGAACAGAAGTGATGATTCTGCAAACATCCTCTTCCTACCCTAACAGGTCCTCTCACACTCAAGTACATGGAAATGCCTTTATTTCCAGCTCTGGCTAACCCTCATTAATGGGTAACCCTACTTCAATAAGAACAAAAATGTGTAAATGAATATTTCTAGTTGGACTCGCTTCAGTCACTCGGGACAGAATGCCATTGTACTTACATACCATCAGTCTGTGAAGAAGTCACTAGGAAAGCATTGGTTTCCAGGAAATTCCTTGTTTTCAGAGTGAAAAATTCCTACTGAAGATCACAGAGATAGGAACCCTAGGGAAAAATCCTGAGAACAAATGTAGAAATGAAAACAAGCCTCTGCTGCCTCACACTGGAGATACATTCTGAGAAATGTGTCATGGGGTGGTTTCACCTTGTGCAAACATCATAAAGTATATGTACATAAATCCAGATGGCATAGCCAGCTCCACACCTGGGCTCCACACCTATAAACTATTGCTCCTAGGCCATACAGCTGTGCAGCATGCAGTTGCACTGGGTACTATAGTCAGTTGGGACCCACTGGTAGGTATTTGTGTATCTAAACATAGAAAAGGCACAGTAGAAAATATGATAGTACAGGGCCGGGCACGGTGGCTCACGCCTGTAATCCCAGCACTTTGGGAGACCGAGGCAGATGGATCACGAGGTCAAGAGATCGAGACCATCCTGGTCAACATGGTGAAACCCTGTCTCAAAAGATACAAAAAATTAGCTGGGCACAGAGGCGTGTGCCTGTAATCCCAGCTACTCAGGAGGCTGAGGCAGGAGAACTGCCTGAACCCAGGAGGCGGAGGTTGCAGTGAGCTGAGATCGCGTCATTGCACTCCAGCCTGGGTAACAAGAGCTAAACTCCGTCTCAAAAAAAAAAAAAAAAAAAAAAGAAAATATGATATTACAATCTTATGGGATCACCATCATATATATTTGGTCTGTCATTGACTAAAATGTCATTATGCAGCCCATGACTGTATTTTTATTAGTAGGGTTGTTAGCATTTGGAAATGAGCACTTGCTAGATTTGCCTTTTTAAAAAAACAATAAGCAGTGGCTGGGCGCGGTGGCTCTCACCTGTAATTCCAGCACTTTGGGAGGCCAAGGCAGGCAGATCACAAGGTTAGGCGATCAAGACCATCCTGGCCAACATGGTGAAACCCTGTCTCTAATAAAAATAGAAAAAATTAGCCAGGCCTGGTGGTGCACACCTGTAATCCCAGCTATTTGAGAGGCTGAGACAGGAGAATCACTGGAACCCAGGAGACGGAGGTTGCGGTGAGCCAAGATCGCACCACTGCACTCCAGCCTGGGTGACAGAGCAAGATTCTGTCTCCCAAAAAAAAGATTACTACTCAAGAGGCTGATGCAGGAGAATCACTTGAATCCAGGAGGCGGAGGCTGCAGTGAGCCAACACTGTGCCATTGCACTCCAACCTGGGCAACAGAGCAAGACTCCATCTCAAAAAATAATAATAAGCAGCAAATATTGACTTAATGATTTACTTAGCCATAAGGCCAGAGAGTCACTCTGTGAGCCATTGGCCACACTTTCCCAAGGAGGTAACTGTGCCTTATTGGTGCTTCAAGCAGTGAAGCAATAGCCTTTTGTTATTACCACTCCCCAAAGGCGCCCTCCATGTCAGAATACCCCTCTGGTGCCTGGAAATCTCAGCACTAGCTGAATTATCCACCCTTGATCCTGTTTTAGGACGTTCTGCAAAGCCCACTGATCCCAGGATCTGTTTAGTAGCAAGCAGCACTTTTCTACACTCAGATCTGTAGACACTAGATATTTAAAAATACGTATCGTAGCTCTTTCTGCCACTCTCTGCAGAGATGTCACCTTTCATAAGGAGAAGTCAGGGGCACAGCTTCTCTTTATCATAGGATGTGAAAAAGTTTTCCTCTCACGGATCTGATCACTGGAACACCAGACTTCTCCCTGCACTGACCTCCTGATCATCTCATTAATGACCTAAATAAGCAGAGAGTTGCTTATTTGGCTTTTATGGAGGTATAGCATGCGACTTTTTCTGAGAAATGTGCTGTCATACTGGCGACTTTATAAAAAGACGTCCTTAGAGGTCCTTTGTTTTCAGAAAGAAGCTGACCCACCAGGATACAGACACACTGTCAGCACTGTAGTGTAGTTGGAGAGAGTGGTCGGGCTGAATGGAAAGCAACGGTACAGAGAAGTGAGGGTGGACGCAGAACCTAGGAGTGACTTACAGTGAGCAGCAGGAAGAGAAATTGGAAGATTGAAGGAGAGCATCAGAAATGATTACAGGCTGGGGGTGGTGGCTCATACTTGTAATCCCAGCATTTTGAGAGGCCGAGGCAGGTGATCACTTGAAGCTAAGAGTTTGAAACCAGCCTGGCCAACATGGTGAAACCCTATCTCTAATAGAAATACAAAAAATTAGCCAGACATGGTGGTCCCAGCTACTTGGGAGGCTAAGGCAGGAGACTCAATTGAACCCAAGAGACAGAGGTTGCAGTGAGCCAAGATCACACCACTGCACTCCAGCCTGGGTGACAGAGCAAGACTCTGTCTCAAAAAAACCCAAAAAAAATTTACAAAGGGATATCAAAGGGGTTCCTGAACCTTCCTGAAGAATTGCTTGATGTTGGCAATGAACATAGCCAACTGCTTTCTAGTTCTGTATAACTATAAAGAGATGGCATCTTAATTAGAGAAAACGAGCATCTACACAACCAAGTAGCAAGCAAGTACTGGGAGGTTACTAGGAGGCATATGTGACTAGCTTGAAAACTTCCTAGGGCCAGGCACGGTGGCTCACGCCTGTAATACCAGCACTTTGGCAGCCCAACGTGGGCGATTCACGAGGTCAGGAGTTCAAGACCAGCCTGGCCAACATGGTGAAACCCCATCTCTACTAAAGATACAAAAAAAATTAGCCAGGTGTCCTAGTGTGCACCTGTAATCCCAGCTATTCAGGAGGCTGAGGCAGGAGAATTGCTTGAACCCGGGAGGTGGAGGTTGCAGTGAGCCGAGGTGACGCCATTGCACTCTAGCCTGGGCAACAGGGCGAGACTCCATCACAAAGAAAAGAAAACTTACTGGCTATTTTCTTTGCTTTCATTTTATTTTATTTTTCACATACTTCTGGCGCCTTTGATGTGCCACAGTCCATTGCTGTATTGCACGCCTCATTCCCTTACCCTCCCTTACTTGTCTGGTCCATCTCAATGACAGGATTCTGTCTTTTGGCCTAACTCAATCCCTTGTATAAAGGGACATCTATTAATCCACATTACATAATCAAATGCAAAAGTGGTGTTTCCTGCCCCTCCTCCAAGCTCACGCACCTCCATGTAGATACTCTAGTGGCAAGATGATGGAGGAGACCTAGAAACTAAGGACACCCAAATAGAACCTTATCCCTGCAGTCAGAGAGCTGAGCTCTAAATTCCTCTGGATATAGTGAAGGACTAAATGGTTCCCACGAATGAAGTTCAGGAAGAAAAGGGTAAGGGGGTGTGGAGGTAAGGCAGAGTGTCAGAAGTTCTCCTCAAAGCTATTCTAGGACAAGGCGGGTCAGGCCGTTTGGGCTCAGCTCTTTTCAGCGTGTCTTTGGCAGCAGCCAGTTGAAGACACACTGCCGTGCAGTGCAGGGGGCCTGGGCCGAATGAAGACCAGATCAGTTCCTGCCGCTGTGGAATCCAGGCTGTCTGGGGAGAGAATGAATATTCAGTGGTTATATGTATGTGTGTTTTCTTTTTTTTTTTTTTTTTAACTATTATTTTTTGAGACAGAGTCTCACTCTGTCACCGAGGCTGGAGTACAGTGGTGCGATCTCGGCTCACCGCAACCTTCGCCTCTTGGGTTCAAGAGATTCTGCCTCAGCCCCCCGAGGAGCTGGGATTACAGACACGCACCACCATGCCCGGCTAATTTCTGTATTTTTATTAGAGACAGGGTTTTACCATGTTGGTCAGGCTGGTCTCGAATCCTGACCCTGTGATGCACCTGTTTCAGCCTCCCAAAGTGCTGGGATTACAGGCGTGAGCCACCGTGCCTGGCCACGTATGTGTGTTTTCATCCCAACAAGTGGCAGATGTTTCTGCCTGGTTGGAAAATGGAAATTCTGTCCCTGACTTCATTGTTTTATCATTCCTTCCAAAACAAGCACCACGAGCCCAAACTTCCCCTGGCTCTGCTTCCAGGGAAATAGTATTGTGTTTGTATAGAGGCCCTGTCTGCACAGGGTCGAGGTGGGGCTGGCCTTCACATTGTGGCCCACGCCACTGTTGTAGCTTAGCCACAAGGAAGAGATTGGTGAGCCTGCTGGAGAGGAAGGCCGCCCTCACCTGGTGCACTTCCTTTAGCGGTAGGTTTATCCAGAGACGTGAGTACTCAGTTTTTCACATCCAGCTTTCAAGGGGTTGGAGATGAAAGATCCAATTGATGCTCCTTGGATGCCTTTTCGTAAAGATACTCCCTTCTCCTGTAGCTCCTGAGCCCTCTGAGGTCTGAGGGCCAACCTGCCACATGGCAGGAATGACAAAATGTAACTGTCTTCTCAGTGGCGAAAGGTAATAGGATTAGCAAGCAGCAAATCGGAAGCCAAGGAAAGACGTTTGGCTTTGGAGTTTGAGGAAGAGATGAGCCTATCGAATTGACAGGAGTTCCCCTGACCTGATGCATGCAAATGATTGCTGACTGCCAGTATGATGGTGGATGTGCCTCCTGGAAGAGAGAAAAGTGTAATATTCCAACAACAAAGCAGCATCGTGGCTTTTTTCTACAATCAGAAACAGCAGCTAAGCAAGATAATTTTTTTAAACTTGGGCATTCTTTGAGATCTCAGTTATGAGGTAATTAGGAGCAAAAATGATGCCCAAGTTCAAATGGCATCCTGCTGCAGATTGGCTGTGAGTGAATGAAATCTCTGTTACTGGTGCTAATCGTTTAAGGATGGTGTTTTAACTCACAAGTCGGAGGCTCATTACACAGTTGCCAGTTAAAGCCAGGTGACCTCATTTGTTGACAACAGTGAAGATCAAAGGAAAGAGGAGAGGATGAGGAAACATCTGTGATTTGCTCCCAGAAGGACAGTGAAGCCGAGCGTCCCTTTGAGCAGTGTCCTCTGAGTACTGGCCTTGGTTAGAGCTTGTTGGGAGTGTGCTAAGGGGGAATGTCCAGGTCTGTCGTTGGAGTAACCTGAGGGTTTGGCTACAGGGGAACTCAGGCAGCTCTGAGCCACAGGGTGGTAGACGGGAGGGATTCACAGTAGCACACAGTCTCTTCCATAAATGGGAATTTAAGAATCAGGGCATGTAATGGATGGAACACTAGGTCCCAAGGGATGAGGGAGCTGTGTATCTGCCGATTGCAGCTGCCTTGGGATTAGCCACGGTAGTCATTCTGCCTCATTCCCAGACTGAAGAGTCAATCACTTCATGAAGTGGGGCTGTACAGAGGGACCTCGGGGGAGCTGATTATACTGACAGATTTTTTTTTTTTTTTTTTTTTTTTTGAGATGCAATCTTGCTCTGTCGCCCAGGCTGGAGTGCAGTGGCACAATCTTGGCTCACTGCAAATTCCACCTCCCAAGTTCAAGCAATTCTCCTGCCTCAGTGTCTGGTGCAGCTGGGACTACAGGCACACGCTACCACGCCCAGCTTATTTTTGTATTTTTAGTAGAGCCAAGGTTTCACCATGTTGGCCAGGCTGGTCTTAACTCCTGACCCCAGGTGATCCTCCCACCTTGGCCTCCCAAAGTCCATATTAACAGATCTTGTAGTCTGAATTATTATCAGCCAGTGTAGTCTAGTCATGACGTATCTAGCTCCATCTCTAGACCTCATGTCTTAGCGCCAACACTGTGTCCTTGCTGGTACTTTTTCTTCCTTGCCTTCAGGGGTAATGCTATGTAGGCTCAGATTCATGCCAGACGGGGTGTTTAGGGGGAAAAGCTGCATAAAGGGCAAATGTCACTTTGCAACACTCAGCAAGGGGGAACAGCCTGCAGTATCCTCCCAGAAATGAGTGGGCAGCCCATTCTAGGAAATATCCCTTTGAAGGATAATCTTCCATATGGTAGATCTGAACTTTTCTCTGGAAAACATGCTTCTTCATTCTGATGATTTTGTATTTATTCTCTTCAACTTAACGTGGTTTTACAAAAGAGGAATTTCAACAGCCAAAAAAGTAAGCCTTTACTCATTCAGCAGAGTTAAGGACCACCTCTCTTCTGGGAATGGGGAAAGGTGTAACAAATATAGTAAAACAAGAACAGCCACTGTGCTCGTTGTAGAAGTAAGTACCTCTCGTAACCTACAGAGAGTTAAATGCCCCACACAGCTCTAACAGTGAGAGAGAGAGAGAAAACAAGTCTTCAATTACTGGCCTGGCCTTAGAAGTAAAGCAACATATTAAGAGAGGGTCTGATTTTAAACCTTTAGCTGAACATACTTCTCTAGTACCCTGATGCTCAGTTTTTTTTAAATTATATAATCTTAGGTGCAGTGGTTCATGCCTGTAATGTCAGCACTTTGGGAGGCTGAGGCAGGCAGGTCACGAAGTCAGAAGATTGAGACCATCCTGGCTAACATGATGAAACCGTGTCTCTACTAAAAATACAAAATATGAGCTAGGCAGAATAGCAGGTGCCAATTGTCCCAGCTACTTGGGAGGCTGAGGCAGGAAAATCACTTGAACCCAGGAGGCGGAGGTTGCACTGAGCCGAGATCGCACCACTGCACTCCAGTCTGGGCAACAGAGCAAGACTCCATCTCAAAAAAAAAAAAAATGATGTAATCTAGAATGGCATTCCTCCTTGCTCCGGTCCTCCTTTTTTCTTGTGCCAAATAATGGCCCCCTTTGGTATATGTATGTTATTGTTCTAATAACATGATTCTCAAACCTCTCTTTTATATTTTAACAAACATAAAATTTGATGGGAATGGGCTAGACTAAAATCAGCATGGCAAGATGTTCAGCAGTCCAGGGAATCAAGTCTTTTTCTACATAGATTTGAGTGTCACCCAAGATGATAGTTTCCTGAATCTCCCCCCATGATACTCTTGTGGTTTTATCTATCTTGCCAACACACTTTCAAGTAAAACAGGCTTCCATTAACACCATTTGTCCTTTATTGAGCCAATAAGGGAGGAAAAATACCATTACACTGGTTTTATCCACTTAAATGCTGAGCTGGGGAAGCAGAAGCCACCACAGCACTTTTTGCAAGCGTGTCAAGGTTTCCACCGCCACCTGGTGGCTAGGTGGAGCACAGCATCTGTGTAACTGGTGGGCAAAAGCGTTCTGCTCTAAGGTGTCAAAGTAGGGTTGATCTAAAATATTTTGCTGCCAAAACCCAAGAAACATGGGTTTTCCACAGTCTTGGCAAGAGTACTGTGCTTCTTGCCTTTTTACTGCTTCTCCACGTGCACCCTTAAAGGATTGATTTTTACTTTTTGCTCAGCTCTCCTCCTCTTTGCTTTTCAGGTTGACGCCGCTGTCACCCCGGAGGAGCGCCACCTGTCCAAGATGCAGCAGAATGGCTATGAAAATCCAACCTACAAGTTCTTTGAGCAGATGCAGAACTAGACCCCCGCCGCAGCAGCCTCTGAAGTTGGACAGCAAAACCATTGCTTCACTACCCATCGGTGTCCATTTATAGAATAATGTGGAAAGAAACAAACCCCTCTGTCTTATGATTTACTCATTATCGCCTTTTGACAGCTGTGCTGTAACACAAGTAGATGCCTGAACTTGAATTAATCCACAGATCAGTAATGTTTTCTCTCTCTCTCTCTCTCTCTCTCTCTCTCTCTCTCTCTCTCTCTCTCTCTCTCTCTTTACATTTTGGTCTCTACACTACATTATTAATGGGTTTTGTGTACTGTAAAGAATTTAGCTGTTTCAAACCTAGTGCATGAATAGATTCTCTCCTGATTATTTATCGCATAGCCCCTTAGCCAGTTGTATATTATTCTTGTGGTTTGTGACCCAACTAAGTCCTACTTTAAATATGCTTTAAGAATCGGTGGGGGATGCTTCATGTGAACGTGGGAGTTTAGCTGCTTCTCTTGCCTCAGTATTCCCTTCCTGATCACTATGCATTTTAAAGTTAAACATTTTTAAGTATTTCAGATGCTTTAGAGACTTTTTTTCCATGATTGCATTTTACTGTACAGATTGCTGCTTCTGCTATATTTGTGATATAGGAATTAAGAGGATACACGTTTGTTTCTTCGTGCCTGTTTTATGTGCACACATTAGGCATTGAGACTTCAAGCTTTTTTTTTTTTTGTCCACGTATCTTTGGGTCTTTGATAACAAAAAAGAATCCCTGTTCATTGTAAGCACTTTTACGGGGTGGGTGGGGAGGGGTGCTCTGCTGGTCTTAAATTACCAAGAATTCTCCAAAAAAAAAATTTTCTGCAGGATGATTGTACAGAATCATTGCTTATGACATGATAGCTTTCTACACTGTATTACATAAATAAATTAAATAAAATAACCCTGGGCAAGACTTTTCTTTGAAGGATGACTCCGGACATTAAATAGTTGAAGTAATATTAGGTGGGGAGAGAAGAGGCAGACTCAGTTTCCTTTAGCCAGGTCTCAAGTTTTTTGTTGTTGTTGTTGTTGTTTTGAGATGGAGTTTCGCTCTTGTTACCCAGGCTGGAGTGCAATGGCGCGATCTAGGCTCACCACAGCCTCCGCCTCCTGGGTTCAGGCAATTCTCCTGCCTCAGCCTCCTGAGTAGCTGGGATTACAGGCACATGCCACCATGCCCAGCTAATTTTTTGTATTTTTAGTAGAGACGAGGTTTCACCATGTTGACCAGGATGGTCTTGATCTCTTGACCTCGCGATCCACCCACCTTGGCCTCCCAAAGTGCTGGGATTGCAGGTGTGAGCCACTGCGCCTGGCCCTTCAAGTTTTATTTATGATACAAAAGAAGATGAAAGTGGAAGTGGTGATATAAGGGAATGAGGAAGGCATGCCTGGACAAACCCTTCTTTAGGATGTGTCTTCCATTTGTCTAAAGCGGTGTTTTCATGTAAATACATTCTTGGAGGAGCACCACTGTGCTGGTGTGAATGACTCTACGGTAACAGCCTTGACTATTTACTGATATACAGACCAGTGAGAAATCTTCCCATGTTGGGGACACATACCTCTTATGTCTTCTTTTTTTTTTTTTTTTTCTTTCTCTCTGGTTTAATTGCATCCATTGCCCCCCTCCCCCATAGCACCTGGAGGGCCGCGGAACACCAGCCCGAGTCAGTAAAAAGTCACAGTTTGAAGAGAATGCGAGGAGCAGTGTGGGTCTGCGTGGGACACCTACGCAGCAGACTGCTCCTCAGGCTCGGCGTTCTCCGCCAGGTGCAGCTTCTGGATTGAATTACTCAGGTCTTCCAGATTGCTAAGCAGCTGGTCCAAGTTACGGTCAGCCATCGTCTTCTTTTGCTCCTCCAGCAGCCCCTCAGTGACCCCATCCTCTTCCTCTTCATCATCCTCTTCCTCCCCACACACGTCTAGGCTGAAGTGCAGCCGAGCCAGCTTCTCCTGCATCTCCCGAACGTGCTCCAGCTGCTCAAAGGAGCACTCCTTCCCGAAGGCCTGTAGCCGGCCGGAGTGAAAATCACTGAGCAGGTTCAGGAGTCCCCCCTCCATCTCATAGACATCAGTCACCTCGGTCAGGAAGGAGTGCTGCAGGGGCGTGCCTGCAGAGCCACCTCCACCTCCGGCCAGCACTGGGCGGCACTTCTCCTTGCCTACTCTCTTGAACTTGGCCCGCTGCTTGGGGGATGGCAGATGAGGAAGTCCTAGGGCCAAGGAGCCGCTGTGGCTGGTAGGCACAGGGACCCTGCGTAGTGTGCCTGGGGCCTGGGCTGGCTGGGCCAGGCAGGGCTTGGGACTCCGTTTCTTCTTCTTGTCATCCATTGGGTGCTGTCTGGGCCTCACACCTGGAGGTTTGGGGTCTCGAGTGATGCTTCTTCAGTGCAAGTTCCCTCCACCTCTTATGTCTTAATTGCAAGTCTGAGTAGGAAATTGGGGCCAACGTGTCTCCCAGTGCTGGGAAAATATTTCATAGACCTAATTTACAGTCTTTACTTGATCTGAAATATTTTGCTGCCACATTTTGGGCCTCAAGTTTGTCCCAAATGAGAGACAGAAAACTTCCAGGGAAATAAAAAGTAAGACAGCTGATTGTTATCTGTAAAGCAGGGTTTCTTATCCTGAATGCTACTAACATTTTGCAGGGAATAATTCCTTGTTGTAGGGAGTTTTCCTGAGCAGTGTAGGATATTTATTTAGCAGCATCTGACCATTGGCGATCCAAAGTGTCTTCAGACATTGCCAAATGTCCTTTAGGGGACAAAGCCGCATTTGAGAACCACAGCTCTGTAGTTTAAAATAATGTCAAATGTACATAATTTTTTTTTTCTTTTTTGAGATGGAGTTTTGCTCTATCACCCAGGCTGGAGTAAAGTGGCATGATCTTGGCTCACTGCAACCTCCTCCTCCCAGGTTCAGGTGATTCTCCCTCCTGCCTCAGCCTTCTGAGTAGCAGGTACGTGCCACCACATCTGGCTAATTTTTGTATTTTTAGTACAGACGTGGTTTCACCATATTGGCCAGGCTGGTCTCGAACTCCTGACGCACCTCAGCCTCCCAAAGTGCTGGGATTACAGGCATGAGCCACCATGCCCAGCCTGTACATAATTTTTAATTGGGTAAGTCTATCTTAGTTCAGGCTGCTGTAACAGAATCCCATAGACTGGGTGGCTTAATGTTTCTGTCTCAGTTCTGGAGGCTGAAAGTAGGAGATCAAGGTGCCAGCAGTCAGGTTGGTCACGTTCCTGTCCTGGTTCACAGATGGCCTCCTCACTGTAGTTTTGTGACAGAAATGCAGGTTCGGTCACTCACTTCTTGCAGACTCCAATTAACAAGAGTGAGGTCTCGTATCAAGAAAATGCCTTTTTATTCCAAAGCGAGCTCAGGGGGAAAGCACGGTCTTCCTGCCTTAAGGGTACTGCTTGGCTTTTGGAGCAGAAAGTGGGCACTTTTAAAAGGAGGGCCTGGCACGAATGACATGCAGGGAAGGCGAGCAGGTGGGGATCCCTGTACCCACTTTGGTGCCTTGATCTACCAGGAGGTCAAGTTCATGTCTTTGTGGACAGAACTTGATTACAAAGGCGTCCGAAGGTCTCCAGGTGGAGGAGAGTAGCAGTCATAATTTGGGTTGTAAATCGACTCTTGTCTCCTAAGTAGTCTGGTGAGGGAGGGTTTCACTGGAGCTTTGAAGCACGTGGTTAGACGGCCTTGCCCTGTAGGGAGTGTTGGTGAAGGAGAGGTAAACAACTATCATTGCGTTTCTGCTTTATTGGTATATAATGTTTACATGTTTTTCATTCCCATGATCCAACTCTTACGTTAGTCTCAGCTCCACAGTCAAATACGTGAAATGCTCTCTGTTGGTCCTTTTGTTCCCAGAAATCTTTTGGTTATGCAGTTTCTTTCGTGGATGATGTTGACAGAAAAGATAGAACAGTTGGTGCATCTCCTGTTTTCTGCAGGGTCCTTGATTTTGTTCTATTTCCTCTTCTGCTCTGCCTGTCTCCCAGGAGCACTGCGCTCTCTGCATCCGATTCTCCCCGACGAGCTTGGCTTCTCCGTGTCTGGTCTGCACTCTCAGGCTCACTCTGGGGCCTGGGCTCTGAACTGCCAGGTGCACATCAGTGTTCATTCTCTTTTTTTAAATAACCATTTATAATGGCTGCATATGAATACTTAGCTCCTTTCAAAAATTTTTCACTATTATAAATAATGTTTGGACCGATGTTTTTGACCACAGATTCTTGTTTAGTTTTTGTTTTATAATGAAAGGCAGTTTAGCATCTCCTTCAACAATGCAGCCCCAGCCGAGGCAGAGCCCAGCCAAGCTCTGCCTCAGCTGAGTCTCTTGTTTCCTCATTTGCAAAATAAAAGTACTTTATAGGACAGTCATGAGGATTGAATGTATTCATATATACAGGTATAGAACAGTGCCTGACGTAGTAAATGGTACTTAGACGTGTTAGCTACTCGGGAGAGTGTCTAAGTAGAGGGATATTTTTAAGTCTTATCGCTTTAATTACAATACCAAATTGACTTCCAAAAAAAAGGAAGTCCCACTTCCATCAGTTGTGAATGTGAGTGCCCCCTCAAGGTACCACAGGACTAAGAGGGACTTGACTGAATCACCAAGTTGAAATGAAAGAAGAGGCTAATTTGGGCCTAACCATACACACCATTTTCCAATTAGGCTGATCACTCAGGAATGATTGTCTTGTAGAGGATCCTTGAATGGCCCTGTGTCTATTCTCTTCTGTACCCTCTCTCCTACCCACAGACATGTTAAGACTCTACACTGGTATGACTTTCTGCATACAGGAAAAGTTGGAGTGCAAATTATTTATATAATGTTCTTGCTTTCATTATATATTCATTTTGTTGAATACATTTTCAGATCACATCAGAATATGAAGTTCCTTTATGGCTACTGTTCCAAGAAAATCTATCCCCTGGTAACCAGCTCTGAGGCAGCATCTCATTTCTAGCATAGCTCTATTTCAAAAGGCTTCAGAATAATTTCCAAAGTAAATGACTTATTGTCCATAAGATTTCTTGGACAACCCGTTTTACACATTCAGAGCATACAATTTTTAACTACCCTGGCCCGGCGTGGTGGATCATACCTGTAATTAGCACTTTGGGAGGCCAACATGGCTGGATCACTTGAGGTCAGTAGTTCGAGTCCAGCCTGGCCCATCTCTACTAAAAACAGAAAAATAGGCGTGGTAGCAGTCACCTGTAATTCCAACTACTTGGGAAGCTGAGGCATGAGAATCACTTGAACCCAGGAGGTGGGGGTTGCAGTAAACCAAGATCGTGCCTGCACTCCAGCCTGGGCAACAGAGCAAGACTATCTCTAAATAAATAAATAAATAAATAAATAAATAAAAATTCCCTGAACTGAGTTCTTTCTGAGCTGAACTCTATTCCTCCGAACTTGGAGCTTTCCTCGGTGCTCTCAACCGTCCCTCCTTCTGCTTGTAAGATGTTCACAGCTGCTGCTTCTTGGTTCATTCATTTAAAACAGCTACTGACTGCCTACTGCATGTACTCAGACAATGCCAGGTGCTGGGAATACAACAGTTTAAAAAAAAAAGATGGTCCTAATTTCAACACCTTCTATGTTAAGTCTCTGGATAACCATTACCACCTTTAGCAGTGGTTTATACAGTAAAAATTGTGTTTTGCCACAAATCTGCAATTTGGGTAGGGCTTAGTGAGGAATGCCCCTGTCTCCTCCACAAAGCAACCACATAGCCCACTGAACTGAAGAATAAGGGATATGTTCCCAAGATGGCTCCCTCTTGTGGCTGCTGAGTTGCTGTTGGCTGTCAGTTTGGGAGTTTGGCTGGGGGCCTCAGTTCCTCTCCATAAGCAACGTGCCCCTCCATGAGGCCCTGGCTTTCTCATAGCATCGTGGCTGGATCTCAAGGGTGAACATCCCAAAGAGAGAAGCAAAAACTCCATTGCCTTTTATGCCTCACCCTCAAAATTCCATAACATTACTTCTGTCATACCGAGTTGGTCAACACAACACAAATGCCTGCCTAGGTCAAGGAAAGGGGACATAGGTTCCATCTCTTGATGGGAAGAATGCCAAAGAACTGGTTTTAAAACTACCACATTGAAAAAACAGATACACATTCTAATAGGAATAAGTAATGGCCATTTCCCTGTCTTGATCAGCTCAGCATAATTAACTAGCAATGAAAGACTGAGACATACAAGGATGTCTTTTAATTCCCTTGGGTAGGGCAGTTTCTTTTTCTAAGTTCCTTTCTGAACTCCAGATTCCCAGTTGCCTGCTGGCATCTTCATCTGAATATTGAACAGACAACTCCCGCTTAATGTGCCCAACATCAGACTCTAGATGTCATGCTCCTCCTTTAGCCTTTCACTTCTCAGTGAATGATGACTCCCTCCATTCCTGCACACAGAGGTGCACATTTCACGTGGGGAGGAACTGAGGCCCCCCAGGCAAACTCCCAAGTTGACAGGCAATACCAACTCAGCAGCCACATGAGGGCGCCTTCTTGGGAACATATCCGCCATCCTTTAGGTCAGCTGGCTCTGTGGATGCTGTGTGGAGCAGACATTCACCTCTGAGCCCTACCCAGAAATCACAACTCGCTGGTTACTGTTCACCTTATTTCCTTGTCTTCTTAGGTCCTTGATCAAATGCCATCATCTTGATGATGCTTTTTCAGACTATGGTTGCCAAAACCTAACTCTACCCTGCCCTAACAGCATATGAAGAAGCATTACATGATCCCTTCTCTTCATCACCTGGGCACGGTCTGACTCATACGTTTTACTGTTTTATTTGCTTATTGCCTTCCTCTCACTATAATGTAAATGTCGCAAAGACAAGATTTTTTTTTTTTTTTTTTTTTTTTTTTTTTTTTTTTTGGTAGGGGGAGGCCGTTTAATGAGCGGGGTCAGTACAAAAGAGCAGCCTTCTCTCCAGGGGAAAGGCAGGAGCACCTGGGCCGGGCTTGCTAGGAAGGGAGAAGCTTCTCAGTTGGTTGGGGGAGGGAGAGGTATATTCCCTGGGCTTTTGGAGGGGAGTGGGGGCCTCAGCATTGGGGGCATGGGAGTTGGTGGATGTACCCCAGGATTTGAGGGGTGAACTCCAGGAGGCTGAGGGTGGACCCCAGGAGCTGACGGATGGACCCCGGGAAGTTCGGGAGGTTGGGGGTGGACCCCTGGGGCCTGAGGGTTCATCCCTGGGGCTGGTGGGTGCAACCCCAGGGCCTGGGGGTGAAACCCTGCTGATGGGGGTGGGTGGACCCCCGGAGCTGGTGGGTGGACGCCGGGGACTGGTGGATGAACACCCCGGGCTGGAGGGTAGACTCCAGGAGCTGAGGGGTGGACCCCAGAGGTTGGTGGGTGGACCACAGGGGCTGGGGGATGGATGCCAGGAGCTGGGTGTGGACCCCAGATGTGGGGGGTTGCACCACTGGGGCCGGGGGGTGGACCTCTGGAGCTGGCGGGGACAGCTGGGGTGGTTCTGGGGACCCTGAGGGCGCAGGCCCCTTGGGGGGCATGGGTGGCAGAGGCAGCCTCCTGGCAGGGGCGGCGGCAAAGACTCGGGCAGCGGTGGCCGAGGGTGCAGACCGTTGATCAGTGGGGGTGGAGGCCGCTTCACCCCAGGGGGTCCGGTAGGGAGGCTGGGCGGGGCCGGGGGCTTCTCCATCCTAAAGTGGAACTGGAGAAAGAACTGCTTGGTCTCCCGGTTCCAGTGCGTCCAGAACTTGCCCTCCGCCTTGTCGATCTCTCTGGGCACCTTGAAGGCGATGGTCTCGTGGGGCTCGGCGGCCATCAGCAGGTACTGCCAGCGCTGGTCCGGGGGCTCGATCCGCTGCCCGCAGGCAGACATGAAGCGGTGGCGCGGCATGACGCCCTCAGCGATCTCAAGGTAGTCATCTGGAAGAGGAGGCTCTGCCGGCCCATCTCCGAGTCCCTCTGCTTGGTCACTTTGTAGCCCGGGCGGCCGATCTTTACAAACTTCTTCACCTCCACCTTGACCTTCTCAGGCGCAGGCTGGGCAGGGGCCTCCTTGTCCTCCTTGGCCGCTCGCCGGGCCAGGTTGGTCTGGTGCTTTTTCTCCTGGGTCTGCGCCAGGTAGCTCCCCTCGTTGTTGTGAAGCGTCAGTCAGAGCTGCATTCATAGGAGCCCAGGTGGTTTTTCATGAAGTACAGGTCCTTGATGTCGTCGGTCTCCAGGGTCAGCTGCCGGAGGCGCTCCCTGCGGTCAAGGGTGCTCCGGGTCTTGCCCCCAGGGCGATGCTGGAAGTCCAAGGTGACGGCCTCCAGGCTTCAGCAGACTGGGAGACGCCAGAGCCCAAGGCCGCGCTATCACCTACCTCCTTGATCCACCACCGCCACGATTTCGTTCCAAGACAAGATTTTTTTGTCTGTCTTGTTCATGGATGAATCCGTAGTGCTTAGTATCCATAGTGCTTAGTGCCTCGTGCATGATGGTGCTCAATGAGTAGTTGTTGAATGAACGAATGAATTCAAATTGACACACTTTGGCAAGTAGCACAGAGAAAGGATCAAGGAGGTAGGAAAACGGGAGGAGAGGGATTTACTAAAATATTAGATATTAGAAAGTGAAACTGTCTTTGCAAAAATTATAACAGGAAATCATGACAGTGAAAGAGATCAGACCTAACTGACTCCATCTTGCTTCTAACCTTTAAGCTGTTCTTGTTCATTCCTGGGCATAGATAGGCTGAACTAACTTTGGGAATAAATTTAGTTTATAGTTTAACTCTGAAACAAAATTAATAATAATAACTCCTTCTCCCCAAAACCCCTTCTTGCCTGGGGACCAGTCTACCTTTGTAGGACAAACAAATTCACTACAAGATTAGAAATTACAGTTTAGGGGCCATGCAGCCTCCAGCTCCAAGAGTATGAACCTCCCCAAATTGCTTTTGGGACCAACATCACTACTGTAAAACTACCATCAGTGCTTGAGATATTTTGCAGATTCTGCACTGATGCACCAGCTGACACAACCCAGACCAGTAATCTGGCTCAACCAATTCTGCAATCCCACCCAGGAACAGAAGACAGCAAGAACTCACATCGACCCCCTATGATTTCATCTTTAAGCCAACCAATCAGCACTCCCCATTTCCCGAGCCCACCAAATCATCCTTCAAAATGCCAACCCCTGAATGCTCAGGGAGACTGATTTGAGTAATAATAAAACTCCTGTCTCCCACACAGCTGGCTCTGCGTGAACTACTCTTTCTCCATTGTAATTCCCTTTTCTTGATAAATCAGTTCTGTCTAGGCAGTGGGCAAAGTGAACCCACTGGGCATTTGCAAAATAACCAATATAACAATATATTTTGTTTTTCTTTCTCAAGATCCACTCACAGATGGAATAGCTTTGAATATTCTTAATGGTAGATTGGCTGGACCTAAGTGAAATGCCTATGCTTATGTCAGTTTCCTATGAGAGTTTCCTCTACATGGGCATGGAGGAAATGAGCTGCAGGACCTGGCAGGGAAACACAGGCTTCTGATCAATTGCCTCCATTTTTCCCTTTCATCCTTCAGAACCACAGGGTTTTATCTATGGGACAGCTCCCCTCTCACATTAAGCGATAGAGCCCTAACAATAAAAACAAGGAAAGCAATCACTTGTCTTCTTAGGACTTTTATCAAAATTGTTCTTAGAAATTATGTTAAAAGCTTTGGTGAATTGCACAAAACCCTGGAATATAGATACTTAATAGAGTAAGAAAAATGGCAAACTCAGGGAAATAGAAACCACTCAGGAGAATTCAACCAAAGGCACAAATAGCCTAGAATCTTTAATAAGATTCAAGAATTCCAGAAAAGCCAGGCACAGTAGCTCACGTCTATAATCTCAGCACTTTGAGAGGCTGAGGTGGGCAGATCACTTGAGCCCAGGAGTTCAAGACCAGCATGGGCAACTGGTGAAACGTCTCTTCTAAAAATACAAAAAATTGGCCCAGCATGGTGGTGTCCATCTGTAGTCCCAGCTACTCAGGAAGCTGAGGTGGGAGAATTGCTTGAACTTGGGAAGTCAAGGTTGCAATGAGCCAAGATTGCACCACTGCCCTCCTCCTGGGCAAGGAGACAGTCTCAAAATTTTTTTTTTTTTTTTTTTTTTTTTTTAGAAAGCAAAACCCTCTTCAAGGAAAAAGACCTAAGAGAGATGAGTTCCTGGAGACTAGGAATCCCTGGAACCAGGGCCAAACAGCAGGCCAGCAGGTGAAGCTTGGTCTGTAGTAACAGTCGCTCCCCATTACTCACATTATTGCCTGAGCATGGCCTCCTGTCAGATCAGCTGCAGCATTAGATTCTCACAGGCGCACTAACCCTATTGTAAACTGCACATGGGCGGGATCTAGGTTGTGAGCTCTTTGTAAGACTCTAATGGCTTCTGATCTCTCACTGTCTCCCATCACCCCCAGATGGGACCATCTAGTTGCAGGAAAACAGCTCAGGGCTCCCACTGATTCTACATTATGGTGAGTTGTATAATTATTTCATTATATATTACAATATAATAATAATAGAAATAACGTGTACAATAAATGTAATCACCCGGAAACCATCCTCCCCACTCCACTCCTGGTCTGTGGGAAAATAGTCTTCCACGAAACCGGCCTCTCATGCCAAAATGGTTGGGGACCACGGCTGTAGACTCCACTTGGCAATTTCAATGTGTTTTTATAATCACATGTCTGGTCACTCCTGGCTCATTTTAAACTCGAGCTACTCAGCAGAGCCCTGAATGAATGGAAGGCAGGTTCTTCTTCAAACAGAAAGATAATTCAAAAAACATTTGACTCCCAGGAGAGGTCCTCAGCACTGTACCCCCAGAGCTTTCCCCAGTAGAGGTCAGCATGCATGCAGCCCCTGGCCTTAAGATTCTTCTTCTATTGACTCCACAGTAGCATTTCTAGTACCTTCCCTTTCAATAGGCCACACAGACAGGGGACTAAGAAAATTATTCTGCATTCTCTCCATGATATGAAGTGCCCTTCCCCATCTCCAATAGACTTCACTACATAATATAATTTTGTTGAGGCAAGAGAATGAGTTTACGATCCCAATTTTCACTGCGATGTATAGCACAGCATGGGATTGTCGGGGTCAAGGACAGTCGTTTGGGACTGAAAGTTACTAAATTACTAGGAATAATAATAATTCCTCTAATTCTAATGATTTGTTTGAAAGGCAAAATCTCAGGGACAAAGAGGTAAGGAAAGGAAAATACACATCTCGTGGTATTACTCTCTCCTTCTTCTCAAAAAAGGGTTAAAGAGAGAATTTCATTGCCTCAGTTAAAGAGTGCAAAGACTTTGGGAGGCCGAGGCGGGTGGATCACGAGGTCAAGAGATCAAGACCATCCTGGTCAACAAGGTGAAACCCCGTCTCTACTAAAAATACAAAAATGAGCTGGGCATGGTGGCGCGTGCCTGTAATCCCAGCTACTCGGGAGGCTGAGGCAGGAGAATTGCCTGAACCCAGGAGGCGGAGGTTGCGGTGAGCCGAGATCGCGCCATTGCACTCCAGCCTGGGTAACAAGAGCGAAACTCCGTCTCAAAAAAAAAAAAAAGAGCGCAAAGAGTGCAGGTGCACCACGGGTCTCAGCTGCGGTAGGCAGAAAACCACACCAGTCATCCTTGCCCTGCTGAAAGGTGCTTACATTCTTTGTTTTGCCTTTTGGATATCAAAACTAAAGGGGGCCTTTCTCAGCAGTTACCTAAAAGGGTGGAGGGAAAGAAGTTCAGCAGTATACATACATCCTGTCACCTCTGCTGTCGGATGACCATTTTCATGGACGCTTGCTCTTTTGTGGTGGAGAAGCAATTAGAATTCTCTCATTCTCCCAAAGGAGAGCTAGTGGAAAATTTTTCTTCTTCCTGTTCTAAACAGCAGACAAAATTCTAAATTCTAACATCAGAAAACTTTGGGGGAAAGCACAAAAAAAATAAGAGGACACAGATGTTTTCTTTTTTAAAAAAGGACAATAGTCATATAGAAAATAACCCAGAATTGAAGTCCAAGACAGTTCAGTCTATTAAGATGCAAACTGCTGTGAAACCGACATCCTCATTACATCTGCATTTTACTAAAGTAACGTCAATGCTATCACTGTGGAGTCTGACCACTCTGTTTTTACTGTTTATGCTAATTGGTTTTGTGGGTGGTGGATGAGTTGCATTTTAATGCCCAGAGGCAAAAAGATGAAAGATATTCAGATGGCAGTAATGGATGAAAAAGCACCCTGCTGCTAGCAGTTTCAGATACAGAATTACATGGCTCTTTTTTAAAATGTACGTCGCCTTTGGTGGCTTAACTATTAGGTTGGTGCAAAAGTAATGGCGATTTTTGCCTTTCAAAGTAATGGCAAAAGAAACCCTATGACTTTTGTACTGAAATAACGTTTTGACAATAACAACCCCAGATTCTACAGTGGCTTTTTCTAACAATTCAATTTCTCCTGCATAATATTTTTCTCCAAACCATCCTCTAAATCTTCCCTAAAATTTCCTAAAGTTACAGATAAAAATCTAACAAACGTGTATGATTCCCTACACATAAATCTATTTAATTTTCACAGATGAGTGAATTTATTTAAGGGAAAGAAAAGAGCATGATATTATTAAAAATAATTCTTGATTGAAGGGGGCAAAAGGTTTGAGAAGAAGAATGAAGATTCTGGGCTTACAGGCCAGCCAAGACTTGGGGACTGTTCACTCTGGGCTGTTCCGTGGGTGAGTCTCTCGGTCTTAGCTTCATGAAATATTGGATCTTACCCACTACCAATGCATGTTTCCTGGATTGGAAAGAAAGGAAAACTTGGCAGGCGTGAATGGCCTCGTTAGATCTCGTCTTTTTTCTCCTTATAGCAAAGCAGAGTCCAGAAAGCAACACAAATGTCTCAGACCATCCAAAAGTTAACGAAATAATTATCTTTTCTCAACTACTGGTGTGGAGCCATTTGAAATTGAAGTCAGATGAGCCAGGAGCTCACCCTGCCCTTTTGATACACAACCCAGTGATTTCAAATCATTTTGAGGGCATTGGGCCCCAAGGGATATTTAATCAACCCCAACCACAGACTGCAACGGGTTTCTCTCATTTGTTTTGGATTGGGGAGGGGAGTAGTTGGGTAAGGTAGCAAGATCTTGTAGCTGGCGCAGTGCTTCTTGTAAATAACTATTTTCCAATCTGAACAGCAGATTGATCCTTGGGATTTTTCAGAAGGCTTGGTTTTTTTATCTCTTCCATCAAGAAAACCAAGGCACTTACTGCCAACAAACCTCTGTAAAGCAAGAAAGGTCAACATGAAGTTGCTAATGGCTTTTTCTTGTACTTCCCAAAGAACATCCCAGGAGGGAGTTTTCTATTATTGTGGAGAACATGAAGCTACCTTGTATCTGGATGACAGTGGAGATGGCATTGACCCCAAACCAACAGCTCCTGATAAGATGCCATGCACAGTCCCAAAACAACACACACACACACACACACAGATAGAGAGAGAGAGAGAGAGAGAGAGAGAGAGAGAGAGAAACAAGAAGGCGGGAGGAGCATGCTGACAAGAGAGCATGAGCCATGAATGTGACCTTTCACATGAATCTTCTTGGTTTCTTTTTAAATTTTAATTAAAGAAAAACATTTTTAAAATTTTTATCCAGAAATATTCATATTCTTCCTTGACTTTAGTTTGAAATGATCACCATGCCTAAGCATTATGAAAATCACTAAACCAAACCAGAGATAGTTTGGAACCGTCCTGAAATAAATATTTAAGCTGAAAATACTTAGCTTCGTAATACATGGATTTTATTTTTTTGTGTGAAGGGATGCCATTGACAGAAAAGGAATGAAAGTTCTTATCAAGTAGATAGTATGTTCTACCATGAGATGGAGATTGGGATTATTAATATGAGCCCCCATCAAGAAGAGTCTGAGAGTTCTTAATACAGGAACAATAAGCCAATATTCTGAGCCCCAGGCTAAAACATTAACTTTTGGCAACATAGAGAACTGAAGCTTAATGCTGTTGAGAAAGGAGAATCCAGCTTCAAGAGCACAGGGCAAGGAAACAAGTTCATTGCCCACATCTGCCTCTTATGAGTGGACCTCTCTCTAGAATTCAGTTTTACTCTTTCTTTTTCTTTTTTTTTTTTTTCTTGAGATGGAGTTTCGCTCTTGTTACCCAGGCTGGAGTACAATGGCGCGATCTCGGCTCACCACAACCTCCGCCTCCTGGGTTCAGGCAATTCTCCTGCCTCAGCCTCCTGAGTAGCTGGGATTACAGGCACGCGCCACCATGCCCAGCTAATTTTTTGTATTTTTAGTAGAGACGGGGTTTCACCATGTTGACCAGGGTGGTCTCGATCTCTTGATCTCGTGATCCAGCCGCCTCGATCTCCCAAAGTGTTGGGATTACAGGCGTGAGCCACCGCACCTGGCCAGTTTTACTCTTTCTGAAGAGGAGAAGCAACAAAGACTTAAAGAGATGAGAAAGAAAAGTATAGCAAGAACACCATTGGCTAGGGCACATTACTTTAAAATACAGTACTACTGTATTCCTGGTTTTGATGATTGTGCTATAGTTATATAAAACATGTGCTATGGTTAATACAGAGGAAGCTGGGTGAAGGGTACACAGAGTAATCTCTTTCTGCACCTTTTTTAAAGTCTAAAGTTACTTCAAAATTCCGGGCACTGTGGCTTACGCCTGTAATCCCAGCACTTTGGGAGGCAGCGGGGGACAGAACACCTGAGGTCAGGAGTTCAACACCAGCCTGGCCAATATGGTGAAACCCCATCTGTACTAAAAATAGAAAAGCTAGCCAGGCATTGTGGTAGGTGCCTTTAATCCCAGCTACTCAGGAGGCTGAGACAGGAGAATCGACTGAATCCAAGAGGTGGAGGTTGCAGTGAGCCAAGATTGTGCCACTGCAATGCAGCCTGGGCAACAAAGCATGACTCTGTCTCAAGAAAAAAAAAAATTACTTCAAAATAAAATATTAAAAAAATAGTATTGTATCATATAATACCTTAAAAAGGAGTTAGCAGAGACATATGTCTGTGTGAAATTTTCTCATGGTCTTTTTTCAAGGTAATCTTTGTGGCCACTGTCATTATTTGTAAATAGTTAAACACAGCAGTCCCTGTTATCTGCAGTTTCACCTTCCAGGGTTTCAATTACCTGTGGTCAACCATGGTCTGAAAACATTAAATGGAAAATTTCAGAAATAAACAACCTATTAGTATTTAATTGCACGTGGTTCTGAGTAGAAATCTCAGGTGAATCTCGTGTTGTCTTGCTCTGTCCTGCCATGGACAGGAGTCGTCCTTTTGTCCAGCAGATCCACACTGTCGACACAACCCCCCGATTAGTCATTGACATTGTCAGTTTCTGCCTCCCAGCCTTCAGCATCATTGTGGCTCCATGATCCAGAATCACCAGAAGCAGATGATCCTCCTCTGACCTATTGTCCGAAGGTCAATAGTAGCCTAAGGCTAAGTCACAATGCCTATGTCATTCACATCACTTCATCTCAGCAAGTATGCATTTTACCATCCCACATCTCACAAGAAGGGTGAGTACATTACAATAAGATACAGTGGAAAAAAGACCGCGTTCATATAACTTTTATTACAGCATAATGTTACAGTTGTTCTATTTTATTATGTTATTGTTGTTCATCTCTATGCCCAATTTACAAATTGACCCTCATAGGTTTGTATGGATAGGAAATGAGTCTTAGAACGATCTCCCTCAGATAAGGGGGACTACTGTACTCTTACGGGGGACTCAGTAGTCATGACTAGTGAAGAAAATCTCAAAGTATCCCTTTGAACCAATTTAGATTGAAATGACACAAAACAGAAATTAAGGAAGAAGCAATTCATCCAGAACAATGGTATACCAGATAACTCAGAGACCGAGAAAGAAAAGTTAAACTCACTGTGTGAATGTGTTTTCTTAAGAGTCTTTCAGGAGAAAATCAATTTGGTTAAAAACAGAAGGAATTTGGTATCTTCAGGCCCCATCCATTTTAGCACGGTCTTTGGAATCAGCTTTCTGGCCAGTTGGCTTACTGCTTCCAACCATCCACCATGTCCCCTTCTAGGCACTGATTCTGAAATTTCATTAATGTTTACCAGCTCTCTGACATGGCAATTATGTTAAATAATTTGCATAGAGGACTTTCACATATCATTTTTCATTTTCTGAACTATTAGCCTTTTACCAACCCCCAAAATTATTTGATTTGTGTTAAGAAAACACATACATTTTATTCTAAATACTCTTCTACAGATGCACCATGTAATAGTTCCTTGGCATTCTCAGTTTTCTAATTATTAAAAGTTTATACCCAACACCAACACCAAATGCATGTTCTTTGCCCCAAATTGTGGTACCACAAGTCACCTGGGAACAGAAATAGAGGTCAGGGCAGAGGCTACAGAAAAAAAAAAAAAAATGTTCTTTTGTAACTTTCTCCAAACCTTTGAACAGCAGAGGGATCATTACTTTATTGTTGAAACACATGTAGGCAATAACTAAATAAATGGATGAAGGAAGGAAATTTCAAATGGCTTGCTGGGATTACAATGCCGCTTTTTGCCACTAGGAGGTGCTCTGAGGGCAATAGGAAGAGGAAGGGCTGACTGATAAGAGTCAGGGTCAGAGTTTCCTCCACTCTCTTTCTCTCTCTCTTGCCTCTTTATCAAGATCACTAATTCCATCCATGAGGGCAGGACCTCCCAAAAGGCCCCACCTCCAAAGGCACCACTGCCCAATAATATCATCTTGGATGTCAGGATTTTAACATACGAATTTTTAAAAGGGACGCAAAATTCGGCCTATTCCAACTAATTTTGCAAATATTTGATTGATTTGCAGTTTCTTTTTTTCTTTGAATCTTATCTTTGATTATTTTCCATTGATTGTTCATGCCTTAGCATGCTAAATTGGGTTAAATCCTACTCTAAGACACACAGTCATGCTTTCTAACAGAAAGAAATTATGAATTGTATCCACAAAACACTGGCTTCAGTCATTAAATTATTGAGCTTTTAAAAGAGCCATGTTTGGCTGGGCGCGGTGGCTCATGCCTATAATCCCAGCACTTTGAGAGGCTGAGGCGGGTGGATCACGAGGTCAGGAGATCGAGACCATCCTGGTCAACATGGTGAAACCCCGTCTCTACTAAAAAATACAAAAATTAGCTGGCCATGGTGGTGCGCGCCTGTAGTCCCAGCTACTCAGGAGGCTGAGGTAGGAGAATTGATTGAACCCAGGAGGAAGAGGTTGCAGTGAGCCAAGATTGTGCTGTTGCACTCCAGCCTGGGTAACAACAAAAAAAAAGTCCTGTTTAGAAGGCATATCTTTGGTTTACTATTGTATCATTTTTAGCATAAGAAATTAAGACAAGCAGCATTCAGATGAAAGTATAAGAAACAAATACACTTGGTTGCTGAGTTGTTGTCATGAAATTAGGAACTCAGATTTCCACAACCCCGGGAGAAGAAATTTATTTGCCACTAAATCAAATGTATTCACAACTAAGAAGTCATTTACATATTGTAGTGATTATAAAGAAAGCAGTGGCTCAAACCTGTAATCCTAGCACCTTGGGAGGCCAACACAGATGGATACCTTGAGCTAGCCTGGGCAAATGGAGAAACTTCATCTCTACAAAATATACAAAAAAAAATTAGAAAGGTATTATGGTATGTGCCCACAGTCTCAGCTACTTTGGAGGCTGAGAAGGGAGGATCACTAGAACCCAGGAAGTCAAGGCTGTGATGAGCCATGATCATGCCACTGCACTCCAGCCTGGGCGGTGGGAGTGAGACTCTATCTCAAAAAAAAGAAAAGAAAGGAAAGGAAAACTGATGATCTTTCCATAGACTATGTAATCTAATTCTGAGTCATGTTCCTCAGGTAAGAGTACAAGTCTTAGCCTCAGAAATAGCACGGGGAGGTGGGGGTGGAAGGGTGGGTGAAGGTCACACATTACTAAGCTACTGAATTTTGAAGTACTCTAAAAGTCACCTTTCACTGAGATAATGGGCACAACTGTAATTGCAAACAAATATTTCGTCACGCCCAACACAAAATGGCGCTGCGCAATGGCGAACCACCTCGCTCTCCGTTTCTCAGTGGGGCCGCTGGCATAAAAGCTACCTGCTGTCCGGGTCAAGTTTCCAACATTGCAAATAAGGCCTTAGGAAATGTTGTTTACTCTAAGTACACCTTTGACTCCAAATACTGTCTGATTTGTGTTGATCATAATAACAAAGAAAAAAGAAAAATCAGGCGCAAAGGTGGTAGGGAGGAACATTGGAAAGGAGGGAATATGCTTTTTTCCTACGTGTAACTGTAAATTATTGTTTTTTGCCTCCTGAGTAAGGAAAGAGAGGAATGGCCTGACTTAGCTCGTGAAAATCTCTCAAGCTGGCAGTTCCACTCGTTTTATAAAATTTTGTCACTTTATGATCGCCATAACCAAACCAAGCTCTTTCATATCATTTTTCAGAAACTTCCTCACAGTCGGTCTATTACATTCCTCATGAGACTTCTTGACCCTTGCTTCTGCAGTCCAGTTTCTTTGCCTTGGATGGATGATGTGACTTGGGATGTTCCTAACAGATGCAACACCAAACTCTTTGTTTAATCAAATTATGATGAGTTAATGACTGATGCAAGCCTTCCTGGATACGTGGGATTTTTAAACAAACGATAGTTTCATATTCCAAGAAGAATAACAACAGCAGAGCTTTAAAATATTAGATTTCCTTCCTTGTCATCCTAGCTGAAAACTCCCTTAATTCTTCATGAGGTTTAAAGGAAATAAGCAAGTATAAATCACCTGCCTGACTAAACTTAACCTTTACACATTTAGTGGAGTACAGATGATGGTATTTTCTGATTTATAGTGTACATTTCCCCTGAAGGGAACAGTGAATAACGAGCCAAGGGAGGAGAGGCAGAAAGCCCGTGCAAAGGCCTGTGGGGTGATCCTGATTAAGCCTTCTCCTTTTGCTTTTGGGTTTTCTATCTCTAAAGAAAGAATATTGAACTCCCAGGACTTTTCTCAGAGAGAGACAAGAGGTGACGGGAGCAGATGCATGGAGTGTCTGCTGAGGCCGTTAGAAGCAAGAAGTTGAAGATCAAAACAGGTTTTCTGCTCATAAGCTAGAGTCAGGCAGAACTACTGACAATCAAAAATACTGGTTCTTTCCCAACATCCAATGTGGTAACAAGTGAAAGAAGGTTAAGGAAAAAAAACTGTATAGTCAAGATAAACGTAAATACCAATTATAGCTTATTGTTAATGTAAAATGTAAATTATAAACTCAGGAAGTATAGCATTATTTCTCAAAATAGTTGTCTATCTTGATGAAAAGTAGGAAAAAAAGGTACAGTTGTATTGATAGAAGAAAGAGTTTCTCAAACTCAACACTACTGGTATTTGAGGCCAGATAATTTGTTGTTGTTGTTGTAGAGACAAGGTTTGGCCATGTTTCCCAGGCTAGCCTTGACTCCTGGGCTCAAGTGGTCTGCCTGCCTCAGCCTCCCAAAGTACTAGGATTATAGGCATAAGCCACCACTTCCCACCCAGGGTGTTACTTTAAGTTTAAATATGTGCATTGTAGGATGTTTAACAGTATCTATGGCCTCTACCTATGAGGTGCTAATAGCACTTTCTCCCCAGTTGTGACTATTAAAAATGTCTCCAGCAAATATCCCCTGGGAGGCAAAACTGTCCTTGATTGAAACCATTTGGTGGTGGGGCTGTGTGGTTAGTAGCCACTTATGATATTCTGAAAAGCAACTTTAGTTTTTGCATAAGATTCCCATGTTCAAATATCTGAGACTTTGACTTAGTTCATTGAGTACATCCAAAGTTTCTCAGTTGAGGAGCTTGCTTTTAGCAAGCCTTTCAAAGATCTGAAGGGAAGGGAGCTACCTTAATTATCCTAGGATTGAGTATTTGAAGAGGCTGTTTCTTGGGGCAGTGATTATGCATTTCCTATTTATGTTGCATACCAGCTCCTAGCATGATGCAGGCACAGAGTATGCGCTCAGTGAATGAGTAAAATGAGAAGGTAAAACAAGAAATGGACTGACCTAGCGAGATGTATTTTTTCCTTTGGTTCTGTAAGGTCTGTTAGGCTAACTGGCTGCCACATAGGCCATACCCTAAGTCGAGCCATGGCGACCCCATGACCCACACGTACACCTCTGGATGGCCTCCTGGAACTAGAAAGTCTGAAGGAACAGGAAAACCACAAAAGGAGAAGAAATGATCAACCCCTGTGGTGCCTAATTAACTTTGAGACATTCTCTTTTGTTTCTTATTCTGCCCTCAATTGATAAGGTCATTGGACTTTGTAACCGACCTTGGTCAGCCTCATGACTCCAGACCTCACAACCCCCTCCCAACTTACAAAAAAACCACCCTAAACTATAACTTTCTTTTTTTGCTGTATTGCTTTTTTATTTGCATTATTTTTTTTTTATTGCATTTTAGGTTTTGGGGTACATGTGAAGAACATGCAAGATAGTTGCATAGGTACACACATGGCAGTGTGATTTGCTACCTTCCTCCCCTTCACCTATATCTGGAATTTCTCCCCATTCTATCTCTCTCCAACTCCCCACCTCCCGCTGTTCCTCCCGTATTCCCCCCAGCAGACCCCAGCGTGTAGTGCTCCCCTCCCTGTGTCCATGTATCTCATTGTTTAACACCTGCCTATGAGTGAGAATATGCAGTATTTCATTTTCTGTTCTTGTGTCAGTTTGCTGAGAATGATGTTCTCCAGTTTCATCCATGTCCCCACAAAGGACATGAACTCATCATTTTTGATTGCTGCATAATATTCCATGGTGTATATGTGCCACATTTTCCCTGTCCAGTCTATCATTGATGGGCATTTGGGTTGATTCCAGGTATTTGCTATTGTAAACAGTGCTGCAATGAACATTCGTGTGCATGTGTCCTTATAGTAGAACGATTTATAGTCCTTTGGATATATACACAGTAATGGGATTGCTGGGTCAAATGGAATTTCTATTTCTAGGTCCTTGAGGACTCACCACACTGTCTTCCACAATGGTTGAACTAATTTACACTCCCACCAGCAGCGTAAGAGTGTTCCTATTTCTCCGCATCCTCTCCAGCATCTGTTGTCTCCAGATTTTTTAATGATCACCATTCTAACTGGCGTGAGATGATATCTCAATGTAGTTTTGATTTGCATTTCTCTAATGACCAGAGATGATGTGCATTTTTTCATATGTTTGTTGGCCTCATGTATGTCTTCTTTTGTAAAGTGTCTGTTCATATCCTTTGCCCACTTTTAAATGGGCTTGTTTTTTTCTTGTAAATCTGTTTTAGTTCTTTGTAAATTCTGGATATCAGCCCTTTGTCAGATGAGTAAACTGCAAATATCTTTTCCCATTCTGTTGGTTGCCGATTCACTCTAATGACTGTTTCTTTTGCCGTGCAGAAACTGTGGAGTTTGATTAGGTCCCGTTTGTCTATTTTGGCTTTTGTTGCCAATGCTTTTGGTGTTTTGGTCATGAAGTCCTTGCCTACTCCTATGTCCTGAATGGTTTTGCCTAGATTTTCTTCTAAGGTTTTTATGGTGTTAGGTCTTATGTTTAAGTCTTTAATCCATCTGGAGTTAATTTTAGTGTAAGGTGTCAGGAAGAGGTCCAGCTTCTGCTTTCTGCACATGGCTAGCCAGTTTTCCCAACACCATTTATTAAACAGGGAATCCTTTCCCCATTGCTTGTTTTTCTCAGGTTTATCAAAGATTGTGTGGTTGTAGATATGTTGTGTTGCCTCTGATGCCTCTGTTCTGTTCCATTGGTCTATATCTCTGTTTTGGTACCAGTAAGTACCATGCTGTTTTGATTACTGTAGCCTTGTAGTATAGTTTGAAGTTCGGTAGTGTGATGCCTCCCACTGTGTTCTTTTTACTTAGAATTGACTTGGCTATGTGTGCTCTCTTTTTGTTCCATATCAAGTTTAAGGTGGTTTTTTCCAGTTCTGTGAAGAAGGTCATTGGTAGCTTGATGGGGATAGCATTGAATCTGTAAATTACTTTGGGCAGTATGGCCATTTTCACGATATTGATTCTTCCTAACCATTAACATGGAATGTTTCTCCATCTGTTTGTGTCCTCTTTTATTTCGTTGAGTAGTGGTTTGTAGTTCTCCTTGAAGAGGTCCCTTATGTTCCTTGTAAGTTGTATTCCTAAATGTTTTATTCTCTTTGTAGCAATTGTGAATGGCAGTTCATTCTTGATTTGGCTCTCCTTAAGTCTTTTATTGGTGTATAGGAATGCTTGTGATTTTTGCACATTGATTTTGTATCCTGAGATTTTGCTGAAGTTGCTTAGCAGTTTCAGGAGATTTTGGGCTGAGACGATGGGGTCTTCTAGATATACTATTTTGTCATCTGCAAATAGAGACAATTTGGCTTCCTCCTTTCCTATTTGAATACCCTTTATTTCTTTTTCTTGCCTGATTGCTCTGGCTAGAACTTCCAGTACTATATTGAATAGGAGTGGTGAGAGAGGGCATCCTTGTCTAGTGCCAGATTTCAAAGGGAATGTTTCCAGTTTTTGCCCATTCAATATGAAATTGGCTGTTGGTTTGTCATAAATAACTTTTATTATTTTGAGATACTTTCCGTCAATACCAAGTTTATTGAGGGTTTTTAGCATAAAGGGCTGTTGAATTTTGTCAAAGGCCTTCTCTGCATCGAGATAATCATGCGGTTTTTGTTTTTGATTCTGTTTATGTGGTGAATTACATTTATAGACTTGCAAATGTTGAACCAGCCTTGCATCCCCAGGATGAATCCTACTTGATCATGGTGGATAAGCTTTTTGATGTGCTGTTGCAATCAGCTTGCCAGTATTTTATTGAAGATTTTTGCGTCTATGTTCATCATGGATATTGGCCTGAAGTTTTCTTTTTCTTGTTGAGTCTCTGCCGAGTTTTGGTATCAGGATAATGTTGGTCTCATAAAATGAATTGGGAAGGGTTCCCTCTTTTTGGATTATTTGGAATAGTTTCAGGAGGAATGGTAACAGTTCCTCTTTGTGTGTCTGATAGAATTCGGCTGTGAAACCATCTGGACCTGGGCTTTTTTTGTGTGGTAGGCTCTTAATTGCTGCCTCAAATAACTTTCCACTGCCTACCCCAAACCTATAAAACCAACTCTTATCCCACCACCCTCCACTGACTCCCTTTTCAGACTCAGCCCACCCGCACCTGGGTGAATAAACAGCCATACCACACAAAGCCTGTCTGGGGGGTTCTCTTCATTCAGAGTGCACATTTTAACCGGTTACCTCTAGGTATATACTATGCCTCCCTTTACCTACAGAAGGTTACTGCAAAGAGCATCTGAGTGATCAAAAAGAGTTAATGAGGCTGACTTTAAAAGAAAACACCACCAAGCTTTTGAAATGATACTACAAGGACTAGGAATTTAGCGCAATACTTTGGGGTTTTCATCACCGTTCTGCAGTAAATAATGCCATGAGGTTGAGAATGAAATCAACCATGGCCCTAGTCTGGAAATACAATGCCCACCAGTGGGTACATGAATACGCCAAGTACAGGAGTTTCTAGTATGACCTGCATTATCCTTTTTTCTCTCTCTATGGTTTGGGGACAAAGAGCTTAAAGTGGTCAGCATCAGTTTTATAAAGATGCAAGCTTCTCAGGGAGAGCTCTCGGCTCAGACTGCACTCAAAATTCAGGGCCTCCTGAGGCCTACAAATGCAAATGCCTTTTCCAGAACAGTAATTTAATATGCCATATTCTATTGTGGATGGCCAAGTTTGCCCAAATGATCCCTTCTATGAAGCTGAAACTTGACCTCATAGATTTGTTTTTGGAAAATTCTTTTTGTAGTCTGAAATCAGTTGGGTTCCACTTTGAAAATAATCATCTTTGTGCTATATAAATAAACAAACTTCTGACAAAGTTACCCCCTAGTCTCAGTGGGCTTTGACTTTTCCAAAAGAACAAAGTTGGGGCCAGTGGGAGGCTGAGGATGGGCTGTTCCTAATGTTTTGATTTTGTAGGAGGTGTTTTGATTGCTATAGAAGTAAGCAGAATGTCCCCACTGATCTCAATTACCATGGTCCCTTCATTAAAGGGTCCTGCCGGCATCACATCACTTCTGTGAAGAGAAGGGCTTGGCTCACAAAGCCATTCACAGCAGGGCTGTTTGACTCCCACTGGCAAACATCCCATAGGGAACTTCTGCTTCCTGGAAATCACTCTCTTTCTAACTCAGGGGAGAGATTGTTCTCAACTGCTTTAAATGCCACCCTGTGCTCAGCAGGCTAAGGAAAGAAGAGGAGTTAATCGTTCCTTTCAGGACCAAAATTGAGCATCAAGGCAGAGATGGCAAAAAGAAAGCAAGCTTTGAGGTCACTGGGAATGCAAAGAAAACTAACTTCAACATCTAATGGTGTTGCTTCCCACCAACGTGCAGAAGCCCAGTGTTTCATGACCCGGCTGTTTCTCCAATTCTCTCTGTGCCTAGTGCTCCAAAGATCCTGACCTCACCGAAGAGGAAACATTCAAATAGGAAAGATGAGAAAGATCAGAAGACTAGTCCCTGATTGTCAGAGTTACAGCTCAGATGGGAGGCGGGGGAGGAGTAAGAAATGTGCACAAATAACAACAAAACAAGGCAGAATGAGATGGTTTGGATGGCAGTACAGCTCTATGGTCCCATGAAATAAGGAAACATACTCATTTGGTAAAGAATGATTTCATGACATATGAAATGGATCTTGAAGAATGGATTGAATTTGCACAGGAAGAGATGAATGGCTGTGTAGGGCAGGGAGAACTGTATTTCTTGAAATACAGAAAATTAGCAAAGTATAATATAAATGTGGGCAAGTGTCCAAGAGAGGGAAAGAGAACAGGAAGAAATCCACTTTGTATTTTGAGGTCTTCTCATTTGGAATCCATTCAGGAGGGAGAAATCACATCAGTCATTGTAACAGAGAGGGGTTAGTATAAGGAATAGTTACCTACATATAAACTTGTGAACTAGATAAGTAAAAAGGCAGTGCTGTGGTGAACCATAAGGAGCTGAGATAAAGAAAAATTGTGAGCCCCTATATACGTAATTTGTATATTTTTTAAGATAATTTTTTCCAGAACACTAAAATAATTTAAAAATACTGGCTGGGCATTCTGGTTCATACTTGTAATCCCAGCAGTTTGGAGGCCGAGGCAGGCAGATTGCTTGAAGTCAGGAGTTCAAGACCAGCCTGGCAAATGTGGTGAAACCCCATCTGTACTAAAAATACAAAAATGAGCCGGGCATGGTGGTGTGCACCTGTAGTGTCAGCTACTTGGGAGGCTGAGGTGGGAGAATCGCTTGAATCCAGGAGGCGGAGGTTATAAGCTGAGATCATGCCACTGTACTCCAGCCTGGGTGACAGAGCGAGACTCCATCTCAAAAAAAAAAAGAAAAAGAAAAAGAAAAATATTAAAAAATGGAAAAGTAGGTATATTAAAATTCACAATGTTATTTTTATTTTTCATTTTTCTGAGATAAAGTCTTGCTCTGTTGGCCAGGCTGGAGTGCGGTGATGCAATTTCAGCTCACTGCCACCTCTGCCTCCTGATATCAAACAATTCTCCCATCTCAGCATCCTGAGTCACTGGGACTACAGGCATGTGCCACCACACCCAGCTAATTTTGGTATTTTTTATAGAGACAAGGTTTGGGCCTGTTGCCCAGGCTGTCCTTGACTCTTGGGCTCAAGTGATCTGCCTACATCAGACTTCCAAAGTTCTAGGATTATAGGCATAAGCCACTACTGCCAGCCCACAGTGTTATTTTAAGTTTAAATATTTTATTTATGCCAAAGGCTAATTTATTATCACTTTATATCAGCTTAAGCTAAGTAAAAATTATTAAAGATCATCTCTTAGAAGAACTTGTCAAATGTAGTAATTCTCTCAACTGAAAATGAAATTAGCAACAAAGTAGATTTTGAATATGTTATTGATGAGTTTGTTTTTATTAAAACCAGTGGCCTCAGGCTCTAATATGTCTCAACTGGCACTGGTCTATACAAAAATTCTGACATTATGTTCATTGTGGGTTTTTTCATTTAATTTTGATTTTTTAAAATATTGTATTTGAAGGCCAGGTGCAGTGGTTCATGCCTGTAATCCCAACCCTTTGGGAGGCCAAGCAGGTGGGTCACCTGAGTCAGGAGTTTGAGACCAGCCTGACCAACATGGAGAAACCCTATCTCTACTAAAAATACAGAATTAGCTGGGTGTGGTGGTGTGCATCTGTAATCCCAGCTACTCAGGAGGCTGAGGCAGGAGAATCGCTTGAATCAGGGAGGCGGAGTTTGTGGTGAGCTGAGATCATGCCACTCCACTTCAGCCTGGGTGACTGAGTGAAACTCCATCTCAAAAAAAAAAAAAAAAAAAAAAAAAAAAAAATATATATATATATATATATATATATATATATATATAATCTGAATACATAATAACTTATTATGATTCCTTAGTATTAGTGTCCCCTTAAATTTTGTGCCTGAGGCAGATGCTTCATTGCCCTCACCCTAATCCCTGTCCTTTGAAAGGATAAAACAAGAACTAACAGCCCGGTAGGAACAGACAGCAGGCAGGAAGCACACAGGACACAACAGGAGGTGCAAGCCCCTTCTTCCTCCCTCAGCCCTGCTGTCCCCATCTTCCTCCCCAGGTAGAGGGAGCCAGAAAGGGAACCTGCAGGCAAAGTGGAAATGCAGGTTGCAAAGTCCTGGCCCCAGCATCAAAAAGTCAACTATAGAAGGATAGCTTTGGTGCCAAAAGGTAACAGCCTAAAAACTGGCATCGAGATGATTTCCCCTGAGCTGAATCCTGAAGAGTACATAGGATAATAATAATAAGCACTTCTGTAGCACTCTTTGCAATGCTGCACAGTTAATCCATGAAAGTGTCTGAATCCAAACCTGTTTTAATCTCACCCAAAGCCCATGTTCTCAACCACTGTTCCATAGTGAAGCAGGGCAAGAACATTTTACACAAAGGAAAACGAAAGAGAGCAAGACAAAGAATACAAAAACAACATGGCACATGATGAAAACGAGCAGTCTAATGTTGATATAACTGACATCTGTGTGCCTGACACTTCACTAAATGTTATTCTGTGGTCTGAATGTGTTCCCCAAAGTTCATGTGTTGGAAATGTAATCTCCAATGCAGTAGTGCTGGGAGGCAGAACCTAATGAGAGGTGTCATCATTGCAGGAGTGGGTTCATTATCAAGGGAGTGGTGTCTTTATAACAGATGAGTTCAGCACCCTTAACTCTTTCTTCTGTTTGCATTCTCTCGCCATGTGATGCCTTCCACCACGTTACAAGGCAGCAAGCAGGTTCTCACCAGATGCACACCCTCAATCTTGGCCTTCCCAGCCTCCAGAACCATGAGCCAAATAAATTTCAAATGTTTATAAATTATCCAGTCTGTAGCGTCATAATATTATGTATAGCAGCACAAAATGGGCCAACGCATGTTTTTATCAAATTTTTAAAAATTCTTCTCACAACCCTATGAGTAGCTGCTCTTTGTATTCCCATTTGACAGATGAGGAGACTAAGCCGTAGAATACTACTTAAATTTTCCTGGGGTCACTCAGCTCATAGATGTCAAACCAAACAGGTGCTTTGACTCCAGAGCCTTTGCTCTTGGTCACTAGCCATACGTCTCCCACAGATCACAAAATAAACATGAGGCCAAAGAGGTATGGATGGCCCAGTTCATGGAGGCCATCCCGAAAAGCATGGACTTTAGTCTCTGTAGAAGACGCAAACAAATGGAAGCACATTTTAAACACATGAGTTCTGTGTTTTGGATGGATCACACTGGTCTGAGCCCAGTTTGGAGGACAGATTTTAAATATACAAACAGGAATTAAGCCAGTTAGAAAGCTAAGTCAGTGATTCAAATGAGCAGAAAGTAGAGCATTCTGATACTAAGCATGGGAAATAGGGGACATATTTAAGAGACTACAGTTTTTATTGACATGTAATAAATGTAAATATTTTCAGGGTACATGTGATAATTTGATACATTCATATAATCAAATCAAGGTAATTGAGATATCCATCACTTTAAATATTATTTTTTAATGATAGGAACATTTGAATTATTATCTTCTTGTTAATTTGAACAATTTATTAACATTAACTGTAGTCACCCTACTAATCTATCAAATATCAGGTGTTACTTCTTCTATCTAATTGTATATTTGTACCCAGGAATCAACCTCTCTTCATCTCCCACTTCCCCCTACCCTTCCTAGCTTCTGGAACCACCAATCTACTCTCTATTTTATACAATGCACATTTTAGTATCTGCACATGCAATATTTGGAAATGGGTATCTTTAAGACACTAATGGTTGGATGTGAATGATGAAGAACAGAAGAATAATGGGCCTTCAGGTTTTATTTTTGTTGGTTAATAGATTATAGTACCAACCATTGAGAGAAATACCAGAAAAGAAACAGTCTAGTTGAAATAGATCAGTTACTTCCAGCATTTGAGTTTTCTGGAGTTTTGGGCATATGTAGAAAGGTAAGGTAAGCCAAATCCATACTATCTTTGTTATGCCAGCTAAGAAATTTTAACTTAATTTTATTGGAAACGAAGATTTGAACATAAGTTTTGATTAATAAAATATAATGATCATTATTGCATTTTTTCAGTTCTTTCAACCCAAAAGTTGATCCTCTCTTGGTAATAACTTATGTAGAACTTCAGGCCTCTAAAATCTCTAAAATGTTCCTTAAAAGAACTGTATCTTGAGACCAATTTTAAATATGTTCCAACACGTATATTTGCTGAACTGGTCAGTAGTAAGCTACTAAGAACCTGACTAGAACTACAAAGGGTCTGATATTTTATCATACTTTCAAGACAGTAAGTTGTCTGGCCACAATTTCACAGATGCAGGCAGAAGACATGAGACTCCTGTGTCAGAGACAAAAGTCTTTATTACTCACAGCTTTAGCAATAGTCAGCGTATTAGCATTTGCACGAGTTCTCCAAGCCTCAGTTCTCATGGTGAAATATAGAGACAGATAAAGAAAGAGCTAAGAAATGCTGTATGCTAAAGGAGAGGGACTTAAGTGCAGGAAACCTCTATATTTTATAATGAGCCATGAGCGAACTTCCTTCTTTGCTCCAGAAGGAAATAATATCTTTATCTTTCCAGGCTAATCAAATCTTCCCTTTGCTCTGGAGGGAGACAGTATTTCTGTCTTCCAAGACTGTTGGCTATGCAAGCATCTTTGAAAAGATATCTAAAACAAAGGCAGCTCTGTTCACAAGACATGCAGAAATATGTGAGACCTATAGAGATTTATTTCCCAACGACTAAATGTTTTTATAATTTTCAAGTGACTTTATTGAACTCTGACTTTCGCTTGGCAAATGCATGACATAAAAGTTTTGAAGACATAAAACATAAGGAGAAATAATTAAGGAGGCTCAACAAATAGAAAGTACAGTAAATACCTAAAATAAACTAGGTAAATCAAATTCACTTGGAAATAGCAGTAATCACAAATACATATTCTTAAAAATCAATCTTACAGTGCTTGAGGAATGGGAGGCAGGGGACTAAAAGAACAGACCACAAAACAGGCCACTTATCTCCAGAAGAAATAACAAAATAATTTAGGAGCTGGTAAATTTGCTTGTTGGGGCTGACATTTGCAGTTCTGTTTGCAGCAGAAGAATAGACCAAAAATTGGCAACCAGTGATTCATATCCTGGCTGCAAAGATACTGTGCTAAAGAATCAGGGACTAGAATGGGCTTTAATGCATAATAATCCCATCTTGTATTCACACTTGACTGTCTGAAAGAGTTTTTACACATATCATCTTATATGCTTTCACTCAGCAGAGGTCAACATAGTGAAAAAATACAAGAGGCTCACAGGGAGCTGAGAAAGAAAGGAAGGTCCCCCCTTTCCCTTGCTTAGAAGCCACAAACTTGTGCTGAAAATGATGTTGCTAGGCAACCACTAACTTATTCTATAGGCTTTGGGACTAGATGTTCTTGCTCTCTAGTACAGAGAAATAGCAGATTGGAGGCACAGGATAGAAAAGACTGATTTCTTTTTGATGATGGTGAATTTGCCTATACCATGATGGGTCATTGACCATTGGTTTAGCTCCAAGAAAAGTCATGATCCCAAGGCAGACCTCACACATATCACATTTTGGAGGATTTTTTTAAGTTTACCTACACAGCTGTAAAATTTATTTTATCTTTCAGGAATAATCAGTCAATCAAGTATAATTACAGGTAAGCCTCTGAAGAAACTTGTGTGGTAATATTGACATGATACAACACAACAAAAGAATTCATCTTCTTCTCAGGTTGCCCGAGATTTTTAAAAATTACAGTAGGAAAGAACAGGGAGAGAAAGACAAAATAAAAGGTTAAGGTCCTATGGGTCATGAATTATTTAAGAAAAGAAGAAGAGAGAATATTAAAGCAACTCAAAACTTCATTTACAAATATTAAATTTAGCAGATTAGAAAATTACTCTGGGAAAAATTGGAAGTTATTCAACTACAAGATAATAGGCATTTTATACAAATGTAAACATTGGCTTGTTTAATTATGTATGTTCATCTGCCTATAGAACAAGCCTTTCGACCTTTGGTCAGGAACTCATTCAACAACAAATTCTCCTAGAGCATCCCATTCCATCTAAAATGAGGGTGCAAAATTCATTCATTAATTCAACAATAATTGAAGGTGAATAAGTGCTATGCTAGTTGTTTGAGGGTATTATCATGAACCATTAGACACTGTCATCTTTTGATACGCTTAGAATTTAGCAGAGCATTATTAGTTTGTTTTCACACTGCTGTAATGAACTACCTGAGACTGGGTAATTTAAAAGAGAAGAGGTTTAATTGACTCATAGTTCTGCATGGCTGGGGAGGCCTCAGAAAACTTACAACCATGGCAGAAAGTGAAGGGGAAGCAAGGCACATCTTACATGGCAGTAAGAGAGAGAGAGAGAGAGAGAGGGTGCAGGGGAAACTACCACTTTGAAAACCATCAGATCTCATGAGAACTCACTCATTATGATGAGAACAGCATGGGGGAAACCACCTCCATGATCCAATCACCTCCCACTAGGTCCCTCCCTTGACATGTGAGGATTACAATTAGAAATGAGATTTGACTGGGGATACAGAGCCAAACCATATCATTCTGCCTCTGGCTTTTCCCAAATCTCAAGCTCTTTTCACATTTGAAAACCAATTATGCCTTCCCAATAGTTCTTTTCACATTTCAAAATCAAACATGCCTTCCCAATAGTCCCCCAAAACCTTAACGCGTTCCAGCATTAACTCAATTGTCTAAGTCCAAAGTCTCATTTAAGACAAGTCCTTTCCACCTTTAAGTCTGTAAAATCAAAAACAAGTTAGTTACTTCCAAGATACAATGGGGGTACAGGCATTGGGTAGATGTTCCCATTTCAAATGGGGGAGATTGCCCAAAACAAAGGGGCCACAGGCCCCATGCAAGTCCAAAATATGGCAGGGCACTCATTAAATCTTAAAGCTCCAACATAATCTTCTTTGACTCCATGTCTCACATTCAAGGCATGCTGATGCAAGACATGAGCTCCCATGGCCTTGGGCAGCTCCACCCCTGTGGCTTTGCAGGGTTCTGCCCCCACAGCTGCTTTCACAGGCTGGCATTGAGTGCCTGTGGCTTTTCCAGGTGCACAGTGCAAGCTATCAGTGGATTTACCATTCTAGGGGCTGGAGGATGGTGGTCCTCTTCTCATAGCTCCACTAGGCAGTGCCTCAGTGGGGACTCTATGTGGGGGCTCCAACCCCACATCTCCCCTCCGCAGTACCCTAGTAGAGGTTATCCATGAGGTTTCTTCCCCTGCAGCAGACTTCTACCTAAACATCCAGGCATTTCCATACATTCTTTGAAATCTAAGTGGAGGTTTCCAAAGCCCAACTTTTGTCTTCTGTGTACCTGCAAGCCCAACACCACATGGAAGTTGCCAATGCTTGGGGTTTACATCCTCTTAAGCCATGGCCCAAGCTGTACCTTGGCCCCTTTTAGCTATGGCTGGAGCTAGAGCAGCTGGGATGCAAGGTGCACAGAGCAGTGAGACCCTGTGCACAGCCCATGAAAGCATTTTTCCCTCCTAGGCCTCTGGGCCTGTGATAGGAGGGGCTGCTGTGAAGATCTCCGAAATTCCTTAGAGATATTTTTCCCATTGTCTTGGTAATTGGCAAATTTCTGCAGCTAGCTTAGACTTGAATCCCTCACCAGAAAATGGTTTTTTTCCTACCACGTGGTCAGGCTGCAAATTTTCCAAACCTTTATGCTCTGCTTCCCTTTTTTTTTTTTTTTTTTTTGAGACAGAGTTTCGCTGTTGTTACCCAGACTGGAGTGCAATGGCATGATCTCGGCTCACCGCAACCTCTGCCGTCTGGATTCGAGCAATTCTCCTGCCTCAGCCTCCCGAGTAGCTGGGATTACAGGCACACACCACCATGCCCAGCTAATTTTTGTATTTTTAGTAGAGATGGGGTTTCACCTTGTTGACCAGGATGGTCTCGATCTCTTGACCTCGTGATCCACCCGCCTCAGCCTCCCAAAGTGCTGGGATTATAGGCTTGAGCCACCGCGCCCGGCCGTTCTGCTTCCCTTTTAAACATAAGTTCCAATTTCAAACTATCTTTTTGTGAATGCATGTGACTGACTATGCTTTTAGAAAAAGCCAGGTCACCTCTTGGACACTTTACTGCTTAGAAATTTCTTCCACTAGATACCCTAAATCATCTCTCTCAAGTTCAAAGTTCCACAGATCTCTAGGGCAGGGGCAAAATGCCACCAGTCTCTTTGCTACAGCATAGCAAGAGTCACCTTTATCTAGTTTCCAGCAAGTTACTCATCTCCCTCTAAGACCACTTCAGCTTGGACTGCATTATCAATATCACTATCTGCATTTTGGTCAAAGACTTTTTTTTTTGAGACAGAGTTTCACTCTTGTTACCCAGTCTGGAGTGCAATGGCAGGATCTCGGCTCACCGCAACCTCTGCCTCCTGGGTTCAAGCAATTCTCCTGCCTCAGCCTCCTGAGTAGCTGAGATTACAGGCACGCGCCACCATGCCCAGCTAATTTTTTTTGTAGTTTTAGTAGAGACGGGGTTTCACCATGTTGACCAGGATGGTCTCGATCTCTTGACCTCGTGATCCACCTGCCTCGGCCTCCCAAAGTGCTGGGATTACAGGCTTGAGCCACTGCACCCAGCTGGTCAAAGATATTTAACAAGCTTCTAGGAAATTCCAAACTTTCCCACATTTTTCTGTCTTCTTCCAAGCCCACGAAACTGTTTCAACTTCTGTCTGTTACCCAATTTCAAAGTCACTTTCATATTTTCAGGTTATCTTTATAGCAGTACTCCACTATCCCAGTATCAATATTTCTGTATTAGTCCATTTTCACATGGCTATAATGAACTACTCAAGACTGGGTAATTTATTAAAAAAAAAAAAAAAAAAGGTTTAATTGACTCACAGATCCACATGGCCTGGGAAGCCTCAGGAAACTAACAGTCATCGTGGAAGGCAAAAGGGAAATAGGCACATCTTACATGGCAGCAGGAGAGAGGGAGAGAGGGAATGGGGAAGTGCCACTTTTAAGCCATGAGATCTCATGAGAACTCACTATCAGGAGAATAGCATGGGAGAAACCACACCCATGATCCAATCACCTCTTACCAAGTCCCTCCCTGGACATGTGGGGATTACAATTTGAGATGAAATTTGGGTGGGGACACAGAGCCAAACCATATCAAGGGGCAAAGAAATTAATAGGCAAAGGAACAGGTAAATAATTACAACATGTGAAGTTCTGTGAAGGAAACAAACAGAGCATCAGAAAGACTAGAGGACAGTTAACATAGGCTTGGTGGAATTTATCCCTGGAGTCTCAGGCACAATGGTGAGAACTTGAGCACAGTTTGAGATCTTAAAGGTGTAAAGCAAACAGGATGGTGCTCAAGGAGATTTAGGCCGCTTAGCCCATGCAGGATACATTCAGCTATCAGGAAAGTGGCCTGTGTAGGGTGCTTTTAGTAAAGCTTATCTGTCTGAGAAGCAGAGACTAACTGGCTATGATGGTCCTGCTCAGCTACAGGGAAAACTAGCCCCGCAGGTGGGGTAAGCAAAGGCTCCTCTGCTGTTTGAAGAGGTGAAAAGCCAGAGTCCAGGCAAGGTCACGTTGCATGGCACATATGGCCGGTCCAACGATTTTGGAGCATTGGGAGTAGGGTCTGTGGCTGTAAGGTCATGGGGACTATACTGCATGGTGAAGATGTGAGGTCTATAGCCCAGTGAAATACAGATAGGCCCAAAGTAGGAAGAGGTCTCTCTTCTGTGCTTTAGTGATGGGGTCCATGACCCAATTGAGAACAGACTATAGAATTTGACTTCAGGACAAAAGCACCAACTACTCTTGTAGAAGCTTATGTGCAAAATACAGGTATGAAGAATTAAAGGATAAAGTATGTCACATAAATGAGATTTTTATCGAGAGAAAAATTGACAAGGTGGGGGCATGAGGCCTCTGCCCCAGGTTTTAGTCTACAAGGACACTAATACATGATCAGGGAAATAAACACTTCACCAGATATGAACTAGATGGAGAAAGGGATACTTTGCACACATCTCAGAAGACACTCCATGTGATGGGTAAGAATACTTTGAGAAGCTGCTGCTAGGGTGAGAGATGAGACAAGGCCCAAGAAGATGTGGTAAATTGCACAGTTTGTTTAACTATGTGGATTACATCAGGTGGGGCCAAAGCTGAGTTTCTTGGAGCAATAGCAAAGAAACTGAGCACAACCCCATGTCATCCTTCCTTTTCCTTCTCCAACACAGCTCTTAGCCTCTCCTCTTTACCTATGTTGGAAAATATTTAAAGAACTTTTGTTTGGAAAGGGGCCAAACTTAATATTCTGCCTGTAATACCACACCTCCATCTCGCTCTGACTTGGGGTGGCTGATTTTTACAGGCAAATGGCATCCTTTAAGCCCATTAAGGACCACTCCAAACTCTAAGCCAGTTAAACTCTGGAGCATTTACTTCTTTCTAAGCCCTCTTTACAGTCTGAAGCAGAGATCATCAATGCATCACATTCATGGGAGATAGAAAATGACTCTTGAGAAAACAATGCATAACAGATTGAGGGAGCAAACATCACAGAGGCACAGGCCACTGTTAACTTTTCACATTACATCTGTCTCATTCGAGAACAGATTCTGACAGTAAAGAGTGTTCTCCAAAATTGAGTCATGCAGGGAGCAAGTAAAAGTAAACCCTGATCCACTTACATAGGGACATTCTGGTGGTTGATCTAAATTACAGTTCTGTTATGACAAATCCCATGAGAGCAGTCCTGGACTGATCCGAGAAAGAAGACAGAAGGACAGAGATGAAAATTCCTTCTCTAGGAGAACTGAAACGAATTAGATAATTCCGTTTCAGGCAGGTTTCATTGCCTGTCATTCTCTTTATCTAAATCAAGATGCTTACATTCCAGAGCAAGAACTTTGAGATAATAGTATTATCAGCATATTTCTAAATATTATAGCTTATGGTAACCAAATGCAAATAGATAAATGCAAACAAGGACTTGTTTAGAAATACCAAGCTGACCACCACCATTACCAACCACAGAGACCCGTGAGTTACAGCTGCCAATCTACAGCATCTACAGAGCAGGTGGTTAAACATATTGAAAGATCCAGCTGTAATTTTCCCTCTAGTATAGACATTTGTGTAAATACACATGTATCTACAGACCTTTTATTGGTCTGTTTCTTTGTCATTAGCTTAAAAAATTGAGTGCTATATGTGTTAGAATATAAAAGACGGTCCTTGCCTTCAAGGAACACAGAGAACAGTAGTGAGGGAGATACATAAACAACTAATTGGGGCATTGAAGGTTTACTGCTATGATGGAGTGAGTATGTACTAGGAGCAGGGGAGACCTAAAGGACTTAGGACAGTTTCCCAGAGGAGAAGACATTTAAAATCAGATTGGATGCATGGACTGAATCGGGAAGCATGAACAAGCACAGAATCTCCAAGCAAGTCTTTTACAAAGAGATGATACGGGGACCTTAAATCACAAATCTTAATGAACATGGCATTTGTGACATGATTATGAACTCCAGAGAAAAGAATTATCTCATGAGACATTGCTCACCACCTGCGGAGGTCTGTCCTGCAGACTCTGACTCAGCAATGGATGAATGAAATTCACACACAGAATGCAGTGTAAAAGTCACACACAGAATGCAGTGTAAAAGTCGGGCTGGCCGGGTGCAGTGGCTCAATCCTGTAATCCCAGCACTTTGGGAGGCCAAGGCGGGTGGGTGGATCACGAGGTCAAGAGATCGAGACCATCCTGGTCAACATGGTGAAACCCTGCTACTAAAAACACACAAAAAATTAGCTGGGCATGGTGGCACGTGCCTGTAATCCCAGCTACTCAGGAGGCTGAGGCAGGAGAATTGCCTGAACCCAGGAGGCGGAGGATGTGGTGAGCTGAGATCGCGCCATTGCACTCCAGCCTGGGTAACAAGAGCGAAACTCCGTCTCAAAAAAAAAAGAAAAAGAAAAAGAGTCTGGCTAGGGGATGGTCAGCTGCTCTCAGAGGGCGATTGCAGCTAACCGACCAGCACTCGCTGCTTCTCCTCACATTTATTCAGTATAGATTTAATAACACAGGTTCTAAGTCAACATGCCTGTGGATAAAAGAGTGGTTTTATGAATGATAAAAGGTCTTGGTTCCGGGGGCCCAGAATAAACACCATTAATGGTTAATTACCCTACAACCTCCCCCTGAGAGGGCTATTCAGCACAAAGTTTACATGAATAAACAAATTAGAGTTTACTCATGTAAATAAAAGCTTTTATTATGCTTAATCTACGCCTATGACTTAATGTTCTAACATAAGAACTGGCTTTCTTCAGCCTGTTCCACAGGTTAATAAAAACATTGTGGCCTTCCAAAAGGTTTGAGACTATAATCTATAACTATCCCTAATATTTCCTTTCATATTTCCAGCCACCCAAAGTGTAACCCAAAAACCTCAGAACTCAGGGTGTAAATAAGGAGTGATTCCTTGAGCAAAGCCAGGCCTTGAATATCAGGTAGAGACATCAAGATTAAAACCTGAGGGTCATCACAAAGATTTCTTTCTATTTGAACCACCATCTAAGAAATACACCTGTTTTATAGTTTGTTTACTCCATTATAATGCAATATCTGATTGAGCGTGTGGCTCACACCCGTAATCCCAGCACTTTGGGAGGCCTATGTGGGCAGATCACCTGAGGTCAGGAGTTCAAGACCAGCCTAGCCAACATGGCAAAATCCCGTCTCTACTAAATATACAAATATTAGCCAGGCATGGTGGTGGGAGTTTGTAATCCCTGCTACTCGGGAGGCTGAGCCAGGAGAATCGCTTGAACCCAGGAGGCAGAGATTACAGTAAGCCAAGATCACGCCACTGCATTCCAGCCTGGCTGACACCATCTCAAAAAAGAGCAATGTGACATGAAATCTATAAACATCTAATCCGTGAGGACAAAGATCTCAGTAGTGTCCCCCAAAACTAGATGAGCTCCTGGCATTTAAGAGCTACTCGATTAATATTTGTAGTACGAATGAATACATGAATAAGATATTAAGCCTGTATTTTAATGTCCTGATCTCTAAGATTTCTCATAAAGAGGCTTAGAGAAGACGCTGAGATGACTGATGCACGACTCCTAGTTCTGTCTAGTGCTGTGACTACTGCATAGAAAGCACTCAGTGTGGTAGCTGTTTTTCTCGTGAGGAACGTCTTCATCAGTACTCTCTTTGACAATAACCCAGGCCCTAGATTCAGTACTTTACACTCAATTGTATGGCTAATCCTTTCAACAAATCTGGAAAAAGTAAGAGGCCACATTATTTTCATTTTACAAATCAGAAACAGATTCAAAGAAGTTTGATTTGTTCAAGGTCATTTGCTCAAGGAGAGAGCTGAAGAATCAGGATTCTGACCAGATCTCCAGTGCCCACTGTCCTGTCTACCAGACTGTGTCAACACTCAGGGTCTACCTTACTGCTCTTAAAGCAACAACACATTGTTTGACCACGAGTTGCGTGTTGATCACATTTTCCCCACTTAACTGTAAGTTCCCAAAGCAATATCGTCTGTTGATTTTTGTGGTAATTTGTAGAGTGGGTTTCGATGTGAACTCTGCCAGCCCAAGCAGTTCTGTGGATGAACCTGAGGGACCCCTGCAAGGAAGGAGAGCAATGGTGAGTTCTGAGCCCCTTTTTCTCACCCCAGTTATTTGTTTTTCCTGTTGGGTTTTCATATCATTTCCATTAAAGGAAGGATTCACTGTTAAAAATAAATAAATAAATAAATAAATAAATAAAGGTAAAGCTCTAGAATCTATCAATGCCTGAGCATTCAATGCTGTTAAATAAAAACTGGTTAGAAGCACAGGAACAGCCTAAAGATAGGAGCAGTATGGAAGGAACCAGTGTTCATCCCATATTGGTTATTTCTGTATTGTTCATGTGAATCTAAAAATTGAATGTTTTCTTTCCGCATCAAGGGCAGTAGAATGCAGCAGAGAAGTTAGGTTCATGGTCCTCAACCTCAACCACTCACGTGAGGCCACCTGTTACACTGGGTGGTGAAAGGGGAACATAAAAACTATGAAAAATAAAACAAAAAAAAAGCACACGGATGCTTATATAATTGAGGTACAATAGACCTAAAAAGGGGGTGCAAATGCAGTGTTACCCTCAGATTTCAGACTGGGAACATGCTCAAATATAATAGGGCAATGAGAAATCACATTTTCTCCATAGCAACGACCCAAAAACTCAGCTCTGTTCTCATTACCAGGGAACATTTGACAGGAAAACCTTGAGAGGTAGTTTTCCCCCAGAGATTCATCAGGCAGCAGAAAGGGAATGTGGGGGAGAAACTGAAGGAGAATGAGTGCCAGGAGACAGAGTTACCAAGGTGTAGGTGGTGCTGAACGGAAGAGGAGTGGAGAGGAATCCACGAGGCTTATTTCAAAAATTCAAAAACAGTGATGCCATGCGGAATAGTTGATTAACCAAGTTCACCCCAAAACCCAAGCCCTTCTATACCAAAGAAGGAAAGCTAAACAGCAAATGATCCACTCTTGACAAGGAGACAATAGCCTGTCCCTCAAAAGGCAGTGATGTCAGACTAATTTGTCTCCTGGATAGGCCAAACATTGATTCCTACAGATGGGCTTTTGCCTAAGAGGATCCAACCCACAAGTCACTTTAGGCACTGTGCTGAGACCCATTAACTTTCAAGAGAGAACCTCCAGCATGAAAAGAAATCGCCCCGGATGAAGGACACCAAAACATCCACATGGCCACTTCTTTAATGACATTCTCAATCAAAGCTGGGGCTACAACTCATTCATTCATTCAATTCGTTTAAGAAGCATTGAGGCTATACATGGTGACTCACATGTGTCGTTCTGACTAGTCGGGAGGCTGAGGAGGGAGGATGGCTTGAACCCAAGAGATCAAGACTTTAGGGAGCTATGATGGAGCCACTGCACTCCAGCCTGAGCAACAGAGTGAGGCCCTGTGTCAAAAAAATAAGAAGCATTGGCCGGGTGCGGTGGCTCAAGCCTGTAATCACAGCACTTTGGGAGGCCGAGGCAGGTGAATCACGAGGTCAAGAGATCGAGACCATCCTGGTCAACATGATGAAACCCCATCTCTACTAAAAAAATACAAAAAATTAGCTGGGCATGGTGGCGCATGCCTGTAATCCCAGCTACTCAGGAGGCTGAGGCAGGAGAATTGCCTGAACCCAGGAGGCGGAGGTTGCAGTGAGCCGAGATGGCGCCATTGCACTCCAGCCTGGGTAACAAGAGCGAAACTCTGTCTCAAAAAAAAAAAAAGCAGCATTAAGCCAGATATTATAGATAGAAAGGTGACACGTGGTACAGGCACTTGAGGACCCCATTTAGGAAGGCACTTGGTGAGTATTATGATGGAAGGTTGAATAGTGGGTGGGCACCAGATCACTGCAGTCAGGAAGACCTAGCTTTGAATTTGGCGTCTGCTACTTCTCCACCTGCCTCTGTGGAGAGAGTAATCATTCTTCCTTTCCAAGACCGTTTTCAGAACTTTTGTGCTACTGCTTGGAAATCTCTCAGCATTGACCTGGACATCTTGTAAAGAGTGAAATTGTATTCCTTACTTTTATGTTCAGTGCACTGAGAACACAGAAAAATGGTCACGTCACTTGCTTCTCTGTCTACCCTCAGAGATTCTGTTCTTATGTCTGTAGTTAGCAGCTGCCAAGATGTACATAGCAAAAAGGCATTGAACTATCTCCATGGACTTGGACAGCAAATACACAGCGGCCATCACTAGCAATAGCGCCACAGCATAAAATAACGTGCCACCCCAGGTAACACCAGAATAATTGGCCAACACTTGCCATGTGCATTCTTTCTAACAAATCTCAGATACGTGATACGTCTTTTGCCACATTGTCCAATTGTATCCTAACTCTAGGGCTTAAGGAGCCCACAACTGAATTCAGCTTAAATCAAGGTTGTCTGTTTCCTTTGTTACATCAAAGTGTAAAGGAAACTTCCTGGAGGGAATGTTACAAAAATACCCTCACTGCAAATCACTGCAGTCAAAGGCAGGAGAGGATCTCAATAAGCAACTGTAATGAACAGCAGCCTCTGGACATACTGTCAAAAATGTCATCTTCTGATGACACCCACCCTGGTTTATTCTCAGTTCATTATTTCTCAGTCTCCAACGGAGACAGAATTGAATTTCAAGAAACCTCAAAACCAGTCATGTGGGCAGGGAATAAGTAATGAGATCGTAAGGCACTGGCTGTCTCAGGAGGTGTTAACTCCCCTCCAAAGAGAACGAAGAGACCTTTGGACTGACAGTCCAAGAAGCAGGCGCTGTTTGGCCATCCACACTCTACTGCATTTCCTGAGCAGGGTTCTGCTTGGCTTTCTGCCTCGGTGGTACCACTTACAAAATGGAACCACTTCCAACTGGCCCTCCCCTCCTCACAGGGGATATTGAGTCTGCTGGGTATTTGGTTCTGACACACTAGTTTAAGCTAACAGGGGTGCATTGTCGGTAATACTCATGGGTAGCAAATTTTGGCTTCACAAGAAAATAAAACCCGCAACAAACAAGTAGAAAGGGAGGCCTTCAAATGATTTATCTCCCTCTCTCTGGGTCTCTCAGCTCCGCCTTTCTCTGTGTTTATGGCATTCCATCCTCTCTCAGAACCCCTGCCTTCTCTGCTCCAGCACGCACAAGCCAAGACAGATTTGTCATAAAGTTAATGGAGCTTAAGTGCCTGGATCCCTCACTTGCAAAGCCTCTTCCAAATAAGTATTTTATTTCCTTTCATTTTGTATATATTCTTTTCCTGCAGAGGACCCTGTGTTTTATATGCCTCAGAAATTGGAGTCTGCTTCTGCCCACAAGGATGTATTGTCAGAGCTTACATAGTTCATGTTTTACATGATTTTCCTTTATGCTACACAGTCCCAAAGGTAAATGGCCCCCACACCTGGACCCTAGAAGAAACTGGCTAGACAGCATTTTTTTTTTTTTTTTTTTTTTTTGAGATGGAGTTTCGCTCTTGTTACCCAGGCTGGAGTGCAATGGCGCAGTCTCGGCTCACCGCAACCTCTGCCTCCTGGGTCCAGACAATTCTCCTGCCTCAGCCTCCTGAGTAGCTGGGCAATTCTCCTGCCTCAGCCTCCTGAGTAGCTGGGATTACAGGCACGTGCCACCATGCCTAGCTAATTTTTTTGTATTTTTAGTAGAGACAGGGTTTCACCATGTTGACCAGGATGGTCTCGATCTCTTGACTTCGTGATCCACCCGCCTTGGCCTCCCAAAGTGCTGGGATTACAGGTGTGGGCCGCGCCTGGCCCGCATTTTTGTTTTTTTATATATTTTAGAGCCGTTTTAGGTTTATAGAGCTATCAGGCTGAAAATACAGCAAGTTCCCTGATCTTCTACATGTATTTCCCCTTTTGTTAATATCTTGCATTGATGTGCTGCGTATCTACTACGCTGTGAATGTTTGTGTCTCCTACAAATTCACATGTTGAAATTTTAACTACTAATGTGATGGTATTACAAGGTGGGAACTTTGGGAGGTGATTAAATCAGAGGGGTGGATCCCCAGGAATGGGATTAGTGCCCTTATAAAAGGGACCTGAAAGAGACCCCTTGCCCTTCTGCCATGTGAGCATACAACAAGAATACATCATCTATGAACAAGGAAGCAGACACTCGCCAGACATGGAATCTGCCTACACATTGATCTTGGTCTTCCCAGCCGTCAGAACTGTGAGAAAGAAATTTCTGTTGTTGATGAGCTACTCAATTTATGGTATTTTCTTATAGAAAAATGAATAAACGGGGCCCAAAGTGGCTCCGGCCAGATGTCGTGGCGCTTGCGAAGGCGAGGCCAAGAGTTCAAGGCCAACCAACCTCAGCAACCTTACAAGCTCTCATTGATTGGCAAAAAAAAAAAAAAAAAAAGAAAAATGAATAAACTGAGATAATGTCTTACAATTCATTAACAATTATTAATATATTATTATTAACAGAAGTCCAGAATTTATGTTAGGGTTCACTCTCTGTGTTGTATAAAGAGTTTTCATGCCTCAATTTCAAGTACCTAGAAGACAAAATTGAATGGGCTTCACTGAGTAGGTGTTTACCAGTCAGGAGTGAGACCATACAGTCTGCTGCCCACTCAGCAGAGCTGAGAACAGGTTCTGGAGTCAGGAGCTTGGCTATGGCTGTGTAAGTGATGGGCAGGGTGTGTTCTGGGCAGGAATTTTAAAGGAGGATGTACTAAGGAAAAATGGACCAAATTATACATAAGAAAATTATTGTCAATCTATGTAAGAAGAGCATTAACAGATTAACAGAGGGTGCCATTATCACACTACTTTCTCTTTCAGTGCATTTGAAAGAACTTTTCTTCCACCATCTGTTACTATCTAAATGAGTCAAAATTATTTTTAAGGAGGGTATCTGCTGGATGCCCTTCTTAAGATCTTTAGATTTGCCATTTAAAATCAAGATCTTTAACTTTTCCCAGGTACTGGAAAAGATGATGACAATTCCATGCTCAGGTTTAGGGGGTAATGGAGGAGATAATGAAACTGGCCTAATTTCCTGGTAGAATTGATGTTTGTGGTCTTTCTGAATAAACATGGAAATTGACCCTCCTGGTCTTAAAACTTGAAACTTACATTTGTCTAATATGAATGTCTTTCTTAGGAAACTGACCATCAGGCCTCCCAGATAGTATCAAGAAACTGAAACTCACCAGGTAAGTGAATGCAGACAACTCCTCTTCCTTACACCCCTCTAATTCCTGTTTTCCTGTATGATATGGTTTGGCTGTGTGTCCCTACTCAAATCTCATGTTGAATTGTAATTCCCAATGTTGGGGGAGGGAGCGAGTGAGAGGTGATTGGATCATGGGGTGGACTTCCCCCTTGCTGTTCTCATGATAGTGAGTGAGTTCTCATGAGATCTGGTTGGTTGAAAGTGTATAGCAATTCCCCCTTTGCCTTCTCTCTCCTGCCACCATCTGAAGATGTGCTTGCTTCCCCTTGGCCCCTCTGCCATGATTGTAAGTTTCCTGAGGCTTCCCCAACAATGCTTCCTGCATAGCCTGTGGAACTGTGATCCAATTAAGCCTCTTTTCTATCAATTACCCCGTCTCAGATAGTTCTTATTTTATTTACTTCTTTATTCATTTTTTGAGACAAAGTCTCACTCTGTTGCCCAGGATGGAGTGCAGTGGCATGATCTCAGATGATTGCAACCTCCATCTCCTGGGTGCAAGCAATTCTTCCTCAGCCTCCCAAGTAGCTGGGACTGACTACAGGCATCCACCACCAAACCCAGTTTATTTTTGTATTTTTAGTAGAGATGGAGTTTTACCACATTGGTCAGGCTAGTGTCAAACTCCTGACCTCAAATGATCCACCTGCCTTGGCCTCCCAAAGTGCTGGAATTACAGGCATGAGCCACTGTGCCTGGCTGTGTAGTTCTTTATGGCAATGTGAGAATAAACTAACACAGTGTATGTAGCTACATTCCTTCCCTGCTGTATAAACCCCAATTTGATACTTACATCCCATCTCCTTGGCAGCCTGCTTCCCTGGTAATACTCATTGCCTCAGTGATCGGCTTTCTGTGTGGTGAGCAGCAGGACCCTGGCATTTTGGTGACATTAATGGCATTTTGCATTGTCTCTCACTCCACCCAGTGCCAGAATGACTCAGTAAAATATACTTACAAGCAGCACAGTTCAGGACAAAGCCTCCTACCTTTCTGATCAGAAAAGGACACTCAGCTGACCCCTGGGATATATTTAGTCTCTTCTGTGGTAGATAAAAGAACAACCTCCCAAGATGTCCACATTGTAATCCCCAGAACCTGTGACTATGTTAGGTTATGTAGCAAGGGAGAATTAAGGTTACAGATGAAATTGAAGTTGCCAATCAGCTGGACTTAAGATATGGAGATTATCCTGGGTGACTTGAGTGGCCCTTATAATCACAAGACTCCTTAAAAGTGGAAGAGGGAGGCAGAAGAAGTCAGTGTCAGAGTGATGCAACATGAAAAAGACTTGGCCAACCACCGCTGGTTTTAGAGTTGAGAGGAGTCCACGAGTTAAGTAATGTGGCACCTCTAGAAGCTAGAAAGTCAAGAAAATTTACAATGCTGTAGAGCACTCCAGAATGAATCCAGTCATGCCAATACCTTAATTTTTAGCCCAGTGAAACCACATCAGAATTTTCACGCCTAGAACTATAAGATAATAATTTTGTGTTGTTTAAGCCATTAAATCTGTGGTACTTTGTTACAGCAGCAACAGGAAGCTAACACAGTCTCCAGCATTTTATTGTTACTACTACCATTGGTTTCTTCTTGTGGGGTGAGGCAAAAAGATTCCCGAGGGCAGGAACCCAGAGTCTCAGTACATTGCTCTGCACACATCAAGCTTTGAAGACTTAGGAAACTGAGTCCTAACTTCCACCTAAATGCAGATCAACATAAAATGGGTATGTGGGAAGCACTCTTTAATTCCATTATTACCAATTTTGTCCCTTTCCCCAAACGTTTTCACTGGAATTTCTGAACACTGATATAAGAGGAAAGAAACTGATGTTTAAAATTCTCCTTTCAAGAGACTGCTCATCCATCCTGCCAATGGATTGGAATTTAGCAGACTGAATTATTTGTGACAGCTGGTATGAAGAAAATGTTTAGTTCTAGCCAGCTTCAAAACATGCAGGTCTCCAGTGACAGAAATTCAGTTCAAAAAAGAGTTCTGTCTGATGTGACATCTTTAAACTCAAGGAAATAATGGCACAGGTGAACAGTAATACACTATAATATTTTTTAAATTATAAAATGAAATGAACCCAGAGGAAAACTAATGTAATGACTAACTCAGCGAGGCAAACTATAGGCATTCTAATTGTAAGGAAACGAGAAATATTTGGTTTATTTTGATAGACTTTAATACTGAACATGCTATTCGTCATGTAAGTTACACAAATTTAAAAGGCTAAGGTCTGGCAAACTTCCCAAAATAAGCTATGCCAGTTCTGAGGAGTTCCTGGTACCATGGAATCCATCAAGAAAATGCCTTTGTAGCCTCAATGTTTATAAAAGGACAGTCTGAGAGTTGGATATTATGATTAGAAGATGCTCTTCTTCCAGGGTTGGTGTATTGAAAATGACTGTAATTCTGACTACTTCTAAATGGTTTACGGCTTTCAACTGAGATTTCTAGTTTTCAGGCCAGACTTACCCAATTTATAAAAAGGGAAAGTGCTCTATGTGCTAGACAGAGTGGGCCAATCTGCTTTCCACTACCAAAAATGTCAGGCTCTATCAAAGTCTGTGGAATTTTTTTTAATTTCCCCAGAGGGTTTCCAGCTTTGACCAAAGCTTGAATACATAAAAGTTATGTTTCACTACTCAGCATACCATGTTCCCTCCTTGTATGCTAAGTGTGGATTCGTAATGAGCTCTTCTAAATACCTATTTCTCAATAGCCTCCTGTTCTTGATTGAGTTGTGTCCCCACGAAAAAATATGTTGAAGCCCTAACCCCCAGTTCAAGTATGTGAATTTATTTGGAAATAGGGTGTTTGCAGATGTAACCAAGTCAAGGTGAGGTCGTACTGGATTAGAATGGACCCTAGTTCCAGTGACTGCTGTCATGTGAAGGCCCCGTGAAGACAGGGACACAGAGCATACAGGTAGAATGCCACGTGATGGTGGGAGAAATTTGGAGTCATGCACCAGCAAGCCAGAGAGCACCAAGAATTCCTGGCAACCACCAGAAGCTGGGGAGAGACATGGAACAGATTCTCCCTCAGGGATTCCAGAATAATCCAACCTTGTCAACACCTTGATTTTGGACTTCTAGCCTCTATAACTGAGAAGAATACATTTCTGTTGTGTGAAGCCACACACTTTGTGGTCATTTTTTACGGCAGCCCTAGGAAACGAATACCCTTTCTGCTAGGTATCGCTTCCAAATGAGACCACTGCTTTTTGCTTAAAGTTGGTTTTCCTTTTCAGAAAGTCCTCAGAGGAAATTATTATTGTTACCCTCAGTGAAAGTGGAGATATTTTATGTAATTGCTGACAAACCAGTAAGGTCATGGATCCACACTGTTCTTATGCCAACACACACACGGGGTGCAGTTGCTAGAGCCCAAAGAAAAAAACGTGGGCCAACCGCAAAGACTGATTTTAACCACATTCACAAGTCTTCCAGCCTCAGATTAACAGTGCACAATCCATTTTAAAGAGACATTTTTCATCACCATACATTTGTGCACGTATCACATACCTATGGTGTACTAGGAATCAAGGCATATCGTCAATATTCACAAAATGGAGTTAAGACAGTCACTAAGGCTTAAATTTCTCATTAAAGTATGACATTTGAAAACAAAACCAAGTTTGCTTCTTTCAAATTTTTAATCTGCCCTAACCTGGTGTCGTTAGGACTTCGCTTGTGTGTTTACCTTGGGAAACTCTGGGCTGTGCCAATCTGTCTGTTCCAAGGATCTTCTTTCAATATGTGACTTGCAGCCTGTAGGAGACATATTAAAAAGAGGAATGTATAAGATTCTGCAAATTCTTTAGATAGCAAATCTGCAAAATTGGAGAGAAGACTGGGCTCCACCCAGCAATTAGGGAGTCAGGGGCTAGGCCTGCTTCAGAGCACAGCAGAGGGGTCTGTTGATTCTATGGTGCTTTCAATTCACGTCTTAGTTAAGAGGACTTACTCAAAAGACTTTTCCCATCCACACCAGTACCGGAGACTCAGCAAAGACACCTCTATGAACCCAGACTTGTGCAATAGCAAGTCTGGAAATGGTGCCCATGTAGATTGCAGAGGGCTTCCAAGTCAGCCTTGACCTCTGTCCTCAGCAAAGGTCACTCATTTCCAGTGCTGTGTGGAACATCCAAATCTCTCTCCTCCTAAAAAAAACAAACCCCAAAAAAGAAAATTTGTTTTGACCTAATCTGCCTTATAGTTAGGCAATCTCTTTCCTCCTTTTAGAGATTCTTTTTTTTTTTGAGACAGAGTTTTGCTCTTGTTACCCAGGCTGGAGTGCAATGGCGCGATCTTGGCTCACTGCAACCTCCGCCTCCTGGGTTCAGGCAAGTCTCCTGCCTCAGCCTCCTGAGTAGCTGGGATTACAGGCACGCACCACCATGCCCAGGTATTTTTTTTTTTTTGTATTTTTAGTAGAGACGGGGTTTCACCATGTTGACCAAGATGGTCTCGATCTCTTGACCTCGTGATCCACCCGCCTCAGCCTCTCAAAGTGCTGGGATTACAGGCTTGAGCCACCGCACCAGCCTCGGAGATTCTTGATGAAAGGTAAGTCCATACTCTCCCACCTCTTGTTTACTCTTCAATCCATGGTAATCTGGCTTTCCACAAAACTCTCGATTCATCATTCTGCAGTGGTCCTCACCAGCATTGACAAAGCTTCCTGTCGAGGAAAAGAGTCAAACTCTGTTAAAATATTTGAAGAGGTTTACTTGAGGACCAAGTCCTAAGAATATGTGCCCAAGATAGTCGGTCTGCAGCTTGGCTTTATACATTTTAGGGAGACATAAGACATAAGTCAGTATATGTTAAGTGTATGTTTTGAGGGTGGAGGGGTGAGGAGGAAGGTTTCAGGTCGTAGGTGAATTCAAAGATTTTTGATTGGCAATTGGTTGAAAGAGTAAAGGTAGTATCTAAAGGCCTGGAATCATAGAAGGGAGTGTCTGGGTTTAAGATAAGGGGATGTGGAAGCCAAGGTTCTTATTATGCAGGCTTCAGGGAACAGACTGTAAATGTTTCTTATCAGACTTCAAAAGGTGCCGTACTCTTAGTTAATTCTCTCCTGGATCACAGAAAAGACCTGGAAATGGAAGGTGATTTTCTATAGAATGTAGATTTTCCCCATAAGATACAGTTTGCAGGGCCATTTCAAAATACGTCAAAGAAATATGTTTTCAGGTAAAATACTTTCATTTATTTCAGGGGCTGCTGTCTGTCTGTTGGTATCTTATTGCTACAAGGAGTTTATTTTGTCAGTTCTAAGATTGCTATTTTAATGTTAATGCTGGTTAGTCAGGCCTGAATTCCAAAGGGAGGAGGGGATAATGAGGCGTGTCCAACCGTTCGTCCCATCGTGGCCTGAACTAGTTTTTCCTGATTCTTTGGAATGCCCTTGGCAGAGATGGGGTGGGGGGTGGTCCATCAGTCAGTTGGAAGGGGTTAGAATTGTATTTTCGGTTTACATTCCCTAGTTACCAAACCAAAAGGGCAAGTTTGGTCCTGATCTCACCTGTCTTCCCTGTGGCATTGAATCACCTTCTCCTTGGACAGTTTCCCCTCTTGGGACTTTTGAGGCACCGCTTCTCTCTGATCTGATTGTCATGCATAACATGGCTGCATAGCCCCTCTGGCATTGAAGCAGGAGATTTTCTTGACCCCTTTGTGGGACTCAAGACAGGCGTGCCTTGTTTACTCAGCACACCCCTGTCTACCCCTCGCAGGAGGGAAAATACAAATGAACAAGTGCAGGAACTGGAGGGAACACTTTTGAGTGCTGGCAGGAACAAACTGTTTAATCAGCTCGCCACACTCAACCTCTTGTGGAGAGAAGAAAGTAGGCGAGCAAGTATGAGACCTGGCCAGCCGCTTTTGGGCACTGGCAGGAGCAAATTCTGTGCAGGCCCAATGGCAGCATCCAGCTGCGGCTACCTGAGACCCCCAAAGCCCTAGAGGGCATGTAACAGTGCTTTTTCAGTTCTGCCATCCGCTGATGGCTTAGTGTTAACAGTTCAGTGGGCCCTTTGCCATGTCACATGAGGTGGCTGCCCACCACCACTAAGGGCAAAGGGCCAGTGTGACAGCACTTTCTTGGTTATCTGCAATCATGGCTCTCAAGCTCTTGTCTGGCTTCAGGAAAAACGAGGTTGCATGAACAAGTTGAAGGATGGTGAATGGGGAAGATTTTATTGAACAATCGAAGTGGCTCTCAGTAGGAAGGGGAACTAATAAGGGGATGGGGTGGACAGGTAATCTTCCCCTTAAGTCTGGCCATCTGTGGCCAGACTCGTCTGTGAAGTCAAGCCATCAAGCCAACCCTCCGAAGTCAAGTCGCTTCTCTCTGACATTCAGTCACTTCTCCTCTTTTCTCCAATTGAGTCTGGGGTCTTTATAGGCACAGGATCAGGGGTAGGGCAGGTCATGGGTAGTTTAGGAAAAGGTAACATTCAGGAGGGAAAATGGATAGATGGCCCACTTTGGGCCGTGGATTTTAGGCTTTTCAGCTTGAAGGTGGAGTTTTGCCAGGGATCCGCCCCCGTCTGCTGGAATTTCTCTGCCCCCTGCCTCTATCATTTTATTAGTATCTTTTTTGATATGCTGTCTTGTACAATTTTGTGACTCTCCTCTCTGAAGAGGGAGACCCAGGCTTCTCAGGTCAACTTCCCCTTTGGCTATCATGCTGCATTTCAATAGAAGAAAAGGTTGACCGACTGGGGACTCCGGTTTTACCTTCCTATAGGTGAAAGGCTAGGCCTTGGGGAAACTCTCCAGAAGGCACTATTTTTACTTAAAACAAGATCAAACCAGAAACCTTTTCATATGTGAGTCCTAAAACTGTAAACCGGAACCCTTTCATATGTGATTCCTGAAACTGTAAACCAAAACCTTTTCACATGTGAGTCCTAAAACTATGAACCTAAGATTCTTCCATGTGTAACATCTAAAGTACACGCCTATATAAAGGCAGACCCTTCCTTTGTTAGATGAGCTGCCTTGTCTCCCAGCCGAATAAACTCCTCCCTCCTTTATTCCGTGTTCAAGAGATCCGTTTACTGCGGCCGCTCCTGCTACATTTCTATGAACTATTTCTAGATGTTTTCATCTAAACCTATACCTTTAATCAAATCTAATTCAACAACTACATGTCTTCCATTAGCTCCAGAATCAAGTGTCTCTGGTTGTCAACTGGATATGTCCACAGTAATATTCAAGGTGCAACTCTAAAATCATCATAGTTGAACATGATACCATCTCTTTCTACTTCCCACTGATCCTTTTCCCCTGAGTCCTGTCTCAGAAACTGTTCCAGGCAATGTGGATAAGGCAATGAATGAAATAGTCAAAGCTCCTACCAGATGGAGTTTTATTCTAGTTGGGAGAGATGAAAAATAAATGGGTAAATAAACATGTAAAACTGTAACTCTCCAGTGGGTTCACCTTGCCCGCTTCCTAGACAGAGCTAGTTTATCAAGGCAGGGGGACTGCAGTAAAGAAAGGGTCTTTCGGCCGGGCGCAGTGGCTCACGCCTGTAATCCCAGCACTTTGGGAGGCCAAGGCGGGTGGATCACGAGGTTACGAGATCGAGACCATCCTGGTCACCAACATGGTGATAACCCGTCTCTACTAAAAATACAAAAAATCAGCTGGGCATAGTGGTGCGTGCCTGTAATCCCAGCTACTCAGTAGGCTGAGGCAGGAGAATTGCCTGAACCCAGGAGGCAGAGGTTGCGGTGAGCCGAGATCGCACCATTGCACTCCAACCTGGGTAACAAGAGCGAAACTCCGTCTCAAAAAAAAAAAAGAAAGGGTCTTTCATCTAGAGCTGGCTGTTTGGGAGATTTATTGTTACTCAAATCAGTCTCCCCAATAATTTGGGGATTGTAGTTTTTAAGGATAATTTAGTAAGTAGGAGCCAGTGAGTTGAGAGTGCTGATTGCTTGGGTCAGAGGTGAAATTATACGGAGTTGAAGCTGTCCTGTTACTTTGAGCCAGCTCCTAGGTAGGAGCCACAAGACCAGATAAGCCAGTTTATTTATCCATCAAGTGCAGAGTTTGCAAAATATCTCAAGCACTGGTCTTGGGTTTTGCAATAGTGTTGTTATCCCCAGGAGCAAAGTGTGGAGTCAGAATCTTGTAGCCTCCAAACTGCTTGACTCCTAAGCCACGACTTCTAATCTTTTGGCTAATTTTGTTACACTAGAGAGCTACAAAAGCAGTCTAGTCCCCAGGAAGGAAAGGAGATTGTTTTTGGAAAGGGCTGTTATCATCTTTGTTTCAAAGTTAAACTATAAACTATGTTCCTCCCAGAGTTAATTTGGCGGGACATACATGAGTGAGCAAGGACAGCTTGGAGTTTAAGAAGCAAGACAAAGTTAATTAGGTCAACTCTCTTTCACTGTAATAATTTTCTCAGTTATAATTTTGCAATGGCAGTTTCGAAACATCATGTGGGGAATTACTAGGGAAAAACAAGGAGCAAGATAAATGGATTGAGAGGGGTAGAGAACTGTATTTTATGTAGGTGGTGAGGAAAACCCTTCCTTGCTGAGGAGGTGATGTTTGAGAAGAGGGCTGAAACAATGGAGGGTTGGAGCCAGGTGAAGATCCATCCAGGAGGACTATTCCAGGTGGAGTCCCTAGGATGAGAGCGTCAGACCCCAAGGGAGGGTTCTTGGATCTTGTGCAAGAAAATGAATGGCGAGTCCACAGAGAAAAGTGAAAGAGAGTTGATTAGAGAAGTAAAGACATGAAAGAATGGCTACTCTACAGGCAAAGCAGCCCCAGGGAATGCTGGTTGGCTATTTCTACGGTTATTTGTTGATCTATGCTAAACAGTGGGTGGATTATTCATGAGATTTCAGGAAAGGGGTGAGGAGTTCCCAAAACTGAGGGTTCCTTTCCTTTTTAGACTATGTAGGGTAACTTCTGGACCTTTCCATGGCATTTGTAAACTGTCATGGTACTTCTGGAGTGTCTTTTAGCATTCTAATGTATTATAATTAGCATATAATGAGCAGTGAGAACGATCAGAGGTCTCTGTCATCACCATGTTGGTTTTGGTGAGTTTCGGCCCACTTCTTTACCACACCTGTTTTATCAGCGGGGTTTTTGTGACTGTATCATGTGCTGAGCTCCTATCTCATTTTGTGACTAAGAATGCCTGTCTTCCTTGGAGTATAGCCCAGCAGTTCTCACCCTTATTTTACCCAGCCCCTGTTCCCAATGGAGTCACTGTAATTCAAATGCCTCTGACAGCTGTGTCGGAACAGAGGTAGGACAGAAAGGTCAAAGAAATAACATCTCGTCGGCTGTAGCAGAAACTTGGGTTTCATTTTTATTGATACCAGAAGCCACTGTAGATATAAACTGACTTATGCTTTAAGACTATCTTTCGGTCGGGCACAGTGGCTCAAGCCTGTAATCCCAGCACTTTGGGAGGCCTAGGTGGGTGGATCACGAGGTCAAGAGATCGAGGCCATCCTGGTAAACATGGTGAAACCCCGACTCTACTAAAAATAAAAAAAATTAGCTGGGCTTGGTGGTGCGTGCCTGTAATCCCAACTACTCAGGAGGCTGAGGCAGGAGAATTGCCTGAACCCAGGAGGTGGAGGTTGCGGTGAGCCGAGATCGCGGCATTGCACTCCAGCCTGGGTAACAAGAGTGAAACTCCATCTCAAAAAAAAGAAAAAGACTATCTTTCTTTCTTTTCTTTTCTTTTTTTTTTTTTTTTTGAGACAGAGTCTCTCTCTGTCACCCAGGCTGGAGTGCAGTGGCATGATCTTGGCTCACCACAACATCCGCCTTCTGGGCTCAAGCAGTTCTGCCTTAGCCTCCTGAGTAGCTGGAACTACAAGCACACACCACCATACTCAGCTAATTAGGGTATTTTTAGTAGAGACAGGGTTTCACCCTGTTGGCCAGGATGGTCTGAAACACCTGACCTCAGGTGATCCCCCTGCCTTCGCCTCCCAAAGTGTTGGGATTGCAGGCATGAGCCACTGCGCGTGGCCTAAAGCTATCTTTCTAAATACCACGTAGAGAAGAGGCTGCAGGGAATGTATCAGTCAGAGTCCAGTCAAAAATTAGAAACCACCCTAGGTATTTCAGGGCAACGCTGATTAAAGCAAAAAAGGAAAAGAGGAGTCTTTTCTCCTTCCTCCTACTCTGCTGTCTCCCTATAGGGCCCCATTGTCAGAGCTAGCAGGAAGCCAGGGGGCAAAGGAGGGGTGTAGCTTTTCAGAGCAGGTTCCAGAAAGTTATGTGTCACTTAGGAATGAAATAAAATGCATGTCAAAGAGAAATCCGCTAACAATGGGTTAAATAATTAAGGGGTTTTTTTTTTTTTTGGTGTTTTCTTCTTTTCATTACTATTATTTTTGAGACAAATCTGGCTGTGTCGCCGAGGCTGGAGTGTAGTGGCACATCTCAGCTCACTGCAGCCTCTGCCCCACAGGGTTCAAGTGATTCTCATGTCTCCACCTCCTGAGTAGCTGGGACTGTAGGTGCTCGCCACCACACCAGCTAATTTTTGTGTTTTTAATAGACGCAGGGTTTCATCACGTTGGCAAGGCTGGTCTCAAACTCCTGACCTCAAATGACCTGCCTGCCTCGGCCTCCCAAAGTGCTGGGATTATAGGTGTGAGCCACTGTGCCCAGCCGATTATTGTTATTTTTAAGATAAGGGCTTGCTCTGTTGCCCAGGCTGGAGTACAGTGGCAGAATCATAGCTCACCACAGCCTCAAAATCCTGGGTTCACAACCCAAATGCCCATCAATGATAGACTGGACAGGGAAAATGTGGCACATATACACCGTGGAATATTATACAGCCATCAAAAACGATGAGTTTGTGTCCTTTGTAGGGACATGGATGAACATGGAAACCATCATTCTCAGCAAACTGACACAAGAACAGAAAATCAAACACCGCATGTTCTCACTCATAGGCGGGTGTTGAACAATGAGAACACAGGGACACAGGGAGGAGAGCACTACACACTGGGGTTTGTTGGGGGGAAATAGGGGAGGGACAGTGTGGGGTGGGGAGTTGGGGAGAGATAGCATGGGGAGAAATGCCAGATATAGGTGAAGGGGAGGAAGGCAGCAAATCACACTGCCACGTGTGTACCTATGCAACAATCTTGCATGTTCTTCACATGTACCCCCCAAACCTAAAATGCAATAAAAAAAAATCCTGGGTTCAGGTGATCCTCCCAAGTAGCCTACCCTATCGGTGCATACCACTATGCCCAGCTTTTATTTATATATTTATTCATTTATTTTAGCAGTGGGATCCCAATGTGCTGGTTCACGCTGGTCTTGAACTCCTGGCTTCAAATGATCCTCTCATCTTAGCCTCCCTAAGTGCTGGGATTACAGGTGCACCACTGTGCCCAGTGATATTTATAGAAAGAAATGTGGGGGCTGGTGACTGTTAGTGTTGGTTCATTTATTTCATGGTGTTAGCCCTTGTATCTTCGAGATTCTTTGGCTGCTACAGTTCCAGCCGTCACATTCAGAGCACCTAGAAGGAGGAAGGTAAGGCACCAGCTCCCAGAAACCCTTGATCCCAATTTTGCTGACCGCTCATTGATCACAATCGTGTCACATGGCCACCCTTAGCTGCAAAGAATGGGGAGGTGAGTGCTAGTTTTTCTTGCTTCTCTGGTGGATGTTGGCAAGGGAAAAGGAGGTAGTACATTGGTGTTGAGGTAGACAGTAGCGGCTACTGTCTTATCTAAGGGGAGTCAAGCTTTAGAATTGATCTGAATAAGAGAAGAGAATGCTGTGAAGGATTCAATAAACAGAGTTCTTTAAAGATGTTCCTTAAGTGGCTGGGCGCGGTGGCTCACGCCTATAATCCCAGCACTTTGGGAGGCCGAGGCAGGTGGATCACGAGGTCAAGAGATTGAGACCATCCTGGTCAACAAGGTGAAACCCCGTCTCTGCTAAAAATACAAAAATTAGCTGGGCATGGTGGTGCGCGCCTGTAGTCCCAGCTACTCGGGAGGCTGAGGCAGGAGAATTGCTTGAACCCAGAAGGTGGAGGTTGCTGTGAGCCGAGATCGTGCCATTGCACTCCAGTCTGGGTAACAAGAGCGAAACTCCATCTCAAAAAAAAAAATCTTCCTTAAGTAAAAGAAACTTCTACTAGGATCTGACCACTGTAGTAGATGCTAGCCCCCACTTGTGGCTGAAGCACAAGTGAAATGTGTCTAGACTGAATCGAGGTGTGCTATACATATGAAGTATGCACCAGATCCCAAATCACAGTGTGTAGAAAAAGAATTTAAAGTATGTTAAAAAGAATTTGTTATGCTGATTACATGTTGAAATGATGATACTTTGGATATACTATAAACATTTATTTCATCTGCTTTTTAAACTTTGTTTAATGTGGCTTTGAGATAAATTATGCATGTGGCTTGTTTAGCATATCTATTAGATTGTGTTGCACTAGATTATTGAATGACTCTTTCTTTCTCTAAAGAGAGCCTCTGTTAACCTGCCTCTAAACCAAATTTTCCTCTTGTAACGGTGCTAACTGTCATGGTTTTCTAACTTTGGGCAGGTTTTCTAAGTCTGGGCAGAACAGCATTTCCCATGACCTGATAGTTCCAAGGGCAACTTCTAGTGATGGGTTGAAAAAACAAGCCAAATTCCTTTGCCAAGAAACCCGCCAGGACCATTATGTATATTTCAACCTGAGGTAGATAAGAATGAGTATAATAAGGAAAAGATTTTAGATATATATATATTTAGGGTCTTTTTGCCGGTTGCATATATATATATGCAAAATTCTTTTGTCTTCTTGCAGATCTGAAATTCTTTTGTCTTCTTGCAGATCTGAAAGATGAATGTTGATAGAAACTTTGGTAACAAATGGATATCTCTTCTACCATTTTTCCCCGATTATGTTGTTCTAGTGATTCTTCTTGTCAGCGCAGTGCAGTGCTGAATTTTCAAATAAAGTCTTGCTTATGAGGCTGGCAGTATTTCATTATTTATGACTTCGTTCAACTTCATCTAGTCTAAACACAAAATAGATATAAGTTGTGTTTTTCTGTTGCTGATAGCAAAATTCTCTTGCATGAACATATTTCTTTACCCCGACAAAAGATGTTGAGCAAGGCGTGATAGTTTTTGCACAGTACAGTTGAGGAGGATGGAGAGAATGACTGCTGCAACATCAGTAAGAAACTAAGAAAAAACTCAAGGCAAAGGAACTCAATCTATAAGCCAGTAAAACTGGGATATAAACATGAAAATTAAAAAGATACATCTTTTGGGCCAGGTGTGGTGGCTCATGCCTGTAATCCCAGCATTTTAGGAGGCTGAGGTGGGCAGATAAGGAGGTCAGGAGATCGAGACCATTCTGGCTAATATGATGAAACCCCATCTCTACTAAAAATACAAAGAGTTAGCCAGGTGTAGTGGCAGGCACCTGTAGTCCCTATTCGAGAGGCTGAGGCAGGAGAATCACTTGAACCCAGGAGACAGAGGTTGCAGTGAGCCGAGATTGCACCATTGCACTCTAGCCTGGACCACAAGAGCAAAACTCCACCTCAAAAAAAAAAAAAAAGAATCTTTAGGGTCTTTCTTGTTACTATAACCCAGAGTCCTTAAGTCTGCCTGCCATTATGAGTCCAGATCAAATAACTCAAAGTGCATGCATAGAAATGTGGGTATCTAGCATACTCACCTATAATTTTGAGGAGTCCCAGATCCGACTCCTGCTCCAATCCTCTCTTTCATCATTTTGGGCCATCTGACTCTATCTCTTTATACTGCTTCAGGTCTGTCCAATCTGCATTGTTCTTGTGCTTTAAAACATGACCCACTAACACAAGGCTATTGTATACAAAGGACTAGGATAAAAGACCATCATTTGCAACAGACAGAATCAGAGAGCACTGGTAATGAATCACAACCACCATTCTCTGCCCCATGGAACCTCTCTCTGGTTGTCTCTTCTCTAGCATCTCACTCTTTCATCATGTTTCTTCAGCCCATTTCTGCTCTGGCTTCTCTAAGTTCCAGGGACTGGAAACCTAGTCCTTCTGGAGCCTGGTCGGAGAAAGCCCATTAGCCGTTTCTGGCTTAGATCATTCTCTCCATCCCCAGGGAGGGCTCTATTTAAGTTCATCATGAAGATTGGGTTAGCTCCCTTCTTTCCTTCTTCTCTAATCTAGATGAGTCCAGGCCTTTTTGTTTTACAACCAAAGGGCTCAGTAAGTCGTTTTTCTAGATGAAAACATAAAAATTTCCATGATGTGAATTCTGCTAACCCTACAGTCTAAAAATGTGGCTAGACCGTTGAGGTTTTTTCTTTAATAATCATGTTTTCCTTTCCAGGATATATTTCTCCATCTATTCTTGTTGTGTAAGCCCACAAATAATTGTGTTAATATGAGATGTTGGTTTTAATGTAATGCTATTGCAGCACATTGAAGAGTGGTCCTACCCATCCAAGAGCGACAGGAAAGTGCTTTTAAGAAGAGAAATGACTGGGTTAGATACTAATTGTATGTTATGCTCTGGAGTGATGCCAAAAAGACAACTTGCAATGAAATTTTTCTTTCCTCTAGCATCACAGAAATGGATAGGGCAACTTCTAAGTGGTGTTACGGATTTCTCAATTTCCCTTTACAGTTTAGGGAAACATTTTCAAAATATATGCAGTCTAGAGACTGTTACATTAGAATCACCTTCATTTTTTTCCTTTTTAAAGGTAGCTTCTCGCCAGGGACTCCCTTGCCCAAGTAAATCAGGATCTTCCATGGGGAGTGCTAGTAACATGCATTTTTAAAGCTCCAATGTGATTTTTATGGTCAGCAAGACTTAAACACCATATCCAGAATAGAGTAGTTTCTAAACATAGAGGAAACCACTGAGTATTCCAATAAACCTATGGTAGTCCTTGCATTCACAGCTCCCCAGAATAATATTTTAAAACAAGGAGTAAAATAAAGAGTAGTTTTAGGCCAGGTATAGTGGCTCATACCTGCAATTCCAGCACTTTGGGAAGTCAAGATGGGAAGGTCACTTGAGGCCAGGAGTTGGAGATCAGCCTGGATGACATAGTGAGACCCTGTCTCTACAAAACTATCAAAAAGTCAGCTGGGCCTGGTGGCACATACCTGTAGTCCCAGCTACTCAGAAGGCTGAGGTGGGAGGATCACTTGAGCCCAGTGGGTTGAGGCTGCAGTGAGCTGTGATGGCACCACTGCACTCCAGCCTGGGTGAGAGTGAGACTCTGTCTCAAGGCGGGAAAAAAGAGTAACTTTACAGTGGCAAAAACCTAACCCTTCTTCCAGGTGATCACAGTTAACATTAATAGTAGTAAATGATGTTGATAATATATACCTATAATATGATATGAAGGGATGAAAATTGCACTTTCCCTCTGTTGCCTTCTCTCCAAAACCCATAATTCTACTCTAACCCTGAGAAAAACACCAGACAAATTTCAACTGAGGGACACTTTACAAAATACCTGACCAGTACTTCTTAAATCTATCAAGGTCATAAAAAATAAAGTTTGAGAACTCACAGCCAAGAGGAGCCTAAGGAGGCATGGTGACTGAATGCACTACGGTTTCCTAGGTGGGATCCTGGAAAAGAGGGCATAAGGTAAAAACTAAACAAATCTAAGGAAAATATTGGCTGGGTACAGTTCACACCTGTAATTCCAGCACTTTGGGAGGCTGAAGCTGAAGGATTGCTTAAGCCCAGGAGTTTGAGACAACCTGGACAAGATAGGGAAACCCCATCTCTACAAATAGTAATGATTTTTTTAAATTAGCAGGATGTGGTGGCACGCACCTGTAGTCCCAGCTACTTAGAAGGCTGAAAAGGGAGAATTGCTTAAGCCTGGTAGATCAGAGCCACAGTGAACCATGATGGCGCCACTGCACCCCAGCCTGGGCAACAGAGGTGAGACTGTCAAAGAAAGAAAGAAGGGGGAGGGAGGAAGGAAGGAGGGAAGGAAGGGAAGGAGGGAGGGGAAAAACGAAGGATGGAAGGAAGGAGAGAGAGAAAGGAAAAAAGGAAGGATAAAGGAAGGAAGGAGAGAAAGAAAAAAGAAGGAAAGAAAGAGAAAGAAGAAAAAGTATTGACTTTATTTAATAATATTCACATGGGTTCATTAATTATGGCAAATGTACTATATTAATATAAGATGCTAATAATAAAGGAAGCTGGGTGTGGAGGATATGGAAACTCTGTACTATCTTCACAGCTATCCTGAAAACCTATACTTATTCTAAAATAAAAAGTTTATTTTAAAAGTTTTTTTAAAATTGAAAGTTAAGACAGAGCAAGACTAATAATGTACACTGGTGTTCTTGGCATTCCCTCTGAAAGTCAACTACCTAGTCCATCAATCAAAAATCCACCTCACAGATTACTATCATTAAAGTTAGAAAATTAATCAAACAGCTGACATCAAGATGTATATTATCATTAAGCTTAATTCTTCTACACATTTTACACATAATATTTCCATATTGTAGAATTCCAGAGGGTTCTAGTCTCACAAAGTGAGACGGGAAAATCATTCCTATAAAACACAGTGTGGATATTTCTGAAAATTGTTCTAACTGCTGACTTGTTTATACATTAGAAGTAGAAATTATCCCAATTAAACTTCTAGTGAGCAAAATATACAGAAGACATATTTAAGTTCAAGCCACTGGTGCGCCATGTTTATTTCCCAAGTGAGTCTACCGGGAATAAAATGAAAGGCTGTCCCCTAATGTATCTGGTCCCTATACCAAGAATCTTCTTATAAATGAATTCTGCTTTCACCTTCTCAACGAGCAGGACACACATGCTCTCCCATCAGCAGTTACCCTGCTCTCTTCCTCCTCACTGAGTTTCTAGATGATTCGCTTTCCTCCAACTGAGGTCCAACACACCACTACACCTGATTTGATCAATGTATCTACAGATCTCTAACCCTGCTCTCCTTCTCTGTTCCTGTAAAGACCTGGGAGGTTGGTTTTCCTCTTAAATGTAGAAGATGGGGCAGGGGGCAGGGGGGAGGTGCGGTTCTTAAAGACCTACCTGTATTGTCTTGGTCAAGGTTTTTTGTGTTTTCTTTTTTGAGACGGAGTTTTGCTCTTGTTACCCAGGCTGGAGTGCAATGGCATGATCTCGGCTCACCACAACCTCCGCCTCCTGGATTCAGGCAATTCTCCTGCCTCAGCCTCCTGAGTAGTTGGGATTACAGTCACACACCACCATGCCCAACTAATTTTTGTATTTTTAGTAGAGACGGGGTTTCACCATGTTGACCAGGATGGTCTCGATCTCTTGACTTCGTGATCCACCCGCCTTGGCCTCCCAAAGTGCTAGGATTACAGGCGTGAGCCACTGTGCCTGGCTGGTCAAGGTTTTTTAATCTCTAGAAACTGAGTCCTCTCTAGAAACTGAGTCCTAGTCATGGTAGCTCAAATAAAAAGATAAGAGTTGGAATAGTAACTGAAAAGATGCAGAAGTGTCTCAGGTAAACCAAGGCAGGAAGGACACAGTCTATTGTTAGGGCACATTGGAAATCCAACCAATCTGTACCACTCAGAGTCACCTGACTGGCTGGCATAGGGTACAATTAGCCAGGCTGGGGGAATAACTTGATGTGGATACCCCTATCCTTACAGGGACCGAGGTTCACACAGGCTAGCACACTGACACGTGGGCAGCACATCTACCTAACAGAGATAAATGGCCTGTTGTCTTTCTCTACAGGGTCTGCGTAGAAATAGATGCCCTATTTTTATTTTACTTTTTTGAAGGAAATTCACAAGATACATCAAGAAAGCTGAGTTCTTCCTTGAGTGACAGGAGAGGTAGTGAAGAACCTATCAAGTTATATAATTCTCCTGCACAGGTTAGGAAAGGTTAGAAACCAGAGGGAATTCATTTCAACAATTATGTAGCCCCTGGTATGTGACAGGCATTGCAATTAAACAGGCTGATAAAGGGTATATCAAGGATCGATGTTCTAGGAGCTCATCATTCAATAAGAAGATCATGCTGTAATTGGAAATAAAGAATTGTAACAGCAGAGTTCATAGTGTGCCATAAATCAAGCCCTGGGAACTTCAAAAGCGGCAGACTAAGCTCAGAGGTTACCCAGCAGATGGTTCTTATGGTTCTTGTTTTCAAGGGCCCCCTGCTTACCCCTGACTTTTCATTCTCATCCTCTGTCTATCCAGAGGAGTCATCTCCTACTTAGGTAAAGGCTAAAAGCATCATCGCTTTCTTCCTTGTTTTTTTTTTTTGTGAGATGGAATCTCACTTTGTCACCCAGAATAGAATGCAGTGGTTCCATCTCAGCTTACTGCAACCCCCACCTCCCTGGTTCGTGATTCTCCTGCCTCAGCCTCCTGATAGTTGGGATTGCAGACTTGCACCACCACACCTGGCTATTTTTTTGTATTTTTGGTAGAGATGAGGTTTCGTCATGTTATCCAGGTTGGTCTCAAACTCCTGACCTCAAGCGATCCACTTACTTCAGCCTCCCAAAGTGCTGGGATTACAGGCATGAGCCACCACGTCTGGCCAGCATCATCACTTTCAAAGACAGCAAGTGAAGGGTGGAGAGAAGTGTAGTCACTAATTTCACTTTTAAGAAAGATGTGTTTCTAGCTCATGAAATTGACAGCCTAAGAACAACCCCTACAACAATTGTCATGAATGGTGGCTGGATTTCCTAGTGCTATTTCTATCCAATTACCCTTCATGGATAGTAAGATTAATTGAATTCCCTGGTCTGGTTTTGAAACCTACTGCCTAATGTCATTTCTCTGGGAAGCTATTCCTCAAGTTAAATCACCAGCTTGCAGCGGGGCTTTTTAGAACCCAGTTGGCAAAAGTAGAACTGTTGAGGAAGGTGCACGCCCAACCACAGACCTGCCCTTCCACACCTGCCAAATACATCTGCAATTCAAGAGGATCAGGAAGTTAACTCTGAGAAGGAGATCATAAGTTACTGTAGCAAATTAACTGAATTACCAGCTGGAGAATTCCCAAAGGCAAAGGACTTTCTGTGCACACATAGATAGATTTCTGTTATTATTTTCATTCTTCACTTATAGGAGTAAAGAAAATTCTTCACTTGTAGGAGTAAAAAAAAGTAGAGAACACAGCTGTGAAAATTATGGATTTACAGTCAATCTTTTCACTATCTAACACTCCAAAAATAATGTTCTAACCAATTTTCATGGATGAAAACAGCTAACGTGGAAATAAACTTTCACCGTCTAAGCTGTGAAAGATATTGCTGCTCTCCCTCTTGGACCTGCTGAGCATTTTTTTTGTGTTTTGAGTTATGAACATAAGCAACCAGCTGCCCCTAATACCTAAATTACAAAGCTTAAGGGAAATGAAAAATAAATAGGTCAAGAAGGCAAGGCAGGCGGGGTGCAATGGCTCACGCCTGTAATCCCAGCACTTTGGGAGGCTGAGGCGGGTGGATCACGAGATCAAGAGATCGAGACCATCCTGGTCAACATGGTGAAACCCCATCTCTACTAAAAATACAAAAAATTAGCTGGGCATGGTGGTGCGTGCCTGTAATCCCAGCTACTCAGGAGGCTGAGGCAGGAGAATTGCCTGAACCCAGGAGGCGGAGGTTGTGGTGAGCCGAGATTGCGCCATTGCACTCCAGCCTGGGTAACGAGCAAAACTCCGTCTCAATTAAAAAAAAAAAAAAAAAGAAGGCAAGGTAAAGTCAATCCCTCTATGTGTTCATTCAGTTGCTATTAAGTCACTTGCAAATTTTCACCGAGCACTCGCTATTTGCTGGGCACTATAGTTTGGCACGGGAAATAGACTGGTACACAGAAAAGATAAGTTTCTTGTTCGAAGCCTAAAGAAGAAGTAACAGCTAACAGTTATATATGGCTATAGTTTAAAGACTGTTTTGAGCATGGTCTTTTTTAATTTTTAATTTTTGAGGTTATATAGTGATTGTATATCATATTTATGAGATGTTTTGATACAGGCATGCAATGTGTAATAATCACATCATGGAGAATGAGGTAACCATCCCCTCCAGCATTTATCCTTGGTGTTACAAACCAATTATACTTTTAATTATTTTAAAATGTACAATTAACTTATTATTGACTATAGTCACTCTGTTGTGCTATCAAATGGGTCTTATTTACTCTATTTTTTTTGTACTGATTACTAAGCATATTATATTAAACTCATGTATTAACTCTATTGAATAGTTGTCCTTATTATCCCCATTTTAGAGAGGAGGAAACTGAGGCATAATGAGTTTAAAATGGGCCGGGTGCAGTGGCTCACGCCTGTAATTCCAGCTCTTTGGGAGGCTGAAGTGGGTGGATCACTTGAGGTCAGGAGTTCAAGACCAGCCTGGCCAATATGGCAAAACCCCGCCTCTACTAAAAATACAAAAATTAGGTGTGGTATTGTGCACCTGTAATCCCACCCACTTGAGATGCTGAGGCAGGAGAATCGCTAGAACACGGGAGATGGAGGTTGCAGTGAGCCAATCATTCCACTGTACTGCAGCCTGGGTGACAGAGTGAGACTCCCTCTCAAAAAAAAAAAAGGTAATCACAATCTCTTTAGTGACTATATAATTTCAAATCAATTTAAGGTCGCTGAAGGTAAGTAACACCCATAACTCCTTTCAAACTGTGAATCATGAGATTATAGATGAGTTTCCTAAGAACAGTTCTGTGGTAAAGAAGGACTGTGACCCTAGACATACAGTGTTAAAACTGCATTCTGTCAGGAGTTTGAGACCAGCCTGAACAACATGGAGAAACCCCATCTCAACTGAAACTACAAAATTAGCCAGGTGGGGTGGCACATGCCTGTAATCCCAACTACTTGGGAGGCTGAGACAAGAGAATTGCTTGAACCTGGCAGGTGGAGGTCTGGTGAGTGGAGATCGCACTATTGCACTCCAACATGGGCAACAGGAGCAAAACTCCTCCATCACCAATAAAAACCCCAAAAACTAAAACAAAACAAAACTCTGCATTCTGTAGCTCATTCTGCCATTGCCCTGTGATGAAATGTCATGAGAAGTCTTAGTCTTTTATCTTCCTGCACTTTGTACAAACATTTCTTGTGAGATTAGTGTCTGAATGGAGCTTTAGCTATTTTCACATGTTATTATAAATAGTGTTCTTTGTAGAAAAATAAAGTTTGTATCATCAGAAAAACCAATCAAAATGATTGAGTTTTGTCCTTTAACAATAATGGGTGGGTACATCTGCCCCTGGTAGCCCAATGGCGTGCACTGTTAAGTGAATCAAGCATTGTAGTCTAGCCATGGAGGACACAGCTTTTCTCCCTTTCGAGCTAATTGGTGTCTCAGTCTCATCAGCACTGTGATCTCATCAGTCAAGCATACTGGAGCAGCTCAAATGCTAATAGTTTTAATGGCAGAGAAATGTATATATGGTTAGCTTACAATTAATGTACACTTTGCTATATTTTTTATGATATAGCAAGAAAATGAAAGCAACAGAAGTGTTCAAAATGGGGAAATAGCTAATTAAATCAAGACACAAGTATCCTGGAAGGTTTATTTGTTAGATGATTGAAATATTTAAAAAGGTAATCAGAGCAGCAGGGCGGCAGCGGCTGGCGGCTGCACGGGTATTGCTGTGGGGTCGAGGGGTCTGGTGGCAGCCTGGCGGGCTACCTGATTCTTGGCGGCCGGGCCACGTGCCTGAGGACAGGCTCACTGCACAGCAGCTCTTTATCAGCGCTGTACCTACAACGACTTCCTGATCCTCCCAGGATTTATAGACTTCATAGCTGATGAGGTGGACATGACCTCAGCCCTATTAGCATTTGAGCTGGCCCAGGATGCTTGGCGGATGAGAGCAAGCACAGTGCTGATGAGACTAAGATACCAATTAGCTCTAAAGGGAGAAAAGCTGTGTCCTCCATGGCCCGACTACAACGCTTGATTCACTTAACAGGTGCATGCCATTGGGCTACCAGGGGGAGATTCACCCACCCATTATTGTTAAAAGACAAAACTCAAAACAACCCGACGTGAACACCTGCGAGGTAGCCAGCCGCTGCTGCTCTAATTACCTTAAATATTTCAATTATCTAACAAACCTTCCAAGACACTTCTGTCTTGATTTAATTAGCTATTTCTCTATTTCGAACACTTTTGTTGATTTCATTTTTTTTTTTTTTTTGAGACGGAGTTTCGCTCTTGTTACCCAGGCTGGAGTGCAATGGCGCGATCGCGGCTCACCACAACCTCCGCCTCCTGGGTTCAGGCAATTCTCCTGCTTCAGCCTCCTGAGTAGCTGGGATTACAGGCAAGCGCCACCTTGCCCAGCTAATTTTTTTTGTATTTTTAGTAGAGACGGGGTTTCACCATGTTGACCAGGATGGTCTCGATCTTTTGACCTCGTGATCTACTCGCCTCGGCCTCCCAAAGTGCTGGGATTACAGGCTTGAGCCACCGCGCCCGGCCCTTTTTTTTGAAATTATAAAAAATTTAGCAAAGTGTACGTTAATTGTAAATTAACAATATGTACATCTCTGCCATTAAAACTGAGATCACGCTTATCTCCTCCCCCCATGAACACTGTGACAGAGGCGGACGTGTGCATCGCAATGGTCTGATGGGACGTATTGGTGCAGTTGGTTCCACAACTGCACTGCAGAGTTCCAGGCCAAGGAGGTGCGGACGGTCAAGGAGTTTGAATGGGGCTTCATCACGGACACCGTGGTGCTGAGCCACCCCCACACCGTGGGTGATGTGCTGAAGGCCGAGAAGCAGCATGGCTTCTCTGGTATCCCCATCACTGAGACCGGCACCCTGGGCAGAAAGCTGGTGGGCATCGTCACCTCTCGAGACTTTCTTGCTGAGAAGGACCACACCACCCTCCTCAGTGAGGTGATGACGCCAAGGATCGAGTTGGTGGTGGCTCCAGCAGGTGTGACGTTGAACAAGTCAAATGAGACGCGCCACCTGCTGCCACAGAGCCACCTCCCACCACCTCTAGCCATTCGGGCTTCAGATGAGTGGGTAGCTCCGCCCAGCCGCCTCTTGGGTCTGCGCTCAAGCGCATGAGTGCGGGTGGAATCGAGTCAGTGTCTTTGAATTCCGGAGGCGGCATTCGGTCGTCCGAGGCCTGTGCGGCTACGTGTTGAGTGTGTCAGGTGAGGAGGTACTTTTAAACACGTTGCAAAATAGGGGTGAAGATAATTTTTTTAATTTTTGAGGGTGGGATTATCCTGCAAGGTGTGGCTGTGGTCTGGTTTTGCGTGGCCAATTTCGTTTCCGGCTGGGGCAGGCTGCGAAAGGGATCCTTGGGAAGCGCTGGGATGGTTCGGCTGGGTGGGGTCAGAAGCCGGGCCCCCGTCCTTCTTTCCTAGGACCCCAGGAAACGACTTGGCACCTGTAACCTTCCACTGGGTTGGACATATACAGTCCTCTTCTGATCTGGCCTCATCTGTTGCAGGGAGGTGGGATTGAGTAGGTGTCATTCCGACCATTCCTTTCGTTTTTCCTATTTGAAGCCAAAAACTTAGAAGATATTCTTGGTTCCTCTTCCCTTTTCCCTACATCCAGTTCTTTTATCACGGCCCGCTCTGTCTACTTCCAAAACACAGCACTAATCCAATCATTTTCCACCTCTACACCCTTGGCCTAGTGCAGGCTACAGTCATCCCTTTACTGGACTTCTCCAGCAGCCTTTTATTTGGTTTATTGCCACTACTTGACCTCTAACATTCTCGTCTCTGCAGTGCAGCTAAAATGATCTTCAAACACGAATCAGATGGTATTGCTCCCTTCTCTAACCTTTTCCCCTTCCCCTATGTTTTCCCATGACATTTAAAATCCAAACTCTGGCCTGCAAATCCCAGTGTGATCTGTCAGTCCCTGGTTAGGTTCTGAGTTCATCGCTTATTACCTTTTACCTCTTTCATTCCACTCCCTCCAGACTGATGTTGTTACTCTCTTTTTCTCCTTCCTTCCTCTCCCTCCTTCCTTCTTTTCTTTTCTTTCCAGAGTCAGGTTGGGTGTGGTCGCTTATGCCTGTAATCCCAACACTTTGGGAGGAGGCTGAGGCAGGTATGGATCACTTGAGGTCAGGAGTTCGAGACCAACCTGGCCAACATGGTGAATGAAACCCCTTCTCTACTAACATACTACAATTAGCTGGGCGTGGTGGCGTGCGCCTATAATTCTAGCTACTGGAGAGACTGGGACAGGAGATTTCCTTGAACCCAGGAGGTGGAGGTTGCAGTGAGCTGATCAGGCCGCTGCACTCAAGCCTGGGTGAGGAATGAACTCTGTCTCAAAAATAAAAAATAAAAAAAAGAAAGAGGCAAATGAGATCTTGCAGCCTAGCAAGAAAGGAAAGCTGCCTGTTGTCAATGATCGTGATGAGCTGGTGACCATCATCGTCCGCACCCACCTGAAGAAGCACTGAGATTACCCTCTGGCCTCCAAGGATTCCCGCTAACAGCTACTGTGTGGGGCAGCTGTGGGCAACCGTGAGGATGACAAATACTGCCTGCACCTGCTCACCCAGGTGGGCGTCCACGTCATGGTCTTGGACTCGTCCCAACGGAACTCGGTGTATGAGATCGCCACGATGCATTACATCAAACAGAAGTACCACCACCTGCAGGTGATTGCTGGGAATGTGGTGACAGCAGCCCAGGCCGAGAACCTGATTGACGCTGGTGAGGACGGGCTGCACGTGGGCATGGGCTGTGGCTCCATCTGCATCACCCAGGAAGTGATTGCCTGCGGTAAGCCCCAGGGCACTGCTGTGTACAAGGTGGCTGAGTATGCCCGGGGCTTTGGTATGCCTGTCATAGCCAATTGCAGCATCTAGACCGTGGGATATGTGGTCCAGGCCCTGGGCCCTTGGAGCTTCCACAGTGATGATGGGCTCACTGCTGGCCGCCCCCATGGAGGCCCCCGGCCAGTACTTCTTCTCAGACGGGATGCGGCTCAAGAAGTACCGGGCAATGGGCTTGGATGCCAGGGAGACGAGCAGCAACAGCCAGAAACGATACTTTAGAGAGGGGGATAAGGTGAAGATCTCACAGGGTGTCTTGGGCTCCATCCAGGACAAAGGGTCCATTCAGAACTTTGTGCCCTACCTCACAGCGGGCATCCAACACGACTGCCAGGATATCGGGGCCCGAAGCCTGTATGTCCTTCAGTCCGTGATGTACTCAGGAGAGCTCAAGTTTGAGAAGTGACCATGCTGCACTGAGGCCATCGGTGGAGCCGAGGTGGTGGAGGGGCACACCCCAGTGTCCACCTTAGGGCACAGCCTCCCTCCATAACTGGATGGTCCATGGATTTGCACTACGGGTTCCCAGCTCCTTTCCAGGGAGAGAGGAGGGGAGGTCCTGAGGGGTCTGTGGCCCCTCACTGGGCATCCCCCGCAGAGTCAGGACTGCTCATTGGGCCAGGCTGCCCTGGGAGACCCCGCACCCAACCCAGCCAGCCGGGCTCTCAGGCCCTGCGCTTGCCTCAGGTCTTTCTTGCTACAACCTGCTCCAGCCTGGTCCCCACCCCAGGGGCAGGCGGTCCCTCCTGGTTTTTCCTGTAGGGCACCTTCCTGCCCCCAGCCCCTCAGGAAATGGTGCTCTCCTGGCCCTGCCTCTGGCTCTTCCTGGGCCGCTGCCCCCTCAGCCATGTGGGGCTTCTGAGCTCCTGGCCTGGGCCAAGGGGAGCTCTCTGCCTGCTTCCCCAGCCCTGGGCTACCCTTGGGTCCTGCTTCTCAGTCCACGCCCCTGTCCCAGTCATTCCTGACTCATCACCGACCCCAGGGTACCATTTCTGCCCTCTCCTCAGCTGCAGTTGAAGGCTTTCACTTGGCACACTTTGGGATTGCAGTTGCGTCATTGTGTATTAAATAATCAGAATAAACCAGCAGGTCTCAACACCTCCACCAAAATAGATAAATAAATAAATAAAAAGGTAATCTTAGGTATTTGAATCTTCAGTTTTTGTTTAAAGAAATTCAAGTTTGTAAATAAAACCAAGAATCAAACCCCCTTATATTAGTTTCTAGGGCTGCTGTAACAAATAACCTCAAACGAGGTGGCTTAAAACAACAAATTTGGCTGGGTGCGATGGTTCATGCCTGTACTCCCAGCACTTTGGGAGGCCAAGGTGGGTGGATCACCGGAGGTCAGGAGTTTGAGACCAGCCTGGCCAACACGGCAAAACCCCACGTATACTAAAAATATAAAAATAAATAAAATTTAAAAAAACTGGGTGCAGTGGCTCATACCTGTAATCCCAGCACTTAGGGGGACCAAGGTGGGTGAATCATGAGGTCAAGAGATTGAGACCATCCTGGCCAACACAGTGAAACCCTGTCTCTACTAAAAATACAAAAATTAGCTGGGCATGGTAGCACATGCCTGTAGTCCCAGCTACTCGGGAGGCTGAGGCAGGAGAATCGCTTGAACCAGGGAGGTGGAGGTTGTAGTGAGCCAAGATGGTGCCACTGCACTCCAGCCTGGCAACAGAGTGAGATCCTGTCTCAAAAAAAAGAAAAAAAACCAACAAAACCCCAAAAATTAGCCAGGCATGATGGCGGGCGTCTGTAGTCCCAGCTACTCAGAAGGCTGAAGCAGGAGAATTGCTTGAACCCAGGAGGTGGAGCTTGCAGATTGTGCCACTGCACTCCAGCCTGGGTGACAGAACAAGCCTCTGTCTCAAAACAACAAAAACAAAAACAGAAGTCCTGAAACGTATATATATATTTAATATCCAGAGGCCAGCAGACTGGCATAAAGTTGTCAGCATAGCCACGCTCCCTCAGACAATTCTGACAATTCTTTAGAGAAATCCTTTCTTGGCAGGGTGCGGTGGTTCATGCCTGCAATCCCAGCACTTTGGGAGGCCAAGGCCGGCAGATCATGAGGTCAGGAGTTCGAGACCAGCCTGGCAAACATGGCGAAACCTTGTCTCTACTAAAAATACAACAAAATTATCCAGGTGTGGTGGCAGGTGCCTGTAATCCCAGCTACTTGGGAAGCTGAGGTGGGAGAATCCCTTGAATCTGTAGGCGGAGGTTGCAGTGAGCCGAGATTGTGCCACTGCATTCCAGCCTGAACAACAAGAGCAAAACTCCATCTCAAAAAAAAAAAAAAAAAAAGAAAAATCCTTTCTTGACTCTTTGAGTCTCTGGTGGCTCCTGGCATTCCTTGGCTTGTGATAGCATTAACTCTAGTCTTTGTCTCCATCTTCACATGGCTCTCTTCTCTGTGTGTGTCTTTTTTATTCCTGTGTCTAAGAAGGTTACTCTCATTAGAGTTAGGGCTGACCCAAACCAGTATGATCTCATCTTGATCTTTAAGTTACCTCTATAATGACCCTAATTCCAAAAAAGATCCTATTTTGAGGTTCTGGCTGGACATGGATTTTGGGGGAATACTATTCAACCCACGATACTTTCTTGTGTCTGTTAAAATTTGCTAGACTTGGACTGGCATGGTGGCTCTCATGCCTGTAATCCCAGCACTTTGGGAGGCTGAGGCAGGTGGATCACCTGAGGTCAGGAGTTCGAGACCAGCCTGGACAACATACCGAAACCCCATCTTTACTAAAAATACAAAAAGTAGCCAAGTGTGGTGGCATGCACCTGTAGTCCTAGCTACTTGGAAGGCTGAGGCAGGAGAATTGCTTGAACTCAGGAGACAGAGGCTGCAGTGATAGCCAAGATCGCACCACTGCACTCCAGCCTGGGCAGCAGAGTGAGACTGTCTCAAAACAAAACAAAACAAAACACAATTCCTAGACTTAAAGTAGAAAAAGATTTAAAATCTAAGAAGTAGGGCTTTGAAAGCATTCCTTTAACAAACTGCTTATTAATTTGAAAACCAAGGTAACACCTGAATAATCTATTTTGCATGCAGGTCATTCTTAAGGTCATTAAATAACCTATAAACACAAAAGAATGCCTTTATTAAAGAAGCTCTGGGAAGGTGGTTTTCCTGATTCTTATTCTGCTCTAACATTTCTTTTTGAAGAGAGTAGTTTCTGCCTGACATTCACCTAAACTGACTAAGAAGTCTCGGGCAAAATGAACAGCTGTCATGACAGCAGCTTAAGATTAAGATTCTCTATCAAAGGCCAGGAGAATACCCCAAACACCTAGAGGAAACGGCACTGAAGAACGCAGCTACAAAGACACAGCCTCATGTGGAGCCAAAAATATTCTTTACCAGATTAAAGGAAAGTAAACCACAACAAAAACATAATTTTGCTATTCTTAGAGCCTCCAGGGAACAGAGTTATAAGACAAATAATTTTCAGATAAAAATATCCTGGCTAACTTCAGAATATCTTCCAAAAGTCAAATAATCCTGCCTAGAGGGTGAACTCCCCCAGACTTCTTCAATAAGGGCTTTTACTACATTGCTGGCCTGCTGAGGGTTCATGGCAGGGGGCGATGTGTCTGAAGCCTGCCCACTGAGAACATTCCAGATTTTCATTACTTCCTAGAGACAACCTGCAGCAGGCCCCTGGAGGAAATGGCGTACAATACGTCTGCCTCCAGGCGCTGGTGTGCAGCAGGGCCAGGTAGGTAATGAGAAAGCTTCTGTCAAAGAGGGCAATTAGACAGACAACTCCCGGGAGCTCCACTCAATTTAGCTTGACAAATGGCCAGAGAAGCAAAGGCAACAACCGCAACTCTAGGAGGTTGATTTCCTAGGGAAGTTGACAGAAGACAGTATTCAGACAGAAGCCGGCTTCTTTTCTTTTTTTTAACATTTGTTATATGTGGCTTTTCTTTTCTTTTTTTTTAATTGAGACGGAGTTTTGCTCTTGTTACCCAGGCTGGAGTGCAATGGCACGATCTCGGCTCACTGAAGCCTCTACCTCCCAGGCTCAAGCAATACTCCCACCTCATTTTTTATTTTTTTTAAGAGAGGTCACACTATATTGCCCAGGCTAGTCTCAAACTCTCAGGCTCAAGTGATTCACCCACCTTGCCTTTCCAAGTGCTGGGATTACAGGCAGGAGCACCGATGCCTGGCCATTTTTATATCTTCTATAATGTTTGTTCGAATATTTTATCCACTTGTCATTGAGTTTGAATTCTTTGTACATTCTAGATGCAAGTTCTTTGTCAGAGAAATGTATTGCGGTTTTCTCCCAGACTGTGGCTTGCCTTTTCAGTTTTTTCACATAGTTTTTCAGAAGACAGATACTCTTAAGTTGTATAAAGTCCAATATACCTACACATTTGTTTTGGTTATAGTAATTTTCATGTTCTAAGAAATCTGCCTCCACTTCAAGATTGTTTTAGAAGTTTTAGTTTCATTTAGAAGTTTGTAGTTGCCGGGCGCGGTGGCTCACGCCTGTAATCCCAGCACTTTGGGAGGCCGAGGCGGGTGGATCATGAGGTCAAGAGATCGAGACCATCCTGGTCAACATGGTGAAACCCCATCTCTACTAAAAATACAAAACATTAGCTGGGCACGGTGGTGCATGTCTGTAATCCCAGCTACTCAGGAGGCTGAGGCAGGAGAATTGCCTGAACCCAGGAGATGGAGGTTGCGGCGAGCTGAGATCGCGCCATTGCACTCCAGCCTGGGTAACAAGAGCGAAACTCTGTTTAAAAAAAAAAAAAAGTTTGTAGTTTTAACTTTTATATTTAGATTAATGATTTACAGTTAATTTTCATGTATGGTGTGATGTCATGATTGAGGCTCCGTTTTGTCCATACAGATACCCAATTATTTCATTACCATTTGTTGAAATAACTATTATTCTCCCATTTTATTTTCTTAGCAACCTAGTCAAAAATTAATTGACCAGCTGGGCATGGTGGCTCGTGCCTGTAATCCCAGCACTTTGGGAGGCTGAGGCGGGCAGATCATGAGGTCAGGAGTTTGAGACCACCCTAACCAACATGGTGAAACCCCATCTCTACTAAACATACAAAAAATTAGCCAGACATGGTGGTGTGCCCCTGTAATTCCAGCTACACAGGAGGGGGAGGCAGAAGAATTGCTTGAACCTGGGAGGTGGAGGTTGCAATGAGCCGAGATCAGTCTGGGTGACAGAGTGAGACATCGTCTCAAAAAAAAAAAAAAATTAATTGACCATATAAGCAAGGGGTCTGTTTTCAGATTCTCTATTTTATTCCATTGATTCTTACTCTAATGTTCCATTGTCAAGATGAAGGTAAGTTGGGAATCAGGTAGTGTAAGTCTTCCAGTTTTGTTCTCCTATTTCCAAATTGTCCTGGGCATTCTAGGTTATTTTGTATTTTCACATAAATTTTAGAATCAGCTCAATTTCTACCAAAAAAAAAAAGTCTGCGCAATGTTGATCAGGGATGTATTAGATCTACCGATTAATTTGGAAGAATTGTCATCTATCTTAGCAACATTAAATCTTCATTCCAATGGCATGGTATCTCTCTCCACTTATTTATGTATGTGTTCTGTCTTCTTTCACTTCCTCAAGCACTGTTTTGTAGTTTCGGGTGTACAGGCTGTCTGTGGAGTAGTCATTCTTTTATTCCTTTACTTTCCTAATAAACTTCTTTACTCTGTGGACTCGCCCTGGATTCTTTCTTGCGTGAGATCCAAGAATCCTCTCTTGGGATCTGGATCCAGACCCCTTTTCTGTAACACAAACAATTCTCTACATACTCTGTGACAAATACATCATTTGGGATTAAATCCTTTCAGGAATAGGAAATCTTTTTCACCCAGCCCACTTCACCTTTGGTTGGCACTGTAAGAATATTCTTCCCAATTTGAGCTCAGAGCTGTGTCTCTGAATGTTTTGTTAATTTCTTCCAAAATTTGTCATATGATGTAAAGATTGCTGTCTTAATTATGTATCTTGAAGTACCTTCTTAATTCATTTCTTTCTTGTCTTTTTCTTTGAAACAAGTGCATTTAAAGTTAGAAATTTATTAATGTGGATATTTGAATCCCATATATTTTGATATACTGTAATTATTCAGTTATAAGTTTTTTGTAATTCTCTTGTGGGAATCCTTTTAAAGTAAGTGTTTAGGTTTGCAGCCATATGAACAGTTTTAAAAACTGACTTTACTGGGCATGATGGCTGACACCTGTAATCCCAGCACTTTGAGAGACCAGGACCAGAGGATTTCTCCAGCCTAGGAGTTCAAGACCAGCATGGGCAACATAGCAAGACCTCTATCTCTACAAAAAAAAAAAAAACACATTTTTTTTTTTTTTTTTAGATGGAGTCTCACTCTGTCACCAGGCTGGAGTGCAGTGGTGCAATCTTGGCTCACTGCAATCTCAGCCTCCTGGGTTCAAGCGATTCTCCTGCCTCAGCCTCCCGAGTAGCTGGGATTACAGGGGCCCATCACTGTACCCAGTTAATTTTTGTATTTTTGTTAGAGACAGGGTTTCACCATCTTGGCTGGCCTGATCTTGATCTCTTGACCTTGTGATCCACCCACCTCAGCCTCCCAAAGTGCTCTGATTACAGGCGTGGGCTACTGTGCCCGGCCACAAAATATGTTTTAAATTAGTCAGGCATGGTGGCACGTACCTGCAGTCCTGGCTACTGGAGAGGCTGAGGTGGGGGGATTACTTAAGCCCAGGTTCAATCATAGCTGCAGTAAGCTATGACTGCACCACTGCACTCCAGCCGGGGTCACAGAGTGAAACCCTATTTCTAAAAATAATAAAAAACAAAAACAGATTTTATTGTTGATTTATCATTTAATTGAATTATGAGGAGAGCACACTGTCTATGTCATATTCACTCCCTGACATTTCCTGAAACTTCTTTTTTTTTTTAGTTTTACTCTTGTTACCCAGGCTGGAGTGCAATGGCGCGATCTCGGCTCACTGCAACCTCTGCCTCCTGGGTTCAGGCAATTCTCCTGCCTCAGCCTCCTGAGTAGCTGGGATTACAGGCACACACCACCATGTGCAGCTAATTTTTTGTATTTTTAGTAGAGACGGGGTTTCACCATGTTGACCAGGATGGTCTCGATCTCTTGATCTTGTGATCCACCCGCCTCGGCCTTCCAAAGTGCTGGGATTACAGGCATGAACCACCGTGCCTGGCCTCCTGAATCTTCTTTAGTGATACAGTGTGTGGTTAACTTTTGAAATGCCCTGTATATTTTTTTGTAAATACACTCTAAAAATGTATAATATCGGTTTGTCAGAGGGAGAATTCTAGGTATCTATTAGATGAAACCAGTTTATTTTGCAAATCTTATTCTTACTAATTTTGATCAAATTTATCAGACTCTGATAGAGATAATTGGGATCCTAATACTATGTGGTTTTTTAATCTGTCCTGGAAATTCCATTAGAGCTTGCTTCATACAGTTATGGGTTTTATTATAGTTATATTCAGGTTCACAATTATTATATTTTTCTCAGTGCATTGTTCTTTAAATTATTATGGACTAATCTTTTTATCCCCATTAATTATTTTTGTCTCATATTTGATTTTGTATGTTATTAATATTGCTATACCCCTTTATCTTGGTTGACACTTGAATGGTATAGCTTTTATTCACTCCCCTTTTTTGTAACTCTTTATTTTGAAATAACTATAGATTCACAGAAACTTGCCACAGCAAAAAATGTACAGGAAGGTCTTGAGCACCTTCCCTCAGGTTCACTCACTGTTCACATCTTGCATAACTGTGCATCCCTTTATTTTAAAAATTCTAACCTATGGCTCTTCTAGGCAACATACAGCTATATTTTGTTTTGTTATCCAATCTGATCATTTCAGTCTTTTTTTAAAAATATATTTTATTGCACATTAAGTTCTGGGGTACATGTGCAGAACATGTAGGATTGTTGCATAAATACATACATGGCAATGTGGTTTGCTGCCTCCATCCCCCATCAACTATATCTGGCATTTCTACCCCTGTTGGGGTTATCCTTCCCCAACCTCCCTGCCCCTTGCTGTCCTTCCCTTCTTCCCCTCCAACAGACCCCAGGGTGTGATGCTCCCCACTGTGTCCATGTGTTCTCATTGTTCAGCACCCGCCTATGAGTAAGAATATGTGGTGTTTGTTTTTCTGCTCTTGTGTCAGTTTGCTAAGAGTGATTTCCAGATTCACCCATGTCCCTACAAAGGACATGAACTCATCATTTTTTATGGCTGCATAATATTCCATGGTGTATATGTGCCAAATTTTCCCTGTCCAGTCTATCATTCATGGGCATTTAGGTTGGTTCCAGGTCTTTGCTGTTGTAAACAGTGTTGCAGTGAACATACATGTGCATGTGTCTTTATAATAGAATGATTTATAATCCTTTGGATATATAGCCAGTAATGGGATTGCTGGGTCAAATGGAATTCCTATTTCTAGGTCCTTGAGGAATCGCCACACTGTCTTCCACAATGGTTGAACTAATTTACACTTCCACTAACAGTGTAAATGTGTTCCTATTTCTCCACATCCTCTCCAGCATCTGTTTTCTCCAGATTTTTTAATGATTGCCGTTCTAACTGGCGTGAGATGGTATCTCAAATGTGGTTTTGATTTGTATTCCTCTAATGACCAGTGATGATGAGCATTTTTTTCATATGTTTATTGGCCTCATAAATGTCTTATTTTGAAAAGTGTCTGTTAATGTCCTTTTCCTGTAAATATGCTAATATCCAGATTCTGGGTATTAGCTCTTTGTCAGATGGGTAAATTGCAAAAATTTTTTCCCATTCCGTTGGTTGCCGATTCACTCTAATGACTGTTTCTTTTGCCATGCAGGAGCTGTGGAGTTTGATTAGGTCCCATTTGTCTATTTTGGCTTTTGTTGCCAATGCTTTTGGTGTTTTAGTCATTAAGTCCTTGCCTATTCCTGTGTCCTGAATGGTTTTGCCTAGGCTTTCTTCTAGGGTTTTTATGGTGCCAGGTCTTATGTTTAAGTCTTTAATCCATCTGGAGTTAATTTTAGTGTAAGGTATCAGAAAGGGGTCCAGTTTCAGCTTCCTGCACATGGCTAACCAGTTTTCCCAACACCATTTATTAAACAGGGAATCCTTTCCTCATTGCTTATTTTTGTCAGGTTTGTCAAAGATGAGATGATTGTAGATGTGTGGCGTTGCCTCTGAGGCCTCTGTTCTGTTCCATTGGTCTATATTTCTGTTTTGGTACCAGTACCATGCTGTTTTGATTACTTTAGCCTTATAGTATAATTTGAAGTCAGGTAGCATGATGCCTCAAGCTTTGTTCTTTTTACTTAGAATTGTCTTGGCTATGCAGGCTATCTTTTGGTTCCATATGAAGTTTAAGGTGGTTTTTACAAGTCTGTGAAGAGGGTCATAGGTAACTTGATGGGGATAGCGTTGAATCTATAAATTACTTTAGGCAGTATGGCCGTTTTCACAATATTGATTCTTCCTAACCATGAGCATGGTGAAACCCTGTCTCCACACACAAAAAATACAGACATCAGTGGGGCGTGGTGGCACACGACTGTAGTATCTGCTACCCAGGAGGCTGAGGTGGGAGGATCATGTTAACCCAGGAGGTTGAGGCTGCAGTGAGCCATGATTATGTCACTGCATTTCAGCCTGACGTGACAGAGTGAGATCCTGTCTCCAAAAAACAAAAAGAGAGAAGTTTGCAAAGTCTCCTCTCCAAGTTTACCTGAATGAGTGGCACTCGCAGGGTCCAATCTAAATCTACCTGGCTGCAAAGCCAGTGCTGTCTCCCGTACAACACACATACTGCCTTCCCAGAGTGTTCCTACAATTTAGTTTTCAGTGTGCTTCTGGATTTCAGGCTTACGGATGTCACTGTTCCTTTTTATGCCAAGCAAGCAGCTCTTTAGCATTTGTTGCACAATTAGCAATTCTATAGCTAAAAGCAGGGATGTTAAAAAAGAATCTATAAAGCTGTACTATTGGAATGAAGCTTAGGATGTTCATTTACAGAACTTTCTCAGTCAGTGTTTGAGTTGTGCACACATGTGTTTGTGTGTCTATTTTTTTTTTTTTTACAGTCTTGCTCTATCTCCCAGGCTGGAGTGCAGTGGTGCGATATTGGCTCACTGCAACCTCCACCTCCTGGGTTCAAGTGATTCTCCTGCCTCAGCCTCCCAAGTAGCTGGGACTACAGGCATCTGCCACCATGCCAAGCTAATTTTTGTATCTTTAGTAGAGATAGGGTTTCATCATGTTGGCCAGCTGGTCTTGAACTCCTGACCTTAGGTGATCCACCCGACTCACCCTCCCAAAGTGCTGGAATTACAGGTGTGAGCCACAACACCTGGTCCTATGTTTAAATTCACATGTATGCACACGATACCCAAAATACCCTCTTTGAAAAAAAAAATGAAGTTCTTTCTAATTGGCAACATACAGAATCATAGAGCTTATTGTTTATAAAATAAATCAAAGTTTTAAACTGAACAGGAAAGTGAGAGTTTAAGATGAGACCAGTCTTCTGCATATTGGGGCCAATAGCTATGTATTGATTTTATTCACCATTCCAGGTCTCTTGTTCTCTGAATAGTGACTTGTCTAATAGACTAAACTTACACACCATCACCATTGTAAAGAATGCTAAGAAACTAGAAATCAGTATAATGAACTCTGGCCTGAAATTCCTTAAATATAAGTCTTTGCATTATGTACAAGGCATTTCTATTGTATTGTCTTAAAATTTAGAATTTAACATTTCATTAAGTTTAATGTAAGAAATGTATTCTCGGCCAGGCACGGTGGCTCAAGCCTGTAATCCCAGCACTTTGGGAGGCCGAGGCGGGTGGATCACGAGGTCAAGATATCGAGACCATCCTGGTCAACATGGTGAAACCCCGTCTCTACTAAAGATACAAAAAATTAGCTGGGCATGGTGGCGCGTGCCTGTAATCCCAGCTACTCAGGAGGCTGAGGCAGAATTGCCTGAACCCAGGAGGAGGAGGTTGCGGTGAGCCGAGATGGAGCCATTGCACTCCAGCCTGGGTAACAAGAGCGAAACTCCGTCTCAAAAAAAGAAGAAAGAAAGAAATGTACTCTTTAAGAAAAGCTGGGCCGGGGTGCAGTGGCTCACGCCTATAATCCCAGCACTTTGGGAGGCCGAGGCGGGTGGATCACGAGGTCTAGAGATCGAGACCATCTTGGTCAACATGGTGAAACCCCGTCTCTACTAAAAATACAAAAAATAGGTGGGCATGGTGGCGCACGCTTGTAGTCCCAGCTACTCGGGAGGCTGAGGCAGGAGAATTGCTTGAACCCAGGAGGCGGAGTTTGCGGTGAGCCGAGATCGCGCCATTGCACTCCAGCCTGGGTAACAAGAGCAAAACTCTGTCTCAAAAAAAAAAAAAAAAAAAAAAACAGCTTCCACTTTGGATGATTTTCTTTTGGAAGAAAATGTCAGGGACATCATATCTAGAGATATTTAAAAACAGAATGAATCTAAAATAAAAAAGATGTTTGTTTGTTTGTTTTTGAGATGGAGTTTTTGCTCTTTGCCCAGGCTGGAGTGCAACGGCACAATCTAGGCTCACTGCAAACTCCATCTCTTGGGTTCAAGGGATTCTGTTGATTCAGATTCCTGAGTAGCTGGAATTACAGGTGCATGTCACAATGCCCAGCTAATTTTTGTATTTTTGGTAGAGACAGGGTTTCACCATGTTTGCCCCGCTGGGTCTTGAACTCCTCACCTCAAGTGATCAGCCTGCCTAGGCCTCCCAAAGTGCTGGGATTACAGGTGTGAGCCACTGTCCTGGCCCAAAAGTATGTTTTTATTATAGAAAAAAATTGATTTCTATGGTACAGATTTTTCTCTCCATAACAACTTGCTATAAAAAAGTAAGACTCCCCTCTCTTCTTCGAGCGACCCCCAGGGAATAAGATTATCCATCCAGTAGAGAATAGAACTAGGAAAGATAAATCACTCTTTGACTTCTGATATTCTATTTTTCTGATGTTTTCTGTACCTCCATTACTGGTTTGACATCATATTTGTCCTTTGAGTTTTTAACTTCCCCAGTTGTTGTCATTCTTGAGAAAGTGAAAAGTTAGTAAGTTTGAACATAAAGTTGGAGTAAGCTCTAGTCTTCGCGCACACACACAAATCACAAGGCACTTACAATGTGTCACAAGCTACAGTTTTAAAAATACCACCTATTACCCACTGAACACAGGGCTGTTACACACTTTTATTTATCAGAGGACATAGTTGCTACACTCTCCATATAACAACACTTTTGAAAACTTCCAACCATTAAAACTACATTTTTTTGGCCGGGTACGGTGGCTCACCCCTGTAATCCCAGCATTTTAGGAGGCTGAGGCAGGCAGATCACCTGAGGTCAGGAGTTAAGACAAGCCTGGCCAATGTGGTGAAACCCCATCTCTATTAAAACTACAAAAATTAGCTGGGAGTGGTGGAACGCACCCGTAGTCCCAGCCACTCGGGAGGCTGAGGCAGGATAATTGCTTGAACGTGGGAGGCAGAGATTGCGGTGAGCTGAGATCACACCACTGCACTCCAGCCTGAGTGACCAAGTGAGCCCAGGCTGGTCTTGAATTCCACTCCTGGGCTCAAGTGATCCGCCTGCCTTGGCCTCCCAAAATGCAGAGATTATAGGCATGAGCCACAGCACCTGGCCTGCAAACTTCTTTCTTCCTGCATTTTCCCCACCTGTAAGGTGAAGATGTTCCCCGGAGATCTATATTATGTTAATGCTCTTTAACCAGTGACACACCCAGAAACCAGGATAGGGATGCTATTAGAATAAGAAAATGGGTTTTAGTCATGAAGTCTTTGCCCATGCCTATGTCCTGAATGGTATTGCCTAGGTTTCCCCCAAATGGGATCTAATTAAACTAAAGAATTTCTGCACAGAAGACGAAACTATCATTGGAGTGAACCGGCCACCAACAGAATGGGAAAGAATTTTTGCAATCTACCCATCTGACAAAGGGCTAATAACCAGAATCTACAAAGAACTTAAATTTACAAGAAAGAAACAACCCCATCGAAAAGTGGGCGAAGGACATCAACAGACACTTCTCAAAAGAAGACATTTATGAAGCCAGCAAACATATGAAAAAATGCTCATCATTACTGGTCATTAGAGAAATGCAAATCAAAACCATATTGAGATACCATCTCATGCCAGTTAGAATGGCGATCATTAAAAAGTCAGGATAAAACAGATGCTGGGGAGGATGTATAGAAATAGGAACTCTTTTACAGTGTTGGTGGGAGTGTTAGTTTGTTCCACCATTGTGGAAAATAGTGTGGGATTCCTCAAGGATCTAGAACCAGTAGTTAACATGGTCCTTCAAATTTCTGGAAATAGGCCTCAAGGGAATTTCTCTGTTCTCACGTAGGGAGTGGGGATAACTGAGAGACTGAAGACCTTGGGGGATTGAATCAGGCTTAATTACACCCTTTGGTATAAGGATGGGAAGGTTCCCAGATGTTTTAAATTCTTTTTACAGACACTGAAACATTTAGAAAATTAGCTTTAAAGAAATAAAGGACTGAAAATATAAAAATAAAAATAAAATATGAGAAATATGAGGATAGGAAAATGTTTCAAAGCTAGTTGCATGCAATGTCAACTAGATCTCTGAAGACAAGGCTGTTACCTTTCTGCCTAAAATAAGTGGTTCTGTCTGATGGAACTTAGCTTTAGCTCGTGGATATCACCTATGACATTTTGACTCAATGAATAATAAACTCTTTCATTGTTTCTCACTTCTCACGACCTCCCAGATGTAATCCACTGAAACACCTACAGATTATTAGTTCTCTATTCATATGCTCTCTGACTTGGTAGCAGGGGAGAGGCGCTTATCTTAATGTTCATTTGACAGAAGATTAAGAAACAGACAGTCTGTCAACAAATGGTTAGTGTTAGGAGCCCTTTAATAACTTCAGCAAGGCATCCCTTTAGGAGCTTTAAAAATAAGCTTCAAATGAATCGTGGCACCTAGAGAGCAAATCCTAATGCAGCCACTCCAAAATTGTGCATTATAAATCTCTGCAAACACTACCAATAGTAATAACTCAGTATGCTGAAGACAAAGAGAGACGTACAACCTGAATCTCAAAGATACACCACAAGTCCTAAGAAAGATGAAGCCAAAATGGAAATAGTAATCTGTGGTCCACCCTCTGTCCTAGCCCAGCTGGCCCTTGTGGCACCTCCCAGACTCGCCTCCCAAAGTCTTTGCCTCTCAACTCCCAGGACACAGAACAGGGGCATAAACCCAGTCACCCTGAGAGCTAAGTTCTGTCCCCATCATGAACCTTACTTTTGTCCCTCTCATGTATGCCCATCCCATTCCCCACTCGCAGTCTAATATTTATTTATTTTTTTTGAGACGGAGTCTTGTTCTATTGCCCAGGCTGGAGTGCAGTGGCCCAATTCTGGCTTACCGCAACGTCTACCTCCCCACAACTCTGCCTCCCAGGTTCAAGCGATTTTCCTGCCTCAGCCTCCTGAGTGGCTGGGATTACAGGTGCACGCCACTGCGCCCCACTAATTTTTGAATTTTTAGTAAAAATGGGGTTTCACCATGTTGGCCAGGCTGGTCTTGAACTCCTGGCCTCAAGTGATCCTCCCACCTCGATCTCCCAAAGTTCTGGGATTACAGGCGTGAGCTGACACACCTGGCCACCATCTAATAGCTATGATAAAGATGACCATCATCATGATGTGCTGTTGTCATCCATTTTACAGATGAGGAAACCAAACCCTGGTCAGTCAGCCTCCAAATTCAATATGAGAATGAGACAAGCTTTCTGTTTTGATAAACCACCCCTGTTATTTGGGGTATTCCTATTCTCAAAGTCAAAATTAGGTGACATAGCAATATTAATATCCCATCTTTTCTAAAGCAAACCTTATGTGGGACATGTACCTTTGATCTTTCTTTCAAAATTCCTTTTTTAAAAAAATAGCTCTTGTCAATCTAAGTAGTTTTTGTAAGTCTTGTTAATGCAGAACTTCCACTTTTTAAACTCATATTTCTAGAAGCACCTTTCTGCCTTTTCTCCACGTCCTTATTTTTGTAGCCCTTTTACACATGAACTTTCAAAAGCAATAAACTTATTTATATCCTGTCCCATTTGGAAACAGATAGAAGGTGACTGCTTGAAGATCTTAGACAATTTCATACTCAAATTTCATACTTCAAAAGGAACCCAAAATATGCCTTGCCTGAGTCTTAGCCGTGTCGGATCTGAGCCATCTCTAAAATATGGGTCTTAGTGTCATTCTCAAAGCTTTTTTAAAAGCAGGTACTGCCAACTTGCTTAGTAATGAATTCACCCTCTCAAACCAGGTATTTAATATATATATATATATAAATATAAATATATATATATAAAAAATATATATAAATATAAAAATATATATATAAATATATTTTTCAGACAGAGTTTCACTCTTATTACCCAGGCTGGAGTGCAATGGTGCGAACTCAGCTCACTGCAACCTCTGCTTCCTGGGTTCAAGCAATTCTCCTGCCTCAGCCTCCCCAGTAGCTGGCATTACAGGCACGCACCACCATGCCCAGCTAATTTTTGTAAATTAGTAGAGATGGGGTTTCACCATGTTGATCAGGATGGTCTCGATCTCTTGACCTCATGATCCACTTGCCTTGGCCTCCCAAAGTGCTGGAATTATAGGCGTGAGCCACCACGCCCAGCCATTTTTTAAGGGACGTTGTTTTATGTATTTACAGAAAAATTGCAGTGATAATACAAAGAGTTCAGGGACTCACATGTCTCACATCTAGCTTTTCCAGTTATTAACATCTTCCATTAGTATAGTACATTTGTCACAATTACTGAACCAGGAGTGATATAATATTATTAACTGAGGTCCAGCTTTGATTTCATTCATTTTCTTTATTGGTTTCTTATTTTCAGTGATTTCTGCTCTAGTTTTTGTTTTTCTCTCTTTCAGTCTTAAATTGTTCTTTTCTCTATTTTCCTTTCATAGTTCTGTAGCTTATTAATTTTAGATATTTCTTTTCATCTAATACATGCATTTAATGCTATAAATTGCCCTCTAAGCAATGCCTTCAGGGTATCCCACAAATTTTGATGTTATATTTTAAAAATTGTTATTATTTTATCATTTTTTGAAGAGACAGAGTCTCATTATGTTACCCAAGCTACTCTCAAACTCCTGGCTTCGAGTGATATGCCTCAGCCTCCCAAAATGCTGGGATTACAAGTGTGAGCCACCACACCTGGCTGATAAGTTGAATTTTTATTTTCATTTAGTTTGAAATGTTTTTAGTATTTCTTGAGACTTCATCTTTGACCCATGAGTTATTTAGGAGTGTGTTGTTTAATTTCTAAATATTTTAGGATGTTCTGTCTGTCTTTGTGTTGTATATTTCCAGTTTAATTCCACTGTAATCTGAAAACATACTTTACATGATTACTATTTTTCAAATGGTTGATCTTGGTGTATATTCTATGTGAGAATAATGTATGTTTTCTTGCGTGGATGAAGTATTCTATAGCTGTCACAGCTAGTTGATTGATAGTGCTGTTCAAATAAACTATACCCTTACTGATTTTCTACCTGTTTGAACTATCAATTGCTTGGAGATGAGTGATGAAGTCTCTATTTATGATAGTAGATTTGTCTGTTTCTCCTTCCAGTTCTATCCATTTTTGCTACAGGTATTTTGACACTTTGTTGTTAGATGCATAAACATTAAAGACTTTTTCATCTTCTTGGAGTATTGACCACTTTAGTATTATGCAGTGCCCCTGTTTATCAGCAATGATTTTCCCTGCTCTGAAGTCCACTTCCTCTGAAATTCATATAGCTACTTCAGCTTTTTAAAAATTAGCGTTAGCATGATATCTTCACCATCCCTTTACTTTCCGTCTGAGTCTATAAAGTGGGTTTCTGTCTTATAGATGACATATAAGACAGAATGTTACATGTTTTCTAATTCACTTTGACAGTCTTTGTCTTTTAGTTGCTATATACAGACCATTCCCATTTTTTTTTTCAGACGGAGATTCGCTGTTGTTACCCAGACTGGAGTGCAATGGCACGATCTCGGCTCACTGCAGCCTCCGCCTTCTGGGTTCAAGCAATTCTCCTGCCTCAGCCTCCTGAGTAGCTGGGACTACAGGCACGCGCCACCACGCCCAGCTAATTTTTGTAGTTTTAGTAGAGACGGGGTTTCACCTCGTTGACCAGGATGGTCTCGATCTCTTGACCTTGTGATCCACCCGCCTCAGCCTCCCAAAGTGCTGGGATTATAGGCGTAGACCATTCCCATTTAAAGTGATATTGTTGATATTCTTGGATTAATACCAGCCATGTTTGTAACTGTTTTCTATTCGTCGCATTTGTTATTTTTCCCCTTTTTCTACCTCTTGCAGTTTTAGTTAGGTATTTTATGTAACTCCATTTTACTTCCTTTGTTAGCATATAATCTATATTTATAATTTCAGAGTAAAATACAATATACATTTTAAACTAATCAAAATCCACCTTCAGAAAATAACACTATGCCACTTCATGTATAGTAAGATACCTCACAGTAGAGTATTCCCAATTCCTCCCTCACCCCTTATGACATTCTGTTATTCATTTCACTTATCTATATAATTGTTCAATACATTGTTATAGCTATTACTTAAAACAAATGATATTTTTTCACTCAAGAATAAGAAAAACAAAATATTTTATTTTAGCTTCATTTATTCCTTCTTCAACACTTGCTTTTTTATGTAGATCTGAGTTTCGGACCAATATCGTTTTTCTTCTCTCTGAAGAACTTTAAACATTTCTTGCAGGATAGATCTGCTGACAACAAATGTTTTTGTTTGTCTGACAAGGTCTTTATTTCTCCTTTATTTCTGAAGGATAATTTTGTGAAATATAAAATTCCAGATTGGTGGGGTCAGGGGTTCTCTCAAATTAAATATTTCACTCCGAAGTCTACAGTGATTTTTATCTTTGTTCTCTATAGGGGATATGGTTTGGCGGTGTCCCCCAAATCTCAGGTGGAGATCATTGAATCACGGGGGTGGTTTCTCCCATACTGTTCTTATGATAATGAATAGCCCTCAAGAGAGCTGATGGTTATGTAAATGAGAGTTTACTCTGTAACCTCAATTATCTGATAGGTCCTAGAAAAGTTATCAATTTTCAGTTTTCCAGCTTTTTCTGTTGAAAGGGTGGGAGTGACAACTTCCAAGATCCTTACAGGTCAGAGTTGCAGTCAGAAGCCTCCTAGATATTTAATTTGAGTTATTGTGTTCTTCCAAGCTCAAGAAGACGACGCTGCAAATGTGATATAGTATTCTCAGAGTAACGACCTATCCCCAGTGTGAGTAGAAGTATTTTGACCTTGCCCTGGTACCGTATCCAAAAATAATCGTTAATGTATCATCAGAATGCACAATTTTAGGGCAAGAATTTCATGCTGCCAGTGATTTGTTGATGTGATTGTCACATTTAGACTGCTTTCCCCACCCCAAAGCCTATAGTTATTCCTTTCCCTTCTCTTGTTTCGTCTGTATCCCATGTTGAATATCATTTACTGGGAACGTTTTTATATATATGCTGACAGCTCTGAGAGCCATGAAATACTTTTATGTGTTTTGTTAAACTTCTTCCTACTGTGATATAAAACCACGTTGTTACATCTCTTGTTTCATTTCCTGTGAAGTTGGAAACTTAAAACTCCTTGTCTTATTGTAAAACAGATGATGACATTTTATAGTTGAAATAGCATCAGGGCTGATAATAGGGTGCAAAATTTGCAGAGGCACAGAAAAACTCAGTGATTGTAGTAAATAATATTTTAATGTAATATTTTTAGTTAATGCAAAAAATTTATAATGAACAAAGTATGAATGTGTTCAATAACATCAGGACCAATATAATATCTTGTCTAAAGATTGGAAATCCTTCCCACAAGGGCCAAGCATGGAATCAACTCTTTTATTCCTGAGCACAGCTAAGACAGGTTGCAGCCTTTAATAAGACTTAACTCAAAGTTCAGGACTTAACTGAAAGTCATTTCAATGCAATACACAGTTTTATTTCAGCTGCCAATGGATACTGCTGCCTTCAGAACTCTTCATTCAGGAGCCATCTTTACTGGGTGCCTTGGTCCAATGTGTATGAGAATAGAGGGTATGTAACCCTCTACCCAGACAGAACACCCTTGAGCGAGTCTCCTGACATTGGTGTCCTGTGCTGCCAGCAAAGATCTATACAGCAGAAACAGGCTCTATCCACTTTCTCCTTGCCAAGCCAATCTAAGAACTGAGTTATCAGTCCTGATTTCCTCATTGAGAATGCATCTTTTTCTGAAATAACTGAGGATGATCATATCCTTTTGGATCAACAAAAACCTTGTGTATAGGGCCTGGAATCTGTCATAGGATCTCAGTAGGAAATCACACCAGAGTAATTAGTGTAACATCAGAACCTTTCTCCAAATATGTGTGATTCTATTTTAAGAGCCTCACGTGCAGGAGATCAATAGTATAATCCAGGCTGAATTCTACTTAGTCAGTTGAGTTCCCTCTTTGTATGAGATGAAGATCAACCTTTATGTAGTTTCTATCAATGGCTAAGTCTCAACCCCTGATTATTCATGAATAATTTCTCTAATAAGAACAGAAGCAACCACAAGAACTAAACACACACACACACACACACACACACACGCACACACACACACACGCCCCTCCCTAAGAAAGAGTAGCAGATCGTAGGCATAGTGTAGCTTAAATTTAAGAAGGGAAATAAGTCTTTAAAAAAAATCCCAGGCGGTGATTCACGCCTGTAATCCCAGCACTTTGGGAGGCTGAGGCGAGTGGATCACTTGAGGTCGGGAATTCGAGACCAGCCACGGACATAAGAAACCCTGTCTCTACTAAAAACATGCAAAAATAGATGGGCGTGGTGGCACATGCCTGTAATCCCAGCTATTAGGGAGGCTGAGGCAGGAGAATCACTTCAAAGCGGGAGGCAGAGGTTGCCGTGAGCCGAGATCATGCCATTGCACTCCAGCCTGGGAAAAAAGAGCAAAACTCTGCTAAAAATAAAAATAAAAAAAAAAAAATCCCACCCTACGTCCTCAACTCTTCTCTCTTTCTCTCTCACTCTTGATCTCTCATTCTCATGATTCCACAGAACATTCTACCTCCTTAAAAATTACTCTTTTGGGGGGCCCAAAGTGGCTCCGGCCGGATGTCGTGGCGCTTGCGAAGGCGAGGCCAAGAGTCCAAGGCCAACCAACCTCAGCAACCTTACAAGCTCTCAATGATTGGAAAAAAAAAAAAAAAAAAATTACTCTTTTGGTTAAACTGTCAGCTTAATATGGGTATAATCAAATAAGCCTTTCTGGTGGTTTTCCCAGAAGCAAGGCCTTAGGATACATTTAGGTCTTACCTCCTGCAAGGTTTCTACCAGCATATTTAGCTAGGGCACCATGTTACAATTACTGTAGTAATTAGCAGATCCTCACCTATTACTAATAAAAATTTCCAAACTTCACTGGGCCTAAAAATAAGGACAAATTTATGAGATGCTTAAAAAGTTAAATGTATTTAGTTTAAAGGATACTCATTTATTCCTTGATTACATCCTTTGTCTGTTAATAAATTATTTCTTTTGGGCCAGGTGCGGTGGCTCACGCCTGTAATCTCAGCACTTTGGGAGGCTGAGGCAGGTGGATCATGAGGTCAAGAGATCGAGACCATCCTGGTCAACAAGGTGAAAGCCCGTTTCTACTAAAAATACAGAAATTAGCTGGGCACGGTGGTGTGTGCCTGTAATCCCAGCTACTCAGGAGGCTGAGGCTGGAGAATTGCCTGAACCCAGGAGGCGGAGGTTGCAGTGAGCCGATATTGCACCATTGCACTCCAGTCTGGGTAACAAGAATGAAACTCCGTCTCAAAAAAAAAAAATTATTTTTTTTAATTAAATTATAATAACATCATAGATTTTGTTTTATTATTTGTTGCTTGTTTGGTTTTGAGAAGGGGTCTTGCTGTGTCACCCAGGCTGGAGTGCAGTGGCACCATCATAACTCACTGCAGCCTCTACCTCCTGAGCTCAAATGGTCCTCCGTCCTCCTACCTCAGCCTCTTGAATAGCTGGGACCACAGGCATGCATCACCATGCCAGGCTAACTTTTAAATTTTTTGTAGAGGTGGGGTCTCACTATGTTGCCCAGGCTGGTCTTGAACTCCTAACCTCAAGCAGTTCTGCCTTACCCTCACAAAGCGTTGAGATTATAGCCATGAGCCATTCTACCCAGCTGTGTTGTTTTCTAATCCTGATTTTGCAAAATATAAATTTTGAAAGCATGTGTCATCTACCTCAGGCTGTTGGCTCTGGCTTTGTGGTTGTTGCTTGCTGTGGGCTGAATTATGTCCCCCTGTCCCCAAGCCCCGATTCATGTATTAAGGTCCAAACCCCAACAACTCAGAATGTGACTGTATTTGAGATAGAGTCTTTAGAAAGGTAAATTAATTAAAATGAGGTTATTAGGGTTGGTCTAATAACCCATCTTTTGACTAGTGTCTTTATAAGAGGAAGAACTTTGGATGCGGACAAGCAACAGAAGGAAGATGGCATGGCCAAACGTGGTGGCTCACGCCTGTAATCCCAGCACTTTGGGAGGCCAAGGTGAGTGGATCACCTAAGGTCAGGAGTTTGAGACCAGCCTAGCCAACATGGTGAAACCCGATCTCTATCAAAACATACAAAAATTCCAGGCGTGGTGGCATGTGCCTGGAATCACAGCTACTTGGGAAGCTGAGGTGGGAGAATCTCTTGAACCCTGGAGGCAGAGGTTGCCATTACACTCCAGCCTGGGTGACAAGAGTGACTCTGTCTCTGAAAAAAAAGAAGATGATGTCAAGACACAGGGAAAAGAAATCGATCTAAAAGCCAAGGAGAGAGAACTGGAACAGGTCTTTTCATCAAGATATCCGAAGAAAACAACCCTGATTTTGGACTGCCAACTTCCAGAAATAACTTCCTGTTGTTACAGCCACGTAGTCCGTGGGGCTTTGTGATGGCAGCCTTAAAAAACTAAAACTTTGTCGTTTGTATTGTTTTGTAATTTTACCTGTCCATGAAATCTCCAAATCTTGGGATTCAAATCTCAATTCATTAGGGGCCAGTTTTGTCTTGCGCATGGGGAAGCAGGAGGTCACATATCCTTCTTTTGTATCTCCTCACACAAAGTGGGCGTCTCATCAAAACTTGCTGAAAACTTGGGGTATAGAAAAAACCCCGAAAGATCACTGGGGAAATGCTAGATGAAGAAAGTGCTTTACCACACTCCCAGCAGACAAACTGAAAACTGTCTTACTCTCAATATTACAATCAAATTTGACAAATAAGATTCATGTTGACAGAATTTACTTCACAACAACGATTTTCCTTTATAGGGCTTATTCTGTCAACAGAGAACCTTTCCTCTCTCTTTTTTTTCATTCTCTGTTTCCCTCTTGTCATGATTATCCCTCTGACTCAGAAAATTTTCTCTCTCTCTCCCCTCTGTGAGATGGAAGTTACCACAGCAGATACTTACCAGGAGCCAACTGTATCTTCCTAGCCACCTAAAGTCAAGGAATTTCATTCAAGGTTCATTTTCCATCCTGTAGAGTCTGCAAAACCCAGGTTCTCCCTGTGCCTTTAAACTTGTTTCATGCTGGCTCACATCTGTAATCCCAGCACACTGGGAAGCCAAGGTGGGAGGATCATGTGAGCCCAGGAGTTCAAGAAGACCCCATCTTTGCAAATAATTTAAAAATTAGCCAGGCATGGTGGTGCACACCTGTAGTCCCAGCTACTCAGGAAGCTGAAGCAAGAGGATCACCTAAGCCCAGGAGGTGAAGGCTGCAGTGAACCTGTTCACACTACTGCACTCCAGCATGGGCAGCAGAGCCAGACCCTATGTTAAATAAATAAATAAATCCCATTTTACTAATGCAAGTCAAAACCACGGTGAGATGCCATCTCCCACCAGTCAGAATGGCTATTATTAAAACATCAAAAAATAACAGATGCTGATGAGTTTGCAAAGAGAAGAGCACACTCATACATTGCTGGTGCTCATGTAAATTAGTTCAGCCATTGCAGAAAGCAGTTTGGTGATTTCTCAGAGAACTTAAAATGGAATTACAGTTCAACCCAGCAATCCCATTATTGGATATATATCTAAAGGAATATACATTATTTCACCATGAAGACCACATCTACGTGTATGTTCATTGCAGCACTAGTCACAGTACCAAAGATGAGGAGTCAGTCTGAATGGTCATTAATGGTGGACTGGATAAAGAAAAGGAGGTACGATATATCACGGAATACTATGCAGCCATAAAAGAATGAGATTATGTTCTTTGCAGAAACATGGATAGAGCTGGAGACCATTATCCTAAGTTAACAAGGACAGAAACAGAAAACGACCACATATTCTCACTTCCAAATGGGAGCTAAACATTGAGAACACATGGACACAAAGAAGGGAACAACAGACACAAGGGCTTACTTGAGGGTGGAGGGTGAGGATCAAAAAACTACTTATCAGATACTATGCTCATTACCTCGATGCCAACTAATCTGTACATCAAACTCCCTTGATAAATAATTTACCTGTAGAACAAGTCTGCATATGTATCCCTGAACCTAAAATAAAAGTTAAAAAAAATGTCATTGTATTGTCTCTGTGACCTTTGGAAATACCTGTGAGAGCAATGAGAGGCTCATTTTCCCCTCTTCCTACCCATCCCAGACCTGAGTCATTTCTCCATTAAACCCTGCCTCATAGTTCTGTCTGGGCACTCTGAGCCCCACTGGCAAGGTCCTTTGGCATCCAAAGCTGTTGGTGGTGCTGAAGGACTGAAAACTCCTGCTTTTCTCAGTCAGAATTCCAAGGAAATGTCCTCACGCTGGTCATTGTTACTGGTTCATATAGGGTATAAAACAGAAACACAGATTCTTAGTTGATGTGTAATTTACCAGTGACATTTCACACTCTTGCCTTGAATTTCCTTTAGCTTTGCAAAAACCTTTTCTTTACCAGGGCATCCAATAACTTACTATAAAAAATTGACTTTTATAGATCCTGAGGTAAAACTTGGGGGAAAGAAATTGAATTGAAACAGGTAAAATTATCTACTTTTAGATAGGAAACAAGAATAATAATTTTCTAAAACAACATTAAAATGCAAATTATCTTATTTAGAAAAATCACCCATTACATAAAGTGTAACAACAAAAAACAGCCCTAAATGAGATTCCCCCTTGAATATCATGGTCTCATAAAAGCAGGTTTCATAACAGAAAACATTTGTGTAACCTCAGCTCAAGCATTTCCATTTGCGAATATCACACTATGCTCTGTGGGGAGTATTAATGAATACATCTGTTTGCCTCCTTGCACAGTTGAATAATATCTGAAAACAGATCTGTTTTCCTATTTCAGAAAAATACCCAATAAGTTCTTGTTGATGAACAGCATTAAGTTACATAAGAATTACTTTACCTTGCGGTTTAAGACTGAAAGGTATAGGAGTCTCTAAACAGCTGCTAAAACTCAAGGGCATATTGTTTACTTTGGAGCCATAAAGTGCCGAGGCAGACATTTTTATCTCAACATCTGTTAATTTTCACTCTGATCCATGACCACTCTTTTTCATAAACAGCGATGTCCTTGCTTTGGACTTCCTCTCTTGTCTGTCGTGACTTCCTGCAGCGAGAAAGATGATGCAGCAGCCCTGAGCTAGAAATTTAGCTTTAAGAGGTCCATTTACTACTTTTTACAGAGCAGACAGGCCAGAGAAAGGCTGTAATTGCTGCTACCTCAATGCATTGCTGCAGTTCAGAGCATAGGAAGATTTACCTGCTCTGTCATTGCAAAGAGCAAGTTTCACAGCTTCCAAACTCATTATGGCTTTGTTTGTGTGTTTGTTTTACTGACTCATAGAAGATCAGGTAAATGCCTTCACTGAGCCCCTCTGATTCCAAAAATAGAACCCTGATGTTCTGCCATGCTCCCATTCCCTTTTTAGCATTGCCCCCAGATATGTTTCCTCTTGATTCAGCCACATTATTTGATTCTTACCTTCCTCCTGCTGCTGTATGCTGCATGTTTGGGATACCTTTGCCATAGTGACATCAACTGGAACAAGTTGGAACTGAAATCTCTAAGCATCACAGAACCCCCCCCAAATTCACATTTTTCTTTTCTACATGACTTAGAAGTACCACTCAAGTAATCGCTGTGCCATAAAAATCACCCCAGTTGGATTTGGAAACAGACTTTGCAAATTCCAATATAATTAATAAAAATAATTTTACCAGTGTACACTAATGGCCATGAGAACTGACTAGTCCTTATATTTAGGCTCATACTTTGGAAAACATGCCGGCAATAATGATATGAGAGTGATTACATTTTTAAGAAGACTGCTACATAAATTCATATGAATTAATAGCCAGTTAATACATTTTTGGATTAAACTTTACTGAAATATTCATTTATTGGGAAAATATATATTTCGAAATCAGATTTATGCAAGGCACCAATAATGCAAGATGGTTAAGCTATTTACAAAGATGTATGAATCTTGGATGTTCCCTGTCCCCCTGGGAATTTACAGTACAACTCTTAGGTTGGTGCAAAAGTAATTGCAGTTTTTGCCATTAAAAGCAATTGCAAAAATTGCAATTGCTTTTGCACCAACCTAATAGAAAAAAACCATTTACAATACAATTGGATAAAATCTCCAAAATATAGATTGTTAATTGACATAAAAGAATGCTGTAAGAATTCAGATGAAAGAAATCAGTTAGCATTTTAGTTGGAATTTGAAGACTGGGTTCAACTTTTAAAAAACTGACACAATAGTTGTATATATGTTGGGGGTACATGTAATATTTTGATACGTGCATACAATAGGTAATAGATCAGATTTTGTTTAATGCAAATTAACAGTAATCTATTATTTTTTATTCCCAAAGTCATTTTAAATTTTGTTCTGGGACTAGGCTTTCTTGGGGGTTTTTTGAGACTGAGTCTCACCGTGTCACCCAGGCTGGAGTGCATTGGCCTGATCTTGGCTCACTGCAATCTCTGCCTCCTGGGTTCCAGCGATTCTCCTGCCTCAGCCTCCCGAGTAGCTGGGACTACAGGCATCAGTCACCATACTTGGCTGATTTTTGTATTTTTAGTAGAAACAGGGTTTCATCACGTTGGCCAGGCTGGTCTCAAACTTCTGACCTCAAGTGATCAACCTACCTCAGCCTCCCAAAGTGCTGGGATTATAGGCTTGAGCCACCACACCTGGCCGGTCCTAGGCTTTCTTTTTAAGCTTTGTCAGGTAAGATCAGGGCAGCATTTAGTCTCTAGCATTCTGAGAACTCTATGCCCTTATGATTACAAGGTTTTTCCTTTCTGGCAGCTGAAAGCATAACTACTACTAGTCCTGTGTATGCTCTGAGGATTGTTTCCTGTGCGCCTGTCACGTGGCTACTCTCTGTCGCCAGGGTGGAGTGCAGTGGTGGGATCTCTGCTCACTGCAACATCCGCCTCCCAAGTTCAGGCGATTCTCCTGTCTCAGCCTCCTGAGTAGCTAGGACTACAGTCACGTGTCATTATGCTCAGCTAAGTTTTGTATTTTTAGTAGAGACTGGGTTTCACCATGTTGGACAGGATGGTCTTGATATTTTTACCTGGTGATCCGCCTGCCTTGGCCTCCCAAAGTGCTGGGATTACAGATACGAGCTACCGCGCCTGGCCAGAAATCAGACTTTTATTTCCAGAGGGCAGTAAGAAACTATGAAGGAGTTTTAGAAATAGGTTTCATGGGGCCGGGCGCGGTGGCTCACGCCTGTAATCCCAGCACTTTGGGAGGCCGAGGCGGGTGGATCACGAGGTCAAAAGATCGAGACCATCTGGCCAACGTGGTGAAACCCCGTCTCTGCTAAAAATACAAAAAATTAGCTGGGCATGGTGGCGCGTGCCTGTAATCCGAGCTACTCAGGAGGCTGAGGCAGGAGAATTGCCTGAACCCAGGAGGCAGAGGTTGCGGTGAGCCGAGATCGCGCCATTGCACTCCAACCTGGGTAACAAGAGCGAAACTCCGTCTCAAAAAAAAAAAAAAGAAAGAAAGAAAGAAAAGAAATAGATTTGATGGGATTTAATTTCCATGTCAGCTGTGTTAACTTGTGGTAATTTGTGTCTAATGTTTCTTTTGAAGTCATTGTGAATCCTGGGTTTCTACGTATATTTATTTAATTTTTATTATTATTATTATTTTTGAGATAGTCTCACTGTTGCCCAGGCTGGAGTGCAGTGGCACAATCTTGGCTCACAGCAATCTCCACCTCCCAGGTTCAGGCAATTCTCCTGCCTCAGCTTCCTGAGTAGCAGGGATTACAGGTATTCACCACCATGTCCAGCTAATTTTTTGTATTTTTAGTAGAGATGGGGTTTCATCATGTTGGTCAATCTGGTCTCAAAATCCTGACCTTGTGATCTGCCTGTCTCGGCTTCCAAAAGTGCTGGGATTACAGAAGTGAGTCACTGCACCCGGCCTCTACATATATTTATTACAGTTGGAGAGTTTCCACTTACTAAATGTGTTTCAGGAATACCTCTCCTCTGTAATTTCAAAAGTATAAACCTTTTTTCTTCTCTGGTATTCCAGAAGTACGGGCTGGGCACATTGGCTCATGCCTTTAATACCAGAACTTTGGGAGGCCAAGGCGGGAGGATCACTTGAGCCCAGGAGTGTGAGACCAGGCTGGGCAGCAGCATAGGGAGGCCCTGCATCTACCAAAAATTTAAAAAGAATTAGCCAGGAGTGGTAGCATGTACCTGTGGTCCCAGTGAGAGCCTGGGGTGGGAGGATGGCTAGAGCCTGGGAGTGAGCTGTGATTGTGCCATTGTATATAGCCTGAGTCAAAGAGCAAGGCCTTGTCTCAAAATAAATAAATAAATAAAGATTTATGAATGCACCTTTTTTGGTGGGGGCCAAACAGTATATATACTGCTAACAATTATGTCTACAATATTTTATTTAGGTATAACTTTTCAGAAACACATTTGTTACGTAAAGTGCCCACCGTTTCATGAAAAGAAATATGTATTCTTTACCTAGTGACACAGTTTTAAAAATCTGATATGATTTTGTAGATGACATTGCCAAATCTGTGGTATTGTTTTGGGTAAGCTTCTTGATGATAGTATTTTTTAAAAAAATGCCCTATTTTATGGAAAATCCGACGCATACTCAATAGAGAGCATAGTATAATTAACCCTCATGTATCTGTCACCCACTTTCAACAGTTTTCAGCACATGGCCTTTGTGTGTGTGTGTGTGTGTGTGTGTGTGTGTGTGTGTGTGTGTGTGTATCTATAGTCCGCCCACTGAAATGTTTTGAAGCAAATGCTAGACATCAGACTATTTCATCTCTAAGTACTTGAGTATGCATTTTTGAAAGATTAAAATCCCTTTCCTCTGTTTCTCTCTCTTCTCCCATTCCTTCTTTCCTCCTAATAATCACAACACTATTATCACACCCAAAAGAAAACCAGCAATTCCTTAATATTTAAAAAAAATATGGTGTTCAAATTTCCTTGATTGCCTCAACTTCTTTTATAGTTGCTTATTTATTGTAATCAGGATACAAACAAAACCACACAATGCATTAGGTTGAGTGAAAGAGACTGAGTCTCTTCTAATCTATATGTTCCCTTCTTCTTTTTCTTTTTTCCTTGTAACTTTTTTGTATCTGTTATTTTCATTTGTATTTTTGTTGATTGTATCCATGTAAGTGACAGTTTCTCTGTCTCCTATATTTCCTATGAACTGGTACTTGTATCTGGGGAACTTATCAGATTTAGGTTCAGTTCACGTTTTAGCAAGAGTGGGCTCAGTGTGTCATCTCAGGAGGCATATGATTATCTGGTTGTCTCTCTTTTTGTGATATTAAGATTGATAGATGCATTCAGGAATTGTGAGGTAAATCCATCCTTTATACAGTGTCTCACCAACTTTTCACCTGATGGTTTTAGCAGCTGTTGGTGATGATTGTCTAGAGCCATTATTTTACTAAGGGTTGGTTGTATTATAATATTTTATAAAACTCCATTGACTTATTAGAAATGAATTCTACTTAAAGTAAAATTTGGTATAAGCTTCTCACTTTGGATAGGACAAATAAAAACCAGGAGAAATGAGAAAAGTACCCAATGTCAGCAATTCTCATTTGTTAGACGTATTAAACACACCTCCCTTTCATTGACTGTAGGCGTTAACAGCTATCTTTTTATTTTTAATTTTTTTAAAACAAAACAAAACAAAAAAAAACAGCTATCTTTTGTTGAGACAGACTTAATCCTAATGAAAAGACCCAGGCAGGGCTTCAAGTCTGGTTTGGCTTTGTGCAAGTGACCTCAGCCAAATTTACTAATCCCTCTATGCCTCAATTTCCCCATTTATAAAGTGGATAGTTCTCTTATCTGCTTCAAAGAGTTGTGAGAAATAAGTGAGAAGGCAAATAAAGGACTTGACATATTATAAGAGATCAGAATTAGCTGCTATTCCTTATTCACTCATTCAACACATTTTTTACACTATTTTTTCATTTTCACCATTAAATTAAATGAGCACCAATTTCAACTGTAGAACACTGAATTCTTTTTTTTTCTTTCTTTTTTTTTAAAATTGCATTTTAGGTTTTGGGGTACATGTGAAGAAGATGCAAGATTGTTGCATAGGTACACACGTGGCAGTGTGATTTGCTGCCTTCCTCCCCTTCACCTATATCTGGCATTTCTCCCCATGCTATCTCTCCCCAACTCCCCACCCTACACTGTCCCTCCCCCATTCCCCCCAACAGACCCCAGTGTGTACTGCTCTCCTCCCTGTGTCCCTGTGTTCTCATTGTTCAACACCTGCCTATAAGTGAGAACATGCAGTGTTTGATTTTCTGCTCTTGTGTCAGTTTGCTGAGAATGATGGTCTCCAGGTTCATCCATGTCCCTACAAAGGACACGAACTCATTGTTTTTGATGGCTGCATAATATTCCATGGTGTATATGTGCCACATTTTCCCTGTCCAGTCTATCATCGATGGGCATTTGGGTTGGTTCCAGGTCTTTGCTATTGTAAACAGTGCTGCAATGAACATTCGTGTTCATGAACACTGGATTCTTTGGAGGGTGGCTTTTCTTTCTTAGACCTTTACACTTACTTACTAGTCTATAGTTGTAAGATGAATTCACATACATGAGTTCATCTAGTCCTTTCATTTTTTTTTTTTTTTTTTTTGAGACAGAGTCTTGCTCTGTTGCCAGATGCCAGGCTGGAGTGCAGTGGCACAATCTCAGCTCACTGCAACCTCTGCCTCCCAGGTTCAAGCAATTCTCCTGCCTCAGCCTCCCAAGTAGCTGGGACTACAGGTGCACACCACCACGCCCAGCTAATTTTTTTGTATTTTTAGTAGAGACGGGGTTTCACCATGTTGGCCAGGATGGTCTCGATCTCTTGACTTCGTGATCGGCCCACCTCGGCCTCCCAAAATGCTGAGATTACAGGCATGAACCAACATGCCCGGCCTTAATCTAACTCTTTCAATAGCTCTGCACTATAGGCAAATGTGTCAGTGACCCTAGCATAGGAGAGAAAATGGAGGAGAAAGGTTAAACAACTTGCTGTAAGTTTCCTGTCTGGTTAGAGGCAAAGCAAGGACCATAATCTATTTCTTCTGGCTCTTTCCTTAGGCACGCCACTTTACATATCCTCCGCAATAGAAGGCTCTTTATTTGTTTATACCTTCATTCTAGGTATTCTTTCTTTGTTTAATCAATTAGCTAATACATTTTAGGCCAACACGGCAGATTCTCACATTTAATTTTATTTAAAATATCCTCTATTTTTAGGCGGGGTGCAGTGGCTCATGCCTATAATCCCAGCTCTTTTGGGAGGCTAAAGTGGGTGGATCAATTGAGGTCAGAAGTTCGAGACCATCCTGGCCAATATGGTGAGACCCCATCTCTACTAAAAATAGAAAAATTACCTGGATGTGGTGGCTCATACCTGTAGTCTCACCTACATGGGGGACTGAAGCAGGAGAATCGCTTGAACCTGCAAGGCAAAGGTTGCAGTGAGCCGAGATCGTGCCACTGCACTCCAGCCTGGGCAACAGAGTGACTCCATCTAAAACAAACAAAAATCCTGTATTTTTATAATTTGAGTGTTGGAGACAAGAATCCTACTATGTTCTTAATGTATAGCTTTTTCCATTAACCATTAAGTCAAATGAACTGTTCTATTTCAACAACTCAGTGATATTTATCAGGGTACTAATATGCAATATGCCTTCTCATTCATAAAGTAAAACCAACAGTAGAGATAGGAAGCTTACTTTCTCTATTCATATGGTGGGTATTAGAGCAAACCTTTTTGCATAAATAGTTTCCTAAGGAAGTGAATTAAAGAGTTACTCATAGACGTGATAAATAACTTTTTCTTCAGTGTTCTATTTCATTCATGTCTAGTTACTGTGGTGTTACCGATAAAAATAGCATAGGTGTCAACAAGGTGTTGTTAGTAGTATCATGGACTGGCTTCCAAAATCAGCTATCTTATTAGCAGACATGAGGAAGTGCTTTTCTCAGATTACAGCCGGACATAGTGGCTCACACCTGTAATCCCAGTACTTTGGGAAGCTGAGGCGGGCAGATCACTTGAGCTCAGGAGATTCAGACCAGCCTGAGCACAGCCAGACTGAAACCCTGTCTCTACTAAAAATACAAAAATTCGCTGGGCGTGGTGGTGCAAGCCTGTAATCCCAGCTATTCAGAAGACTGAGGTGGAAAAATTGCTTGAACTGGGAAGTTTGCTGTGAGCTGAGATTGCACCATTGCACTCCAGCCTGGGCAGCAAGAGCAAAACTCCATCTCAAAAAAAAAAAAAAAGATTACAGAGAAATTTTCAAATACCATTAACACTGCCGTAATCATTTAGTTAAAACTGTTGCTCATCAACTGATGATGAAATATTGTGTATCAGTGTGGTCAGTCATGAAGTCGTGAACTGTTTGTCTTCAGCCCACAGGGAAAGAAGTACAAGCATTAAACCAATTTTAGTAATTTGATAGAACAATCTTAAGCCTGTGGAGCCTAATAGTTTCTAAAAAGTGGTTACATATTTTTGTCTTTTAAATTTTATTTCTCTAGTAATTCAAATTTTAAACTTATTGAGGTATAATTTACATAACCCCACTCTGCTATTTTAGGTATACATTTAGATGAGTTTTGGCAAATCTGTTCATCCATGTAATCAAAAACAAAACATAATATAGAATATGCTCATTACTCTCACAAAATTTTTTTTTTGAGACGGAGTTTTCACTCTTGTTACCCAGGCTGGAGTGCAATGGCGCGATCTCGGCTCACCGCAACCTCCGCCTTCTGGGTTCAGGCAATTCTCCCGCCTCAGCCTCCTGAGTAGCTGGGATTACAGGCACGCGCCACCATGCACAGCTAAGTTTTTGTATTTTTAGTAGAGACGGGGTTTCACCATGTTGATCAGGCTGGTCTCGATCTCTTGACCTCGTGATCCACCCGCCTCGGCCTCCCAAAGTGCTGGGATTACAGGCTTGAGTCACTGTGCCAGCCTTTTTTTTAAAAAAAAGAAAGAAAGAAAAAAAGGAGTGAAGGAGAGGAAGAAAGAGGAAGAAAAAGAGGGAGAGAAAACGGGAATGTAGCTTTATTTTAAAAATGGGTATTAATAATGGCCGATCAATATTTTGTGTATTTAAGGTGGAGAATGTATATTTTGTGTATTTAAAATGGAGAACTCTATAAATATTTATTGAGTTTACTTGTTCCAGATCTGAGTTCAAGTCCTGGATATCCTTATTAATTTTCTGTCTTGTTAAGTCTAAATCTTATTTTATGAGTCTTATGTATCTGGGTGTTAGGATCGTTAGCTCTTATTGTTGCATTGATCCTTTTAGATTTCAAATCTTTGTTGCTTTGAAATCTATTTTATCAGATGTGAGAATTGCAACTCCTGCTATTTATTTATTTATTTATTTATTTTTGCTCTCCATTTGGTTGGTAAGTCTTTATCCCTTTGTTTTGAGTCTTTGTGTATCTTTGGATGTGAAATGGGTCTGGATGTAGCATATTGTTAGGTTATGGCTGTATTTTTTGATTGGGGGATTTAGTCGACTTAAATTTAGGGTTACTGCCATTTGATGTTAACTGGCTATTTTATCCATTTGTTGATGTAAATTTTTCTTTATGTTGATGCTCTTTACTTTTTGGTATATTTTTAGAAAGGCTAATACTGGTTGTTCCTTTCTGTGTGTAATGCTTCTTTCAGAAGCTCTTGTAAAGCTGGCCTGGTGGTAATAAAATCTCTGAGTACTTGCTTGTTCATAAAATATTTTATTTTTCCTTCAATTGTGAAGCTTAGTTTGGCAGGATATGAAATTCTGGGCTGAAAGTTCTGTTCTTTAAGGATGTTGAATATCGGCCCCCACTCTCTTCTGGCTTGTAGGGTTTCCGCTGAGAGATCTGCTGTAAGTCTAATAGGCTTCCCTGTGTGGGTAACCTGACCTTTCTCTCTGGCTGCCCTTAGTATTTTCTCCTTTGTTTCAACCCTGGTGAATCTAACGATTATGTGCCTTGGGGTCGCTCTTCTTGAGGAATATCTTTGTGGTGTTCTATGTATTACCTGGGTTTGAATATTGTGCTGTTTTGCTAGATTCGGAAAGTTTTCCTGAATAATATCCTGAAGAGTATTTTCCAACTTGGATTCATTCTCGTCGTTGTATTCAGGTACACCTATCAAACGTAAATTAGGTCTTTTCACATAGTCCCATATTTCTTGGAGACTTTGCTCATTCCTTTTTATCCTTTTTTCTCTATTCTTGTCTTCTCATTTTATTTCATTAAATAGGTCTTCGACTTCTGATATCCTTTCTTCTGCTTGATCAATTCGGCTATTCAAACTTGTGCATATTTCGCTAAGTTTTTGTGTTGTGTTTTTCAACTCTGTTAGTTCATTTATATTCCTCTCTATATTGTCTATTCTTGTTAGCATTTCGTCAAACCTTTTTTTCAAAGTTCTTAGTTTCTTTACATTGGGTTAGAACAAGTTCTTTTAACTCCCAGAAGTTTCTTATCATCTACCTTCTGAAGCCTACTTCTGATAATGGCACACAGTCCTTTTCCATCAGGGCTTGTTCCATTGCTGATGAGGAACTGTAATCCCCTGTAGAGGGAGAGGGGTTCTGATTTGGGGTATTCTCATCCTTTTTAGGCTGGTTTCTTCCCGTTGTTATAAATTTATCCATCTGTCGTCTTTACAATTACCGCCTTTCTAGTTGGGTTTCTGAGTGGACACCTAGTTTATTGATTCCCAGTGCTGGAATACGAGCAACCCACTGCACCGGCCAAAACAGCAGTGATAAGACTGATGGTGCTCTTCTGCCCGGGAATCTCCTCCCATTTACTCTGCATGAAGAGCTGCCATGCTGAGGTGCCAGGCAAAACCGCTGCACCAGCCACAAGAGTCGCACTGACAACCCGTGGGGCCCCTCCACTGGGAGTCTTCTGGTCTGTGAGCAACGAAAATTTGTTCAAAAGTGTGGTGTCCTCTCATTCTCTGCGCTTTCAGTGGGAGCTACAATCCCGAACTGTTAGCAATCAGCCATCTTGGATCTCCTGCCTTCTATTTTTACAATGAGATTTTTTTTTCCAGAGTTGTTCTTGAGGCAGTTTTTCCCTCCCTTATATTGCTGAGTCATACTTCTATTATATAGGTATTCATAATTTGTTTATTCAGTCACCTGGATGGATATTTGGATTGTTAACAGTTTGGGGACATTATGAATAAAGCTGTTATAAACATTAGTGTACAAGTCTTTCAGTGAACAGGTTTTATTTCTCTTAAATGCCTAGGATTGGACCGTGTGCAGTAGCTCACCCCAGCACTTTGGGAGGCCGAGGCAGTGGATCACCTGAGGTCAGGAATTTGAGACTAGCCTGGCCAACATGGCAAAAACCCATTTTTATTAAAAATACAAAAATTAGCTGAGCATGGTGGTGGGCACCCATTATCTCAGCTACTTGGGAGGCTGAGGCAGGAGAATCGCTTGAACCAGGAGGTGGAGGTTGCAGTGAGGTGAGATCACACCGTTGCCCTCCAGCCTGGGCAACAAGAGCAAAACTCCATCTCAAAAAACAAATAAATAACATAAATGCCTAGGATTAGAATCACTGGGTTGTAACAAAAGTGTTTAACTTTTCCAGAGTAGTGTGCCATTTTACATTTCCACTAGCAATGTGTGTGACTTCATTTGGTTCATGTCACTGAGAACATGATATTGTGAGGTGTTAATTTTAGCAGTTGTGATGTGTTTTTAGTGGTACTAGATTGTGACTTAGTGTTTCCTGATAACAAACAATGCCAAATAACTTTTCATATGCTTACTGGCCATATGTGTGTCTTCTTTTATGAAATGTTTCTATGAATCCTTTGACCATAAATAATTTGATTGTCTTAGTGAGTTAAAAGAGTGCCTCATGTATTTTTGATATTAAATATCTTACCTTTGTAAGATAAATTTTCAAATACCATTAACATTGCCATAATCATTCAGTTAAAACTGATGCTCATCACTTAATGAGAAAATATTATAAATCAGTGTGGTCAATACACTCGTCTTACCTTTGTATGATAAGTGTATTGCAAATATTTTCCCAGTCTGTAACTTGCCTTTTATTTAATTATTATTATTATTTTTTAGAGACAGGGTCTTACTCTGTCACCCAAGCTACAGTGCACTGGTGTGATCATAGCTCATTATAACCTCGAACTGCTGGGCTCAGACAATGTTCCTGCCTCAGCCTTCTGAGTAGCCAGGACTACAGGTGCATGCTACTATGCTTGGCTATTATTATTATTTTTGTAGAGAGGGTGTCTCATGATGTTTCCCAGGCTGGTATCAAACTCCTGGGATCAAGCAGTCCTCCCCAGTCAGTCTCCCAAAGCATTGAAATTACAGATGTGTGTCACTACACCCAGCCTTGCCTTTTAATAGTATCTTTGCTTTTTTTTTTCTGAGACGATGTCTTGCTCTGTTGCCCAGGCTAGAGTGCAGTGGTGCGATCTCAGCTCACTGCAACCTCCACCTCCTGGGTTCAAGTGATTCTCCTGCCTCAGCCTCCCAAGTAGCTGGGATTACAGGCTACTTGGCTATTATTATTATTTTTGTAGAGAGGGTGTCTCATGATGTTGCCCAGGCTGGTATCAAACTCCTGGGATCAAGCAGTCCTCCCCAGTCAGTCTCCCAAAGCATTGAAATTACAGATGTGTGTCACTACACCCAGTCATTAGCCACTGCACCTGGCTAATTTTTTTTGTATTTTTAGTAGAGATGGGGTTTCACCATGTTGGCCAGGCTGGTCTCTAACTCCTGACCTCATGATCCACCCGCCTCAGCCTCCCAAAGTGCAGGGATTACAGGTGTGAACCACTGTGCCTGGCCAACCGTCTGTCTTTTTTTTATTAGAGACAGCATCTCGCTCTGTCACCCCCCACAAGGCTATAGTGCTGCAGCGGCAGAATCATAGCTCACTGTAACCTCAAGCTCAACCTGTACATGAACCTCGAATTTTAACCTAGGCTCAAACAATCCTCCTTCCTCAGCCTTCTGAGTAGCTACAACTACAGCTGTACACAACCATGCCCAGCTAATTTTATTTTAATTTTTATACTTTTGTAGAGATGGGGTCTTGCTATGTTGCCTAGGCTGGTCTCAAAACTCATGGCCTCAAGTAATCGTTCTGCCTCAGCCTTTCAAAGCACTAGATTTACAGGCATGAGCCACCACACTCTGCCTAGTTTTGCTTCTTTAATATCTAAAAAATCTTTGTCTAACCCAAGGTTATGAATTATTTTTTTGAGACAGAGTCTCATTTTGTCACCCAGGCTGGAGTGCAGTGGGGCAATCTTGGCTCAATGCAACCTCAGCCTCCTGGGTTCAGGTGATTCTTCTGCCTCAGCCTCCTGAGTAGCTGGGACTACAGGGGCGTGCCACCATGCCTGGCTAATTTTGTGTTTTTATTAGAGATGGGGTTTCACTATCTTGGCCAGGTTGGTCTCGAACTCCTGACCTCATGATCTGCCTGCTTCAGCCTCCCAAAGTGCTGGGATTATAGGCTAAGCCACTGTGCCCAGCTGAAATTTTTTTTTGTAAGTTTTATATTTTATATTAGGTTTATAATCCATTTTGTGTTAATTTTTATGTGTGTTATGAGGCAAGGGTTGAGGTTGATTTTTCTCCATGAATACATGCAGTTGTTCTAACATTTGTTGAAATAACTAAGCTTTCCCTATTGAATTACCTTGGCACCTTTGTCAAAAATCAATGAGCCATATGTGGGTCCATTTCTGAATTCTATTCTGTTCATTGACCTATATGTCTATTCATATCTAAGTACCACCTCTTGATTGCTGTACCTTTATATAGTGAAGCTTTATATAGCACAGTGCAAGTTCTCTATAATTTTTTTTTCCAAAATATTTTGGCTATTCTGTGTCATTTGCATTTACCTATAAATTTTATAATTAGCTGGTCTACAAAAAAAGACTGCCAGAATTTTATTGGAATTGAATTTATAGATCAATTTAGGAATAATTCACATTTACAAGATTTACATATACACAATTGAGTCTTAGGTCAGGCATGGTGGCTTATGCCTGTAATCCCAGCACTTTGGGAGGCCAAAGCATGAGAATCACTTGTATCCGGGAGCCAGAGGTTGCAGTGGGCTGAGATTGCACCACTCTACTCCAGCTTGGGTGACAAAGTGAGACTGTCTCAAAAATAAACAAAACTCAAAACTGAGTCTTCCAATTCAGAATTAATGGCATTATCTTTCCACCTACTTAGATTTTAATTTCTTTGCAAGGTTCTCAAGTTTTCATTGATAGGTCTTGCACAAATTCTGCTCTACTTGTTCCTGTTTCATTTAGTATTATTGTAAATGGTGATTTTTAAATGCCAATTTCCATTTATTTGTTTCTAGCATGTAGAAATAAAGTCAAACTTTGCATAATGACTTTGTGCCTTACCTTGCTACTTATTCTGATAGCTTTTTTGATTTTTGAGGGCTTTTAACATGTCCGATGTTTTCTGCAGTTTTGTTGCAGTATGTATGCTTTTTATTTTTCTTGCTTTATTTCACAGGCTAGCATCTTCCATACAATTCTGAATAAAAATGGTAAGAGCCGGGTACCTCTTTGCCTTTCCCACATCTTGTGGGGAGGGAGGCAGAGTGGTGAGGGGCAACAAACATGTGATATGAGTTTTAAGTTTTTCCATACATACTTTTTTATCAGATCAAAGTTCTAGTGTGCTGAGAGTTTTAATCATGAATGGACATTCAGTTGTGTATTTTTCTGCATCTATTGAGTTGATCATGTTCCCCCTCATTGTATTAATTTGGTAAATACTCATTTTTAAAATTCTTGTAGTAATTCTTTTAAAGAAGCTCAACTGTGGTAAAATATACATAATATGAACTTTGCCATCTTAAATATAGATAAGTATATTCATTGTGCAACCATCTCCAGCTTTTCATCTTGCAAAACTGAAACTCTATACCCACTTAACAGTAACCTCCCATTTCTCCTTCCCTGCTACTGTTTTTATTTTACAAATGTTTGTCTCCATTTCCCCTTCCCTGCTACTAAATGTTTTTATTTTACAAATGTTTGTATGTGACAAATTGGAAATAAGAAAGTGCTCCTTCACTACAGAAAGTTTTAAAAACAGTGTTCTAAAGCTGTCAGTTTATTATACTAAAAAGCATTTTAAACATACTTGGCTTGCAGATTAAACTCTAAAGCTGTACACAAAAAACTGAAGTCCTGGGAGAACAAATATACCTCATTAGTGTCCTGGCTGATGATTTTTTATCACTTCGAACTAGATACAATTAGATTGTATATTTTTAAAGCAATTTATTTCTAACCATAACTTCCTATTTAAGCATGTCAATCAAAGTTTCATCATTGCTTCACCATAAAGAAAGGCATGAATTACTTTTTTCTGACCTCTTACATTCTTCTATACTCTAGTTCTGGCTGAAGCAACTCATAGCAAACATGAACAGGTAAGTTTTTTTTGTTTTTAAAAAGGCTTTACTAAAGGTTTACAGTTTAATAAGCCTTCTGACAGCTCTCAGTCTTACCACTTCATCTGTTACTATTCTAAAACTATTTGGCTTTGTAGATGGAATTTCTCTTAAAGAGATTAACCTACTAATTTTAGTTCAGTGGAATATGTTCTTCCCAAATTGATAGCTTTTAAGTAAAAAAATGCATAGGAATCATACGTACAATATATCATAAGTGGACTGTCAGATTACTATCCAACAAAATATCCTGGGGATTTGAGATTTTGTTTTCAGGAAAAAGCTTTAAGCAACACAAAAACATATTGTATAATAGTTTTATTTTTCTCATTTTACTATTTTTACATTTTATGCAAATATTTTATCTGCGTAAAAATAGAAAATAACTTTTATGTAAAATTACAAAACAATTAAAACCACAAAGAAATACATAATTGTTATGACAGTATAAGTGTCGTTATTTAAAGAGTAGAAATGTATGCAAAAGTCCTCCTCCCTTTTACAAAAGATTGAGAATTTTTTTTTTCCTGGCAGCAAGTGAAATATTGAAGTATCAATATTTTTACACCCTTTAGATCTGAAGACATTAAGTTAGTCACAGGTTTGTTTTGCAATTATGAATTTTAAAATATTTTTGTGCTATTTCAAGTTATTTCTTAAAGGCAGTAGCATAAAATGATGAATATGAAAAACATCAGACCTCACAAAAATATTTGGTGGTACAATTCCTTTTGTATAATACTTGAGTATCACCATTAATCAGGGGAGAAAACTAAACAGTTTTTCCTAACTAAATGACACAGACTGATACAAAAATGAATGTGATCAATTTATCTGAAGATGAACCACACACAGCAATTCTGCCTAATTTGTTTGATTTTCTGATATCAACATAAATATTTAGACTTTAGGCTAGTGAGATATGTATGAAAGTTAGCTCAATAAAAACTTTATATGAAAAACAAGTTTTAAAACAAAAATGAACATTTCTTTTACTTATATTCTTGTATTTTTAAGGTACAAATGACCACTAATAATTTTATCTTTCTTTCTTTCCATATACTGTAAATTCTATGAAAAATTGATATACAAAAATGAAAATGAATAGCATGAATTTTATTTTCTTTCCCAATATGTTATCTTTTAATAGAAGAAAAGACTACCTGGCTTTCTGATAACTGTAACCTCAGTAAGTAAAACAAATATTTTATAAATAATTTGAGGCAAAGTAATAAGTTTCTTGGATCAACTGGAGAAATTAGTCGTATTACTTACCTATGTCATCGTGCATAAATGATGTTAAGAAAAAGCATCTGATCATGTATGAAAACTGTCTCTGTTCAAATTATGATGAGAAATAAAATAAAAATTGCCATAGAAAGAAAATGAATAAAATATGATTTTTTAAAACAAGCATATGGGAATTGCATAGATGAGAAACAAATTTTCATTCTAGAGATCTAAAAACAAAATGCGTTTCTAGCTTTAAGAACACAGGCACACATATGTAATTGAGACATGTCTGTCATGTTGGCTAAAATTTTAATATATGTCTCTCCAAAAGCATTTTAAATACGAAAGCCAAGATTCTTAAGCTCTTGATGATATACCAGAAGGGTATACTTTATTACTTTTTCAAAACTACAAGCAACTTGTCAGCTCCCTAGGCTGTAAGAGGATGGTACAAAACCTTTCTATTTGTTATCTGAAGCTATAGCATCTCTATATTATTTCATACTGTTATTTTACTGATATTCTTACAATCACAGTGCCCAAACTCTACTAATAATTTGTCCATGTATTCTCTTTCAAAAAAGTAAAAACGGATATGCTCTGCTCAGATACCTACTGCAGAAAGGACTTAATATAAATGAATTAAAAGAAAATTTTGTAGTAAAATTATGCTTTAAGATTACCAGAGAAAGAGATCAAAGATCGTTGTTCTCTCTCTCCCCTCTTCCTTAAGGTCCCTGCCTCTCAGGATTCATTCCAAACCATTACCAGAGTTGCTAACAATACCATCTTGCCTGTATTATCATCTCCCTTTCTTCTAGTTAAGTCAAAAGCATTAACTGAGCTCTTAAGAAGCTTTTTAAGGGGACAGATTTAAAGAAAACAATAAAGAAGAAGGTACATAAATATTTGAGAATCAATGTTCTCAAATCTGTAAGAGGATTAATAGATTAATAGCTATCTGCCAGTCTCATATAATAATTCATGCTTAATACCTTAAAACAAACAAACAAGACATTTCTAGCCATTTTTGTTTAGTGTTAGCTTGTGGAAGGAATGTCATATATGCAAGAATTCGAAATCTTAAAATGAGTTATTTAATAACTTTTCTTCTGCATGTCTTTATGCCTTCATGTATGTTTATTATAAAATGATCAACTGAATATGTATGTAGACATGTATACACATATATAATTCAAAAGAAAAAAAAGTAGAAAAGTATTGTTTTAAAGAGAAGCCTGCCTATAACAGAGGTCAAATTTTCCTTTTAAAACTATTTGCAAGTAATTTACTAAGGCCTTGAAAGGTAAAGTACTGCTGACTGATTTAAAGTCTTCATTTTATCAGAAACACAGGAATATAATCTGCTTTGCATAATAAACTGGTACTACAGGGTAATTAAAAAAAAAAAAAAGGAAGCCATAATAAACCAAACCAAACCTTTATTTTTGGGTTGAGGTATACCTTTTCAGTTTTTTAAATCTCTGACAGGAAAAACAGAGATCATTTTATAATTTCTGTAACAGCTGGTTTATTAGAATTAAATGCCTCTCTCAAAATAATTTAAATTCTTGGTCTGATATGAATAATCTATTCAGAAAATCCCTAAAACTGGCTTGAGTTAATAAGCCAGATTTAAACCTCGATCTCCTCCTTCAGTACTGCTCTTTTGCCAACTTCTTACTGTCCTTTGCTTGCAAATATATAAATAACCTGATACTCTTAGTTTAGTAATTTATTAATATAATTTTATTCACTATGAACATTTTAGCTCTGCTTGATTAGATGAAACAGGCACATGCTTTAGCTGAGAAATTCCATTTTCTGGTTCTAGGTAAAGCAACATCTAAAGCAGCAGAGAGGGGAAACAGTTATAGTTTCAAAAATAGTTAAGCCAGACTGTTTCCTGGAGATACTTCATTTATTTTTCATTTTCAGATACTACTGGCTATTTTTGGTAGGGCTACACATTAATACTGACCAGTTTAGCTTTCCTGACTGTTAACAAACTATTCCACAATGAACCTGCCTTCACGCTGCAGACACTGTGGAGATAATTTAACATACACATATTCTAAAATATATGCTCAAAGTAAAAAGATCCAAATTCACAAGAGTATGAAATATTTATAAAAAAAATCATGCATCAGATTGTACAGTCTAGAAATAAAAGAAGATTCAAATTCGATAATAAAGGTAAGAGCTATACTTGCTCTAAACATTTTAAGAAAGACTTTGGAGTCCCAGAACGTACTGGGGCTCAGTTATCCTTTTCTGTTTGCAAAGAAGCAGTAGCCAGGGCTACTGCTGTGACTGGCTGGGCAATTCCATGGAGCTGCATCTTTGCAAGTTTCTTCTGTTCACACTCTGTGACCAAACGGTTCAACTCTGCTGCACTGTATCCAATAAGAGTCTTCAAGTCACAGACGAACTTGTACACAAATCTCTTTCCTTGAACCTTACAAATCATGTCCCCATCATAATAATATCTTTAAAGAGAAAAAAAAAGTAGAGACTTCATAAAAAAATAAATAATTCAGATTTCTTACAATAGTTTACAGACTATTCCATAAGCAGAAGTCTAGTAGAATACTGCATCCTCTACAATAGCAATTAATATTGAAGTTATATAGAATATTTAATGCTACTATCAAAGGAAACATCCAAACATTATTTACTAAAATTTCAATGCTCAGTACTCCAAAAACTCTGCACATTCAACTTTCAAAACATATTTCCAACAATTGGGATAACACATTGATTTAAAAATAATTATTAAACAAAATGAAAAACTTGGAGAGCAGCAGTAGAGCCTAAGAACAAGAGCGATGGAGTAGGAAAGCCAAGATTCAAAACCTAACAAACACTTCTGAGACCACAGGAGTCATATTTTCCAGGGCTGGCGGACTGCAAAGGCCTTATTTTAAAATTGCAATGCTCACTGACAAAGGGCTATTACAAAAGGAACAACTATTATTTGCAAAAGTACCAGTGATATAAACTTACCACATTTAGCAGGATAAAAGTCACTTGGCTTAATCAAGAATCTATTAATGAAAAGACTAACCTACATACAGGAAATTAGGAAATTGGGAAATTGTCATCTTTCCCTAATTCCAGAATAGCAAAAGGAAAATAGTTGTTCGATTTCCCAGTAAGAGATGTAACACACTGGGCAGTCTGATAGTTTCCATTTATGTCAATTACATTAGTATAGAATTTGGATCTCAGCTCACATACCAGTAATTGCATGCCTTTCAGTTAAAAATGCTGTAGATATTTCAGTTTCTTTAAAAAATTTCTATATTAATATGTAAGATTATACATGGGAAAAAAAGGAAAATGGAAAAGGAAAGAGGTTTTATAATCTAGGAGGAAAATGGAGTTGGCATAATCACATTTCTTGGTAAGAGGCGATAAAAAAGAAACGAATGTACACACACAAATTTGAATTTTACTTAATACTTCCTTTGATCTAGTAGATGCATCACAACTGTAAACAGTAGCATTCATTCCACTTGTTCCCTCCCTAAAATGAAGAAAGTAGAGAGATACACAATACCTATACTTCATGGATATGATTTCTTTTCTTCCCTCTTTTTTTTGAACTTGTATTTTTTTAACCTTTTTAATTGTGAGGTATATCACACAAACAAAAGGACACAGAGGTGAACAGCTCAGTGATTTATTACAAAGTGAACATTCATTCACCTGTTAAGTATCACTCAGGTCAAGAAACAGATCACTGCCAGCACCTAGAATCCCCTTTATGTCCCCTCCTAATCATTCCTGGCTCTAAAAGGTAAATACAAGCCTGTTTTATGATAGTAATTTCATTGCTTGTTTTTATATTTTTATCACCCAAAACATGCATCCCTAAGTACTGGAATTTACTTTTCCCATTTTTTGGAATTTTACTAAATAAATGTAATCATACAGAATTTAGTCGTTTGGGTCTGGATTCTGTCACTGAACATTATGCTTGTGAGGTTCACTGATATCGTTTGTAGCAGAAACTCGGTTTTCAAGAATGCAAGGTATTCTTGTATGAATATACCATAACTGATTTATTCACTCTACTGTTGATGGATATCTAGGTTGTTTCTGGAGTTTGGATGCTATAAACAATCTGCTATGAACATGTGTATGGGCACACAAGTACACTTCTGTTTGATATATATGAAACAGTTGCTTAGGGGAGCAACTGCTGAGTTACAGGTTACAATTTACATTCCTATCAAAAGGATAGAAGCCTTCCCATTGCTTCATATCCTCAACAGGCTTGGTTCTGGCAATCTTTTAAATTGTAGCCATTCTAGGGGGTGTGTTTTGTCATTTACTTATGGTTTTCAATTGCATTACTCTGAATACTAAAGAGGCGGTACACCTTTGCATATAGTCATTGGCCATTTGGATAATCTCTAGCCTGAGGTGTCTATTCAAGTCTCTTGCCCATTAAAAAGCCGATTTGTAAGAATTCTTTAGATATTCTAGATACTTGTCAGACATGTGGCTCTCTTAAAGAGGCTTTCAACAACCAAAAGTTCCTAATTTAAATAAAGTCCAATGTATTGAACTTTCCCTTTAGAATTAGTCCTTTTGATTCTGTTTAAATGTCTCCCTACCACCACAAGTTATGAAAGTATCTCTAGATGCTTTTCTATTTTGCTTTTTACACATGTAGAGCTACAAACTACATGGAATTGATTTTTGGTATGGCATAAGGAAGAGGTCAACTTTTACTTTTCCCCTGGAGATGGACAATAAATTATCCCAGCACTGATGATTGAAAAGCAGGTTATTTTCCTCATATGTTTTCTCCCCACTGCCATTTCTTTAAATCAAATTCATATGTATTGCTGATACTATTTTGATTCCCTATTCTACTGTATGTCCTGTTTGTCTTGAGCAAATAGCATAACTGTCTTATTACTGTAACTTTAGAGTCCGTCTCAATATGCTGTGGGATAAGTCTTTCCACTTTGCTAATTTTCAGGTGTCCTGACTACCATGGTACATTCTAGTCCCATGTGAATTCTGCAATTATCTTTCCAAGTTCTATGAAAAAATTTAGAGCTTTCAAATCAAAATTCAGTTCTGCACTGAACCTTACATCAATCTGGGGAGAACTACATCTTAACTATTAATTCTAACAATTTACCTGTAATTTTGAGGGGACTTGTATGTACACAATCTGTATCAACTTTCAAAAATAGCAGCTCTAATTCTGATTATATACAAAAAATCTTTAGCCAGTTTGCAATGTGTTTGAGACTGAATGACAAATGATAAGCATAATGAAAACTAAACATTTTAGTTACTTAATGAACTCTGAGGAACAACAGGTCATTCAGGAAAAGAAAAATAATCATGGTCAACTATGTTATAGTAGTTACATGGCCATAATACTATAACAATAACACTGGCTGAACCAAAATTTCCATATACTTCCACTGGGATATTGAGATGAGGGGATAGAAACGGGAAAGGAGGGAAAGGAGAGACAGGGAGAGACAGGGAGAGACAGAGAGAGACAGAGAGAGACAGAGACAGAGAGAGAGAGAGAGAGAGAGAGAGAGAGAGAGAGAGAGAGAGAGTGTGTGTGTGTGTGTGTGTGTGTGTGTGTGTGTAAGCTAAATCATAATCTTTCAGTGTGAAAATGGCCACGTGAAATATGAAACAGTAAAACCATGCTATTTAGAAAAACTGGTAAACTAGGCCGGGCGTGGTGGCTCAGGCCTGTAATCCCAGCACTTTGGGAGGCCGAGGCGGGTGGATAACGAGGTCAAGAGATCGAGACCATACTGGTCAACATGGTGAAACCCCGTCTCTACTAAAAATACAAAAAATTAGCTGGGCATGGTGGTGCATGCCTGTAATCCCAGCTACTCAGGAGGCTGAGGCAGGAGAATTGCCTGAACCCAGGAGGCGGAGGTTGCGGTGAGCCGAGATCACGCCATGGCACTCCAGCCTGGGTAACAAGAACGAAACTCCGTCTCAAAAAAAAAAAAAAAAGAAAAGAAAAACTGGTAAACTGCAGAACTACTTTACTATATTCACTCTCCCAAAAAATCAGACATAATTCCATGATATTCTTATAGATCCGTCTTCTCAGATACTAAATTGTACCTACTAAATTTCCATCATTGTAGTAGGCATAATTTTGGATAATTTTTGTTGAAAAACTTCATTCTACTTAAGGAAACTTTGTATCGATGTAAAGGTTGGATATCCAGATTTAGGCAGACTGTATAGAAAATGGGTCAATATTTTGCATTTAATTGTAAAAACCAAGGACAGTATCTGCTTACTCATTAAAAATTAACACTCAACCAATTCACCTATGCAAATAATAAAAACCTCAAAAATAAAACATGTTTTTGGACAGAGTATTATATGCTTTCAAATCAGATAAAAATAAATAATCTTAGAGTAATTAAAAAAAAATACTGTACCTCACACTTACTAAGATCTTTTTAAAAGTTTTTAATATCATTACATTACAATGCTTACATCTAGAATAAGAAGCTATTTTTTAGAAGGCTTAATAACAGAAAAAAAAGTAATAAAGGCTTACCTTAATGCACGACTGAGTTTCTCATAGTTCATCGTAGGCTTATTTTTACGTTGTCCCCATTTTTGTGCAACCAGTTCAGGCTGGTTTAGCTTAAATTCACCTTCATCACCAACCCAAGAAATACAGTCTCGAGCATCCTTATCAGTAAGAAGTTCTAGCAAAAACTGCCATAGTTGGATTTGGCCATTGTTTCCTAATTGATAAGAGGAACAAAGCATTGGCTACAGTGTTACAGATTTGCCCAAGGCAAAGGCAACAAACTGGTCAGTCCCTTGGTTGAAATCTTAGCCCTGGCAAAAACAATTTTTTTTTTTTTGAGACGGAGTTTTCGCTTGTTACCTAGGCTGGAGTGCAATGGCACTATCTCAGCTCACCGCAACCTCTGCCTCCTGGGTTCAGGCAATTCTCCTGCCTTAGCCTCCTGAGTAGCTGGGATTACATGTACTCAGCTAATTTTTTGTATTTTTAGTAGAGACGGGGTTTCACCATGTTGACCAGGATGGTCTCGATCTCTTGACCTCGTGATCCACCCGCCTTGGCCTCCCAAAGTGCTGGGATTACAGGCGTGAATCACTGCGCCTGGCCCAATTTTTGTTTTTCTAGAAATGCTGTCTAAATATTGAGAGAGGGATGGTCCAAATTCACATTTTTCATACAGTTAAATAAAATAAAATATACCCAATTAGATACATTTTATAAATATGAGAAAATACAAAAATACCTGTTCTGTTCCCAGGTGAGCTTCTGTCTTCTCCTGAAATCCTTGGAGCTCTTTGTACTTTAGCTGCCTTTGCACTACTATTTATAACTTTAATAGTAGTTGGTGTAGCAGATTGCACTGATGCTGGAATAATTTGCACAGCTGCAAAGACAGATAAGGAGAATTTTTTTTTCTTTCAATACAAGCAGAAAAAAAAGAATTAAAGACATCAGTTTAACTAATACCCTGCAAATAACCCCAAGAAAGGACTTCACTATAGAAAGCCTCAACCCATAGTTTCAAACAAAATCATGAAAAAGTTCAGAGGGTTAAGTATGATGTCTGCATTATGGTTTGTGCATCTTAACTTAGTAAGAGCTAGTATCCTTATTTGGAAATAACTTAGTGGTGCACACACATTAGACAAAGTGAGTAGTTAAACATGTTTTAAAACATTTGTTCGTAGAAACAGTTTGTCAAATATTGTAGAATATGTGGACAAATGAGAATTCACACCACCACTTTGAGACTCTGGCAATACCTGAAATAAGGCTGAAAGGATGGAAATCCTATGATGCTAACTTCTCACTTATGTTCTTACAAATATTCATTGAATGATGTTTACAGCATTTAAAAAATACTGCACAGCAGTGAAAATGACTAAAGCGGCTGCAAGTATTAACGTAGGTAATTCTCAAATGATAAAAGTTATAAAGGAGCATGTATAATGTATTATTTTACAGAAAATGTTTAAATATGTGCAAAACAATGCTATACAGTATTTATGGTTACAAAGTTGGTAAAAATATATGCAGAGAGTAATAAACATAAAATCAAGATAGTCAACTCTCTGGTAGGAGAGAGGAAAATAAAATCTACAACAGGTAAATTTGGTATATAAAATTTTACTTCTTATCATGTACACAGGAGCTATGCTTTCTTTGTGTAACTCAAATTCCTCATTAAAAATTGTAGCTGGTTGGCAGTATACTGTGGCGTGTGTATTCGTATCTCCGGTAAAATATGGCTAAAAGCTTATAGCATAAGCAGAAAAGAAAGATGTGTGCTGAAAAGAGAAAAAAGAATGTCCCAAAGGAGCTCAGCAGGCTTAAAAGTATTCTCAAACTAGACAGTAATGTTTTAATGAAAGATGTTTAAGAGATAGCAACTGTGGTGGAACCCAAACCCAAACACGCCAAGAGACAATGCAGTATGAGGTAAAACATGGAAAAGGTGACATGAAAATGGAACTGATATTAAGAAAAACAAAAAGACTCTTCTAGACAAGCAGGTACAGTATCCAATATGGATGAACCAAAGGTGAAGGAGAAGGCTGAAGGCAAAGTGACAGAAAAGAAAAGGGAAAAGCCAAGCAAAACTGAAGGCGGCACAAGGTTTGGCCTGGTAAACTCTTAAAACCTTGGAAAATGCCAGATGGCACAGATGGTCAATTGGAATGTATACAAATGTATACTTTGTCTGCAATTTCCACCAAATGAAAACTCTTTATTTTCCTTATTTAACTTGGCCCTTTTTTTTCATTTCAAACACAGTATAACTCAAGTTTGTTTTGGAAGCTTGAGTAAAGTATTTTCTTTGTTGTATCCAAGCTATACTGGTATTTTAACTGGATGCTACCCAATATCCAGTTATTATCAGGCATAAAAGTTCTGTCAGGTATGAATGTGGTTAGCATTGTTCTTACGACTTGGTAATTAATAGTCAGTAGGGCCGGGCGCGATGGTTCAAGCCTATAATCCCAGCACTTTGGGAGGCCGAGGCGGGTAGATCACGAGGTCAAGAGATCGAGACCATCTTGGTCAACATGGTGAAATCCCATCTCTACTAAAAATACAAAAAATTAGCTGGGCATAGTGGCGCGTGCCTGTAATCCCAGCTACTCAGGAGGCTGAGGCAGGAGAATTGCCAGAACCCAGGAGGCGGAGGTTGTGGTGAGCCTAGAACGTGCCATTGCACTCCAACCTGGGTAATGAGCGAAACTCCGTCTCAAAAAAAAAAAAAAATCAGTTAAAGATGAAACAAATGATGTCTTAACAAATTTTACTGAACTCAGATACAGAAAAAGCTGTTATGTAATCATATCATTTAAAAACACATTAGTGGAGCTTATAAACAACTTGTGTAGAGCTTGGATTCCACAGAATCAAAGATATTTTGTGTGTAGAAAAAAAAATTAAAATAGTTTTCCTTTTTACTACCTTGCAGTATCAAATAAAGACTTCTTATTAATAAAAATATTATAGGTAAGAATACTCACGTTGATCAATTGTAACTATTTCATTCATCTGTTGTTCCTGACTTGCCAATACATCTGAAGAAAACACAAAAATTTGTTTTTATTTAAAACCAAAAATACAAAAACCCCACTCTAGTAAAACTCAACTTAATAAACATGATTCTTTTAAAAAGAACTTCACAATTAAAACTAAAACACTGAAAAACTGAAACTTATTGGCATAAAAACCTTAAAAATATTTGATAGTCACTTTATAAGGAAAAGATACCTTTAAGAGAATTAACACAGGAAAAAGCTCCAATGTGTTTTAGTGTCCAATAAAGGTCTGCAGAGAACAACTGTTTTCTAAATGTAAATATTTGTATCTAAATCTGTATAAAACCATGTAAAATATGTAAATCTTCAAGATCAAACATAAAATATACACCAAAATGAAGTTATTTAGATATATATCTCCACCAAAAAGGCCTCCTTCCCATTATGTTTGTTATAACATCTTTTGGCCAAAGCTGCTTAACCTTTATAATGCTTCTACTTAAAGATAGCAAATTTTCAATACAATTGTAGTGGTCCTAAATGTCCGAATTAAACTAAATAATTTCATGTCTAAAAATACAGCTCCCAATATAAAAATTATAAGGTCCTAAGATAAGCCTTTACGGAACAATTCATTACCTATCTGTTGCTATTGTCTACTTATATGTTATTCTTTACCTCTCACAAGAATTGCACATCCCAGTCTCTATTACTTCAGCCTACTTTGTGCTCATCATAAATTGCATGCCTCTCTCTTGAAATTGAAACTATACCCTCCAGCAATCATTCTGAGTACTGAGGCCTGGGCTCTCAAGAAGACTCTGCTAAGGGTGCCTTGCCAGGACCCAGTTCCAGACACAGCTGGAAAAGGTTAGGGAAGTAAAAAGAGGTCTGAATCCTATCAGATGGGAGCTTTGAGGGTTCAAAGACTGGGGACTTAAAACAATTATATGACACTGGTTTCAGACAGATCTGGGTTCAGTTCTTAGTTCTTACTGACTATATGACTTTGGTAAAATTACCAACCTCTTTCAACATTAACTTCCTCATGTTTAATTAGACACCTATACTTATTGTCTCATGAGGTTATTGTGAGGATTAAAGGAACGTGTTTTTAAGAAGCACAGCGCACTTAAAGTTACTTTTTCAGTCAACTGACAACCTCACTGTTTTATCCAGACTCCTAGTTCTAAGCATTCTTCTCCAGAACTGTGGTCTTTCTTGATTAAAAAAAAAAAAAAAAAAAAGATACACACCTTATGTTTGCAGTAAAATTTCCTCAGAATTTTATAAAAGTTCCTCAAAGATGCAAAGTGCTACTGAAATTGAAACTGTTTCATTTGAGGCTAAAGGAACCTAGCCTCAAAAGAGGCAAACGAAAGCATCACCAATCACACAGCACAGGCGTGATCAACTTGTAAAATCACCTTCTAAGTCCCAATTCTCATATTGGAGTTTGGTCTGTTTCCTTAGAAGGCAGACCAGGGGAGGAAAAAAAAGACTGGTCCAAGATCAATCTCTTCAGAGAATAAGCACTCTGAATATCACATTCCTCCCTGGAGCCCCCAAATCCATGCTGCTGTGCACAAAGGAAGCAGTCTTGAGAGGCGAAGTCCTGGTGCATATGGAGCCATTTTATGAAGAAACATTAGACACTATGGGAATAAAACAATTATTTTTTCTAAAGAAACCCTTAGCAAACTGAGACCTTTCTTTGCCTTTGGTGACAGAAGACAGATATTCACACCGAGAAAGACATCATGGAACTGGTAGTACTGGAACATTTCCTAATTATCCTCCCCATGGATAGCAGGACTTGGATGAAATTTCAACATAAGGGGACTGACTGCAGGCAGGTGGCGGCTCAGGTGAACAATCTAATACAAATATCTGAAGAAGGAGCTCTACCTCTTCCATACTGCTGCTTCTTGAGAGATCACGGACGATGGATAATAGAGGCTGGGTTATTATCAAACAGTTCTGTTCCAGAATCAGTGTCTTTCACAGATATGCTGCAGACTTCTCTCTATAGGAGGGACCAGAGTACTGCAGTTGTGTTCAAGAAACCCTGTTCTGAGAAGTCAGACTTGTGAATTCTAGAAAGTCTGTTACACATCATCCTGCCCATCTCCCAATTCTGAACTGAGCACTAGATTTCCAAGCCAGATGGGATTTCCCTGCCTGGGCAGAGTGAAGAACCATGGCTGGATTACCAAGAAATTCTGTGACATACTCATCTAGGCTATGGGACTTTGTTGCTTTAAAAGACAAAGCAACGGTTCCAGAACAGAGCTTTTCTGAGGAAGACTCATTCAACTGCATGGAAATGAAAAGATATACAAGACATCTTTGATTTCTGTTCTAGGAAGTTTGAGAAGCAGTAAAAGAACCAAAAAAGAGACAGCCACAACAAAGAGCTGACCTGAGAGAGAATGGAAAAATGTGGGTTTGGGAAAAATGAAACGATCATCTATGCACTATCCTTGCTGTATTCTTGAGAATTCTTACAAGAAAGTGTTTCAATAAACATGACTCACATGTTTCACAATTCAGAATTTACCTTATTCATTTCAAAACCTCTGCAGAGAAGGAAATCTGTGAAACCAAGGACAAAGCTTCAACCAGGACATTCAACTTATTTATCTAGTAAGAACTGAAACTGGAAATAAATGCTACAAATACAATGAATGTACTGTCTTTTAGTATCACAGATATATATATTTTTTCTTTTTGAGACAGAGTTTTGCTCTGTCACCAGGCGCCAGGCTGAAGTGCAGTGGCGCAATCTTGGCCTACTGCAATCTCTGCCTCCTGGGTTCAGGCAATTCTCCTGCCTCAGCCTCATGAGTAGCTGGGACTCCAGGCGTACACCACCATGCCCAGCTAATTTCTGTATTTTTTAGTAGAGATGGGGTTTCACCATGTTGGCCAGGATTGTCTCGATCTCTTGACCTCGTGATCCGCCCACCTCGGTTTCCCAACATGCTGGGTTTATAGGTGTGAGCCACTGCGCCTGGCTAGTATCATACATATTTTAAAAAAACCTGAGAGAATCCTTATGAAAGTAAAATTATAGATATAAACAATGAAGAAATGCCTCTCTCCAGAGCTCATTTCTTATTCACCAGCAGAGAAAGCACTTTGAACTCCTGACCTCAAGTGATCCTCCCACCCCAGGCTCCCAGAGTGCTGGGATTACAGGGGTAAGCCACTGCACCTGAGCAGAGAAATCACCTTGAATGAAAATTGCAAGCATTAAATCAATGTGGAAAATCCCTCCACCAGAGCTCTCCCCTAATTGGGTATATTATAGAACAAAATGCTACCAATAACATTTTCATCCACAACTCCTAGAAAAGCAAAGTCAGAGTTTGTCGTATTCATGTGTTCTGAAAAATAAGTGGGTCTGGCTAGCATTTCTGATATGCAAAACTGTCAAGGAATGGGTTGCTTTCAGTGTCTTAACAGTTACTGAAATATAAGATGGATTAAAATTTAAGCAGAAATAATTTACATTTGCGCTCTTGTTCTTCAACAGCCAAGCAGTTTCCAATTCCCCCCTTTTTTTTTCAATTGAGACGGAGTCTTGCTCTATCACCCATGGTGGAGTGCAGTGGCACGATCTCGGATCACTATGACCTCTGCCTTTCAGGTTCAGGCAATCCTTTTGCCTCAGCCTCCCAAGTAGCTGGGACTACAGACATGTACCACACTGCCCAGCTATTTTTTGTATTTTTAGTAGAGACAGGGTTTCACCATGTTGGCCAGGCTGGTCTTAAACTTCTGACCTCAAGTGATCTGCCCACCTTATCTTCCCAAAGTGCTGGTCCAATTTCTTTATATGGTTACTTAATCATAATAATGTCTGAAGCTCTGTAAGTTTTAAGTGAAAACACTTATAACCAGTGGTTTCCAATTCAAGAAAGTGGTTGCATATACTTCCCTCTTGCTTGACTCTATTCAGTTAATAGTAAAGACTGAAAAAAGACTTAATCTCATCAATAATGAAGAGAATGGGAAGGAAGCCACCTGTAAACAAATGATCTTAAGTTTCTAGATAAGCCATAAAGTAAGACCTGATCAAACAGAAGGCAACAAATAGAATGTATGAAGAGGGCTAAGTGTAGGGCACAGCATCTTATTTAAGAACTTGAATTCTAATGTTAGCCTGGGCTTGAATCCTGGCTCTGCCACTTCCTAGCTGTGACTTTGTGGGGTTCTCAAAGCCTCACTTTCCTATCTAAAAAATAAGGAAAGTAATGATTTGTGGCATTACCATAGGAATTATATGAGATAACATATAGAGCTTTCAGCACATAGCATTATACAGTTAATAAATGTTATTATTGCTTATTATTTATCATTATCAGTTAACAAGATGAAAACAAAGTTATAAGGAAATAAAATTACACTTAAGTTACAATGTAAATAAATAACTGTAATTGCATACATTTTCGGAGAAGTTCCAGATGACTCCAGAGAATTTCTCCCCGAGGAACCCGCTGAAAAAAATCTTCTTGGTTGAGACTACATAATTCTCTTCCAGAAATGTTGAGTGTGGTGAGGTCTATATCAGTCATGCTGAATTCCTTCATTACCCAAACCACCCAATGCAGGACTTGGTCTGTGGACCACTGTATGGGATCTAGAAAGAAAATACTAACTTTAGCTTAGTTCCATTTCAGATGCTATATAAATTTACAGTTAACTTGTCAATATACATACATATGTTTTCTTTCCCCAAATAAGTGAGGTAAATGTATATGAAGAAAAAAACATTATGCTGTAATTTTCTTCTCAGTTCCTTTTCAATTTCTTAATCTAAATTTCTGATGGGAGTCACTTGGTTCAACCTCAGTTGGAACTGTATCAAGAAAAACAAAATGCAAAATTGCTCTCCCGCGGGCCAAATGAAAGAATAAAACATGAGATTATTCTGGAGAGAATGAAGTAAATTATCCAAGCTTAAAAAAATTTGCAGTTGCATTGAAAAAAAATCAAAAGGTGATGTTAGGAAGCTAGCTTTATTCGCCAAAATATGAACGAGATTCTCTTTCCTCCCTCTTGAGGTTGCTCACTGCAACCTCCGCCTCCCAGGTTCAAGAGACTCTTGTGCCTCAGCCTCCCAAGTAGCTGGAATTACAGGCATATGCCACCACGCCCAGCTAATTGTTATATTTTTAGTAGAGACAGTGTTTCACCACGTTGGCCAGGCTGGTCTCAAACTCTTGGCCTCAAGTGACCCACCTGTCTCGGCCTCCCAAAGTGTTGGGATTACAGGCATGAGCCACTATGCCCAGCCCTAAAGCAACTAATTCTTAAATGTGAAAAGACGAGCAAAAATAATTAGATATTTGGGAGAGATTAAAAACAAAACAAACAAAAACCACAAGAAAAACAGAATCCAGAAGAAACAAATACTTCAGTAAAACTTTTTTAAAGTTAAAAAAAAACTATAATCAATAGACTCAGAGAAGTAGGAGAAAACATGACTGGCAATATAAGATCGGAATGCTACAGAAAGGAGCAAACAAAAATAAAGAGCCCTTGTAAATTAAAATTAAAAATCAGGTTATATTATAAAGACAAGAAAATCTGGCAGCAAGGAGTGCAGATAGGTAAGATGAAAAATAAGCAAGAAGAAGGATGCAGCAGATCAATCCAAGAGATTCAACAGGAATTCCAGAAAAAAGAACACAGAGGCAATGATCAACATAATGCAGTAAGAGCATCCAGAACTGAAGGCTACAGTGATCAAGATCAGGGCTGTCCAACAGAAATATAATGCAGACAATTATGTAATTTCAAATTTTCTAATAGTTACATTTAAAAAGTTGGTGAAATACATCTTAATAATACATGTATTTTAACTTAACGTGCCAAATGTTATTTCAACTGGTATTCAATATAAAAAATTAAAAAAGATTTTATATTATTTTTCTTTTAATGGGTATTTTACATTTACAACACATCTCAATTTTGATCAGGGACACCTCAAGTGCTCACATGTGATTAGTGGCTACAGTTCTGGTCAGTGCAGAGATAGAGTGAAATTCTACATTAACTGTCTGGTTCCATAGCTCTCTTTCAGTTCCATGGGTAAGCTCTATCATTTATTGTGTCTTTTAGGTTTGGTTTAAAGAAAGAAAAAAATGTCCTAGGGAAAACAGTAGTTCTGTAATAACACAGCTTTTCTTTCATCAGCTCTGCTCCCAGGGTACAACCTTGTCTCTAAAAATAAAAAAAAGGACAAAAAACCCAACAATACTATTTCATGTATAAATACACTCAGGTCCCCACCAACTCTTGGACCATCAGTATTATTTGTTATCTAGCATTCTTCCTCATCTGCCCCCATTTCTAAGATGTCTATTTCTCAGAATTCTGTTTTGTCTCACCAACTCGTTACTTTTGTCTAAATCTAAGAATGATCCTTTGATCATCAAATCTGAGTTATCAGTCAGCATCCTTTGATTTTCTCAGCAGCATCTGAGAGTCTTGACAATTCAAACTCTCCCCTCAATTTGAGTCACATCATACATATCAGTTCTTTCTTTCTTTCTATCTCTTTGGTTATTTCTTGTCTTCCTTTTCTCCAACCCTAAATTTTATAGGGTTTAGGAAATAGACTTTGTGTGTTCTTTTCCATTTCTTGCTCTCCATCAGGGACTACATATACTTTTATAGTTTCAAATACAAATTCATGTGAATGAGTCTCATGTAACATCTCCAGCCCAAATCTTACATAGCTGAAACCATTTTCGGGCTACATCCAGCTGAATATGAACTTTCACTTCAAAATTAAGTGCTATCCACCTTCTCTTGAAAAAACATTTCTTATACCAGACTTCTCTACTTCCCCAGCTGGGCTTCCGAAGGCATGCTCTTTCTAGTGTACCATCATTAAGCCCAGCATTTAACATAGTGCCTGGTGTATAGTCGTGTTCACTAAATATGTAATAAAGATGGAACCAATTTTTATCAAGATTATTACTGTTTTAGTCACCAAGATGAAGCTTGAGAAGTTAGATCAATATTTGTTTCTTCCCTCTCTACTCTCATAAAATCTGCCAATCTATTGTCCTATCACTGTTTTCATCCACTTTTTCCTTTCTACTCAACAAAGAAATCACCTAGTCTAGGCTAAACTAGACATTATCATCTAGTTACAACTATAATAATATGCTCCGAACTATAATAATATGCTCCGGTTTCCCCTTCACTCAGTCTCTACCTGTTCTCTACGTAAGCCATACACCATCGCCACAGTCATTTTTCAATTATCATTTTCATCAATCAAAAACAGTTCTGTAATGCTACAGAGTAATTACAGAGTAATGCATACCCCCAGGTCTAAGCTTTGCACATAACATTTCCTGTCTTAAATGTCTTTCTCTGCCCAATAGTATCTTATTTATAACAAACTCTTTTTCAACTTTCCCTCAGGCCAACCATGATCCCCTTGAGATTCCAACAGCATGCTTCTTCTACCAGAGTTCCTGACAGTTTAAAAACATGTTACCTTTTATGGCAATTATCTCTTTTCATCTGTCTTCTCTCTCTTCAACTACACTCTCAACACCCTAAGAGCAGAATTTTTTTAGACTTCTTTGTATTTCCAGGATGCAGGACAGAATTGTCCACCCTATGAGCTTAAATGTGCATTACAATTAAAAAAGACAGATACAGAAAATCAACATTCATCCTAATAACTCTACATATACAATAATTATAACTTACCCTAGTGTCTTCTACGTCAAGCTTAATTCCTATTTTTCTACCCAATATAGAATTATGTACTTTATTACCATAGGGTATCCCAAGGCGTTCTTGTTCTTTCCTATAGCCTTCCAGTGCAGCAGCCCATCTTGTCACTTGTTCTGAAGTTTCATCTGAAATGGTTGTGATGTGTTTTGTGCCATCAAGAGTTATTACTTGAGCTTCTTCAACAAGATGTGCTTCTGATTCAGCATGGTGGGCATCTGGATCAATAACAACTTCAACAGTGTCCGCAGGTTTAACAATTTCAAGGATGTTTAACTTTGGTTCAATTCCTTAACAGTGGATAAAAAAAAAATATAAATCTAAATGAAAACACAGAAGTCACCCAAAAATAATTTATATGTTTCTGAATGGTAGAGAAAAACTACATCAAATAAAGCAAAGGTAGTAAAAATTAACATTTGGGGAATCTGGGTGAAAGATAAGAATTCTTTTACTAGTCTTGTGACTTTTCCACAAGTTTAAAATAATTTTATAAAAAATAAGATACAGAGACCCTACCTCTAAACATAATTAGAAAAAAAGAAATACCAGTTCTTACCACAACAAAATAAAAATAAAAATTACCAATATAAAACAAAATAAAAATTAGACTAGGTAGAGTATGAATAAGTAGCTACCTATCCTTGGAATTTTAAAAAATTCTTCTAAGAAAATTAAAATTATTATTTACTGACTCGGTTTTTCTTTTTAAAGGACAAAGTAGATGTGTTATAAATGATGCCAAATTTGCTACATTAAATTTGCCATTAAATTCTAATTTTCATTTTAAATTGGATGAAACCCCAAATCCTGAATATTTTAAGCCCCTAGTATATAGGTGTTAAGAACTGTAATTTCTAAGAAAAAGATAAAAAGAAATATAAATAATTTATTAACAAAGGCTCCTCAACTATCCAGAATCAAAACATTTAAACCTTTGTTTCAGAAATTATAATTAAGCCAAGAAATTATGCCATAAAAGCAGTTATCTGTAAGAAAGACAATTATTTATCTATTCAAAATGGAATTAGCCCTTTATGAAATAACCTCAGAATAAAATGACAGCTCTAAGACACTATCATATTATATAACTGCTTCTGTTCCTTATTGAATATATTATAATCTATAAAAATTCAATCCAGGTACAGTTTAAAAAAAAGCACAACTCAACTTCAATCTCCTGTGAAAATCAGTATTGCAAGAAACGGTACTAGTATTATTTATTAACAAAATAACTTTTTAAATATACATGATAAAAATAATCAGAATCAAAAACATATTTTTAAAAATCTGTTCCCTAATCCCTCATCTAAATTTAATAATTTTATGGCTTTAAGTAAACTCTTTTTAAACACAGTTGCATCAAGAGGTCACTAGGCTTTTAAAGCTAAAAACCACTAATTTATTTCCTATTCCCAATAATCAATCCTGAGGGAATTCAGGATAAGAAGTAAGTAACTACCATTTTCAGAGTCTGAAGAAAAATTTGGTTTGTGAAACATAATTGTGAACAATATATGTCTAGAGATGAAATTATTCTAAATTTTAAAAAACTAAAATTCAACCTACCAAAAAATGGTTTCCTAATTTTCTTTTCTAATTTGGGTACTTATACAAGATTAGTAAAATACTGTAATGGATAAGGCTGACTAGATGACTCTATGTCTATTACAAATTCTTCTCTCTGTGCTAAACTGTACAGACTGGATTTCCTTGCAGCTAGAGTTCCAGGCATGAATTAGGCTTTAGAATCTCTGGTATAAGCCTTCTACTTGGAAATGAGTTAAAGCAGGGCCAAGCAGGCAGATCAGCAGTCCCGAAACCCCAGGCCACCGAACACACAACAGGAGGTGATTGGCAGGCGAGTAGATGAAGGCTCATCTGTATTTACAGCTGCTCCCTATTGCTCACATTACTGCCTGAGCTCTGCTTCCTGTCAGATCAGTGGTAGCATTAGATTCTCATAGAAGTACAAACCCTATTGTGAGCTGCACATGCGAAGTATCTAGGTTGTGTGCTCCTTATGAGAATTTAATGCTTGATACTCTGTCACTGTCTCCCATCACCTCCACATGTAATAATAATACATATAAAGCACACGATAAATGTAATGTGCTTGAATTCCTCTGCCCCAATCCATGAAAAAATTGTCTTCCATGAAACTGGTCCCTGGTGCCAAAAAAGGCTGGGGACCATTGAGGCAGATGACATCTATTTTATTTATTTATTTGAGACAGAGTTTTGCCCTTGTTGCCCAGGATGGAGTGTAGTGACACAATCTCTGCTCACTGCAACCTCCACTTCCTGGGTTTAAGTGATTCTCCTGTTTTAGCCACCCAAGTAGCTGGGATTACAGGCATGCGCTACCATGCCCGGCTCATTTTTATTTTTAGTAGAGATGAGGTTTCACCATGTTGACCATGCTGGTCTCGAACTCCTGACCTCAAGTGATCTACCTGCCTCGCCCTTCCAAAGAGCTGGGATTACAGGCTTGAGGCCCTGTGCCCAGCGGGAGCCTTTTGACTAGTGTGAATCACTGTAAAGGCAACGTGATTAAAGCTGACAGCTACCATGGTAGCTTCCAGGTATTGTTATTTTTCCAAATCATGGCAGGGCAGTAGCTTCCTTGGCAGTTCAGTTCTGCAGTGTGACTGAGGTACTCTTAGGAAGTGAGCTGGAACCTGACGACTTTCAGCACTCTTTTTACTGCCATATAATACATCCTATTACAATTGAGCAAGGTAGAATGTATTATACTGTTTCACCCTGTCAAATATAACTACTAAACCAAAAGTATGAACACTGGCTATTATATCAAGTAATTTAGACAACCATCTAAAATACCTAAAACTTATAAATTATACCAGAAAAACATGAGCTAAAATTTAAATAACTACCATTAAAAGTAACTTACCTTGGTAAGAAATTACCTGTACACTAAGCTGTACAGTTCCATCTGTCTTTACTCCTTGGTCAAATAAACTTCGTTCTGGATCCAGCTAACCATGGGTAAAATGAGTAAGATTCTTTTAGTGCAATCGTTAGATTAAGTCCCTCGCCTCTGGTTTAGTATAAATGGATGTACCAAACACTTAATTACTGAATATACTAATTAAATAATAAGAACACATTATCTAGCTTGTCATATTTAATTCTTTGCCAAAATTTAAAATATTTTTTACTACTGAGGAAGAAATTTGGGATAGCATACCACCAAATTTATCAGGTCAGTTTTCTCTATGTCCGGAGTCTAGTTTGGGATTTTAAATAATTCCAAAAGGCAATTATTTATTCTGAAATGTATTTAAAGTAGAAGGTAATGCTATGTCTGTCATGAATAAATAAGAGTGTTTAATTAATGGTGACAATTTATCTAAATATTTATTCTTATCATATCTGCCTTGTAAACAATGCTACATATTGAGGGGTTTACTCTAAATCTCTCATTATAAAGTTAATAAAATTAAAGTACTTATGACCTTACTACTTCACCTAGCTATGAATATCTAATCATAATTCTGTATCATTTCAGTATTAGTGTGTTTTCCTTCATATATCCTTATAATGAATGCATTTCACACTATGGCAAATTGATGACAAAATGTAATTTTGACTTCCACGCACTTTGTCATCAGCTTAAAGACAGGCTTCCATTATAATTATCTTGCATAATTTATAACTGTGTCTGCATGTCATACAGCTGCATGTCCTACTCTCATTCCCAATAATTCAACTGATGGTGTAGTCATGGTACAAACACATGACAAATGACTATGACTCTAACTTGAACAGGGGACAGGACAAACTGTGTAGGACTGGGCATGGTGGCTCACACCTGCAATCCCAGTAATTTGGGAGTCCGAGGCAGGCAGATCACCTGAGGTCTGAAGTTTCAAACCAGCCTGGGCAACACAGTGAAACCCTGTCTAAACAAAAATTAGCCAGGCGTGGAGGTGCATGCCTGTAATCCTAGCTATTCAGGAGGCTGAGTTACGAGAATCGCTTGGACCCAGGAGGCGGAGGTTGCAGTGAGCGCCGCTGCACTCAGCCTGGGCGATAGAGCAACTCCGTCTCAAAAAAAAAAAAAAAGAACTGTGTAACCTTGCAGGCAGATAGATTAAATTAATTATGACTGGTAATATCCACTAGAAGCGATGGCATACGTAACTCTGAAATTATTAGCTCTCAGGTACTCAACACATTAGCCAGTTCACTAAAAGCCAGAACGAGGACAAAACTCAAGACCAGTATTTGATCTTGTGCTACATTCTTCAAAAAAGTGCAACTTAGCTATTGTTCCCTCAGCTTTCAAGTCAGCCCACATCTGAAAATATAAGAGCACTACCACAAGCAGCAAGACCTCTGATTAAACGTATGTTTGCACTGACATGGAGAATAGAAGCTGTGATCCTCATATCCTTTTTAAGGAGAAAAGAGGGATAAAGAGTAATGTAAAATGCCCTTAGATCCAAAGCTGGCCCTGAATTCTATGACAATATGAATTATAAGTATTACCATTTATCCAACTAATATTTATTGAGAAGCTATAAGAGATTGAGTAATCTACAGGCCATACTTTCATTGGATAGGTCAAGTATTTTATAAATAAAGCAATAAATGTGACAGCTGAAAGACAACTAAGAGATCAAGTCCAGATTTCCCTTTATTTTACATATGAGCAAAACCACACAAATTCCAGTGACACTGAGTTATATTCACTATAAACCTTTAAAAAGGTTTTTTTTTCTTTTTGCCTCAAACAAGTGAAGAGAGTTCTAGAGCCACAGAGGTCTGGGTTCAAATTCCGGTATACCCCTTTGTAGCCACAAATTGGGCAAATTATTTAACCTCTTTAAATCTGTTTCTACATGTGCAGAACGTGACTAAGAATATGCTGATTTCAAAGACTGACGTGAAGATTACATGAGAGAATTCCAGTGTTTTCCAAGTATTTTTTCTCTCATCCAACCCTGCCCATATAGTTCTGGTTCACCAGTTTTTAATGGCTACCTTGAATTCTATTCTATGGAATTAATTTATTAAATCTCATTATTGGAACATCTGATGTGTTCTCAGTTTTTGAAAAGCCATGAACATCCTCAGGAATATACCTTTACCCACTGAGGTAAGCATTTCTGCAGCAACAATTTGCTGAAGTGGAACTGTTAGGTATTTCACATTACACATTAACAGATTATTAATTAAATGCTACGTGGTCTTCCAAAAAGACTAAGCTAATTCATCCTCTCACTCTTAAGAGAAGAAAAACTTTAAATCCTAAAATTACAACATTACTAGATCTTCCTACATTCCTTAGTTTTAGAAGCACTCTGTCATCCCCACCCACTACCAACTACTAGATTTATATTGAAATGAAAAGATTCAAAGCAGGTAAAATGCACAAATTTCATTAAAACATTTCAACTTATTATACAACAATATCCTATTAAAAACAGTAGCAGCATATACTAATTTGAATTTTTAAAAAAGTAACACAAAAGTTCTGTAATATAAGGAATATCCATAACGAAAAGCAGGTAGGGGAAGGAATAAAGAACAAAATAAATGATCCAAAAGATGACACAATATACATTAGTGTAAGTCAGTTTTAAAATAGTATAAAACTCAGCCACGTGTGGTGGCTCACACCCGTAATCCCAGAACTTTGGGAGGTTGAGGCAGGTGGATCACTTGAGGTTAGGCGTTCGAGACCTGCCTGGCCAACATGGCAAAACCCCATCTCTACTAAAAATACAAAAATTAGCCAGGTGTGGAGGCACTGGCCTATAGTCCCAGCTACTCGGGAGGCTGAGGCAGGAGAATCGCTTGAAACTGGGAGGTGGAGGTTGCAGTGACCTGAAATAACACCACTGCACTAAAGCCTGGGTGACAGAATGAGACTCCATCACACACACACAAAAAAAGTATAAAACTCTAGTATTTAATCATATGTTTAAAGAAGGTCACAGAAAAACTATATCAGCAATCCTGTTTAGGCTGCTACCTTTTATACCTAAAAGTACTATAAAATATGACTTCGAATATGCTTCAAACGTAACATATTATATAATACTACCATGGGTAAAATCCTTTTAGAACAAATTCCAGGACCCATCAGTTGATATTTAAATTCTTATCCAAAACTTACTGTCAGAGAAAATAAAGATAAAAGGTAAATGTAGAAATCATTTAGTTAAATGATATGTTTGAGAAGTTAAAAGCTAGCTAGAAATACACTTCAGCTTCAAAAGTCAATGTACTTCCTACTATTACTACTTATATTTAAGCTTTGATTCTAACTTATTTAAACTTCTCACTTTATATTTGTGAAAGTAAAAAATGAATGTTTCATTTGTTTTAGTACTAAATTTTTAAAATATAATTTTAAATGGAGAAAATTTTGCTTAAAAACCTTTTTATTTCTAAACACTTAAAATTTTACAGTAATACAGGTCAAATCTTCTTACAGAGATAGTCTATAGCTACAAAGAAAAGGCTAACAAAAAATATTCCTATGCAGACTAAAATGGTAAAATACAAATTTACAAAATAAAAATTACCTGGATATCTTGCAGGCAAATTTCATGAGCATCCAAAGAACACTGTAGTCTTGGTTCTAGCAGTTTCTTTAAATTGCCTATTGGTTCATTGATGTCTATGGCCTGGCTTACACATTCAGCTGGTGCGTAGGTTTGTTCTACAATGCTAAATGTTAAAAATGTAAGTGCTAACAGTCACACTTTTTACCCTGGATTTCAAAGTAACAATATGCTAAAAACACAATCCAAAAGCAAAACACATTTCTGGCCTTTGAAAACTCACTTCTACATAGATACTGCGGTAGGCTTATCACTAGTGTTGCCAAAATGAACACTGAATTTCATAGAGAAATGCTAGCTTAAAATGTAAAACATCCTTATAAATATGCCTCATTATATATGTGCATACATATGTGTGTATGTGCACACATATAAATATTGCACATACCTATTTGCATCTGCATTACATTTTCAAGTTATTTTGACAAATTTTAGACCCAGAAAGGAAGATACATTGTTTCCTCAAAATCTGTGTGCTACCTCTACTAGTCAATTTCCCTACCCACATAAATAAAAATAGAAAGATATGGCTGAGCGTGGTGGCTCAGACCTGTAATCCCAGCACTTCGGGAGGCTGAGGTGGCCAGATCACCTGATGTCAGGAGTTCAAAACCAGCCTGACCAACGTGGAAACCCCATCTCTACTAAAAATACAAAAATTAGCTGGGCATGGTAGCGCATGACTGTAATCCCAGCTACTCGGGAGGCTGAGGCAGTAGAATCACTTGAAGCCAGGAGGCAGAGATTGCGGTGCGCTGAGATTGCACACACTGCACTCCAGCCTGAGCAACAAGAGGGAAACTCCATCTCAAAAATAATAATAATAAAGATATAAAAATATAATAAGTAAAACACTTTCCCTTTAATTTAATATGAACACAACTGGTTATAATCATGACAGCTCCACATTAAAAAAAATTTTTTATATTCCTTCTAAAAACTGTCATAGGGCTCTTTCATATTATGTCACACTTTGAATTCAAAAGGATTAAAATCGCTGGTAAGTATTCCTACGTATCTCTTGTAAATCCTTATATAGGGCCAAATATAAGACAACACTGTCATATTTACTGAATTGGTGAATGTGGAATTCAATTAAGTAGTGCAACAAGTTTAATTTAAATATAATTCAAATCTCATTTGTGCTTGTCAAAAACAGTATGTTTTAAAAATCTGTGGAGTTTTCACATAAATTACAAGTAAATGAGATATATACATGATATTCAAAGAATGTACATAAACTTTTTCTAAAACATTTATTTATATTTTAATTTGAGAGACAGTCTCCCTATGTTCGCCAGGCTGGCCTCAAACTCCTGAGCTCAAGCATTGTTCCCGCTTCAGCCATTGCACCTGACTTATAACATTTAAAACTGATAAAATAGACCCCTCATGACTAAAAAGAAGCTTATTTTAAAATACTAGTATACTATTATTTGTTAAGGTTAAAAAAAGCATTTTTTGTTAAGGTTAAAAAAAAGTATTTTATTTTATTTTTTACCTTAAGTAAACCTTTTAACCAAACCCTTCAGTATAGCCATGGTAGGCTTTTGTCCTCTCTTTTTTTTGGTAATAATTATTCTTAAGATTCAGATGTCACTTTAAAACAAATTTTTAAAGAACTATTTTATACTAGCTGAACATTAAACATTTAAAAAAAAAAGTTTTTGTTGCTATCATTTAAACATTGGAAGACTTCATGCAAATATCTAAAGTACCAATTTTTCTTAAAATCTCTTATCACTGGACCTAAATTCCTGCACAGCAAAAATCTGTTAGGTGAATGACAACTACTGCCTTCTTCACCTAGGCCATACATATTAATCACCCATCTGTCACCCAACCTAGACTACCCACAAAGGGTCAGATAGTACGTACTTTAGACTTTGTGGACCATCTGTGTGCATGCGCGTATAAACATAAATATACACATGCTAGGTTCCAAGAGGGTGCCTAATGATTCTTAAATTCATGCCCTTTTAAAATTCCCTCCCACACTCTAACAGGGTTGGACTGTGTGACCAGAAGACTAAGATAAAGTGATACCTCACTTCTTAGATTATTTAAAAAGACACTGGTCTACCTTGGCATTCTGTCTCTCAGACCATTTGCTTTAGGGGAAGCCAGCTGCCAACCCATAAGCAGCCCCAGAGTCATGTGATGAGGAACTGAGGCATCCTGCTAAGAATCTCAAGCATGACCTTGAAAGCAGACACCCTAGCCCCTCGTCAAGTCTTTAGAATAAGACTGCAGCCTGGGCTGACAGCTTCATCACAAACTCATAAAATACCCGAGACAGATCCACCCAGGTAAGTTGCTCCCAGGTTCCTCTGAGAAACAATGTGCAATAAAAAATAATGGGCTTTCTTTTTTTTTTTTTTTTGAGACAGCCTCTTGTCCTGTCACCAAGGTTGTAGTGTGGTGGCATAATAATGGCTCACTGTAGCCTTGAACTTCTAGGCTCAAGCAGTGTTCCTACCTCAGCCACCAGAGTAGCTGGGAATTAGGCACATGCCACCAGGCCAGGCTAATTTTCTTTTTCTGAGACGGAGTTTCGCTCTTGTTGCTCAGGCTGAAGTGCAGTGGTGTGATCTCAGCTCACTGCAACCTCCGCCTCCTGGGTTCAAGTGATTCTCCTGCCTCAACCTCCCGAGTAGCTGGGATTATAGGCATGTGCCACCACACCCGGCTAATTCTGTATTTGAGTTGAGACGGGATTTCTCAGGCTGGTCTCAAACTCCCGAGCACAGGTAATCTGCCCGCCTTGGCCTCCCAAAGTGCTGGAATTAAAGGCAGGAGCCACTGCACTCGGCCAATTTTTTTTTTTCTGGTATTTTTTGTAGACACAGAGTTTTGCCATGTTGCCAAGGCTGGTCTTGAACTCCTGGGCTCAAGTGATCTGCCCACCTCGGCCTCGCGAAGTGTTGGGATTACCAGCATGTGGCACTGCTTCTGGATGAATGCTGGGCATTTTTAGTTGGTGAATTTTGGGGCAATTTGTTACGCAAATATCTATACATGAAATCCCAAAGAAGCATGCCTTCCCTCTTATGATGGGAAAACTGGGATAAACAAGTTGAAAAGCTTCATTAAAAATTTAAGGTTTTAAATCTCAACTGTACTCTCAACACTCAGTATTCTCCTTAACCTTAAGAATCTTGTCCAGTTCAACTGCAGAGGTTTCTAAACCTTTGTTACTCTAGGGAGATTCTCTACTTTTCAATCCCTTTTATTTTCAGCTTATCTCACCTTCTGCTTTACACAGTAAAAAGGGACCATTAACTATTACTTTTCTCAATTTTCTTCTTGACTCCCAAATGTCTATTTCTCTCCATGTTCTCTCCTTGGATTCTGAATTCATCACTACTGTCCTCCTTTCAAATAAGAATTAACACTTTTCACTACACTTTAAGCTTAGTACTGGTCACATAATTACTCATATACCTGTATGTCTCCTCAAATACAATGTGGCCTTTATAAGGGAAGATTAGTATCTTATTTATTCACATATTGTCAATTAGTTGTTTATGACAGTTACTCATAAATATGTTAAATTAGTTCAGGCTGAATTAAACTAGTTCTGAAATTAAAGCAACCAGTACTGAGGAAAACAACGAAGAATCAAATGCCCAAAGGAGAAAATTATTGAAATCAATCGCTTGATTATCATTTACCCTTATTACTACTATTGGTTTAAAACTGTCTTTCCTTTTAGCTATAAGCACACTAAGTCAGAGGAAATAAAGCAATACATCATTCCCTAAAATGCTGAGAACAGTTAAAAAAAAGAAAGTCCAAAAGAGCTATGACTTGTTTCCTGGTTTCATTAGGTATATTGATATTTTGAAAAACACGACAAATTCAGAAAACACCAACCTTTCTTCTGTGCACTCTGGCTTCTCTGTTCCATCAATCTCAATTTCTATCAGCTCCTCTGCTTCTCTTTTAGTCATGGTTGAAGTATTTCAAAAGATCAATCCTGCAAGAGTGACTTTTTAAGATATTTTGAAATTATCTACATAAACAGAAATGACACACAAGAAGTAAAGACCCAATTCAAATAAAAGGCAAAGGGCAAGCAGAAGAGGGGGAAGTCGTCTTTACATATAGAAGAAAATCAGCTGGGCGTGGTGGTTCATGCCTCTAACCCTAGCACTTTAGAAGTCAAGTCCAGTTGGGAGTCCTACCTTGGGAACCCAAGGCTGGCCAACTGCTTGAGCCCAGGAGTTTGAGACCAGCTTGGATAACTTAGCAAAATCCTGTCTCTATTAAAAATACAAAAATTAGCAGGGCATGGTGGCATGCACCTATAGTTCCAGCTATTAATGCTTGGGAGGCTGAAGTGGGAAGATCACCTGAGCCCAGGAGGCCAAGGCTGCAGCGAGCCATGATTGCACCACTGCACTCCATCATGGGCAACAGAGTGAGACCCTGTCTGAAAAAACAAAATAAAGAAAATACACAAATGACATTTATAAAATATGTATATTTTAAATTGCTGTTTATTAACCTGACATGACAACTTCATCAATCTACTGGATTTACTGGGATGTTTTTGGGCCCAGTCGCAATTACTAAGTTACTTCAAAATTAAGTGAAGGGTATGTTACTATATTAAAGCAACTCAGTCTCAGTAACAGATTCCAACCTGAAGCTTAAATGGAGATGAACTATGTTTATTCAGCTAAAAGTTGTACCTCAGTAGCAGAATGTACTGCTAAGTATCATACTGATAGAATGATATGCAAATTAATCAGCTAGGATTTGGTATAAATGATGTCTCTTACAATGCAAGAACATGTTAGAAAACAGCAAAACAAAGTAACAAATTATAGATATGACCATTATTTCCCTGATTACACAGTAGAAAATTTTTAATAATTTTTTTATGTGGTTTTATTTTAAACAAACCCCTACTTCAGTTTTGAATTATCCCATGTAAAATTTGTATCTATTGCTTCAAACCACCGATACAAAAACATTAGAACTTTTAAAATGCTAAGTAATGCATCAAAAGCTATATAAACATAGGTATTTCTTTGTGGTCATTTCTGAGGTGTTAATACTGTTAAGTTCCAGGTTCTGTTATTAACTACCTCACTGGAGGTCAACGCATTTGTGTTTGGACTCCATGCACAGTTTCAGTCCATAGCACCTTCTGAGAAGTTTTCTAAGTTTACTATCACATTTAAAAAAAGGCATTCCTTTATAAGGAATGCTCTACTAAATTTGGTATTCTGACATTTACAACATAGTTGCGCTCCCACTTACAAGATTTGATGAAATGAAGACTTTAAATATTTAAAAATTAATTTGCATTAATAATAATCATTACTCATTGAGCATCACACACTGCCTTCAAATGCTTTGCAGAGAGCAATCTTATTTTGAGTCCCATCTCATACAAACACTATTCAGGGGTGAGGCTAAACCACCTGTGGCTCCATACACCTTTGGTGTATCAACCTAAATAGGTATCATTCCAAATGGGGATGAACCATGCTTGTTCAAATACAGGCTCTGTATTGCATATACCAGTACAACAGCCACCGCCACCCCTTACCTGGAGTACTGCAACAGTCTCCTAAGAGAGGTCCCTGTGTCCACTCTTGTCCCCACAGTCTATTCTCAGTCAAAACAACAGCCAAAGTGTGATCGTTTTTAAAACTGAAGCTAGGGCCAGATATGGTGGCCCATGCCTATAATTCCAACACTTTGGGAGACTGAGAAGAGAGGACTGCTTGAACCCAGGAGTTCAAGACCAGACTGGGCAACATCAAAAGAACTTGTCTCCTATAAAAACATTTTTTTTAAATTAGCCAGACATGGTGGTATGCACCTGTATTCCCAGCTACTAGGGCGGCTGAAGTGGGAAGATCACTTGAGACCAGGAGTCAAGGCTGCAGTGAATAATGATCATGCCACTGCACTCCCTCCCAGCGAAAGTGAGACCCTGTCTCTTAAAATAAATAAATAAAAAATAAAATAAAATTGAAGCTATCCTCACTAGCATTGTGGTTTCCAAAAAGTTAAAAACTGAAGCTAGATAACAGCACTCCTTTGATATGCCAGTCACAATAAAATCCAAATACTTCACAGAGACCATGAGGCTCTACTAGATCTACCCCATCCCAGCCCCACTATCAATGTGATTCCCTCTCCAACACGGCCCCCCTGCTTGTCCTCACATCTTTCTGCCTTGCGGCTCTGCTCTCACTGTTCAGTCCCCTGGAACCTACTTCCCCAGATAACCTCTTAGCTAAATCCCTTACCTCTTTGTAATAGGCAGAATAACCACCCAGAACCTGTGACTACATTAAGTTATACAGCAAAGGGGAATTAAGGTTGTAGATGGAACTAAGGTTACTAATCAACTGACTTTAAAACATAGAGATTATTCGGGATTTAATCTAGGTGGATCCAGTGAAACCACAAAGGTCCTTAAAAGTATTCGAGGAAACTGGAAGAGAGAGCCAGAGTGATCAATGTGAGGACTCGCTGGTCAGCTGCAACTGGCTTCGAAGATGGTGGAAAGGAGCTGTAAGCTAAGGAATGCAGGTAGCTTCTGAAAGCTAGACAAGGAACAGAGATTCTCCTTCTAAGGCTCTAGAAAAACAGCACTGGCAACACCTCATTTTTAGCCTAGAGACCTATTTCACATTTCTGACTTTCAAAACTGTAAGATAACAAACTGGTGGTGTTTTTAAGCCACTAAATTTGCATAATTTGTTACACTAGCATTAAGAAACTAAGACTTGGCCGGGCGCGGCGGCTCACGCCTGTAATCCCAGCACTTTGGGAGGCCGAGGCGGGTGGATTACGAGGTTAAGAGATCGGGACCATTCTGGTCAACATGGTGAAACCCCGTCTCTACTAAAATACAAAAAAATACAAAATTTTTTGTAAAAATACAAAAAATTAGCTGGGCATGGCGGCGCGTGCCTGTAATCCCAGCTACTCAGGAGGCTGAGGCAGGAGAATTGCCTGAACCCAGGAGGCGAAGGTTGCCGTGAGCCGAGATCGCGCCATTGCACTCTAGCCTGGGTAACGAGAGCGAAACTCCGTCTCAAAAAAAAAGAAAAAAAGAAACTAAACTCACTTCCCACTTCAGAAAGCGCTATAACTCTCCTCAGTTCTCAATATCTTCAACTATGGGGTAGCTGGTTTTGTGACAAATAGCTGGCAACCAAATCTAGACTGCCTGATTCAAAATGGTCTAATTTTTCCCACATAATTAAGGTTGCTCTCAGGCTTGTCCTTTTTTTTTTTTTTTTTTTTTTTTTTTTTTTTTTTTTGAGACGGAGTTTCGCTTTTGTTACCCAGCCTGGAGTGCAATGGCGCGATCTCGGCTCACCGCAATCTCCGCCTCCTGGGTTCAGGCAATTCTCCTGCCTCAGCCTCCTGAGTAGCTGGGATTACAGGCACGCGCCACCATGCCCGGCTAATTTTTTGTATCTTTAGTAGAGACGGGGTTTCACCATGTTTACCAGGATGGTCTAGATCTCTTGACCTCGTGATCCACCCGCCTTGGCCTCCCAAAGTGCTGGGATTACAGGCTTGAGCCACCGCGCCCGGCCAGGCTTGTCCTTTAAGAGCAAACAATGAGAGGGTAAAGTTGTCCACCGGGATGAAAACAGTGTATCGAGCTGACTACGCAGGCTCCGTTCACATGCATATCAAGCAGACTGCGTAGGCTCTGTTCATATGCCGATTTAACAGACTGTGCAGGCTCTGGCCAGAGCCTATCTAGCCAACTGCGCAAGCTCCGGCAGGCTTCTTTCGGGGATGATGAAAAAATGAAGAACCTCTTTTTTCTTTTTCTTGCTAATGCTGGCCTAATAAGCCTTACCTTTCTCCAATAAAACCTATTTCTTAACTGGTGCTACGTGTAAAACTGTGGAATTCATTCTGAATGCTAAAGAAAACAGGTGGTGACCCAGTAGGGATCTACCTTGAAGGACAACATAAGCTTCACAAGCACAGGAATATGTGTTCACAGATATATACAAAGTACTCTGAACGGTACTACCCTGAGCGGGCACTTCACCAATATGGGTTGAATAAATTAGTAAACTATTTCACACCATATAAAATGAACTACAGATGCCTTAAAGGATTAAACATAAAAGGCGAAACTATAAAACTAACAGAAGAAAATGGTGGAGATGTTTTTGTGGTCTCAGGACAGAAAAGGATTTCTTAAATTCCAAGAACATAACCGTAAGCGGAAAAACTGATGGATGTGATTACACAAAAATCAAGATTTATGTTCAACAGATAGGCTACAGAATGGGAAGATATTTCTAATACCCAAAAGTGACAATGGAAGCCTTGGAATAACCAAAAAAGGGGACAAATTAAAAAAAGAGGCAAAGCACAGGAAAAGGGTATTCACAAAATAATGCAGGATACAAAGAAATGCCCAAATTCAAATCATTTAAAAGGGCAATTTAAAACAAGAAACTACGACTTTATACAGTGTGTGTGGCAGGGGGTGGGGGACAACACACAGAACGTCAGAAAGTTAAATAACGAGAGCAGTCAGCAGGGACATAAAGATTCCTTTGTCTCTGTAGATGGGGTACACACAGGCGTAGATATTCTGGAGAAAAGTATCATTCTTATATCTATAAGCCAGCAATTTCATCCTTAACTAAGCAGTCCAGAAAATTTCTCAAATTGGTTAAGATTGATTGATCATGTTCAGGGCAGCTTTGTGGGTGACAGCTGGAAGCTAATGCCAATCCAAGTGTCTATGTTAAACAAATATTGATAAAAGAAAACATGAAAAAAAAACATATTTGGTATTGGTTACAAGGAAATAATATCCACACAAAATATAAAAAAACTTGTCTACAGAAAAAAGTGAGAATCAGGTTTAGAGCAGAACAGCACTTTAAAAATCATTTATTTTCAGGACTTATAAGGAGGTCTACTCCCAATTTTTTAAAGATTATAAAACAGCACTCCTAATATAAACACTAAAATAAGTTGTTAAAAAGAAATTTGTCCTATGACTTTTCAAAAAAATTATAGACCATTCCCTAGAAAGTGCCAAACAGAGAACAAACCAAACCAAACAAAAACCCATGCCCTTTTGGAGAAAAAAAATATTACCCAGTCTCTTAAATGATCTTTTTCTCTCTCGGCTTTCTATGCTTAGTCTAGAGAAGCAAAACAGAGATTTGAGAAACAGTCCAAATTTTTCATGACAGTTTTTGAGTGAGTCTTATCTTTTTCTGAAACCAATTCCCAGGTTTGTATGTCAATACTTAGGAAAATTGAGAGAAAATTACTTGCAGTCTCTCCATCTAAAGGCTGCCCCCAACAGAATTGCATAGAACAACTTCATATACTTTCATTGACACTTTGGTACTGCTAGATTCCATTCAACTGGGTTCTGAATGTTTCACAAGATGGGATACAAACTAAAGATGAATTTAACGAAAAATTCTGGGAACGGCTTGTGTCTTTTAAAATACTGATAGGTGTAACATTCCCGTTTGAAACTACAGATAAATTTGAGGATTGTCAACCTATTTGAGGATTCATTGGAGTGCATTAATTACAGAGCTTTTTTCCTCCCAATATATTGTAATTATAAAACTAAGTGGAGTGTGGGGGTACCTGCGAGATTAACTGCACATTTTCCCAAGTTATCAAATGCTTTTCAGTACGACGGAAATTAAAAGACATTTTTATTTTCAAAAATAAAGGTAGCAGCTAAGAAAAAGCAAAGCACATACATCTATGTAATTTAAAGAGAGAAAGCACACAGAGTGAAAGATTAACAGTTGAGACCCCCAGGTGAAGGGTATATGGGTGTTCACTGTATGATTTTTTTCCCTGAATTTTTCTGTAGGTTTGGAGTTTTACATATAAAGAGTTGAGGGAAGGCTAAAGTCAACAGTTTTTATTTAGTACTCGGTCCTATGACTTGCTTCAACCTAACATCTAGCTCAGGATTTAATTACTTCATTACTATACATGCGTCATGACAGATGCTCCTGTATACACAATTCAGGTAAAACTGATTTAAGTCCACCCAGCATCAGTGTACGTCTAAATATAAAGAAGCCTGGAAAGTCTGGATGGAACCCTGAGAGACAGCCTAGTCCCTTAAGCAGTTGCTAAAGAGCTGAGCAGTTCCTTCTGAAGTTCAAGGTAACACTAGCTAAGAATGTTATCACCGCCTTGTTCTGCAATTCGCTCAAGGGAATCCTGCTAAATCTTTGCTCCTCTCACGAGTAAGACCTACTGGTATTAGTGGAAACTACTTACGAAGTGAATTTTATTTCTAAATTTCTAATCATCTTGGAATACAGTATTAGGCACTGTCCTCTCGGCCGCTAACCTGATCACACTGGGGTCCCTAAATCCAAACACGCACACCCGGCGTGTCTTCTAGCACACAAGACACTTCAAAAAGTAGGGAAGCTACTTTACCCTGTTATTTCCCTGGTTTACTTCCTCGCTTAAAAACAAAACACAAACCCTGATGGATACCATAAAGACTGATAAACGGTTCTGTTGTAACTGTGTCGTTCTAGAAAGAGTGGATTTGAAGTGAGTGAATCGCTGAGTCCCGCGATGACACAGGCTCTGCATCTTGCTCTTAAAATCCCAGGGGTGTCAGGACCACATCCCAGCTGAGCACGCTGAGACTGCCGCGGAATGCAGACCGGCGGGAAGAGGGAACTGGGAAGGGAGGGAGAGGTGACAGGCGACCCGACCAGCGCGGGTACCGGGGACGCGCGGTTCCCCGAGGCTCCTGGCCGCTCGCCCCCCACCCCTCCCCTTCGCTCTCCGCACAGCCTCTCCCGCCCCTCCCCACCCGGCTTCTTCAAGTCTCCACGAACGGAAATGGGAGTCACAGAGCCGGGGACCAGCGGAAACAAAACACAGAGGCGGCCGCGGGGGGGCCGCTGTGGGCGAAAAGGCCCCGGAACGAGGCCGGCCCGCGCGGGCCCACGCTCCCCTCCTCCCCGGCGGCCGCACTCACCAGCTCCGGAATCGGCCCTGTCGCCCCCGCCCGCACTCCAGAGCCGGCTGAGAACGGCAGCGGCAGAGGCTCCACGTGCTGCGTCTCTCCGGGTAAGACCTTCAGCTCCCGCGACTAGAAGTGTGAGGCCCCAGGGCCCTTCCCGCGGAATCGGCGCTGAGAAGCCCCAACCCCCCTCCCGCCTCCCAGGCACCTCCAGGTCCAGGACTACAACTCCCAGCAGGGTGTGCGAAACAAACGCCCACGGCAACGGAGGCTCACGAGGCACAGGAAGCACAACGCCCCAATCCGCTTTGTTTTACACAGTCTCACTTTCCCTGTACCATTATACACCTCGATGACCCTAAGGAACAGAACGCTGAGTCGGAAAGGAGCTTGAACTAGGGGACAGGCTAGACAAAGTGCGCATGCGTACAGAGCAAGGTTTCAAAGAGGGAAAGAGAACGGGTCAAATTAAGCGAAGAAAAGATGGCGGAGTCTTCGCCACGGGACCCGGAAGCACTTACCCTCCACTTCCTCCTCCTGTTTGGCTTCTGTCTCACCTAGAGCCGTCCGGTCGCAGACTGCCTCCGAGACGCTTCCTGTCCGGTGAGCGTCGACCGACTGAAACGGCGGCCCATAATGCATTGCGATGGCGGGTAGGCGTGTGGGGGCGGAGCCAGAGCCGGAAGTAGAACGGTGGTGGTGGTGGCGGCGGCGGCTTTGGCAACTCGGTACTGAGTGCAAGGTGACTGGGAGGGTAGCTAGATCAGCGTGGCCTCTTGGGACTCCAGATCTGGGTTTCTTCACGAGGCCTGGGCTGCCTCTCACCTTTGCTCTACTAGAAGGAGAGAGCAGCTCTGTGTCCTGGGGATATTCACGGCCTAGCCCGGGGTCACAGATGACCTCCACGCTTCTGGACCTTGGAGTTTGCCTTAGACCTAGAAATAAGACTGATACCTTCTCTGGGGGCAAATCGGGGCGGCGCGGGAGGCAGGGAGGCTGGGAGGTCTCGGGCCCGCATCCTGGCTGGGGCATCCCAAGGTCAGGCGCGCGGGAGAGGTTTTCGGCTAGGCCTGCCCGCCCCGGGCACAAGTAGCTGTCTAAGCTCCTTAGACAGAAAGTGCACCACAAGAGGGAAAAGAGTAGTCAAAATATTGAAAGTTTGCTTCCCACCTACAAACGATGATGGTGCTAACACTTCGTTAGGCAGCTTTATGGATTGTTCTTAAGAACCTGCACTGAAGGGGCAACGAACCTACTTACCTTTGGCCTGTCAGTCATCACTGTAATGGGATAACATTGCTCCCGCCCACGACAAGACCTCTGCTCGGACTGTAGTGTTTTCTTACTGTTGCCTTCCCCAGTCTTTCTGATCATGTCAGACGCTATCATATTCTCTCGTGTCACCCGATGGTACTGGAATGGAGAATTTATGGGAGGTGGTATTCCACAGCTGTTTGTGTAATGACTATCTTCTGCGAGTCAGTGGACAATACGCATTCACTAATCTGTGAAAAAAATGAAAGGGATTAAAGAAGGAACAAGTTTTGGTATGAGATTATGTGTTAATTTTTTGGATGAGTTCGTAAGACTTATAAGGGAGATGAGAACTGTTGAATACAGTGTATAGATTTGGGGTTCAGGAAGAATACCAAAATTAGAGATGCGATTCGGGAATGATAGGCACTTAGATGATAGAAAATTGAAACAATGAAAGTGGATTTTACCCATGTTGTAGCAGGAATAACATCTCTGCAGTCAGACTTAGAGAAAATTAGCTGTATGAATATGTGCAGCTTGACTTTCCTTAGACATAGATCTGTAAAGCAGAGATAAGAACGCTTCCTTCTAACTCTTTAAGAGTATTCCCATAAGGGTACAAGGAGAAGATACATATTTTGGAAAGTATCTAGGGTTGAGCTTATTGTTGGGTGAACTTATTGTGGAATGTTAAGCATGTCCTTAGTTTGCCAGAAGGGAAAGTAGACATATGAATTGCACAATTTTTTGTTTTACATATTTGCGTTGTTAGGTTTTGCTGTGTAACTTTGACGAGATACTTCTAATCTTCAAGTTTCTGTATGTGTAAGCATAGGAATGATAATAAGTGACACATGACCTTAATGAGGTCATTTGTTGTTTGCTTGTAGCCTTTTCTCAAGTGTTTTTTCCTGATGGTGTATAAAAGTGATATGTTATGAATAATTTCTTCGAATAGTTTGCTTTCATTTTGTCAGGTGAAGGGTATTTTGTTCGTTGTGTTGATTGTAGGACCCCTTCGTCTTTCCCTTCCCTCAGGGTTTCAACTCTGTAACCCAGGCTGGAATGCAGTGCTGCAGTCACAGCTCACTGGAGCCTCTACCTCCCAAGCTCAAGTGATCCTCCTACCTCGGGCTCCCAAGTACCTGGGACTACAGGCACCCACCACCATACCTGGCTAATATTTTTGTTTGTTGTTTAGAGATGGGGTCACACTATGTTGCCCAGGCTGGCCTTGAATTCCTGGGCTCAAGTGATCCTCCTGCCTTGGCCTCGCAAAGTGCTGGGATTCCAGGAGTGAGCCACTGTGCCTGGCTCATTGTAGGATTTCTTTTGATAATTTTTACATTCCATTCCAGAGATTGTCAACCTTGGCATTACTGACATTTGGATCAGACAATTCTTGGGGGTTGGGAAGGCTGTTATTATTGTTGTCATTATACAGTGTTTGGCAGCATTCCTGGCTTCATATGCGTTACAGGCCAGTAAGTAGCACTCAGCTTGGTGAGAACAACCAAAAATGTCTAAAGACATTGCAGATGTCTCCTTAGAGAGAAACATCTCAACTCTTTCCCTTCCCCGAAGTCTATTTTTGAGAACTATTGTGCTACTCTATAGTTTCTTAGCTAATGCTTCTCAAACTCTCAGTAGTAAAGGGCCATTCCCACCACCCACTCTTGTGGACGCTCTGGAATACAGTAAAAATGAATTACGAAAGAAATGAAATTTTTAAAAAATGAAGTCACTTAAAATACAAGCTATGCCGGGCGCGGTGGCTCAAGCCTGTAATCCCAGCACTTTGGGAGGCCGAGGCAGGTGGATCACGAAGTCACGATCTCTACTAAAAAGAAAAAAAATACAAAAAATTAGCTGGGCATGGTGGTGCGTGCCTGTAATCCCAGCTACTCAGGAGGCTGAGGCAGGAGAATTGCCTGAACCCAGGAGGCGGAGGTTGTGGTGAGCCGAGATCGCACCATTGCACTCCAGCCTGGGTAATCAGAGGGAAACTCCGTCTCAAAAAAAAAAAAAAAAAAATACAAGCTATAATTTTTTAGAGATAGGTTCTCTCCATGTTTCCCAGATTGGTCTTGAACTCCTGAGTTCAAACAATCCTCCCTCCTTGGCCTCCCAAAGTATTGGGATTACAGGCATGAGCCACCACACCTGGCTCATAAGCTCATTGTTTTAATTTTAAATTCAGCAAACAAATTATCTCTTGAATTGTTATAAATAAGTTTCTAAATGCTTATTTCTAATTTATTTTTGTTATTGTTTGTTTGTTTTTTGAGACAGGGTCTCTCTCTGTAGGCCAGGCTGGAGTGCAGTGGTATGATCCCGGCTCACTGCAACCTCCACCTCCCGGGTTCAAGTGATTCCCCTGCCTCAGCCTCCCGAGTAGCTGGGAATAACAGATGTGCACTACCATGCTTTGGCTAGTTTTTTTTTTTTTTTAGTAGAGATGGGGGTTTCACCATGTTGACCAGGATGGTCTCGAACCCCTGGCCCCACTGATTCGCCCATCTCGGCCTCCCGGAGTGCTGGGATTACAGGCGTGAGCCACCGTGCCTGGCCTCTAAATGCTTATCTAATTTCTGTATTACTTTAGGCCCAATAGCATAGTTTGTGTACTTCCACTAGTTCTATTATAACTTAGATGTCCAGCATCAATGTGATGATGACTAGTACAGTTATTAGGAAATTTGGGGAGAGTGTGGGAAGTATGTTAGCATATCATGTTTTCACTTAAAAGATTCAGAAATTTTACCAACCAGGGCAATATGGCAAGACCTTGTCTCTACGAAAAAATAAAAGTAAAAATTAGCCTGGTGTGATGGCGCACAGCTGTGCTCCCAATCTACTTAAGGGCCTAAGGCGAGAGAGGATTGCTTGAGTCAAGAAGAGGCCAAGGCTGTAGTGAGCTGTGTTCAGCCTGGGCAACAGAGTGAGACGGTGTCTCAAAAAAATTTTTTACCAGACTGTGGTGCCTTTTGTCAAGCCCTGTCAGTTTATAGACTCGGCCTTCATTTGAGAAAAATATATTCTTCTAATTTTTTATGGTCTCTTTATTCCTTTTCATTTTTTTTTTTTAAATGGAGTCTTGCTCTATCATCCAGGCTGGAGTGCAGTGGTGAGATTTGGGCTCACTGCAACCTCTACTTCCCAGGTTCAAGCAATTCTCCTGCCTCAGCCTCCCAAATAGCTGCAATTACATGCATGACCTACCATGCCCGATTCATTTTTGTATTTTTAGTAGAGGCAGGGTTTCACCATGTTGGCCAGACTGGTCTCAAACCTCTGACCTCAAGTGATCCACCTGCCTCGGCCTCCCAAAGTGCTGGGATTACGCATGAGCCACCGCGCCTGGCCCTCTTTATTCCTTTTCTTGTGGAATTCCTGTTTGCACCTGTGTAATTTGGAATGTTTTTTGTGTTTGATCTTTAAATCGCTAAAGTAAATCTCAGCAGGGATTGTCCTCTACTGAAATTTTTTAGTTAGAAAATAACATATTTTAACTTAATGAAGTCTAGGGACTTAGAAGTCTTAAGTCCTTATTTTTAAAATTTAGACTTCCATCTCCTTCACTAATTTATTTCACTGATAAAGCTGGACTGCCGGATCTTCCCGCGTCATGCACAGCTTATTTGGACTGGTTGCTGTTTTTCTTTGCTGGTTCTTCTGGACTTGGATTTAGTTGTCACAGTATTCTTAAAAGGCTGGAATCCAGGCAGAGCAGTTTTTCTCTCTGTGGGCCTGTGAAATATACACTTTCAGATTATCATGCCTGCCTGAGGCATGGGAAACCTGGTACATTAGTTTGGGGGACAGTTTGCTTTTCCTATTGGGAGAGAACAGTGTTCTAACAGTCTACCTCTCCTGTTTTCTGTCATTCAAGACTAAGTTCAAGGGAGAAGACATACCTCACCTCATATTTTGTGCTTTCTGTCCTAACCCTGATGAAGTTTCAGGCCTGAGTTTCTAACTCAGTTCCTAGATCCCAGGGCCTTTTGGTTAAGACTTAAAAAACTTGCAATGGGAAATAAGGAGAAGGGAACTGTGGTTAGGTATAGACTGAGATCCGATATGATTTAATTCTGTAACAATTAGTAGAATTAGATTCTCGTGATATAGGTAGAGGTGATTTATAGTAAGTATATTAACATTTCTGATGCTTGTTTTCAGTAACATAGAATCAGCATGATTCTTCAGAGACTCTTCAGGTTCTCCTCTGTCATTCAGTCAGCAGTTTCAGTCCATTTGCGGAGGAACATTGGTGTTACAGCAGTGGCATTTAATAAGGAACTTGATCCTATACAGAAACTCTTTGTGGACAAGATAAGAGAATACAAATCTAAGCGACAGTAAGTGAATAAACAACTACAGTATAAATATAAATATTCAAACTATGTAAGTTTCAAGATGGTAATAAAAAATTATTCGGTATTTGAAAGTATCGTACCTTCACTGAGTTCCTCTCTGACACAGAGAAGTTCACTTGGTGCCCTCAGAAAAGAAGATAAAGATCTTGATTTTTTTCAGGTCGTAAACTATATCTTCTTTATGAGGTACAAGGGCAAATCTACTGAATCTATTGCCATTTAAAATATATCCTTACCGTAATGTCATATATTATAAACTAAGTCAATTCATACAAATACACAGAGTCTTGGAAATCATTTAGCAGCTAAGTTTTTTAAAAGTACATCTTTTAGATACTGGTTAGCCTAAGATCATTAAACGAATTGAGGAAAAATGTATTATCAAAGTTTATTGAACCCTCAATTTAGTGGCCTTTCTGTGACGTCGTAATTTGGGGGAAATGTATAAACACAGCTCTTTTTTTTTTTTAAGGTTATTTCCATAGTTATAGATCTCTGAGAATATACATTAAAGGTCAAAAGACTCTGAAATGGCATAATGTAAATGTAAGTCCAAGAAAAACAGTTGTAGAACCACATGGTTTTGGAGATGAATGACTACCTTAGCCGTCCTCAAGTCCAAAGGCCAAATCTTACTAAGAGTGACATGCATCAATTCCTAGTTCCATTTTCTTTCATTTAGTTGCCTACCGTATGTAAAGCATTTTTATTATTAACTATGGTGGGCCACAGGGCATTTCCACAATATTCTTAAAAGTCTCATAGGAGCATAAAGCTTGTATGCAAATAAATACAATATAAAGTAAAATGAGTTAGGTGCTAAGATAAGGAAATGTTCAGTGCTTGGGAAGTTAATAGGAAAGAATACTCCTTCCAGCTGGAGGCATTTTAGAAGGCTTCTTGGAAAGCAGTGTTTGGGTATTCATCCCTCTTGAGAATCTCGTGGACAACTGTGGATCATCTTCTCAGTTTAAAGAGAAAAACGTGAAGAATTTACTCACATGATTTTGCTTGTAGAATGAAATGGTTCTCAAGCCCGTAGGCCTTCAGTAGACGTATACACCCAGGGGTTTACTCTAGATTCTAACAGTGTATGAAGGTTGGACAGATAAATGAGAGTAGGAAGAGAGTATCTTTTAGGAGGAAAGAATGGTGTGAACTAAGGCATGAAAACTAGAAAGCACAAAATATATTTGGTGAATGGTATAATTCTGTTTCCCTGGAGTATAGGGTATATGAAGAGTGTAAGGATGATATGGGGTTAGAATGAGGGATTATGGAAGGCCTTGATTGTAGACTGGACAATTAAGTTATGTGGTAGGCATTTGTGAGAAATTAAAGCTTTTTGAACATGACTGTGGGGATGTAAGAAGATTACTCTGAATTAGGAGGATAATTTTAACCAGGGTATTAGAAGAATTGAAATGAGAAGAGAACAAAGATATGTTAGCAATGTGTAACCTAAGCATTAGTTGATGAGAACCTCGACTTTATAGCAGTGGTAATGTAAAAGCTGTAAAAGCAACAGAGTCGAGACATTGAAACACTGATAACTGGTCTTGGTGAGCTACTGGAGAGGAAGAAGAGAGGGAACAGTAGAAGAAAACTGACTTTTGAGGCGAGGTAACTAGCAAAGGTGTCACCATTGCTAAAACTGAGGAGGAGAGATAGTGAAGGAATTAACATGTAGTAAGTTACTATGTGTTTTGTAGACATGGTAATGAAACTAACAGCAACCCTATAGATGTTACCCTAATTTTATGTATGAGGAAACCAGGGCTGAAAGTTAGAATTTGCCAGAAATCGTATTACTAAGTGATCAGATGTGCAGGACTTGTCAGGGAATTTTGAGTGTCTTCTGTCCAAATGTGATGTTACATCATAATACTGACACTCTTTGCATTTTAACTGTCCTTAAAAAGCCTATCTAGTAAGAAGTTAATTCTTAGGTGTACCCTAAATCTAAGGAGTCTTGTTTGTGGGTCATTCATTCATTTGTGCAAACACACACATAGAGAGTTTTGAGGACAGACCCTGGGCTGGCATCCAGCATTGCCACTAATTAGCCCTATGACCTTGGGCAGGTTTAACTTCTGTAGGACAGTTTCCTCATATATAAAATCAGGATGATGATAGTATTTAACCTATTTCTTAGGATATGATTCAATACATTTAGCATGCCCAGTATTTGCTAGTGATGAACAAGTATTTTTTGAGTGATTACTTTGTCCCAGTCACCATGTGAGAGCCTAGGGATATAGTAATAAACAAGATAAGCATCAAGACTTAACATTCAGTTGAGGAGGTAGATGATTTCTGGCCTCTTTTTATCACAAAAGTGCATGTTAAAGTTAAAATAGCCATCATCCATTAGTAACCAGTATTAGAGTATCTAGTTGAAGGATCTATTTCAAACCACACTGTTCATTTTGGGTGCCATTATCCATGAGACTATTCAAATTCTAATTAGTTACAATGAAGTATATGTATAAATTCAGTTTCTCATTCATGTTAACTATATTTCTAGTGCTCAGGAGCCACCAGATACTGCTAGTCGCTACCATATGGACAGCACAGACAGCATTTCTAACTTGACAAAATGTTCCATTGGACAGTGCTAATCTAAAAGAAAATTGGGTCTCTAACAAGCAATCCCATTACTGAGTATATATCCAAAGGATTATAAATCGTTCTACTATAAGGACACATGCACACAAATGTTCATTGCAGCACTGTTTACAATAGCAAAGACCTGGAACCAACCCAAATGCCCATCGATGATAGACTGGACAGGGAAAATGTGGCACATATACACCGTGGAATATTAGGCAGCCATCAAAAACGATGGGTTCGTGTCCTTTGTAGTGACATGGATGAAACTGGAGACCATCATTCTCAGCAAACTGACACAAGAACAGAAAATGAAATACCGCATGTTCTCACTCATAGGCGGGTGTTGAACAATGAGAACATGTGGACACAGGGAGGGGAGCGCTACACACTGGGGTCTGTTGGGGGGAATGGGGGAGGGACAGTGCGGGGTGGGGAGTTGGGGAGAGATAGCATGGGGAGAAATGCCAGATATAGGTGAAGGGGAGGAAGGCAGCAAATCACACTGCCACGTGTGTACCTATGCAACTATCTTGCATGTTTTTCATATGTACCCCAAAACCTAAAATGCAATAAGAAAAAAGAAACATTGTTAACAAGTTCTTACATTGGAGCCACCTACGTATTTTTTGTGCAAGTTCTTTAACTCACATAAGACTCTGCACTTTGATCATAGGCATGTGTGAAAATGTTACTACCCTTGAAGGAATTTTCACGTGTACATTTTTAATGTTTAGAATATTGTTTATTGCTAGGTAGGCAGTAATATTTATGATAAAAACACAAGAATTTCTTCAAAGAATTAATTAGAACCAATTGGTCCTGCTGCTGGTCCATGATGCTATATTTATTTTCCCAAAACGCGCAAGTCTAAATTTGCCATTTTATTACTCAGCAAATAAAGTAGAAACTCCCAGGCTTAACATTCCAGGCCTCCCCATGCTCTGGGTTCTGCTAGTTTTTCCATCTAGACTCCTTAGCATTCCCCACGTTTAGCCAGTCCTTTACCACCTCCACGTCTTTGCTGTTTCAGTCTTAGAAGGTCTCAAAATAAACTGTGGCCCCAGATGCCTGGTATTTCTCAATGCCACCTTTTTAAGATGAAAATTTCCCTGATTAGCTTAGCAAAAGTGATCTCTCCTCAACTTGAGTAGCTTTTTGGTAAACCATGTCTTTGAAGCTCATCACATTACTCCTTTACAGCATAAATGTTTGTGAACATGTAATTTTTTTCTTCTAAATTGCAAAATCTCTGAGGGTAGGAAATAATTTGCTTCTTTAATAGGACCCCTATTATAGAGACTTAAAGTTGCTAAGGTCTTTAAAAGCCATTTAGTGGTGGCTGACTTAAAGCAGACAATATTAGTAAATACTAATTGAGTACTCACTGTGTGCCAGGCACTGTGCTTGGAGGTATGTGTACATTTAACACCCTTGTTTGGTAGGACCTTCATTTTTAGTTGAAGAAACTAAAATTTAGAGTGCTCTGTGCCTCGCTCAGGTTTACACAGTTGCTGAATAGTTGAGCTTACACTTAGACAGAATTAGTCTTTGACTCCAGAGCCCATAGACTTAACCATACACCGTATCACAACTTAGACCCTGAGACATCTGACTTAGTGTTTGTGATACTAAGAAAACTTGAATGTTAGAGATTTGTTTGAGGTTAGCTCATTTATGTGAAACCTCATCATAATAAAATAGTTTGAAGAGGAATTGAAATTGAAGTGGAAATACTTCTTTGTGAAGTCTTTCTTTTTGACTACATGAATGCTTAAAAAAGGTCTATTGAAAGTGATGGCGAAGAGTAATTTTGTTTTTGTAAGCTAGTTTATAGCATTAGTTTTTATTTGCTCATTTATTTAACAGGACAGCTGGAGGACCTGTTGATACTGGTCCAGAGTATCAGCAAGATCTGGAGAGGGAGCTTTTTAAGCTCAAGCAAATGTTTGGTAAAGGAGACATGAATACCTTCCCCACCTTCAAATTTGAAGGTAAGTCTGGGAAATCACAGATTCATTCTTGTGGAGGATAAATGAAGAATATTTACACTTACTTGGATTTTTAGAGAATTGAATGACAATGTTAAACGTGAATTTATTAGGACTATGACATGTGCCTGAACTGCCAGCTAAATGTTTGCCGTTAGAATAGGAGCAGTTTAGGAGATCACGTAACATAGTGATTAAATGGTGGGGATCTGAAATCGAACTGCTGATCTTGAATCCTGAAAGTCACTTTCAACTGTGTAACCTTGAGTAACTGGTGCCTATTTCTCATCTGATATTTGGGGAGAATTACAGTATCTTCTGCACGTGTAGTTAAATGACATAATATATGCAAAGTCAGTTAATGGAATGCGTGGCTGATAGAAAGTGTTGCATAAATGTTTAGCTATATTTCTGCGTAAATGTTTACAAACAGTAGATATTCACTAAAAAAATCAGAAGATTAATGAATTAAATCTTGAGCATTCTACATAATCCATTTCATTGCAGTACGGCTAAGCTTGAACCTTTTTTTTTTCCCCTCTTAGATCCCAAATTTGAAGTCTGTGATAAACCCCCGGCCTGAAGAAATAAAGTAAAATTAATCTGGTAATGTGTCATGGGTTAGCTATACAACTAGTTAGAAGTTTCGGAATAAACATACATTTCATAACTGTCAAATGTCCTTTTAATTCTGAGTCCAAATAAATTGTTTGGTGATGTTGAGTGCCTTCTTGATGTATTGAGTTCTGTGTGTTAGGGTTGTTTTTAGATCCTGGTGTAATAAAGCAGATGGAGACCTTGCCCATAACCCTACTTGTTGTGGAGGGGTGTTACCCTTCTTTTAGAACATGAAGAAATGGTTTATAAAGTCTTTGTCATAGCTTTCTCAGAAATCGGAGTGTAGTTTTTTATATGTCCTGGAACATGTATTGTGTTTTAACTTTGCTCTCCTCAAATGTTAAACGATTTTCTCCCAGTAACCCAGGTCCCTCTTCTTTGCTTACATATCACAGAGTCTGTTACAGTTCTGTTCAGACTGATGAGGGAAAGGTAGGAAAGAAGGCGGTTCTATAAATTAAAAGAGTGAACTCTATGGTGGTGTTTTGTCCTAGTGACAGTTCCAGCAGATACCGTATCAGACTGACATATCAGACATGGTCAAAATTTTAGTAACTATAACTGGCTCTCAAGGAAGTTATTTAAAAGCAGATTTTTTTTAAAGGTCAAAATCGAACAGGCTCACAAAAAAGTAAATTTTAAAGGAAAAACAGCCATGTATTTTTAATATTTGACAATATCTCTGACACGTGTTAATAAATATGGGTCTTTAATAAATCTTTAAGATTTTCTTTAAATGTGTGAAGTGAACAGTGTTCTTTTTTTTTTTTCTGCTTTTTAATTTTTAATGGTCTCTGTTAATTTTCACTCAGTGAGGTGAACAGCGTTCTTTATGAGATTTAGCTCACTTGAAGGGAATAGATTTTTTTTTTTTTTTTTTTTTTTTTTGAGACAGAGTTTCACTCTCATCGCCCAGGCTGGAGTGCAGTGGCATGATCTCGGCTCACTGCAACCTCTGCCTCCCAGATTCAGACAGTTCTTCTGTCTCAGCCTCCCAAGTAGTTGGAACTACAGGCGGGTACCATGCCTGGGCAATTTTTTGTATTCTTAGTAGAGATGGGTTTTCACCATGTTGGCCAGGCTGGTCTTGAACTCCTGACTTCAGGTGATCCGCCTGCCTCAGCTTCCCAAAGTGCTGGGATTATAGGCGTGAGCCACTGCGCCTGGCCCAAAGGGAATAAATTTTTATTATGGCATGCTGTAGCTGAAGGCAGAACCTGCTAGGGAATACCTTTTTGAAAGATCTACAGATATTTCCGAATAACATAGATACGATTAATAAGATGTGTAGAGAAGGAGTTGGGGAGAGCAGTACAGTAGGAAGAAACAGCCCACTTTTCTTCAAATGTGGCTAAGCAGTGACAGAGCAGTTGAACTACTTCTATTTAAATAATTGCACACTTTGGAACAGAGAATCCGGTGTTTAATTATGGCACTATCTACAGGTAATCAAGGAAGTCTAAGTTGGCCCACGGTCTTCCTCTGACCTCCCTGCAAACAGTTCTCCTCTACCCACCTGTGGCTGCGAAGCTGTCTGTGTCAGCTGGAACTGCCAGTCATTAGAGGACAAACTGACCCTTTCTGCATATACTTCATCTCCCTGTCTCTTTACCTCCCTCTTCAAAGTTTAATTGAATTTTACCTTTTATCAGCTTACACGTATTTATCTCCTAACACATTTTTTCCTTGTCTCACAACTGTGGAATTTGCTTGGATATACCAGTATTGTTGTTCATCATTGAAACAGGGTTCTGTGTGACTGTAAGAAGCATCCTATTCCGGTGCCCTATATTACAGGGCAGTGCATTTACATTTAAATTTTGGTCAGGCAAGCACTCCGTTTTCCAGCTGAACCTCTCGTCGTGCTGTGAGTCACGGATCTTAACCAAGGCTCTGTATTCCTCAGAACCCCCTCCTCTTGTTGGCTAGGCTGCCCCAACTCTGCAAACTGGCCTTTGTGCAGCACTGTAGCCTGCCAGGTCACTCCTTGTCCCACACTTAACCATTCAGAACCACCTTATGTGATTATGACGAATGACCTCAGGCTTCTGGTTATTTTAAATGGTTGTTTTCCCCCTTGTCTGGTGTTATGGACTGAATTGTGTTTCCCCAAAATTCATACTTTGAATGAATTGAAGCCCAACCCCCACTACCTCATAATAAGGACTTTAACTAATGAGACCTTTAGGGTAGGTCTTAATTCTATCTGACTGGTGTCCTTATACGAAGAGGAAATTTGAGTTGAGGAGAGGTAAGGAGAGGTAAAGGGACACGTGTCTGTTACTTATATAGCACTACCTTTAATAGTAACCCAAGAAGGCTAGGCAATTTTTACTTATTTAACATTTAGTGTAAGCATTTTTGTTTGTTTTTGGCTGTTACTCTTTCTCTGATTATTGCTCCTGGGGTAGTAGCAGCCTTCCCAATGTTAGCTCTTTCGTAAAGTGCATGTATGAGTTCTTGGGGGACCCTGTGGCTGAGGAGGTCTTCCCAGTCGTACAGATTCCATTCCCTTAAATGGCAGGTTCACTCCAACTCCCTTCCAAATTCCCCTTAGCACCTACTGGAATGGTAAGTACACACTGTTTCCCATGTTTGCTCTGGTGAGACACTGGCAAGAAGGCTCAAGGCCGGCTACTTCAGTGATGCCTACTTGAGCCAAAGAACACTCGTCCTTGACCTCATAAGTCTTGGGAAAACGTGTTTCACCGTCCTCCCTTACCTTGCTCTCCTTTTTTTAAAGAGATGGGATTTTGCTCTGTTGCCCAGGCTGTGGCTTGATCATAGCTCACTGCAGCCTTGAACGCCTGAGCTTCAGCAGTCCTCCAATGTAGCCTTCAGAGTAGCTGGGGCTACAGGCACACACCACCATGCCTGGCCCTCCCCCTCTTGATATTTTTTTCCAGCTCCCTTTCCACCTGCTCAAATAGCTCCTATTTCCTTAGCAGGTGCCTTCATTTGCAAGTGATTCTCTTAAACATTCTCTTGACTTCCCTTGGGGGTGAGTTCGGGAATGATTCTCATGACTTTGGAAAATGCATTCTCTGTCTCTTTCTGTCCCCTCATTCTTTCCCATCCCAAATCCATACATACACACTTCAGCTTATATGGACTGTGTGATGAGGTAAAGGGTAAAGAGGAGTAGTGAACTGGAGAAATTATTTCAGGGTAGCTGTCTCTTCATGAACAGTGAAGGGGTATTTATACCCAGTGTATTTCTCATTTTTTCTTTTTTTGAGATAATGCCTTACTCTTCTGCTCAGGCTGGAGTTGCCAGGGTGTGATCACAGCTTATTGCAGCATCCATCTCCTGGGCTCAAGTGATCCTCCTGTCTCAGCCTCCCTAGTAGCTGGGACTACAGGCGCATGTCACCACACCCAGCTATTTTTTCAGTTTTAGTAGAGATAGTCTCACTGTGATGTCCACGCTATTCTTGAAATTGATCCTCCCATCTCAACCTCCCAAAGTGCTTGAATTACAGCTGTGAGCCACTGTGTCTAGCCTTCATTTTCCCTAGAAAGTGGGATACTTGTTTTTAGTCTTTGGGCAACAGAGAAAGTCCCAATTAATGTCCTGTTACATGAACATACCATCTTTATAAAATTTTATTCATTCTCTTTGGTACATGTTGTCCTAAAATTTAGAAAAAAATGTTTCTTAACCTACAGTAACTTCAATTCAGCAGTTAAATTCAATAGTTTGAGAAAGTTTGAGAATGAAAAATTAAGAAGTTGGCTGGGCACAGTGGCCCACACCTGTAATCCCAGCACTTTGGGAGGCTGAGGTAAGTGGATCACTGAGGTCAGGAGTTTAAGACTAGGCTGGACAATATGGTAAAACAACTTCTCTACTAAAAATACAAAAATTAGCCAGGAATGTTGGCCAGCACCTGTAATCCCAGCTACTCAGGAGACCGAGGCATGAGAATCACATGAACCCAGGAGCTGAGATATGTTTGTGGGAAACCTTGAATTCCAGGCTGAGGAATTTAGATGTTGTGATAGACTAGGTAAAGGAAGAGAGAAAACCTGTTAGCCAGGGGAAGGGAGAAGGGAGTTGACATTGTTCGAGAGAAATGGGGCCAACTGACAGATGGGATGGGGGGAAGAAGAGATTTGGAGGGAAAAGGAGCCTTTGGAACTGGAGAGTTTGAAACTAACTGAGAGGTACTTGAGGGTGGAAGTTCCCAGGAGACAAAAGTTAGATAGTAGTAAAGCCTGAGATAAAAGGATAAAAGTAGTGATTAAAGAATCAAGACAATGAATGATGTAGTCAATTAATAAATGGGAGGTTAAAGATGGAGAGATTGAGAGATAGGAAGGGGCAGTGGTAGTCATAGGATTTAAATGCATTCATCCTTTTTAGCCTCAGTATTTTCCAAAATAATATTAGAGATCTGGGCATCTTTGGAGTATGAGAGGAGAGTGGACGATAATGAAATGGTCCACTGTGATATTTAGACCGGGTTGGGGGGAAGGCATGACAAAAGGATATTTTGCCTGGCTGTGAGACTAGGAAGGCCATGGAGCGGCCAGAGATAACTGAGGATGAAGGGAACATGTGACAGCAGAACACAAGTAATTAAAAGGAGTGGGCTCATGCCCAGCATGTTACTGAGGCCAAAGAGGGAGGAGTGTTTGAGCCCAGGAGTTTGAGACTAGCCTGGCAACATAGCAAGACGCCGCTCTACTGAAGTAAAATACAATAAAGTAACAATTAGCTGGGCATGGTGGCACACACCTGTGGTTCCACCTCTTTATTAGGGAGGCTGAGCTGGAGGAATCACTTGAGCCTGGAAAGTCAAAGTCGCAGTGAGCTGTGATCGTGCCACTGCACTCCAACCTCGGTGACAGAGCAAAACTCCATCTCAACAACAGCAACAGAGAGTTTAAAAGGAAGTAATTCTAGGGGTAGAGAAAAATATGGTGAATGAAACATCCTGGATCAGACTGATCTGGGTCCCCACAGATCCTGATTCCTCACTCCTCAGCTCCGTGAACTTGGCAAGTCATTAACTCAGTCTGTTGCCTCATCTGTAAACTGATGACCTTACCCACTTTATAGCATTGTTGAGATGAATGAGATTTTATACATCCTCACCCCCATCCATCCCCACCGCTGACATATATAAAATGTTCAATAAATAGTTTTTCCTTTTTCAGAGCATTTTGCTTAGCATTTGAGAAGTTGGCAGCCATCCAACCAGAGATGATGAGATTCTAATTTAAAGCAGCTAGCGAGCAGCTAGCCTTGTAGCTACAGAAGGTAAGAGGATGTAGTTTCCTGGGGTTTTTGAACAACAATAGGTGAATGACTTTCCTGCACTGTTATGTGGGGCTAAAAAGTTTAACAAGTTCAGCTATATTTATCAGGGTAGACTTTAATCAAACAAAGCCACCTGTGGATGAAGGAAGCTCTTTGCAAAGTTGTATTGAAAAACAATCAGTCCAGATTTATTTAGGTCACACCCCAACTAAAAAGAAATTAAATCTAGTTACAATAGCAACAATAATAATGTAAACAAAACAAAGCTTGCTAATAAAGATTCTAAAGCCCTAATCTTTATACAACACAATTCACTGCAGGAAAATAAAAGTCAAAATGCTCTAAGAATTACAATGGGATTTTACCAATTGTTAGTATTCAAGCTTCTCAAGTAAATGCAAATGGAAATACAAGTCTGGACACCAGTGACCCACAGATATATATATATAGAGAGATATAGGTATATATACTTTTAATAATTAGGAAATTAGTGCTCAATACTGTGCCCTTTGTGTGGGAGAAAGCATTCTTTATACAAGGATTTTTTTTCCCTACCTATTACAATAGTTTAAGTTAAGGTACAATATATATTTGACACAAAGAGCATGTTAGATGTTCACACTGCATAAAATGAATCCTCTAGCCTTTGAGGTCTTAAAAATAAGTTTTTCATATGTTAGTGAAGCTAAGGCACTACATATTTTTCCCCCACAATGTGAATTTGTGTCATTTAAACCAGAAGTTGATCTTGTGTGATGACAGGTATGTCTGAAGAGATGTCTTTCAGGGTCGTCTATCCTTGTGGCATGCCAACGAAAGAGGAAAGGATTCCTCAAACCAAAGAAATCTTCCAACTAAAACGTAGGTACCATTTAGCCTATTTCTTACAAAAGCTTGTAGACAGGTGTTTTTTTTTCTGTCCTTCATCATGACAAGTTGTGAATCTATGTCTGTGGGCCAAATCTTGTCTGTGCCTGCTGTTTTTGAAAATAAAGTTTTATTGGAACACAGACATGACCATTTGCTTATTTTGTCTATGGCTGCCTTTGTGCTACAATGGCAGAGTCAAGTAGTTGTTAACAGGGACCTTATGACTTAAAATATCTACTTTTTGTCTCTGTACAGAAAATATTTGCCACTCCCTGACTCGTGAAAATTTGATTCTGGGGGCAGAGCCATGTTACAAAAGCCCAACCTCCAGGAAGGGATCTGGTGAGAGATATCGAATGGCACAGACAAGTCAAAGGGCATCAGAGTCACAGACATCTTCCCAGTGGCCTGGTGTCCAGGTACATGCTAAGCATTCAGTGCCTAATCCATTTGTTAGGTGCTTAATCCATTTGTTTGGCGAATCCTGGGGATTTGCTTTGCTGATTGGGTAGAAAGAGTGAACTCTTTTGAAAGAAGGTTAACCATGTTCACAGTTGTCAAAGGTAGCAAGTGATGTTTTTATCCAGGTTTGCTCAGAAGAAAGGACATGCCCTGGCCGTATTTTGTTTTCAGTATCAATTCAGTATTTTTAACATAGCCTAATTGCTTTGATAAATGGATCATTGGAGTTTTCACATTGTAATAGTAGCTGGAGGCTTCTGTGGTTAAGCAGTTGAGAAACCCACATTAGCCCCACTTTTCATTTGAGCCATTTCTCGTGTGCCCACTGTGTATCAAGATGGGTGCCAGATGCAGGGAGTCACTGAGCTTTTTCATCTCATTTTCCTTGTAGACAATTTTTTCTTCCCTCCACATCCCTCCCTGTCCAAAAGCAGAATTGGCAACCCCTGAGCAAGGGACTTGGCCCGGAATTTCACTTTACAATTTTTAGAGACAGAAAGATGTGAAGTCACCACTCAGGCAGGGAAAGGTATCTCCAAACTTGTGTAGGCTCCAGTGGAGAGTTCTGATGTCAAGGTCACTGATCCTCTTCAAAGGAATCTTCGGAGAAGGAAGCAGTGGCAAATAGCACTGGGGTGAAATAAGCCACTTGGGTTTGTGTTTGACCATCAGAATTAATGAAGAAATCAGTGACACACACCAGGCAAATCCTATGGTGCACACCTGTGAGCTCCAGCCATTTGAGAATTCTTTTGATGTTGCTTTTAGTTCTCAGAAATGAAAGTAAACACAAAGCGTGAAACCTTGGCCTAAGACCCATTCCGCTTCCTCCCTTCTGTGGACATGTTAGTGATGAATGAGCATCGGAATAATGATGATACTAAATCAAAATGATATTGCGGGGAGAAGAGGATTCTGGCAGAAATGAGACCAGAGGTTCCTTTTGCATCTGTCAGAGATTTATTGGACCCCCTGAATCAGACTTTCCTGCAGAGTCTGATTTATATTTTCATGATCTGTGGATTAACTTCACCATCAGTATGTTACATTTGAGTGACATTCTCTAGAAGTTAGGACACGGTTAACATTACCCAAAGCCCAGAATATTATGAAGTATTTTGATTCTTTTAACTTAGTCCGGATATAAGAGGCCAGACCGTATTTTAGGTGTGGACAGAATTATTTGTTTAAAATAACAAGTTCAGGTGATTTAGTAGTCATAAAAATTATAATGAAATACCAATTTCACTTTCTCATGTACCTCTTTGCAAATGTCAGACAAAGCAGAGTTTTATAATAGTTTAATAACTTGTGTAACAACCATGGTTTTGGTGTATCTGAAAAGTGGAGTCTAAATTATAAAGGATTTTGTGTGCTTGAAATCCTAGGAAAAGAAAGAAAAACCAAGTATAAATATATTAATTCATATTTAAAGAAACATAATCTTATGAATATCAAACTATATTATAAAAATTTTATAGCTACAAACCAGTATATATTTAATTAAACCTGTTTTATGGGGAACTAATGAACTAACTCCTAGCAGACAAGGTACTCTGAAGCTTGGCTCAGAGAGTAAAGAGGTAGGACTGGAAGGCAGAGCCAGAGAAGTCCTATTAGGCGGATGCTCCAGGCATCTAGTGTTGGAGGCCAGGCCTGTTCTGTTGCTCCAGGAATCCAGTGTTGGAGGCCAGACCTCATAGGATGCCTATGAGGTACAGAACAGCACCTTACACCAAAGAATGTTGCGGCCCCAAATGTCAGTAGTGCTGAGGATGAGAAACCCTGTGGTACGGCACAGGAAACTGAAGGGGACTCTAGCTCTTAGCTGATAAGGGCAACTGAGAGGAAGGCAAAGAAAAAAGATGAATGGCTTTTGTTCATTCAGTTTAGCCTCCAGGTGCTTTATACTGTTTGGAGGGATGGGAGTATTCAGTTCCACACTCTAAGATTACTGTCCCTAAATTTAAGGAACAAAGACGTTCCATACATTGTAGGAATAAAAATTGTAGGAACGAAGTTTCTTGTCCCCTAATTAAATGTCAGTATGCTTTCAGTGTAGTAAACCATAAAATAGGGTGGCTTTTGTAGTAGTCTTGAAACAGGTAATTTTGAAAAATCAAATTTTTTAAGTGGGTGAATGTTAAACGCTGCTACCCATTAAAATCACTTAAGCATTTAAAATACTGATGTCCAGGCTCCCTGCCCTATCACCCCAGACTACTGAGAGGAAATCTGAGAGAATTCCTGCCGTAGATGAGTAAAGTGTTTCTGAGAACCCATCCTTTGTTTCTCAAGAAATGACTTAGGCCTCTAAAACCATAGGAACTCGGTGGCGCATGCCTGTAGTCCCAGCTACTCAGGAGGCTGAGGGAAGAGAATTGCCTGAACCCAGAAGGCAGAGGTTGCAGTGAGCCGAGATTGCACCATTGCACTCCAGCCTGGGTAACAAGAGCGAAACTCCGTCTCAAAAAAAAAAAAACAAACAAAACCATAGGAACTCCCCCTAGCCCAACCCACTATATTCCTGAGAAAATCATCCAGAAGGCTGAATATCCTTCCAATGCTCATACAAAATCTGAGCAACAGTGGTATTTACTGCGTCAATGTAATGTTTACAAAGGGTCTAAAAGTCTAAATGATGTTCCTTAAACTCTCCAAGTTAGTTAATTACTATGTCTCTTCAAACACTTCCGAAATGTTCCTTTCAGTTTAACAGAGGATAGTCTGTGCTCCGGTCTTAGTGTTTGTGTCCCCCAGAATTCGCATGTTGAGACCTAATCCCTAATGTAGTAATATTAAGAGGTGGGGCCTTCAGGAGGTGATTAGGTGATGAGGGGAGAACCTTCAAGAATGGAACTAGTGCTCTCAGAAAAGACGCCAGAGGGCACTTGTTTTGCCCCTGCTACTATGTGAGGACACAGCAGGAAGGCTCCATCTATGAGGAACAGGCTCTCAGTAGACACTGAATCTACTGGCACCCTGACTGGATTTCCTGGCCTCCAAAACTGAAAATAAATTTGTTGTTTGTAAATTTCCCAGTGTATGCTATTTTTGTTATAGCCCAAATGACTAAGACATTGCCTACCCCTCAAATTTTCCAAGTGCTTCAGAGAAACAAAGGCGAGTCCTAGAACCACAGATCTGCTGGAAACACCCTGCTTGGTCAAACTATGGGGAAGAGAAGGGCCTGGGTCCCAGCTCCAACACTGTTATCCTGTAAGAACCTGTGTTTTAATTTGCTCATCTTTCAAAGAGAGCTGACAACTAGTGATGCCAATAAGGAACACTATATAGAAAATACCATGAAACAAATAATGAAATGATTAAATATCACTTCTGCAATGGGAAATGCCAGGTATCTTCATCATGCCATCCCAGACAGGGTAAGGAAACTAATATTTACTTAGCTCCTTTTAAATGCCAGTGATAAATACTAGTGCAAAGTGTACCCAAAGTGAAAATTCACAAAGTCCATATAATTACTTCATTTCCCTGCTCTATTCCCTAAACACATTCATTCTATAAATATGCTTTAAAAATACTTACATTTTCACTCATTGTCGTTGCTTTTGATGAAGAATTACTCTTCCTATTTGTGGAATATAAAAGACAATATTTACTATATTATCACTTTCATCTGGAACACATATGCTCTTTTAGTTAATTTTACTTCCATGTATTTCCAGCAGAACATGAACATTTATCTCAGCCAGGTAGAAGAAAAGATAACAATTATTACTGGATTTCTTATATTTACAGACAGTATTCACAGAGAAAGTCATGCAATAAAACATCAGTGTTTGTGAAGCCTTCTGCACATGAATGTAGCCTAGGACTAGGATACTAAAGATTTGTGTGGAATACGCAAACCAGAGATTTAATTAACTTTTAGTTTAATATATTAACATTTAATTCACATTTAACATTTTGAAAGCTTGACTATTATAATCTCAAAATGTATTTATTTTTCCATGGAAAGAAAGTTTTACAGGGTGACTAGGGTTCCAGTCATCTGGAACTAGGGTTCCAGACTACTTGATTTTCTAGAGATATTGATGGAAGAATAACCTCCCTCACTGCAGCAATGTGACCCTCCCCACTTACGTAAGATGATGTCTCCCCTCTGCTCAAAACCTTCCGATTACATTCTATGTCACTCAATAAAAGCAGAAGTCCTCACAGTCACCTGGAGGTTGGGGTGGGAAGCAGCAACACTTTCAGGCTACCCTTCCCTTCTCAACTCACTGGCTTTGTTACTACTAGTTCTTGATAATTTGAACTTCAACCTAGACTTGTATTAGGATCTTACGAGGCTGAGAGACCAGGATTGAGCCAGAAACCAGGGAACAGGAAGTCAATAGCAGCTGTTCTTCAAAGGAATGAGGAGATGGCAAACTATCTGGCGCCATGGCTTCAGTGTATCTTCTCTACTCCCAGCTGCCATGGCTGCGGAGAGTTTGTCATCTCTCCATCTCATAGAGCCAAAGTTGGGTCTGCTATATTCATACATACAAGCAGGACAGTCATAAAACAAATATACACAAACAGCTAGGCTCTGGGGGGCTCATCCATATTTCATGCACCATTGACTCTATAATTCTATTTCCAGTTATTTCCTCAAACTCTAGATTTTGAATATTCAGTTACTTACTGATTACCTCTACGTAGAATCAAATAAGCACCTCAAATATTAAAATTCCAAACACTTCAATGTCTCCACTTGTCCCCACCACTGCTCCCAAACTCTCTCCTGAAATCTTCCACACTTCCGTAAATGGTAACTCCATCCTTCTCATAACCTCGAAGCCATCTTCGATTTCTTTGTTTCTCTCACAGCCCACATCCAACAGATCAGCAGGTGATTAAAATATTATGTCCAAAACACTGTTACTTCTCAGCATCTCCAACACTACTGTTTTGGTACCATTTCTTGTCTCACTTAGTGCAATTTCCTAACTGATCTCCCTGCTTCCACCTTTTGTCATCTCACAGTTTATTCTTAACAGAGATGCCAGTGTGAGTTTTGAAGAACTGAGTAAGATGACACCACTCCTCTGTTTAAAGCCCTTCAGTGACTTTCTATCTATCTTACTCAGATACACAGCCAGACTCCTCACAACTGCCTAAAAGGGACTCCATACAATCTGCCCCCCACTACTTTTGTACACTGTTTCTCTCACTCTGTTCCAGCCACCCTGGTCCCGCTGACATCCTTCAGATACTCTAGGCTTGCCTGGCCTCAGGATCTTTCCATTTGCCCTCTCCCCTGTGCCTGAACGCTCTTCTCACGTTTTTTTGCATGATTTGCTTCCTCACCCTCTTCAGGCCTTTCTCAAAAATCACTTATTAGTGAGAGCATTCTTGACCATCCTATTTGAAATTACAATCTCCACTCCTACACTTTGTATTCTATATTCTCTTGTTTTATTTTTCTCCATAATACTTATCCCTGTCTAATATACTATATAGTATTATCTGTTTACTCTCTGCCTTTCTCTACTAGAATGTAAGCTCCATAAGGCAGAGTTTTTTGGGGTTTTTGGCCTGTTTTGTTCACTACTGTATCCCCAGTCCCTACAACAGTGTTAGGCATGAAATTGGTATTCAATTAATATTAAAAAATGACTGTTAGCTGAGTGCGGTGGCTCACGCCTGTAATCCTGCATTTTGGTAGGCTGTGGTGGGCAGATCACGAGGTCAGGAGTTCAAGACCAGCCTGGCCAAGATAGTGAAACCCCGTCTCTACTAAAAATACCAAAGATTAGCCGGGCATGGTGGCAGGCACCTGTAATCCCAGATACTCGGGAGGCTGAGTCAGACAATTAATCACTTGAACCCGGGAGGCGGAGGTTGCAGTAAGTGGAGCTCACACTACTGGACTCCAGCCTGGGTGACAGAGTGACACTCTGTCTTAAAAAAAAAAGTTAACTAAAATTTTATTTGAAAATTTTCAATTTGGCAAAATACAGTAAATACGTTTTTTTTAAAGTAGCTTATGGAAATGCCTATGAAATCAAATTAGTGACCATATTCTCGTGTGGATAATCATCCTCTCTGCACTGTCATTTACAAGTAGGTAGGAAGTGTGAAGTGGGTTGTTGGTAGAGTCTGCATATTTGACTCACCCAAATCTTAGGTTGAATTGTAATCCCCAATGTTGGAGGGAGGTGGGGCCTGGTGGGAGGTGATTAGATCATGGGGGTGGATTTCTCATGAATGTTTTAGTAACGCCCCCTTGATGCTGTCCTCAGAATAGTGACTGAGTTTCCTTGAGATATGGTTGTTTAAACATGTGGCACATCCCCAACCTTGCATCGGCTTTTGCCATGTGTTGTGCCTGCTCCCTTTTCACCTTCAGCCATAAGTAAAAGCTTCCTGAGGTCTCCCCAAAAGCCAAGCAGTGTTGGTGCCAGGCTTGTACAGCTTGCAGAACTGTGGGCCAATTAAACCTCTTTTTAAAATAAATTACCCAGTCTCAGGTATTTCCTTATAGCAATGCAAGAACATCCTAATACAGATGTATTTCTTGATAAACTTGAGTAATTTCTTGGGAGAGTAAACCCACACAAATAACCCAACTTCCCTCTTTTGACTTTAAACAGATGATTAATAGAAAATTAGTTGGCATGGGGAAAGACATGCATTGTAAGAAAGTATACTTACTGGAAGGAGGCTTCTTCTACAAAAGAAAAGTATATATCATTAATGCAAGGGTTATTATGGTATGATACAGATTCATATAAAAAATGAGTTTGGGTTTAATTTATTCTTATTCATTTTAATCTTCATTTGCTGATGTTTATACCTTCTAAATTAAGAGTTGGCAAACTTATTTGGGAAAGAGTCATACAGCAACCATTTTAGGCTTTGGAGCTAAGAGGATACTAGGTAGATACTTATATAACAAGAGAGCAAACAAATTTCCAAAAATTTTTATGGATAAAATAAAAAATATAAGGCCAAGTGCAGTGGCTCACACCTGTAATCCCAGCACTTTGGGAGGCCAAGGTGGGTAGATCATGAGGTTAGGAGTTCAAGACCAGCCTGGCCAAGATGCTGAAATCCCGTCTCTACTAAAAATACAAACATGAGCTGGGTGTAGTGGTGCCTATAATCCCAGCTACTCAGGAGGCCGAGGCAGGAGAATTGCTTGAACGCAGGTGGCAGAGGTTGCAGCGAGCCGAGATTGTGCTACTGTACTCCAGCCTGGGTGACAGATCAAGGCTCTGTCTCAAAAACAAAACAAAACAAAAAACACCAATAAAAATAAAAGTCTTCAAATACAGGCCTACTAGTTAGAAAAATGGAATTTTCTGGAGGAAGACAACATTTCTCTTACTTGGGGTTCAGTAGTCCCTATCATCGAATAGGTTGCAAATGTTCATCTGTAAAGCCATTTTTGTTCACAGGCCATAAAGAAATAGGCGGGAGGCGGGGGCAGATTTGGTCCACAGGTAGTAATTTGCCAACCTTTGTCCTAAACATAAGTTCAAGAATATGATTCTCTTGGATAGATTTTTCTGCCAGATGAAAACGAGAGTAACATTCTTAGGTAACGAACTCCTAATATTCAAGTCAACTTTTTTTTTAATTTATTTCATTTTTTTAATTTTTTAATTGAGATGGAGTTTCGCTCTTGTTACCCAGGCAGGAGTGCAATGGCACAATCTCGGCTCACCACAACCTCCGCCTCCTGGGTTCAGGCAATTCTCCTGCCTCAGCCTCCTGAGTAGCTGGGATTACAGGCACGCGCCACCATGCCCAGCTAATTTTTTGTATTTTTAGTAGAGATGGGGTTTCACCATGTTGACCAGGATGGTCTCGATCTCTTGACCTCGTGATCCACCTGCCTTGGCCTCCCAAAGTGCTGGGATTACAGGCGTGAGCCACTGCACCTGGCCTCAAGTCAACTTTTAATTAATTCAGTATTTTAATAAAAATTTGTTCACTAATTCCTCATTTAAAAATTCAGACCAGTATTCTTTTCAAGTATAAAGACGACAAAAGAGTTTAAGAGTAATCTTATTTGTCTGTATTTTCACTGGTGACCAGCAGGGGGACACAGCTGGATTCAATTCATAAAGTTACATTACAGTGGACTATATTGAAGTACTGAGCAAGTATTAATTGACAGAGCAGTTCTTTTTGTTTGTTTGATTAGTGTCTTTCTCTGTTATCCAGCTTGGAATGCAGTGGTGAGATTACATCTCACTGCAGCCTCGACCTTGTGGGCTTAAGCAATCCCCCTACCTCAGCCTCCTGAGTAGCTGGGACTAAAGATGTGTGTAACTATGCCTTGCTAATTTTTGATTTTTTGTGAAGACAGGGTCTCCCTATGTGGTCCAGGCTGGTCTTGAAGTCCTGGGCTTAAGTGATCCTCCCGCCTCGGCCTCCCAATGTATTGGTATTGCAAGTGTGAGCTACTACACCCAGCCCAGTTATTCTTAATTATAGGGCATCTCTTTGAATCCATGTCCACTGAAACATTTTATGAGACATAATACCTAGTTGTAGGTATTATCAGAAACATTTTATATTTAAGTTTTATTTTGGTATAAAAATTTTTTAAGGCCAGGATGGTGACTCACACCCGTAATCCTAGCATTTTGGGAGGCTGAGGTGTTGAGCCCAAGAGTTTGATACCAGCCTGAACAACAAACAGAGCAAGAACCTGTCTCTACAAAAAAATAAAAGAAAATTAGCCAGGCATGGTGGTATGTGCCTGTAGGCCCAGCTGCTTGAGAAGGCTGAGGTGGGAGGATCACTTGAGCCCGTAAAGTCGAGGCTGCAGTGAGCCATGATCACACCACTGCACTCAGCATGGGTCACAGAGTGAGACTCTGTCTCAAAAAAAATTATTTAAAAATCTAAATTCCAAAATTAATGTTCACTGGAAAACAATGAGTCTAGAACTTGTATATGCTATAAATTTATTTAGAATTCAATTAAAAATTCTATTTTTTTTTTGAGACGGAGTTTTGCTCTTGTTACCTAGGCTGGAGTTTAATGGCGTGATCTCGGCTCACCGCAACCTCCGCCTCCTGGGTTCAGGCAATTCTCCTGCCTCAGCCTCCCGAGTAGCTGGGATTATAGGCATGCGCCACTATGTCCAGCTAATTTTTTGTATTTTTAGTAGAGACGGGGTTTCACCATGTTGACCAGGATGGTCTCGATCTCTTGACCTCGTGATCCACCTGCCTTGGCCTCCCAAAGTGCTGGGATTACAGGCGTGAGCCACCGCGCCCGGCCTAAAAATTCTATTTTATACACTATTGCCAGTGGACCTGATGGACTGCTGTAGCTTCTGAGCTCTCAAATAAGATTAAAGAGAGAGTGAAGAAATGCATTAAGAGAATAAAACATTTTTCAATGTTATCCATTTACGTCAAACCTATTACATCATCAAATGGAGGTGTGAAGTGACAAGAGGTCTAAACTTGAAGAACTAAATACTGTGTACAGAAGTAGCTCTCATAAATACAATAGGTTTCTAGTTTTGATCGAACAATTCTCTTTTTTTTTTTTTTTTGAGATGGAGTCTTATTCATTGCCCAGGCTGGAGTGGAGTGGCAGGATCTCGGCTCACTGCAACCTCCACCTCCCAGGTTCAAGTGATCCTCCTGCCTCAGCCTCCTCAGTAGCTGGTACTACAGGCACATGCCACCAATCCTGGCTAATTTTTGTATTTTTAGTAGAGACGGGGTTTCACCATGTTGGCCCGGCTGGTCTCGAACTAGTGACCTCAAGTGATCCACCTGCCTTGGCCTCCCAAAGTGGTAGGATTATAGGAATGAGCCACCACACCTGGCTGAACAATTAAGTCTCTTCTAAATATAGTTGTCCTAAATTTAACATTCAGCATTTCACTGTTCTACACTGATAAAATATTTCACTTACTTATTTCAATGAAATTTCTTGTAAAATTAGAAATCAACTTACATCTTGAGATATACAATTCCTAACTTAAAAATATGTTAAAAACATACCATGATGCTATAAATATCTATTCACATGGAATACTCTGTCTCGCTGCACTGCCCCACTCCGAGGATTCCTCTTGCATATTATGTGGTGCTTTCTGGAATTTTGTAACTAGGCAGTTCTGTCTTTACTTCCTAGGTTTGCCAAGGTGTTTCATAAGCCACCTGCATGTCATCCTGAACATTTTCAATAGCAGAAAATAAATGAACAATATTCTCCAGAGTTTATTAGAACTTCCTAGGAGAGGGCCGGGTGCATTACCTAACCCCTGTAATCCCAGCACTTTGGGAGGCCAAGGCAGGCAGATCACTTGAGGCCAGGAGTTCAAGACCAGCCTGGCTAACATAGCAAAACCCCCATGTCTACCGAAAATACAAAAATGAGCTGGGCGTGTTGGTGCACACTTGTAATCCCAGCTACCTGGGAGGCTGAGACATGAGAATCACCTGAAACTGGGAGGTGGAGGTTGCACTGAGCAGAGATTTTGCCACTGTACTCCAGCCCGGGTGACAGAGCAAGACTCTGTCTCAGAAACAAACACACATTTTTAGGAGAAAGAGTTCTCATAAATAAACTCCATAGCCACAGAAAGTTATCTGCCAAAGAAGGGTGAAATTCACTTACTTGAAAAGTAGCCTTTCCTCTGAGCATAGCACACACCAAGGCCACAAAGGGAAATCACTAAGGCCACAACTACTACGGCTGCTATGATGCCACTTATGTTGAGATCATCTGGAATGTAAAATAAACCATACATAAATTTATGTGGATTATACAGACAGATGCAGTCATTAAATTGAAAAGGTTCAAAAAAGGTCCCCTTTGCAGCTATATGTAGAGCATACTTTAACGATTTTGAAGCCTGTTCAACTAACTCACTTCTAAGACATGGTTCAAAATTGATTAAAAATATTAACAGAACTTAAGCTTTGGAAAAATACTAAACTTTAGAAACTTCTCCGTTTAAAAAAATAAAATGTATGGTATTCTTTTGCATTCCTTTGGAGATGTGTAATAATTCACAGGATTAAATATCAGACTGGAAGCAATCTTTGAAGTTCAATGAGTTCAAATATTCTAATGCCACTCCCTACCCCGTATCTTACTTAAAATTCTCCTACATTATCATCTGCGTCAATTTCGCAAATAATAAAAAACTCAGTATCAAAGAAAGCATGTGGTGCCTGGCATGTTGGCTCATGCCTGTAATCCCAGCTACTCAGGAGGCTGAGGTGGGAGGACTGCTTGAGGCCAGAAATTTGAGACCAGCCTAGGCAACATAGCAAGAACCCATCTCTAAAAAATAAAAATAAAAATAATTAGCCATAAATGTATGGTGGTGCATTCCTGGCGTCCCAGCTATTCAGGATGCTGAGGCTGGAGGATCACTTGAGCCTAGGAGTTTGAGAGTATAGTGAATTATGATTGCACTACTTCTCTGCAGTCTAGGTGACAGAGTGAGACTGTCTCTTAAAAAGAGCACATGTCATTGTTATTCTGTAAAACTAAGTGTAAGAAATCCCTTCCTTCTTGAATTATGTGTGTCTGTGTATGTGTGTATACACAGCCATATATATATATATATATATATATATATATATATATATATATATGCAATTAAACTGTCATCCCATTTATTAAAAATAAATTAAATTCCCTGAGGCTTTTCCTGTGGCTATCAAGGAATCCATCTTCTAATGTGTGTAATGCAACTGAATTTTTTGGACCCAAGTTTGGAAATAACTACTTGTGAGGGTTTTTTTCTTCTCCCCAGATTGCTTCTGTTGCTCAATAATTACTTATTAACCTTCCAAGCTTAACATTTCTGTAAATTGAGAATTTTATTAAAAATACTCTCATTCAAGTCATTAATAACATGATGAAAATGACTTTGTTTAGGAAAGAACTATATAACAGGCCATTGGACACCTCCTGTCATACAACACAATATATTAACATTCTCTGAGCATGGGATTCAACTATCTGTGGATCCACTAAAATATTGTTTGGACCGTATTTCTCCATCTTGTCCATGAGGATTTCATGAGCCACACTCTTCTGCCATTTAGATACTTTCCATATATTTATTGAAGGAGCAATTCTTCAAATAATTCCCAATTTAAAGCCAAGGCAGGCGGATCATGAGGTCAGGAGTTTGAGACCAGCCTGACCAACAAGGTGAAATCCCGCCTCTTATAAAAATACAAAAATTAGCTGGGTGTGGTGGCACACGCCTGCAATCCTGGCTACTCAGGAGGCTGAAAGAGGAGAATCACTTGAACCTGGAAGGCGGAGGTTGCAGTAAGCTGAGATCACGCTACTGCACTCCAGCCTGGGAAACATAGCAAGACTCCATCTCAAAAAATAAAATAATAAAATAAACAAAATAAAAAGCAAGTTTTAATTAGCATATGATTAAATAACCTAGAGAAAATATTAGGTAACATTTTTCTCAACAGTAATTTTAAATATTTTAAGGCAATGTACATTTTGGAAAATATCTTTTTTAGAGATATAGTTTAAGTGAATCTTCTTATCATAAAAAACTTCTGGTCTCAAAATTCTTTCCTAATGCCAAGTGTGTTATTAATTTTCTTAAATACCTCCAAAACATTAATTGATTATTTTTTAAAAAGGAAACATGATACATCTTTTGAAAGGTTAAGTAATTAGACCAGAGTAGAAAACATTAATTATTGCTTGGTATAAACTCAGTTTGCTTGGGTATTGAGCTTTTTATTTACTTGGATAAAAAAAGAACAGAGAGAGAAAAAATTTACAGTAATCATAATCAAATCAGTCAAATCAATAAGTAAAATTCCTGAGAACCAATGTGTGCCTTCTATTTACTTTGTAGCCATAGTCAATAAATTTGACATCTATGAAACATTCAAAGTAAGGGCTATTACCTGACCAAAAAAGTTTCTTGTAGTTGGTCAATGAATTTGACATCTATGAAGGATTCACCCTAAAGGCAAATCCTGACCAAAAACTCTTGTCCTGTAAGTGCTAAGTCGTGGTATGAATTTTCTGTTATTTTTCTTCAATGCAATGGGAGACAGAAGATAATAGATTAGGAGTAAGTTAGCGTCTTACAACCTGTTCACTGTTTCATATGATTGTTGAGTAAGTCATACAGCCATATTATGCCTCGGCGAAGAGAAAATGTAGCATAAAGTATGAAAATAATTCATGAGGTTTTTTGGAAAAAAAAAAAAAAGCCTCTATAAAAGGAAGGCACAATTTTTCTGACTGAAAGAAAAGGAACTAAACTGCTGAAAAGCTCAGAGTAAGTGGAGTCTGTTGGTTCGACAGTGAGGCAGCCACAAAGCAACAAATCTGTGCTTTACTTTCTGCACTTCGAAAAAATTTTCTTTTCTTTTTTTTTTTTCGAGATGGAGTTTTGCTCTTTTTGCCCAGGCTAGAGAGCAATGGTGTGATCTTGGCTCACTGCAACTTCCGCCCTCCCGGTTCAAGTGATTTTCCTGGCTCAGTCTCCTGAGTAGCTGGGATGACAGGCATGCACCACCATGCCTGGCTAATTTTATATTTTTAGTAGAGATGGGGGTTTCTCCATGTTGGTCAGGTGGGTCTCAAACTCCCGACTTCAGGTGATCCACCCACCTCAGCCTCCCAAAGTGCTGGGATTACAGGCATGAGCCACCATGCCTGGCCTGTCTTCATTGTTTTTACCATTACTTTGTACTACCAGCACTATGTCTGTTTCTTTTTCCTTTCATTTAAATGGTCCTGTTTAATTTAAATGTCTACCTTTGCCTTCTCTTAAGAAATTTTATCTAAGAAGTCATCGTTTTGATGTATTAGTTACTTTTTCTTAGCACGTAAGTACAAAATGAATAAAATTTAAAAGTTTGTTTTTCCACTAGGACCAGTTTAATTTGAACACGATTCTTACATATCTACTCTTTCGAAGTACAAGTACTAAATATTCAAAAATTAGCTGGGTGTGGTGGGCGCATCTGTAATCCCAGCTACTAGGGAAGCTGAGGCAGGAGAATTGCTTGAACCCAGGAGGCAGAGGTTTCAGTGAGCCAAGATCGCACCACTGCACTCCAGACTGGGCGACAGAACAAGACTCTGTCTCAAAAAAAGCAAAAAGAAACCGAAAAACCAAAAACCATAGAACACATGTAACTGAATGAAATGAGAAAATAATGTCTTAAGTTTTAAAGATGTTCTGATGCATTTTTAAAATAATTTCAAAAGCAGCATTGAAAAAGATACTTTCTGATTACTTAACTAACTACAAAGTTTACTCTAAATGTCAATACCTGAATTAATTTGGTGGCTCATATCAATGATATACATTCCTGAATTTTTTAAAAAAATCAGAATTCCAAACTTCTGGACCTTCAACAATTTAGACTACAAGATACTTAGTTTTATTTGAAAGAAAGATTACTCAAAAGACTATATTTTAAAAACAATTATTTAAAAAAATAAAAAAGGTGATTAAATATAATACTAAGTATTTTTGGCTTATTTGGAAGATGGCTTAAAAACAGCATCTTTGCTTCTTTGCAACACATCATACCAAGTTAATTTTAAACGTTCCCTCTGTTTATCCTTCAGGTCACTCAGACATTTCCTCCTCCTTGCTCCTTCTACCACCAAATGCAGCACTTCTCAGTCTAATTGCAAACCATTTGTTACTCTCGATATTTCTTTTTTTTGTTTTGTTTTGTTTTGAGACGGAGTTTTGCTCTTGTTACCCAGGCTGGAGTGCAATGGCGCCATCTCGGCTCACCGCAACCTCCGCCTCCTGAGTTCAGGCAATTCTCCTGCCTCAGCCTCCCGAGTAGCTGGGATTACAGGCACGCGCTACCATGCCCAGCTAATTTTTTGCATTTTCAGTAGAGACGGGGTTTCACCATGTTGACCAGGATGGTCTCAATCTCTTGATCTCATGATCCACCCGCCTCGGCCTCCCAAAGTGCTGGGATTACAGGTGTGAGCCACCGCGCCCGGCCTGTTATTTCATACTTACCTACTTGCATTCGTTTCCCAGGACACCTGCGATATCCAACAGAATTGCGGGCTTCACAGGAATATTCTCCAGTGTCCAGTTTGGAAACAGTATTAAATTGCTATTTGTGGATGGAAAATATATATATATATTAAGCCACAGATCTATAAGTAGACTTTTTAAATAAACCTGTCCCTTGAATTTTAGCATTAAGTTTGGCTTTTCTTTTTAAAAAGGTGAGACTTTATATCTTTACTATGAATTTAAAAATCTGCCATGACTCGCGTTTAAGCTAGACTTTTGCTTCATTTGACAGAGAAGAACAAAGACAAAATACGTACAGGGAAGTTCCTTTTTTTTTTTTAAGCATGAAAGCAGTAGTCAGGAAGGCAGTAAGCATTTTTTAAAGTTCATAACACATGGTAGCACTAAGTAACCTAGGTATTTCTAAATCCTAGGAAACATGATTTATAAATGAAGGGCAGGCCTCCCTCGTAAAAGGGTTAATTCACTTCCCTAAGTCTCAAGTGAGTTCACTGCAGCAGCCAAGGATAAACACTTCCTTTACAGAGCCAGTTACTACCAGGAAGTAGCTTAGGGCCTAGCAAAATCTTAATTGGTATCAGTTTATAGGATTGCCAATTCTACCAATTCTAGAATTTTTTTAAGTTCTGAAAAGATAAAGTCCAGCCCTTGCTCCTTCCATCCCTGTAAAAGCAACCGAAAGCTAAGACTGATATAATAGACTTCATTATTTTTATCAGTAGTTTTATCCCCTTGGAGGATATTTGGAAGGAATGAAGGCAGACAAAAAGGAAGAAGAGGAGAAAAGAGGGAAGAGAGGGAGAGAGGGCGAGAGGGAGGGAGGGAGGGAAGAAGGATGGAAGGAAGAGAGGGAGGAAGGAAGGAAGGAAAGAAGATAGGGCGGGAGGGAGGGAAGAAAGGGAGTGTAATCCTGGTCACCTTGAAGGGTCATTGTCTTAGAGTCTCCTAAATGGAGGGAGAAAAAGTTTTCTTTTTTTTCGTTTTTCACTCTATGGAATCATCTCTCACTCTCCTCAAAGCCAGAATGCTTTTAGAATATTCACCATGAACTCATGGCCAAGGTTACATATAAATAATATGTTAGACTAAAACCCAAAATGATCTTCCAGCACATTATAACTGGCAATTATAAGGAAGTCACTGGCTTCCACACACTGGAGTCTTTGTGGTTCATTTCTCACATAAAAACCCATCCTGGTTCAACCCAGGTGCATTCCTTTGACATCACAAGCTATTTCAAAGGTTGAGGTTAGCTGAGGAAAGTGAATCTGTATCCTTTCAGACTTGCCTTGGGGCTTTTATCACCTGCCCTGAGAAAAAAATAAATTCGAAAAGTAAATATAGCAAAGTGTGACAGCAGGTTTTTCTGCCCAATTGCTCAGTGTAAAATCACTCAGACCTGCTGACTGCACCTGCTGACTGCTGAGAGGCCAGAGCCTGGCGGTGGTAAAGGAGTAGCTACAGCCAATTGGCTTCATTACTCAGCCACTTTAGCAATTTGCTTTCTTGTTTATCAGAAGATCTAGTTTGTAAATATTATTGTGCACTTGTAGATGAAAGGAATGAAGGATTATATCCTCCGTTCAAAATTCATTAAAATTGGCTGGGCCTGGTGGCTCACGCCTGTAATCCCAGCACCTTGGGAGGCCAAGGTGGGCGGATTACTTGAGGTCAGGAGTTCGAGACCAGCCTGGCCAACAGGGAGAAATCCCGTCTCTACTAAAAATACAAAAATTAGCCAGGCGTGGTGGCGGGCACCTATAGTCCCAGCTACTCAGGAGGCTGAGGCAGGAGAATTGCTTGAACCAGGAGGTGGAGGTTGCAGTGAGCCGAGATTACCTCAGTGCACTCCAGCCTGGGCAACAGAGTGAGACTCTGTTTCAAACAACAACAACAACAACAACAACAACAACAACAACAACAACAGTAACAACAACAAAACTCATTGTTATTGTTATCACCACACCTTTAAGATTTTTTGATAATGGCTGTCATAGTGATTCTGTGTTGTTAGAAGGCAGATGATTTTAAACTGACATGGAATATTACATCAACTGAATTTTTTTTTATAAAGCTTCAAGCAAACTTCCATTTCTATTCCTAAAAATCACAGATAAAAGAGTAAAATACTTTTTATTTTTAAATGAAATTAGCTCCATAGAGCTTACTCATAGATTGTCATCAGTATTCCTAGAAAGGTCTTTCAATAAGAATATTTTAAAGGCGGAAACAGACTATCTGGACTCAATCTAAAGTAACAGTTACTCAAGTCAGAGTCAATTGTTGGTGGTCTACAGTCATGGAAATATTTAATGACACAGGAATCCTGCCATGATTCACTAGGATTGACTACAGTTACTATTTTCACCTGGTCAGGGTATCCCCAAGCAGGTTTTCATGCATTTGCCTGCTGTTGTAAATTGAGGCTGCACTTAGTAATTTTCCAGCCCAGAAGATAGCTATAGATAACTGCCTGATCCATTGTCATGAATCAGGCTTAGTGGGCTTTGGGGGCACTGTTACTTAAGAAGGCAGTGTGCATTTTTTTAAAGTTTATAGCACATGGCAGTATTCAGTAGTCTGGGGATTTCTAATTCCTAGGAAATACCACCTATATAAATGAAGGCCTCCCTGGTAAAAGGGTTAATGCACTTTCCTAAGTCACAAGCAGCAAATAATAAACATTTCCTTTAAAGAGCCAGAGTTACTACCAGAAAGTAGCTTAGGGTCTAGGAAAACCTCAATTGGTATCATTTATAGGACAATCAATTCCAGAATCTTTTGAAATTCTGAAAAGATAAACACGCAGCCTTTGCTCCTTTGCTTCAGGAACCTTTACTGGTCCTTCACGCTCAGCTCTGTTTTCTCTTCCCATCTCCTGTAGCAGCTCTTTCCATCGCTTCTTGGTGCAAGTGCTGCCATCTTTCCTGCTCCCCCTGCCCCTCTCCGCTTAGCAAGCAATGGTATCAGTTCTCTCTTCAACATCATCTTAAGTTGTAATTTTTTTTTTTATCCAAATGCCAGACAGTTATCAAGTCAATTCTCGAAATGGCCTTACCAGAGTTCCAGTTTTTGTATTCATTGTATATGAGCTGTTGGTGCTTTGCGAGCCAAGTCTGGGATTCTCTAGCAAACGGACACCATCCTTAAACCATGTGTATTCAGAAGCTGGATTCCCTTCTTTGTCTTGACATCGTAGCTCTACCACGGTTCCAGTCAGAGCAGAAGAGGGTACTTCACACGATGGAACTGCTGGAGCCACTAGACAATGGAAGTCAAATGATATTGGTTATTTATAAGCTAATCAAGGTTGCTTGTTTTTTGTTTTTTGTTTTTTGTTTTTTTTTTTTTTTTGAGATGGAGTTTCACTCTTGTTACCCAGGCTGGAGTGCAATGGCACGATCTCGGCTCACTGCAACCTCCGCCTCCTGGGTTCAGGCAATTCTCCTGCCTCAGCCTTCCTGAGTAGCTGGGATTACAGGCATGCGCCACCATGCCCAGCTAATTTTTTGTATCTTTAGTAGAGACGAGGTTTCACCATGTTGACCAGGATGGTCTCGATACCTTGACCTCGTGATCCACCCGCCTCGGCCTCCCAAAGTGCTGGGATTACAGGCTTGAGCCACCGCGCCTGGCCTGGTTGCTTGTTTTTTTTAAGGCTGTTGACTTTGTCTCTACAATCAAAGGTTTAAATAGCCAGGTAAAGATGTGTGCTTACTGGACCCTGTGATAGAAACCGGTTACTTATCCAACAAACCCATCTTCTTTTCTCATGGGCACAGAGTAGACCATGTTTCCCAGCACTCTTGCTGCCAGACGGGGTCACATACATGAGTTCTGCCCAGTGGAATGTGGGAAAAAGTGATATATGCCATTTCCAGGTCTGACTATTTAAAAACCTCTGACAAGTCTCCATTCATTTATATCCTCTACCCCCTCCCACTACCAGGTAGGTGTCAACAATAATAGTGACCTTGGAAAGTCATGTATTGAAGATGTCGGACCCACATTAGGTTGAGTCTCTGATTGTTAGGGACAAGCCATGCTGTCTCAGAAAACCCCCTCCGTGCAGGCTGACCCCATCCCCTCTGACTGCTCTGCAGCTGCATTCCCGAACCCTTACCTAGGCGCCACACCAAGGCTGCCAGATGTGTGGCAATTAAGCAAAGCCTGATTGCAGCCATCCAGGCAGCTCACAGGAGGACAGGGAAAACATATGTCGGTCATCCATACTTGTAAATTGCTGTTTGACACATATCTGTAAAAAATCCTGGTTTCTGTCTTCTCTTTGAAAGACTGCCGCCACAAAAGTCACAGGATAATGTATTGTAGGTCTGTAGCAAGTTAACAAACTATCTCTGTGCCTGTTACCTGAAACTCCCTTATGCCCCTCTCACCCCATATAAACCCTTGACCTGTAAGCTCAGGGCTGCCTCCTCTGATTCGTTATGGAGCAGCCTGGCAGGTTAACAAAACCTGATTGCCTGACTTTGGGTCTATTCTCCTTTCTCTCGGCTAACCTTACACTAACGATTTCTTGAAGTAAAGTAATATAGCTCTTCCACCACTGTCCCAACTATTTAGGCTTTACTTAAGTGAGAAAGAAACTTATTAAGTTAAGCAACTCACTGAGAGTTAAGGCTTATCTGTTATAATAGTAAGCATTACCATAGCTAATATAACAGCTATTCTTTATTAGATAAACAATCTTTTTCTTTTTGGTTTATTTTCTTCAATTGGTTTATTACCCATTATACTTAAAAGAAGCCACATTTGAGAGAGAGTATGTGTGGGTGTAGATAGATTTTTTTTTTTGAGACAGAATCTCACCCTATAACCCAGGCCAGAGTACCGTGGTGTGATTACGGTTTAGTGCAGCCTCAACCCCTGAGCTCAAGTGACTGATCCGTCCACCTCAACCTCCTGAGTAGCTGGAATCTAGGCTCGAGGCACCACAACCAGCTAATTAAAAATATATTTTTTAACATAGACAGGGTCTCACTATGTTGCCCAGGCTGCTCTTGAAGTCCTGGGCTCAAGCAATCCTCTGCTTCGGCCTCCCAGAGTGCTGAAATTATAGGCATGAGCCACCATGCCCGGCCAACCCTGAGTATTTTTTTCAGGCCCAGTACTCAAGTATAAATCTCATTCTGTCTAGAACTGGCCAAGTTAGAAGATACCTGCTCCAGGTATTAGGATTAGGGTTGTTCTGGTCTCAGGTATTAGAAAGTAAACCGAACTTCATCAGGTGACCTGTTGTTATACAGGAAAACCCAGAATTGGCTGTGGTAGGCAGAATTATAAGGTGGTCTCCCAAGATTGCAGTCCTTGGTATAAATATGCTTTTTTTTTCCAGTTATTCAATCAAACACTAATTTAGGTACTGTAGTAAAAAAGATTTTAGAAATATAACTAAGGTCCCAAAACCATTGTCTCTAAGAAAGGGCGATTTCGTGAATGGATTTGACCTAAGCAAATGAACCTTTAAAAGCGGAGAGTTTTCTCTGGCTGGTTACAGAAGGGAAAGTCAGAGATTCAAGGCACAAAAAGGTGAGGCATGGTGGCTCATGCTGGTAATTCTAGCACTTTGGGAAGCCAAGGCAGAAGGATTACTTGAGGCCAGGAGTTTGAGACCCGCCTGGGCAACATAGCAAGATTGTGTCTCTACAAAACAAACAAACAAACAAACAAAACAGTGGTGTGTGCCTGTGGTCTCAGCTAATTGGGAGACGGAGATGGGAGAATTGCTTAAGCCAAGGAGGTTGAGGCTGTACTAAGCTGTGATCTGGAAGACAGAGTGAAGTCTTGTCTCAAAACAACAACAACAAGTACAAGATGAATTAGACAAATTTGACATGCTTTTCATTGAAGATGGAAGGGACCAGGTAACAAGGAATGTGGTATCCTCTAGGAGTTGAATGTGGGCCCCATCTCATAGTCAACATGTAACAGGGACCTCAGTCCTACAACCACAAGGAACTGAATTCTGCCAACACCAAGAATGAGCCTGGAAAAAGATTTTCCTCACAGGCCGTAGATGAGAACTCAGCCTTGTCAACACCTTGATTTCAGCTGTGATACCTTGGGCAGATAACCAGTCTTCTTTTGGACTTCTGCTCTATAGAACTATGAGCTAATAAGTGTGTGTTCTTTTATTCTGCTAAATGTGAGATAATTTGTTATATAACACTAAAAAACGAACGAACTGGCTGGATCTGCTGCCAGGTTTTCTGAATTAAATTTCTCCTATACTAATACATCACTAGTATTTAAGAAAGAGCATGAATGACATGAAAAAGGAAGGGGAGCTGTTTTAGTCTCTTTGCTTGGTAGATTAAACACCATCAGTGAAAGAGGCGAGATTGTGTTCCTCCACAAACTACCATCGTGCTGTTACGATCTATCAGTGATTCTTTTTATTTGCTTATTTTTTCGAGGCAGTCTTGCTGCCTCACAGGTTGGAGTTCAGTGGCACAATCATAGCTCATTGCAGCCTTGAACTCCTGGGCTCAAGTGATCTTCCTGTCTCAGCCTTTCAAGTATCTGAGAACTCCGGGGTTCAAGTGATCCTCCTGCCAGAGATACATATATACAATATGTGTCTATCTATCTACACACACACACATATATATATGCACACACACATATATATATATATACATAGTCAAGGTGGCATGCACCTGTAACACACACACATACACACACACACACATACATATATTTTTCTTTAAAGAGATATAGGGAACTCACTATGATGCCCAGACTAGGCTCAATCTCCTGGCCTCAAGGTTGAAGTCCTCCCACTTCAACCTCCCAGAGTGGTGAGATTACAGGCTTGAGCCACTGTGCCTAGCCTATCCATGATTCATATAGAAACTAAACATACTGGTTTTGGAGTTAACCCCATCTGGGTTTAAATCTCAGTCCAGACACTTTCTAGCTGTATGGCCTTGTTAAATCATTTAACTTCCATTTACTTATCTGTACAAATCAGGTTGTTAGTGAAGATGAAGTAAAATCACAAATGTGAAACGGCCTAACACATATCAGCTATGTAATCAATGTCAATTTCCTTTATTTACCAAATGACTTCTCATCCTACCCCTGGTCTACTTTTTTTTGTGTTATTGCTTCTCTATCATCTTATATGATACTATTTTAAATGGTTGGAGAAATGTATATATGCTGAAAACTACTGAAAAATAAACTCTCAGGAAAGATACTCTTATGTACATTGTATGACCATTAGGAATTACCTCCATCTTTAACACAGAGATACTTTGTGATAACGAGTTACTAAAATTTCAGCAGCCAATGAGGGGATGGGGAGAAATGGCCAAGAAGGTGATGCTTATGGTCTCTGTAACTTGACTGGTTGAGGCCCCCAGTTGAAGCTGCCATGTTCATGGACCAGTGCCTGGTTGCCCCCAGGGCTGGGCAGTGGGGAGGGGGTGGGAGACATAGTCACACACATACATGCACATCACCTAATACTTCCAGAGTGACCGTATCCTCTTCCAGGTTTTGGCCTTTCTCGGACGGGGCACTAACTTCACAGCGATATTTCCCCGCATCACTTCTGGTTACATTTTTGATCCGGATACTGAAATCTATCATCTCAGCTCGATTTTTAAAATTACCTGTTAGAAAAAGAAGACATTGATGTTAGTAATAACCCAAGTAGCTTTCTGTGCAATACCTTCCTCATCTAGTCAGTTGATTTAGTAACCAAAACATTTATTTCCCTATTAAAAAGTTTAAAATGTAAAAATTATATATGGATGCTGTTATTTTACATTTTTCTTTTGGAAAGGACAGTAAAATGTTAAAAAAATTTGGTTTTATATTCTCATATCTTATTTTATTTATCTAATTTTAGTTTATTCTACTAGCTTAGTCAAAACAAAGATCAAACTTCTTTGGCAGTGCTGTAATGCCTATGTTTGACATTATACTTCTCACTGAATCAAAATTTTGAAATATTTATGTAGAAGGTTAATAACTGTCAGTTAAGCAGTTCACTGAGCAATTAAATGTTTTTGTCCCTATGTACTCAGATTTAATTGCTACTATAAGACAGTCATAATTTATCCATTTTCAGTCTAACATATAACTTACAGTAACAAGATGTAGGTTCTTGTACAGATTTTCTAATTAGTTGGATGGCCCTAAACAAAACATTTTAGGTCTTTGTCTTCACTCAAATAAAACAGGGCTAATAAAATCTTTTTTAAAATTTACTTTCTAGGTAAGCAGACATAAGGCCATGTGAAAACATTTTGCTAAAAGTTGGTAAACAAACATAAGGCAAAATTTGTAAGGTAGTATCATATTAATTATTTTCTAATATTTAACTGACATTTTTCTAATTTAACAAAATAAAAACTGCATATTTTTGGAACTACAAAATTCAGTAGTTATACAAGATGAGTTAAAAATAGTAAAGTTGATCATAGTAATAAGTTCATTCATGCATGTTTTCATTTAATTACATTAAGAAATAATTATAAAATAGGCCACTCCATCAGGTACTCAAATAGTCATATGGTCCATAGATTGTTGTCAAACAGATTTGGCAATGCAACTCTGATCGGTCTGTCAGTCCATATGCCAGATCAAGCATATCAGTCTCCTTGTCAGTGATTGTGTCTCACTTCTCAAATATGTGCTTTTCAAAGATGAGGTGACAGACAGAGCAAGCCAAGGTTCCCTCCCATGCAACAAACCCATTAATATCCAGATTATTTTCAACCACAACATCTAACAGAGCGTCATCAACTTTTCCTTTGTTTGTTAATGTTTCACTGTTGGTTTATAAAGTGGACTGTTAATTTTATCTTCTGGGCTGCTCTGGGCCTGCACTGACATGTTTGACTCTGGCTGACCCCGGTGCTCCCACCTGATCCCCAAGTGCCCAACTCCCTGGCAGGCTGTCAGGTCCAGTATGGACCCTGTTAGGAGCAGCCACCAGCAGGTGGCCACTGAGGCCCTTCCATATTTTATATATACATATATATATATATTTTTGAGACAGGGTCTTGCTCTGTTGCCCAGACTGGAGTGCAGTGGTGTGATCTTGGTTCCTTGTAAGCCATTCTCATGCCTCAGCCTCCTGAGCATCTAGGATTACAGATGTGCACCACCACACTGGCTAATAGTATTTTTAGTAAAGACGGGGTTTCACCATGTTGATTAGACTGGTCTTGAATTCCTGGCCTTAAGTGATCTGCACACCTCAGCCTCCCAAATTTCTGGGATTATAGGCATGAGCCACTGCATCCAGCCCCATGTTACATTTTAAAGGATTCAACTCAAACGCTTGCCTCATTCCTTTTCTGGTTCCCTTGTAAAAATATTCATGTCTTCAGAAAACCAGGGAGTCTGGTGTAATTGGCTGGAACAGTAACTTTATGTGTGGTGGCCCACGTAACACTGTGGCACAAGAAAAGGTGTTTAAAAACATTTTATTTTTTGATAGTAACATATTCAGAATTAAAATAGTGTTTTGTGCCTCGTGTGGTGGCTTGCACCTGTAGTCCCAGCCAGTTGGAAGGCTGAGGTGGGAGGATCATTTGAGGACAGAAGTTTGAGCCTAGCCTTGGCAACATGGCCAGATCTCACCTCTTTAAAAAAATGTAAAAATTAGGCAGGTGCAGTGGCTTAAATGAAAAGTTTTGCATAATGTGCACGTGCCAGAAATGGCAACTACGGGAAATTCAAATGAAGACAGCTGTGCTATTATCATGTTATAGCTAGTAGTCTTATCTTCACAGATAAGCACCCGAGGGGATATTTTAAATTTTCTATAAACTTCAAACTTTTTTCACTTAATTCTTTAACATTAAAGAAATACATAGTATTTTAAAATAATAACATGTTAACCACACTTGTAAAATTATGTTTCCAGCTTTAGAAATATTTATAATGGAAAGATTCAAACATACACAAGATTAAAAAGTAGAGTGAATTGAACCTCAGTGTACCATTGACCAGCTATAATAGTCATCAATGCATGGTTTCTCTTGTTTCATCTGTATCATTAACCACTGGTTTATTTTGAAGCAAATCGACATCATAACAGTTCATCCATCATTATCAATATTTAAATTATAAGTTCATCACATATTCAATGGCAAAAGTAGATAGTGGAAAGAAACGTATAACAAAAGAAAAGAAAAAAAGCACTTGATAACGGTTGTTGTCATAAGTCACCCATAAGTCTTAACTCCCTAAGCTTCTCAGTGGTGGCCTACCTTTCAAGATGGACACAAGGAAATAGAGTGACAGAATTATTACTGAGAAGCAAGGAAATAGGGTAACAGCATTATTGCTGAGAAGCAACCTTCCATTTCCAAACCATACCATTTTTTTCTTCCTTTCTCTCAGGAGTTTATCTACAGCCAGGCAAGTGGCTCATACCTGTAATTTCAGTACTTTTGGAGGCTGAGGCAGGAGGATGGCTTGAGCCCAGGAGTTCAAGACCAGCCTGAGCAACATAGGGAGACCTCACCTCATCTCCAAAATAAAATTAAAACAATAATAATAATAATAATTAAATTAGCCGGGCATGGTGGTGTGCCCCTGTAGTCTCAGCTACGTGGGGGCTGAGATGGGAGGATAACTTGAGCCCCAGAAGTGGAGGCTGCAGCAAGCCATGATCATACGAGTGTACCCCAGACTGGGCAAGAGAACAAGACCTTGAAAAAAGAAAGAAAGGAAAGAAAGGAAGAAAAAGAAAAGAAAGGAAAAAAAGAAAAGAACAGAGCAGAAAAGAAGAAAGGGAGTTTAATCTATTGAGCCAATAAAAGCAATTGCACTTTGCCCCTTTTATGCCTGGGTTGAGAAAGAAGAGTCCATGGACTCAGTGGGCTTCACTTCTCTCTGTTCTCTGCTTTTGTGGCTATGTGTTTTACGTCTCAGACACAGTTGCTTTTATCTCACACTTACAAAAACACGTCCTGATCTCATTTGTCAATTAAAGGATTTTGGTTGTACTTGGCATTCTCTTGCTCTCACCTCTTCAAGCCTATAGCTTCTTCTTCTTCTTCTTTTTTTTTTTTTTTTAAGACGGTGTTTCGCTCTTGTTACCTAGGCTGGAGTGCAATGTCGCGATCTCGGCTCACCGCAACCTCCGCCTCCTGGGTTCAGGCAATTCTCCTGCCTCAGCCTCCTCAGTAGCTGGGATTACAGGCACGCGCCACCACGCCCAGCTAATTTTTTGTATTTTTAGTAGAGATGGGGTTTCACCATGTTGACCAGGATGGTCTTGATCTCTTGACCTCGTGATCCACCCGCCTCAGCCTCCCAAAGTGCTGGGATTACAGGCGTGAGCCACCGCGCCCGGCCCGCCTATAGCTTCTTACCTTGAAGAGTCTGTTGATAGTAGACAAAGGAGACACTCTCACCCAGTTTTTTCCACTCTAATCTGGAGGAAACAGTCTTCTTTGGGGTTTTACAGGCTAAAATAGCCTCTAGGAACAACAACAAAAATATTTGTTTTCTAATTGTTCCCATGAATTTATATTTTACTTAACTAGGTAACAAAATTTTAAACATCTTAAAATTACTCCTTTATAGTTTTATTCATTCATTCAAAAATTACATCAACAGGTCCCATGTTGGCTCAACCCAGAGATGAATTGGAAGCCTTCTATCTTTTCCACATAATAATCGTGTGACACTATGCTTATTTCCCTGGTTATAAAGTTTCATCTGTAAAATGGCTAGTATTTCACAGAGCTGTTGTGAGTCGTCAAATGCAATAAGATATGAAAAGCACACAGGCTTGGACATAGTAAGGACTTAACAAATGGCAGCTATGATTACTTGTGTATCTTATTATTCTTAGTCTCAGTCTTGAAGGAATCTACCATCTGGTAGAAGAGGCAACTAAGATAATGGCATTTTAGCCCAGGGTTGCTGAGTACCAGATATGCGGATGGTGATTCATGCTTAGTAACCAAGAAAGGCACTTAGTCCAACCCGGGGCATGCTGGGAAACCTAGAGAAGTTTCTCCAACATGCTGCATTCTCACTCAGATCCCTTCTTTGTCAACCTTCTCTACAAATACGTTAATATGTATCCAATACGATCTTCTAACAAATCATTGATTTTTACCCCCAAACAACTGCCTATAACCTTGTCTCAGTCCAGATAAATTATTAAAATATTAAATCTTGGCATCAAGTGTAACTGCCTCAATGTACCCAAGTTCCTTTATTATAAGAGATTTACTGCAATTGTGTCATTAAAATAATTCTTGGAGCCTCCAAAGGAATCCCCTTCTTTTCACTGTCCAAACAAGATGTCTGAGAGAAAAAGAAAAAACCAGTTTCAGTCTGGGAACTGCTTTGAGTTGCCAAATGGAAACCTCCAGTTATAAATATTTTTTAAGTATTTTTTAACCAGGCTCACTATAATGTCAATTCCATATTTCTGAGACAATTTTTTTCCCTACAAGGCATATGGTTTGACCTAAAAAAGCACAGTATCTTTGACCAGAAATTATTTTAAAATCCTTTTCATACCTCTGATTTTAATGTTAAGCAAATGAATGTTAAAAAAGAATGCAGAATATTTAGTTTCAATTTTTTTCATTCCACACATATTGCTGGACACACAAAAATGGAATAAAAGGTAATGGAAAATAGAAAGTAGGGCAAAGAAAAGAAAGGCAAGGAAGAAAAGAGCCAAAAGATGTTTTCAAGGATGTCTAAAGTTTTTAAAGCAGGTCTCACATTACAAAGAGACATCATTTTACAGACATGTTTACAGTTAGGCTACAAAGACAAATGCGTGCTAAGGGAGCTGTCTGAGGAAACACAGTTCTGTTCTGTTGATTAAGAAGAATGGGTGGTGACCTTCCGGAGTCTTGAGTTGTAGATAGGTTTCCTTCCGGTATTTTGTGAGTTTCCAACAATTCAACACACACCCACACTCATTTTTAGCCTATTCCTCATGTCTTCTGTGTCTTAAAAATAATTTTACATTCAAATGATTGCACTATTTTACATATTTAACTAAATATTCATGCATGTGCATGCGTACACACACAGACACACACACAGACAGACACACACACACACAAACACCTCTCCTGGTGAATTCTTCCTAATTTCTGTCCTTATGTGCTGTGGAAAAACCTCTACGAAAACTATACTAGAAAATATAGCAATAATTTTCCTAAGTCCAGTGATTTCATTCCAGCCTCTCTCTCACTGGCCATGTAAAATGTGGAGAAATGGTTCATCCACTTCATCCAAAATGTGTTGAGTACTTACTATATGCCACGCATTGTTCTTCAGCTATATCAGTGAACAAAACAAAAAGCCTTGTCCTCTGGGATCTCACAGTCTAGCAGGGGAAGTCAGGCTAACAAGAAACATAATAAAGGGAATTACTTAGTACGTTAGGAGATGATGAAGGTCATGAAGACAAAAGACAGCAGAGCAGAGTACAGGAGGTTTGGAAGTGCTGAGGACAGGGCTACGATTTTTGAGAAATGGTAGCCAGAGTTCACCTCATTTAGAAGGTGATATTTGACCAAAGGTTTAAAAGAGGGAGAGAATTCATGACATGGTTCTTTGAGAAAGAATATCCCAAGCAAGAAAAGAGCCAGCGCCTAGGCCTTTGGGTACTAATGCCTTGATCTGGAACTTCTAGCCTCCAGGACCATAAGAGAATAAATTTCTATTCTTTTAAGTTGCCTGATTTGTAGCATTTTTAAATGGCAGCCATAGGAAACAACTGCAGAGAATAAAAATACTGGAATCATGGGGCCAGTATCTGAGGTTAAGGAAGCAAATGAACTTATAACCTAACTCCCATGAACTCTCTTCCCTCTCTTCAGCCAAAATTCAATACTTAATGTCAGCATAATTTTCTCTATCAGGCTTTAGGGTTAATGTATCATAATACAGTAGGTTATAGCAGAGGCTTTGGAGTTAGACCATCTCTACCACATACTCTGTATGTCATACTGGGAGAATTACTTTTTTTGAACATTATAGTCATGACTATGAAATGATAAAAAGGACAGTACTCATCTTACAAAGTTGTCACTAAGATTAAATGAGACACTATATTTATGTGCATGATGCACACGGTACCACGTTGCATATAGTATGTGCTCCATAAATGGTCGTTATTTTTTTCCACTCCTGAGGAATTTCTCTTAGTTATAGTTGCAAGCTTGCCTTGACATAGAAATCCATACTTTTACCATTACAGATTTCCTGTAAACCACTCCAATTTGAAATAAAATGTTATCTCTGTAGGAGATAGCAAAAAATATGGCTATAAATCATATTTTCTCAACATAAGAGAGAAGAGAGTTCATGAGAGTTAAGCTGTATGTTCATTTGCTTTCTTAGCCTCAGGAAAATGTACCAAGCTTTTCTATTCCTTCAGTGCCAAAATATCTATTTCATTTGGATCAAGAAAAGAGAATTCTTTGTTTATAAAAAGGATTAGCAAGAACATGCGGCAAAATAATTACATTTCAGAATCACATAGATAGAATCATTTGAATTTTAATTTTCCTGGATTGTGTTCTGCTAATTATCCTTTGATTTCATTCTCAGGGCTCAAGTTAAAAATCATCAAAATCTTACATAACAGAAAAAGAATTGATACTACCAAAATAGCTGTGACTTAGCAGAAATTACTTCTGTGAAGAAATGCTTGCTATTAAACTCTGATTTATAGCTTTCAGGTTTAGACTCCCTTTGCGGGAGGCTGCTCCTATAATTTACAAGCCTGGCAGAGCTGCCCTGATTTCAGTGTCCTTCTGCTCTTGGCACTAGATGGAGTGCAGTGCTGGAAAGAAGGAATTAATTAATAACTTTTGACCTCAGAGAAACAAGACATAACAAATAAACAAATTGGGTAAAACAAACATACACAAATATACAAGTCACGAAATATTATAGATTTAAAGCAAAATTAAGTTACCGAATCAAATATCCTCAAACTAAAATGTAGAAGAGACAGAAGTGTATTTATGCCTTATGAAGAGCCAAGCTGGAATGATGGGGATACATATAAAATAGAATTAAAATGAAATTCTTAATTAAAAAGAGGTGAGATGAAACAAGAAAACAGAAAACACTTATTTTGGAGCCAGATTAACATTTGATTGCAATACATTATGGAAGGATTTGGGATTTTCTGTAGGAAAAATAAAACATGCATTAAAAAGTAATGTAACTGGGTACAGGGTTTTGGAGTGATGAAAATATTTGGAACTAGGTAGAGATACTGGTTGCACAATACTGTGAATTTACCAAATGCAACTGAATTGTTCACTTAAAAACCATGGATTTCAGTTTACGTGAAATTCATCCTGATATGTGTTTTTAAAATAATGTAAGATTAAAGAACGTAATTTTGATGTCCTAACTCAGACATGATGGCAGAGGATACACATCCATTGTATCCAGCTGGACCCAGCATTAAGAACCTCCGAGTAAGTGAGAAGTAGGGGAACTGAACTTCGTTTCCTTTGTTCCTCAGGGACATCCTGGTCCATTTTCCCCTCTCTCACTCTGTGCTCACCTTGTGGCCTTTCCAGTTTCCGTTCTGGCATCTCACCCCACCCTGTTTTTCCATCCTGGAAGTGCTCCATAGTCCCAGATTCCCTCAATCACGAATTTCCTCTTCCCACCTCTCTCCGTTGAAAACTAACTCATAACAGAGTGTCCTATAGCTTAAGCATATAAAATATTAGACCTTAAGAGAACGTAACCTAATAATTGTTTAAGTAATTCGTTATTAAGTTATTCATTTGTTTTTAAATGATGAACTTTTTTTTTTTTTTGAGATGGCTCTTGGTCTGTCAGCTAGGTCTGGAGTATAGTAGTGTGATCTCGGCTCACTGCAACCTCTGCCTCCCAGGTTCAAGTGACCTCCTGCCTCAGCCTCCCAAGTAGCTGGGACTACAGATGCCTGCCACCAGGACTGGCTAATTTTTTTAGTAGAAACGGGTTTCACCACGTTGGCCAGGCTGGTCAAGAACTCCTAACCTCAGGTAATCCACCTGCCTCAGCCTCCCAAAGTGTTGGGATTACAGGTGTGAGCCACTGTGCCTGGCCATTTTTTTTTTTGAGACAATATCTCACTTTGTTGCCCAGGCTGGAGTGCATTGGCATGATCGTGGCTCACTGCAGCCTCAAATTCCTGCACTCAAGTGATCCATCCACCTGCCTCAGCCTCCTGAGTAGCTGAAACAACATGTCTGGCTGATTTTTTTTTTTTTTTTTTTTTTAATAGAAACAGGGTCTTCATGTTTCCCAGGCTGATCTCAAACTGCTGGCTTCAGGAGTTTGAGACTACAGGCACAAGCCACCACTCCCAGCCAGGACTGATTTGTATTACAGTGTATTTTTTACTTAACAAGCACATGTAATTTGTATCATGTATTAGGCACGATTGAAAGCACTATGTAAATATTAACTCATTTAATTCCCCCGACTCCAGACCTTTATTTCAATTTTTGTCTCTTTCTTTCAAACCTATCTTTCTCCAGCTCCAGGAACCTAAGACATACCTGATGATGAGAGATCAGACATTTAGGACTTGTTGTTTCTTAAATGGCTACAATCTCTGGCCTAATCAAGTATTAAATTTAAGAAACAGTAATTCTTCTGATTGCCTAGAATTATTAATTGCAGAAAAGGTAAAGGATCCTTTGAAAAAGAAGTAGGGTAGTCAATATTTGAAATAAACTTAGAGGGCAGGCGTGGTGGCTCACACTTGTAATCCCAATACTTTGGGAGGCCAAGGTGGGCAGACTGCTTGAGCCCAGAAGTTCAAGACCAGCTTGGGTAACTTGGTGAAATCCTGTTTCCACAAAAAAATTTAGCCAAACATGGTGTCCTGCACCTGTAATCCCAGCTACTCAGGTGGCTGAGGTAGGAGGATCACTTGACCCCTGGAGGTGGAGGTTGTAGTGAGCTGAGATCATGCCACTCCACTCCAGCCTAGGAGACAGACAGAGACTCTGACTCAAACAAAACAAAGCAAAATAAAACAACAACAACAACAACAACAACAGCAAAACTTACTAAAAAACCCATATATAGGTTACAAGTTTCTTTTGACAATTTTTTAAATGTGGCAAAATAAACGTAAAATTCACCATCTTGGTCATTTTTAACTGTATAGTTCAGTAGTATTAAGAATATTGATGTGCATATAACAATCTCCAGAACTATTTTATCTTGCAAAACAGAAACTTTATATTCCTTAATTAACTCCTTTTTATACACATTTTAAAGAATCTAAATAGGTAAGAAAATGGCAACCCAAAGTAAGCTATATTAATATCATCTTAAATACACAGAGTGGGGTTTGAAGTGTTCATTTCTATTTTTCATATCCAGCTGGCTAGAAACTTTCCAAGATCTCCATCTCCCAATTTCACAAATTAGATTTGCTTTATTGCAGATAATTTAAGTAACAAGGGACCGTCTTTGTATGTCCAGTCTTTTATTGAATGTCCAAAATTTCCACTGAGAAGGTGGAGAAAATATTCTTGAGGTAGTCAGCATGAAGCAGCATTTCAAGCAGAGGAATTAGTGTAAGGTAAGGCAGAGAATCCCAACCAATAGAAATAACATCACATGAGTCACTCTCCTGAGTTATAAACAATACAGCCTGTGAAAATCAGTAAGATACTGTACCTTGGTACTCTATTGCTGTGACTACTTGTTGATTTTTGGGGGCAGAAAGCCCATAGGCCTTGTGATCTGAAATATTAAAATAGAATAATTAAAATTATACAAAAATTCATTTTCGAATGTCTGAATAGTATGCAATGTTCAAGAAAACTATCCTAAAGTTTGGTGACAGTTTTACCCAATTCATAAAACATAGTTTTAAAGTATCAAAATAGGAAAAACCCAAACCAAACTATACATGTTTATTTTCTAGATTGTAGTTAGGGCCTTCAGGCCTTTCTCAAAGTAGAACCCGTGCATCTATTTGGACCCTGCCACAGACAACACTCTTGCCAGCCCAATCCTTGAAAAATAACTTACAACCTTAATTCTGCTTAATATGCAATCTAGGATCACACAGTATTGCCCCACAAATAAAAGCTAATTGTTTTTAGTGCTTATTTAAAAGTATAAATAGCTTTATGAAATTATCCCTGACAACACCTATCATATAGAAATGAGTCATTTTACATACTTCTGATGAAATTTGTATATGTATAATGTATATAAGCTGTATATAAAATTATGATGAAAAATTGAAGCAGAACATCTTTATTTTTCCCCCCCAAAACATTTCAATGATTTTTGAGAATTGGTCTATAGGCTGAAGTAACTGACTACGGTGGCTACCGCTACTGTGATCTAATAGTTACACGATGCTGCTGTTGATTCATTGTCACTCCCTTAAACTAACACAGAAATTTTCACTTAAAAAGTACATTTGATATGGAGAGGACACAGGGCAGTACTGGGTAGAAGAGGGCAGTTCCCTGGCAAAGGCCACATCCTCAAACCTGGAGAGCAGTGACCCTAAAAGGGGAGAGGCATGCCTGTTTTCATGCCCCCTATCCTGTACCTATATAAATCCCAAACTCCAGGCTCCAGATGCAGATGAGCAGGCGAGGAGACGAGGAGACAAGCAGACAGAGAGCAGAACAATGGGGCAGAGAAAGAGAGAAGAGAGATGTTTGAACACAAAGGAGTTTGACTGGGGGCGGTCGGAGAAGTGTTCAGCCTCTGGATGACCAAACTCCAGGAAAAGATTATCTTCCCACTCCATCCTTTCTTCCAGCTCCCCATCCATCCTGCTGAAAGCTACCTCCACCACCCAATAAAACCCTGCATTCATTCTTCAAGCCTGTGTGTGACCCGATTTTTCTGAAACGCTGAGCAAGAGCTCAGGATACAGAGAGCTGTCGCACTGGCCCTTGGCCCATGTGAAAAGGCAGAGGGTTCATTGGGCTGGTTAACACTTAGGCCATCTGTGGATGGTAGGGCTAAAAGGGGACACTGTAACACACACCCACTTGGGCTCCCGAACCTGTCTGTCTGCATGCTGCACCCCTCCCACCCTCTGCGGGGGTTCAAGTAGCGGTGACGACTGAACAGGTGAGCCACACCCTTGTCACATGTCCTGCAAGGGGGATCAGGAAACTCTCCCATTTCACCTTCACATACTTTCTTTTATCCTGAAAAATTCAATATTCAAAACAATCTGGTGTGGTAGGCATTACTAGCACTAAAGAAGAAAGTAGCAGAGATAGGAATTTAAAACTTTCTAATTCCGTCTTTGATCTGTATAACTTTCTTTATAGATGTCATTCTATAGTCCATGTAATGGCCATGTTTAAAAATAATTTAAATATTTTCCTATAAGTATACATCTCTAAATATAAATGCTACCAGCATAAGACTGTTGCCTGTTACATTCTCTGAAATTAACCCAAACACACAGAACAGTGCCTGTCATAAAGCAAGACACAATAAATACTTGTTGAATAAATGAGCCCATTCCTTTTTGTATACTAATGAGAAAAGTCCAGGAAATGAGGTTGGCTCTAACTGACGCTAAGGAAGAGTTCCTGAAGAAAAGCAATTCTTTAGGGAAAGTGTTGTAAGTATACAATATTGGATTAGTGTTGTTTCAAAATCAGAATAATACAAAGCATTATTGTTGTTTGATACGGTTTGGCTATGTCTCCACTCAAATCTCATCTTGAACTGTAGTTCCCATAATCACCACATGTTGTGGGAGGAACCTGGTGGGAGGTAATTGAATCATGGGGTGGTGACCTCCATGCCGTTCTCATGATAGTGAGTTGAGTTTTCATGAGATCTGATGGTTTTATAAGGGGCTTTTCCCTGCCTTCGCTCTGCACTTCTCCTTGCTGTCGCCATGTGAAAAGGATGTGTTTGCTTCCCTTTCTGCCATGATCGTAAGTTTCCTGAGGCCTCCCCAGTCATGCTGAACTGTGAGTCAATTAAACCTCTTTCCTTTATAAATTACCCAGTCTCAGGTATGTCTTTATTAGCAGGGTGAGAATAGACTAATATATTGGTCATCTCAAGTAAAGAAATTAAGCAAACAATCCAACTGCTGTCTTTCCTTATCCACCCAAAAAATTACACATGAAATAAGGTAAGACTGAATTAAAATATAGTGAAAATCCTATAGTGAAAATCTAAGGAAGGTTATCTCTTGACCATATAGTTCTGTAATTTATTTGAAATGTTATTTCTCCACTCATTCTATCATCTGTCCTCTGACTTCCTGTGTGGTCTATTGAACCTGTTTTCTCCAAGACAAAAATGACTTGTCTGCATTGGCATATCTAATGGACACTTTTCAGTCTATATCTTACCTGACCTTTCTATGACATGAGACTCTGTTGACTCCCTTGTATTATTCTGTAACTTGATTCTCTCCTAGTCTTCGTCCTTCTGTTCTGATCCTGGTGCTTCATTCTGGCTGCTTTATGAATTCTTCCTCCTTGTTCTGCTCATCCATCCATCCATCCATCCATCCATCCATTCATCCATCATCCATCCATCCATCTATCCCTCCATCCATCCATCCAGAAACTGCTTTTCTGACTAAACTACTTCCTTTTTATAGATGATTTTATACTCTCATTGATCCAATGAGCATTTATTTGCCAAAGAGTCCTAACTTCACATCTCAAGCTCTAATCTCTCTCTTGAAATTAAATCCACAAGCCCAGCTTTCTGTTGGACATCTGTATTTCTATTTCCTACAATTACCACAAACTCATGGGTAAAACTCATTAGCATGTTCCTAAACTTTCTCTTATTTCTACAAATCCCATCTCTGTGTAAAGCATCACATTCCATATGGCCACTCACATCAGAAACTTAGGAGCTGCCCAGAGTGCATCCATTCTCTCATCACTTCACTCATCAGTTTCCATCTATAGACTAAGAATTGTGTGTCATCCATGAAAATGCTTTAAAATATTTTTCCTTCCCTCTTTTTCCCACCTCCTACCTTTATGCCATAAAGTGCTCAGGGAATGGATATGGACAGCCAAACCTGAGAGAGAAAAATAGGGTATTTCCTGCCTTTCCATATCCAAAATCCTAGCCATCAGAGTAAGGGAACACATTCACAGTTTAGGAAAACATTTAAGAGAAGCCATGATAAGTAAAATACACCTGCTTTCCAGACTTGGAGTACAGAGAAGGAAGGAAGTTAGAGGACACGGACTTTGATGGGTTCTTTAGAAGGATGGTAATAGCTAACATTTATTAAGCACTTGGTGCTTTACAAGTATTAACTCATTTGACTCTTACCATTTCCATGGCAGGGTACCATTTTTACTTCCATTTTTGAGGGTAGGAGAACAGAGACACATAGAGAGTAAGACACTTGGCTGTGATTATACAGGAAGTAAGAGGTGGAGTTTGGATTTGGACTCAGTCAGTACCTAAAGCCCACATAGTTAATTACTGTGCTATACTAGGCCCACACCATGTTCTCCCCAAGCTGAACATGAGCAAGGATTGCAGATTAACAAAGATGTCAGGTGGAAAGTTTCATTTGTCTAATGAAAACAGGAGAGTTTGAGAAATTAGTTAGAATAAAGGCAAAATATTAACAAAGATGCCAGGTGGAAAGGTTCATTGGTCTAATGAAGACAAGAGAGTTTGAGATGTTGGTTAGAATGAAGGCAAAAGACTGGCTCTGAAGCACAACAGGCAGGTTGAAGCTAAGAGGCTGAACTAGGAAAGTAAGACACCAAGGTAGTTCCAGAGGGGAGGTCTAGGTAAGGGTCTCTTAATATTGACACTATTGACATCTGGTGCCCAGTCATTCTTTGTTCTAGGGGGGGTCCTGTTCACTGTAGGATGTTTTACAATATCCCTGCTTTTATCCACTAGAGGCTGGTATCACCACGCTCCCAAGTGATGACAACTAAAAATGTCCCTGGACATTAGCAAATGTCCCCTGAGAGATGGGAGTGAATAACTCACTCCTGGTTGAGAACCATTGCCCTAGACTTACAATTAGACCAGTTTGAACAACCAGGAACAGGAATAAACTAATAGACTATAAAGAAGGGGAAAGAACCATGAATTCTAGAATTTTGAAAGTTCCTATGAAATCAGAATTTTATAACTATGAAAGAGAATTGATTAAACTCCTGGAAAGGAGAGAGAAATCTTTCATATGACATGACATCTATTTATTCATCTATATATATCAACATGTAAATTAGTCTTCCATTGTGCTAGATTTTATCACTCCTAAAGAATATATGCTACTCTGGAGAATTTTTTTTTCCCTTAGAATCCTGGACAGCAATCTAATTGTGAAGCTAAAATTTGCAAAAGTGCTTTGAGAGGCCAAAGAAGGAGGATTACTTAAAGCCAGGAGTTTAAGAATAGCCTGGACAACATAGTAACATCCTTCATCTCTACGAAACATTTTTACAAATTAGCTGGGTATGGTAGCACCTGCCTGTAGTCCCAGCTACTTGGGAGGCTGAGGCAGGAAGATCACTTGAGCACCGGAGTTTGAGGCTACAGTGAGGTATGACTGCACCATTGTACTCCAGCCTGGACAACACAGGGACCCAAGGAAAAAAATTTTTTTTTTTAATTTGCAAAAGTCTATGGGACACGAATTACTAGATTTCTAATACAACAGGAAAACCAGTGATACTCAGGTTCTATATCTCTCAATGGAAAATATATTCAGTAGGGAAACTGGCAAACATGGTGTCTATATGAAGAGTAGAGGATTGAACTGATCCTTTCTCTTGACAGCTGTAAATATGTGTGTAGAAAGCAGTGACCCATGTGGCTCAATCTTAGAGAGGTGTCAGGGCCACCAAGGAGTAATTTCAAAAGAACTCTTTTGCTTGTATATTTCAAGAACTGTGGAAGGGGTCCAAGCAATCTTTTTAAATATCCTATTCCTCCTTTTCCACACACTTTGATCACATAACAGCTGTTCTTTCTTTTCTCTTCCCTATAACTCTTTCTTCTCCTGTGTGCCTTTCTTTCTTAGCTTCTCCTCTGCTTCTCACATGTTATTTTATAGACTCCAAAGATAGAGTCTGAATCTTCAGAGAGCAGAGGAAGGAATGAGGCTTAGGAGACCAAGCCAGAATCGTCTTCAATGAGCTAGGGAAAAGACAGGACCTTAAATGTTCTTTTATTTTTATTTACTTTTTTTTATTTTTGAGACTGAGTCTCACTCTGTTGCCCAGGCTGGAGTGCAGTGGTGCAATCTCGGCTCACTGCAACCTCCGCCTACCAGGTTCAAGCAATTCTTATGCCTCAGTCTCCTGAGTAGCTGATATTACAGACACGTGTCACCATGTCCGGCTAATTTTTGTGTTTTGTTTAGAGATGAGGTTTCACCATGTTGGCCAAGCTGTTCTTGAACTCCTGACCTCAAGGATCCCCCTGCCTCGGCCTCCCAAAGTGCTGGGATTATAGACGTAAGCCGCTGTGCCCAGCCTACTCCTACTTTTAATGACAGAATCTCTGAACATTTTTGCCAATGATTCCAATGCCAAACCATTATCCTGTGAAACTTTCAAAGTATACTTCGAAAGTCTTTTTGTCTCCCTTAGCAATGTGTGAATTAATGTCCTCAGAGAAACTCTACTTACGACTGACAATTCTTGTGATTTTTGAAGCATTTTAGTACACTTTTTTTTTTTTTTTTTTTGAGATGGAATTTTGCTCTTGTTACCCAGGCTGGAATGCAATGGCACAATCTCGGCTCACCGCACTCCGCCTCCTGGGTTCAGGCAATTCTGCCTCAGCCTCCTGAGTAGCTGGGATTACAGGCATGCGCCACCATGCCCAGCTAATTTTTTGTATTTTTAGTAGAGACGGGGTTTCACCATGTTGACCAGGATGGTCTCGATCTCTTGACCTCGTGATCCACCCGCCTCGGCCTCCCAAAGTGCTGGGATTACAGGCTTTAGTACACTTTTTAAACAGAACAATAAAGACTCAAATCCCCTGGAAACCAGTTGAGAAAAACCTTTGGGCAAAATAGGAAAAGATACTCTTCGTTCCCTCCGTATCATCATACCTTTGACATTTTCAGACACGACACTGGCTACCGAGAATATTTATTTTCTTCAGTCAGTCCTGGCCTTCCTTCTTTTCAGGCAAATTTTAGTACAATCTGAGATTAGAAGATTTAGGAACTGGATTTCAGGAATCATTGAGAAAGAAAATCATGTTCTCTTTCTCAATTCCAGTTTTCTACGTGTTAAAATTTCCTTTAAGAAACATTTCTTAAATTGTCAAAAATTACTATAAAAGTGCTGTGAAAAATAACAGCTGTTAACTTGAGGAATTTTGTTAATTCTCTTGTACATTTTTTATGTGTGTATTAATATTTGAACAGAAAAGTAATGTATCACAGATGTTAAAAGAGAGGATCAGTTGAATTGGCAAAATTACGCAGGCAAAAAATTATAAAGGGAATTAGCGCTAATAAATTAATCATTGGCAGTATTTTGTAGTAACCGAATATTTATTTCTATAATGTTTTTCTTTTTACGTGTATAAATTTAAGGGGTACAAGTGCAATTTTGTTACATGGATATGTTGTGAGTGGTGAAGTCTGGCCTTTTAGAGTAGCTGGCATCCAAACATACATTGTAACCACATTTGTGATTTTAAGTATCTTCTCCCTCTAGCTACCTTTTTTTCCTCTGACTCTGTTTACTTCAGGGTTTACCAACAAATTAAGGAAAAATGTTTAAAACATATGGTCACATATGTGGAACTCACTTGAACAGAAAGCTCCGAATCTTTACATTAAAAAATTGATTTATTATAAGATTTCTACCTTGTTTTGCTTTCTAGTCTTAGAGTTTCTTTTTAACAACCTTGTATTAATAACTCTTTTTATAAAAAACAAAATGTTGGATTTTACATCAACATATCACTAGCAGATGTTAGGTATAGCCCGTGTTGGCTGCTTTTTTGAAGTGATTTTTATTTTTTCTTCACTTTTCCAGAATAAATTAAATAGGAAAATAAACAAAAGCCAATGGGCATGTAGGCCTGCTGGCTGAGGTCAACAATTGTCTTAAAATTGGCCTCAGAACATTTTAATAGTCATGAACATGTTCTCAAAGCACTGGCAGAAGTTCATCAAACAAGGTGAAGGGATGATTATTTTCCTAACTGCTACCAACTCCAAGTCAAATAATTCCCAGTTAAGTGAAACCTTTTGTGTTTATTTTCCCCCCAACTTTAAGAACAAAAGTTTTTTTTATTCTCTAATACTCATCTAAGATAGTCTGGTTTGACTAAGAATAAATATTTACTCTACATTACTACAATTTTAAAATTACTATAAAGGTGTTATTTAAATTAACACTTTTAATTGAAATCATGACTAGGAAAAACTGAAGAAGTGTTATATAAGTTGTTTTTTTTTTGTTTGTTTGTTTTTAAGATGGAGTCTCACTCTGTGGCCTAGGCTGCAGTGCAGTGGTGTGATCTCAGCTCACTGTAACATCCACCTCCCAGGTTCAAGTGATTCTCCTGCCTCAGCCTCCCAACTAGCTGGGATTACAGGTGTGTGCCACCACACCCAGCTAATTTTTGTGTTTAGTAGAAATGGGGTTTTACCATGTTGGTCAGGCTGGTCTGAAACTCTTGATCTGAAGTGATCTGCCCGCCTCAGCCTTCCAAAGTGCTAGAATTACAGATGTGAACCACTGTGCCCATCCCGAAGTTTTTTTTTTTAAAGTATAGTACACACAGTATCATGTATAAAAGCAAGTTATGAAAACTATGGATATCAATTATATCAAAAGTTGCATAAAAATAAAATGCATGGTCATGTGGTTTTGGTAATTACTAAATTATTATACTGATATGGTTTGGATCTGTGTACCACCCAAATCTCATGTTGACTGGTAATTCCTAATGTTGGAAGTAGGGCCTGCTGGGAGGTGACTGGATCATGGGAATAGTTTCTCATGAATGGCTTAACACAATCCCCCTTGGTACTGTCGTCATGATATTGAGTGAGTTCCCATGAGATCTCGTTGTTTAAAAGTGTGTAGCACCTCCCCTCTTTCTTTGTTTTTTTTTTCTCTGAGACACAGTTTCCCTGTATCACCAAAGCTGGAGTGCAATGGCTCCATCTTGGCTCACTGCAATCTTCGCTTCCTGAGCTCAAGTAATTTTTGTTCCTCAGCTTCCTGAGTAGCTGAGACTACTGATGTTCCACCACACCCTGCTAATTTTTGTACTAACAGTAGAGACAGGGTTTCGCCATGTTGGCCAGGGTGATCTCAAACTCCTGGCCTCAAGTGATCCACCCACCTCAGCCTCTCAAAATGCTGGGATTTACAAGCGTGAGCCACTGTGCCTGGCCAAAAAGTGTGTAGAACCTCCCTGCTTTCTCTCTTGTTCTTGCTCACATGACATGAGAGGCCTGTTCCCTCTTCACTTTTCTCCATGATTGGAAGCTTCCTGAGGCCTCCCCAGAAGCAGAAGCCACTATGCTTCCTGTACAGCCTGCAGAACTGTGAGCCAATTCAACCTCTTTTCTTTATAAATTATACAGTTTCAGGAATTTCTTTATAGCAATGGAAGAACAGATTAGCACATACACTAACAAATATAAAAATTGCACAAGGTTGGCATTGACAAATAAAAGAATGCCACCCAGCGTTTATTATGGATAAATATGTGTATTAATAGAATGTAACCCAATGAGGTAGGAACTAATTCGGAGCTAGATATTACAGTCATCTATCTTATTATAGTCAACCATACTAGATTTAGAGGGTAGAGGAGAAAGAAAATCAGAGAGCAAGAGAAAGAAACAGACACAGGTTTTTCTAGTCTCTTGAACTAGACAATCTGGCCCTTCCTTCTAATGAGACATCAATATCTTATTTTCAGAAAAAGGGAAGCCACATCAAAATGCAAGGAGAAAGAAAAGACATACTTGACTTTAGAGTTACCAGTGGCTGATGTCCTGGTCAGTTTATGACCATCTTAGGAATTTAAGGATAATTTTCACAATGAATAAAATCTCCCCTTAAGAAACTAACTTCTAAGTAAGATATGACTCCACTGTGCTAAAATACTCATTTGTCAGATGTATTAGTCTGTTCTCATGCTGCTAATAAAGACATACCTGAGACTGGGTAATTTGTTTATTTTTTATTTTTTTGAGACAGAGTCTTGCTCTGTCACCCAAGGTAGAGTGTAGTGGCATGATCTTGGTTCACCGAAACCTCCAACCTCCCAGATTCAAGTGATTCTCATGCCTCAGCCTCCCGAGTAGCTGGGATCACAGGTGCATGCCACCATGCCTGGCTAATGTTCGTAATTTTAGTAGAGACAGGGTTTCATCATGTTGGCCAGGCTGGTCTCAAACTCCTGACTTCAGATGATGCATCCACCTAGGCCTCCCAAAGTGATGGGATTACAGGTGTGAGCCACAGGAGCCTAGCTCAGACTGGGTAATTTATAAAGGAAAGAGGTTTAATGGACTCACAGTTACATGTGGCTGGGGAAGCCCCACAATTATGGTGGAAGGTGAAAGGCACGTCTTACATGGCAACAGGCAAGAGAGAATGAGAGCCAAGTGAAAGGGAAAACCCCTTATAAAACCACCAGCTCTGGTGAGACTTATTTACTACCATGAAAACAGTATGGGGGAAACTGCCTCATGATTCAATTATCTCCCACCAGGTCCCTCCGACAACACGTGGGAATTATAAGAGCTACAATTCAAGATGAGATTTGGGTGGAGACACAGCCAAACCATATCAACAGATACTACAATTTAGAGTAGTTAAGTAAGTTGCTCAAGGTCACAATGCTTTAGAAAGCAGGGAAGCCAAGGTGTACATCTACTTAGTCTGCCTGCACAGTCCCCTTTCTTCTTTCCCTGCCCTCAACTCAGTACGAGGCATTATGGGAAAGTAGTGCCAGACAGAAGACTGCCAGACCTTCATAGCCATTTTCAACCTTTAGAGTTGTAAAGGTATTATTCAGAGAGTATATTACAAATTGCCATTTTAAAAGAGACAGTGTTAATGAGTAAATGTTTATGGTGAATGAACTAATTTGAATAAACCATGTATATTTATGCACAAAAGTTTTATGCCTTCCCCCTTTTCTGGTTCTTCAACAACTTCAGTGTAAGAGGAAAGTACTGGTGATTCAGAATTGAGGATAAAGTTATTTTCATATAAGTTATATGCATTAGTAAGTTCAGGAAAACTTTCAGGCCATTCCATTCCCCAAACAACTAGATTAAAAATTCTAAGTGATATTAGAAAGAGATGAAGTAATTAAATTCTCAAAGTAAAATAAATTCTCAAAAATTTCAAAAAAAAATTGTTCTGCACATGTTCAAGTGTCTAATGGTAGCCATTGGCACAGGAAAACTATCAGTGGCTGAATTTCTCACCAGGTACTCCTCATCAGACATGAAGAAGGCATTTTAGGATTCTGTAGTCTTTAATTTTCCCCAAGTGACAATCTCAGCCAAACACAGTTCATTTACCTGTGACATTAACTATTGATTTTAGACAGATGGCAACTGTCAACTCAAATGTAGTAGATTATCAAGACAAATGAAGAAATACCCCTTCCAAAATGGATGCTAATAAGAACCACATACTCAGTGGAAGTTATGATTACTGGCCATTCTATGTTTTAATTGCTTCTCCTTAAGATTAAGGTACCAGAAAAAAACCATGGCCCTAAAACCTCAGTAGTGGAAAGCAGGAAATCATGAAAGATGTCAGACATCAAAATAGACACATGGCGTGATAGCAAAGAGACAAAGAACAACAAGCCTGAGTGCCCTCCTTACTAACGTTACATATGGTCTGGGTTATGTATGGGCACGTCTCTAAAGCAGAGACGGTGCATCTGACTTTGAGAGCTATATTAATTTAGGATTAGTCATTGCTTTTTAATCTGCAATTATAGTTACCTAACTCTTAGACCTAGATACGGCTTTTAAAAAATAGAAGTACAGAACCACTGCCAGCATTTGGCAGTTCTATTTCTCACTTGAAATATACTTATTAATTTAATTGTCAAACAAATCATTTCTCCAGAGTTTGATCAGCTCTGGGCAAATGGTTAAAACTGAGTTTCTGAACCTGGATTTGAACTCTCGTTCTGAAATTCTGCGAGAATCTGTGCATCTCTGCACAAAACATCCTAACAGCTGATACACACACAGATTACTCAGGGGCTGTTTGGGTCAGAGGATAGAGAAATTATTCCACAGGTATTTTTTACTTACTAAACTGCCTGGATGTGGTGGCATGTGCCTGTAATTGTAATCCCAGCTACTTGGGAGGCTGATTTGGGAGTATTGCTTGAGCCCAGGAGTTTGAGACCGGCTTGGGCAATACAGCAAGACCCCATCTCAAAAAAGAAAAAAAAAAAGAAAGAAAGAAAGAAAAAGAAAAATAGCCGCTTAAACAACATATGTGAGAAGATGCATCACTCTCCCATCTCCTAAACTCTCTCAACTTCCCACAGTACATAATGTTTGGTATTGTTTCAAACTTTCTTTATATCTTTGTAGTTTTACTTTTCTGCCTTACTGAGTGAATTTCCAAAATCACTAACAGTTTAATGTGTTTTGTAGAGATTAGCATAAAAAGAGATCAAAAGGATTCTCTAATATCACCAATCTGTTAAATGTAGAATCTGCAAACAAGATTATCTTTGCATTTCTCAAAGATAATTCTTTTCTGCCAGGCGCAGTAGCTCACGCCTGTCATCCTAGCTTTGAGAGGGCAAGGTTAGAGATTGCTTGAGGTCAGGAGTTCGAGACCAGCCTGCCCAACACGAAACCCCATCTCTACTAAAAAAATACAAAAAATTAGCCAGGTGTGGTAGTGCATGCCTGTAGTCCTAGTGACTCAGGAGGCTGAGGCGGGAGAATCAGTTGAACCCAGGAGATAGAGGTAGCAGTGAAGTGAGATCATGCCACTCCTCTCCAGCCTGGGTAACAGAGCAAGACTCTGTCTCAAAAAAAAGAAAAAGTTAATCTTTCTCAAAAATAGAAGAGTTATATATAATAAAGAGGCACATAAAGGGATACAGGTTGACAATGAATTTAACAAGGCTTAGTTTTGGGGCTGACCCTTACAATGGTACCACCCAAGGCCCAAGAAAGGGTAAGTGAGGAGGGCTTAGCAATGCATACACATTTTGTAAAATTTGCAAGAATAAGGGTGTTTTTTTTTTTGTATTATTTTTCTTACACTGGAAACTAACAACCCACTCCTACACCTAAGTTTGGGCTTCTCCTTGTTAATGAGTTTACTTAGCTTTCTCGATTTTACCACCCACGAAGCTGGGAGAAAGAAATGGTCTCCATGGACCATGATTGGATATTCAGCCTTTAAAATACTAAAGATTTCATATGTCCAGTGATTTAGCATGCACACTCTCTATCAAACTTCATTTCTTAAAACATGAGAGTTGTGTGAATTTCATTTTTCAACTTTCCTGCTGAAAGATGACTCATAAAATCTTGGCCCTTACATTACATACAAATGTTATTAATTAAGTTCTATTGCCACAAGTGCTTACAGAAGAAACTTGAAAACTAAGAGAAACTTCCCAGCTTATTGTTGCTTCATGCTTCCTTTGATTAGTCCTCAGGAAGCCAAAAGAACAAGAACCATTTATTTTGAAATGCAGAACACGGAAACAACGGTTTGGCATCGCTTAACTATCATATTCACAATTATCAGGCAAGATTCCTAAGAATTAGCTACCCTGATTTCTTGGGTCCTCTAAATCCAGGGACTATAATTTCCCTTTTCTTTTGGCAAAAGCAGACCTTTGACTTTTTTATTTCAAAACTAGTTCTACACATCCAACTGTGATCTAACACCAACACACATTTTTTTTAGGGTCAGTGAACTGGACCAATAAAGTAAATAATTTAATGAATATCTGCACACATTAAAATCAGTGGGATGTTTGGAGCTGCCTCCTGGAATGGTCAGGAAATGAGGTTTTGTGCTATTGGATAAAGGTCAATTTTTTTTTTTTAATTTTGATGCAAGGTCTTGCTCTGCCACCCAGGCTGAAGTGCAGTGGCATGATCATAATTCACTGCAGCCTGGATCTCCCGGAGCTCCAGTGATCACCGCACCTCAGCAGTCCTGAATAGCTGGGACAGTGGGCACACACCACCATGCCTGGCTATTTTTTTGTAGAGACAGGGTCTTGAACCTCTGGATTCAAGTGATCCACCTATCTCAGCCTCCCAAGTGCTGGGATTATAGGCATGAGCCACCATGAGCAGGTAAAGTCAAATTTTTGAAACTCTTTCAAATTGAGTATTGAAAAGAGGAACAAAGGTATCTGTGTCCAGATATGGTATTCGAAATTCTAATTGTCAGAATACAACTCAAGTGAAATGGCTATTTGATGTGTGTCACAGCATGAAGAGAACTGGAGTTATGACAGAATCCACCAAAAGTTATGAAATTATTTAGAGTCAGCCTTAGCACTTAATCTTAAGTACTGGGTCTTAATAAGGTGGTATCAGAACTGACTTTACCCACATTGGGATAAAGAACTAAATTGTCTTCCACCGTTATTATTTTCAACAGCTTGGCTTTTTGAATAAACATCATCTAGAATTAAGTGAAAGATAATATTAGAGTCTAGCAAGATAAGAAAAGAGTAGCCTACAAGAGAAATGCAACTCAAGTCTTCGTTACAGATGGAAATGGAACCATTCTGTCATAAGCCAGTATTTGAAACCTAGTGCTATGAATTACTAGCCATGTCACCTTGGACAAGCTACAGCCTCAGTTTCGTTTCGGTAAAATGAAGCCAGTAATGCCTTCCCTAGCTGGTTGTAAAGATTAAATGAAATCATGTACATAATTGCTTCGCCTAGATCTTGGCATACAGTAGATTCTCTATAAACAGTTGCTTCTCATCCCCCTCCCCTCACTTCACATTGCTTTTTATCCAATGTGGTGACACAGAGCATTCACAAATGATTCCTCCACAATAATTGTGTCTGAGGATATTCTATGAAAATAGAAAATGAATTGTTAGGGTTATAATTTTCCCCCACCTTTTTGTTTTCCTTTGGAGACAGAGTTTCACTCTGTTGTCCAGGCTGGAGTTCAGGGGCGTAATAATGGCTCACTGCAGCCTCAACCTCCCTGGGCTCAGGTGATCCTCCCACCTCAGCCTCCCAAGTAGCTGGGACCACAGTTGTTAGCCAACACATGTGGCTACTTTTTCCATTTTTTTTGTAGAAATGGGGTTTCACTGTGTTGCCCAGGCTGGTCTCAAACCTGTGAGCTCAAGCGATCCACCTGCTTCAGCCTCCCAAAAGGCTGGGATTATAGGTGCAAGCTACCGCACCTGGCCTCTCCCACCTTTTACAATGTAATGACTACTTCATTATAGTGGAAAGCCCTGGGTTTAAATCCTACCTCCTTTTTTGTCCTTACTATAATATGTTTTGGATAGTCAAAGCCTCTTTAGCTGTGTCTCATTCTCTGTAAAAGATAATTTACAGCCGGGCGCGGTGGCTCAAGCCTGTAATCCCAGCACTTTGGGAGGCCGAGGCGGGTGGATCACGAGGTCAAGAGATCGAGACCATCCTGGTCAACATGGTGAAACCCTGTCTCTACTAAAAATACAAAAAAATTAGCTGGGCATGGTGGCGCGTGCCTGTAATCCCAGCTACTCGGGAAGCTGAGGCAGGAGAATTGCCCGAACCCAGGAGGCAGAGGTTGTGGTGAGCCGAGATTGCACCATTGCACTCCAGCCTGGGTAACAAGAGCGAAACTCCGTCTCAAAAAAAAAAAAAAAAAGATAATTTACGGTAATGCCTTCCATAACTACCTCAATTGACACAAGCTATCACACCCTTCTTCTTAACATGCTTTCTACACTTAATGTCAACACACTTTCCTAGCTTTTCTTCTCATGGCTCCCATCCTTGGTCATCTCTACTTCTCTATCTATATTTCCTTCTTTAATGATGTGATCCAGATTCCTGGCATTTAACACTCTGACATGCTAAACATGCTCAAATATATTTATCTCCAATCTAGACATCTTTGCTGAACTTCAGATCCAAATGTCTATCACCTGAAGGTTTACGAGACATTTCAAGCTCTTCATCCAAACCTCATCTTTCTTTCTAAACCTGCTCTTCCTTCCTCATTCCAGAGGATGGCAACTCAATTATTCCATCACTCCGGTTAAAAAAAATCTGGCATTTATCTTTAGTGATTCCACATATCACAGCCCATATCCAATTCATCAGCAAGACCTGTGGGCTTTACCTTCAAAATGCAATCAGAATCTGACCACTTCTCACTCCTCCTATAGCTACTACTGTGGTCTGAGCACTAACATCTCTTTTGGATTATTGCAATAGCCTCCTGACTGTCTTGCTTCTGTCCTGCCTTTCTGAAATCTAATCTCAATACATCCGCTAGAGTGACTCTTTAAAATGCTAAATCAGATCACAGCACTCTTGCTCAAAACCTTGGACTAGTTCTTCGTTTCCCTAGAGTAGAAGGAAAAGTCCTTTCATTGGCCTAGAAGATCCTATGCAATGTGGCTCATTGCTTTTGAACCTCCATTCTAGACTCTCCCCTCCCTCTGCTCCAGGGACACTGGCTTCCTTGTTCATCCTCAATCAGGCCAGGCTCTGAAAGACTCTTCCTTCAGATGTCTCTGAACTCCCTCACTTCTTCCAGTGACATACAATTGAAAATAGCATTATTATCTTCTAATACATTATGTATGTGTTTATGTACTAAAGGTGGGGATCTTTATTTTGGTTACTAATTTTTGTTAATAATCCTAAGGGCAAAGGACAATGCTTGCTATATGGTACTCAGTAAATATTTGCTGAATGAATGGAAATGAAGTTAATTATGGAGAAGATGGAATGGAACAGACTAGTCCCCCCTAATTCACGAGAGAGATGTCCTAAGATCCCCAGTGGATGTCTGAAACCACAGATAGTACCAAACCCTATATACACTATGTTTTTTCCTATACATACATGTGATAAAGTTTAGTTTATAAGTTAGCCATGGTACAAGATTAACAAGAAGAACTAATCATAAAATAGAACAATTATAACAATATGCTGTAATAAAAACTATGCAAATGAGGTCTTTCAAAATATTGTACTGTATTCGCCCTTCTTGTGATAATGTAAGAAATGAAATGCCTATGTGATGAGATAAAGTGAGGTGAGTAACAGGCATTATGACGTAGCATTAGGCTACTATTGACCTTCTGATAATACATCAGAAGGAGAAATATCCACTTCAAGTGATCCTGAATCATCCAGCCACAACCATATCACTGGTTGGATGACAGGAGCAGGCAGTATCAGTGGCTAACAGGTGGGTAGCTTCTACAGCATGAATACACTGGACAAGGGGATGATTTCCATCCCAGTCGAGTTGTTTATTTCTGGAACTTTTCATTTAATATTTTTGGACTGTGATTGGCCACAGGTAACCAAAACTGCAAAAAGCCAAACTGTGGATAAGGGGAGACTACTGTATAATGAGTATACCACTATAATTTTTTAAATTAAGCGATGAACAGCCCAAGATTAAAGAACAAAAGATTTTTAAGTAGCCATTCTGACACAAAAGACATCACTGTGCAGAAACAATTTTTACATTATGCTGCAACAAAAAATTAAAGGAATATATTTGGTGCTGAAAATGACAGAAAAACTCAACTCCTAAAATATCTTTCTAGATAGTAACTTAAAATGTGATTTTAAAAGCCGCAACTACCAGGTGCGATGGCTTATGCCTGTAATCCCAGCACTTTGAGAGAAGGAGGTGGGAGGATCACTTGAGGAGTTTGAGACCAGGCTGGGCAACATGGTGAGACCCCATCTTTACAAAAAATAAACAAATTAGCTGCGCATGCCATGGTATGTTCTCCTGTTGTCCCAGCTTCTCGGGAGGATGAGGTGGGAGGATCGCTTGAGCCCAAGAGGTCAAGGCTGCAGTGAGCTGTGATCTCACCACTGCATTCCAGCCTGGGTGACATAGCAAGATCTTGTCTCAAAAAAGTAAAAACTAAATAAATAAAAACGTTAACTTGATGTAATTTAAAAAATCTGTTACTATAAAATCAAAATAAGCTTAATAAAGCATTCTAAATTTAATAACTCAAGGTAAACAATTTTCTTAAAATTATTTGCTTTTTTAAAATGTTGATACACAATTAATTGATAATAGCATTGTGATAGTTAATTTTACATGCCAATTTGGCTAGCTCAGATATATGGTCAAACATTCTGGATGTTTCTGGTGAGGGTGTTTTTGGATGAGATTAACATTATTATTATTTTTGAGATGGTGTCACTCTGTCACCCAGGCTGGAGTGCAATGATGCAATCTCAGCTCACTGCAGCCTCCACTTCCTGGGTTCAGGCAATTCTCCTGCCTCAGCCTCCCGAGTAGTGGGGACCACAGGTGGGTACCACCACGCCTGGCTAATTTTTATATTTTAGTAAAAACAGGTTTTCACCATGTTTGCCCAGCTGTTCTCAAACTCCTGACCTCAAGTAATCCGCCCACCTCGACCTCCCAAAGTGCTGGGATTACAGATGTGAGTCACTGTGCACGGCCTAGGATTAACATTTAAATCAGTAAAGCATGTTGCCCTCCGTAATGTTGGTGGGTCTCATCCAATCAATTGAAGGCCTACATAGAAAAAAGACTGACTTCTCTCAAGCAAGAGGGAATTCTGCCAGAAGATGGCCTTTGGACTTGAACTGCAGCCTTGGCAATTCCTGGGTCTGTGGCTTGCCTGTCTCCGTAATTGAGGAAGGAGACCCCTTCCTCTTAAGCTTCTAAGACCACTCCCCTTAGCCTTGCATTTCAAAAGGAGAAGTAAAAGTTGACACATAGCAGGCATGAAGTCAGTGGCAAGGCTGGCTGGCACCACTGACCAGACCTGGAGGTTAAAGATGATTAAGCCCCCCACTCTTAATTGCACTTCTATCTATACATTGCAGGCATACTATGGAGAAACGCCCTCCAGAAAGCATTGCTCTCGTTCAGTCTTGCTCAAACCCCCACCTAGTCACGTATCCCATGCCTACTTCATCGATCACGACCCTCTCACAAGAGCTAGGATTTTCTTTGTCAGGGAGCTCCGTTCTTGAGACACAAGTCTGCTGAGACTCCAGGCCGAATAAAAAGCCACTTCCTTCCCCGTTTGGTGTTCGAGAGGTTTGTTCGTGGCCACTCCTGCTTCATAATCACATGAACCAATTCCTTAAAACAAGTCTCTTTATACACACATATGTACGTACATATATGCACGCACATGTGCACACACACACACACACACACATCTTGTTGGTTCTACTTGTCTGGACGACCCTAATACAAGCATCATAATGAATTATAGTAGTAAATTAATTTGAGTGCCTACTTAAAACTAGTGAGCTCTGTACCTAAGGACTTCCTTTGAAGGTATGGCAACACAGTGATTTTAAAAGTGTTTCATAGTCTCTTTTGTTCTCAGAATGCTGATCTAGAACAGCCTTTAAACCTTAACAAATACCTTCCTCAGAGGCATGTCAAGGACAAAGGACACGTTCATTTAGCCTTTCTTATCCTTTGTACAGTCTTCAATCCGAGAGGAGGTACAGACAGGAGTGGGAGTGCTGTTTCCTCTCCATACAGTTTTCTCCAATCCCCAAGAACCCTCTTAAGGGAAGTTTTCCTGTGAAAGCCCTAGGTAACACTCTAGACAACCTATAGGACTTTTCTCTCCAATCTGTGTTGATAAAATTAAGTAGCATTTTATGATTTGTCACATTTGGTGGCTATTGTGACACTGTTCTCTTCTTTGATATTCCTTTCCCCCATCTTCTCCCTCTGACCAGTGACATTTAGCATTTTACAAAGGGATACGGATTCCATGGTGATTAAAAAAAGCGCTGGGTTAAGAAACACTGGGTTAACAAGTTAAACAAAGTTCTCTATTGTCTAAAAGGACTTATCGGAGTCTCTAACATGCTAAGGAGCATTGTGACTCTCTAGGGAGGACTGTAATTTAGAGCATGAAACATTGGCATAGAATAAGAGAGAAAAAGGCCAAGAAGAATCCATGTAAGAGAATGAGAAGAGGCAATCGGAGAAATAAGAGAAACTAGGACAGAATGATGTCAGGGAAATCAAGGACGGGCAGACTTTCAAAGAGGGAGTGTCAACAATGTTTGATGTTCCAGAAAGGTCAAGTAAGGCTTTGACTAACAAAGTAAGCCATGGACTTAGGAGCTAGTAAATTACTGGTGATACAATGATAGCAATTTCAATGGCATGGGAAACAGGCAGTGTGCAGTGGGCTGAATGGTCAGTAAGAAGATTGAGATAAATATACATCACTGTTTCAAGAAGTTTCCCTGGAAAATCATGGCGGGGTTCTTTCCTACATTAAATTGTATAGGTTTGAGCATATGTATAGCCTGTGGTAAGAGAGCCAGTAATAAAGATAAGCTGAAGACACATGACAGAGAGACGAGATAATTGCTGCAGCAAAGAACACAAGAGACTGGAAATGAGAATCATGAGCACAGGCGTGAAATTAGCTTTGCATAGGAGAGACCCCTTGTCTTTGTCTGTTTTCTGTTGCTTATAATGGAATACCTGAAATGGATAATTTATATGGAAAAGAAATTCATGTCTTACAATTATGAAGGCTGAGAAGTCCAAGGTAGAGGGGTCATATCTGGAGAGGGTCTTCTTGCTGGTGGGGACTCTGAAGAGTCCCTAAGTGGTACAGGGCATCACATGGTGAGGGGTATCAGTGTGAGAGAGTGCTAGCTCAGGTCTCTCCCTTTTCTTATAAAGTCACCAGTCCCACTCCTGTGATAACTCATTAATTCCTTAAACTGTGAATCCATGAATGGATTAATCCATTCATGACGGCAGAGCCCTCATGACTCAATCACTTCTTAAAGGCCCTACCTCTCAATACTGGTACATTAGGGATTATGTTTCAACATGAGTCTTGAAGGAACAAATATTCAAACCATAGCACCCCTCTTCCTTTGATTCAGGAGGGAAATTGCCAAGGGTGAATATAGATGTGGGCAAGTTTGCAATTCATCCTCCTTACTCTTACATGACTTAGCGGCGTAAAATACTATCTGATATTTAGCTTCCTTCAGAGGCCTCCTGTTACCTCCAGGATGAATTCCAAATTCCTTCAAATGGCCTTTTGGAACAGGCTCCCATCTTTCCAGCCTCCTCTTTCACTGCTGCCCCCTACAAACCCTATGCTCAAGGCACCCGTCGTGGAGTTTCCAGACACTCTGGCTCTCTGCATTCTCTGTGCCCTCTGCCTGGAATCCCCTTTCTTCAACACTTCCTGCCGAACGATGAACGTCTATGTTATTCAACACCCCACTTAAATGTCAAGAAAAGTAAAGCTTTCACTGGCCCCTTCCATCCTCCCCATACATAGTCATCCCTTCCTCTAGCTGACATAGTACTTTTTATAAGACTTTCAAAAAATTATAATATTTTACATGTCTGATCCTCCCATTGAATAGTTAGAAACATGATGTTAGGAACTATCTGATACGGTTGTATCTACACCATACTTAACCCACAATAGGAGATAATTAAATGTCTGTTGTAAACAAAAGTGGACATGTTTTGTCTTCAAATCAAACGTATAAACTTCTTGTACTATGTTTTAAGAATAGTATAAGCATATAAAATACACTTAAATATAGTATTAACTATCTATTGTTCAATTTATTGCAATACCTAGGCTACAAGACCTACAAATAATAGCAGTTAAATTATAAACTAAGTACAGCCAGGTGCAGTAGCTCATGCCTCCTATCCCAGCTACTTAGGAGACTGAGACGGGAGGACCACTTGAGCCCAGGAGGTTGAGGCTACAGTGAGCTATGATCACGCCACTTCACTCTAGCCTGGGTGGCAGAGCAGGACCCTGTCTCAAAAAAATAAAATATAAAAATAGGACCAGTCACAGTGGCTCACACCTGTAATCCTAGCACTTTGGGAGGCAGAGTCTGGAGGACTGTTTGAGCCCAGGACTTCAAGACTGGCTTGAACAATGCAGCAAGACCCTGTCTCTGCAAAACAAAAACAAAACCTAACCAAGCTTGGTGGCATGAGCCTGTAGTCTCAGCTACTCAGGAGGCTGAGTGAGAGGGATGGCTTGAGCCTGGGAGGCTGAGGTTGCAGTGAACTCTGATTGTATCACTGCACTCCAGCCCGGGCGACAGGAGTGAGACCACTTCTCTAAATCAATCAATCAAATAAATCAAATAAAAAAGTATTAAGTTTTATCTATTTTTGACATTTTTTATAGTGTTACAGGTTTATAGCCTCTTGGCACAAAAATCCAAAAGTAATTTTGACACTGAATAATTCAAAAACTATCATCACCTTAACTACATATAAAAGACAAAAAATACTTAAATATGTTTTAATGAAAGACACCCACATCTACACATATCCATGGTTATTCTGCAGCATGTTCTGTAATTATTTTTTAACATTTTTCTCCCATTTAAGTTTTTTTGCTCATGTTAGCTAAAAATGAATTTTGGAAAGGGAAAAACTGTTTCCCTCAAAATAGAGTATAAAATAAATTTGTTTTCAACCAGCACAAACCTATTTAGTGCAGGGATGACATACATGTAATTTGCATTCATTTATTTTAATTCCTTGTCTCTTAACACTATCAGACCCTCATTTAATAATACATTTTGATGCCTCCTTTATTATCCTGAAACAAAATTTATCGATAACATTACATATACAAACATATAATATATATACATAAAATTAATATATATGTAAAATTTGGGAAATAATGTAATATCCTTTTAATGTTTAAGAGAAATAAAAAACAGAATAATATATATTTTAATTCATAAATCCTTATACATGAGTACACTAGAAAATGCAATGTAGTTACATATTAGCCTACACTTATTATTATTCTTTTTTCTTTTTTAGCGACAGTGTCTTGCTCTGTCACCCAGGCTGGTATGCAGTGGCATGATCATAGCTCGATGTAACCCTAAACCTCTGGGCTCAATGGATCCCCCTGCTTCAGCCTCCCAAGTAGCTATAGGCACATACCACATGCTTAGCTAATGTTCTTAAATGTTTACTTTCATAGAGACGGAGTCTTGTCATCTTGTTCAATCTGGCTAGTCTCAAACTCTTGGCCTCAAGAGATCTTCCTGCGCCAGCCTCCCAAAGTGCTGGGATTACAGGCATTAGCCACCATGCCTGGTATACACTTATAATGTTAAATGGGATTTAAGTAAGATCAGACACCATTGCAAATAGTACAGGAAAATAGAATAGGGTTATTGGCCAGGCCCTGTGGGACTCATGCCTGTAATCCCAGCACTTTGGGAGGCTGAGGCGGGCAGATCACCTGAAGTCAGAAGTTTGAGACCAGCCTGGCCAACATGTTGAAAACCCATCTCTACTAAAAATACAAAAATTAATTGGGTGTGGTGGGGTGTGCCTGTAAACCCAGCTACTCAGAAGGCTGAGGCAGGAGAATAGCTTGAACCCGGGAGGTGGAGGTCACAGTGAGCCAAGATCACACCATTGCACTCCAGTCTGGGCAACAGAGCAAGACTACATCTCAAAAAAAAAAAAAAAAAAAAAAAAAAAAAAAAATAGAGTTATTGTGAACATTAGAATACAAATTTGTATATTTAGTTATATAAGACTGTCCAAAAGAATATTTGTGTTTATAGGTAAAACAGGGTAAGTTACAGGATAAGCTCAGATAATTATGAAGTTTTAACTTACATGAACATGCAGTAGGACTTTGGAGAGTTATGAAAAATAAGGGATTCAGGAAAATTCTTTATTTTGCAGGACTATCTGGCACACAGCAAGCTACTGAACAGGCCTGGTCCCTGCTCAGCAAATGTATAGCAACAACTTATCACTGTTACTGGAATAGGTCCCATAAAATTTCACAGCATCCCCCTGGGGGCAGTAATCCCCTTTCTGTTTATAGTTTCTGATTTAATTCCTTGAGCACACTCTCTGCTAATAGAAAATTGAATGCTTTGTTTTAGAAACAAGGGACATTTTCTCTTATACAGCTTACCTATTGTGACCATTAATGGTAGTTTCTAAAAAGTAAAATCTATCATCTACATTATTTTCCATTGGCCATACTTGTTCTCACAATAAAACTATAAAAGAGGCTGGGCGCAGTGGCTCAGGTCTTTAATCCCAGCCTTTAGGAGGCCGAGGTGGGCCGATGACTTGAGGTCAGGAATTCAAGACCAGCCTTGCCAACATGGTGAAACCCCATCTCTACTAATGCAAAAAAATTAGCTGAGCGTGGTGGCACGTGCCTCTAGTCCCAGCTAGTCAGAAGGCTGAGGCAGGAGAATTGTTTGAACCCAGGAGGCAGAGGTTGCAGTGAGCTGAGTTTGCTCTGTCACCCAGCTCTCTCCAGCCTGGGTGACAGCAAGATTCTATCTCAGAAGAACAACAACAATGAACTATAAAATAGGTATTGGGGAAAAAACTAGATTTATGCTATATTTCAAAGAATCATATTTTCAGCTAAGAAAAATTCAACTAATTTCAATGCATTTAACTGGGATAATTATTGTTTTAAGTCTTCTTATCTGTTAAGAAAGTATGCATAATATATTTAGTTTTTTCAGTCAGGTATTAACACATTTTTAAATGATCTTAAAGCTCTTTGATCCAAGTCTTTAATAAAAATCTTTGAAAAGGAAAACATATCATGAAATCATAACCCAGTCTTTTCCACCTTCAAAGATAAAACACAGAGAAAGTCTGGTAGTAATTAAACTATAAGTGCCTGAACCCTAATTAGAAATCTCGGACTCAACATTTTGAAAGAATCCCAAATGGTTTCCAATTGATCCTGTTCCTATGGAAACTGAAGTTGGGAAGTAGTGAAAGACAAAAGAAATTACAAAATGGCACCAAAGAAATCAGCTAAAAGAGTTACTATTTATGTTAAAAGGAAGGAAAAATACCGCCTTATGTCCTATCATCAGATGCACATAGCAATTTTAAAAATGACATAATTGAAATTTAGTAAATGCGTGATATATACTATTCAGACGTACATAGCAATTTTAAAAATGACATAATTGAAATTTAGTAAATGCATGATATATAATACTATTTATCTTTGCTTAAGATAATATTAATGTTATTCTTTTAATATGAACTTACAGCAAGATAACACTAGAAAATTATGAGGATGTTTTCTATTTCCCTTTTAAATGATCTGTGATACTGTTAGGGTGACTAAATTGGAAAATAAACCCCTTACAATATGGAATATGTTCATTTTTGGATATTTCTCCCATTTAGTTAAATAATATTTTCAGAACATGAAATATTTATTACATGCTTATGGCTTGCCCTTCAGGTTAATATTGCTTTGAATTTGATTTGAGTTGTGAATATGGAAAGCATTTGTATATGGTAAGAGACAGGGAGGAACACTGCAAATATACTTTTGGTTGATGCTTTCCAGAATATTCTTTGTATCCTTGCCTTCCAGATAGCAAAGAAGACAGGATTTGGAGTCAGTAACTCTAACTTCTAGTCCTGCCTCAGCGTAAGTCCTGAAAGTATTCTAAGTTCCTGTGTGTCTCATTTATGAAACAGTGATAAAAAATAGTCCTATGTGTCTCACAGTGATGTTAACATGAGAATTAAAATAATTCCTGTGAAAGTGTTTTGTCCATTGTAAAGTTCCATTCGAACACTCATTTTGTGTTTTCTTTACTTTTTAATCCCCTCAGGTTACCCAGCACTTCACTCTTATCTTTTCCCTTCATTCTTCCTGACCTCTAGATAACAACTGACATTGCAGAATTCCTCCCCAGCCTCCCGAGTTCTGCTGTCTGGCTGTTATTTCTCTGGGCACTTGTTTTGTCGTGGTCTCTGCTCTTTTACATTCTTTAACCAAGCACATTCTCCAGAGTTGAGTTTTTTGCCCCCTACAAATCTTCTCCATGTTTTTTTCCAGAATGGTTTTACATTTCTGTTTCCATTTTACCACTTCAACATAGGGGACAGGTAACAGATCATGGTCATCCACTCTCCAACGGTCTTTAGAGATACATTTAGTTGGCTGTTTTGTTGCTTCCTGAAATACATATTTATAAAATTATTCCTTCTCAATTAAATACCATGAATTCTCTAGTCCTACAAAGTTATACAACCTTGGAATTACTGTTTTGATTTCTTTGATGTCCCCTATATTTAATCACTCACTACATCTTATCAATTTCTATTTTTGATGTCTTCTGGATTCAACTTTTCCTGAAGAATTTTGTCAGCTTCCAGTTTAATCTTGATCTCATTACCTAAGACCTGCCTTACAGTTACCCTTTCTTTCCAAGTCCAGTCTATATGTAAGGATCAAAATGATTGTTATCCCCAATATTATTTTTTGATATATTATTTCACTCTTCAAAACATTCAACAACTTCCTGTTGCCTCCTGCATCAAAGTATACAGCATGACATACAGTCAACTCCATGAATATCCAGCATTTTTGGAGCAAATTTCTTGCTTCCTTCCAAAACAGGCTCTGTTCCAACCAACAAGAATTCTAAAGGAGGCAGTTTAGAATTTTAAAACATGTTCTCAGCTACATATCACATAATTTTATTATAACAGGCTAAAATATGGTACATTTTCTCATTTAAAAACATAAAGTGTTAAATTATAAACAACGCATATTATCATTAAATCAAACCCTTTCATTTAACAAATGAGGGGAAAAAACTCAAAATAAAGTAGCTTTTCTAAAACCATATGATTACTAAGGGCAGAACTGACTCAATCTAGCCTATTGGAACTCTAATTTCATTTTATTTATATCATACTTTTTGATTCCTTGCTAACAAAATTTGCCATTTGTGGTTAGATATAAGGAGGTCCTTTGAACATCTAGTAGAGACAATTCACATGGATATTTAACTTATGAATTCAATAATGTACCATGGCAAATACATATTAGAAATATAATTCATAAAATTAATCAACTTAAAAAGTGAAGGTGATCCTGCCCATCATTCCTGTCCATATGAACCTGCCATGAGTCACCTTGTAAGAGAAGATGTTACTACTATTCTTTTAGGTAAAAGATGAAAGCCAGGTTGGTTGCAGTGGCTTATGCCTGTAATCCCAACACTTTGAGAGGTGGTGGCAGAAGCATCACTTGAGCTCAGGAGTTCAAGACCAACCTGGGCAACACAGTGAGACCTCATCTCTGCAAAAACAATAAATAAATAAATTAGCACAAGCTATGACTGCACCACTGCAAGCTAGCCTGGGTGACAGAGAGTGAGCCCATCTCAAAAAAGGAAAACAAACAGATGTAAGTCCATTGTCCTCTGAAAACATTTGTATTCAACATACATGTCAATGGGATAACTTCTCTATAAAAGAAGTGTTGCAATAGCTCACTTCCAAAATTTTTTGTCCTTTTATTTTCTAATAATTAGAAATAAATCTCCTCAAACATTCTAGTCCACATAATGAAAAAGACTGGTCCTGATTGGTCTCATCATTACTCAGCAAATTTTGGTAACTTGTGGCTAAATATAAATACTTGAACATACATAGAATTGTACAAGCAAGTCATTTATGATTGTTCAAATAATGAGGAATATATATCCTGTAGAGGGCTGTGATGCAACCTTGCATCCACTCTAAAACTAAGAAGCAAAGGAGTGGGAGGTGAAGTGAAACTTCTTTCTCCACTAACATCTACATTCCCTTGCTCATGAATTCATAGTGTATTTGGAGAAAGTGTTATCCAGCACAGAAATAGCTTCTGACACAAATGACTACAATGACAGTGTGCATATGCTGCTGACCCAGGGTCTAGGCTATTCTAATGTGGCTGCTAAATGCTTCTACTTCTTCCATTCTTTTCCCATGATCCTCATCTCTAGAGAATCCTTACAGATTTGGGCTCTTCAGGGCTAAACAAACTATAAGAAATTAAATCATATGAAGAACCCATAGGAAGCTTGATACTACATTGTTAATGACAAGAACTTTAACATTGAACGAATCTTTTAGAAGTTATGACCAATTTTGAAATGTGCTTGAGTTGATATGTCAAATGTAAGGCATCTGCAGATATTCTCTTTACTTGTTTAGAAGGGGCCTGAGGGTTGACAAGAAGGCCTTGATGGCACCAGTCTCCACTAAACAAATGCAAGACAAAAATTTTAAATTTTTAGGAATTTAATCAACTCTTTTTATATTCACTTTTTCTTGCCATCAGTCTATGAATGTGGCATGCATTCATCTGATGAGTATTTTTACATTTTAGGGAATAAAATATTAAAGTCCCTTTCAAAAGAAATGCACTGAAAAGGTCCATGCTACATTATGAAAAAAAAAATGTAGCTCTTATGCAGTGAATATACTAACAGACTCTGCTATATTACCCAGGATCTTGCTGATGACAGGGTTAAATTGGTTTTCTTTTCTTTTGCTTTTTTTTTTTTTTTTTTTTTTTTTAGGCATTAATAAAAAACAATTAGTGGGAAATAGACTAAAATAAATGGCTTTTCAAAAGGGACTATTTAAACAGAATTTGCATTTCTTATACCAACTACCCTGGTTAAGGCATAACATTTAAGAGAGATGGTGTTTCAAATATTTCAAGTAAATTCACTTTGTTCGATTTATTTTCTCCTTAAAACTGTAGAGTGAAAAGTGGAACATACAAAAAAGCCCAGAGGGCTTCAAGAAGAAAAAAAATTAGAATTTCAGTATATTTATCACGTTACTATCTTTTTTTTTTCTATTTTATGGGTTTAGATAGTTTTCTGTTAAGAAAATTTTCAAAAGTATAAAAAGAAATAACACACAATAAACACTGTATATTCATCATCTGGATTAAATAGTTATAAAGATTTTGTTATATTTAACTACATTTATCTTATTGAAAAATATTAAAGCAAATCATATATATCAAATAATTTTCTTTAATTCTTTATCAAGCATCATTACAGATTAAAGACGTATAGCTATAATACCATTTGAACAACGAACAAAAATAATTCCTTAGTATAATTTAATATCTAGCCACATTTCCCTGATGTCTTATTTGAAACAGGACACATCACATCTCAGCATTAGATTTGCTGCTCAGGACTTTTGATACATGTTTTTAATTAGTGCTGACCTGCTCTTTCCTCTCTCCCCTTTTGTTTTTGCCTTTCACGCCATTGACTTGTTGCAAAAACCTAGTCAGTTATTCTGCAAAACAACCCACTTTCTGAGTTCGTGCACCTGCTGCCTTGTGATGTCATTTAATTTGTGCATCTATCCTTCTGTAATGAGAAGTTTGCTTGCTGAGAGGCTTCATTCAGGTGAAGGTCATTTTCTTTTGTGGAGGGATGGGCAAGAATATTACACAGGGAGTGCTATGTGCTTCCTATCATATCACATAATGTTTAGTTGCCCTAGTTACCTTTTTTGAGAGAGAGTGTCTCACTCTGTTGCCCAGGCTAGAGTGCAGTGGCACAATCTTGGCTCACTGCAATCTCTGCCTCCCACGTTCAAGCGATTCTCATGCCTCAGCCTCCTGAGTAGCTGGGATTACAGGCATAAGCCACAACATTTGGCTAATTTTTGTATTTCTAGTAGAGATGGGATTTCACCATGTTGGCCAAGCTGGTCTCAACTTCTGACCTCATGTGATTCACCCACCTTGGCCTCCCAAAGTGCTGGGATTATAGGCATGGGCACCTGGCCTGGTTGTCCTACTCTCAATGATGTTAAGATTAATCAGTGTTTCAGGTAATAAACAATGGATCTTTCCATTGTAAAGCTCCCATCAACATTTTGTCTAATGATCTTACCCATTAATAATCATACCCTACGTCAATTACATGTTGCAAAGTATGATTAGATTCGATTGTTTTTAAATCATCTATTATCTTTGACATTTATTAGTTTGAATTCTATAAAGTAGAACTTTCCTTCTAATTTAAGGTTACGTGGTTACACATACATGCAGTCTTTTAAGACTGCAGAATAATGACAATTATTTATTTTGAGTGCCAAGTATCAGGGTAAAAAGTAACTGACCTAGTCAATTCTAATGGTGACCAAAGAGTGATGACTTTTAAAAATTTTATTAATTTTCTTTTTAGTATCTTTATAATTAAGGTATTTAAAAATATATTCAACATATTTAAATCAATTGCATTCAGTATATATTTTCTCTTTTGATTCTCAACTTGCCTCCAGTTTGGCCAAAGAAAGCCTTTTCAGTTTGATTCCTTTGCCCTTTGGGCACAATCTCATTAGTCTTTGACAGCTAACTTGCTTTATAAGTGATGTGGTTTGGCTTTGTGTCCCCACCCAAATCTCTTCTTGAATTGTAATTACCATAATCCCCATCATCCCCACATTTAAAGGGAGAGGCCAGATAGAGGTAACTGAATCACGGTGGCGGTTTCGCCCATGCTTTTCTCATGATAGAGGATAGAGTACTCACAAGATCTGATGGATTTATAAGGGGCTCTTCTCCCTTCATTTCGCATTGTCCTGCTTGCCGCTTTGTGAAGAAGGTGCCTTGCTTCCCCTTCCACCATGACTGTAAGTTTCCTGAGGCCTCCCAAACCCACTGAACTGTGAGTCAATTAAACCTCTTTCCTTTATAAGCTACCCAGTCTCTGGCATTCCTGATAGTAGTTGTGAAAACAGACTAATACACGAAGGCAACAAAACATCCCAGGTTCATCTTAAATTGCCTAACCCTAAAACTGGAATCAGGCCTCCCTCCAAAGTCCCCTAGCCATTGTTAGTATGGAATGGTATTTAGGAAATATAGTTTACATGCTAAGTATGCTCATTTTCGAGGGGTTGTAGAATAGTTTATATTATTATCCCCAACTCCTAACTCCCTTCTCATTTATTATTGTATGATTTCTAGGGCCCCCCAGCAAGCAGAACACAAGTCTCCATGCCAGTTCCACGTTTGGCCACGTGATGTGCTTTGACCAATGGGCATATAGCACATTAAATAGAAGCTTTTAGAGCCATTAAGGACACAGCTTAGCTCTGTCTTTTGCTTGTTCCTAGGCCACCAGGACTGTCTGTTCCAAACAGGGCCAATTCCTTCAGGCTGAGTCCTGGAATGAGAAGATTGTAGAGAAGAGACCAGCCGCTAATCTGGAGCCACGAGAATGAAACAAAGCCAAAAATAATGCGTATGGCGGCAGTTTACTGAGAGTTTTGACGTTATTTGTTACTTCTTCTAAGCTGATTGATAAAAGTTATGATGTCTTCTGGGCCTTTTTAGTGACAGAAAAAACAGCTTTGAAAAGAGAAAAGCATCATGAGTTCAAACCCAATTCAAATAGAACATTTCCAATTCAGATAGAATATTATAGGACTTGTACTGAATTTTAAAAACTTTCTACGTGTATCTCTTTTTTCCTACCCTAAAATCTTAATTTCTATGTACATTAGTATAATTATTGATTTGTATTTCCTGCAATGTAATGTAGTGTCAAAATAACAAAATCATTATTTTAAAGTCCTAAAGTTTAAGACATATTTGCAGCTCTTTTTGTCCTTAAGATATATTCTACTGTTTGGTAAATATTATGTTTTTAGGTTCGGATTGAAATTATTATTTCCTCTGTGTGGTTACATCACTGACTTGATATACAGTAGGTTTATTTATTTATTCCTTTTTTTCTTTTAGAGACAGCATCTTGCTATGTCACCCACGCTGGAGTGCAGTAGCATAATTACAGCTCACTACAGCCTCGATCTCCCAGGATCAAGGGAAACTCCTGCCTCAGCCTCCTGAGTAGCTGAGACTACAGGCATGCCACCATGCCCAGCTAATTTTTATTTATTTTTCTTTTTTGTAGAGATGTGTTCTTCCTATGTTACCCAGGCTGGTCTTGAATGCCTGATCTTAAGCAATCTTCTTGCCTGGGCCTCCCAAACTATGGGGATTACCAGTGTAAGGCTCAGTAAGTTCATTTATTTCCATTTGTTTTCAAATTTTAGGGATGGCTGTTTTAGTAAATTTTATCTTTTGAAACAAAACATTTAAATTTTGAAAATCAAATCTATATAGTAAGTTATATATAATAAGAGAGGTCTGTTCCATTCCTTTTCTTTCTACCTACTGTTAATAATTTCATTAGTAGGCCAGGCACGGTGGCTCACGCCTATAATCCCTGCACTTTGGGAGGCCGAGGCAGGTGGATCACGAGGTCAAGAGATCGAGACCATCCTGGTCAACAAGGTGAAACCCCGTCTCTACTAAAAATACAAAAATTAGCTGGGCATGGTGGTGCGTGCCTGTAGTTCCAGCTACTCGGGAGGCTGAGGCAGGAGAATTGCTTGAACCTAGAAGGCAGAGGTTGCAGTGAGCTGAGGTCATGCCATTGCACTCCAGTCTGGGTAGCAACAGTGAAACTCCATCTCAAAAATAATAATAATAATAATTTCATTAGTTAACAGTTTAACCTGCCAGTGTTTCTGTCTTACACAAAATGTAGCATGCTGCATTTACATTGTTCTGCATCTTGCTTTTTTCACTTACTTTATTTTGGAGATAAAAGTACAGAGCAATCACCATTATTATATTGTTACAGTGTGTACCACTGTATGCACTGTATTTATTTAGCCAGTCCTCTATGACTGGACATTTGTTTTCAATCTTTTTTATAATAGTTGTGAAATAAATAACAATGCATAAAAAAGAAAATAATATGATGCATAAATTGTGTCCTGTGTTTGCAACTACAGCTTTAAAATAGGTTTCCAGTAGGGGGGTTGATGGGTCAAAGGCAGATACAGGATTTTTCTACGCATTGCTGAATATCGTCGGTCAAAGGGAAGATATAAAATTCTTCTACATATTGCTGTTCCGTAGCAGTTGTATCATTTCACAGCTCCATCAGAAGTATGCAGAATGCCTATTTCCATACAACTTTATAACAGAGTATGTGGATGAGTTAATGCAATTTTGCTAAGGGAAGAAGTGCTATCTTTGGGACAATCTAATTTGCATTTTAAGTTATCCTGAGAAAAGCTTCATATTTGAAGAACCATTTAAATTTTTCTTCTGAGAACTCTGGTTTTTTTGGTGTGCTATTTATAAAATTTTGATGTTTGTGTTTTAATTTTTAGGTGCTCCTTTTATATCAGTGATAATACTCTGTCAGAGATGTAAATTACAAATATAATTTCCCAATTAGTCATTTTGAAAATTTGTTTAGGGTGTTTTATTTTACCCATGCAGATACTCATTTGATATACAGTCCAGTTTATAGAAAAACAGACCTATGTTTTATTTTGTTTTTGCTTTTTTTGATGGGGGGAGGTATGGTTTTATTATTTATTTACCTACTTACATTTAGATTTCTGATCCATTTGAAATTTATCATCATGGAGAATATCAGGTTCTGATCCATTTTTTCCTTAAATGGCTTTCCAGTGGTAACACTATTGATTAAGTATTCTCCATGGTTTCAAATGCTACAGTTTTACACATACACACACACACACACACACACACACACACACACACAATTTCTAAATGAAGTTGGCATAATTTCTAGACTTTATATACTCTTCCATTGGTTTGTCTGTCTATTCATGTACCAATCTCACATTATTTTGCTTATAGAGGTTTATCAAATACTATAATATAGAGCTGTAACCATCTCATTCCTGCTCTGTTAGTGTTTTATTTATTTCTGCATTATCTCATTCATTCGGCATTTATCCTATGTATTATATGTTTTATGATTAATATGTTGATCCAGAAATACATATTATAAATTATAAAGAAAAACATGTCAGGGCATACACTTTTTTAAAAAATGAAGTAGGATATGTAACATAAAAAAGTTTGAAGATCACTGATCCAGTGCTTTTCAAACATGCTAGTATCTTTTGATGAGTAGGAAAGGCTCAAGAGAAGGTGCAGAGAAATTTGGAGTTAGACCTTCAGAGAGAAATTGCATTTGGCTACATGAGGAATAATCACTATAATAGCAACAACAACAGAGATGAATGGAGGTTGGAAGAAGTACTGTATCTAGATGAAATGGCATAGAAGTTCACTCGTTTACACACACACACACACACACCCCAACACACGGCACAAAAGAACCTGACTTGTTCTGGATCCAAAAGCACTATATGGACTGTAAAATAATCTCATGTCTCCAACATGCTTAGGTTCAGTTTTAATGTTTGATGACATAGATGGCTGCATGTTTCGATTATTGGACAGGTGGATACTTGAGTTATTGTTTATTCCACTGTGACAATTCTGCTTCTGATCAAAATCCATTCCTATTTTTAAATGCCTCTAGTGAATTGTGTGTGTCTTTGTGTGTGTGTGTGTGTGTGTGTGTGTGTTAGAGTCTTGCTCTGTTGCCTTTCTTGTGAGGCAGAGTCTTGATCTGTTGCCCAGGCTGGAGTGCAGTGGTGAAATCTCAGCTCATTGCAACCTCTGCCTCCCACGTTCAAGCAATTTTCATGCCTCTGCCTCCCGAGTAGCTGGGACTACCAGCTACTCAGGGCACCACCATACCTCACTATGTTTTGTATTTTTAGTAGAGACGGGGTTTCACCATGTTGGCTGGGCTGGTTTCAATCCCCTGACCTCAGGTGATCCACCTGCCTTGGCCTTCCAAAGTGCTGGTATTACAGGCATGAGCCATGACGCCCAGCCCTCTAGTGCATTTAAAAAAAAAAAACATAACTGCCATTCTCTCTTTTCAAATTTAGCACTTGCCCAGAAGTTCCACATGTTCCCTTTTTCTTTGTGGTCATTATTTCTTCTTTGGCCTCCTTTAAAAATAGCACCCATTTGCACTTGCCCGTGAATCTTAGCCGGTGCCAGTGTCTCTGTCCTCTCTGGGTTTGCACACGTTCTCCTTTGGACTTTTTAAGGATCTTGATTGAAATTTTTCCCTTTCCAGATTTGGTTACTGGTTTGGAAGTTTAATTCCCTCTGTTTTACTATCACTTTGTTTCATTGCTTTTGGCGGTTCTAGTTAGAAAATAGCTCCCACTGCATTTTGGCACAACAGTTTTAAAGGCTTCCGTAGGATGTTATCTTGAGTCCTGCTTGTGACATTGAGCTTTATGTTGTAGCTTAATTACTAACATAAATCACTTTTTTGTAGCAAGGTACACAACACTTTATAGAATATGATTTGATTTTCTGGAAGGTATAGAGCAGTAAGCATAATAAATTGTGATGTTTATTTCTAAAGAAACTATAAGAGTATACTTATATATAATGGAACATTTCTTTTCCAATTTTCTGAAACTATTTGCAGAAAACTTAAGGATGGGTTATCTGTGAGGCATAAATAGAAATCAGGAAGGCTGCGAAGGAGACTTACTTCTCCTTTTGTAAACTTGCTGCTCTGTTTGAATTTACCTTAAGTTTATACTATTTTTAGTTAGACATATAAGAAAATGTATTTAACAATTAATTCATTTTTATCTTTGGTTTTGTCCATAGTAGGTATTTAGCAAGTTTTCACAGTGTAAAGAAAGTGAAGAGTAAAAAAGCAGGTGACTGCATTGGCAAAATGAAAGCAAGCAAAGTGGACAAACCTAACCTAAAGAAGACAAAACAGGTTATGCATTTTTACTCTTTACAAATATAAAGATGAGTCCGTCCTAAATTATCCTAGTAGAAAATTTCGGCAACCTCAAGAAAACAGAAAATGCAACAAAACAAATAAAAATTTGATGCTGATGACATGCAGTAAGGAGCAGGGCTCTCCAGTAACGAACAAAATCCCTGTCAAGTTCATAAGGATTCTTCCTTAGGACTTTTTGAGCCAAGACAATGGACAGCTAAGAGGGCAGGTCTTGAAATACTTTCACAGGATTTGCTTCTTTGCTCATAAAACGTAGGAACAATTCAAACTGGAGAGCATTTCCTACCCATTCATTGGCCTGAAGATTCATAGAGTAGGGTTTTGTGGTCCTGCTAGCAGGCATTTATTTGAGCACACATCCACCCATCCTCTCTCTCTCTCATTCTTCCCACATCCTATGCACGCATACACACATTTTAGAACACAGAAAGCCACTCTTCTGAAGATCAAATCAAGTAAAAATAACTGTTCTAAGGGTGACAACTCAGAGAAACTCTGGAAACACTGAAAACAAATACTGAAAATAAACTTAGGTGTGGGAAACAGAATAATACTGAAAGAAGGTATACAGTAACCAAAAGAGCTTCTGCTTCATGTTTACAGGTTGGGAACTGAACAGAAAGTTGAAAATGCATATGTAATAAAAAAAATCCTTAAAAACCAAAGAGCCATTTTTCTTAGATTCCTGATCAGACTTAATTAATACAGTTAGGTACTGCATAATGACATTTTGGTCAACAATAGACCATATATATGACAGTGGTCCCACAGATCACAATGGAGCTGAAAAATTCTTATCATCTAGTGATGCTGAAACGCCTGTATTGATACAGCACAAGAATGCCACTGTTTTCTAAATTTAGTGTAGCCTGAGTGTACAGTGCTGATAAAGTCTATAGTAGCATATAACAACGTCCTAGGACTTCACTTTTACTCACCACTCATTCACTGACTCACTCAGAGCCACTTCCAGTCCTGCAAGCTCCATTCGTGGTATGTGCCTATACAGGTGTACCATTTATCTTTTATGCTGTGTTTTTACTGTACCTTTTCTGTGTTTAGATATATTTAGGTACACAAATACTTGCAACTGTTTACCATTGCCTACAGCATCCAGTACAGTAACATGCTGTATAGGTTTGTAACCCAGGAGCAATAGGTTACACAATTAGCCTTGGTGTGCAGCAGGCTCTACCATCCAGGTTTCTCTAAGTACATGCTATGATGTTCACACGGTAACAAAATCACGTAATGACACATTTATCAGAACATATCTCCTCATTAGGTGACACATGACTGTAAAAAACAACCGTCAGTGGTTATATGTGTATGTGTAATGATGTGAGTATATTTATCGATAAATTACATAAAATAAATACTTACACAAGCAACTGCCTGGACTACTCCAATAACTTCTAACTGGTCTCCCCAGTTTGATTCCTTCCACCCCAATCCTTCCATTCACCATACTCTATCCAATGCACGTTCTTCAAAATGCAAATCTAACTGATATTTGATGTCCAAAGGCTTCAATGGCTTCTCCAGTTTACTAAGTCTGTCATACATGTCAATATATGTAATTCTTCCTAAACCTCTATGAGGTTAGCAGCCTTATTTGGACTATCACCAACACTGATGAGTAAAATGACATATACAGGTGTTAAATAACCCCTACAAGGTCACACAGCTGGTAAGAGCACAGAATATAGCATTGGAGTGAATGTTCTTTACCACCATACTATGCAATGTAAAATACAACTCAAAAAAAAGTATAGCTTTAGGCCAGGCATAGTGGCTCATGCCTGTAATCCAAGCACTTTGAGAGCTGATGCGGGCGGATCATCTGAGGTCAGGAGATCAAGACCTCCCTGGCATGCATGGTGAAACTCAGTCTTTACTAAAAATACAAAAGTTAGCAGGGTGTGGTGGTGGGCGCCTGTGATCCAGCTGCTCAGGAGGCTGAGGCAGGAGAATCGCTTGAACCCGGTGGGTAGAAGTTGCAGTGAGCTGAGATTGAGCCACTGCACTCCAGCCTGAACAACAGAGCGACTCTCTATCTCAAAATAAAACAAAACAAAACAAAAATCAACCAGCTTTATATCACTATGAGTTGTACTTTAAAAGTAAAAGTTATGGTGGCTTCATGGGATCTAGAATATTCTTGAGTACAACACTGAAAACACTGTTGCTGGGCATAACCTCATTTTAGCTGGTGTGAGAGACATAATAATAGCCATAGACATAAATATAGACATTCTACTCCCCATAACCTATAAATATCTTACTTTACATGGTAAATAGGAATTGAAGTTGTGGACGGATGAAAGTTGCTAACCAGCTGACTTTGAAATGAGTTGTTTCCAGAGTTACTTAGGTGAGTCCAAGGTAGTGACAAGGGTCCTGATGAGTGGAAGAAGGAAGCAGAAGAGAGAAAACTAAGAGAGGTGGCAGCCTGGCATCACAGAGTTAGAAGCTGGTGGAACAGGGCCATGCGTGGGGAGCCTCCAGAAGCTGGAAAAGCCATGGAAACAGATTCTGCCCTAGAACACTCAGAAGGAATGCTCTTCGCCGATACCCTGATTTCAGCCCAGTGAGACCTATTTCAGACTTCTGACCTCTAGAACTTTAAGACATAAATTTGTATTGTTTTGTTTATGGTCATGCTTCACAGCAATAAAAAGTCATACAGTTGGATTATTTTTCTGAGTTCTAGCCTTGTTAACAGTAATGCTGTCCAAGAAAACAGTATATGGTTTTAAGTTTTCTTTTACTGCTTTTGCCAAAGGAAGCACCTGACCCAGGTTCTGATTCCCTTTTTCCATCCTCACCATCATCTTCCTCAAAACATCAATCTATCAAGGGGGGTAAACTGGAGTATTGACTCAGCAGTATTACTACTATATTACTATGGGATGAAAAAATATTATTTTAAGCAATGCCCTTTGTAGCTTCCTGGTAGTCTTACTTCAATAAAATTAGCAGCTCTTTCCTCTATATCCTGATATGTCTTCTCTGTGGAGAAAGCCCACAGAAAGAAATCAAAGCAATGGAAACTATGGGTGGTGAACATCTGTAAGCTCCCAAGGGCTCCTCTCATTAAACTGCTCATGTGGGAGGATACATGAGTGTTCTCAGTCATAGGGAACTCGCTGTGCTGCTCAGGCTGAAGTTTTTGTTTTTGACTTCGTTCTTTTTTAATATAATTTCTTTCATAGTCTTGAAATGGTTGTTAAATCCACCTACACGCCCATTTTAACCTTTCTGTTCATCAGATAATTAAGACTATGCCAGCATGAAACCAGTTCTCTCCAGCAAATTGATTATGACAGTTGTTTCTTAATAATAGATATAGAGGGCAGAATTTTCCTGGTCTTGGTTCCCTGGAGTGCTGTTTTGGGTCAGTTCTGGCAAAAAGGCAGAGCCTTGTGATTTTACAAAAGATTCAGACCTCTCTCCCACCACAATCTTTATCAGTTGAAGAGAGATTAGACTCAGGCTAAGCGCCTGGATCAGGTTCCAGTCTAGATCTGAGGACCAGCTGCTACTACTGCCTAGGTAGAATCAGGAACTGCTCTCATTTATGATTAGCTCGTAGGCTCTGAGAGACCCCAGAAAGCATAACAACACCCCACCAAACACGGAATCCTCATTCCTATTATTTTTTCAGATATCAGCTTAAATGATGGCTCAAAGACATCTCACAGTCCATCTACTTAACATGAAGTTAGAGCTTCATGATTTATACTGCAATCAGTTCAATCCATACACTTCTTGTTTTTGTTTTTTTTTTTTTGAGACGGAGTTTCGCTCTTGTTACCCAGCCTGGAGTGCAATGGCGCGATCTCGGCTCACCACAATCTCCGCCTCCTGGGTTCAGGCAATTCTCCTGCCTCAGCCTCCTGAGTAGCTGGGATTACAGGCACGCGCCACCGTGCCCAGCTAATATTTTGTATCTTTAGTAGAGACGGGGTTTCACCATGTTGACCAGGATGGTCTCGATCTCTTGACCTCGTGATCCACCTGCCTCGGCCTCCCAAAGTGCTGGGATTACAGGCTTGAGCCACCGCGCCCGGCCCCATATACTTCTTTTTACTTACCCTGCCTCATCCCCATTCCATCTGCTATGATTTATGTACCCCCCAAATTTGTATGTTGAAATTTAATCACCAATGTGATGGTATTAGGAGGTGAAGATCTGGTCATGAGAACAGTGCCCTTACAAAGAGACTTCAGAGCTGCCTTCCTCTTCCATCATGGGCGAGCACCCTAAGAAGGCTCAATCTATGATCCAGAAAATGGGCCCTTGCCTGACACTGAATTTGCTGGTATCTTGATTGTGAACTTCTCAGCCTCCAGAGCTGTGAGAAATAAATGTTGTTTATAAGTTACTCAGTTTATGGTATTTTGTTACAGCAGGAATGGACTAAGATACTATAGAATCAACAGGCATATATTTATCCCTGCTATTAACCAGGAACTTTGCTCAGCTCTGGATATACAGTGGTGAATAAACATCAAGAAATTCTTTTCCCAATGGAGTGGGAAAGAAAAATACAATTCAACTCAACACACAAGAAAATGTCTATATGTCCACAGGGATACTGACGTCATAGTTCAAATAAAAAGAACAGCAACAAAAAGCAATCCTCCAGACTACTAAGAAAGATATTAAAAAATATTGATAAACAGCAGGAAAAAAAGGAAAGAAGGGAGTAAGCATGACATTGTACATGATAGGAGTGGCCAAAAGAGTGGTACAGTTACATCTGGGAAGAATATTGAAAAGATGAATATGTAATAACAGCATAAGAAATCCACTAAGTCTTTACTAAATAAAATATAACCCAAAGTATAAAGTGAATACTCGTGAGCCCATACTGATAGAAAAGTAAATGATTAAATAAATACATGAGGAGAAGGGAGAGACACATCTCCCATGCAGAAGAGCTCCAAATAATTTATGAAGACACTCCACCTTTGAGAAGATGGAGCGTAATTCTCCTTCCTGAAGAAGTGTGGGTTGCATGTAGTGAGTTCCTTCCAAAAAATCTAGCATGGAAATGAAGAAAAAGGGGTAGGTGATCTGTGGAGAAAACTGGTATGCACTACATGATAAGTGTGATTACAGGTGATCAAGGTTCACATCAACAGCAACAAATCATGTGTACAGTATGTTCCCTGGAGAAGATGTGATGAAAATGTGACTTTACGTAGGCCCCTTACCATTTTCTGATCTTCCTTCAAAAAACCTATAACCCCAGTCTAGTCATGAGAAAAATATCAGAGAAACATCAACTGATGGTCATTCTACCAGATACCTGACCAATACTCCTCAAACCTGTCATAGTAAGAGAAAACAGGGAAGCCTGAGAAACTGCTACAGCCAAGAGGAGCCTAAGGAACGGTGACGAATAAATGTAATATGATAGCCTGGATGGCTATTGCATATCTGGAATAGAAAAGGCATTCGGTAAGAATGGAGGAAATCTGAATGAAATGTACCATACTAATGAAAGATATTAACAATAGGGGAAAGTGGGTGTGGAGTATGTGGGAACTCTCTATACTAGCTTTGGAATTTTTCTTTAAATCCAAACTATTCTAAAATTGTTTTAAACATTAAAAAAAAAAAAAAAAAACCCCACACGCAAAGAAAAGAAAACACTCTTGCAATGCCAGATCTTTTGGTATCTCAGAAACAATATAGAAAAGTTCCCACAACACTTTCAAATTTATCCCCTCTAGGAATCAAGGTTAGCAGAGCCAATGTGTTATTTACCTAAAGCCTGAAGAGCTCACTCAGGCCCATTCATCTATTCTTTTGTTTGATTCTTGGTTGTTTCTTCACTATAATTTCAAAATTAGGGTGTATTTTTTCTATGTTGGTGACTCAGTAGGAATAGCACAGCAGAACGATTTTCTGTTTTTAATTAGTGACAATTCTACATTAAAAGGCACACTCTTTTCTATTTGAAATTTAGGCTTTCAGCAGAATACATAACTTTCTCAGATGTTCTGTTACAATTTCTCCAGCCTACCTCTCTGCTGCCTTTTAGCAGGAGTGCATTTTTTTCCTCTGTGTGTTCCGTGTATCAGTTGATATTTCAAAATTGCATAAGGGTTTCATTGTGAAACTCTGCCTTTCTGGTTTGACTTTATATAATATTGGTCAGCACATGTCCCTTCCTGGAGACAATGTGCACCTTCCTCCTCCACAAAGGGACGTGGCTCACATCACTTGAGTTATGCGACGATCATTCGGGCAGCAAGAATGTGAGAAAATATCATTGTATTGTGATATTAGACACTAGGCACTCGTCCCGTCCCGCAGGTTAAGTATTGTATTACATCACCAGAATGTGAATAGCTACAATAAATCATTTGACGAAAGAAAGAGAGAGAAAGAGAGAGAGAGAGAGAGAGAGAGAGAGAGAGAGAGAGAGAGAGAGAGAGAGAGAGAGAGAGTGAGCCAGCCAAAAAAGGTGGGAGAAAAAAGAAAGAAAAAGCAAAAGTAGAACTGCATTGCTTAAGGTCTATTGTAATTTATTCCATTTTCCTAAAAACTTAACGCGAAGAAAACAAAATAACGGCAATGTTCCCAGGATTTTAAATCTCATGAGCCCAGAATCCGTGAAAATCCTGTTTAAAATCATCCGGTGAAATTGGCTTTGGGACGTCTCCCCAGCTACTGGATCATGTGGCTTCTGCATCTTTCTAACAATCGTCCCGCTGGACGTCCCCTGAGGACACAGCAGCTGGCTAGAGTCCCCAGACCAGACTTCTCTAACTGAATGTAGATGTGCAGGTGGAGAGGATAAAAGTAATTCTGGCTCAGCAGCCACGAACTCCCCACCCCCGCCCCACAAGTGCTCTGCTTAACGCCGGCTCGGCTGAGACGCTAGAGCCCAGACCACGCGGACGCTGCCCTCTCCCTGGACTCACAGAGCGGCCGGCGCCCGCCTCCCAGTGATGCCATCTTTCTTGGGATCTTAGCATCTTACGAGTGGGTAGTGAGTTTTGCATTCGAATCACGTCCCTCTGTCTGAAAACTTACCCCAACTTTGCAAACAGATGAGAACCTGTTAGTGGGGACCCTAAATTTTCTGTATCTAGAACTGACAAAATGAGATACAATTTACAAGAAGCCCACGACCTCGCGCTCCTGACCCTCGCGTCCGCTCTCCGGCGCCCTGGGGAGCAAAGTCAGACGCCCCGCGGCGACCTCGGACCCGAGCGGCCCAGACGCAGCGCGCTAGCGCCCCGTGGGGGGCTGGAGGCTGGGGGCAGGCTGGTCCAGGCAGGAGTGGGTGCAAGGGTAGAGGAACCCGAGCAACTTACAGCCCAGGGCGACCACCAGGTAGCGCAGCAGCAGCAGAAGGAGGCGGTGGCGGCTCCTCGCCATCTTCGCGGGGCCGGAGCCGGCTGCTCAGACAACGTCTAGGGTCCCGGCGGCGGGCGCGCAGGAGGCCGGGGGCCCTCGAACTTCTGGGGTGGGAGAGGAGCAGAGAGGCGGGGAGGGGAGGAAGGAGAGGGACGGCTCTAGGTGGGATGTTAGTTTCCCGTCCCCCGCCCCCCCGGGCGCCTTCTCAGTTGGCTGCCAAGAGGCGGGTCCTCCAGCCCAGGGATGGGGGTCTGTCCTTTTTTGGGGGTGTGGGAGTGGGGGGTTGAGGGCGTGAAAACCAGGCGAAGCGTCCGCCGGGTCCTAGCGAGGGGGCAGCAGGAGGAGAGCAGCGCCTGGGAAAGCGGCGGCGGGTCGTCCCTCCGCCCCCACGCCTCCGGGATTGATCGGCTTTGTGTCTGGTCCGCGCGGGGCTGCCAGCTGTCCCTAGGGCGGGGAGCCGGGGGCGGGAGGCGCGGCAGGCTGGGGGACGGGGTGGGGGGTTGGGTGTCTGGGGGACGGGGGTGTGTGCCGGTGAGGAAACGCCTCCTGCTTTGCCCCAACTCCTTTCTTCCCCTCCTTGGCTCAGAACTTCTTTCTGGCTTTTCAGCCCAGGGGTGGAGAAAATCGGAAAATTTCTGCCCAACGGGAGAAGCCGAGGGGGTGGCGCTCTGAGGAGATGGGGTTCTCGGGCTCCGCCTCGGGCTCGAGACAAAAAAAAGCAATCAAGACTAGTGCTGGAAGTCAGGTCTCAGATTTTAGCACAGCCTCGGTCCCTTTTCAGTTTAAGCTTTTTGCTCCTTGGAGATTTGAGGTGCGTTCGTTTCGTGTTCTTTGCTTTTTTTTTTTTCAGTGTCAGAGTTGGAAGTTCATCTAATGGTGTGAAATATTTATCATGTTTCTTTCAAGTTACATAACTGCTGCTTGTGGAGTTTTCCACGTGTTAAAAGTCTACAGCTGCCCTTTGTCAGGTTTATTTTTGGTCTACTGTGCTTTTAAAAGGGACACCCATTATAAATGCTCTGTTGCGTGCTTTAAAATTGCACCGCACTTATATTGGATGCACGTACACTGGCAATTTTTATATTTGTTCCTAGGGACCAAAAATGTCTGATTCATTCAAGAGTATTGGCAGGTCTGGAAAAAGGCCATTCCCAGAAGAAGAAATTGGTACACATCATTTTTTTTTTCTCATGATTGAATAATGGATGAAGTTCTGCATAGAACATAGTTGATTTAGTGACGTACATATAAAGAATTCAGCTAGCTCAGTGGACAAAGGCCACCAGAGTTTAGCTGTGCGGAGCTGTGAGGAATGGGACATCCCTGCTGTTGCCGTGATGACAATGATGAAAACTTAGTACCTAGGGAGGGGGTGGGAGGAGAGGACCCAGGGGGCCCAGAAAGGAAAGTCAGAATGGCAAAATGTTAAAACTCAAACACCAGTCAAGCGAGGAGAAGGGACACAGATTTAACAACAGCTTATGCCAGTTTTTCTAGGCAGTAATGAGAAACATTTGATGCTTAAAAAGAAAAGTTGTTGGCATCTTCTTTTTTTCTAATTCTTGCTACTCTTTTACTCCTCCCTAAAAATATACACAAAAATGTCATACTTACAAAAAATTCTCTGCACTCCTATGTGAGTAACTGGCTAAGTTATTTGTTTGCCACCCAGCCAAGGCATTTGTCAAATGGCAACAATGTGCCAGATGCTGAAGGACAAACATGAACAAGATGGAGGCTTTCTTGCTAACAAGCTCACAGTCTTGAGGGGAGAGAGTCTTATCTGGAAAGGCGCCTGATACCACATGATAAATGTGACAGGAGGACAGAAAATAATAACAGCCATTTTTATTGCAGGCTTTCTTAGTGATGGAATCTAAATAATGCAATATCTAATCCCCCAAGAGCTCTGTAAAAGAGGAACTGTTATCATTCCCACTTTACGGATGAGAAAACTGGGCTGAGAGATGCTAAATGGCTTGTCCAAGGTCCACGATAAGAGGATGTTCCTTCTGTTGGGAGTGGGGGCACAGCTTTCTTTAATAAACCTCAAAGAATAGGTCAAACATAGAGGAAACAGCAGGATCAGGATCTGGAAGATTGAAAAATTATGGCTTGCTTAGAAAAAGCAAGGTTCTACCGTATTAGAGTATATGTGGGAATGGGATGGTACCGTAGATGGTGATGGTAGAAACTACAGAGGAGGTTAAATTATGAAGGTGATTCATACTACTGTCTAGACCTCATCCTACAGCTAATGAGCTTTTTGAAAGCAATGAGATAAGAATAGACCCATATTTTAGAACCATGGTGTCTAATATGGTAGCCTTTAGATCTAAGTGGCTATATAAGTTTTTTGTTTTGTTTTGTTTTGTTTTTAATTTGAGACAGAGTATCACTTTGTCACCCAGGCTGGAGTGCAGTGGTGCAATCTTGGCTCACTGCAATCTCTGCCTCCGAGGTTCAAGTGATTCTCCTGCTTCAGCCTCCTGAGTAGTTGGGACTACAGGTGTGCACCACCACGGTGACTAATTTTTGTATTTTTAGTAGAGATGGGGTTTCACCATGTTGGCCAGGCTGGTCTTGAACTTCTGACCTCAGGTGATCCACTTGCCTCAGCCTCCCAAAGTGCTGGGATTACAGGTGTGCGCCACCACACCTGGCCAGGTATATGAATTTAAATTCAGTTATATTTAAAATGCAGTCCTCCGCTGACACCGATCACATTTGAAGTTCTCAATGGTCACATGAGGGTAGGGGCCACCCTATTGGACAATGCATTTCCATCATCGCAGGAAGACAGTGCTGCTCTAGAATGATGATTCATAGGGATGTACAGGATGGATTAGAGACAAGAGAATCAGGGTGTTAGACAAGTCTAAAAACCATTACAATATCCCGAGAAAGAGATGAAGGTGTGAAGTAAATGGTCACTGTATGGTAAGTGAAAAACCAGGTGGATTCAGATGATATTTCACAGACCTGGTCAGCAGGATTATGTTATCAGCTAGATATAGTGGTGAGAAAGGAGAGAAGACATAGGTATCAGATTTCTAGCGTGGGTGACTATATGCGGTGGTTATAAATAATGTCATCAAAGGAATATAAGAAACATAAAGGACATACATAGTTCTGCAGGTTTGGGATGAGTTGAGGGAGGGAAATATAGCTGGGGTGACCAGTAAACTGTTAGAATGAGTCGGCTAGAGCTCAGGAAACCCTCAGGATTGACTAAAGAAATAAATATAAATATCAGCAGCATCTTCTAAAACAGTGATCATTGGACTATCTTCTCCCCAAAATCCTTTGGATCTCCTTCATTATGATTCTTTCCTTCAGATTATGTTAAAATTCTGAGTTTCAGAAGTTTTAATCTCAGTGGCCCCAGGAAGCTGTATTTTTAACAAGTACCTTGATTAATTCTGATGCAACTAATCCATGGACTATTGTTTGAGTATCTTTCTAGAAGGCAGGAGCAGTGAAAGAGATCAATCAGACAAAACAGTAAATGTTTATGGATAAATCTAAGGAAATAACTGCAGTAAGAGGTAGGAAGAAAAAGAACACCAGAAAGAACAGTCAGAAAGTACAAAAAGAACTGGGAGAGAATCAGGAGCTCAAGGTGGAGGTGTTTGTACAGTCAAATGGTAAAAAGAGGGTTGAAAATTGTCTCTTGTATTTAGTGATTATGAAGGTATTGCGCACGTGGATAATAGAGAAAGCAAGCCTCTAAAAAACGTGTAGAAAAAATTTGCAGAATTGTGTTTTATACTTAGGTAAAGCAACTAATGCATAAGACATATTTAAAATTATTTTAAAAATTTAAAAATTATTATGGGTATATAATATTTGTCTATATTTATGGGGTACAGGTGATGATTTGTTACAAGCATACAGTGTGTAGCGATGCAAGCAGGGTAATTGGAATATCCATCTCCTGAAGTGTTCATGGTTTCATTGTGTTAGGAATGTAACCATCCAGTGGGTTCACCTTGCTGGATGCCCAGACAGGGCTGATTTATGAAGACAGGGGAATTGCAATGGAGAAAGAGTCATTCACGCAGAGCTGGCTATGTGGAAGACGGAGTTTTATTAGTACTCAAATCGGTCTCTCTGCATTCAGGGATCGGAGTGTTTAAGAATAATTTGGTGGGTGGGAGGAAGACCAGTGAGTCCAGAGTGCTGATTCGTTGGGTTGGAGATGAAACTGTAGGAAGTTGAAACTGCCCTCCTGTGCTGAGTCAGTTCCTGGGTCGGGGCCACAAGATCCGATGAGCCAGTTTCTCAGTCTAGATGGTGCCATCAAGTGCAGGGTCTGCAAAATATCTCAAGCACTGATTTTAGGAGTAGTTTGTGGAGGGGCAAAATCTTATAGCTTCCATTTGCATGACTCTTAAACCATAATTTTTAATCTTGTGGCCAATTTGTTAGTCCTACAAAGGCAGTCTAGTCCCCAGGCAAGAAGGGCGTTGGTTTTGGGGAAAGGTTTCCAACTATAAACAATAAATTCCTCCCAAAGTTAATTCAGCCTACACCCAGGAGTAAACAAGGACAGCTTGGAGGTTAGAAGATGGAGTTGGTTAGGTCAGCTCTCTTTCACTGTTCCAGTTATAATTTTGCATTGGTGGTTTCAGGAACACTCCAAGAAAAAACTACTCATGATGCTTGCTAAAGATGGTAAGGTGACTTTATTCAAAGTGGGAGGCCATGGAGATGGGTATAGAAACCACGGCAGTGGGGTCTTGCTGTGGGGGAGAAAATTGGACTCAATTCTAACAAGGGCAAGTGGACTCGTAACTCAGTAGCAGGGTCAGTGGATGGAAAAGTACTAATGGGAATCATCAAGGATAAGGGGTTTCTGGCTAAACTGACTTGATTGGGTTCTTGCTGAAGCCGGGCCAGGGTGACAAGATATCCAAGGTCAGATACCAAGGGTGGGGAATTTTCAATAAACTGACTTAGGAGGATTCTTGCTCAAACTGGATTCTACAGAGACAGAGAGGGAAGCCCATGCTTGTGTCTAGTCAAGAAGAGGACTCAGAGAGCCTTGACTAAAGTTTTGGTCAAAAGAGAGCATGTTGTTACATAAAAACACATAACAAAATCCTAGGTAAAAATCATCGGCAACACGATGGTGAAAGAAATGACGGTAGTTAATACTGCTTTGTTCATGAGCGTTTGGGAACTGATTTTACTGTGGTTCTGCCTGTAGGAATCACTGCACCAAGGAGCATGGGGCAGGAATGGGGATTCGGGGGAATGGGGAGAAAATACCATGGGAGTCCCTCAAAGTTCTATTCTCTTCTCCATGGTCACACTATCTGCCCCTACCTGTCACAGTCACTTTCACTCGGACTCTATCAGCAGTTTTGTCAGGTCAGTATAAAAGAGGACTCGGCATTTCAGGCCATCTTACCATTTTTAATTCTTTCCACCCATTCTAATTCTGAATTCAAAGTAATATTGAGGAGGTGTCGAGGCACATTTCCTAAAACAAGCAATGAGGGAAAGGGCTGGGTTTAAATGGAGTGACTTCTCACATCTCAGATTTGGTATTTCTGTGTTGGATGGTTTATTTTTCCTCATGGGTGTGGAGAAGGTACTGGAAAGTGTGCCCACACTCTGAAATTTAGAGAAAAAGATATCTCCTATTTCCAGAACCACATGCATTCCCAAATGTGTCTCTCCTATAAGTTTAAGCTCTTATGGATAGAATGTAAGGTCTTTAATGGGTTCCTGATTACCTAACTTCTTCTTCTTTTTTTTTTTTTTGAGACAGAGTCTCACTCTGTCATCCAGGCTGGAGTTCATGGCATGACTGGCTCACTGCAACCTCTTCCTCCCAGGTTCAAGCGATTCTCCTGCCTCAGCCTCCTTGGTGGCTGGGATTACAGGTGACCCCCCACAGTGCCCATCTAATTTTTTTTTTAATTTTTGTATTTTTAGTAGAGACAGGGTTTCACCATGTTGGCCAGGCTAGTCTTGAAGTTCTGACCTCAAGTGATCCACCCATCTTGACCTCCCAAAGTGCTGGGATTACAGGTATGAGCCACCGGGCCCAGCCCAGATCACTTTTTGAAATAAGCCTGATTTCAACATTCCATTCTGATAAGCCCACAAGCACACTCATGTTGTGCCCCTCCTACCCTCTCTTCTAGCCAGATAAACCTATTCAGGGAAGCCCATGGTGTCTCCAGCATGTAGCTGACCTTACTGTCCTAAAGTGACACCTTCCTTCAGGTACTTTATAACAATACAGTACTCAAAATGTACTTTCAAGAAAAATTAACAACTCACTAGTTTCACCTGGTTCTAATTACTACAAGCAGGAGCATTCTTTCAAGTTGTCTGCTCCTAAATTACGTTACATCACTAGGTTAGTTTTACCTGCCAATTAAAATCAGCAAAGAAGCCCTTGTTAGTGCTTCTTTTCCTTCCTTCTTTCCCTTCTTCCTTCCCCTTCCCTCCTCCTTCCCTTCCCCTTCCCTTCCCTCCTCCTTCCCTTCCCCTTCCTTTCCCTCCTCCTTCCCTTCCCTCCTCCTTCCCTTCCCTTTTCCCTTCCCTTCCCCTTCCCTTCCCTCCTCCTTCCCTTCCCTTTTCCCTTCCCTTTCCCTCACCTTCCCCTCAGCTTCCCCTTCCCTTTTCCCTTCCCTTTCCCTCACCTTCCCCTCAGCTTCCCCTTCCCTTTTCCCTTCCCTTTCCCTCACCTTCCCCTCAGCTTCCCCTTCCCTTCCCCCTCCCCTTCCCCTTCCCCTTCACCTTCCCCTTCCCCTCCCCTCCCCTCCCTTCCTCTCACCCCCCCCTCCCCTTCCCTTCCAGTCTTGCTCTGTCTCCAAGGCTGCAGTACAGTGGGGTGATCTCAGCTCACTGCAACCTCCACCTCCCGGGTTCAAGCGATTCTCCTGTCTCAGCCTCCTGAGTAGCTGGGATTATGGGCATGCACCATCAAGCCCAACTAATTGTTTGTATTTCCAGTAGAGAAGGGGTTTCACCATGTTGGTCAGGCTGATCATGAACTCCTGACCTCAGGTGATTCACCCACCTAGGCCTCCCAAAGCAATGGGATTACAGGTGCTTCTTTCTTTTATAAAGCATATTTATTATCAGCTCAGCAGTTGGTGCTTTATTGAATGTTAATTGGCAATTTTACAAGAAATCAGGTGATATGAAAATGATTTTTAGTGGAATTTTCTTGGAGAGAAACTAACATTTAACAAACCCTTGCCAGGATCAAACAAAGGATGGACAGGCATCCATTAGTCCACAAGTATAACCTCTTAACAATGAAAACCTGTGGGGAGAATGTAGAGATACTTTCCAGCTTCACTCCCCACCATTTCTCCCTTATTCATTTCACAGTCAAGGAAAATGAGGCCCCAAATGGTGAAATGGCTTACTCAAGATCATTCTCCATGATAAGAAAAGAGTCATACCTGGAATAAACACATTCGGTCTTTGATGTGCAGTCTCCAAATCAGCATAGATCCCTCTACATGAGCAGGGAAAAGATTTTCAGCATATAACATGACCTATGTTATACCTTATTTCTCCCCAGAGTCCTTGCTTAGGACAGCTATGCTTAATATACGTCCTTAATTAAACAGCAGGTGGGGTGATAGAAACTCTCCAATCTGTTGCAGGGAGCTATGCAGTCTAATGCAACATCTTGCATCTTGGGTAATATAATCCAGATGAGAGGATGCTCAAAGGGATTGAGATAGATTCAGGAATTCTTTCATTTGGTTCCTGCTCTCCAGATCACTCTTAAAGATAATGATGATAGCTAGGCACGGTGGCTCACGCCTGTAATCCCAGCACTTTGGGAGGCTGAGGCAGGTGGATCACTTGAGGTCAGAAGTTCAAGACCAGGTTGGCCAATATGGTGAAACCCCATCTCTACTAAACATACAAAAATTAGCTGGGCATGGTAGTGCACGCCTGTAATCCCAGCTACTCAGGAGAGGCAGGAGAATCGCTTGAACCCAGAAAGCAGAGGTTGCAGTGAGCCAAGATTATGCCACTGCACTCCAGTCTGGGTAATAGAGCAAGAACCTGTCTTAAAAAAAAAAAAGATAATGGTGATATTAATTGTTAACATTTATTAAGTGCTATATGGTTGGCATTGTGCAAAGCACTTTATCGGCAACATCAAATAGACTGCTTTGTGAGGAGGTACTGTTATTTTCATCTTAGATGAGGAAACAAAGGCTTAGAAAAGTCTCTGACTCAGGACTAGGCAACTAGGAATAATTGAAACAGATTTAAACCAGATGTGTCTGACTTGAAGACCAATGCTCCTAACCACTGCTATGCTGTGAAAGACTGTGTCCCCCTTCTAAATTCATATGTTGAAACCTAAGCCCTGAGGTAATGACATTAAAAGATAGGAACTTTGGGAGATAGTTAGGTCATGAAGATGAAGTCCTCATCTCTAAGATTAATGCCCTTATAAAAGAGGCTTGGCGGGTACCTGTAATCTCACCTGTAATCTCAGCATTTTGTGAGGCCGAAGCAGGCAGGTTACCTGAAGTCAGAAGTTTGTGACCAGCCTGGCCAACATGGTGAAACCCCATCTCTACTAAAATAGAAACATTAGCTGGGTGTGGTGGTGTGCACCTGTAATCCCAGCTATTTGGGAGGCTGAGGCATGAGAATTGCTTGAACCCTGGAGTTGGAGGTTGCAGTGAGCCAAGACGGTGCCACTGCACTCCAGCCTGGGTGACAGAGTGAGACTCTGTCTCAAAAGAAAAAAAAAGGCTTGATGGACTTAGTTTGCCCTTTAGCTATGTGAGCACACAGCCATAAGGTGCCATTTTTGAAGTGGAGAGCGAGCCCTCACCAGATATTGATTCAGTCATACCTTGATCTTGGAATTCCTAGCTTCCACATGTGTGAACAATATATTTTCATTACACATTACCCAACCTAAGGTCTTTTGTTAAAACAGCTTGAGTGTTAAAAATTAAAAACAAATGAACAAAATAAACCTTGAATAGACAGACAACCACGAAGGTGTCTAAAAAAATGGACTCCAAGTCACGGCACTTCTCCTTTCCAGGAAGAAGAAAAAACCATCCTTAATATTGTCACTTGATCTCTGTAATGACAATGTCATCTTCACATGTTTGATCCTTGATATTGTGAAAGTCTTTTCATGTGTATTTTCTTTTTGATCTCTGCAACACCCCAGAGGGAGCTGGGGGAAAAGTACGATCCTGTGTATTTCAACAACCCTATCTATAACTGATGGATATTAGTAAGTACCTAATAAACTTCAGAAGCCAAACCATTAGGAGTGTCTCATTTATGTATGATCAACACTCAGGCTGCTCTAAGTGACTAGCTCGGCGATATGGGAAGCATACTATTGGGGGTCTGTGTGGCTGGGATCAAGTTCTATCTCTGTGTGGTTCTTAGAGAGGATTCAGTGACTTTGTAACTTGTCCATATTGATAGTTAGCGACCCCAACCCTTGCATCCCAAGACTCTGCTATTGTTCATTCACTGGCTTAAGTTAGTTCCCATGTTCTAAGGACTCCTTAATCCACATCTCTTTTTTTTGAGACAGAGTCTTGCTCTGTTGCCAGGCTGCAGTGCAGCGGTGCAATCTTGGCTCACTGCAACCTCCACCTCCCAGGTTCAAGTGATTCTCCTGCCTCACACTCTTCCGAGTAGCTGGGATTACAGGCATCCGCCACCACAGCCAGCTAATTTTTGTATTTTTAGTAGAGATGGGGTTTCATCATGTTGGCCAGGATGGTCTCAATCTCCTGACCTCATGATCCGCCCGTTTTGGCCTTCCAAAGTGCTGGGATTACAGGTGTGAGCCACCGTGCCCGCCCTTGTCCACATCTCTTGACCTCCACATCTGTTTTCAGAAATCCCTACCTAGACGTGCCACTCAAAATTAATGTCTAAAATTGAGCTGGCCTCAATGCCCCCCCCCAACTCCACCTTATTTCTCTCTACTTTTCCCCTCCCTCTTTCTTTCCTATTCTTTCCATCTTCCATTATCCAGTATGAAATACCTGCCTACAATAGGCCAGCCACTGTGCTAGTGGATGGGGGCACAACTACATGCAATCACAGACAATGTCTCATCTTGTGAAGATGTAGGTGGGAGAGAGAGAGAGACATAAATCAGGCAGAGCGATTGCTGAGGGTGCTATTAAAAAGAACTTGCTATCAGAGAGGTCAGGGAAGACTTCTCAGGGGAATCTGAAGGCTGGAGTCTGAAGGAGGTAGGAGAAGGCAGGTAGAAAGAAGAGTCTGTGAAAAGGGGACACCACGGTCAAAGGACTTGTCACAAGTACTAGAGAAAGAAAGTCAGAAGGTGTGGCTGCAGCACAAAGGTTGCGAGGGAATAGGATGGAACCCACAGAGTGCCCCTGCTTAAAATCCTCAATGGTTTCCGGCAGCGTTTAGAATAAAAGCAGAACATGTAACAACGCTTCATCTTTTTTTCTCATCGAGCTCCCACAGAGCCTTGGCAAATGCTGCTTCTCCTTTGATTCTCCAATTCTTTTATTTCTTTAGTATTATCTAACATTTACTAAATAGTTGCTATGCGTAAGGCACTGGGCTAGCTTTTTTCCTATTTGTCTATTTAATCCTCATAATCATATTAAATAAGGAAAAGTATTATTTCCATTTTACAGGTGAGGTCATTGGGACAGAGAAGTTGAGTAATAGGTCCAGAATTGTGACAGCATGTAGGTGGTTGTCATTGACTGAATGTTTGTGTCCGCCTAAAATTGATATGTTGAAATCCTAACCCTCAAAGTGATGGTAGTAGGATGTGGGGCCTTTGGAAGGTCATTAGGTCATAATGGTGGAACACTTATGAATAGGATTAGTGCCCTTATAAGAAGAGACACAGGGCTTGCTTCCTCTCTCTGCTCACTTGCTGGGCACAGTGGCTCATGCCTGTAATTCCAATACTTTAGGAGGCCAAGGCAGGCAGGTCGTTTGAGTCCAGGAGTTGAAAACCAGCTTGGGACAACATGGCAAAATTCCTTCTCTATAAAAAGTTAGCTGGGCAAGGTGGTGCGTGCCTGTAGTCCCAGCTATTAGGGAAGCTGGGGTGGGAGGATGGCTTGTGCCTGGAAGGTTGAGGCTGCAGTGAGCTATGAGCATGCCACTGCATTCCGGCCCGGCCAACAGAGTGAGACCTTGTCTCAAGGAAAAACAAAAAAGGATATGATCAGAAGACGGCCATCTATCAACCAGAGAACAGAGCCTCACTGGCACTGAATTTGCCAGAGCCTTAATACAAAATAGAAAGATTCCAAGCCCCCATAACTGTGATAAATAAATGTTTGTTGTTTAAGCCACACTCAATCTATCGCATTCTGTTACAGAAGCCTAACTAACCAAGACAGTGGTGGAGCAAGCCTTGGAACCACACCTGGCTGACTGTAGACTCAATCTGCTTAACTGTTATGTGCACTGCTCCTCATTTATATCCATCTCATCTAGTCAAAGCCTACTCAGCCTCTGCCTCTACTCAGCTGCCATTAATTTAGGAAACTTCCCGCCCTTCCCAATTGGATCCAACCCCACTCTTGTAAGCTCTTATTACCTGCTTCCTCTCTTGCATTATAGCTGGGGTTTTACGCATAATTGATCACAATCAGTCATGAGCAGGACTCTGAAGGCAAAGTCTGTGTCATTTTTGGTTTATTGTTATTTTATAGTCTCTTTGTCTAACAAAGTGCTTGTCTGTTAATAAATGCTCAAATATTTGGCTACTGGATGAATATATAAATCCATATGTCATTTGACAAGAGTAAGTTTTTAAAACTTAACAATATCTTTTTTAAGTCAATGGTACATTTAAGCTTCAGTATCTCAATATGCCAATCTCATTGCTAAATGTTCTATTTTCTTTTTCTTTTTTTTTTTGAGACAGAGTTTCGCTCTTGTTACCCAGGCTGGAGTTCAATGGCGCGATCTCGGCTCACCACAACCTCCGCCTCCTGGGTTCAGGCAATTCTCCTGCCTCAGCCTCCTGAGTAGCTGGGATTACAGGCACGCGCCACCGTGCCCAGCTAATTTTTTGTATTTTTAGTAGAGACGGGGTTTCATCATGTTGACCAGGATGGTCTCGATCTCTTGACCTCGTGATCCACCCGCCTCGGCCTCCCAAAGTGCTGGGATTACAGGCTTGAGCCACCGCGCCCGGCCTAAATGTTCTATTTTCATTATCAACTTTGAATCTTCATGTGAAAGAAAAGAAGGTCAGAGTGAGATAAATTTCCAGATCATCCAGTTAGCAAACAGCAGAACAAGATGATTTCAGGTCTATCTATATCTGAAGCCTTTACTCTACGGCTCTGCCAGCTTCCCTTCATTCTTATAACCATCTTTCCAGGTTAATCAGTCTCCTGCAACATCAGTCTGACAGCACCATTGGGTTGACAGTAGGGATATAATAACTTGAACGAACCCATATTTTATTTACTTTTAGGTCATTTTGATTTTTTAACATTTTAAAGAAAACTGTGATACGCATTCTTAGACATTTGTACACTTGTCTAATTATTTCTTCAGGGTACTTAGTAAAAACATCGAGCAGTTTTTAAAGCATTTGATTCATGGGCCAAATTGGCAACAGTAATACTTGAGTTTTTAGTAGCTGATTCTATCACTTGGCCTATTTGCCAAGAGAATATTTCTCCCACTGTGCCAACAAGGAAAAACAGAACTTCAAAATAATCCTTTGCATTTTTGTGAATTTGTCCTGGAGTACAGAAAAAAAGAAGATTAAATCCATTGCAACCCCCCCCCCCTTTTTTTTTGGATCTAGGCCTTAGGACATTTTTTTGAAGTACAGAATTTATTATATACTCCAACTTAAGACAGATATATATGAATACATGTAGCAACAATAGACTGCTTATGAATATTTGGTGTTTACTATGTATCCTGAACACATTTTTCTCTAATGAATAGCTACAAACATTTATTTATATTTTCACGAATCAAATTCTTAATGATGATGGAATTCTATACCTAAAATAATAGCATCTCAGCTGCATTCTTCTATCTTTAGAAATCTTAGAGAAGATGTCAGAAAACGTGGATAAACTTGATCTCCCTTGCTACAATGAAAATTGGATGTACAAGAAACAGAATGATGCCTGTTCTCTTCGAAAGATTTAGAAATTCTGCTGTGCTCTTGGATCCGCCCCCTTTAAACCAGGTGGATGGTTTTAGTCTTTCTGGAATGCTCTTTTTGGTCCTAATGAAAAGTAGCTGACTGGAACAGCCTCAGATTAATATTTAGTTTCATAATTGATTTTCTGTTAAGTGACAGCATTCTGTCCACCCCACTAGCCAAGATTTCTGTTTCTCTGGATAAGTCAAGAAAGGAGATATTTTCTCATAGCCTTAAAAATTCTTCCTTGTTTTGCAGAATGATAAGGCTGGTCTTGCACCTCATAGATGGGAGTGCTCCTAGGAATGGGACCAGTTTTGCAAGATATTTTCTTGAAGTTTAGCACTTAAAGAAGGCCAAGCTGTCGATTCCCTGAAGCTAGACATCATCACAGAGACAGAAGTTCAAATGCTTGTCTGTTGGCTTCGAGCCAGGGCACACAATAGCAGGCAACAGCAGAGGCTTTGAAAATGCCCCTTGGGGTGGATGACGTTTAAGAAGCAGGATGCAGTGTGAGCGCCTGTGGCGGAAGTAGCCATTCCTTCCTAGGATAGGGACTCGACATCCTGGAGTACTAAAAATCAAAGGTAGAGATAATACTGGCCATTCCAGAAGCAAAGACCTTTTCCCCCAGACCTACTCTCTGAGAAGCCACCTAACACTTCTGGTACTTTGCTTCCTTGTATACAGAAAATGGGACTGAGATATGTAATCTTAAAAACATTTTCAAATATAAAACTAGACTGCTCTTATGTTTGAGTCTTCAAATTCAGAAACGAAGATTAGGAAATTCTTTTTTTTTCTTTTTCTTTTTTAAATTATACTTTAAGTTCTGGGGTACATGTGCAGATCTTACAGGATTGTTACAGAGGTATGCACATGCCACAATAGTGTGCTGCTTCCATCCCCCCATCACCTACATTAACTATTTCTTCTAATGTTATTGCTCCCCAATCTCCCTAACCCACTGCTATCCCTCCCCTAGCCCCCGACCCCCCAACAAACCCCAGTATGTAATGTTCCCCTCCCTGTGTGCATGTGTTCTCATTCTACACCCACTTATGAGTGAGAACATGTGGTGTTTGGTTTTCTGTTCTTCTGTCAGTTTTCTGAGAATTATGGTTTCCAGATTCATCCACGTCCCTGCAAAGGACATGAACTCATTCTTTTTTATGGCTGCATAGTATTCCTGGTGTATATGTGCTATATTTTCTTTATCCAGTCTATTATTGATGGGCATTTGGGTTGGTTCCAACTCTTGGCTATTGTAAACAGTGCCACAATGAACACACGTGTGCCTGTGTCTTTATAATAGAATGATTTATAATCCTTTGGGTATGTACCCAGTAATGGGATTACTGGGTCAAATGGTATTTCTATTTCTAGATCCTTGAGGAATTGCCACACTGTCTTCCACAATGGTTGAACTAATTTACACTCCCACCAACAATGTAAAAGTGTTCCTATTTCTCCACATCCTCTCTTGTCTCCAGATTTTTTAATGATCGCCATTCTAACTGGCGTGAGATGGTATCTCAATGTGGTTTTGACTTGCATTTCTCTACTGACCAGTGATGATGAGTATTTTTTCATATGTTTATTGGCCTCATAAATGTCTTCTTTTGAAAAGTGTCTGTTCATATCCTTTGCCCACTTTTTGATAGGGTTGTTTTTTTCTTGTACATTTGTTTTAGTTCTTTGTAGGTTCTGGATATTAGCCCTTTGTCAGATGGATAGCTTGCAAAAATTTTTTCCCATTTCGTTCATTGCTGGTTCACTCTAATGACTGTATGTTTTTCCAGTGGTTGGTACTGGTTGTTCCTTTCCATGTTTAGTGCTTCTTTCAGGAGCTCTTGTAAGGCAGGCCTGCTGGTGACAAAATCTCTCAGCAATTGCTTGCCTGTAAAGGATTTTATTTCTTCTTCACTTAGGAAGCTTAGTTTGGCTGGATATGAAATTCTGGGTTGCAAGTTCTTTTCTTTAAGGATGTTGAATATTGGCCCCCACTCTCTTCTGGCTTGTAGGGTTTCTGCAGAGAGATCTATTGTGAGTCTGATAGGCTTCCCTTTGTGGGTAACCCGACCTTTCTCTCTGGCTGCCCTTAGCATTTTTTCCTTCATTTCAACCCTGGTGAATCTGATGATTATGTGCCTTGGGGTTGCTCTTCTTGAGGAATATCTTTGTGGTGTTCTCTGTATTTCCTGGACTTGAATATTGGCCTGCCTTGCTAGGTTGGGAAAATTCTCCTGGTTAATATCCTGAAGAGTGTTTTCCAGCTTGGATTCATTCTCCCTGTCACATTCAGGTACCCTGATCAAGTGTAGATTAGGCCTTTTCACATGACCCCATATTTCTTAGAGGCTTTGTCCATTTCTTTTCACTCTTTTTTCTCTAATCGTGCCTTCTCATTTTATTTCATTAAGTTGATCTTCAATCTCTGATATCCTTTCTTCTGCTTGATTGATTCAGCTATTGAAACTTGTATATGCTTTGTGAAATTCTTGTGCTATGTTTTCAGCTCTATCAAGTCATTTATGTTTTTCTCTAAGCTGATTATTCTAGTTATCATTTCCTCTAACCTTTTCTCAAGGTTCTTAGTTTCTTTGCATTGGGTTAGAACATGTTCCTTTAGCTCAGAGAAGTTTGTTATTACCCACCTTCTGAAGCCTGCTTCTGTCAATTCGTCAGACTCATCCTCCATCCAGTTCTGTTCCCTTGCTGGTGAGGAGTTGTGATCCCTTGGAGGAGGAGAGACTTTCTGGTTTTTGGTATTTCCTCCTTTTTGCACTGGTTTATTCCAATCCTCGTGGGTTTTTATCTACTTTTGGTCTTTGAAGTGGTGACTTTCAAATGGGTTCTCTGAGTGGACATCCTTTCTGTTGATGTTGAAGCTATTTCTTTCTGTTTTTTTAGTTTTCCTTCTAACAGTCAGGTCCCTCTGCTCCAGGACTGCTGGAGGTCCACTCCAGAACCTGCTTGCCTGGGAATCACCTGGGGTGGGGGCTGCAGAAAAGCAAGGATTGCTGTCTGTTCCTTCCTCTGGTAGCTTTATCCCAGAAGGGGACCCATCAGATGTCGGCCAGAGCTCTCTTGTGTGAGGTGTCTCTTTGTAAATATGGGGGTCAGGGAGCCTCTTGAGGAGGCAGTCTCTCCCTTATCAGAGCTCAAGTGCTGTGCTGGGAGCTCCCTTCCTGGCTGCTGGGCAGTGATGTTTAAGTCTGCTGCAGCAGAACTCACAACTGCGTCTTTTCCCAGGTGCTCTGTCCCAGGAAAGTGGGAGCTTTATTTATAAGTCCCTAACGGGCTGCTGTCTTTTTTCAGAGATGCCCTGTCCACCAAAGAGGGAGTCTAGTCACAGTCTGTCTGCAGAGGCATTGCTGAGGTGCCTCGAACTCCACCCAGCTGCTGTGTAAACTTCCTTGCGATTTTGTTTACACAGGTAAGGACAGAACTGCCTCAGTAGGGGCAGACTGCCTCGGTAATGGCAGACTGCCTCAGTAATAGTGGATGCCCTTCTCCACACTGAGCTCAACCATCCAGGGTTGAGCTCCGACTGCTGTGCTGGCTGTGAAATTCCTAAGCCTGTGGGTTTCAGTTTGTTGGTCTTTGTGGGGGTGGGACCTGCCGAACCAGATCATTTGGCTCCCTGCCCTCAGCCCCCTTTTTTGCAGGGGAATGGGCCACTCTGTCTCACAGGTGTTCCAGGCACCAGCTAAAATGGCTGCTCAGATTTGCGTAGCAAACCCGCAGTACCCACTGAAATGGCTGCCCAGTTCTATGCTGAAAAACTGTGGTGCTTGTTATCCCAGTGGGAATCTCCTGGTCTGTGGTCTGTAAAGACTGTGGGAGAAGTGCAGTAACTGAACTGGAGTTCCAGTGTGGCCAGAAAAGTCACCAATGGCCTCTGTTGTGTAGGGGGGCTTTCTCTGGCCCGTTGTACTTCCTGGGCATGGCAGCACCCCACTCTGTCTCGGTTTGCCCTCCTTGGGCTACACCCACTGTCCAACCAGTCCCATTGAGATGAATCTGGTGTCTGGGTTGGAAATGCGGAGATCACTCACCTTCTGTGTGGCTCTCGCTGGGAACTGCACTCTGGAGCTGTTCCTATTTGGCCATCTTGGTGGTAAATCCCCAGCAATTCTTTTATTTAAAAAAAAAATTTTCGAAACAGAATCTCACTCTGTTGGTGGCAGGATCTCAGCTCACTGAAACCTCCACTTCCTTTTTTTTTTTTTTTTAAAGAAAGAAAGAAAAAAAGGAGTGAAGGAGAGGAAGAAAGAGGAAGAAAAAGAGGAAAAGAAAACAGGAATGTAGCTTTATTTTAAAAATGGGTATTAATAATGGCCGATCAATATTTTGTGTATTTAAGGTAGAGAATGTATATTTTGTGTATTTAAAATGGAGAGCTCTATAAATATTTATTGAGTTTACTTGTTCCGGATCTGAGTTCAAGTCCTGGATATCCTTATTAATTTTCCGTCTCATTGACTCTAAATCTCTTTATGAGTCTAATGTATCTGGGTGTTAGGATCGTTAGCTCTTATTGTTGCATCGATCCTTTTACCACTATATCTTTGTTGCTTTGAAATCTATTTTATCAGATGCGAGAATTGCAACTCCTGCTTTTTATTTATTTATTTATTTTTGCTCTCCATTTGGTTGGTAAATCTTTCTCCATCCCTTTGTTTTAAGTCTTTGTGTATCTTTGGATGTGAAATGGGTCTGGATGCAGCATACTGTTAGGTTATGGCTCTATCTTTTGATTGGGGGATTTAGTCGACTTAAATTTAGGGTTACTGCCATTTGATGTTAACTGGCTATTTTATCCATTTGTTGATGTAAATTCTTCTTTATGTTGATGCTCTTTACTTTTTGGTATATTTTTAGAAAGGCTAATACTGGTTGTTCCTTTCTATGTATAATGCTTCTTTCAGAAGCTCTTGTAAAGCCGGCCTGGTGGTAATAAAATCTCTGAGTACTTGCTTGTTCATAAAAGATTTTATGAACACAACACAAAAACTTAGCGAAATATGCACAAGTTTGAATAGCTGAATTGATCAAGCAGAAGAAAGGATATCAGAGGTTGAAGACCTACTTAGTAAAATAAAACAAAAACAAACAAACAAACAAAAAGAAAGAAATAAAACGAGAAGACAAGAATAGAGAAAAAAGGATAAAAAGGAATGAGCGAAGTCTCCAAGAAATATGGGGCTATGTGAAAAGACCTAATTTATGTTTGATAGGTGTACCTGAATACGACGAAGAGAATGAATCCAAGTTGGGAAAATACTCTTCAGGATATTATTCAGGAAAACTTTCCGAATCTAGCAAAGCAGCACAATATTCAACCCCCGGTAATACAGAGAACACCACAAACATATTCCTCAAGAAGAGCAACTCCAAGGCACATAATTGTTAGATTCACCAGGGTTGAAATGAAGGAGAAAATACTAAGGGCAGCCAGAGATAAAGGTCAGATTACCCACAAAGGGAAGCCTATTAGACTTACAGCAGATCTCTCAGCAGAAACCCTACAAGCCAGAAGAGAGTGGGGGCCGATATTCAACATCCTTAAAGAACAAAACTTTCAGCCCAGAATTTCATATCCTGCCAAACTAAGCTTCACAATTGAAGGAAAAATAAAATGAAACCTCCACTTCCTAGGTTCAAGCGATTCTCATGCCTCAGCCTCCCGAGTAGCTGGAATTACAGGCATGTACCATCACACCTGGCAAATTTTTATATTTTTAGTAGAGACAGGGTTTCACCATTTTGGCCAGACTAGTCTCAATTCCTGGTGTTAAGTGATACACCTGCCTTGGCCTCCCAAAGTGCTGGGATTACAGATGTGACTCACTGCACCAAGTCAGATTAAGCAATTCTTCTAACAGCAAAACCATGTATTAGTGCTGGAAAGATGTCAAAATGATAAGTGACCTGGACTCAACTACTAACAATATTGTTTTCTCCACTGCCCCCTGCCACTGAACTAAAACACACTTTCACGCTCTGTCTCTGTTTAAAGTATAATAATAATTTTTTTGAGACAGAGTCTTGCTCTGTGGCCCAGGCTGTAATGCAGTGGTGTGATGTCAGCTCACTGCAGCCTCTGCCTCTCAGGTTCAAGCAGTTCTTGTGCCTCATACTCTTGAGTAGCTGGGATTACAGGTGTGCATCACCACGTCCTGCTAATTTTTTTGCACTTTTAGTAGAGATGGAGTTTCGCCATGTTGCCCTGGCTGGTCTCAAACTCTTGACCTCAAGTGATCCACCTGCCTCAATCTCCCAAAGTGCTGGAATTACAGATGTAAGTCACTATGCCTGGACTAAAGCATACTTAATTTTATTTTAGTGGCTCAATAATATTAGAATAGAAGGGGATATAGGGAGATAGAAGAAAGAGGTGTCTTGATTGGGGATATGAATTGGAGTTCATAAGATCATCTGTTTCTTTTTTTCTTTCTTCTGATTCTCCTTTTATTACTTTTTTTCTACCCTCCCTTCCCTCTTTCTGCATTCAAAAGCACCAACATATTGACTGAGATTCTTAAGAAAGAGCTATTGTTATTTCGTGGAATCTTTCCACAGCATTTTTTCAGTGAGGAAGGATTTGGCTTTTGGCTCAACTTGACCACACTTTATCAGTGGTTTAAGATAAAAGAGAATTTAGCTTTCTGCTGTCAGAGCTTTGTTGAAACACCAAAAATAAAGCCTCAGCTGGTACTTGGGACAATTCTAACAGGTTCAAGTTTTCTTAACCTTTACTAGTAGGAGAAAAAGCAATAGGAAGAATAACAGAAGCTTTTTGCTGCTGGAAATCTCTGCAATTTTAAACTCAACAGTTTCAGTTAATTAAAACTCATCTTTTATGTAAAAAAATTACTTTTTAAAAACATACATGATCTAGAATTAGAGGTGAAATGTCATACTATCCATAATTTATATTAAAATACTTTAGAAAAATAAAGCAGCAGCAAAATGTGGCAAATTGCTAAGCTATGTGCTATAGTTTGTTGAGGTTGCTGTAATGAAATACCATAAACTGGTGACTTATAAACAACAGGAATGTATTTCTCACAGTTCTAGAGGTTGGGAAGTCCAAGATCAAGGTGTTGCCAGCAGATGCAGTGTCTGGTGAGGGGCCATTTTCTGATTCATAGATAATGCCTCTCACCGAGCCCTTACTTGTGGAAGGGGAGAGGGTGCCCTCTGGGACCTCTTTTATAAGAACTCGAATCCCATTCATGAGGGAATCTACCCTCGTGACCTAATCACCTCCCAAAGGTCCCATCTCCTGGTACCAGCACATTGGAATTAGGTTTCAACATGTGAGTTTCAGGGGACACAAACATCCAGACCACAGTATTTGGTGTGCGTATCTAGAATTTGTTATACTATTTTTTCTTCTTTTCTGTATAGTTGAAATGTGTCACACATATTTTATACATATTTCAGAATTTCACATACATAAAAAATTAATAAGTTAACCTAATCTTCATAAATAAGGGCCCCAAGTATATTGAGTTCATTCAATACCCTCTTCCCCTGCACTAACTTGCTGGCTCTTCAAAATAGTAAAATACATACAATCTCTTTACTGTGTTCCTGGCTCTACTTACTCACTTGATCCAAGAGAAATGGTCACCATTAAAATAAGCTTAATTTTATAGAAGTCTTGACTGGGAGTTGGAAGGCCAGTTTATTGGGGAGAAAAACAGAAATTTGTGTTCTTTATTGTTTTCATCTTGCTCTGTCCAACTGAGTCGAACACCCCTGCTCTTTAGAATAGAAGAGCGCAAGGAAAGAAGAGGAGGAGACAGCAGGGTGAGACTCCATGGGGCCTTTCCCTTGCTTAGGAGAAGTAAATAAAATTAACCTTTCTTACACACAGAAACAACGTACACTCAGGTCTAAGTCGGAAAAGTAATACTGATGACTTAAAAAAAGAAACTTGGGGCATTAACAAGTGAGGACTTGAGAGAAAGGGATAGGGGGACTTAAACATTGGTTTTAGGGTCTGTGCCTATTTTTTCTTTTTTTTTCCTATTTACATTAGTTACACTTAATGTTTCCCAAATGAGTAGGGTACTGAACTCTCAACCAGTGCCTCTCAGGCTCCGAGGTGCATTGGAATCAACAGAGTGTCTTGTTAAAATGCAGATTCGGATTCAGCAGGATGAGGTAAGGCTGGGATCCTGCATTTCTAGCAATCTTCCAGGTGATGGTGATTCATGGACCACACGGAATAGCAAGGCAATATTTAAAGGTAATAAAATAGCTACCTCCTTTTCTGCTCCTGAAAATAACAAGCTGCGAAGAAGAACCGCATTTGAGGAAGATTGTTCATCCTACATCTTCTTGCTGCATAAAATCTGAATACTTATTTTGGGCCATGCATTCTCAAGCGGGGGCAATATTTTCCCCAAGGGAAAGAAAATTATTCTGTTGAGTGTTGAAAAAAAAAGTTTACTCTTTTAATCTATAAAACACAGACACACATACATATATAAACAGATACATCATTTATCAACTGCATTAAAATGTCATAGAGGGAGATTAAGAAAAGTTCTGAAAACATTTCTTGGGTGGGAGAGATAATGAAAAAAGCTTGAGAACCACTGCTCTAAGCTGTTATAGAATGTCATGAAACTAGGGCAAGTAAAAATTAGCCAACCAGCCTGTTTGCAAATTAAATAATCAGTTATCAACATTTGGGGCGTGTGTTATGTATCACCATGTAGGTTCTCAAATTCTCATTGACAGAATGATGGAAATTTTGATTCATGTAAGAGCACACTGGGTTGATTTTCATGTAACTTACTTGTACCTTCAGGGCCTTCTGGTGTCAAAATACTGTAGATTGTGGAGGAAAGGGATGAGAATAAAATCCACCATGGTTATCAGGGATGATTTCTACAAACAGAGAAATTCACCCAAATTGCACAAACAGCAATCGGATTATAAGTAAGTGGAAAGTTGAAAACCACAATTGCAAACACACTCCCTGCTTTTCCTCAATGTTTATAATGTTCACTGCCCTCCAAATTCGTTTCTTTATATTCCCTTCTGAGGGCATTAAATCTACATTTCCAGAGAAAACTAGAATGGCCTCCCCCTACCCACCTAGGCTGTTGCCAGGTAAGACAATGCTGATTCTTCTCAGAACCCACCCCCACCACCCCAAAAAACTGCTGGTTTTGAGTGGGGCCTAGAATGAGAAAAGGCTCTGCAGTAGGTCCAGGCTTTGCCCAGGCTTCTCTGCCACATAGCCCTATGACCCAGCAGATCCAATGGTACTTGAAGTATCAGAGGCAAAGAGAGATGCTCTTTGGAGCCTTTTCAGACCCTTAAAGGTGAATCAAAGTGAAGGCCCTTAGGATTTTAATGCAAAGCTCTGTCATCCTTTGGAGATAACTAATTTCCTTTTGAGAAACAGCTTTTGGCTTGCTACTGGGCCTCAGTAAAGACTGAGTGCTTAGCCATGGGTCATTGTTACTCTGTGACCTAAGCTGCCCATTATAAACTGAGTGTTATCTGACCCACAATGCAATAATGTTGGGTGTGCAGAGCAGCACTGTTATTAAATGGAAGTGGTACACACGTGATTGGGCCTGTACAGGCCTCGAAGGTACATGTAAGTTACATGAAGAAGTTGCCCAAATGTCTATGGTCCCCACTTCTGCTACATTGCCTTCTCTTTCCCAGCCTGCACCTATGGTCTTATTGAGAGTTCTCCACAATCAATTGACAAAGGAAAAGAAGACTCAGGCCTGGTTTACAAAGGATTCTGCAAAATATGCAAGCACCACCTAAAAATGGCAGCTTCCCAGCACTTTGGGAGGCCAAGGTGAGAGGATTGCTTGAGCCCAGAAGTTGGATACTAGCCTGGGCAACATAGCAAGACTCCATCTCTACAAAAATAAAAAATTTAGCCAGGCATAATGACACACACCTTTAGTCTCAGCTACTTGGGAGGCTGAGGTGGCAGGATACAGTGAGGTAAGATTGCTCCACTACACTCTAGCCCCAGTGGGACACAGCAAGACACAGTCTAAAAAAAAAAAAAAAACAGGAGCACTATAGCACCACAGCATCACTCTGGGATATCCCTGAAGGACAATGGTGAGAAGTAATCATCCCGGTAATCCCAGTAGGCATAACTTTGAGCAGTGCACTGGTTGTGGTTGTGAACTGATTCATGGTCTGTGGCCAATAGTTTGGCTGAATGGGACTTGGAAGGAATATGATTAGAAAATTGGTGACAGGTAATTTGAAAAAGAGGCATGCGGAGAGATCTTTCTGAAGGGGCAAAAATCATGAAGATATGTGTGTCTCATGTGAATGCTCACCAGAGGCTGACTTCAGAAGAGGATTATCATAACCAAGGGGATAGAAAGACCTAGTCTGTGCATATCAGCTTATTTCCCCAGCCACCTGTGTTATCCCCCAAAAGGCTCATGAATAAAGTAGCAATGGTGGCAGGGATGGAGGTTATGCATGGGCTCAGAAACATAGATTTCCAGTCAGCAAGGCCAACCTGGCTACGGCCACCACTGGCTGCTTAATCTGCCTGCATCTGAGATCAACACTGAGTATACCATTCCCTGGGGTGACCAGCCAGCTACCTGGTGCAGATTGATTACACTGAACTGCTTCTATCATGGAAGGAGCTAGATTCTTTTTTCTGGAACAGATGCTTACTTTACACACAGACTTGACTTCTTTTCATGCAATGTTTCTGCCAAAACTACTATCCATAAATTTATAGAATGCCTTATCCACCATAATGGTGTTCCATACAGCATTGCTTCTGATTAAGGAACTTACTTCACAGCAAGAGACATGCGGCAACGAGCCCAGGTATATGGACCTTGCTGTCTTACCATGTTCCCTACTATCCTGCAGTAGTTGGCTACATAGAACAGTGCCTTTAGAAGACTCAGTTACAGCGTTAGTGACAATAGGCAATAATACCTTGCAGGACTTGGAAAAGGCTTCCTAGAAGGCTTTATATCTTCTGAATCAGTGTCTGATATACTGTGTTGCTTCTCCCATAGTTAAGATTCATGGTTCAAAAATCAAGGGGTGGAAATAGAATTGGCATCTCTCACTATTATCCTTAGTGACCCACTAGCAAAATGTGTGCTTCGTGTTCTTGTAACCACGTAGCCTCCTGGCCTAAAGGTCTTAGTTCCAGAGGGAGGAATGCTTCTACCAGGAGACACAACAATTCCATTGAATTGGAAGTTAAGATTGCCACTTGACCGCTTTGGGCTCCTCATACACTGAATGGACAGGCAAAGAGGGAAACCACTATGTTGGCTGGGGTAACTGGTTCTAAGTACCAAGGGAAGATTGGACTACTACTCCACAGTGAAGGTAAGAAAGAGTATCTCTGGAATAAAAGAGATCCCTCAGAGTGTCTCTTAGTATTACCATGCCTTATGATTACAGCCAACGGAAAACTGCAACAACAGACCAGGAGCAGTGACTCATGTCTGTAATCCCAGCATTTTAGGAGGCCAAGGTGGGAGGATCACTTGAGGCCAGGAGTTCAAGACCAGCCTGGGCAACATAGCTAGATCCCATCTCTACAAAAAAAAAAATAAAAATTATAAAAAAAGAAAACTATAATAACTCAACCCATGCAGGACAAATGCTGGCCTAGACCCTTCAGGAATGAAGGTTTGAGTTATGCTGCAAGGTATAGAACCAGCTGAGGTGACTCCCAAAGGCAAGAGAATATAGATGGGGTAGTAGAGGAAGGTAGTTATAAATACCAACTATGGCTATGTGACTGTTCCAAAAATGAGGACCATAATTGTCATGAGTATTTCCTCCTTATTTGTGTATATACACATACATATACATATATGTGTATATGTGTACATGTACATATCAAATATCATTGTTTGCTTTCCTCTCATTCTTATATCATGTAATATAAGAATAGTGACTTTACTTTCTAGTACTTAAGTATTGTTACTTCCATATCTTAGTATTTAAGTTTTGGGATATCAAGAATAAGCACCACTCGAAGATGTCATCTCTTCTATGGAAGGAGTTAGAGCATTTACAGTTGTATACGGGACAGTTGTATCATGTTAGGTGGAATTATGACCTTGTTAATGTTTTTATTTGAAGATTAAATGTGGGTTAAGGAGAAGTGTATGGATGTCAAGTTGACAAGCAGTAGGCCTGTGATAGTTAATTTTATGTGTTAATTTGACTGGGTTGCAGATACCCAGATATCTGATTAAACATTATTTCTGGGTGTGTCTGTGAGGCTGTTTCTGGAAGAGATGGATATTTGGATCAGTTGACTAAGTAAAACAGATTGCTTTCCCCAGCGTGGGTGGGCACCATCTAATCCATTCAGGGGATGACTAGATCAAAATTAGAGGAAGGGAGAAGCCACTCTGTCTGCCCGATGGCTAGAGCACAGACACCGGTCTTCTGCCCTCAGATGGGGACTTACATCACGAGTCCTCTGGTTGTCAGTCTTCAGATTTAGACTGGAACTATACCACCTCCTTTGCTGGGTCTCCAACTTGCCAACTGCAGATTATAGGACTTCTCACACTCCATAATTGTGTGAGCCAATTCCTCATAACAAATCTCTTCATTATAGATTTATTACATCTCTATCATCTAAATCCATATGATCTATTGGTTTCTCTAGTGAGCCATAATACAGTTGTTTTTCTAAGAATAAGGTAATAAGAGTCCCTTTAGTTGATACACACTTGATTCAGAAAATCGTAACATTAAAAGAAACTCATGTAATTCCATTTAACTATGGATATGTGTTCAACTGCTTCCCATGCCCAGATGGCTGTGCTGCCAATTCGCGGCATAGCAAAGCAGTCTAGTGCCTGTTGCTGCTTTAGGGAGTCTAGTGAAGGTGCCTTCTGTCATTCCCATGTGAAGTAGAGTAAAAAGTCATCTAAAAATCTGGGCTAGAGCCAGACTCCAGGGTATGAAGAGGCTACTTTCAGTAGCAATAACCTGCTTTATTGAATGGACCTGACAGTATACTAAATGCCTTCTGTGCATTGAGTGCTTTAGTCATCCCCAAATGCTATGAAGCAGGTATTATTACTGCAACTTTTCATATGATTAATTGGAAGCATGAAGTGGAAATAAACTTGCCCAAAATTACAAGGCCAAGAAGTGAGGAGCAGGGATTTGCATGCAGGCAGCTTAGCTCTGGAGCCTATGTTGTATTAAACATTCACGGGCAGTTCGTGATGGTCACATTCAGCTAGTTTTGGGTGGTCAGGCCCCAGCTGTATCTTCTCCCCAGGTATGTCAAGATTGATGGGAAGAGGCAAGCGTCATGACTAACGGACTAGGAATTAGGCATCCTCTCCGAAGTTCAGCCAAACAGGTCAGAAATTTTCTTAACAGCCTTATTGAGATGTAATTCACATACCATACAATTTGCCCATTTAAAGTGTAAATATAATATTGTTTAATATATTTACAGGGATGTGCAACCATCACTGCATCTAGTTTTAGAACATTTGAGTCCCTCCTAGAAGAAACCTAGTACCCATTAGCAGTCACTCCCCGTTTCCCAGCCCACTTCTCCAATCTTAATCAACTACATATCTACTTTCTGTCTCTGTAGCTTTCCCTATTCTGTACATTTAACAGAAGTGAAATATTACAATACATGTTTTTTTGTGATGGGCTTCCTGCATTTAACATAATATTTTCTAGATTCATCCATGTCATAGTATATATCAGGATTTCATTTCTTTTTATTTGTGAATACTATTCCATTGTATGGATATACCATATTCTGTTTCCCATCCATCAGTTGATGGGCAGTTGGTTTATTTCCACTTTTTGTCTACTATGAATAATACTGCTGTGAATATGTATGTACTATTTTTAATATGGACAAATATTTTCATTTCTCTTGTTTTCGTTTTTTAAGAGACAGAGTCTCACTATGTTGCCCAAGCTGGTCTCAAACTTCTGGGCTTAAGTGATCCTCTCGCCTCAGCCTCCCAAAGTGCTGGAACTATAGGTATGAGCCACTGTACCTGGACTCTCTTGGTATTTATGTAGAAATTGAATTACTAGGTTATATGATAACTCCATGTTCAACATTTTGAGGAAATGCCAGCCTGTTTTCTAAAGCAGCTGTACTACTTAACATTCCCACAGGCAGTGTGTGAGGGTTCCAATATATCTACCTCCTCACTAATACTTGTTAATATCTGCCTCTTTAGTTATAGCCATCCTAGCAGGTATAAAGTAGTATCTCATTGTGCTTTTATGTGCATTTCCTTGAGGTTAATGGTGTTGGGCATCTCACTGCTTTTCATGCTTCTTCCTAGTTTGTTGCATGTTTATTAGGTTGAGCAATTTCCCTTCTATTCCTAATTTATTGAGCATTTTTTTAAATCATGAAAGGGTGTTGGATGTTGTATTTATGTAGATGATCATGTGGTTTTTATTCTTTATTATATGGCATATTACACATTGATTATATTGATATGTTAAAATGTTTTTATATGTTGCTGGGTTAAGTTTGCTAATATTTTGTTAGGAGTTTTTGCTTCTATATTCCTAAGGGCTATTGGTCCGTAGTTTTACTGTGTTCCGTTCCCTTGTGATTTCTTTGGTTTTGACATCAGGGTAATTCTGATTCTGGCCTCATAAAGTGAGTTAGAAAGGGTTCCCCCTGCTTCTACCTTTTGAAAGAGTTTGTAAAGACCTGGTATTAATTCTCCTTCGAATGTTCTGCAGATCTTTTCAGTAAAGCCATCTGGACCTGGTCTTTTACTGGTGGAAAATTTTAAAATGACTAATTTGAGTACTTTATTTTGTGTAGGCCTATTCAGACTTTCTATTTCTTCCACTCCACTTTTGGTAGTTGTATTTTTCTAGGAATTTGGCCATTTCATCTAAGTTTTCTAATTTGTTAGCACACAGTTGTTCATTGTTTTCCTTATAATCCATTTTATTTCTGTAAGATTGGTAGTGATGCAACCACTTTTATTACTGATTTTTAATAATTTATATATTCTCTTTTCTTTGTCAGTAGCTAAAGGGTTGTCAATTTTGTTTAACATCTCAAAAAATTGAATTTTTGTTTGGATTTTCTGTATTGTTTCTTTTTTTTGTGAGAGTAAACATGTTTACTCTCTAGTATCTATTTCATCGGTTTTTGCTTGAATCTATATAATTTGCTTTCTTCTACTAGCTTTGGGTTTAGTTTTCTCTTCTTATTCTAGCTCCTTCAAGTGTAATGTTAAAGTCTTTTAAAAGGTAGGCATTTATAGCTATAAATATAAGAAGAAGCGAGGACTATTTTTGCCTGAAGGAGATTTAATAGTCTGATAGAAATCTCCTGATAAGACTGAATTACATATCATTTTATCTGGATGCTTTGCTTTCCTCATTCTATAGCAGAGAAGCATTCAAAATGCACAAGTGGAATACATAAACTCCAGCAGAACATTTGTTTTAGAAGTGATGATTATTCAGAGTTCATATAATTTTTAATTTTGAAGGATGAATTATTTGATGACGATTGTGAAACATTTTCAAACCTGTCACGTGTAGCAATTCTGCAGTCTGAGAAATTGCTACTGGCATTTGCAAGCATGGCAGAAATTTAATAAACTGTCGCCAAACCATTTGCTTGTTTGAATGCCAAGATTTCCTTCCCCACGTCACATGCAGTGTCCTGTTGCCAACAGTTATCAAAATACTCCCACAGTTGTCACAGAGAGAATTGTTCAGGGAGTTACTTTTTCTTGATTCTTCTTGTCCTTGTATTTCATTGCTTTACCACTTCTACTTACGGATTTGTTTGAGCAACTCAAATAACATCAGTATGGAACAGTTAGATATTAAATAATGGGTTACAAAATAATATCTGAGATATAGCTATAGATGTATAGATAGTACGAAAGATGAAGAAGGAAGACTTTTATGCTTTACTCCCTAAATATTCTTAATGTTTTAATTTTGACAGGGAGACTATGGTGTTTGTGCAATGTAAAACAACAATAAAAAATGTAAAAACAATTAGGAGAGAGGGAATCAAGAGGAAAGTACTAAGAAAAGTCCAGCTAGATCAACTCATTCTAATTAAACATATGCATTTGTGTTGGAAAAGGTAATAAAAGGATTTAGAGATAAAATCCAGCCCTTTGGATGAGAGATTGACAAGCAGTTGAAATTATGGGCTCTGAGTTTGTATCTTCCGTGATGACCCCAGTAGATAAGTGCCAGGTTTGATCAAGCCTTGAATATGAAACAGAAAAGGCAGAAGATTAGAGGGTGTGACTCTTGACTTCAGTCACAAATGCAAAGATGCATGAAAGTGTCGCCTTTTACCACCAGGATAGTATTCACAACTGTTATCTAAAAGAAACATATTTCTGCTATGTCTTGTGTGGTAATGGCTTTGATGGACACTTCCGCAGTCTCTATCAAAATGCCATATGCATGTAAACTTGACCAAGCAGTTCCATTGCTAGGAACATTTTCTGAAGAAATACTTACACCAGTGCACAGATATTACATAGACAGATGCTCACTGCAGCAGAATATGTTAAATATCTTAAGTGTACATCAAAGAGAGAGAGGGCGAGAGAGCGAGAGAGAGGGCGAGAGAACAAGAGAGAATATGGATAAGTAAATTATAATTCAGCTTGATTTAGGTTATAGGGCTACAAAGGAAAGAGCTGGGATCGAACCTAGATTTTTCCCTCTCATGATACTACAGTTCAGGAGTTAGTCAGTGGCTGTAGGCGGCTTTGGGGTGATCAGGACCCATCTGTGTCTTCTTCCCAGGACAGGTCAAGATTGGATGGTGGGGAGGGGAAGGAAGGCAGGCAAGTGTCAAAGCTAAGGGATAAGGAATAAGGCAGGCCAGTTGAGAATTTAAAACAACAATGAAGGAACAGAAAAAAAAAATTACACATAATTAAGGGGAAGGGGTTCTGAAGGAAAGTATCTTGTTTCAGCAAAGGAGCGTTACCTTAATCAACTCAATCTCTTCTCCCAAGGAACGATAAGCCCCCTCCTAAAAGACTCAAAATGAGCTTGCTATTAGTCTAATAGGTTTTCTTGCTCTGAAATAGGATGAGGGACTGAGGGAAAAGTTTACTTTTGTAAACTTTTTTTGGTAAAATTTGTTCCTTTTCATCAAAGAAAATCCATATTAACATGTGTTTGAGGGATTAGTACATCTCTGAATTTTTAAGAATGGGAGCTGAATTCTCTCAGTGTCCACAAAGCTATGAAATGAAGGATTTGGTGTGGCTGCTGCAGGGTGGGATAATTCAGAGCATTTTAAGGGACACATGCCAGTTTCGGGAGTCCTGGCATTTTCTGCATTCTCCGGTGTTTCCAATGATCCCAGATGCTGTATTAGCATTTTGTATGACCTTGAGCCAAATACTAGCCTTTCTGTGATTCATCTTTTTATCTATTAAAAAAAAGGAGTGGAATTATGACCTGTACTATCCCTTCGAGTTGTGATATTAATAATTTTCAACGCTGACCGCATCATCAACATTTTAAATAAATATTACTTGGTACTTATTAATGAGGTTTGAAAATGTAAAAATTATTTTCTTAACACCATATATATACACATATATGTACATACATTATAGTTTTCTGTGAGTGAAAGAAAAAGATTTTGTACAAGAAAGTCTATCTGTGATCTGTCATCTTGGTTCTCCCCTTACTATTAGGAAATATCTGATAAGAAAGGAGGTTTGAGGAAAAGTGATAAATGAAGGACTGGACTATGTATTTATCTTTGTGTTCATCTGCCTTTAGTTTTTCCAGAACCTCCTCACCACCACCCTGAACACACACGTACACACACACACACACACTCCATTGCCTCCTTAGCTCACAAAGGAGTTGATAAGGAATGATGTTGAAATAAAGATACCACTTAGCCCCATGACATCACGCACCAAGAGAAAACAAAAGCCACGGGTTGTACCTGCCTGTTCATCTTTTGCTATCTCACAGCAAGTTCTCTGTCCTCAGGTGGAAGTAGAGGGTGTTGCGCCCTGATACAATTGATACAAATGTGTTTTTATTATGCAGCCATGTAAAATGCCTGACAAACGATTCTGAAATTATTTGATTCCTGAAATACAGCTTTGTTTATATGCTTCATAGACCTTCAATTACAGGCAGTTTAACTGCCCCAGGACCCCAGCTGCTGAGCTCTGAAATATCAACATGCTTGCTTTGAGGCAAACATGATTCCTGCTTCCCAGGGGCTGCTCTCAGCCAAGGACTGAGCATAGTGGGGACACTCAGGCATGCCCACTTTGGCTTTGGGGATTCACCTGATGATCTTGCTGAGACTTAATTAGACTGTACTGGTGGTCAAGAATTAGTTCATTCAGTTTTCCTTCCTTCTCTTCTTCACATGGGGTCAGCCTTACCCGGCCACCTTCCCCCTTTCCCTCACAAGCATTTCTCCTAACAAATTCCTTGCATACTTACCTTTGTCTTGGTATCTGCTCTTCAGAGTACCAGCACTAACATTAACTGATTAAAAGTACAGCTTTGCCAGGCACAGAACCATATGATTGATATCTTGCATACTGGGTCAGTAGGAGGAGCATAAGGATATATGATAGGGTAGCAGCTAGGAGCATCGAGAACTCTCAACAGTGGTATCCTGTGTGGGTTTTGGTAAGAACTTGTGAATCAAGAAAAGAACTGAGTGAAACTTTTCATTAAGCATCTTTAAATTAAAAGACAGAATTTCCCAACAAGTAGATGTATGATTTGAAAATGTAAAATCAAGTATTTGGATTTAAAAAGCATATGAATTTGAGAACAAAGAAAGTATAGGGTTTGGAGAAAGCCAGATCTGAGTTTGAGCCCCAGATCATCTTTGTGATCTTGAGAAAATTACTGTGTTATTGGATTTTTTTTCTTTTGAAACGGGGTCTCACTCTGTCATCCAGGCTGGAGTTCAGTGGTATAATCACGGCTCACTGCAGCCTCAACTTCCTGGGCTCAGGTGATTCTCCCACCTCAACCTCCTAAGTACCACCACACCCAGCTGATTTTTTTTTTTTTTTGTACAGACAGGATTTTGCCATGTTATCCAGACTGGTCTCCATCTCCTGAGCTCAAGAGATCCACTCACTTTGGCTGCTCCACGTGCTGGGATTAAAGGAGTGAGCCATGAAACCTGGCCTTGTTATTGAACCTTGATTCCAGTGATTTGCATTCCTCCTTGGATGTGAAGTATATAACCTTATCTACTGGCTCCCTGCAGGAGGCATAAACCTCCTACCTGATTGACATTGGTCTTGGCCATGGGACTTGCTGGGGTCCAGGGACTATGTGGCTGAGACATAGGTGAGTCTGAACAGAAGCTCTTAAGAGCCAGTGCAGAAGGTGGTTACTGCATTCTTTTCCCTCTGCCACAAGAAGCACAAGACCAAGGAGAGGCTGCTTCTACAGCCTGGATTCTGGAATAACGTTGCAGAGCCACAACTGGCTGGTAGCTGCCATTACTGACAGCCAACATAAGCAAAATAAACTTTCATGGTTGAAAACCACTGAGATTATTCTCCAAAGTTTTAATGTGGAAAAATTTCAGAATAAAGTTGAAGGAGTAGTTCAGCTGACACCCTCACTTAGATTCTCTAATTTTGCCACGTTTGCTAAATTTGTCTTGTTTCCTCCCTCAATATAGAGCTCCCTATTTTTGCTGAAACATTTGAGAGTTAGTTACAGGCATAGTGATATTTGGTTCCTAAATATTTTAATATATATATATCAAGATATATATATCCTTAAACAAGGTTTATTTCGTATATGACCATGACACTATTTTCATGTTCAAGAAATATAATATTGATATAATATTTAGTGTACAGTTCATGTCCAAATTTTTCTGTTACAATGTCATTCTTTGTAATTTTTTTCCTGATCCAAAATCCAAGTGAAGATCATGCACTGCTAATAAATGTGTATCTCTTTAGTCTCTTTTTTTTGAGACAGAGTTTCGCTCTTGTTACCCAGGCTGGAGTACAATGGTGCGATATCGGCTCACCGCAACCTCTGCCTCCTGGGTTCAGGCAATTCTCCTGCCTCAGCCTCCTGAGTAGCTGGGATTACAGGCACGCACCACCATGCCCAGCTAATTTTTTGTATTTTTAGTAGAGACGGGGTTTCACCATGTTTACCAGGATGGTCTCGATCTCTTGATTCGTAATCCACCCGCCTCGGCCTCCCAAAGTGCTGGGATTACATCTCTTTGGTCTCCTTTAATTTAGAACAGTTTCTTGACTTTTTTGATTTCATCTTCCATAAAACTTACATTTTTGGAGAGCTTAGGTCAGTTGTTTTGTAGAATATATCACTTTTTGGATATAGTTGATTTCTTCATAATTCTTTAGATGCAGGTTAAATATTTATGTTAGGAATACCACATAGATTGTATTGTTTATATCACAATGAAAAAGCACAAATAATGTCAGGTTGTCTCATTTTGGGTAATAATAAATTTAACCACTTGAAGATGATATCCATCAGATTTCTCCGTTGAAAAGTTTCATTTATCCATTTGTATTTTGTCAGTAATTTGTGAGGTGATACTTAGAGACTATGTGAAGATATTGATCCCCAACAATCTTCCTCTTAGTTTTAGCATCTATTGATGATCCCTTCCTGTGCCAATGATTGATTACATTCGTAGACGCAGAATGATTTTCCTCATTCTATTATTCCTACTACTTTTATTATCTGATATTCTTTTGTACAGAAAACTCCCTTCACTCTCTCCATACTCATTTATTCTTGAGTATCATTACGGATTCACAAATTTTAGTAGACATGTTGTAATAGTTCAGCATTATTCTTTTTCTTATGCAAACTCTCCCAAATTTGGACAACAGGAGCCCCTTCGAGCTTGGTCCTGTGTCCTTTTAAACATGTTTCTGTTTGTCTGTATTTTATAGTCAGTTATAAGCTTTCTGGCACAGCAATGATCCAGGCTTATCTTAGATATTTGCTGTTATAGACTTGATTCTTTTTATTCAGCCTTTCCCTCACTCTGTCCTTTGCCTTGCAATTGGGATGCTATGTCACCAGATGGAAGTGCCACCTAAGGTACAAATATGACCTTGCGCCACGATGGACTGACGTCTCCTTGGCCCAAATTTTACACTCACAACCACCGCGTCAGGAAAGTGTATCTCCACTTTTTAAAATGGGAAATGTAAGTGACGGAGCTTGGATTTACACCCAGTCTACATTTCACCAGTCTACATTTCATTTAACATCCCAATTGAAACCACGAAATGTACATATATACATATAGCGTCGGAGGGAGGGTGTATTTTACAAGCTCTTCAAACCTGCATTTCTTTTCCTGGAAAATAAAGAATGTTATGCCAATTGCTCAGGTAGGTTGTAAAAATTAATAAACAGAGCCCTATGATTGGCACATAGTATTTTTTGGCCATTATCACTAGCGACAACCTTTCAACTAGGTTAATTTCTGGTGAACTCCAACTACCCACCTCCGATGCATTTATGATCAGACTTGCTTAAGTTTACGTTCAGAGGCTTTGCTTAAATGTGGCTCTGGGGCTGGGCATGGTGGCTCACGCCTGTAATCCCAGCACTTTGGGAGACCGAGGCAGGCGGATCACTAGACCAGCCTGACCAATATGGTGAAACCCTGTCTCTACTAAAAATACAAAAATTAGCTGGGCCTATTGATGGTCACCTGTAGTCCCAGCTACTCGGGAGGCTGAGGCAGGAGACTCGCTTGAATCCAGGAGACAGAGGTTGCAGTGAGCCAGCATGGCACCACTGCAGTCCAGCCTGGGCGACAGAACAAGAGTTCGTCTCAAAAAAAAAAAAAAAACGTTGCTCTAAGATGTTCTAAGGGCACTAGAGTGTTTCTAGATGGGGTTAAATGGGTACAGGCTTTAAAAGGCCGATGAAACAGGCAGGTTTCATGGGAATTCTATCTAAATTCGAGGAAGCAAAAGATACACCCTCCCCCCAACACTGTATGTATATATGTACATTTCGTGGTTTGAATTAGGATGCTAAATGAAATGTAGCCTGGTAAAATGTAGACTGGGTGTAAATCCAAGCTCCGTCACTTACAATTCCCATTTTAAAAAGTGAAGATACACTTTCCTGGTGCAGTGGTTATGAGTGTAAAATTTGGGCCAAGGAGACCGTCAGTCTATCGTGGCGCAGGGTCATATTTGTACCTTAGGCGGCACTTCCATCTGGTGGCATAGCATCCCAATTGCAAGGCAAAGGACAGAGTGAGGGAAAGGCTGAATTCGTAAACCTACACCCTTAAGTAAAGCCACAGAATTGAACTGTGAATGAAAATATTTTCATCCTGTACCTACAGAGTGCTTACTTCAAATAACAAACGCGTCCTGGTACGACAGAGGAATTAGACAATTTGCTGAGGTTTGCCTGCAAGGGCACTCATTCATTAATTCATTTATTCATTCATTCATTCCAGAAACATCTGTTGAGTGCTGACTGTGCGCTGTGCTGTGTTCTGGACGCTTGGGATACATCAGTGGACTAGAGACACAAATTCTGCCCTGGGATGCCTTTTCCTATACATCCTGTACTATGTAAACTAAACTAGATAATTTGTAAAGAGCTCTTACGGATTACAACGTCCCCTCCAAAGTCAACGGGATACGTTTCCAGGCCTCTATTACCATGGCTAAGTGGAGAACCAGGGTGCAGACCCACTCCAGCCGAAATTAGAACCTACCAGGCACAACTGAAAGTTAAGCCACGCGCTAGAAGTCGTCGTCGCTGACAAAACAGAAGACGCCTTTCCCCAACACCCCCCCACAAGAAATCCTTGTATTTTTTTCAGGGAAGCAAGCGCTTCACCCGAGTGGCCGGGATCGAACCCGTGGAGCGCAGGGGGCGACGGCGCCTGTGGGACTCTGCTTCCCTGCAGAGACCAAGCGGTGGGTGGCAGGCAGGCCGGTCGCCCTGGGGGCCCTGAACCTCTGGGTCGCTCACCACGCCCAGGTATCGCGCACAGGTAAGCGCCCGGGGTCGGAGTTTCGGGGTCTCAGCCACTGAATCCCCAGCGAGGCCTGACGCCCCCCGGTGGCGGCGCGCAGTTTGAACGCTGGGTCCGGAACAGAACTGTCCTGCGGAACTCCTAGTGCACGTTCGGTTTCCGGGGGAGGAGGGCGGCGAAGGACCTGCGCGCGACGGTTCTCACCACTGTTATGGAGGCGTTGGCTATGGGGGTCCGGGCACTGTGGCTCTTGCGGGTCGCACCCGGTGGCGGGGTCAGCCGGAGTGAGTTTCAGAGGCCGTGGGGACGGGGAGCGAGGCCTAGAAAGTTGTGTCTGTCCAGATTGGGCCTGAGACGGGTCCTGGGAGGTCTCGCTGGGCAGGGGAAAGGGGAGGGTTTCTCAGTCCTGCTGCGGCGGTCGCCCTTGCACAGCCTGGGAGGACAAATGTATGGGAGCGAGGGGCAAGAGGAGGGCAGGAACAAGGGCAGAGGTCGGGGCCGGGCCGCGAGAGGAGCTTGGGCCGCCTCTGGGAAGCAGCGCACGTTCCGTGCACGTCTGCCCATGTCTTCCCAATGAATACTCGTACTTGCCTTGGCAGGTTCCCTGATTTTGGCCTTTGGAAAATAAACTCGGCTTTTCTCATTCTGGATATTGATAGTTTTGGTGTGAGACCTTTAGTCTCCTGAAGTTTTCTTGTCTTCCTTCAAGACCCTTTCAAACCGACCACTTTGCTCACCTTCCCAATGACTCTAGTCCAGTTTTGTCTCTGTTTCCCGGTTATTTTTTGCCCCTTACTGTAAAGCACTGATTGGAAACACGACAGAGGAGATTGGTGGGAAATAGCGATCTGATGTGAAAGAGCAAAATTTAAAAGTAGAGGCACTTACCTAGGCCAGCTCTGTTTCTTCTGCTGGTGCTTGCTGCTATTACAAATCGGTTTAAGTTTACCTCTGAGCACAGTTCTGGCAGTATATTAATCATTTCTTCAGTCTTCATATTTATTGTAACTTTTCCACAGGATTTATAGCAACTTCGCCAGCTTCTCAGCTGTCACCGACAGAATTGACAGAAATGCGGAATGATCTCTTTAATAAAGAGAAAGCCAGGCAGTTATCTTTAACTCCCCGAACCGAGAAGATAGAAGTTAAACATGTTGGGAAAACTGACCCTGGTACTGTCTTCATGATGAATAAAAACATTTCAACTCCCTACAATTGTGCCATGCGTAAGTAACAGAATCAGGTTACAGTTTGGACCCTTTTACTTGAGCTGTGTGGAAGTACTGATGCAGGAGACAGGATGTTGTAATTACTCCCTGGACTTCCCAGAGGTTCTTGGACACCTTACTGTCTGTTCGCTGCCCCTTTAGCTCCGGAGGGTACTACGAGTATTCCAAGGTTGGCCCTGTAGGGCACAGATTGTCCTGCCTGTGGCTTGTTTGTATCCGGTTTTGTTTAGGGTACTAGATTATTTTCTGGCAAAAGGTGGCCAGACCTGAGTGCATTGTTACTAGTGTGCTTTCTCCTTTAATTTAATTTAATTTTAGAGATGGGGTTCTGTCTCTGTTGCCCAGGGTGGAGTGTAGTGGTACTATCATAGTTCACTGAAACTCCTAGCCTCAGCTTACCAAGTAGCTGGGACTGTAGGTGCCCACCACCACACCTGGCTAATTTATTTTTATTTTTTGAGAGACAGGGTGGCTATGGTGCCCAGGCTGGTCTTGAACTTCTGATCTCAAGCCATCCTCCTGCTTCAGCCTTGCAAGTAGCTGAGATTTGCTTGCTCCTTTTAGCTACGGCTGGGATGTAGTTGGAGCAGTCAGCATGCAGGTCTCAAGAAGGGATTTTGGTATAAAGGATTGCCATGTCCACGGATGACCAGCTTTTTTTGCCCTGTTTCTTTCTCTCCTCTTTGTCATATAGCCTAATTTATATCTATCATCTGCTTTCCACTTGGCTCTCTCTGTGTTGTATTTTTGTTTACATTTATATTTACATGTGTAAATGTGTGAGTGGGAATGTGAATGGAATCCATGTGACGGGGGTAAAAATATTTATATTTTAAAGAGACAGTTGTGCCCCATGTGTGATTTGGTGTGGAAATGAAGGGAATAAAGACCTCTATATTTTATTTTTGATCAAAATGTATTGATAGTACCTTTGATAGAACTGGTAATACTGAAATTAAAGAAGCCCCCAAATAGATACAGGCATGAGTAGCTGCCTTGTTTAAACTTTTGGAAAACTCAGTAATAATTCCATTTAAGTAATTAACAACTTTAGTTAACAACTTTAGCGATCAGCTTAAACTGGCTTAAAGAGAGTGCACTCTGGCACATGAATTAGTACGTATACATGTTTACTCATTTGGTTCTCAAGTGTTTCTGGAACCTCTGCCATATGATAGGCATTAGGATTACAGAGAGGATAAGACAAAACTCAGGCCCTTAAGGAGCTTTATACGCATCACGTGTAGTGATGAAGCTTCTGAAGCATCCTCAGCATGACTCCTGACCTGAGACTTTCTTGTCAATCATGCTTGCAGTCATTCAGTAAACTTTTATTGAATACCTGCTGTATTCCAGGCCTAGTGCTATGCTCTGGATATACTGATGAGTGAGCAAAAATTGACGAGATCCCTGTCTTTATGGGACTTATGTAGTGGTTGATACTTTAGACCCTGTAGTTTGACTACTTTTGGGAGTAGCTGTGTAATTTCAGAACATCTAATCACAGTTGGTATTGCATTCTGGGATGATGAAACAGACCAGAACTGATTGGCTTATGGGGAATTCATATTAATTATTAATTAAATGGTAACTACAGCATTTAACTTCAAGAGTCTATATCATGAAAATAAAAGATGGTCTGGGAGCAAGACCTACAACCAATCTAGAACTGATTTTTGCAGGTTTGAGTTAATATATTTCCCTTTTCTTTTGAGTTGTGTGTGTATCTATCCAAATATATCCATGATGCTGCTCTCTGAATATTCAAGTGTAACTCTGGGAAAATTGTTTAGTTAATAATTGACAAATTAATTTCAAACTAGACATAGCCTTAATGAATTTTGTAAATGGTTTGAGTATATTGGATATTATCTTATTTATTAATTATTATTATTTTTTGAGACGGAGTTTCGCTCTTGTTACCCAGGCTGGAGTGCGATGGCGCGATCTCAGCTCACTGCAACCTGTGCCTCCTGGGTTCAGGCAATTCTCCTGCCTCAGCCTCCTGAGTAGCTGGGATTACAGGCACGCGCCACCATGCCCAGCTAATTTTTTGTAGTTTTAGTAGAGATGGGGTTTCACCATGTTGACCAGGATGGTCTCGATCTCTTGACCTCATGATCCACCTGCCTCGGCCTCCCAAAGTGCTGGGATTACAGTATTTATTTATTTTTAAAATGGAGTCTTGGTCTGTCATCTAGGCTAGAGTGCAGAGGCGTGATCTTGGCTCACTGCAACCTCTGCCTCCTGGGTTCAAGTGCTTCTCCTGTCTCAGACTCCCAGGTAGCTGGAATTACAGGCTTGTGCCCCGACACCTAATTTTTGTAGGGCATTATTTTTTTTTATTGGTTATAGGTATAATATGCTTTGTTTCTCTAAAACGGACAGTCTGCAGAATCTTGCCTTCCTGTTATTTTATTTCTAAATGTAGCACTTAAACATGTAACTCTTCACTCTGTATTAGATAATTAGTCTGTTTTAAATTTCTAGACTTAAGCGAGTGGTACTGCAGGAAGTCCATTCTGGCTCTGGTGGATGGACAGCCTTGGGACATGTATAAGCCTTTAACAAAGTCCTGTGAAATTCAGTTTCTTACTTTTAAAGATCGTGATCCAGGAGAAGTGAATAAGGTATTTCTATCTCTACATTCTTTTTCTATTTCCCTTTTTATTAAGACCTGTTTTCTATGGGGTGTAACGTGTAAAAATATAGCCAAGTTCAAATGTTGTATTGTATTCTTTAGTCAATGTTTTACTTGTTAGATTAGGCACTTTTGTAGCTGAGAAAATACCAGTGGCATCCACTTCTCTGTATTTTTGGTATGATATGTCTTTTATATTCATAGCTTTGTTTAACTGACATTCATTAATCACCTTGTATATTGTGGGCATTTCCATTTGTACTGCTACTACTTGAATTCAGCCTTTAACCATCTTATCTAGATGATTTCAATAACTTTAACTCTTTTCTGCTTACTCACCGCCTACTTTTCTTAGTACTTAAAAATTGTTCTTTTACAGGCATATAACAGTCATAGTTATAGTTGAATGAGAAAATGATAGCAATGACAGTAATAGCCAACAATGAGTATGTATGTATTATGTATCAGGCACTGTTCTGGGTGATTTACTGATTTGACTCTAAACTTCATACAAACTCCACAAAGTTCGTGCTATTCTCCCCATTTTCCTGATAAACTGAGTTAAAGAGAAGTTCAGCAGCTTGACCAAGGTTACTGATTTAGGAACTAGTGGAACCCAGATTTGAACCTAGGCATTCTGACTGGAGTTCAACAGACATTTAAAGACATTTAAGTAGGATAGATGAAGAAGTACATTTTGCTACTTGCCTTCAAGGCCTGGGTGTGTAGTTATTTTTAGTGTAATGTGGTTGCACAGCATCCATAATGGAGCAGTCTCTGCCACATACAGTGAAGTGACTCCACTTTTGTAGTCCTCAGATGTGAAGAAGAGCTTCTGAAATTTTAGTGCTCAGAGTAGTGTCAGCAAAAGGGGAACACAATGGACAGGTACAGTGCAGGTTTCTCCTTGTGACTCTGATCAGGTCATTGATTTGATACCATCCCAGGCATGTCCATGGATCAAAAGGTACTGGTAAAATGAAAGCCCAGTTGCTGCTGCTCTGCTATAAATATGAGTAATCTGAACGATGTGTTATGATGTTAGGTATAGGATTAGAGTCACAAATAATTCATAAAAGTTGAGTTTTTTCTCCATATTTATAAATGGTATAAACAGTTACATAATTAATATATTTATTTTACTTTAGCATAAGTTTGTTAACAAGTTAACTTTATTCTGGGTTAAAAATAAATACTTTCAGATACTGAAACTATCTATTGATTGATAACTATTATAGCGTTTGATATCTTACATGAAACATTGCTAAGAACCTGAAGTTGATGCTTCGTTCTTTCCTGATTTTTGCTCGGTAGAGGTAATGTCATGGCCTGATGGTAACTATTGCTATATTATGTGAACAGAGATATATGGGACGTAGTTTCTAAGTCAGAAGTTCACTTAAAATTTAATATTGTTGAAACTTCAGTGAATCTCAGTGTATTTATATATATTTTATATACGTATATATTTTTTCTAGGCTTATTGGCGTTCTTGTGCTATGATGATGGGCTGTGTGATAGAGAGGGCATTCAAAGATGAATATATGGTCAATTTGGTCAGAGCTCCAGAAGTTCCTGGTAATGTACACATATAAATATATGACTTTTTATGATCCTTAAATATTTTGGTACCTATTTTTGGTTTAGTTCTAATTTTGTCTAACATAAATTACCATTATACATATGTTTCATTTATCATGGGTAACAAAATCCATCTTAATATGATGAAATATAAAGTAGCCTTTGCAGGTTAATAATTAGCATCATAGAATTACTGGGAAGTGTTTGTCTTGAATATGAATTTCACGATCTCAGTGTTTGTTTATTTTTCACAATTTTAAGTATATATTTCCAAATTGGGTGTGTAGAGGAGGAGAAAATGTGAGTATAAGTAGATTGCTGGAAAGAGCTGTGCTTAGGTGGTAATGCTTCACCAGACATGACCATGATTCTGGAGAGAGACACTGCTTTGGCCAGTAGAAAGGGTGTAGACTCTGTAATTTCGCTAAAACTAGGATTTTGTAATAGTGAGTATGGTAGGAGCACATGTATAATTTTTTTTTTCTTGAGACGGAGTCTCGCTCTGTCACCCAGGCTGGAGTGCAGTGGCGTGGTCTCGGCTCACTGTAAGCTCTGCCTCCTGGGTTCAAGCGATTCTCCTGCTCAGCCTCCTGAGTAGCTGGGATTACAGGTGCCCGCCACCATGCCTGGCTAATTTTTGTATTTTTAGTAGAGGCGGGGTTTCACCAGGTTGGCCAGGCTGGTCTTGATCTCCTGAACTTGTGATCTGCCCAACTTGGTCTCCCAGAGTGCTGGGATTACAGGCATGAGCCACTGTGCCTGGCCATATAATTTTTTTTTTTTAAACCAGTAGGTATACCTAAAATATTTGAAAGAAACTCAAGGAGTGATTCTAAGAACAAAACACCAAAAAGAAGATATTTAGGGGATATAAAAGAAATTTAGCATTTCTTATCTATTAAGTTGCCTATCTACTTCCTAAATATCTTGTTCTTTGGTTTTTTTTTTTTTTGAGATGGAGTCTTGTTCTGTCGCCAAGACTGGAGTGCAGTGGCGTGATCTCCGCTCACTGCAACCTGTGCCTTCCAGGTTCAAGTGATTCTCCTGCCTCAGACTCCCAAATAACTGGAATTACAGGCTCCTGCCACCATGCCCGGCTAATTTTTGTATTTTTAGTAGGGACAGGGTTTTACTGTGTTGGCCAGGCTGATCTTGAATTCCTGACTTCAGGTAATCCACCTGCCTCGGCCTTCTGGAATTTTTATATCTGGTAACTATGTGAAATCTATATGGTAATAGCATTTTTGAATAAAACTTCACTGTTTAAAAAATATTAGTGATTTGGGATTAACAATCTTTTGGCTAAGGGAATTATGATAGAGCTCTGGCAAGCAGCTGGAATAATGGCAATGATTTTATAATTAGTAGTCTTGGGAGAGAATGCTAATCCTTCATTCTGTGGTCTAAATATTCAGTCATGGCAAATTAGTAACTTTCTGTCAGGGCAGATTTGACTTTGCTTTTTATTTTGGTTGGATTTACAGTAATTTCTGGTGCCTTCTGTTATGATGTCATTTTGGATAGCAGACTTGATGAGTGGATACCAACAAAAGTAAGTGTGTTCTTCTGGAGTATTAATTTTAGAGTTTCTGCCTTTCTTTGTTAGAGTGATTCCTATGTTAGTATTGTTGAATGGTACTGCACATTGAGGACATTTAAAAAAATCTATCAATTATCTGTCTACTGTCTGTGTCTACTATCTATCTGTCTGTCTGTCTATCTGTTTATCTATCAGTGTTGTTGCTTTTTCAGCATATTTAAGACAGAGGTATATGAATGAGAGTATTTACATCAACATGGTCAGTTGTCTTGAAACTTTATGTCCTCCTTGACCTTTTCTTGATGTGCCTTCTAAGTGGTTTTAAGGTAGTGGTTTTCAAGAGGCCCAGAATGTAAAATATAAAAACGTAACTATCCTGGCTGATATGGGGGGCTTGGAGCCATACCTGTTTGATGGATCGCTGGAGCACAGTTTGAAAACCACTTCCCTAAACCATTTTAACTTGTTGCATACTGTGAGGTCCCTGTATATACAAGGGTCACATTGAGAGCTGGGTGAATTAAACAATCAGACTTTGACAAAGCTAACCCAAGCATCAACAAACAAAATATTAACAAACTGAACTCTTTGTGAATGCTCTGCCTTTGTAATGAGGATGGTCCTTGTTGGTCTGGGACTTGGGTAGCAACAGGGCCTAACAAGGACGGTATAGATCAGGTACTCAGTAGGTAAGGGGTGCTGACGGTTATCAAAGATCAAGCCTGGACATACAGCTCTGATTGGGGAGAATAGGCAGATACCTAATTCTTAATTAAACAAGACTATATGTCCTACACAATGGGAGTCTGGAGATCTGAAAAGGGGAAGCAGTGAAACACATCATTTTATCAATTCCACTGTGTACATTCATTTTACATTTAATATCTCTGAAAATAGATAAGCCTTATAGTAGATGGTATCTTGCAATTATAATTTGTAGCTTTTTTTTTCTCCCTTAGTGATACATCTTAGATTTACTGAAATACTGTAGTCGTTCTTAAAAGGCAGGATTTTGGGTTGGGCGCGGTGCCTCATGACTGTAATCCCAGCACTTTGGGAGGCCAAGGCGGGTGGATCACGAGGTCAAGAGATCGAGACCATCCTGGTCAACATGGTGAAACCCCGTCTCTACTAAAAATACAAAAAATTAGCTGGGCATGGTGGCGCGTGCCTGTAATCCCGGCTACTCAGGAGGCTGAGGCAGGAGAATTTCCTGAACCCAGGAGGCGGAGGTTGCAGTGAGCCGAGATTGCGCCATTGCACTCCAGCCTGGGTAACAAGCGAAACTCTGTCTCAAAAAAAAAAAAAAAAGCCAGGATTTTGGACTCAGGGCAGATCCAGCTTTACATTTGGCCTTGGAAATTACTTTTTGTATAATCCTGCCCGTATTACATATTGAAAGAGAGAGAAGAGGGAATCAAGAAAGAATGAGGAAAAGGGAGAGGGAAGCGAGAGAGAGAAGAGGATGGGCGGGGGAGGGAAGGGATTGGAACTGCTTCTTCATGACCTCTGGGCCCCTGTCAGTGAACCTTCTTCCTTTTCAACTATGCCTCCAAATTGAAGATTTTCTTTACTTGGGGGGAGTTAAGTAAAAACGAATGAGGTCAAGCTTTAATTTTCCTTATCTATGAAAAAAACGTAACTGTCTTTTTCCTTTTTCTTTGTTTCTTCTTTTTTCTTTTTTTAAAGAGATGGTAGTCTCACTATGTTGCCCAGGCCCGCCTTGAACTTCTAGGCCCAAGCAATCCTGCCTCAGCCTTTCTATTAGCTGGGGCTGCAGGTGTATGCCATTGTGCCTGGCTTTTTGCATTTTTCTTTTTTAAAAGATAAAACCTTATAAAATAAATATATTAACTGATTGCAGACTGCGTGGAGTTGGGTTGAGTAGACAGCTTAAAGAAAGTAGGGGAGAATTACATTGAAGGAATAGTTGTATTAAACCATGAATGTGGATGTTTTTATATAGCAAATTATTCTTTATAGAGAAGTCATTTCATGGAAAAAAGCCTAATAGGATTTTTATGGAAATAATTTTATTATAAAAATTATTTGTGTAGTGGTGCTTGGTCTTTTCTGTATTAGTAATGATTTATAGCATGAAAGCTCAATTAGAATTTGTATTAGAAATCTTATAAACATTGTTTGTGTTAATCATTTTAATTATGTGAAATTGATATTTTTATTAAGCAGAAACTTTTGATATTGGACATATGCTCTGTACGTGGTTGGTGATGATGCTACATTTCTAGCGAAACTTGCTGAATTATGAAAATAATTTTTTCCCCATGCATTTAATAAACTTAGTTTTATTCATACTGTAAATACATTTTTATGTCTTGCTAGTTATTTATTGGCATTTTTACTTGTTGCATCATAGCTTTAATAAACATTTTAAGGTTATATAATTTAGATGAAATTATATAATTTGGATAAAATTTTTTTGTAGTTTTATCTTTAATAATATTCACGCAGGCTGACACCTTAATTACAGATAAATAAAAAGTTTTTTAGTTTATGATCTAAAACTTCAGACGTTGCAAATTAATAACTTCCTGTCCTAACAAGTTTGATTTTGTCTTTTATTTTAGTTGGATTTGCAGTACTAAGCATAGAGTTTTGTCTTAACTGGCTTATGGAGAAATGCTTTTCAGTAAATTGTTACTAAAGGTTATTACTTTCATTTTTAAGGAGAACTTACGTTCCTTCACAAAAGATGCTCATGTTTTAATTTATAAAGATCTTCCATTTGAAACTCTGGAAGTTGATGCAAAAGTGGCTTTGGAAATATTTCAACACAACAAGTAAGTGTAGGCTTTCTTTAAATCAAGGCTAACTCTCCCAGTATTATATGTAATGGAGAAAATTCAGGTCTTAAGAATTTTTATATTTGATATACACATGACAGTGTATTATTTTCTACTCTGAGACCTCTCTTTCTGCAGTAGGAAGTTTATTTATTTTTGTTGATCTCATTTATTTCACTGAGAATAATGTTCCCCACCTCCCTTGATAATTTTCTCACTTTGTTTTACTTCTCTGTTCTTGGACCAGCCTTTCCCATTATATCAACATAGTGGTATGTTTTCCTTTTTTTCTTTCTACTGTGAAGTGATAACGTATGTTAAGCAACTATGTAGTTTTGTGTATTTGGCAGCATTTCTCTCCTACCGCTCCACACTTAAAATGGCACTTGTAAGACTGAAAATGCAAGCAGTTTGGAAGGGGGCTAACAGCTGAAGTAAAATGTTTACACAGCCAGTCTTAGTCTTCTGCATGTGAATTATTCATTTGATGGATTTCCCAACATTTTAATTCCTATCAGCCTTCTCAGTTTTCACTCAGAAAACGTTCAATTCACCTTCTACTACCAGTTATAACAAAATAAACTAAATTTTAGTATTAGTTTAATAGACTATTAGAACTAATTAGAAAGAAAAATCTGTATTGTAAGAAAAAAAGAAAACTAACATAGGTACTAGGGTCTGAAGCCAAAATATGCATCTACAAATTGTTAAAGGTTAAAGATTAGAATTTCTTTAGGTATATAGAAGTTGAATTACAAATTCTCATAGGGATAGTTTGTCATAAATATATTGGGTTAGTTATGAGTGTCTTTTTGACACATACTGTATCGCTTGGCATTTCTCAGAGCAATCTGTCTCATAATATTATTCCATAAGATACTGATTGATATGCTGAAACCATGTACTGTGTTAAGCTGAGTTTGAAGAACAGTAGCTTAAAAAATTTTACCCAGTGCACTCAAGGGTCTCCCAAAGTGGACACTGAAAACTTCCCAAATGTATTTGCCTATGAAACACTTTTTCTTGAAACATTTTTAGCATGTCCTGGAATCAGTGGACTTAGAAATCTGTTGTAATATACTGTTTTAACTAGAGTACAGATAGTATTGTAGAACCAAACCACCATTTATAGCATTGATTCTACAAGAAAATTCTTTGAACTATCCAAACACATCAAGTCACTGTCTGTGCCAGAAGTCTAGGCATGTGTTACCCAAAAGAAATATAATACGAGATAATCTGTATAATTTGAAATTTTCTAGTAGTTACATTGAAAAAAAGTCAAAAGAAAAGGTGAAGTTAATTGTAATGATTTTATTTAAATGATACATCTACAATGTTATTTCAGTATAATTAATATTAAAATGTTGATGTTATTTTATATTCTATTTCACCGTAATCTTCAGAACCTGTTATGTGTTTTACACTTAAGGCACATTTTGGCTAGTACTAATCACATTTAAGTGCACCCTTGCTACCTTACTGGACAGTGTACTATTTTTTTTTTTTTAATTTTTTAAATTTTTATTGCATTATAGGTTTTGGGGTACATGTGCAGAGCGTGCAAGATAGTTGCATAGGTACACACATGGCAGTGTGTTTTGCTGCCTTCCTCCCCTTCACCCACACTTGGCATTTATCCCCAGGCTATCCCTCCCCAGCCCCCCCGCTGTCCCTCCCCCATTCCCCCCATAGACCCCAGTGTGTAGTAGACCCCCTCCCTGTGTCCATGTGTTCTCATTTTTCTCACCCGCCTATGAGTGAGAATATGCGGTATTTGTTTTTCTGTTCTTGTGTCAGTTTGCTGAGAATGATGTTCTCCAGATTCATCCATGTCCTTACAAAGGACACAAACTCATCATTTTTGATTGCTGCATAATATTCCATGGTGTATATGTGCCACATTTTCCCAGTCCAGTCTATCATCGATGGGCATTTGGGTTGGTTCCAGGTCTTTGCTATTGTAAACAGTGCTGCAATGAACATTCATGTGCATGTGTCCTTATAGTAGAATGATTTATAGTCCTTTGGATATATACCCAGTAATGGGATTACTGGGTCAAATGGAATTTCTATTTCTAGGTCCTTGAGGAATCGCCACACTGTCTTCCACAACGGTTGAACTAATTTACACTCCCACCAACAGTGTAAGAGTGTTCCTCTTTCTCCACATCCTCTCCAGCATCTGCTGTCTCCAGATTTTTTAATGATCGCCATTCTAACTGGCGTGAGATGGTATCTCAATGTGGTTTTGATTTGCATCTCTCTAATGACCAGTGATGATGAGCATTTTTTCATGTGTTTGTTGGCCTCATGTATGTCTTCTTTTGTAAAGTGTCTGTTCATATCCTTTGCCCATTTTTGAATGGACTTGCTTGTTTTTTTCCTGTAAATCTGTTTGAGTTCTTTGTAAATTCTGGATATCAGCCCTTTGTCAGATGTGTAAACTGCAAAGATTTTTTTCCCATTCTGATGGTTGCTGATTCACTCTAGTGACTGCTTCTTTTGCCGTGCAGAAGCTGTGGAGTTTGATTAGGTCCCATTTGTCTATTTTGGCTTTTGTTGCCAATGCTTTTGATGTTTTGGTCATGAAGTCCTTGCCTACTCCTATGTCCTGAATGGTTTTGCCTAGATTTTCTTCTAGGGTTTTTATGGTGTCAGGTCTTATGTTTAAGTCTTTAATCCATCTGGAGTTAATTTTAGTGTAAGGTGTGAGGAAGGGGTCCAGTTTCTGCTTTCTGCACATGGCTAGCCAGTTTTCCCAACACCATTTATTAAACAGGGAATCCTTTCCCCATTGCTTGTTTTTGTCTGGTTTATCAAAGATTATATGGTTGTAGATATGTTGTGCTGCCTCCGATGCCTCTGTTGTGTTCCATTGGTCTATATCTCTGTTTTGGTACCAGTACTATGCTGTTTTGATTACTGTAGCCTTGAAGTATAGTTTGAAGTCTGGTAGTGTGATGCCTCCCGCTGTGTTCTTTTTGCTTAGAGTTGACTTGGCTATGCGGGCTCTCTTTTGGTTCCATATGAAGTTCATGGTGGTTTTTTCCAGTTCTGTGAAGAAATTCAATGGTAGTTTGATGGGGATAGCGTTGATTGTGTAAATTACTTTGGGCAGTATAGCCATTTTCGCGATATTGATTCTTCCTAACCACGAACATGGAATGTTTCTCCATCTATTTGTGTCCTCTCTTATTTTGTTGAGCAGTGGTTTGTAGTTTTCCTTAAAGAGGTCCCTTACGTTCCTTGTGAGTTGTATTCCTAGGTATTTTATTTTCTTTGTAGCAATTGTGCATGGCAGTTCCTTCTTGATTTGGTTCTCTTTAAGTCTGTTATTGGTGTATAGGAATGCTTGTGATTTTTGCACATTGATTTTATAACCTGAGACTTTGCTGAAGTTGCTTATCAGTTTCAGGAGCTTTTTGGCTGAGGTGATGGGGTCTTCTAAGTATACTATCATGTCGTCTGCAAATAGAGACAATTTGGCTTCCACCTTTCCTATTTGAATACCCTTTATTTCTTTTTCTTGCCTGATTGCTCTGGCTAGAACTTCCAGTACTGTGTTGAATAGGAGTGGTGAGAGAGGGCATCCTTGTCTTGTGCCGGATTTCAAAGGGAATGCTTCCAGTTTTTGCCCATTAAGTATGATATTGGCTGTTGGTTTGTCATAAATAGCTTTTATTACTTTGAGATATGTTCCATCAATACCAAGTTTATTGAGGGTTTTTAGCATAAAGGGCTGTTGAATTTTGTCAAATGCCTTCTCTGCGTCAATTGAGATAATCATGTGGTTTTTGTTTTTGCTTCTGTTTATGTGGTGAATTACATTTATGGACTTGTGTTTGTTGAACCAGCCTTGCATCCTTGGGATGAATCCTACTTGATCATGATGGATAAGTTTTTTAATGTGCTGTTGCAATCGGTTTGCCAGTATTTTATTGAAGATTTTTGCCTCTATGTTCATCATGGATATTGGCCTGAAGTTTTCTTTTCTTGTTGAGTCTCTGCCGGGTTTTGGTATCAGGATGATGTTGGTCTCATAAAATGATTTGGGAAGGGTTCCCTCTTTTTGAATTATTTGGGAATAGTTTCAGAAGGAATGGTACCAGCTCCTCTTTGTGTGTCTCGTAGAATTCGGCTGTGAACCCATCTGGACCTGGGCTTTTTTTGTGTGGTAGGCTCTTAATTTCTGCCTCTTCTTCAGACTTTGTTATTTGTCTATTCATAGTTTCGGCTTCCTCCTGATTTAGGCTTGGGAGGACACAGGCGTCCAGGAATTTATCCATTTCTTCCTGGTTTACTAGTTTATGTGCATAGAGTTGTTTATAGTATTCTCTGATGATGGTTTGAATTTCTGTGGAATCTGTGGTGATTTCCCCTTTATCATTTTTTATTGCATCTATTTGGTTGTTCTCTGTTTTCTTTTTTATCAGTCTGGCTAGTGGTGTGTCTATTTTGTTGATCTTTTCGAAAAACCAGCTCTTGGATTTATTGATTTTTTGAAGGGTTTTTTGTGTCTCTATCTCCTTCAGTTCTGCTCTGATCTTAGTTATTTCTTGTCTTCTGCTAGGTTTTGAGGTTTTTTGATCTTGCTCCTCTAGCTCTTTCAATTTTGACAATAGGGTGTCCATTTTAGATCTCTCCACTCTTCTCATGTGGGCACTTATTGCTATATATTTTCCTCTACAGACTGCTTTAAATGTGTCCCAGAGATTCTGGTTCATTGTGTCTTCGTTCTCATTGGTTTCGAAGAACTTCTTTATTTCTGCCTTCATTTCATTGTTTATCCAATCAACATTCAAGAGCCAGTTGTTCAGTTTCCATGAAGCTGTGTGGTTCTGAGTTATTTTCTGAATTCTGAGTTCCAACTTGATTGCACTATGGTCTGAGAGACTGTTTGTTATGATTTCAGTTGTTTTGCAGTTGCTGAGGAGTGCTTTACTTCCAATTATGTGGTCAGTTTTGGAGTAGGTGTGATGTGGTGCTGAGAAGAATGTATATTCTGTGGATTTGGGGTGGAGAGTTCTGTAAATGTCTATCAGGTTTGCTTGTTCCAGGTCTGAGTTCGAGTCCTGGATATCCTTGTTAATTTTCTGTCTGGTTGATCTGTCTAATATTGACAGTGGAGTGTTAAAGTCTCCCACTATTATTGTGTGGGAGTCTAAGTCTCTTTGTAAGTCATTAAAACTTGCCTTATATATCTGGGTGCTCCTACATTGGGTCCATATATATTTAGAATCGTTAGCTCTTCTTGTTGTATCGATCCTTTTACCATTATGTAATGACCTTCTTTGTCTCTTTTGATCTTTGTTGCTTTAAAGTCTATTTTATCAGAGACGAGAATTGCAACTCCTGCTTTTTTCTGCTCTCCATTTGCTTGGTAAATCTTCCTCCATCCCTTTATTTTGAGCCTTTGTGTATCCTTGCATATGAGGTGGGTTTCCTGGATACAGCACACTGATGGGTTTTGGTTTTTTATCCAATTTGCCAGTCTGTGTCTTTTGATTGGTGCATTTAGCCCATTTACATTTAGGGTTAATATTGTTATGTGTGAATTTGATACTGCCATTTTGCTGCTAGCTGGCTGTTTTGCCCATTGGTTCATGTACATTCTTCATTTTGTTGATGGTCTTTAGCATTTGGTATGCTTTTAGGATGGCTGGTCCTGGTTGTTTCTTTCCATGTGTAGTGCCTCTTTCAGGAGCTCTTGTAAAGCAGGCCTAGTGGTGGCAAAATCTCTGAGTACTTGCTTATTCATGAGGATTTTATTTTTCCTTCACCTATGAAGCTCAGTTTGGCTGGATATGAAATTCTGGGTTGAAAGTTCTTTTCTTTAAGGATGTTGAATATTGGCCTCCACTCTCTTCTGGCTTGTAGAATCTCTGCCGAGAGATCTGCGGTGAGTCTGATGGACTTCCCTTTGTGGGTGACCCGACCTTTCTCTCTGGCTGCCCTTAGTATTTTCTCCTTCATTTCAACCCTGGTGAATCTGACGATATGTGCCTTGAGGTTGCTCTTCTTGTGGAGTGTCTCTGCGGTGTTCTCTGTATTTCCTGGAGTTGAGTATTGACCTGTCTTGCTAGGTTGGGGAAATTTTCCTGGATAATATCCTGAATAGTGTTTTCCAGCTTGGAAAACACTTGGGTTGAAAGTTCTTTTCTTTAAGGATGAAAGTTCTTTTCTTCATCACTTTCTGGTACACCTATCAAACGTAGGTTGGGTCTCTTCACATAGTCCCACATTTCTTGGAGATTTTGTTCATTCCTTTTTGCGCTTTTTTCTTTAATCTTGGTTTCTCGTTTTATTTCATTGAGTTGATCTTCGACTTCTGATATTCTTTCTTCTGCTTGGTCAATTTGGCTGTTGAAACTTGTGTATGCTTCGTGAAGTTCTTGTGTTGTGTTTTTCAGCGCCTTCAATTCATTCATATTCCTCTCTAAGTTGTCCATTCTTGTTATCATTTCCTCGAATCTTTTTTCAAGGTTCTTAGTTTCTTTGCACTGATTTAGAACATGTTCTTTTAACTCACTGAAGTTTTCTCATTATCCACCTTCTGAAGTCTGATTCCGTCATTTTGTCACACTCGTTCTCCGTCCAGCTTTGTTCCCTTGCTGGTGAGGAGTTTTGGTCCTTTGTAGGAGGTGAAGTGTTTTGGTTTCGGGTGTTTTCCTCCTTTTTGTGCTGGTTTCTTCCCATCTTTATGGATTTATCCACCGATCGTCTTAGTAGTTGCTGATTTTTCAATTGGGTCTCTGTGTGGATGCCCAGATTGTTGATGATGAGGTATTTCTGTTACTTAGTTTTCCTTCTAACAGTCTAGCTCCTCTGCTATACGAGTGCTGAGGTCCACTCCAGGCCCTGCTTGTCTGGGGTACACCTGTAGCAGCTGCGGAACAGTGAGGGATGCTACCAGTTTCTTCTTCTGCTATCTTTGTTCCAGAATGATGCCTGCCAAATGTCAGTCTTATTAGTCCTTTTTTGGGGTGACTCTTTGTATATACAGGGGTCAGGGAGCTGCTTGAGGAGACAGTCTGTGCTTTATAGGAGCTCCAGTGGTGTGCTGTGAGCTCCGTTATTCATTCAGGGCTGTTGGGAGGATGTGTGTATTTCTGCTGCAACAGAACTCCTAAAACCCGCCCCCCCTTTTTTTCCCCCTTAGATGCTCTGTCTCAGGGAGTTGGGGCTTTCTTTATGTGTATCTGTTGTACTGTCCTGCCCAGCTAGGAGGCAGTCTATTCACTATTTGCCTGCTGGGGCAGCGCGGGTCTGCCCTGTTGCTGCTGGGCTCCGTTCTGCTGTGGTGTGCTCCGCCCTGCTGGCGGAGTCTCTCTGTTATGGTAGGTTGCCTCGGCAACAGCAGACTGCGTCAGCCCTGGGCGGTACTTCAGTAGGGACAGATTGCGTCAGTAGTGGCGGATGCCCCTCCCCACGGGGCTGCACCGTCCTAGATGCCGGCAGCAAAACTCTCAGCCCCGAACGCCTCCAATCGCCACCCTGCTTGTCCCTGTGAGGGTAGGACCCTCCGAAGCCGATCACCCAGCTCCCTGCCTCAGAGTCCGTCCTCTCTCTCTCTCTCTCTCTTCCTCTCCCCAAGCTGTATGGTTGTCTCTCTCACTGGCGCCCCAGTAGCCTGCTGATAGGGCACTGGGATCCGTGTGATCTCTCGTGCCGCTGCCCACTGCACTGGCTCAGATTGTGTTTCCCAGGAATCTCCTGGTCTGGCTCATTGTCCAAGTCCCGTTCAATCAGATGGACATGCCAATGTGCCCTTCCAAATCTCAGATTGCCGGTTTAACAGGGCACCCGGACCAGTGAGTTTTGTGCCGGGTGCCACTGCGGCGCCGTCCGAACCGGCCCCGCGAGCCAGCTGCACTAGTGTCCCGTGTCTCTCCCACACCTGGGACTTTTCAACGTTCTGTGGGCAAAAAACGTCCGTCCGAGAATGCAGCTAGGACTCACCCTCTGCGCCTTCACTGAGAGCTGTGATCCTGAGTCGCCTCTACGATGCCGTCTTAGTTCTCCATCTGGAGTCTATTTTCGATGGACATTCATTCAGAGCCTCGGTAAATAATGCAGACTCTCTGCGCCTTCACTGAGAGCTGCAATCCTGAGTTGCTTCTATGTCGCCATCTTGGAACCTCCTCCTGGACAGTGTACTTTTAACTTCACTTCAGTATACACTGAGATTTTCCATTCTTCTATCTAACTGTCAAGGACTGGTAGGGACTTCTGGGACTTTTGTAACTTGGTTGAGTGTGTGGTAGGAGGAAGGGGATAATTTTGGAGGAAGTTTGATAGGACAGAATGGTTGGATCATTGAATGTGGGTCAGTGATTGAGCCTTTCTGCTGCAGGGGTCAGGGTGGGACCTTTTTGTGAGTTTGACTCACAGGGGACAGGAGCATCTCTTGGAGGTGGGTTATGAGGGACAAGTATTCAAGGGAATTAATTGGTCCCCTTCTTAGTGCATGGGGGACTGTAGCAGTCAGTGGATATTTTTGCATAAACTGGTGTTCCCCAACTTTGCTGCATTGTGCATACACATGTGTGCACACATACACGTATTACTTGTTTAGCACCCTGGGTAAACAGATAAAGCTCTCAATAGTAAATGGTAAAGTCATGGTTTGAACCTGGGATGTGCAGTTTCATCTGTGCCTTTAGCTAAACTTAGAGAATTGGGTAGATTTGAGAGACACTGGGAAGTAAAATTGACAATTTGATAATGAATTGAATGTAGGGGATATGGTGGGAGAAAGGAATTAAGGAAATCGCCCATGTTTTTCACATGGACACCTGGGTGTTTGGTGGTATCATACTAAGATAGGAAATTCAGGAGGAAGAACAGGTTTGGTTGGGGAAAGAGGTGGTAATTAGTGCACTTTGCAAATTTCAGGGTAAGGTGCTTATGGAATATCCTAGAGGATGTTCAGATGGGTCTTGGAGATACAGTTTGGTGCTCAGAAGAGGTAGGTATATTAGAAGCAGAGATACAGGAAATATAACTACATAAGTTGTAGCACAAGGAGCTGGCCTAGGGAGGTTGCTTAGAGTGAAAAGAGTGTGTAGGATAGAATTCTGAAATAGTAGAGAAAGACAGCAGTGGCCTGAGATGTAAAATAACAAGCAGTAAGGAATGCCACTGATATCCATGGAAAGAGCACTTTGAAGCTGGATGTGGTGGTTCATCCATATAATCCCAGCACTTTCGGAGGCTGAGGCAGGAGGATTGCTTGACGCCAGGAGTTTGAGATTAGCCCGGGCAACATAGCAAGACTCTATCTCTAAGAAAAAAAAAAAAAAAAAAGTTATTCCAGCATGGTGGTCACAACTGTAGTCTGAGCTTCTTGGGTGGCTGAGGCACGAGGGTCACTTGAGCCCAGAAGTTTCAGTCTGCAGTGAGCTATAATTGCGTCACTGCATTCCAGGGTGGGTGACAGATCAATAAATAAATACATACAATTGAAAATGGAACGAAAGAACACTTTGAGAAGTGGAGGTGAGCATTGGTTTTAAGAAAATGAGGACCAAAAAGTCTCCATTGGGTTGACACCCACCAGGTACCAGTGATTTTGTTGAGAACAGTTTGGCAGAGTCATGGGGCTGTATCCAGATTAAAGGGAGGAGAGGAGGGAGGTTCCGAGTGTAACCCACTCTCAAAAAGTATGGCTGAAGAGAAAGGGAAGTATCTTTAAACACCTTTTTACATATTTAGAGTTAAAAAAATTTTGTTTTCTTTGTTGAATTTCAGATACAAAATAGATTTCATTGAAGGGAAGGCATCTCAGAACCCTGAGAGAATAGTCAAGCTACACAGGTAAAGTAAAACTCTAAAAACTGGCTGCTGTGTTAGAGTAAGGCTTAGCTTTATTGTTATCCGAATAAAGCATATGACCAAAATAGATGAATTTGTACCTTATTTTGTTCTTATTACCTTGTTTTCTGTTGCTTTGTTCATTGTTTTCATATGGTGGTAAGTGAAAGCTCTAAGTTAGCTTCAGGAACACTTGTTTTCTGTTCCTCATTTTATCGTTTGCTATTTTTATTTAATTTTGAGTTGAAAACTACTGCTTAAAATAATGTAATTTTTAGGAATTTTGAAATTGGGTAAGATAGTCATTGTTATGAATTGAACATGATAATTCATGTGCATACAGAAATATGAATATTGACTAGTAATTACTTATGATACATGTAAGTTAAGTCAGACTGTGCTTTCTGACACATGGATGAGAAAGGTCCACTGCCTATGATGACGTTCTCCCATGGGGAGCAAGTCCCAATGCATTCTGTGATTTCTACAGAAAACTCTGTTACGTGAATTATTGTAAGGTTTTTAGATGATCGATTTTAGGCAATTGGATCTGCTTGATAGCGTGATGTATTGCATGACTCTTAAAGACCTTGAAATTTATATCAATGCTAATTAAGAAAATGGTTCATTTGATTTAATTTTCAAAGTTTTAGTCTCTTTACTTGATCATTGTCAGGGGTCATTAGGAATTGAACTGAACCATATATAACGTTCTTGATTAGGGTGTTAGCAGCAAAGAGAATGAAGAGATTTCGTTTTCAAGCTATTACAAATTATTTGATGTTGCGGTTTTGTTTATTTTTAAATAAATCAGAATAGGTGACTTCATTGATGTGAGCGAGGGCCCTCTTATTCCAAGAACAAGTATTTGTTTCCAGTATGAAATATCAGCAGTTCACAGTCTTCAACCCACCCAGCCAAGTCTCATACGAAGATTCCAGGGTCTGTCTTTACCCGTTCACTTAAGAGTAAGTAAAGCTTAAGGTTCCAGCACTTCCAGTTTGGGTATAAATATAATTCTGGACTTGATTTTATACTAGTGTGAAGAATATAAACTTTTAATTTTTCTTAAGTTGTGGACACTAATATTTTGTAAACTCAGATTTGCGATTAAAAACAAAGTTGGCCAGTGCGTAAATACACAATTACAAAAAAAAAATTAGTTAAAAAAATTAAATCAAATTGAGACAGCATTTTTAGTTTTTCAAATTAGCTTAGGTGCGGGTGCATTGGCAGAGGGAGTATTGGAGTGCATATTGGTCAGACCTTTCTGAAATGCCTTTTAAGCTTACATTTGGCATGCTCTTCCCTCTATTCATGACCCAAAGCCTGTCATTTTCCACATTGCTCCCCACCTTGCTAATCTTTTTATTTAAATTTTTGATGTTGAGATAATTACAGCTATAAGACAAATATAGAGAGATCCTGTGTATCTTTACATAATTTCCTCTTGCAGTACTAAAATACACTATCACCACCAGGGTATGGGCATTAATACAATGAAGATACAGAACAATTCCTTCACTTTGGGGATCCATCATGTTGGCCTTTTATAGACACACTCATGTACAGCCACTTCCCTCTGTTGCCCTCCATTACCCTTCCTGCTTACCCCTGCCAACTACTCATCTGTTTTCCTTTTCTATAGTTTTGTCACTTCAAGAATATTATATGAATGGGATCAAACAGTATGTAATTTTTTGGCATTGGCACTTTCACTCAGTATAATTCTATGAAGATTCATCCAAGTCATTAGGTATATCAGTAGTTCATTCATTCATATTGATAAGTAGTGTTACTAGGTCTGGATGTATCACAGTTGGTTTAACCATTCATCCATCAAAGGATGTCTGAGTTGTTTTCAGTTTCTGGCTATCACAAATAAAGCTGCTATGACATTGTGTGCAGGTTTAGGTGAATAGTTCTCTAGGATAAAATACCCAGGAGTGCAATTTCTGGGTCATATGATAAGGGTACGTTTAGTTTTTTAGAAACAGCCAAAGTGTTCCAGAGTAACTGTACCGTTTTACATTCCCACTAGCAATGTACGAGTGATGGGTTTTTCCACATCCTCACTAGCATTTGATGCTGTCACTACTTTTTTTTGTTTTAGTCCTTCTGATATAGTGATTTCTTATTGGAGTTTTAATTTGAATTTCTCTATTGACCAGTGGTATTGATCCTCTTTTTGTGTACTTATTTGTGATTTACATATTTTCATTGGTGCAATGTCTGCTTATGTCTTTTGGCTAGTATTTTAATTAGATTGTTTTACTCTTTAACAGTTGAGTTTTAAGAGTTCTTTATATGTTTTAGCTGTTAGTTTTTTGTTATATATGTAGTTTTCAGATTTCTCTCGTTTTCTGTCTGTACCTTGTATTTGTATATGTGGCTTGTTTTTTCATTCTCTAGCATTTTGGAGAGCAGAAGTTTTTAATTTTGAGGAAAGTAGTTTATCAAAATTTGATAACATTTTTATTTTAATGGATTATGTTTTTGTGGTTAATTTTAAGAACTCTGACTAGCTCCAGATCCCAAAGACTTTCTCCTTTTTTTTTCCTGCCTAAAAGTTTCAGAGTTTTACATTTATTTAAATCTGTGGTCCATTTTGAGTTAATTTTTCTGTAAGTTTGAGATTTAGTTTTAGGTTATTTTTATTTTTTTGCCTATAGATGTCAAATCGCTCCAGCACCATTGGTTGAAAAGGCCACTCTTCCTCCACTGAATTACTTTTGCATCTTTGTTAAAAATTAGCTTGTCATATTTATGTAGGTCTATTTTTGAGTCCTCTATTTTGTTCCATTGATCACATAGGTTTACATCACTACCAGTACCACACAGTCTTGATTACTGTAGCTCTAAATAGATTGTGAAATCAGGTAGAGTAATTCCTTCCTTGTTACTATTTTTTGATCAAGATCGTTTTAACTATTGTAGTTTCTTTGAGTTTCCGTTTAATGTTAGGATAATATTTTCTATGTTGAGTCTTCTTGAGATTTTGATAGGAAGTCCATTAGACCTGTATAGGAATTTGGGGCGAATTGACATCTTTAATATGTTGAAACTTCCAGTCTATGAACTTACTGTATCTTCTTATTTATTTATATCTTCATTCATCTCATTTTGTAATTTTCAGTACATCTCTCCTTTACGTTTAACTTTGACTTTTCTCCTCATACCTGCTTCCTTTCCTAGCCTTCCCCACCTGAGAAAATCTGATCATCCTTTACCTCAAGCTTGTCCAACCTATGGCCTGTGGGCTGCATGCGGCCCAGAACGCCTTTGAAAGCAACACAAATTCTTAAACTTTCTTAAAACATTATGAGATGTTTTTGCAATTTTTTTTTTGGTAGCTCATCAGCTGTCACTAGTGTAGTATATTGTATGTGTGGTCCAAGACAATTCTTCTTCCATTGTGGCCCAGGGAAGCCAAAAGATTGGATACCCCTGGTTTCCCTAGTTGTTTGAGGTAGTCCTTGATTCTCTTTTCCCCTAGTAGCCACACCCCCAGCCCATCCATCAGCAAGTCCTTTCAGCTTTTAACTCTGAAATGTATTCTGAACCTATGTACCTCACAGCATCTCATCCACTGCTGCTTCCCTTATCCAAGTTCCTGTTTTCATTCTCCTTCTTTGCTTTCACTCTTGCCCTTTACAGTGCATTCTCTGCTTAGTTGCCAAAGTGATCTTTTTTTATTTTTTAGATTTATTTATTTTACTTTAGGTGCATACTATATCTGGCATCGAAGTCATCTTTTTAATACACAATCTGTTACATACTTCCTCTGGCCCAAACTTTCCAATGGCTTCCCTTGAACAAATCCCAACTCTTTTCTCTGTCTCACAAAACCCACCATTATTTGGTCCCTGCCTGCTTCTCTGACTTTATCTCACACCACTCCCTTCCTCACTCACTATATTCCAGCCACAGCTTAGGGTCTCTGTACCAGAGTTCATTCTGCCTGAGTCAAGCATGGTTTTCCCTTTAAACAGACCAGGTAGCTCTTTTCCTCGAAAGGTTCATATGTTGAAATTTAGTAATTTTACCTTTTGTTTTACCATTTTATGAGCTCATTCGGTGTGAAATAGTCACTGGCCTGCCCATATGCCTTGATATCACTTTCAGTTGACCTAATAAAATTGATGTGGTCATGATACATTTTGCACCATTTTCCTTAGTGCATTCTGATAATCCTCTGCTACAGGAGATTGTTAAGGACTCTGGAAATTGAGTTTAAATTTTACTATTTTTTCAGGAGGCTGAGGTAGGAGAATCGTTTGAACCTAGGAGGCAGAGGTTGCAGTGAGCTGAGATTGCACCACTGCACTCCAGCCTGGGCAACAGAGTGAGATTCCATTTCAAAAAAAAAAAAAAACTATTGTGTTTGTTAGGTTTTACTTATTCTTCAGGGTCATTTGCTGAATTAATTCTGTGGTTCCGCCATTTCAGTGTGAAGATGTCACAGTTGGTTTTTAATAACTGACTTCTTGCGATTGCTTGTGATTTGAAGAATGACTTCTAGAAGGTTGAAATTGGCTATTTAAGGATTGAACCACAATCTATGGGAAAGTAGGGCAGATTTTTGCTTCCTACTAGAAGGAATGCTTTCTATGATGGCAATGACTAAGAGAGGCAAAAGTGGAAGAAGGACACATCCAATCCTTAAGTCTTTTTTTTCTTAAATGCTCACTGCAACCTCCACCTCCTGGATTCAAGCTATTGAAGGAAGCGAAAAACAAAGCAGCTGTTTTATGTAGTACCTTTTATTCCCTACTGTGATCTACTTTCATAACCACTTAGCTATATGAGTAGTACCTTTTACTTATTTTGTTCTAACAGCTATAAAGACTCTATCCCTTTTACTTTGATTTTACTACCTTTTTTTAGTTCATCACAAATCTTTTCTTTTCAAGGCACATTTTACGATATGGGATAAGCTGTTGGAAAGATCTCGGAAAATGGTAAGTGTTTTTGACAGCTAATTTGTACCCTTCTATAAAGAAATGCATCAAAATTAATCGATAACAACCAAAGGGGGGACAAATGAAAGAAGCAAAGAGAAAGGAAAAAGTAAGTTGTCTCAATAGTCAAAGCAGTATTTTGATTGTTTACTTCAGTAGTATTTTGGTAAGACTAAAGTTGTAACTTGGCAGTTCTCTTTTGATTTTATTTGTTAATATCAAGAAAATGATATTATAGAACTTGAAGAGAAATAAGAATATTATTATGCAATAGTAATAGTTCTTAATAGTTATAATGGTATCAATTAGGTCTTAGGATTTTTTTTTTGGTGTACACTTAATGAATATTTAAAGGATTAAGATTTTTCAGATATATTTTAAAGCTTCTTTAGTCATTGACATTAAATGTGCAAATGTCCTGAAAAACCAGATTTGAATGTTTGTGTTTTTATGGTTTATTCTCTGTCATTAGCATTTATATTTCATGAGTAGGAGTGATTGTATTTCTTGACCACAACTATCCCTGTTCTCTATTTCATAGGCTAAGTATGCCTCTTTTACTTAGGTTATCTGATGGCTGTCTTGTGTTGTCTGGCCTCATTAGGCCTTTCCCTTTATCCTAATTTCCCACAATGCCACAGACACTCTGGTCAAACTTTCAGGCACATTAAGCATCACACGTCAAACTTACTTTCAGGTTTGCATATTTCTTCATGATTGTTTTTCTTTCTGGACACCATTTCCCATTCTCTTTCTGTTTTCAACGCAGTCATTCTTTACTACCTCGCCCGAGTCACACGTTCTCCATAGAACAGTCCCAGAGTAATCTCCTAACAAATAATTACCCATCCAAATAAGTTTGTGCTTGATTGTATACCTCAATGTATATTTTTTGATTGTTTTCTTCGCCAGTACATTTCTCTTCTGTTTGTTAATCCTTTCAGGATTTGTTATATTTGTATAAGCCCAAATTCTGAACACATTAGCACATGAGGGGGTTCCCCAAGAAATATTTATTGACTGTTTTTCATGATGATATATAAACCTAGTCTTTATTAATGACTATATCGATAGGACTTATTGTTTAGGGACTTCACCATAATATTCTGGTGTAAGGATTATATAGCTTTTTTTCTCATAAGAAGAGGTATCTTTGAATGGATGGAGTAATTTTCTCTTTTTTAGTTGGTCACAGTGATCATTTTAGATTAAGAAACTGAAAGAGAAATGTTCAGCATGGTTACCTGGAGTTAAATAAAATTAAAAAAACGTGAAACTGGAGAAGAAACGAATATTTAAGAAATAGTTTGGGAAACTAAAGAAGCAATAGTAACTGAACACTTTAAAGGAAGGAAAAATGGAGAAAAATGGCAGAGACAGTATCTTATTTAGAATATCTAATAATGTTAGTCAATACATATTTTTCAAACATTTATTCTTGTTTAGTTGCTTTTTTCTACTGTGCATTTTGCTTTTCTTGAAGGGATTAGATTAAACATGTGGTTCGTTGATTCAACACAGACTTACTGATTGTTTACTGTGTGCCAGGTACTGTTATGGTCTGGAGGAATAAAAAATGAACAAAATGTACTTGCTCCCTCGGGGAAATAATATTGATTGGTTAATTAGACTTATAAGCAGGCAGTTCAGGTGTACTTGTGGGGCTCTGGCATAAAGAAGACGACTCAGACCAAGCTGGGGAGTTGGTTAAGGAAGGTTGGCAGGAATTGGAGTCCCCTAAGCTGATTTTAAAGGGTGAATAAAAGTGAAACATGCAGGTAATCCGTTGGAGAATGGGTTCGAGGTTATCTCAGAGGAAGCCACTTGCTTACAGGCATGAAGGAATAGAGAACATGATAAATGTAAGATGAATTTGAATGTACAGGTCACGTCTAGGGTAGCTAATGAGTCTGTCCAAAAACAGAATATGAGGGGGCTTGTGTTCCATGTTGTGGACTTGCATTCCTGACTTTCTTCCTCTACCGCACTAAGGTGAAAGCGAGTAACTGGAGAATTTTGAGTAGGGAAGCGACCTGTTGATCAGCTATTCTTGCTTAAGAGCTCATTCTAGGGGTAGCGTGGGATATAGCTGTGAACTCTAAAGCCATGGGTTCTGTTAGGGGGATAGAAGAGGAAGAGGTCCTAAAGTTCAGCCATGATAAGGAGAACGACTGTGAGAGTTAACTTAGGTTGAATTAATAGGGCTGTTGATGGACTATGCAGGTAAGAAGAAGAGAGTGAATTCTCGAATACTGTCCTTAGTTAGCTGGGTAGAGCCCTTTGCCAAGATAGATGATGCAGGCAGGACAGGTTTTGGGGGTGTTGAATTCGAATTTAGCCATGTCTGTTTGATGAGTCTGAGTGACATAGAATAGAAATAGGGACATGGAAGATATCTATTTAGACTAAATCTGTAATATGCTGTATTCTAAATGGAATTATACTCCAAAAGAAAATAAACTGATTTAAAATATCTTGTTACAGCACTTCAGGTGTTTTTTTTTCTTAGTAATGATTGGGTTTTATGGCTGAAAAGTAAAATGGCAAACTTGAGAAGCCTAGGTATAATATGCCTTAGATTATATTTTTGAATGGAATTATTGTTCTTTACCTGATAATTTATATTGGTAACTTGCTGTTTAAATCTTCTTACCTAACTTTCTGTAATAATAACTATTGAGGGAGAAAGATAGAGGATCATTATAAGAGGGCTATGGGATAATTTAAAATGGTGGATGATGCTCGCTTTGGCGGCACATATGCTAAAATTGGAACGATACAGAGAAGATTAGCATGGCCCCTGCGCAAGGATGACACGCAAATTTGTGAGGCGTTCCATATTTTTAGAAAATCTGGCACATATATACCATGGAATACTACGCAGCCATAAAAATCAATGAGTTCATGTCCTTTTTAGGGACTTGGATGAATCTGGAAAGCTTCATTCTCAGCAAACTGACACAAGAACAGAAAGCCAAACACCCCACGTTCTCACTCATAGGCGGGTGTTGAACAATGAGAACACGTGGACTCAGGGAGAGGAGCATCACACACTGGGGGCTTTTCGGGGGTACTAGGGGAGGGACAGCAGGGGGTGGGTGGGGTAGGGAGGGATAACATGGGGAGAAACGCCGGATGTAGTATGCGCCTTTGCAACAGCCCTGCATGACCTGCACGTGTACCCCAGAACCTAAAGTAAAATAAAAAAATAATAAAAATTAGTGAATCACATTTAAAAATAAATAAATAAATAAAATGGTGGGTGAAGGGTAAAACTGAAAGTGTTTATTAGGAAAGTAAAGCTATTCATGTTTTTACAGGTAACTGAAGATCAAACTAAACCAACAGAGGAAAGTACATCTACCTAATAACTTTCTAAAATTTAAATATGTATAATAAAATAAATGTTTTTAATATAATGTTTGTGTGTGCTTATAAAGATTAACTCTTTCTCCCTAAGATTCATAGTGAGTTTTACTTTTTCCTTTATGTTGCTCAAAATAAAAACTGTCAAAAACAGGTCACTCCTTTGATGCTCTGTTGAAAAAACACTTTGGCATGTTTTCTCTCTTTTTTTCCTCATGTGTAGGCAGATACATTTGAATATAAATTTAATTTCTAAAAAACATAAATAGGATCATACTGTACCTGCTTACATTTTTTTTTTTTTTTTTTTTTTTTTTTTGCTAAACAGTGGCACAGTAAACATCCTTGTGCAAAAATGGCAAATGTTTGTAGATAAAAATGATAGTAAGTAATTATCATGTGCTTGGCCTTGTGCTAAGCTCTTCACGTGGAACCTTTTGTTTAATCCTCAGTGACCTGTTGAGAAGATGTTTCCTGTTTTTTAAATGAGGAAACAGCATAAAGCTTGAAAGTGGTAAAGCGGGAATTTGAATGAAGGCAGTTTCACTCACATGCTCTTACGTTCTACTCTACATTGTCTCACATATAAATAATTTTTTAGGAATAGATTTCTGGCAGTGGAACTGTTGACAGGTGCTACCAGATGCTGGCTTCCCAAAGGTTTTGCCAAATGTCACTCCCAATAACAGTGTCTAAAAGTGCCTGTTTCCCCACACCTTGGGTAAGCCTTGGTTATCAGTCTTATGAAAACATTTTGCCAAAAAGTTTCTGCTTCAGTGTTAGCAAGTTTTCTGCTTCTGGTGCACAGGCTTCCTCTGAAGGCTTTTTTTTTTAATTTCTGGGTGAGGTCAACTTTTTTTAGAGTCTGTATCTTCCTGTTTCTTGATTAACTTTCTCATTTTGCTAGCATTTGTTTCTGAGCTCCTTTCTAGGAAACAATGTCTAAGAGGTGAGCCACTGCATGTCTAAAGGGGGTTCTGCACTTAAATTTGATGAACTGTTCATCTAGATACAGAATTCTGGATTGAAAATTCGTTTTCTCTTAGAACTTTGAAAGCAGCTCAGCTACTTTCTTCATCTGATTTTGCTAATAAAAGGTCTGGTGCCGGTCTGATTCTTGTTCCTTTTTGTATAACCTGTTCTCTGCATCCCCTTCCCTCAACACACTCTGGACATTTTTAGAATCTTACTATTCTTGGTGTTGTAAAAGTCTACAATCCTGTACCTGTATCTAGGTCTTCAGTCAGTTATTCTGCTTGGTGGGTAGGCAGTCCTTTCAATTTTTGACATCTCTCTTTAGGATTAGGATTTTTTTTTTACGTGTTCTTTCTTTTCTCTGAAGGTTCTTTGTTTCTAAAATACCTTTCAGCTGTGTTTGCATCTTCTGTATTGGTCCTCTGTATTTTTTTTTCCTTTCTCCATCATTTTTCCTGCATTTATATTTTACTCATTTAATACATTACATCAAGCATTTTTTAATTTCTGAAAGCTCTTTTGCTTCACTTTCATAGAATATCATGTTTTTTGATGTGATGTATTTTCATGAAGCTCTCTGAAGATGCCTAAAGTGGGTTCTGCACTGACATTTGATGAACTGCACTTACATTTGTTCGTTCATTCACTTTGTAGTCCCTGAATTATCTCTTTTCTCTGGTGACAGACTTTTTTCTTATCTTAGTCTTGCATTTACATGTTTCAGGCTTTTTTCAAATGTCTAATGTTTGTTGGCTGTCAGTTTGTAGTTGACAATGTGGATGTAAGGAGGTTGAGTGGCAGCTCTGTGGTTTGAGCAAGGGTTGGCTTCTCATAGGCATCACTAAGGATGAGTAGGTGAATCTGGCTGATAGGATGAGGGTTTCTAAAATGCTAGAATGAAGAGGTCTTGTCTTGGCTACCAATTTCTACATTGACTATCCTAGTTTTCCCCAGGCTGTTCTTTCACTTACTTTGTAAAAGATCCCACCAATATTTTTTGTGGGGCAATTCCTGGATTTAGGCCCTTCTATATTTGAAGATGGGGTAGTGTTCAACCTGTTTATATAGAGACCTTTAATTAATTCCTTTCTTTTTCATTAGTTTAGATTTAATTAATCCCTCTACTGTCTTCTATCATCTCTGAGCTTCCGCTCTCTCTGAACTAAGGCCCAGCTGGGCTGGTTGGCTGCCTCTGGTGGAACTTCCTCCACGTTTTCTAGGTGGTGATGTTCTCTAGTGTTTTATTAGTCACTTTTGTCTTTTAGAATTTGGTTGCCATCTCTTGTTTATTGATTTTTTTTCTTCCATTCCCTTTGTTGTTTGTGAGCATACAGAAAAATACAGAGAATAATTTCACAAACATTTTAATGCTTTGTGGGCAACTAGCACTGTTTGAACACCTGCTTTTTGGCAACTTCCCACACTATGGATCTTACCTTACCCATAAGAAGAATGAAATTTAATTTCCTCTCCTTCCTTGCAGCTATGGCTCAGACCGATAGCATGGGCTCACCAGTTAGACATACCTGTGTGAAATCTGGAAGCAAGTGCTTTGAAGACAAGAGTAGTATGAGTTACACTTTATTGAAAGGAGCAGTGACATGGTTTTCAAGGCAGCAGTGGCAGAGGTCCCATGTAATGGTGCAAAGTGTGGAGGCTGTGCTTAGCAGTTTTTCCCCTGCAGCTGCTCCCTGGTATAAAAATGGGCATTTTTTTTGGAGCCTCATAGTCCTGACTTCCAGGTCTGAGACTTGTGAGCCATGTTTTTCTGTTTGTTTAGCTAGTGTAGATCCTGTTGTTTGTAACCAAGAATGTTGACATATAGCCACTATTTAATTGTAACCACTGTCAACTTTTTTTCCTTATTTCCTTGAGCTCCTTTTGTGTTTAAATAAAGGAAAAGCTGCACATCCATTGAAGGTCTCGTTATGTCATTTCCTTCCTCTCAAGAAGAACCACTATCCTATTTGTACCTGTCCTTACCCTTCCTGATTTTATATTTTTCCTACAATCCATAGTATTCTCTGTTTTAAAACTAAACATAATTGGTTTCCTAATATATATCCTTTTGCAATTTGCTTTTATTGCTCAGCATTGTTTTTCATGTATAGCATGTTGATACCTGTAAAGATTTAGTACATTCATTTCACCTGCTATATCGTATTTCATTATATGATTAATCCCATCATTATTCATTTTCTTATTGATGACCATTGAGGATACTATTGGTGTTTGAGTATTGCAGAAAGTATTCTTGTACACGTTTCTTTGTGTACACATTTGATAATGTCTCTAGGGCCTGTATCAAAGTGGACCATGTGTCTTCAACTTTACTAAATATTATTAATTGGCTGCTACAATAGTCGTATCAGTTTATTCTCTATCAGCAGCATGAGAGTTCCCATGTTTTCTCATTAACATTTATTATTTTCAGACATTCAGATATTTCATTGGTCGAATATGTATTCCTATCTAATTTAATTTCTTTAATACTGAGCATATAGTACCAATAGGCATCTCTTCATTTCTTTTTATGAATTACCATTTTACAACCTTTGTCCCTTTTTCACAATTGGATTTTTGGTTATATTAATAGTAGTTTTATATGTATATATATATATATTTTGAGATTGAGTCTCATTCTGTTGCCTAAGCTGGAGTGCAGTGGCATGGTCTCAGCTCACTGCAGCCTCTGTCTACTGGGTTGAAGTGATTCTCCTGCCTCAGCTTCCTGAGTAGCTGAGTAGCTGGAATTACAGCCAAGTGCCACCACATCCAGCTAATTTTTATATTTTATATATATAGAGATGGGGTTTTACTATGTTGGCCAGGCTGGTCTCCAACTTCTGGCCTCTACTGATTCACACTCTTTGGCCTCCCAAAGTGCTAGGATTATAGATGTGAGCCATCAGGCCTGGCCTGTTCTTTATATTTTTAGAAAATTAAACCCTTGTGGGCCAGGCATGGTGGCTCACGTCTATAATTCCAGCACTTTGGGAAGCCGAGATGGGTGGATCACCTGAGGTCAGGAGTTTGAGACCAGCCTGTCCCACATGGTGAAACCCCATCCCTACTAAAAATATGAAAAATTAGCCTGGCGTGGTGGTGCATACCTGCAATTCCAGCTACTTGGGAGGCTGAGGCATGAGAATCACTTGAACCCAGGAGGTGGAGGTTGCAGTGAGCTGAGATTGCGCCACTGTACTCCAGCCTAGGCAACAATGTGAGACTCCATCTCAGAAAAAAAGAAAGTTAAACCCTTGTCAACTACAAATATTTCTCTTGTCTGGCTTACCTTTTAATTTTGTTTATGCTGTCTTTAAGGTAGACAAAATAATTCATCTTTTCCTCTATGATTTATATTTATGAAATTTAAGAAAGGCTTTCCTAACTTGATGTTATAAAGCAGCTTACTTTTTTAAAGTCTTGATTTTCACATTTAATTGTATAATTTTTTTGAAGTTTATTTTTTGCATATAGAGTGAAGAAAGGGACCTAAGTTTGAATCACTCTTTCCTCCACAAGGATAGGCAGTTATTCTGGACTATTTATTTCTTCTCTACTCTTAATGATTATGCCATGCTCTCATACATATAACAGGTTCCTTTAAGTGCCTGCGTCTGCTTCCTTGGTCCATTTGTCTGCCTATGTATCACTGTCACACTGTTTTAACAACTATAGCTTTGTAACAAGTTTTGATTTTTGGTATGGTGAGTCCTCCTTACCTATTTTTCAAAATGTCATGCTTATTGTAGGGTTGACTTGTCAACTTCTTAGTTGTCTTAAAATCTGTTTTGTCTGATAATGATATTCCTATTTCAGGTTTCCTTTTAATAGTACCTATTTTCCCATTCCTTTTGACTTTTTCATGTCATTATTTTTTTGATTTTCTCTTAGGACCATACAGAAATCTTTTTCATTTTTTTTTCCTTTCTTAAACCCATTCTCCTAAAATGATTGTAGATTTGACAGTTTCTCCATATGGCGAAATCAGCATTTGCTTATTTTAAGATGATTTCATTAGCACTTTGTATTCTGGTTTGGGATTTTTAAGCATGCTGATAAATTGCTTCATTTTATCATTTAAATAATGATCCTCTCTATCTAATTAATAATGATTTTCTCCTTTAAGCTAGTTTTCTTAATCTGTTTTTTAAAAAATCAGGTTTTGTTGTTATACTCAGTTTTTGTTAGTGTTTACCTGGTATATTCTCACTTTTTGCATTAGGTTTTATGTCTGTCTTTTTTAAATAGCACAAAACTATTATTTTCCTTTTAAATCTAGTCTTTGAATTACTGTCTTTTAGTAGATAAATTTTCATTTGTATTCATTTCACTGTGATGATCATTTCTTAAATTACTCTTTTCTCCTTTCCTGTCATATATTGGATTGATCCAGTTTTCCTTATTTTCCTTTTCTTTTTACTTTGTTTTAGAAGTTAGTATTTCACTCATAGGTGTACCATTATTTAATTTATTCCCTATTGTAGGTTGATTTTTAATTTTTGTTACTATACTAATACTTCAGTTAGCAGCCTTGTGCATATGTGATCCCACACGTATGCTAGTAGCTCTGTAAATACATTGTTGTACATGATTCCAGGTCAATGAGTATGTGTATTTTAACTTTTAATAAATGTAGATGATATTCTCTTAAAGGTAAATTTATCCAATAAGCAGATTTTATATGTCATATGTGGTTACATATATTGAAGGAAAGGGGAAATATTTCATTTTAGGAGTGGCTACTACTGCAGTGTTATGTTTAAAGCATCTCAATATTGGTTATTATTATGTCAGGATTGTCTGTTAAAAAAAAGTACTGAGGACAAAATTTCATGCATTTTTAATAATGGAATTTCTTAAACATGGATATTGCCTTCCTTATCTGCAGGATTTAGGAAAAGCCAAATTGATGCTTGAGCATCTGTAAGGAATCCATACAAGTCAACTTGAAAAACAGTTCCTGAAATTGGAACACATATATGCCAGGTACACACAGCCCTCAACATTAGAACAATTTGAATTTCCAACATCAGTGGGTACTTGGATACATTTTCCCATTCAATTTAAGCAAGGACCTGAGCTGGGTGTAATACCAGAAAGATAAAAAGGATTCTCCTTTCCTACAGAAACTCAGTCTAGAAGAGAGGATAGTATATACACAAGTAACAAACCAAACGTGGGGCACAATGTGAAGCCCATTTATAGAGGAGCTATAATCTGCTTTGGGAACATGGAGGAGAAAGATCAATTCTAGCTGTAACCCTTTTTGGAGTTCTTGGCATGGGTTAAGGGACCACATTGCTGAGCTGCCAGCCTTTGAGAAGGGACAGAATTTTCCCAAGTGGAGACTGGGTACGATTTTTGAAGTCTTGCAGCACAGGTGAGAGGGTGAGATGGGATGGCAGTGACATTCGTGGCAGTTTCATTAGTCAACCCACTCCTTGTAAGGCAAGAACTGGCACCTGATTCCTTCTCATTGACTTTCTCTCTCTGTTGTACTAGGCAGCAGCTGATAAATTGGGGTTAGTTAGTATCAGGTTATTGGCTGGTTTCAGCCAGTGGTAGAACATAGGGCAGCTGGTTTTGGGGCAGTGGGTGGGTGGGTGGGGAGTGGGGAAGTCATGTGTATCTCACTGAGGTGGTTAGGATGGTTTTGATGAAGAGGGATGATGAGACTTCATTGGAATTTCATTGCTGCTTATCTCCAAAGAGGTCAACCACAAGACATGTCTTATCACTCAGCCCATGTTACAGACTTTCATTGCAGGTGAACAGTGTGTAAACAGATCCGTATGTTGCAGCAGTTCTGCTGCACACCATTCCTACTGGCCACATTAACAGTAGCATCATGTATAAAACCACTGTTTCCTCAAGTTGGTTTATGAAACACCTCAATCTGAACCATGTGGTCAGTCTGGTAAAAATGTAGTGTCCTCAGCTCCATTACAGAATTAGAATCTCTGGGAGTGGGAGCCTGGGAGCTTGGGAACATTCATCTTGATAAGCTTACCAGGTGAGAATCCTTTGATCTTCAGTCATATGTGGAACTATTCACTGAATTGTCTGATGAACTTTTATTTACCAAAAATCATTTCTTTCAGCTTAGTGGTATAGTGAAAATGAAATATTCACTGTACTTAAACTCATTTCTGTTTTTAGACTTGGACTTGGAAAACTAATGGTGTGATTAAGTCAGTAAACATTTGGATGGGTTATGAATATGCAAAGTGGTGGTTCATCCCTCAAGGATATCACTTCTATTGCAGTCATTTACATCCCAAAATAAATTAGGATATGCTACGTTAAGTGCTAGTGAACTGGGACATCCTGAGCATTACAGGGAAGGGTGAAAGAGTGATTGAATATAGAGAAGAAACCATTGTGATGACATTTGAGGAACGCACCTAAAAAAATCCAGTACTTGTGTGTATTAGATGAATGAAGACTAACACTTAGATTTATTAAAATACAACAGTAACAGACCAAAAAAATCCTTATGTGAACATTATTTCACTTAGCCTTACTGCTGTGGGAGAATTTGAAACCCAAAGTGGAAAGCCAAACTCTTATGTGCAAGTTTTTCCTGCCAGTTCCACTGTTTTCTAGTTATCAGAGAAGCACATGCTCTGTCAGCTTTTTGTGCTTGTGTCCCGTCTATGGGCTCTATTATTTTTCTTCAAGCTCCCTTTTCAAGTTTCCTCACTTTCTTTGAGGTATTCACTATCATCTGTTTTCAGAAAATTTCTAATATTCTATGTTCTGTATACTTCAGTCCACTGACTTGACTTTTTTTTCTTTTCTTCCTCTTCTTTTTCTCCTAATTTTTTAGCTACTGGGTCTATCTAACTGATGACAGTGAATATGAAAGGCTTGGTTTTGAGTTCTGTAAATTTCTGGGGAAGTGGATCAGATCCTAGATAATTCTCTTAACATTTTGCAATTTTTAAAAATCATCTTTAGTTTGTAACTTTCACACACACACACACACACACACACACACACACACACACAGAGTCTCTCTCACACTCATATACCTTGTTACTAGTTTGTAACACACACACACACACAGTCTCACACATATATACCTTGTTACTAGTTTGTAACTGTCACACACGCACACACACACACACACAGAGTCTCTCACACTCATATATATACATACCTTGTTACTTACCCCTTCGTCCAGTCCAAATACAGACTCACTTTTACTCATGCTCCAAGAATTTTTGTAATGACTGAATGTACCAGACAGGAGGAATCTCTCTAAGATGAGGAGATAGGCCGTCAGAAACCTAGGAGGGCTGGACATCAGAGAAAACCCAGGAACCCCGGTTCTTTGGGTTGTCACCACAGGATTATACTTAGTTGAGAGCTACAGTGTCCTTGGGGAGATCTGCTGGAGTAGATCACTTGATCTAAATGACTGAAATGTAAAGGTCTGAAAGTCTGTGTTTAACAATGCATAATAGACATTGTGCTTTGCACATGCATGATTCCATTTAGGCCCACATCCTACGAAATATGAAATATATTCATCATTTTACTGATGAAGAAATTGAGGCTTAGAGGAAGATTAAGTAACTTTCCTAGGTTTCATGTAAGTGTACTCAAGTGCTCTTCAAATAAGGCATTTCATAGCACAGCTTTTCTGTAAGTGCCTTTGTAATGTTCATAACTTTTTATTGTAACAGCAGGAAAGTTATACTGCAATAGTTTATTCCAGTCCTAATGTTCTGTGACTTGGTGTCTTTAGACAGCAAGCAGGATTTTGAAGAACTGGGACTCAAAGCAAGGAGTCCTCCAGATACACAGTGGGCAGATAAAATGAATTGAAGAAACATCCTTTTTTTTTTTTTTTTTTTTTGAGATGGGCTTTTACTCTCTCTCCCAGGCTGGAATGCAGTGGTGTGATCTTGGTTCACTGCAACCTCTGCCTCTTGGGTTCAAGAGATTGTCGTGCCTCAGCCTCCTGATTAGCTGGAATTACAGGCATGTGCCACTACGCCTAGCTAATTTTTGTATTTTTAGTACAGACGGGGTTTCACTTTGTTGGCCAGGGAAGTCTATAACTTCTGACCTCAAGTGATCTGCCTGCCTTGACCTTGACCTCCCAATGTGCTGGAATTACAGGCGTGAGCCACTGCGCCTAGCCTGAAGAAACACTCTTGAATGTGTTCTGTTCTACCTGCATGGGAGCTCCATGGAGCCACAAGCTCATTCCAGGGGTTAGGGGAAGAAATTTATCTTGGCAGCATATACAACTTGAACAGAAAGTGGGGCAAAGCCAAGTGGGTACTCTTACATGAGAATACCATGTCCTAGCAGTCAGGAATGTTCCCCTTAGTATCTTTATAATTTTCTTCCATTGTCTTTTTTTGGGCAGATATCTTCTAAATGATAATTTGTACTTTGTAAAAGAAAAAGCCATAAAAATTATTTTAAATCAACTAAAGACTCATGAGATTTATTTGGTTACATTGAATAAACCTGACAAAATGTTGAGAAGAGTTGTTAAAACAAGTATATATTAAATATGCTAACGATTACATTTGGTTACATATTTGTAAGTGATGGTTATATAGAAAAACTGCATAGAAATCCAAACCTTAAAAAATTTGCAAATCAAATCATTAGCTTTTCTCTTCTCTAACAAAGTAGGGTGACTACTTCTTGGATTAATCTATAACATTAATGTAGCACTTGATTATCTTACAGAGTAATTATCTATTTCACTTAAGCCTCACAACAACCGTGTAAAGTATTATCCCCATTTTATGGATGAAGAAACAGGCTTAGAGTGGAAAGGTGGATTCTCTGCTTACACAGAAGTATTATGTGGCTAAGCTATTGAACTTGAACCTAGGTTTTGGTCTTTACTTCAAATGTGAAGTTTTTTGATTAAATGTATCTTGCACAGAAAAAATATCTCATTAGCTTTCAGATGTTATTTACCATGCTAATTGTTAAAAATATTCTATTTAAAAAATTCAGGGTCACAGCCTTTCAATTTCCCTTTAAGAGTCAAATCAAAGTATTAATTTTAAATTGAAGTTGTCTAAACAGGAAATTGTTACATAGGGGAAAATACCAATTTTTAAATCTTTTAAAAAATGTTGCCAGACTATCCATGATATAACTGGAGGTTAGTTGTCCTTCTAATTTTTAACTACAAAAATATGATAGAAATTTATGTTTAGCTCACATTTCTAACAGTTGAATCAAAGGTGTTTATGAATATTACAATGAACAAGCCAAAACCTGCAGTTAAAAATGACATGAATACATCTTCTGTTAATGATACAAACAAACATCAACTTGACGTTTAAATGAAAATGTTTGCATTTAGGGTACTACTGATGAATCTTTTAAATAACCTTACTTTTAAAACTTATTTTAAGGTTGAACATCCCAGTGACCAGATTATGATGAACAAAATTGAAAAATGATAAAGCCTGAAGTCTTAAGTTTATCCAGCAGGGTGACTCATGCTTCTTTGTCATCCTCCCACGGCAGAAATTTGTTCCATGTGAATGCTAGTAACAGGCATCATACCCTGTTAATGCTAACATGTAGGAGTCAGTTGGAGGTAAAAACCCCTATCACGATTAGCATTAACAGCATACAGCCTTCAGCACTCAGAGGATGAGGCATAAAGAATTTAAACCACAGATTTCCCCTTCCTGGTTTGTGCCACCTGCAAGAGAGAAAGAAATGTTTGTGTATGCACATGTGGTTACAAAGCTGGAGTGATAATACAGTAAATCTGAAAGGAAAATCGTCCATTTTCTGTTGAAAGGAGGGAGCTCATTAAATCCTAGGAAGTCATTTGTTGAGAGTGGTAGAGGAATTGGCAATTAAAACATGACATTGTTACCTTTAGGCATATTTGAAGGCTTTTTAAAAAATTACGTTTTAAATTCTATTCTCTAGTTTTGAACCAGGTACATATGTGTATCATCTTCAAAACAAAAACAAAAACTACTCTTCAGAGTTTCCAAATGCCAAAATGCAAATAGAGAAGCTTGCATTCTGACACAGTACAGTTTTTTTTTTTTTTTTCTGATTTATACTTCATCTGGGAGCTAGACAATTAAAGGCCCAAATAGTTAAAATAGTCCTTTATGATTTATGAAAATTAAAACCCAATTGATCTGTTTTACAAAGGTGGGGTTCAGGATGAATTTTTCATTCTGTAATAAATCATTGAAGTTTTACCTTTATTCTTTCAGGAAATATGACACAAGCAGTGGAGGTTTGCCTACAAATGAATCTATCTGAAAATGTCCCCATCTGCTATTTAGAGATTCCTTTGGGGAAGGTATTACCTAGTGGCTTTGGTTTTGACTACATAAAGGAGGTATGACTTAAAGAGTCCTCTGTGTTTTGAACTACGTATCCTAGGCAAAGGGTTGATTAAAAAAAAGAACAAGATGAATTTGCTACTTCCTTTTAGAGTCTGATTTTACTCTCTCAGATAAAGTGACATTTCTCCCACAGGTTTCTGATTTCAGTGTTGCTATAGCAGAACCTAGAAGTTAGAGTATCATTCAAGTATGTGGTCTCTTTCAGTACAAGAGGGGAATCACCTTTTCTTTTATTTAATAATGAAACCAGCTAGATATAAAAATGTGACTAAGTTCAAAAGAAACGTATAAAGTAAAAAATTCCCCAGTGAATATATTTTGACGGGGCAGAATATCGTGGTTTGGAAATTTCCAAACCACGGAAATGTATCATTTTTACTGATAGTATTTTTTTTCAAACTCTGCTGTTTTCTGAGATGAATTAGTTGATGATGAAAAACTTTGGATTAAGTGATGTCATTTCAGGAATTTAATTCATTTTATAGAATTTCAGTCAATAAAAATTATACAAATAAGGACTTTCTCCCCCCCAACAGGATCTTGGACATAGTAAATGCTCAATAAATACATATTAATAATCTAGTGTTAGTTCCTCCCTCCCTAGCCAATATAACTCAACCTTTTCTTAAAAAGATGTGTTTAATTTGTATTGAAGGTAAATTGCTTGCATACTATTCTACCCATAAATTTTATTCCTGTTCTTTAAAGGTAACATATGAGCACCAGTATTAAAATAAATATATTTAATATAATAATTGGCATTTTCATCTTTTTAAATATACGTATGAATTGCCTGATTAGAGCACTCAGAAAAGTGACAAGTGTTTTTGATAATGTGTTATATTATATTAAAAATTCTAATAGCCTTTTTTTATTGGCTCAAACTCTAAATATATTTTGAAATAAAAAGTGTCACACAGGTCCCTTTTGTTCTCAAATGCAACCTTGTCATACAGGCGTGATGAATTCCTAATGCTGCAGAGAAATGAGAAGTTTGTCTAAATATACTGTAGAATCTTAAGTCATATTTAAAACACAATGATAGATGAAAAACAGTAATGAACAGAATAAAGGAGAAAATATCCCAGAATTGTTTTTTCTTTTTAAATTTAAAAATACTTAGTAGACTTTTAAGGACATTAGAATGACCAGAAGATCATTCATCGATCAGTTTGGCATCTATGTCCACTTCCAGTGTTTTTGACTGAGCTAAGCAACCAACAACAGAACTGTCATGTGCCTGAGTGGGAATTAGTGGTCATAGACAACAAAGGCCAGTCTGTTAGCCAAGGCATTGGGCAGAGGGTGCTTTCATGAGGTAATAAGAAATGAAGTAGTTCTTTCTGGAATCAGTGTGGCCAGTTAAAGTGGCTGAGGAAGAATTATACACAATTATAGGCCCAGTGCTAACCAAGTAAGACTGTGACAAGCATAATATTTAATGTATAGCAATACAAGAGGAATTTATATGAATTATACATTAGCAATTAGATTGGGGTCTTTGACTAGGTAGTTCTGACGATGTACTTCCAATCCCCTCACTCCATAATACATCTTTTGCTTACCACATGAAAATCCATTGTCAATATAAACTTTAGTATATAGCATAGCTTCCAAGTTAAGTGTTCTTGATAGAATTACTACTCACTGTCTGAGTATCAAAATCTCACAGTGGATAAAAATCTATCAAGAGGAAGCACTGTGTACCAGATTAATGATAATACCAAATATCTTTTATTATATGACAGGGAATTCTTCTGGTAGTAAGAATGAAAGTGAAGGAAACACTTAGGGAAATTTTCCTTAAATTATGCTTTCCTTAAGGACATGTTTTTTGGGGGAGGTGTGAGCATAAGATTTCAGAATCTTATCCTTTTATTCTTTTATCCTTTTATTCTTACCTTGTTGATTTTCCAGGAAAGACGTTATCAAAACTAATATTCAGAGCATACTACGTCCTAAGTTTGTCATTAAAGATCTGGTTTGTCCTTCAAAAAAAATTTTTATATGGTGAAATATACATAACATAAGTTTAACATCTTAACCATTTTTAAGTGTCCAGGTCAGCTATATTAAACACTTAGTCATCATGTTCTGCAGCCATCGTTATCATCCATCTCCATAACTCTTTATCTTGTAAGGATCTCATTTTATGTCTAAATCATTAGGTTATATCGTTGCACAATTATATATGTATTTATATTATTTGGCTGCTTATTCTCAGCACCCACCATTTAATATTTGCATACCAAAGGAATTGCACACCATAAAGTTTTCTTTAAAAAAAGTTACAGTGGTCGAATTTCATAACGAAAGCAGTTGTGGGATAGCTCTCATTTTATTCACCCTGAAATATGCAAATAATTTAAAACTGTAATTTGTTGTTACAAAGCAAATGTACATCTGTTTCTACTGAAAGTCATATTGATGTAGCAGTACAAATTCTAGGTCCAAAGCCATTTTATTAGGTGAAATGTAACGTAATTATGTTGCAGAAAATTAAAGTGATTTAGTTTAGGTAACTTCCTCTAAATATTTTCCCACTTTAACGGTTATGTGTACCAATCAAAAACAATCATTAAGATGGAATAATGTTAATTCCTATTTAGATCCATTCACTAAAAGCGATTAGCATATACTTGCATATGTGGAAGCAGTATCTGGCTTTTCTATCAGAATTCATTCTGATTCTCTATATTCTAAAGCTGCAGTTTTGGTTTACATCATGGAAGTAAGCAGTGATTAATGCAAGTATATAAAAATCAGGATTCTGTGACATTTTGGACTTGTCGTAATCTTTAGAATAACGATTTCTAGAGTCAAAAGTTGAAAGTCACTGTAAACGTGATGCCCCAACCACCTGCCTCTATAAAAACTCTGCATGTTTCAGAGTGTTTTTCTTCCCTTTTACTTAAGGCAGAATTCCTTACCCTTAGAGCCATCTCCTTTGGGTGGGAGAGCCAAGGTGACAGGTAAGGTCTCTGGTAGGTTGTTCTTGAAATGCAGACAAGTTATCTGGGGAAAGAGGGGTGGGGTTGAAGTTGACACATTACCTTAGACTTGTTTATTAGGTTAGTTAGCTAGTCATCTTTGAAAGCAGCGATCAAAGGCTGAGGAGAGAGGACTCACGATAGGTAGATTTTAATGGGAATAAAGAGTAATAAATATAGAGGAAAGATAAGGATATGCCCCAAATAGTTTGGTAGTTCAATAGTTTTTTATTTATAATTTAAGCTCACACTTTTCATGTCCAGCATAAACCAGCAACAAATTAAGTGTTTATCATCTGAGTTTTAGTTCTCTGATTTTCAACCTCTACATGCTATAAAATGTCATATGAAGTGTTTAATTTCTCAGTAATTCTTCATAAAGACCATTAATATTCTCTGGCAAAAAGAAAATCCAAATGTCTGCCTTTCTAACATGTATTTATTTGTATACGGTTTATCACATATTTTCTGTAGAATATGAGTCTGTGTTACATTTCAATAACTGACGTTAAAGATCAGTCAACTTCTCTGCTACCAGGGAATGAGGTAAAGACTATTATGTTTCCTCTTGAATTCACATGAGTTCCATCATTAACAAGGGATTGATGGTGTGACTTACTACTGATTGAGATGGCAGAGACTGGGTCTTCACTCAGTGCTGCATATACAGCTGACAGATACTCACTAAATACTTTTGAATAAATGTTTGAGAGTCTCCAAAGGCATTTCTTTCTGCACAGTGGGCTTGGAGCATTTTAGGACTTAACTGATATGCAGGTTCTTGGAGGATTTAGTAGAAGTTTACAAATATGGAGATACATGAATAAGATTTGTTGGCATTCCAGATTAGCAGTGGACCCTTTTTAGAAGATTCTGTTAAGTATAAACAACATAAAGTTGGAGAATACTGGTAGAAGTCATCATCTGGACTTGTGGGTAAAAATTAGGTTTCATCCCTAATTTTAAAAATTACTCTTGGATGCCATAATCATGTGTTTTCATTGCATAGAACCATGTCCTTGTTCTTAGGAGATCTGTGCTGAAGCATTTAGAAGTTAGATGCCAGGTTTGGATATAGAGACAGAGAGAGGGAGAGAGAGAGAGTTGGATAGGGACAGAGAGAGATAAGTCAGTGTGGCAAATATTAACACTTAGCAAATGTAATTGAAAAGGAGTGTTGATTGTTCTGTCATGTTCAACTTGCCTGGGTTCCATTCCAGACCTCACCAGTGTAACTGACTGTATGGTATTTGGCAAGTTAATAAACCTCTTTAAGTCTTAGTTGCTTCTCTAAAAATGAAGATAAAGATAGAACCTACTCAGAAAGTCTTTGTGAAGATGAAGTGGCAATGTAAAGCGTTTGGTCAGGTGCCAGCCTCAGAATCAGGGCTCACTTAATGTTAGCCACGATACTAATGACATCGGTCATCAATACTTGCTGAGTACTTTATAACCCTACTTCTATCACATGTTACACTTGCTATTTTAAAAGTACAATCCCAGATACATTAACCACTGTGTAATTGAACCACTGTATAAATTAGAGGTTATCTGCAAGCAGGTAAAAGCTATGTAAAATAATTCTTTGGTTTATCCTAATCTTTAAGTCATAAAGTAAGTGCTAAAAGGTACACCAAAATGTTTTCTTGGAAATAATTTTCAGAACTGTTTTAGTAGTTTTTCTTTTGGATATGCCTTCTGAAACAATAAAAGCCACTTGAGGTCCACTTGACCTCGTCTATTTGGCACAAAATGTAAACTAAATTATGAGCATCATTAGATACCTTGGCCTTTTCAAATCACACAGGGTCCTGGATCTGCTGTGTGATGCTGAAGTAACTTCACTTCTCTGGGCTTCAGCTCCCTCAGTGTGGTCTCTGAAAATTCATGATATGGTAAAGAGTCTTTGAAAAGTCTCTGCTTTCTCAGACTGCAGTTGTACCTCACCTTCCAGATCGATTTCTTATAATACACAAGATCATCCAGTTAAACATAATAATAGGAAACACCTACATGGGGCTCCCTCCGTGCCAGGCACCTAAGTGTTTGATGTATACTAACTCAGTTATTCCTCCTCACAACCTTAGGACACATCCACCCCATTGAAACACAGGGTCTTGAGGCACAGGCAGGTAAAATAACTTGCCCAAGGTTAATCAGTGAGTACGGAGCATGCTGTTGCGATGCCCACCTGGGCAATCTGGCACCCGTTTCTCATGCTCAGAACCATTATATGTGTGAGCATATAAAAAACCATAGCATTTTGTTAAGATAGCCAGGAATTTATAATTTGTGTAGAACACTCTCGTTTATGGAGAACTGGCATAAATGTCATTGTAGGTCATTGTTTCACCTTATCCAAACATCAGCCTCGCAATTCCATCAAATCAGCTATTTGATATTCTTCACTAATCTTTCCTTCTGCCAGTGCCTTAACCCTGTCTACCCACAAAATGTAGCAATATCTGTGATAATCCATCCTAATAATTAATACAGGTATTAGTGATCTGTGCTAGTTGATTGATATCTCTGCTGTTTCTCAGAATTAGCGCAGACATTCACAGTCTGTTTTAAACTACAGCCACTTAACCTATGTTAAGTCTCACTTTTGGTGAGTGTGTCACTGTGTGTAAGGGTGGTCATTTTAGGAATCAAGTGTTCTTCCACATTGCTGAGCCTTAGACTTGTGAGTGAGGATGCTGAACGGCTCAGACAGGGTGTGCTTATTTGAGGATAGATGTGCTTTTGCGCCAGTTTTGCTGGAGGATCTGAATATTGTAAGCCCAAAGATATTGGTTGATGGACAGAACTTAAGTGCATCAAGGCAGATGAGAATTACACAGCAGTGATCATATTAAAAGCATTGCATTTCTTTAAGAGTCTGAGATAAGGTAATTTTTTTCATATATATATATATATATATATATATGAAATTCATATATGAAAATTGTAACCAGAGAGAGGTGGGATAAAAAGAGACTTAAATTGTAATATCTTTTCCTTGAAAAATAGTGTTTCACAATTTTTTAATTCTCTCTAATTTAAGGAAACATGTAACAGTTTTGAGTCCAGTAAGGTCAGTGAAAGACAAAAATACATTCTATAGTGAATTACAGTGGTACTTACTCTTTCTTTGGACATAGAGGGTGTAAATTCACTAAGACCAGCTGTGTCTCTCGAGGTATATGAAAGTGAGCTTGGTAGTTACGCTGGAATCCCAGAATTTCATCACTGAAAGGGATTTTAGAGATGACTCAGTCCCTGTTACCCATCTTAGAGATGAGAAAAATGAGGCAGAGAAATTTGCAGAGTTGGTACTAGAAACAAACCATGATTCTTAGGCTGTGCTCCTTCCCCAGTAGCAGGCTTCTGCAGAGTGGAGGCCTATTATCAAAACAATAAGGCTGTTGAAATCAGTAGCTTCAGCTAAGCAATAGCCAATGACTAACAGAAATGGGGACACCAACTAGTTAAGGACAGAGGTGCTTGTCCAACTGAAGGCCAAGAGTCTACATACCACTTTCCTCTATTCAAGCTATTTATGCCTGCTAGGTTTAGAATATTGATTATGAAAGTGAACCCGCAAAGTGAACCCTCAACCCTCATGGCTGAGATTAAAGGAAGCCTCTAGCCTGCTGACATCAAATTCAAAATTGTGTGTGAGGATGCACATTAAAAAACTTTTTCTGGGAAGAGCATACAGAACTTCCATTAGATTCTCAAGGAGGTAGGAATAAAGGAATTATGAATAACTATTACTTTAAAATGAAAGAATTCCTTTAAATTGAATGGTAGATCTTATGACATGAAAGCTGATAAAAAAAACTTTTTAAAAGTTAAAATGTAGGGCTTTTTGGGGTAGAGTTTTTTGGATTGCAGAAGACTGTTAAGATGAGGTATTGAAAGATGAAAGTTACAAATTTTCCATGTTGACATATGGAAAGTAAAGAATGGCAAAATTCATAGCACATTCTAATTAGTTCATGTATTTATGTTACTGAAATTGAAATGATATCAAATTGCATAGCACCGTTCTGATAGCCTGTCCTCTAACTTTTTGGGTTTGTAAGGGTAGGGTTGTGTCTATCTTGCTCACCTTTGTCTCTCCCGCCTCTAACATAGCATCCAGCACAGGCAGACTGTGATGACTTTTTTTGGGGGTAAATACCAATTAATTACACTTTTGACACATGATTAGGTTAACACAAGAGTAGACATTTGTGCAAACACCCTGGTTCTCCCTTGAAGTGGTTGTAGGTCTCAGCCAGTGCTAATTTTTCTCTTTCTTAATGTGTGTGGTTAGGAAGCCAGGTCCTGTGGCCAGAGTAAGTGGACCCACTATGTGAGGAAACTTGCTTAACACAGCCTAATAAGGAGTAGTTCTTGTGGCATAAGTCACTACTAAATGTGCTTTGGTCATTTGACAGAAATCAGGGAGCCAGCAAGGAGTCATGGAAATGAGCCCAAACTGAGAGTCAAAAGCCTGTGGTCTGCCGACACCCCTAGCCCACATCCGTACCTAAAAGCAGGCTGTGCACTAGGGACCTAGTGACCTTACTGGAAAAAACTCAAATTCTCAGAGGCACAAGTCCTCATGGGCAAAATGTGGATACCACCACCGAACCCTGCCAATTTCCTATCATTGTGACTATCAAATTAGCCCACAGGCAGGAAATTGCCTTGAAACTTTTTGTAGCTTATATTACTGTTCACATAGATAAGCAATTAACTTTACATATATCCATTTTTAAAAGATCAGTCCTATGATTAAAAGTTCGACTACCCTAGTTCACTTCGTTTATACATTATGTTAAAGCCCTATAAAAGAGGCAGTACTTCGGAGAGATGTCTATTACAAGCAGTAATTTTGGCTTTGGAATACATACATAATGTCCACTTGACCTCATTTATTTGACACAAAATGTAAACTAAATTATGAGCATCATTAGATACCTTGACTTTTTCAAATCACGCAGGGTCCTGGATCTGTGGTGCTGGAGAAGTAAGTTAACTTCTCTGGCCCTCAGCTCCCCAATTTTTGACATACTTTGCATTCTTATATCTTTGTCAGCTGTCAACTTCAGTATTTTCAGGTTAAATTCTATCTGTAGTCATCTCAATATACCTGCTTTAGATGATACAAACTTCAGAAGATCCGGCTCTCCCTCGTAAAACGTGGAGAACAGACACCACGGGGATTTTGTGAGAGTAAAGAAAGGCAACGGCTCAGCAAAAACGCACCCGGGCACAACGGGGGTGCGTTTGCTCCATCTTCACTTCTATTAAATCCACCCTGGCACAACGGGGGTGCGTTTGCTCCGTCTTCATTTCTATTAAATGAAGACACTGATATCTTTAAAATGCTATGAGTCTAACTTTGTAAAGATTAAGATAGATTTTTAGTTATTTTTCAAGATAAAATAGAAAAGACACAAGTTTTGAAGGCAGTCTCTTTTGATCCACCCTGCCCCACTAGTGTGTTATACACACTTCGCTGGCTGCTCCAAAAGGGAAGCTGGTCCAAGGCCATATCACAGGTACCTCCCCTATCATCCCAGGAAACTTTGCAAAGAAGCTCAAGTATTAGGTTTCTAACACCCCTCCTTCCCCCGCCTCTGCCCGCGGAATCCATCCAGCGCAATCTCTGGTCCCGGGCGAGGCGACACCTCTGGGTCCCCAGGGGGCACCCTCAGGCGCAGCGGGGCCAGGCCAGGCTCTGCGTCCACGTGCGCGCCGCCCCTATCCTGCCCTGCCAGTCCGCCCCACGGCGACCCTCGCACCGAGGTCCCTCCCGCGTCCTTGTTCAAGAGAGGAAAGGCGGGCGGGAGCGCGAGACTGAGGTCGGCGTACCTGCTGTGCTAGGAGCGTCTCCTTGGTTCCCCGCGCTGGCTCTGCGGGCGGCTCGGGGCTCCGCGGTCCGCTCCCTTCCCGAGGCTGCAGGCGGCGCTGGGGCCCAGGCTCGGCCGCTCACAGGAAGCCCGCGCCTGCGAACGTGCGACCCTTTTATAACTCACTGTGACTCATAACCGACCAGGCGCCTTTCTGCAAACTCCCCGCTTCTCCCCCCTCCTGCCTGTTCTTGGAACCTACAGCTTGAAAAGTTTTTTCTTTTTAAAGGAAAAGTCGAAAAAGCCCAGTGCCCGGGGAATTGGTGTTTTCCCCTTTCCCTTTCTCGTGTGTCATTGCGTGTGTGTATTTTTTTTTCTCTCAACACGCGCCGTGTACTTTCCTGCGCCCAGCGCTGCAAGGCTCAGGCTCCAACCTTTGTTCTTAAAGAAAAGGAAATGCCTTCAAATGACGGCCCAGACGTTGCCCGAACTTTCAGTCGGCCTGAGGGGGAAGTGGCGACTTCTTGCAACTGGGCGGCCGGGGTATCTCTACTTGCAGGGAGCCCAAGAGGAGTGGGAGGATTTTCCTCCTCGACCGAGTCATCTGGAGTCAAGCTGGTTCCTAAGAGAGGAAGAAATGGTCTTCAGGCGATCCTGTATTTCATCCCTATCTCAGCACCCTTCAGGAATGCGCGTTTGGTTTGGAATATGTAACTGGGCTTTGAGAAGGTTTGTACTGTGTCTGGTGCCCGCATTCGGGATGTCAAGATACAGGACCTGAAACTTTTACAATTTTGACCTCACCGACATTCTCCCCCTGCCCTCCACTACCATCCCCAGGACATATTCCTGGAGCATATGGGACTTAGGTCATTTTAATTTTTGGTTTCATCGCCACTCTTTTTCCTGCACCCTGCCACAAAGGGGACATTTTCCTGGAGCAACCATCTGATTTTTGGGGATGGAAAAGAACAAATAGATTCTGCAAGTCTAGTCGAGTAACTCATTCATGAGTCTAAATTCAATAAACGTTTAGACCTTGAAGAAGAAGGAAATATGAGGAAGAGAAGGAGGACAGGAATAGACCTAGCCTCATCATCATGTGACTGGGGCCTTTTTGTAAGAAAGACAGGGTCACTGCTGGCTTGCACTGCAAGTAGCCAGTACTTGGGCCCTCCCTGTCAAGGGCATAAGACATTTTAAAATAGTTTGTATTAAGCTGATATCAGTTAGTTTCTAGGACCCCTGAATCCATGTCAGAGCTGGCATAGTACTTAATTCACAGATGGCTCAGGTTGGTTAAGGAACTTGGGAGCATTTTAAAACCCTCTTTTCTTAAGATACATGTTTTTCCCCTTATATTCAAACAAGAATAATCATGATGATAACTACTAACACTTATAAAGCATTTAACATGTTCTGGGTCCTGTGCTAACAATTCTTATATGCATTAACTCTTCCAGTTCTCACTACAATCATATGAGGGAGGAGCATTATAATCTCTATTTTCAGATAAGGAAACTGAGCACAGAGAGATTAAACTTGTTAACTTAGGTCCTAGTAAGTAGTGAAGCTGAGATTCAAACTCAGTTCCAAGCCTGGAGGGCTGGCGCCATAGTCCAGTCTCCGTGCTTTCCAAATCCATGTGACATTGAGGAGCTGGGGAAGCTGTACAGGGAGGGGGGCATGTGACAAGGATGCATGGTCCCCACCCAGGTGGGCCATGTCTCTCTGCTGGTTATAGATGCCTGCAAGGCCTTCTGAATTTCCCATTTCTCATTATAGGTTGAACTATATGAAATTTTCCATAGGCAATTCTAGAATGACCTTTTATCCCTAGAATGGCAAGTTTGTATAATTCAATTTAATAGAAGCAGGACATTTATCAATCTTTCCTTCTCCCAGTGATGGAAGTAATTTCAGGTCATGTGCAAACCTCCCCATTTTAGATCCCAGTTTGAGATACCCAGAATAGTGGACAGAGAAATGGATTTTAGAAGTCAAATCTGCCTGCATTGTACACTAATTCTAGCTGTGGAATCTGAAGGTTAACCTTTCTATGTCTCAGCTTCCTATAAATGACAATAATAATGTCTCTCATTAGGGATTGCTATGAATTGAATCATATTCTCCTCAACTTCATATGTTGAAGCCCTAACCCCCAGTGTTACCCCGTTTGGAGATAGGGCTTGTGAGAAGGTAACAAAGGTTAAATGAGGTCATCAGGGTGGATCCCAAATCTCATAGAGCTAGTGCCCTTATGAGAAGAGGAAGAGGCACCAGAATTCCCTTTCTCTCAGAGATCAGACAAAGCAGAGGTCATGTGAGTATGCAATGGGATGGTTTCCTATAAGCCAGGAAGAGAGTCCTCACCAGAAACCAAACCCTGCAGGGCCTTGATCTGGAACTTTCCAGCCTCCAGAACTGTGAGAAAATAAATTGTTGTTTCAGCCACCCAGTGTGTGGTATTTTCTTATGGCAACCCTAGCTGACTAAGAGGGATATATATGATGATTAAGGTGATGGATAAAAAGTACCTGGTCCAAATGGATAGCTTGAGAAAGTAAGGGCTGGCCACCTGCCAGGACAAACATTATCCCATGGATGTCGTTGTGGGCTGAATCGTGTTTCCCTCCTGCCACCTCCCAAATTCGTATATTGATGTCCTAACACCCAGTACTTCCGATAAGATGGGGTGCATGCAGGGTGTTATGGCCGTAGACCACCGAGTACTTCAGAATATAACCTTATTTGGAAACAGGGCCTTTGTGGATGTAGTTAGTCAAGATGAGGCCCTATTAAAATAGGGTGGGCTCCTAATCCAATATGACTGGTGTCCTTAGAAGAAGAACATGATGTGTAGAGAAAGCAACGTGTAGAAGGGATGAAGAAACATTGGGAGAAGATGGCCATCTACGAGCCAAGGAGAGAGTCTTGGAACAGATCCTTTCTCCACAGCTCTCAGAAGGCACCAGTCCTGCTGACGTTTTGATCTTGGACTTCCAGCTCACGGAACTGTAAGACAATACATTTCTGTGGTTTAAACCACCCAGTTTATGGTGTTCGGTCACAGCAGCCCTCACAAAGTGATACAGATATATCTCCAGGGCTGATGGGGCTGGTATTCTCATCCCTCCCTTTACCCTCCAGAAACTGAGCAGCTATCATCAGTGATCTTCCAGATAAGAGTGATACTTCTTGATATTACTTAATATTGATAATGAGGAATAGATTGTGACAGCTGGCACAGCTACAGATCAAAGTTTTGCTAAAAACATCATAGGTTCATGAAATTCTACAGAAGCCACAATAATTTAGGAACCAGCCTCCAATCTCTCCTTATAAAAAAAATAAGGGGCAGAAAAAATAAAAATAGTTTCTGGAGATTTAGTACTCAACGATCTTGAAGCTCAGCCCTTTGGAAGAATGTTAGAGAGAGACATTTCTCAGTGGATAACAGGTTTTAGGTAGTGGGTGAAGAAACAGACTCACATTTCAGGCTTGACCAGCTTATTTATTGTGGCACAGGGTTTCAGTTTACTGTTTACCCTGTTGTACAATAACATGGAGATAATTAATTATTCTGTGAACTTGTGCTTGCTCTTCATCCCTTGGGATGAAGTGGGTTGAATTGGCTTCCTCTGTACTCCGTCAGTGGCACAACTATAATTAATGCCTGAGGCCAAAAAATGTAACCATAAGATATTCAGACTTCATACAGAGAGTTTGTTTTTATTTTTCACAAACAAAACATGAGAGAGTTTCTTCTTATTATAATTTAATTTTTATTTCTTTCACTGTTTATAACATTTGGAAGCCCAATTCTGGTCTGTCTTGTTTTCACCCACATTTCCTCTGTAAACTGGTTGCTGCTTTGGAGTGTTCTGTGATACTCTTAAGGATGCCTTTCCCTTCAGAGGGTAAAGGAGTGGCTTTTTTTTTTTTTTTTTTTTTCTGTCTCCATCGAATAGATGAAATTTACAAATTAGAGAGAATTAACTTTTTAACCTTATTTTTTCCATTCACCCCTCCACAGCGAACAGTGGAATAAGTCAAACCTCTGCAAAGGAGGTTTTCCAGTTTTCTGCAGTGAGTTACAGGCTATGTTTAGCTGTGCTCTAATTGTTTAATCATTTGTACCCATAAAATGCCTCTTAAGAATTCTTTTGTCTATACATACACTGCCTTCCATAGATAACTTTTTTCATCAATGTGATATTTAAAGTTTTTTGGTAATGCACATTTTTTGCTCTTGGCTCATTTCTTCATTTGTACATTTTGGGAAGCCAGGTTGTCACAGTCTTTTGGAAATTTTCATATAACAGAGGAAAAGTTAAATTCTGGGGAAAAAGACAAAGATTCTCAAAACATTTTGGTTCATTAGCAACCTTGGCAGGGAACCATTCTGCTTCCATATGGATGTCATCATCATCACATCACATATAGAGAAATTTGCTCCATCTGCCCCACCCATAACACTCACTTCCCTCAGTATCTGACCTCAGCCATATTCTTTTTTGTTTGTTTTTGTGACGGAGTTTTATTCTTGTTACCCAGGCTGGGGTACAATGGTGCGATCTCGGCTCATCGCAACCTCCACTTCCCGGGTTCAAGCAATTCTCCTGCCTCAGCCTCCTGAGTAGCGACCTTATCCATATTCTCATCTCAACTGGCCTAGCTCAGTGTTTTAAGCTTCAGTTTGTGAATTAATGAGTCACTTGTAGTAAATTACACTGTCTTTTTTTGCCCCTCCTTCCTCTCTGAAATAACTGGGGAGACTTCTCTGAGCACCAATAATGTCTGTTGTTATTTATTTCAACTTTTATTTTGTATTCAGGGAGTACATGTGCAGGTTGGTTATAAGGGTATATTGTGTGATGCTGAGGTTTGGGGTATGATTAAACCCATCACCCAGGTAAAGCATAGTACCCAATAAATAGTTTTTTATCCCTTGTCCTGCCCCTTCCCTCCCCCATTTTACAGTCCCCATTGTCTCTTGTTCCCACTGTTATTTCCATGTGTACCCAATTTATTTTTTTTGAGACAAAGTCTTGCTCTGTTGCGCAGACTGAAGTGCTCACTGCAACCTCCGCCTCCCAGGCTCAAGTGATTCTCCTGCCTCAGCCTCCTAAGTAGCTGGGACTACAGCTGTGCACCACCAGGCCAGGCTAATTTTTGTTTTTTAAATACAGACAGGGTTTCTCCATGTTGGCCAGTCTGGTCTTGAACTCCTGGCCTCAAGTGACCCACCTGCCTCAGCTTCTCAAGGTGCTAGGCATAAGCCACTATGCCCAACCATGTGTATTTCATGTTTAGTTCTCACTTATAAGTGAGAACATGTAGTATTTGATTTTTTGTTTCTACATTAATTTGCTTAAGATAATGGCCTCCAGCTGCATCCATGTTGTGCAAAGGATATGATTTTGGATATTTTTTATGGCTGCATAGTATTCCATGGTGTGCATACATCATATTTTCTTTATCCAATCCACCACTGATGGGCCTCTGGATTGATTTCTTGTCTCTGCTGTTGTGAATAGTGCTGCAGTGAACATACAAGTGCATGTGCCCTTTTGGTAGAACAATTTATTTTCCTTTGGGTCTATACTCAGAATGGGATTGCTGGGTTGAATGGTGGTTCTATTTTTAGTTCTTTAAGAGATGTACAAGCTGCTTTCTACAGTGGCTAAACTAATTTATAATCCCACAAACAGTGTATAGTCATTCCGTTTTTTTTTCTGCAGCCTCACTAACATCTATTATTTTTGGACTTTGAGGAATAGATTGTGACAACTGGCACAGCTACAGATCAATGACAAAGTCTTGCTAAAAGCATCATAGGTTCATGAAATTCCACAGAAATCACAATAATCACAGGGAATGATAAGGAACCAGCCTCCAATCTCTCTCCTTAAAAAAAAATAAGTGGTAGAAAAAAATAAAACTAGTTTCTGGTGGTTTATATTTATAATGGCTAGCCATTCTGACTGCTCTGATACGGTATCTCACTGTGGTTTTGATTTGTATTCTCTGGTGATTAGTGGTGATGAACATTTTTTCATACGTTTTTCACCTGCTTATATGATTCTTTTGAGAAATGTTTGGTCTTGTCCCCACTTTTTAATGGCGTTGTTTTTGCTCGTTGACTTGTTCAAGTTCCTTATAGATTATGATGTTAGAACTTTGTCAGAAGCATAGTTTGCAGATATTTTCTCCCATTCTGTCTATCATGTTTACTCTTGATAGTTTCTTTTGCTATGCAGAAGCTCTTCAATTCAGTTATGTCCCACTTGTCAATTTTTGCTTTTGTTGGAATTGCTTTTGAGGACTTAGCCGTAAATTCTTTACCAATTTGATATCTAGGTTTACTTGTAAAATTTCTACAGTTTGAGCCAGCAGTGTCTATTATTGTGTGGTTTTTCTGCCTGGAGAAAAACATGTATAAAGGAGGCACCTGGAACCAAGCTGAGAACTCAGTACTACTCTGATGTTGCGCTTTGTATTAGTCCTAGGACTGTTATAAAATACTGTGACTTAAATAACAGAAATTTCTTGCTGACGATTCTGGAGGCAAGACATCTAAGATGAAGTCTAACTGATTCAGTTCCAGGTGAGCACTTTCTTCCTGGCTTGCAGACAGCCACCTTCTTGCTATGTTATCATGTGACCTTTCCTTGGTGTGTGCAAGTGTAGAGTTATACCCCCCCTCCCATCTTTATAATGACACTACTCCTGTTTAGATTAGGGCCCTAGCTTTAGAACCTCATTATTTACCTTCTAAAAGCCCCATCTCCAAATGTTTTTTAGGGATGAGGGATCTAACATTTGAGTTTTAGGGGAAACACAATTTAGATCATAGGCCATATTGCCCATGGCCCCCCAAATTTATTTCCTTCTCACATGCAAAAAAATATATATTTTAACCCAATAGCCCACAAAAGTCCAACATAAAGTCCAAAATCTCATCTAAATGTTATACAATGAAATATGGATGAGACACCAGGTGTGATTCATCCTGAGGCAAAATTCCTCACCAGCTGTGAACCTGAACATGTTAGATAAGTTATATGCTTCCAAAAGACAGGATGGGGTAAACACTTCCATTTCAAAAAGAGAAATACAAAAGAAGAAGTGATAGGCCCCAAGCAAGTCAAAATATCTAGTGAGGCAAATTCCATTAGGTCTAAAGGCTCAAGAATAATTCTCTTTGGTTTGAAGCTCTGTCCTTCAGACCCAATGGGATGGCAACATCACCCTCATGGCTCTAGTTGGAGGTCTCGAATCCAAGACTTCAAGTGGAGACCATTTGACCTTTAGAAACCAAGCTGGTAGCCCTGATGACCTCTGGATGGCCTGCAGGGTCTTTTCCCCCTCTTCTTTAAGAATAACATATGTGTGCAGCCAAATAGCTCTACTGTCTTGTCAAATCTGAGATGTTCAGTAGCTTTCCTTGATTTTGTTCCATCTCTGTTCCCTTCAGTTCAGAATGAAAGTGTTTTTGCTCATATAATCTCGTTAGCTCTTTATGGGGTGATAGTCCAGCTACACTTTGGTGATTTTTTTCAAAGCATGATTTCTCGTTTTTTACAATACAGATAGGCTAAGAATGTTCTAATATTCAAGTCCTGGTTCTTTCTTTTTCTCAACAATCCCTTCTTCAATTTCTCTCTCTCCTTTCACATATTCCTAAAACCAGCCAGGAGGAACCAAGCCACTTCTTCAACACTCTGCTTAGAAATATTCTCAGTTAACTATCCAGTTTCATTGCTTTCAAGCTTTCAAGTTCTATCTTCCACAAAACACTAGAACATAAGCACAATTCAGCCAAGTTCCTTGCTACTACGTAACAAGGATAACTTTTTCTTTCGTTTCCAGTAAAATGTTCCTCATTTTCATTTGAGACCTCACCAGAATAGCTATTAACATCTATATTTCTGCCAACATTCTCTTTATGATTATTTGCCTTTTCACTGAGAAGACTAAAGCTTTCTTTCCAACTCTCTATTTCCATGTGAAATCTCAGCAGAATTGCTTTTAATGTCTGTATTTCTAGCATGTTCTTCAACACTCTTCTAGTCTCTATGCATTACTCAGCTCCAAAACTGCTTCAACATTTTTAGGTATTTGTTATAGCGGCATTCCATTTCTTGGCACCAACACTGGTATTAGTCTGTTAGGGTTTCCATAGCGACATATGATAGACTGAGTAGTTAAAAGATGGAAATTTACTTCTCACCATTCTGGAGGCTGGGAAGTCTAAGAACAAAGTGTAGCTGGTTAGAGGCCTAGGATGCGTTCTCTTCCTGGCTTGGAGATGGCCACCTTCTCACTGTGGGCTCGCGTGGCATTTCCTCAGTGTGTGCCTGTAGAGAAAGAGAGATCACTCTTTTCCTCCTCCTACAAGGGCACCAGTCCTATTGGATTAGAACACCATCCTTATATCCTCATTTTTTTTCTTTTTTTTTTTTAATTACATTTTAGGTTTTGGGGTACATGTGAAGAACACGGAAGACTGTTGCATTGGTACACACATGGCAGCGTGATTTGTTGCCTTCCTCCCCTTCACCTATATCTGCCATTTCTCCCCATGTTATCTCTCCCCAACTCCCCACCCTCCGCTGTCCCTCCCCTATTTCCCCCAACAGACCCCAGTGTGTGATGCTCACCTCCCTGTGTCCATGTGTTCTCATTGTTCAACAGCCACCTATGAGTGAGAACATGCAGTGTTTGATTTTCTGTTCTTGTGTCAATTTGCTGAGAATGATGGTTTCCAGGTTCATCCATGTCCCTACAAAAGACACGAACTCATCGTTTTTGATGGCTGCATAATATTCCACGGTGTATATGTGCCACATTTTCCCAGTCCAGTCTGTCATTGATGGGCATTTGAGTTGGTTCCAGGTCTTTGCTATTGTAAACAGTGCTGCAGTGAAAATTTGTGTGCATGTGTCCTTATAGTAGAACGATTTATAATAATTTGGATATACCCAGTAATGGGATTGCTGGGTCAAATGGAATTTCTATTTCTTTTTTTTTCCTTTTATTTATATATTTAATTTTTATTTTTATTGCATTTTAGGTTTTGGGGTACATGTGCAGAACGTGCAAGATAGTTGCATAGGTACACACATGGCAGTGTGTTTTGCTGCCTTCCTCCCCTTCAACCACATTTGGCATTTCTCCCCATGCTATCTCTCCCCAGCTCCCCGCCGCTGTCTCTCCCCCATTCCCCGCAATAGACCCCCATGTGTAGTACCCCACTCCCTGTGTCCATGTGTTCTCATTTTTCTCACGCGCCTATGAGTGAGAATATGTGGTATTTCCTTTTCTGTTCTTGTGTCAGTTTGCTGAGAATGATGTTCTCCAGATTCATCCATGTCCTTAGAAAGGACATAAACTTGTCATTTTTGATTGCTGCATAATATTCCATGGTGTATATGTGCCACATTTTCCCAGTCCAGTCTATCATCGTTGGGCATTTGGGTTGGTTCCAGGTCTTTGCTATTGTAAACAGTGCTGCAATGAACATTCGTGTGCATGTGTCCTTATAGTAGAACGATTTATAGTCCCTTGGATATATACCCAGTAATGGGATTGCTGGGTCAAATGGAATTTCTATTTCTAGGTCCTCGAGGAATTGCCACACTGTCTTCCACAATGATTGAACTAATTTACACTCCCACCAACAGTGTAAGAGTGTTCCTATTTCTCCACATCCTCTCCAGCATCTGTTTTCTCCAGCTTTTTTAATGATCGCCATTGTAACTGGCGTGAGATGGTATCTCAATGTGGTTTTGATTTTCATCTCTCTAATGACCAGTGATGATGAGCATTTTTTCATGTGTTTGTTAGCCTCATGTATGTCTTCTTTTAAATTTTCTTCTAGGGTTTTTATGGTGCCAGGTCTTATGTTTAAGTCTTTAATCCATCTGGAGTTAATTTTAGTGTAAGGTGTCAGGAAGGGGTCCAGTTTCTGCTTTCTGCACATGGCTAACCAGTTTTCCCAACACCATTTATTAAACAGGGAATCCTTTCCCCATTGCTTGTTTTTGTCTGGTTTATCAAAGATTATATGGTTGTAGATATGTTGTATTGCCTCCGATGCCTCTGCTCTGTTCCATTTGTCTATATATCTGTTTTGGTACCAGTACCATGCTGTTTTGATTACTGTAGCCTTGTAGTATAGTTTGAAGTCTGGTAATGTGATGCCTCCCTCTGTGTTCTTTTTGCTTAGAATTCACTTCTCTATGCCAGCTCTCTTTTGGTTCCATATGAAGTTCAAGGTGGTTTTTTCCAGTTCTGTGAAGAAATTCAATGGTAGCTTGAATGGGATAGCGTTGATTGTGTAAATTACTTTGGGCAGTATAGCCATTTTCACAATATTGATTCTTCCTAACCATGAACATGGACTGTTTCTCCATCTATTTGTGTCCTCTCTTATTTCGTTGAGCAGTGGTTTGTAGTTTTCCTTGAAGAGGTCCCTTACGTTCCTTGTGAGTTGTATTCCTAGGTATTTTATTCTCTTTGTAGCAATTGTGAATGGCAGTTCATTCTTGATTTGGTTCTCTTTAAGTCTGTTATTGGTGTGTAGGAATGCTTGTGATTTTTGCACATTGATTTTATATCCTGAGACTTTGCTGAAGTTACTTATCAGTTTCAGGAGTTTTTGGGCTAAGGTGATGGGGTCTTCTAGGTATACTATCATGTCTTCTGCAAATAGAGACAATTTGGCTTACACCTTTCCTATTCGAATACACTTTATTTCTTTTTCTTGCCTGATTTCTCTGGCTAGAACTTCCAGTACTATATTGAATACGAGTGGTGAAAGAGGGCATCCTTGTCGAGTGCCGGATTTCAAAGGAAATGCTTCCAATTTTTGCCCATTAAGTATGATATTGGCTGTTGGTTTGTCATAAATAGCTTTTATTACTTTGAGATATGTTCCATCAATACCAAGTTTATTGAGGGTTTTTATCATAAAGAGCTGTTGAATTTTGTCAAATGCCTTCTCTGCATCAATTGAGAAACTCATGTGGTTTTTGTTTTTGGTTCTGTTTATGTGGTGAATTACGTTTATAGACTTGCCTATGTTGAACCAGCCTTGCATTCTCGGGTTGAATCCTACTTGATCATGATGGATAAGTTTTTTAATGTGCTGTTGCAATCAGTTTGCCAGTATTTTATTGAAGATTTTTGCCTCTATGTTCATCATGGATATTGGCCTGAAGTTTTCTTTTCTTGTTGAGTCTCTACTGGGTTTTGGTGTCAGGATGATGTTGGTCTCATAAAATGATTTGGGAAGGGTTCCCTCTTTTTGAATTATTTGGAATAGTTTCAGAAGGAATGGTACCAGCTCCTCTTTGTGTGTCTCGTAGAATTCGGCTGTGAACCCATCTGTACCTGGGCTTTTTTTGTGTGGTAGGCTCTTAATTGCTGCCTTAACTTCAGACCTTGTTATTGGTCTATTCATAGTTTCGGCTTCCTCCTGGTTTAGGCTTGGGAGGACACAGGTGTCCAGGAATTTATCCATTTCTTCCTGGTTTACTAGTTTATGTGCATAGAGTTGTTTGTAGTATTCTCTGATGATGGTTTGAATTTCTGTGGAATCTGTGGTGATTTCCCCATTATTGTTTTTTATTGCATCTATTTGGTTGTTCTCTGTTTTCTTTTTTATCAGTCTGGCTAGTGGTCTGTCTATTTTGTTGATTTTTTTTGAAAAACCAGCTCTTGGATTTATTGATTTTTTGAAGGGTTTTTCGTATCTCTATCTCCTTCAGTTCTGCTCTGATCTTAGTTATTTCTTGTCTTCTGCTAGGTTTTGAGTTTTTTTGATCTTGCTCCTCTGGCTCTGTCAATTTTCACATTAGGGTGTCAATTTTGGATTTCTCCCCTCTTCTCATGTGGGCACTTATTGGTATATATTTTCCTCTACAGACTGCTTTAAATGTGTCCCAGAGATTCTGGTACGTTGTGTCTTCGTTCTCGTTGGTTTCGAAGAACTTCTTTATTTCTGCCTTCATTTCATTGTTTATCCAGTCAACATTCAAGAGCCAGTTGTTCAGTTTCCATGAAGCTGTGCGGTTCTGAGTTAGTTTCTGAATTCTGAGTTGTAACTTGATTGCACTATGGTCTGAGAGACTGTTTGTTATGATTTCAGTTGTTTTGCATTTGCTGAGGAGTGCTTTACTTCCAATTATGTGGTCAATTTTGGAGTAGGTGTGATGTGGTGCTGAGAAGAATATATATTCTGTGGATTTGGGGTGGAGATTTCTGTAAATGTCTATCAGGTTTGCTTGTTCCAGGTCTGAGTTCAAGCCCTGGATATCCTTGTTAATTTTCTGTCTGGTTAATCTGTCTAATATTGACAGTGGAGTGTTAAAGTCTCCCACTATTATTGTGTGGGAGTCTAAATGTCTTTGTAAGTTGTTAAGAACTTGCCTTATATATCTGGGTGCTCCTGTATTGGGTCCATATATATTTAGGATCGTTAGCTCTTCTTGTTGTATCGATCCTTTTATCATTATGTAATGACCTTCTTTGTCTCTTTTGATCTTTGTTGCTTTAAAGTCTATTTTATCAGAGATGAGAATTGCAACTCCTGCTTTTTTTTTGCTCTTCATTTGCTTGGTAAATCTTCCTCCATTCCTTTATATTGAGCCTTTGTGTATTTTTGCATGTGAGTTGGGTTTCCTGGATACAGCACACCGATGGGTTTTGGCTTTTTATCCAATTTGCCAGTCTGTGTCTTTTGATTGGTGCATTTAGCCCATTTACATTTAGGGTTAATATTGTTATGTGTGAATTTGATACTGCCATTTTGATGCTAGCTGGCTGTTTTGCCCATTAGTTGATGCGGATTCTTCATTTTGTTGATGCTTTTTAGCATTTGGTATGTTTTTAGAATGGCTGGTACTGGTTGTTTCTTTCTATGTGTAGTGCCTCTTTCAGAAGCTCTTGTAAAGCAGGCCTGGTGGTGACAAAATCTCTGAATACTTGCTTGTTGGCAAAAGATTTTATTTTTCCTTCACTTATGAAGCTCAGTTTGGCTGGATATGAAATTCTGGGTTGAAAGTTCTTTTCTTTAAGGATGTTGAATATTGGCCCCGACTCTCTTCTGGCTTGTAGAGTTTCTGCCGAGAGATCTACTGTGAGTCTGATGGGCTTCCCTTTGTGGGTGACCCAACGTGTCTCTCTGGCTGCCCTTAGTATTTTCTCCTTCATTTTGACCCTGGTGAATCTGACGACTATGTGCCTTGGGGTTGCTCTTCTTGCGGAATATCTTTGTGGTGTTCTCTGTATTTCCTGGAGTTGAGTATTGGCATGTCTTGCTAGGTTGGGGAAATTTTCCTGGATAATATCCTGAAGAGTATTTTCCAGTTTGGATTCATTCTCTTCGTCACATTCTGGTACACCTATCAAACATAGGTTAGGTCTCTTCACATAGTGCCACATTTCTTGGAGATTTTGTTCATTCCTTTTTGTGCTTTTTTCTCTTATCTTGGTTTCTTTTATTTCATTGAGTTGATCTTCGACTTCTGATATTCTTTCTTCTGCTTGGTCAATTTGGCTGTTGAAACTTGTGCATGCTTCGCGAAGTTCTCGTGTTGTGTTTTTCAGCTCCTTCAATTCACTCATATTCCTCTCTAAGTTGTCCATTCTTTTTATCATTTCCTTGAATCTTTTTTCAAGGTTCTTAGTTTCTTTGCATTGATTTAGAACATGTTCTTTTAACTCACTGAAGTTTCTCATTATCCACCTTCTGAAGTCTGATTCTGTCATTTCGTCACATTCATTCTCCGTCCAGCTTTGTTCCTGTGCTGGTGAGGAGTTTTGGTCCTTTGTAGGAGGTTAGGTGTTTTGGTTTCGGGTGTTTTCCTCCTTTTTGCGCTGGTTTCTTCCCATCTTTGTGGATTCGTCACATTCATTCTCCATCCAGCTTTGTTCCCGTGCTGGTGAGGAGTTTTGGTCCTTTGTAGGAGGTTAGGTGTTTTGGTTTCGGGTGTTTTCCTCCTTTTTGCGCTGGTTTCTTCCCATCTTTGTGGATTTATCCACCTGTCGTCTTAGTAGTTGCTGACTTTTCGATTGGGTCTTTGGGTGGATGCCCAGATTGGTGATGATGAAGTATTTCTGTTACTTAGTTTTCCTTCTAACAGTCTAGCCCCTCTGCTGTACGACTGCTGAGGTCCACTCCAGGCCCTGCTTGTCTGGGGTACACCTGTAGCAGCTGCAGAACAGTGAGGGATGCTACCAGTTTCTTCTTCTGCTATCTTTGTCCCAGAATGATGCCCGCCAAATGTTAGTCTGATTAGTCCTTTTTTGAGGTGACTCTTTAGATATACAGGGGTCAGGGAGCTGCTTGAGGAGACGGTCTGTACTTTATAGGAGCTCAAGTGCTGAGCTGTGAGCTCCGTTTTTCATTCAGGGTTGTTGGGCGGGTGTGTTTAGGTCTGCTGCACTAGAACTTATAAAACCCCCTTTTTTTCCCCTCAGATGCTCTGTGTCAGGGAGTTGGGGCTTTCTTTATGAGTATCTGTTGCACTGTCCTGCCCAGCTAGGAGGCAGTCTAGTCACTATTTGCCTGCTGAGGCTCCGCCCTCCTACCATGGGGTCTGCCGTGCTGCCGCTGGGCTCCGTCCTACTGTGGTGGGCTCCGCCCTGTTGGCTGAGTCTCTCTGTTATGGTGGGTTGCCTCGGCAATGGCAGGCTTCTTCAGCAATGGGCGTGTACCTCAGGAGGGGCGGAATGCATCCGTAGTGGCGGATGCCTCTCCCCACTGAGCTGCACCATCCTGGATTCAGCTGAGCCCGCAGTAAAACTCTCAACCTCAAGCAAATGGCCATTTTGTTTGTCCCTGTGGGGGTGGGACCCGCCAAGCCTGATCATCTGGCTCTCTGCCTCAGAGTCCTTTCTCTCTCTCTCTTTTGTTTTTAAGTTGAATGGTTGACTCACAGGTGTTTCAGTCACCTGCTGATAGGGCATCGGGATCTGTGTGATTTCCCATGCCGCAACCCACTGCACCGGCTCAAATCATGCTTCCCAGGAATCTCCTGGTCTGGCTTACTGTCCAAGTCCCATTTAATCAGATGGATATGTTAATCTGCCCTCCCAAATCTCAGATTGCAGGTTTAACAGGGCACCCAGACCAGTGAGTTTTGTGCGGGGTGCCGCTGTGCTGCGGCGATGGCCGAAATGGCCGCATAGGCTGAAAGGGCTGTGCTGGTGTCCCACGTCTCTCCTACACCTGGGAATTTCCCCGTTCTGTTGGCAACAAAGGTCCATCTGAAAATGCGGCTAGGACTCATCCTCTGCACCTTCACTGAGAGCTGCAATCTCGAGTTGTTCCTACCGTGCCATCTTGGAAATCCTGGAATTTCTATTTCTAGATCCTTGAGGAATCTTCACTGTCACAATGGTTGAACTAATTTACACTCCCACCAACAGTGTAAAAGTGTTCCTATTTCTCCACATTCTCTCCAGCATCTGTTGTCTCCAGATTTATTAATGATCGCCATTCTAACTGGCGTGAGATGGTATCTCAATGTAGTTTTGATTTGCATCTCTCTAATGACCAGTGATGATGAGCATTTTTTCATATGTTTGTTGGCCTCATGTATGCCTTATGAGCTCATTTTAACTTTAATTTTCAAAGCTGTTTCCTCAAATACAATCACTCTGGGGGTTAGAGGTTCAACATATGAATTATGGGAGGGGAGGCACAATTCAGTCCATAGCACTCACTGACTACAAGAATAGTGTTTGGCTTTCTTTTTGTATTATTCTTTTTTTTTTCTTTACTTTTTTTTTTCAGGTTTTAAAAAATATTTATAGAGGAAACATACAGGGGTGGGGACCATACTTGGAGACCTCAGAATGGTATCTTCTATACTGCTGTGCAGCTGCAGCCCCCACTGGTCCCTGCTCAGAAGCATCTCACCGTCTCTGTAGGGGCCTCACCAATGATTCCAACAGGGATGTATACTTTTTTAAAAAAAATAAATAAATAATTATGGTTTTCTTCTTCCCAAACTTTATTTTTAAATTTTTCAACTATCCCAATGGCTCTTTTAAACCCTTTTCTGCATCTCCAGGTTTGTTTTAAGAACAGCATTCGAATGTTCATTCTGTTGGATATAATTTTAAACTCATCTCAGTGCTAGGATTAGGGTGTGGGAAAAAGTGAATCCAAGGGAGTAGCAGGAATAGGGATAGTAAACTGTGGAAATGAGCTAGACTTGAGCTTCAAGATTATCATTGTATAAACAATTACATTATAAAATGAATACAAATATACCCAAGAGGTCACTTAACATTATTCTATTTTACTGAAAACATATGTATCTAACTAAGTTCCAGGCTCAGCTATATCTGAAATAACAAAATGCTTTCAGGTAGATAAACATAAATGGAATATTTAAGTTTCTCACTTTTTCTTCAAGGCTAAAGGAATGTACAGTTAAAATTCTTCTTTTCATGGAAGTGACCAATACCTTTGATATCATCAAAGAACAAAGCTTTAATCATGCTGATTTCTATCTTGTATCTTGAACACCACTCTTTGTTGGAGTTCTATGTATTTATATTTCTAAAAATATCTTCCCTGATTTATTCAGTCTTCATAGTCCAAACTTTTTGTCGAAACTCTTATGGCACTGATGGTACTATGATAATATTATTATTTTAGAGACAGGGTCTCTCTCTGTCACCCAGGCTGAGTGCAGTGGCACAGTCATAGCTCACTGAAACATCAAATTCCTGGCCTTAAGTGATCCTCCCACCTCAGCCTTTCAAGTAGCTATGACTACAAGCATGTGCCACCATGCCCAACTAATTTTTAAAAAAACTTTTTATTCTTTGTAGAGACAGGGTTTTGTTATGCTGCCCAGGCTGGTCTTGAACTCCTGGCCTCAAGTGAGCCTCCACCTCAGCCACCTAAAGTGTTTGAATTACAGGCATGAGCCACTGCATCTGGCCCAGATTTCTCTATTATTAACTGTTGCATTTAATACAGTATCATTTGATATTCTTATTGAGCTGCATTATCAGTGTTTGTTTTTATCTTGCTAATATAAATGTAACATCTTCAAGAACAGGATTCATGTTTTGTTTACTAAGTTACTATTCCTCATAATATTTAGCATAGTATTTAGTGTTAGGTGCAAGGTAGTTAATAAGTTCTGAGTTAATTTAACTTTGCTAGGAAATAGGAGGCTAACAGAAGAATAGCAAGTGTATATATTAAAAAATGACCTAAACGGGTGCAATTTTGACTCCACAAATTGACGGTCTATGAATGCTAATAAATACAGCATTTGATATATTTCATATATGTTTTATATGGTTTGGATATGTGTCCCTGCTCAAATCTCATATTGAAATATTATCCCCTTGGAGGTAGGGCCTGGTGAGAGGTGACTGGATCATGGGGTAGAGTTCTCATGAATGGTTTAGCACTATCCCCCTTGGTTCTGTCCTCATGATAGTGAGTGAGTTCTTATGAAGTCTGGTTGTTTAAAAGTATGTACCATCTCCTGCCTCGCTCTCTTGCTCCTGCTTTCACCATGTGCATGCCTGCTCTGCCTTCTTGTTCCATTATGATTGGAAGTTCCTGAGGCCTCCCCAGAAGCAGTTGCACCATGCTTTCTGGATAACCCGCAGAACCATGAGCCAATTATACAACGTTTCTTTGTAAATTACCCAGTCTCAGGTATTTCTTTATAGCAATATGAGAATGGACTAATACAATGTTGATTAATAAAATTATGTTGACTCCTGAATACCCATACTTGGAGAATAACAGAAATGGATTTTCAGGGTGGCAGTTGGTAGAACTCTTGATTTATATGGTCAAATTTATTTCTCCCTGATCTTGATCATCTCAGTAGTTGGTGTCACCTTCTACTTTATTTCTCAGGCAGCTGTTATTTTTTACTTTCTGTCACTCCACATATTCGGTTCATTAAGAATTCTGCAGTCTCTACTTCTAAACCATAGCCTGACCCCACCTACATCTGTCCATCTCTATTGCTGCTACCCTAGTCCAAACCAGCATCCTCTTTGCTTAGACAATTTTCTTGTTTCCTTCCCTTTTCCTTCCATAATGCATACATAGCCAGGATGGTCTTTTAAAAATGTAGCTCTTATGCCACATTCTTATTTGAAATTCTGCCACAGCATTCAGGATAAATGTAAACTTCCAACCTGATCTGCAAAGTCCCACGTACCCTTCAGACTTCATTTGTGCATTTTTCATTCTTACTGTATTTCAGCCACAGTAACTTTAATTGTATTCCTGGAAATTAATGAGCCTGGCTCTTGTCTTAAGAGTTTACATGGTAATAACCACTGTGCTCCTTCTGACTTTATATTCTCTAACCAGTAATAGGACAATTTCTGAGAACATCAGCAAACAGAACTGTGGGAGGAATACTTTTGCTAAATCTAATTTTCTAGAATAGTAAACTTCCCTGTTGCCAGTAAAATAGAACTGCCCATAGTGGTTAAACCAGGTGAAAAACGTACCATATGTGACTTCTCTCAAAAAGTGATGTAAGCTCTTTAGTGTATCTTTACAAATAATTTCACTTCTGGTTGGTCTCCTTTGTGATCCAAAGGAGACCAAGGATGAGCAATGAGAGCAGTCTTAGGAATATAGCTTGATATGAATCACAATCTTGTTCTACCACAGGTACCTTCTTTCTCAAAGCAGAGCAAGCAAATATCCACAGTGCTGGATCATCAGGCCCTAGGGCTCGGGTCACTGCTGTTCCCAGTATGGGTCCTCCACTGTAGGAATTAGCACGTATTACACAGTGGGAATATAACTGGAGCCCCACAGAGTCCTTTGATGTTCAGAGATGTAAATTATCTTTCTGTTGGGATAAGCTCATTTACATGAAGTGATCATATCCTCAAAGTTTGGTACCCAAGTGTTCAGATGGTTCTCTTGGGTAGTGGCAAGATAATAGATGTCTTTCTAGCCTTCCCTCAATGCCATTTTAAGGGATTTGGGTACAAACCGCAGATGTTTCTTCTCACCTTCCAAATTAAATGCAGGTTCTTAACATGATAATGGGAGTCTCCTAAGTGTGTGATATAGTTTAGATATTTGTCTCCACCCAAAACTCATGTCGAATTGTAGTCTCCATTGTTGGAGATGGGGCCTGGTGGAAGGTGTTTGGATTATGGGGGTGGATCCCTCATGAATGGTGTGGGCCACCCCCTTGGTGATAAACGAGCTCTTGCTCTGAGTTCACATGAGATCTGGTTGTTTAAAAGTGGGTGGCACCTACCTGACAACTCACTCTCTCTCTTGCTCCTGCTCTACCATGGGATGTCCCTGCTCCCCATTTGCCTTCTGCCATGATTGGAAGCTTCCTGAGGCCTCCCCAGCACATGCTGGTGCTGTGCTTTCTGTACAGCCTGCAGAACCATCAGCCAGTTAGACCTCTTTTCTGTACAAATTACTCAGTCTCAGGTATTTCTTTTTAAAAAATATATATTTTATTACATTTTAGGATTTGGGGTACATGTGAAGAATATGCAAGATTGTTGCATAGGTACATATATGGCAATGTGGTTTGCTGCCTTCCTCCCCATCACCTATATCTGGCATTTCTCCCCATGTTATCCCTCCCCAACTTCCTACCCACTGCTGTCCCTCCCCTAGTTCCTCCCCACAGACCCTAGTGTGTGATTCTTCCATCCCTGTGTCTATGTGTTCTCATTTTTCAACACCCGCCTATGAGTGAGAACATGTGGTGTTTGATTTTCTGTTCTTGTGTCAGTTTGCTGAGAATGATGGCTTTTCTTTATAGCAACAATGCAAAAATGGTGAATGCAGTGTATGCTCACATAGAGGGTTACAAATTATTCTGGTAGGAGAGCTCTTTGGTGTTTCCCAGACCATATACCAGCACCCCTAGAATAGTAAACTTCCCTGTTGCCAGTAAAATGGAACTGCCCATAGTGGTTAAACCAGGTGAGAAATGTACCATATGTGACTTCTCTCAAAAAGTAACCTAAGCTCTTTAGTGTCTCTTTACTAATTTCACTTACTAAAATGTCTTTAGAAGGCAATGTCACACACATGAAAGTTCTAATTGAGGTACATCCTCAGCAGGGTGGCTAACTGGATAGGTACTGCCTCACATAAGCTGCTCTTCTCTGGGATGTCACACTAGGCTGTGGCGATGCCACGTTGTGATGGCAGTTTTCTTTTCTATCTGTCTGTCTGTCTGTCATCTATCTGGATATATAAGTAGCCTTCACTCTTTTTTTTTGAGATGAAGTCTTGCTCTGTTGCCCAGGCTGGAGTGCAGTGGTGTGATCTTGGCTCACTGCAACCTCTGCCTCCCGGGTTCCAGGAATTCCCTGCCTCAGTCTTCTCAGTAGTTGGGATTACAAGTGCCCGCCACTGTACCTGGCTAATTTTTGTATTTTCAGTAGAGACGGGGTTTTGCCATCTTGGCCAGGCTGGTCTTGAACTCCTGACCTTGTGATCCATCTGCCTCGGCCTCCCAAAGTGCTGTGATTACAGGTGTGAGCCACCAAATCCGGCTGGCCTTCACTCTTTGAAAGGGCATTTGTACACACATGTTCAGGTAAATGACATTAAGCCTGGAAAAATGTATCTCAGATCCCAGTTAAAAGATAAAGATGGCCTAGACTGGCTCCGCTTTATTTTCTCTGAAAAATAGGCCTAGGTGTGAAGGCCTGGTGCTTTTTAAAATGTATTCCTTTTAAAAAGAAATACATGGTGCTCTGTCGCTTGGTTGTTTTGTCCTATCCCTGGGTGTCTGTAGGAAGCTGCAAGGACCAAAACATGAAGTTAAAAACAAATTTCAAGATCCTGTTGCCATGCTCAGGAGCCAGGAGTTTTTTCTTGGGAGAAAGGAATGCTCAGAGCCTTGGTCTGGGAAGAGTGGGAAGCAAGATCACTAGGACAAGCACAGGCTGTCAAGTCCTACCCTGCTCCTGGTCCCTTGCTCTAACATATAGTTGCTTTTTGTTTTATAATTTGTTTTATTTTATTTTGCTCCGTCACCTGGGCTTAAGTGCAGTGGTACAAACATAGCTCTGTAGTTTAAGCCTCAATCTTCCTGTAGCCTCAATCTTCTGGGCTCAAGCAATCTTCCTGCCTCAGCCTTCCTGGTAGCTGGGACTATAAGTGTGTGTCACTATGTCTGGCTAATGTTTTGATTTTTTTTGTAGAGATGGGACCTTCACTTTATTGCCCAGGGTGATTTCAAAGTCTGGGCTTAAGTGATTCTCCTGACTTGGCCTCCCAAAGTACTGGGTTTACAGGTGTGACCTGTAGTACCTGGCCAACATATTTCAAAACTAAAGTTTATTGCCTGAACAGTTCTCATGTGACATTATACTGTATACATGCACAGACCCACATAGAAAAAAATGCTTTATTGATAGTAAACAAAATAGTTCAACTATAATAGAAAAGAATGATAACTAAACATGATCTTAGCCTGAACGCCACATGAAGAATAAAGAATTATTCTTTATCTTTTATATATCCTACTCAGATAGCAAGTTTCATTTGGCCTCACCTTATGAATTTTTGATTCTTCAGTGCCTGTTAACTTAGTGTGTTTATGCTGCCTCTTATGATCCTGGATTGTTTTAAGTTAAATAACAAGAACTATATCAGGAAGTACTAAAATTTCCAATAATTATAATTTATTGTCTTTTTTCTTTATTTTAAAATATTGCAATGCCACTGCTATGCTTAATTTGATGTGTTGGTTTGACTGTGCCACAGGGCCCCAAATATTTTATAAAATATTATTTCTAGGTTTGCTTGTGAGGATGTTCCTAGGTAAAATTAGCATTTGAATTGGTCAATTGAGTCAAGCAATTTGCCCTTCTCCATGTAGGTGGGCATCATCCAGTCCTTTCAAAGCCCAAATAGAACAAAAAGTGGAGGAAGGAAGAATTTGTTCTCTGCCTGAGTGTTTGAGCTGGGACATACATCTACTGCCCCCAGATTGAGACGGTTAACACCATTAACTCTCTTGGTTCTCTGTAATCTGAATCTGACAGTGTTAAATCCTGAAGGCTATTGTTCTTTCTTCTTGTATCTCTAACCATTAAATGAATTGCTCTTACTAAATTTACATGCCGCTTTACCATCATACTTGAAAATTGAATCCACAAATTATTCTAATTGAGAAATGACTTTTTTTTCAGTGTATATATTATTACCCATGAGATTTGTACCTTTAGTTGATGATTTCTTATTGCTCATTAATGTTCTTTTCCTTCAGTTTGTATAACTCTCTTTAGCATTTCTTGTAGGACAGATCTGGTGTTGACAAATTCTCTCAACTTTTGTTTGCCTTGGAAAGTCTTTATTTCTCCTTCATGTTTGAAGGCTACTTCCTCCAGATATGTTATTCTAGGATAAAAGTTTTTTTCCCTTCAGCACTTTAGATATGCCATACAACTCTTTCCTGGGCTGTACGGCTTCCCCTGAATAGTTTGCTGCCATATGTATTGGAGCTCCATTGTGTGTTATTTGTTTCTTTTCTCCTGCTGTTTTTAGGATTCTTTGTCCTTAACCTTTAGGAGTTTGATTATTAAATGTCTTAGGTGGTCTTTCTTGGCTAACATCTACTTGGTGTTCTATACTTTCTTGTACTCGAATACTGTTATTTTCCTCCAAGTTTGTGAAGTTGTCTGTTATCATTCTGAAGAAACTTTCTACCCCTATTACTCTCCCTCTTCTTTGAGGCCAATAGCTCTTAGATTTTTCCTTTTGAGGCTATTTTCTAGATCTGTTTGGCATGCTTTCTTTTTTAAAATTTATTTTTTTGTCTCTTCTGTGTACTTTCAAATAGCTTGTCTTCAAGCTCACTAATACTTTCTTCTGCTTGATCAATTCTTCTGGTAAGGGACTCAGATGCATTCTTCAGTCGCATTTTTTAACTCCAGAATTTCTGCTTGATTCTGTTTGTTTCAGTCTTTTCGTTAAATTTATTTGATAGGATTATAAATTCCTTCTCTGTGTTATCTTGAATTTTGTTGAGTTTCCTCAAAACAGCTATTTTGAATTATCTGTCTGAAAGAGCACATACCTCTGTTTCTTCAGAATTGGTCCGTGGTTCTTCATTTAGTTACTTTGGTGAGGTCATATTTTCTCGGATGGTCTTGAGGTTTGTGGATGTTCATCAGTGTCTGGGCATTGAAGAGTTAGGTATTTATTGTAGTCCTCACAGTCTGAGCTTGTTTGTACCCATCTTTCTTAGGGAGGCTTTCCAGGTATTCTAGGGGACTTAGGTGTTATAATCTAAGTTTTGGTCATGATAGTTTTGTAGGCATTAGGAGATGCCTCAAGCCCAGTAACACTGTGGCTTTTGCAGACATGTAGAGGTAACACCTTGGTGGTGGTCTTGGACAAGATCTGAAATAATTCTTTGGATTTTCAGGCAGAGATTCTTGTTCTCTTTCTTTACTTTCTCCCAAATAAATGGAATTTCCCTCTGCATGCTGAGCTGCCTGGACCTGGGGGAGGGGTTATACAAACACTCCTGTGGCCACCACCACTGGGACTATGCTGGATCTGAACTGAAGACAGCATGGGGTTGGGTCTTGCCCAAGGCCATAGCTACTGCCTATGCTTGCTCAAAGTCCTAGGGCTCTACAATCAGCAGGTAGCAAAGCAAGACAGGCTTGTGTTCTTTCCTTCAGGGTGGTGAGTTCTCCAAGTGCCGGGGGTCCAGAGATGCTGTCTGGGAGATAGGGCCTGGAAAACCTTAAGACTCTCCCCTGTGCTCTATTCTACTGTGGTTGACCTGGCTCCCAAGCCACAGGATGAATTAATTCTCACTATTCCCTTCCCTTTCTTCAAGCAGAGGAGTTTTCCTTGTGTCCACCACTACCGCAGGCTCAGGGAGGGTACTGCCTGGCTGCTGCCAGTGTTCACTCAAGGCTGAAGGGCTCTTCAGTCAGCTTGAGGTGAGTGCTGCCAGGCCTGAGGCTTTCCCTTCATGGCAGTAGGCTTCTCTCTGACCCAGAGCAGATCCAGAAATGCTGTCCAAGAGCCAAGGCCTGGAATTAGGGACCCTAAGGGCCCACTTGGTGTTTTACTCCACTGTGGCCTACCTAAGTTGCAAGAGAAAGTCCCTTTTATTCTTCTCTCTCCCTTTCTCAAGAAGAAGGAGGCTTTCCCCATGTCTACCACAGCTGGGAATGTGCTGGGTCATACCTGAATCCAGCATGTCTCTGAGTCTCACCCAGAGCCTACAGTGAGTACTATCTGGCTACCACTGCTGACTATTCAGGGCCCAAAGTTTTTTTAGTCAGCTGTTGATAAATCTTGTCAGGATTGGGTCCTTCCCTTCAAAAGAGTAGGTTCCTTTCTGGACCAGAGTGTGCCTAGGAATGTCACACAGAAGTTAGATCCTGGGATGAAGGCCTCATGATTCTGCTTAGTGCCCTATCCTACTGTGGTGGAGCAGGTATCCAAGTTGCATGACAAAGTGCTTTTACTCTTTTACTCTTCCTCATAATTAGTATGCCAAACTAGGCTTTGAAGACAAGGAAAAGTTCTTGAAGGAGATTAAAAGTGCTACTTCAGTGAACACATGAAAGAAAAGAGAGCAAAACAACTGTATAGTTGATATGGAGAAAGTTTGAGTGGTCTAGATAAAAGACCAAATGAATCACAATAATCCCTTAAGCCAAAACCTAATTCTGAGGTAAACCCAAACCCCTTTTAATTCTATGCAAGTTAAGAGGTGTGGAAGCTGCAGGAGAAAAGTTTGAAGCTAGCAGAGATTGGTTCATGACGTTTAGGGAAATACATCATCTCCATAACATAAAAGTGCAAGGTGAAGCATCCAGTGCTGATGTAGAAGCTACAGCAAGTTATCCAGAAGATCTAGCTAAGATCATTGATGAAGGTGGCTATGTTAAACAACAGATTTTCAATGTAGACAAAATATCCTCCTGTTCGAAAAAGGTAATGTCTAGGACTTTCCTAGCCAGAAAGAAATCAATGGTATGGCTTCAAAATTTCAAAGGGCAGACTGACTCTCGTTAGGGGCTAATACCACTGGTGACTTTAAGTTGAAGCACATGCCTGTTTACCATTCTGAAAATCCCAGAGACCTTAAGAATTATACTAAATCTGACCGGGTGTGATGACTCATGGCAGTAATCCCAGCACTTTGGGAGGCTGAGGCAGGTAGATCACTTGAGGTCTAGCGTTTGACACCAGCCTGGCCAACATGGTGAAACCCCATCTCTACTAAAAATACAAAAATTAGTCAAGTGTGGTGGTGTTCACCTGTAGTCCCAGCTACTTGGGAGGCTGAGGCAGGAGAATTGCCTTAACCCAAGAGGCAGAGGTTGCACTGAGCTGAGATCATGCCACTGTACTCTAGCCTGGGCAACAGAGTGAGACTCTGTCTCAAAAAAAAAAAAAAAAAAAAAAAAAAGGAATTATGCGAATTTTACACTCACTATGCTGTATAAATGGAACAAGATAGCGCATCTGTTCACAGCATCATTTACTAAATATTTGAAGTCCACTTTTGAGACCTACTGCTGAAAAGAAAATATTCTTTTCAAAATATGACTGCTCATTGACAAGGCACCTTGTCACACAAGTGCTGAAGATGTACAAAGAGAGTAATGTTTTAATGCCTGCTAACACAACATCTGCTCTGCAGCCCTGAGGTTATGGAGTAATTTTGACTTTCAAGTCTTATTGTTTAACACATAGATTTTGTATGGATATAGCTGTCATAGGTAGTGATTTCTCTGATGGATCTGAGAAAAGTCAAATGAAAACTTTTTGGAAAGGATTTGCCATTCTAGATGCCATTAAGAACATTTGTTGTTCATGTGAGGTCAAAATATAATTATCAGCAAGAATTTGAAAAAAGTTGATTACAGATTTTAGCCAAGATGGCTGAATAAGAGGCAGCTCCGGAATGCAGCTCACAGTGAGAGAGATGCAGAAGCCAAGTGGTCTCCACAATTCCAAATGAGGTACCAGGTTCATTTTGTGGGTCTGGTTGGACAGTGGGTATAAACCAAATAGGGCAAGTTGAGGCAAGGTGGGGCACTGCCCATCCAGATGGTGTGTGCAATTGACCGGAGGACCGGGGAATCTCCTCCTCTAGGACTTCAGTTCTGATATAGCACTCTACCCAAGCCCTCTACAACCCACAGAACTGGAGATCTTCACTGGGTGGAAAAGCCTCAGCAAGCTGTCTGAACAGGGCAGAATAGCAACTTGGTCTGGTGCCGGGGTTGTCAGCATAGATCTAGGTGGAAGCACTGGCTGACGCTGCGAAAGCCAAAAAGCTGGTGGGATGGAGCTACCTGCCTCCCAGAAAGAAGGGGAACTGAATGCAGGGAAATAGGCCATACGGCAGGATGGGTCTCTCCCCACAAAGCCTAGTAGGCTAAAAAACTCTCACTTCAGAGTTTTGCACCCAGAGCATCAGTTAGAGAGTGACCAGGAACAAACAAGTTTGGTAGGGGGGAAGGCCACCTGCCATTGCAGAAGCTGGCCTAATTTTCCTGTGCAAATAGAAGACACAGGAAAAATACACAGCAGCTCCAATGAATCTGTGGCAGCCTAGCAGCACCTCTGTAGGCAGGCAAAGGAAAGGCTGCCTCCCCAAGCAGCTACCTGAGATCAAACCTATAGAAATTCAACAAGATGAGAAGAAACTAGTGCAAGAAGGATGAAAACATCAAAAACCAGAATGTCTCTCCCCCACGACGAGATCACAACTCCTCACCAGCAAGGGAATAAAGCAGGATGGAGAACAAATTTGATGAACTGACAGAAGCAGGCTTCAGAAGGTGGGTAATAACAAACTTCTCTGAGTTAAAGGAACATGTTCTAACCCATTGCAAAGAAACTAAAAAACCTTGAAAAAAGGTGGATGAAATGCTAACTAGAATAACCAGCTTAGAGAGGAACATAAATGACTTGATGGAGCTGAAAAACACAGCACAATAACTTCATGAAGCATATACAGGTTTCAGTAGCTGAATAGATCAAGCAGAAGAAAGGATATCAGAGATTGAAGATCAAATCAATGAAATAAAATGAGAAGGCAAGCAAAGAGAAAAAAGAGCAAAAAGAAATCAATAAAGCCTCCAAGATATATGGGATTATGTGAAAAGACCTAATCTACGCTTGATTGGTGTACCAGAAGAAGATGGGGAGAATGAATCCAAGCTGGAAAACACTCTTCAGGATATTATCCAAGAGAACTTCCCCAGCCTAGCAAGGCAGGCCAACATTCAAATACAGGAAATACAGAGAACACCACAATGATACTCCTCTAGAAGAGCAACCGCAAGGCACATAATTGTCAGATTCACCAGGGTTGAAATGAAGGAAAAAATGCTAAAGGCAGCCAGAGAGAGGTCTGGTCACCCACAAAAGGAAGTCCATCAGTCTCACAGCGGATCTCTCAGCAGAAATCCTACAAGCCAGAAAAGAGTGGGGGCCAATATTCAACATCTTTAAAGAAAAGAACTTGAACCCAGACTTTCATATCCGGCCAAACTAAGCTTCATAAGTGAAGGAGAAATAAAATTCTTTATGAACAAGCATTTGCTGAGAGATTTCATCAATACCAAACCTGCCCTGCAAGAGCTCCTGAAGGAAGCACTGAACACAGGAAAAACCAGTTCCAGCCACTGCAAAAAAGAACCAAATGGTAAAGACCAATGATGCAATGAAGAAATTACACCATCCAAAGGGAAAAACAACCAACCAGTAACAAAATGGCAGGATCAAATTCACACATAATATTAACATTAAATGTAAATGGATTAAATGCCCCAATCAAAAGACACAGACTGGCAAATTGCATAAAAAGCCAAGAGCCATTGGTGTGCTGTATTCAGGAGACCCATCTCACATGCAGTGACACACATGGACTCAAAATAAAGGGTTGGAAGAAGACTTACCAAGCAAATGGAGAGCAAAAAAAAACAGGGATAGCAATCCTAGTCTCTGATAAGATGGACTTTAAACCAACAATATCAAAAGAGACAAAGAAGGGCATTACATAATGGTAAAAGGATCATTACAACAAGAAGAGCTAACTATTCTAAGTATATATGCACCCAATACAGGAGCACCGAGATACATAAAGCAAGTTCTTAATGACCTACAAAGAGACTTAGACTCCTGCACAATAATAGTGGGAGACTTTAACACTCCACTGTCAATGTTAGACAGATCAACAAGACAGAAAGTCAACAAGGATATCCAGGACTTGAACACAGATTTGGACCAAGTGGACCTAATAGACATTTACAGGACACTCCACCCAAAATCCACAGAATATACATTCTTCTCAGCCCCACATTGCACTTACTCCAAAATTGACCAATAATTGGAAGTAAATCACTCCTCAGCAAATGCAGAAGAATGGAAATCATAACAAACACTCTCTCAGACCACAGCACAATCAAATTAGAACTCAGGATTAACAAGAGCACCTAAAACTGCACAATCACATAGAAACTGAACAACTTGCTCCTGTATGATGAATGGATAAACAATGAAATGAAGGCAGAAATAAAAGTGTTCTTTGAAACCAACAAGAATGAAGACACAATGTACCAGATCCCATGGGACACATTTAAAGCAGTGTCTAGAGGGAAATTTGTAGCAATAAATGCTCACATGAGAAACAAGGAAAGATCTAAAATCGACACCCTATAGTCAGAATTGAAAGAGCTAGAGGAACAAGATCAAAAAAACTTAAAAGCTAGCAGAAGACAAGAAATAACTAAGATCAGAGAAGAACTAAAGGAGATAGAGACACAAAAAACCCTTCAAAAAAAATCAATAAATCCAGGAGCTGTTTTTTTGAAAAGATCAACAAAATAGATAGTCCACTAGCCAGACTAATAAAAAAAAAGAGAGAAGAATCAAATAGATGCAATAAAAATGATAAAGGGAACATCACCACTGATTCCACAGAAATACAAATTACCATCAGAGATTACTACAAACAACTCTATGCATACAAATCAGTAAATGTGGAAGAAATGGACAAATTCCTGGACACCTGCACTCTCCCAAGACTAAACCAGGGAGATGTTGAAACCCTGAACAGAACAATAACAAGGGCTGAAGTCGAGGCAGTAATTAATAGCCTACCAATCAAAAAAGTCCAGGTCCAGACAGGTTTACAGCTGAAGTCTACCAGATATAAAAAGAGGAGCTGGTACCAAAGCTTGTGAAACTATTTCAAACAATACAAAATGAGGGAATCCTCCCCAATTCATTTTATGAGACGAACATGCTCCTGATACCAAAACCGGGCAGAGACTCAACTAAAAAAGAAAACTTCAGGCCAATGTTTATGATTAACATTGATGCCAAAATCTTCAATAAAATACTGGCAAACCGAATGCAACAGCACATCAAAAAGCTTATTCATCATGATCAAGTAGGCTTCATCTGGGGATGCAAGGCTGATCCAACATACGCAAGTCTATAAACGCAATCCACCACATAAACAGAACCAGACAAAAACCACATGATTATCTCAATAGATGCAGAGAAGGCCTTTGACAAAATTCAACAGCCTTTATGCTAAAAACTCTCAATAAAGCTGGGAAAAAATGGAATGTATCACAAAATGATAAAAGCTATTTACAACAAACCCACAGCCAATATCATACTGAATTGGCAAAAACTAGAAGCCTTCCCTTAGAAATCTGGCACAAGACAAAGATGCACTTTCTCACTACTCCTATTCAATAAGTATTGGATGTTCTAGCCAGAGCAATCAGGCAAGAAAAATAAATAAAGGGTATTCGATTAGGAAAAGAGGAAGTCGAATTGTCTCTATTTTTAGATGACATGATTGTATACTTAGAAGACCCCATTGTCTCAGCCCAAGATCTCCTGAAACTGATAAGCACCTTCAAATTGTGGGACTTCTCAAGCTTCCATATCATGTAAACCAATTCGCGATATTTTATCTCTCTCCATCCATCCATCCATCCATCCATCCATGCATCCATCCATTCTATTGGTTCTGCTTCTTTGGAGGACCTTGACTGACATAGTGTATGTATATATTTATATGCATATGCACATGACATAATTTATAGTTTATCTATAGTTTAAGCTAAAAACATAGGTCAGAAAATATTTTTTATCTTTTTGCTGAAAAAATATATAAGAGCCAGTATTTTAACTTTTAAGGATAATACACATGGTAACCCCAAACACTGATTTTTGTGACAGAAATGAAAATTGGAATACAAGAATGAATTTTTTGAAAAGACCTAGATTTTATTGTTTTGGTCTTCCAATTTTTTAATTCCATGAAAATTTGTCAGAACACTCATCTTCTGTCAGACACAGCACTAGAACTGAGGAGTTAATGTTGAGTAAGGTAGACATTATCCCTGTCTTTTGGGTGCATTTGTGACAGCGCAGTGGAGCAGGTTTGGTCCAATTAAACCTGCAAGAGTGGATTTGTATTGATAAGAATACAAAATGGTCTTGATGCTTCTCTGTACTGTTGGGCTGTACCAGCATTCCCACTTTAGGGTATACTGGCAAATCCCAGTTGTGAAACAAATGTCTTAAGGTAGAGTATACAAGCATTGATAGGAATATGCAGTAGGGGATTGATAGTTTCGATCTGTGTCACCAGCCAAATCTCATGTCGAATTGTAATCTCCAGTGTTGGAGGTGAGCCTGGTGGAAGGTGACTGGATCATGGGGGTGGTTTCTAATGGTTTTACACCATCCCCCAGGTGCTGTTTTCATGAGAGTGGGTGAGTTCTCATGAGAGCTGATTGTTTAAAAGTGTGTAGCTCCTCCTCTCTCTCTCTGTTCCTCCTGCTCTGGCCATGGGAAGATGCCTGCTCTGGCTTCGCCTTCTGCCATGAGTAAAATCTCCCTGAGGTATCATCAGTTATGTGTCCTGTACAGCATGTGGAACCAGGAGTCTATTAGATTTCTTTCCTTTATAAATTATCTGGTCTCAGGTATTTCTTTATAGCAGTGTGAGAACGGACTAATACAGGGACTGAGCTCAATCAGTAGCCAAATGAAGGTTTCTTTGAGGAAAGCTGTGAAATAAATGATACTTAGGAGCTAACCAGTAGACAAAGGAGGCAGTAGTAGACTTGAAGACCTAGGAGACCTGAAGAGCATCATGCAGTGGGGTAACTGGTACTGATGTTTTTTATGGTGGGAGGAAGAGACTGGAGTGAGGTTGCATTAATTGCCTGATGAAAGGTCAGCAGCTTTAAGGTATAACCATTTTCTCAGTCTTGATTAACTGCCACCATAACTTGGGGGATTGGGAAATCAGCCTGATTTTTATTTATTTAAAAATTAATATTTAAATGTTAAAATTTTTTCTTATGATTGCTCATACTTCCTTAGACATGGTTTGTCAACATTCAATAGAATGGGATAGTTCAGGGCAGATGGCTGCTGAGATGAGTCTCTAGCTCATTTGTCATCATTATGTTGTGTGGCTGTTAAGGACTTTCTTTTCTTTAATGCATCCCAAAATGTGGTTGCGGACTTCCCTATATCTCTTTATTTGCTCATTTTTTCATTCTTTCCATGTTTATCAAATGAACTGTTTGTTTTTCTGTTTGTTCTCAGTTCCTGAGCACTTATCTATGCTAGCTTTCTACTGCTGCCAACTCAAATTGCCACACACTTAGTAGCTTAAAACAACACAAATTTATTATTATTTTGCGCTTCTGTAGGTCAGAAGGCTGACACAGGTCTCATTGGTCTAAAATCAGGGTGTTGACAGGCTGCATATTTTTCTTAGGGTTCTAGGAGATAAACCATTCCCTTGACTTTTCCAGCTTCTAGAGGCTGCCCACATGCTTTGGCTTATGATTCCCTTCCTCATCTTCAAGGCCAGCAACATAGACTCTCCCTGGCCCTGGTCCCTTTTCACTTCTCTTCCTTGGTCTCCTTCTTCTGTTTCCCTCTTCCACTTCTAAGAACCTTTGTGATGACACTAGGCCCACCCAGCCAATCCAGGAAGTCTCTCTATAAAAAGGCCAGCTGAATAGCAACCTTCATTCCACCTGCAACCCTAATTCCCTTTGTCATGAAGTATAACATTGACAGGTTCTCAGGACACCTTTAGCAGGGGCCGTTATTCTGCCAATCACATGCTCTCTTTGAATCTGCTTTTTTGTTTAATCGGATGGCATTAAACTCTGATTTCTTTTATTTTCCCTCTAAACAGTCATCTCTCAAGAGGACTTGATCTCTTGTCTGTGACATGCCCCATGTTTCTTCTGCACCTCATGCACTCCCATGCTTATCAGACCTACAGACTCCCGGGCTTGTTATTTTCTGGTCTGTCTTCTCCATGGTCTGTTATTAACTGCAGTTTTGAATTCTAGGCTATCTTATTCTTTGTCTCTAGGCAAGTGAACATGTTAGCGTCTTCCTGATGTTGAGAATGATGTGGTTAAAATGTAGAGAGTTAATTGTAATGAGTGATTGTATTAAGCCCTTCTATGGTTTCCAGCAGTGAGGAAGGATAGATATTGCTTTTCTGCTGGATGTTATGCAGTAATTGCTACTATTCTTACAATTTCAATGCTAGCTCACTCAGTGTTTTATTTTTCGATGAACTGTATAACAGTCAGGAGAATTTAGAGATGGATAATAAGGAAGAAGTTATAGAGTAGGGAATGTGAAAAGCTGTGCTCATTATCACTTTAAATTTTCATGAAGTGTGCAGAGTAACTAGAATCAACGAGGCCATTTCTATTTGCAAGTTTACCAGATACATTTGTTTTTATTTTTGAGACAGGGTCTCACTCTGTCACACAGGCTGGAGCGCAGTGGCATGATCATACCTCACTGCAGCCTTGACCTCCCAGTCTCAGATAATTCTCCCACCTCAGCTTCCTGAGTAGCTGAGACTACAGATGTGCACCACCACACCTGGCTAATTTTTAAATCATTTGTAAAGACAAGGTCTCCATATGTTGCCCAGTCTGGTCTTGAACTCTGGGTTCAAGTGATCCACCCACCTTGGTTTCCCAAAGTTCTGGGATTACAGGTGTGAGCCACTGCACCTAGCCTAGGGGATTTTTTTTTTTTTTTTAAAGAGAAAATGCCAGTCAAATAGGCCATTGATCATGCGAAAAAATGAAGAAACTTTCAGCTTACACTTACATACATAAAAAATTAGGTAAAACATTTCACAAAAATTAGAGAAACCTATTAAATTCATAGCTAAGGAACTTCAGTGGCATGAGAATATTTTATTGTGCAATTTAGGTACTTTATTTAATTCCATTAGAAATCATGAATCTACAATAAACGGCAAAAATGGCTCAAGAGCACACTGGTGATACAACCTTTCTGAAGAGCTAAAATGAAGCATTTGATTCAATTTTAATGACACAATACCCATTTTTCTTTACTCTTTAACTCAACAATTAAAGCAATGCTCATTCCTATTAGTTACATTTTTAAGCTTTAAATTTGTTGTGGACAAAAATTAAACATCTAGAAATATGTAAATTCTCTTACTACAACAAACCAGCTTCAAGGTTCTCTAAAATATAATTATCTACCTCTAAAACTCTAAGGCCAGATTTCATGGCCAGGAAGTAGAAAGGTATATAATCTTTAATGGACTTTTAGTTCATTTTGCCAGTTAAACAGTAATTCAGGAAAGAATTAAACTTTGAAAATAAAAATAATTGTTGAAACATGATTTCTTAGAAACCACCCACTTGCCCTGGTTCCTTCTATAAACAGATTCTGTTTGGTAGCAGTGGGGTGGCATTTGATATTAGTGAAAATTTGAAATCTTGAGATTTAGGGAATAGAGAATAGTTGAAATAATCTGTATTATTTTTGTTTTTTCTCCTATGGATCAAAACTGAACTACAGACTCATGCTGCACTCTCTTAGGCATTCAGGTGAATTTGTTTTTCTTGTTTAGTTCAGTTTTGTGGATAGAACTGCACTGTGGTAGTATGGCACAGTTTAAAAACATTTGAACAAATAAGTTACTTCAGCAATTCTTAGTGCTCCTGAAATTCCAGACCAGCCATTTGTAAAGTAATTGCTTATAACATTGACAACAAACTTAATTAGTAAATATTTATTTATTAAACAGATCTAATATGCTTCTTTACAAGTATAATGTATTAGAAAGAGAAAGATTTTTATTTAGTCTTCTCTACCAAATTAAAAACATTCTCAAAAGATGAGTCCAGGTGATAAATTCAGTGGCTGCAAATGCTTACATTAGTATTACTTGGACTCATCTCATGAATTCTAGAATCATCAGAAATCTGGGAGCAGAGAAAAAATAAGGCACAATGTGAAATATAAAGAAATATGAATGGAAAAGGCAGTTTGTTATTTCATAAAATATTAACAGGATCTCTATTTAAAGAGCTGATATTTAAGAGGGAACAGGAGCAGTAGAGAGAGGGGATTTTTAATTTTTTTTTTTTTTTTTTGCTATGTTGCAGTAACCAGAAGAGTCTAAATAACTTTCCTGTAATGTTTCAAGATTCAGTGTCATACATTTGACTTTAAAGAAAGCACATGTTACAAAAAAGAAACCAACATGTATTCTATGCTAAGGAATGGGAGGATGGGTTGGGGCTTTGAGATATGCTTCAGAGAACAATGTGGGTGGGGAGTTTTTAAATGAAGTATCCAACTTGCACGAATTCAGGAAATTTTTATCATATCACAGACAGTCCCTTGATTTTAGTAAGACATGGGATTTTACACTTTCTCTGAGCAATTCAAGTTTCCTTCTCAGAATCTTTTAACTGTTCAGCCTAAATTGTACATGTCATACACTAAAAATTTTATGGGCTTAAATATAAAATGATTCCTAAAATACAGTAGAAATATTATTTTAGGGATGAAAATTTTTAGTAAGATTCAAAAATTCTTACTTAATGTTGTGCTCAAGCAAAATATTTTCTATGTAGGTAAAACAGATTCCAGTGTGTAATGCATCACTTTTCCCTCTGTACTTGGGAGTGTTTATTAAAGCCTTTCAATAGTAGAAGGTAGATAATCAGAGATTGAATTTTAAAATTCATTAATTAAAATACCTTCCTTTTATGTAATTAAAAATTCAAATATAGCAATTGTATTTACTTTAGTAGGTGTTTAGAGAAAAACATAGAACACAAAAATAATAATTGGTTGAAAATGAATTTTTAAAATCAATACAAAAATAAAAATTATAGAATTTAAGAGATCTATTCTTGGAAAGCTATCCTAGCTGACAATATTAAAGAATAAGATTATGTACTGATTCTCTTCTAAGTAAAATTTTAAACATATGTAGTATAAACCAGAGCTTTGTTAGATAAAAACCTTCATTAGTTTGAGAACCTTATAGTTTAACTGAGGTAATTGGACATTTTGGGTAATTTTGTTTCCATAAACCTTTGTCTTCCTAAAATTTTACTGAAATGAAAATGCTCATTTCATTTTTTCAAACTTTTCCATTTTTTTCAATTTTTTTCAAATGTGAATACATTCTTAAATATAAACTTTAGAAAAGACTATTTGAATTTTACTCATAAATGGAGTTTCAAAAGAACATGATCTTACAACCATTGGGCATGAGTCAACATGGCCTTTTGATAAATAAATCCCATTAAATGAATTGACTTTCTAAAAGCTGAAATAATCATTATCATAAACACACCCCCTTCCCACTTCAAGAAAAATTTTAAAAACCCTGTCTAGACAGACTTGCTTATATAGTTACGGTTTGATTTTATAATTCCTGGAATATAGTACAAACACCTACTATTTGCTGGGCAGCTATTTTATGTCAGACACTTTTTCAGAAACTTTTCATGGTTTCTCATTTATTTTTCAGTAAAAGTAATGGGGACAATTATACTTATATTCCAGATAGCAACAATGAGATCTCAGAGAGGTTAAGTGACTTGTCTCAGATTGTATTGGGAGTGACAGAGGCAGCACTGGGATATAAATCTGTCTTTCCGAGGCCTCTGTTCTTTGCCTCAAACCCCAGCTGCTTTGCCCACATCAAGACAGCACTGGCTCTTGGATGACAAACTGTTTCAGTTTTCCCAGGAAAGAGAGGTTCCTGGAATGGGGGACTTCCAGTGCTAAGCCTGAGAAAGTCTCTGGCAAAACCAGACAAGTTGGTCATTTTATCTGTAGGCATTTATCTCATGGCTAATGCATAGTCAGCAAGGCCATGCTGCTCTTCCAGAAGCTTCCTATTCCTGTGACATTATCTGCACAGCAAGACAATTGCTCAAATCAGTTAGGTCAAACTCAGAGAGGGGTCTCCTGGAATAGCTGAATAGTTGTGCTGGCTATTCTCTTCACACAGGGAGAGCCGAACCTGTTATTTATCAATCAATCCCAGTCTTTCATACAACTTCAGAACTCTCAGATACAATGTTTGAAACATTTTATCATAGCCCAGGACTTCTATTAATTAAAGAGAATATGAATCAAAGACATTATTTGCATCCCTTGTGTCTAATGCAGACAGAATTGGGGTATTCTCTGATCACAATGCTTTGCTTATTAATACAGTGTGTCCCTTAGCAGCTTTTACTCTTCCTTAATCTAATGTATTACCTTGCTAAAAAGGTTCCCCCCCGCCCCTGCAGTGGAATTTTTAAGTTTCTTGATAGTTAAACATATGCCTTTAGGTCAGCATATTATGTAATATCATAGATTCTGAGGACATACTACTAATTTATAGCTGTTGACCCTGAGCAGAGTTACTTAACTTCTCTTTACCTGGTTTTCTTATCTATAACATAGGGACAATAACAGTTCTTACCCTTCAGGGTTATTTGTGGGGATTAAGTGAGTCAGTTTATGTAAGGCATTTATAATAATACCTGGCACAAAAAAAGTGCTATAGAAGTGCTAGCTACATTAACATGTATGCTTTTACTGATCTTGGATAATATCATGCTGTTCTTTGCATGGGGCACTCAACGTTGTAATTGATGACTTGGCCATAGTTGGGAATATTTGGCATCTAGCTGTATGCTGAAGGTTTTACAGCTACCTTTTCAAAGAAATAGAAACCAGTTAGTTCCCTGTTTTCAATGTTCTAATGAATCTTATGGTGGAACGAAGACTATAGTCAATCCTACTGGAATTTAGAAAGGCAGTAGTTTGAATTTGAGGCTAAGAATGGTCTTACCTCTATATAAACTGAGAGAAAGCTCTCTGGTAATACTTTTCCCTCCATAAATTAAAAATGATTTATCAATGTTGAAACTAGTTCTATTAAAGAGAAAATACTTCCTTATTATTTAAAATACACTATGGAGGCTTAACATTTATGTGCACCACTTTAAAGTAGCGGACTAGGATCTCTAAAACAACGTAAGATTGCAAAGCAATGAGTCTTGGTAGTGGCCTGAAAAGATCTGCCTATTAATACATGAATGTGCTTTCATTAAGATGTAAATTTCAAGTGAGGAAAACTACATCATTGTAATTTTGGCCAGAGACTGACATGCACTTTAGGATACATACCTTTTTAAACTGCCGTATGAGGCTTAAATATGTTCAGCAGCTGTCTGCCACATCCACTACATTGTTCTGTGATTCAGAATATTTATTGACATAGTGAATCATTCTACCCTTGGTTAATCAAGAGAAGCTGCAATTGATTTAAGGAGGAATGGCATAGTGTATATACAGAAAGCAGCTGGGTTTTAGTAGCAATTGAAGTTTGTAGGCATAAAAACAATAAATTGAGGTACAGATTTGAAGGAACATATAGGGATTCCAATAGCATGGCTTATTGATTGACTGATTGATTGACTGACGGAGTCTTACTCTATCGCCAGGCTGGAGTGCGGTGGTGCGATCTCGGCTCACTGCAACCTCCACCTCCCAGGTTCAAGTGATTCTCCTACCTCAGCCTCCTGAGTAGCCCCCTACACCCAGCTAATTTTTTGATTTTTTTTTTTTTTTTTAAGGAGAGACAGGGTTTCACCATGTTGGCCAGGATGGTCTCTATCTTCTGATCTTGTGATCCACCCGCCTCGGCCTCCCAAAGTGCTGGGATTACAGGTGTGAGCCACAGCGCCTGGCCAGCATGGCTTCTTTCCTGTTTATAAAGCAAAGTTATCTGCCTTACAATATTAACAATTGTTTACTAAATTTAATAAGTGTTAAGCATTGTGTTAAATTGATTAATAATTATTATTTGAACTCAAAGGTTGTGATCAGGCTTATGAAGTGTGACTGAAAATGTAAAATACATTTTCAATCAATCAGAAATGATTTAAAAATATTTATGTAGGTTGAATGCTTTTTTGATATTCTAAGAAACACTAAGACAAGTGATGTAAAGATTTATAATGGGAAGATCAACACATATTTACTTATAAAATAGAGCATCACCTTTTCTAAAGGTCTTCTGATCCTGTAAACTAATTTCCAAATGTCTTTTAGGTCATTATATTACAAGTAATGCAATGATCTTTGAAAATAGAGGAAGTGTTTTTGCAGTGCTAACCTCAGAATATTTCAGGTCAGTGTCACTGAACTATCCATCTTAGTACCTAAGTATTGAGGCTGCTCCTAAGAGGGAAATACTGAGGGAAGGCTGAGTTGTCTGGGAAGTGCATCACAAGTCAGAGATGACTCAACAGCGAAGGTCCATCTTTCTTCCCTGGTTGTCTTACATTTCTCTCTGAATGCTGAATTTTTGTTGTTATTGTTCTTGGATAGTCTTTTACTCCTTGAGTGATAGAAAGCATCTACCTAGAGAGCTGATTATAGGGTCACTGAATTGCCATTGCAGTCAGTTGGAAATTTGGTGCCAGTTAGCTCAGATGTCTGCAGACCACACCCTAAGTAGTTAGTAGTATATAATGATTGGTAATATATAAATTTGTATCACTTCCCAGGAACAGGGGAGAGCTTTCTCTATTCAATAAAGCCTATATGAAACACAGATGTGTTACTTATAGGGGTCAGGCAGCCATTTGTGACCATAATGATGTTAGAAATTTTGAGAGAAAAAATTATATAAATGTACATATGTTGTGTATTTTTTTTATTTCTGTTTAGAATTGTGGTGCTGGGTAAGTGCAAATTATGCAATGTAACTACAGGTGGTGTCACCAGCTCTAAGGCCAGCCGCTTGATAGTTGTCTGGAGCTGGCAGTTGTCAGCAGCTGAAATTCGGAAAACAGATATAATGCCATGCCGAGTATTAATGTCCGTGTGTTCCTAGACTTTCATTTCCTTCTACCTGCTAACAATATTCTGGTTTCTCTGGTCCATTATGTTCTTTTTGCATCCTGTGAGGGGGCTGCTGTGACAGAAGAATTTGTTTTTTGGCTTTTGTAATACAGAATCAGAAGTCAGGGATGATGGCAGAAAGGAAAATAATTTTGCATCTGGGTCAGGTGAAAAGGTTTTTTCTCCCTTTTTAGAAAATGTATTAAAAGAAATATGAGAACAGTGGTAGCATACAAGGAAAATGGATATGAGGTTAAGAAAAGCAAATGTGGCAGTCGTTGACGGGGGCCATCTGACCCCTCCATTAGCTCCTTCATTCCTTGCCTTTCTCTATCTTAAGACTTGAAAACAAAGTGCTCAATATCTCTAGCTCCGTTGCAGGTCAGAGTGGCCATGAGCACGATTTTGGACAGTAAAGTATGGGCTAAAGTATATCGGCGGGGAAGGTGACAGATTACATTTTGTTATTGTTGCTATTTTTAGAGACAGGCTCTCACTCTGTTGCCTAGGCTGGAGTGCAGTGGTGCTATCATAACTCACTGCAGCCTTGATCTTCTGGGCTCAAGTGATCTTCCTGCCTTAGCCACCCAAGGCTGTGGGACTGCAGGCACACGCCACCATGCCTAGCTGAATTTTAATTTTTAGTAAAGACAGGGACTCACTATTTTGCCCAGGCTGGTCTTGAATTCCTCAGTTCAAGTGATCTTCCACCTCAGCCACCCAAAATGCTGGGACAAAATTACATTACTGAGTAATGCCTTGTAGGAGAAAGCTCTTAGTCCCTTTCCATTTTATTTTTCTATCATCCTGAAGTATGATAATGGAAGTCACTTGCCAAGGATGGCAAAATAGGGAGACAGAGGAGCAACGCTATGGACTCCTGCATTGAACCTGGTTGCCTACATTTGAATATTGTGAAGATGAAAGCAAACCTTATGCGTCATGTAGCATTCCGGCAGACACAGGTGAAGGACCAAAACACTTAAAAAAAAAATTCATTGAAGAGACTATTTAGAGATGGCAACAAGAATAAGGGAAGACAGGGTTCTCCAGATAAATGAAACCAAGAGAAGATTTTTAAAAAGAGGTTTATTATAAGGAATTGTTCACACAATTATGGAAGTCCAAAGTTTGCAGAGCCAATGTCCCAGTTCCAGTCTAAAGGCTGGATGGCTACTGTAGAGCTGCAGAAGGCTGATGTTTCAGCTTGAAGGTTGTCAGGAAGGGGAATTCTCTGTTCCTTGGTAAGGGTCAGACTTTTGTTTTATGCATGGGTTCAGATGATTGGATGAGACCCACTCACACTATGAAGTATAATCCACTTTACTCAGTTTATTAATTTAAATGTTAATCTCATCCAGAAATACCTTCATAGAAAACCTGGAATAAAGTTTGACCAAATGCCTGGGCATCCCATGGCCCAGTCAAGTTTATACATAAAATTAACCATTATAGGCACTAACAAGAGATGATGCAACAACCAGAAACTAGAAATGCTGGGAAGTGAGAAGGATTAAGGAAGGAAACAGTCTTCACTGGAGCCAGCAAGAACTTAAATCAGAGAAGAGAAGCTGCCTCAGATAACTTGTGGCTATTTATCGCAGCACTGTTCACAATAGCAAAGACTTGGAACCAACCCAAATGCCCATCCAATATAGACTGAATATAGACTGGATAAAGACAGTGTGGCACCTATACACATGGAATACTATGCAGCCATAAAAAAGGATGAGTTCATGTCTTTTGCAAGGAAATGGAAGAAGCTGAAAACCATCATTCTCAGCAAACTGACACAAGAACAGAAAACCAAACACCTCATGTTCTCGCTCATAAGTGGGTCTTGAACAATGAGAACATGGAAACAGGGAGGGAAAGATTACACACCAGGGCCTGTTGGGGGATGAGAGGGATAGGGGAGGAATAGCAGGGGCTGGGGGGATTGTGGGGTGCTAACATTAGGAGAAATACCTAATGTAGATGACGGTGAGGATGGATGCTGCAAACCACCATGGCATGTGTATACCTATGTAACAAATCTGCATGTTCTGCACATGTACCCCAGAACTTAAAGTAGAATTAATTAAATAAATAAATGAGCTAGGATCATAGGAGACTGTTATAAATTTATATACTTACTCATATCTGTTTTATTCAGCAACTCCTGTGTACTAAATAGGCACTGGACTACAAACACCATCACTATCCACCTAGAACTTGGAGTGTGGCAGATGATAGCATGTGAACAGATAACTACAGCAAGGTGTGACAAAGGCTATGACAAGAAGAACAGAAACAGAGAAGAGGTAGTCAGGATGCCTAACCTAGATTTGGGGATCCCAGAAGGACTTCTTAGAACAAACTTTATACAAACTGAGAATAGACTGACAAGTTATCGGTGAACTATTTAGAGTTAAGAGGGAGGAAACAGAATGTTCCAAGAAGAGGGAAATGGTACCAAGACCTGAAGATATCAAAAGCAAGGAACTCAACTGAATCCTGCAAATGATGGAATGGATACCAGGTATCTATTTTGTCATGTGACATGGAACTTTTTTGTGTATGTGCTTGGAAAATTAATTTAAAGATATTTGGTTTTCTTGCATGATTCTTTTTCCTTATCTAGACATTCTGCATCACAAAATAAAAAAAGAAAAAAGAAAGTAATTGCCAGAATTACAGCTTTGCCAGTGAGGGTTGGAAGTAAGGGAGTGGTGGAGAAGACACTATGGGAGATCAATATGTGATTCTTTCTCTTCCCACCTCTATTAGTCTATTCTCACATTGCTATAGAAATACTACCTGAGACTGGGTTATTTATAAAGGAAATAGGTTTAATTGACTCACAGTTCCACATGGCTGGGGAGGCCTCAGGAAACTTACAATTATGGCTGAAGGCAAAGGGAAAGCAAGGACCTTTTTACATGGCAGCAAGAGAGAGAAGAGTGAGCAAAGGAGGATCTTGCCAAACACTTATAAAACCATTCATATCTCATGAGAATTCACTCAGTGTCGTGAGAACAGCATGGGGGAAACCAGCCGCATAATCCCATCATTTCCCACCAGGTTTCTCCCTGAACACTTGGAGATTACAATTCACCACGAAACTTGGGTAGGGACACAAAGCCTAACCATGTCACCACCTAAGCCAGAGATCAGACTTTAATACTTTAAACCACTCTGTACCTAGTTTCTAATTAAAAAAAAGCCAGTACAGTCTAATTAAACCACTTAATCAAATGCAATTCTAATTGATACAGCAGGTGATAAACGAGTTATTTCAGTTAATGGACTTCTTGATTAAAACTCTACTATGAATGATGGCTTCTTATGTGTTGCCGAATTAAGACACTCTGTAGTACAGTTTACCAGGAACACGTGGTTTACTTTATTTACATAGCAAATAGTTTTTCATGTATTATTTAATAAATTTTGTTATTTAAATAAAACACATTATATATATATCATATATTTTTTGAGAATGGAAATTTAATATCTCCATATTGCTAAGGGAATGGTGAACAAATATTTAAATAAAATTGATTTGAAGAGGAACCAAATTAGTAGCCTTCTTCTGGTACCATGTCTAAGGTTCTAGCTAAAGCCTACATTATGCATTGAGGTGTTTCTAGCATCCAAAGAGATAGTTCAGTTTGTGGTTGGATTACATATGATCCAGCTATTGATGGTGCTTTCCTGGAGGTGACTGAGGAAATAATTAGTTCATTTTTGCAGAAATCAGTACATGAGGCAGTGTCTGGATCTTCTAAGACTCCAGCTGACTCCTGTGGACCATAAAGTTTGGCTCAGGATCTAGAACCTCTGGGGTTGGGGATGCAGCCATTCTACCCATGGAGAAAAGAGACTACGTTTTCTATAATACCACAAGTAGTTCATCTGCTGGGTGGACAAATACATTGATTCAGCCATAAACTCACATTTTCTGCTTGAAAGAAGAGTATGATATGGTTTGGCTCTGTCCCCACCCAAATCTCACCTTAAATTTAAATAATTCCCATGTGTCAAGGGCAGGGCCTTGAGGTGGAGAGAACTGAATCATGGGGCTGTTTCCCATATACTGTTATTGTGGTAGTGAATAAGTCTTACAAGATCTGATGTTGTTACAAATAGGATTCCCCTGCACAGGCTCCCTTGCCTGCTGCCATGTAAGATGTGACTTTGCTCTCTCATTCACCTTCCACCATGATTGTGAGGCCTCCCCAGTCATGTGGCACTGTGAGTCAATTAAACATCTTTCCTTTATAAATTACCCAGTCTCTGTTTTTTTTTTTTTTTTGAAATATGAGGGACAGTCTCATACAATAAAGGGCTTTTTTTGGGGACCAAATATCAATAATACCATAACTGAGAAACACAGACTTTTAGGCCCCATTTTGTGGAAGATTTCTCCAATGCTCTGGGAAAATAGACTTTCAAAATTTTAAACTTGTACGTTGGAAACATTCTTTAGATTAATAATGCAAAGTAAGTTTAGGTTAAATAAAGGAACTGTTGAAAAATTTAACCAACATTGAAAAGTTCAAAAACTTCTTAGTTTATGGCCTAAGTTTTCTTTAGTGTGGTTAGGACAAACCCCATTACGTTGGGATTATAAAAGTGAAATATTTTATATACTGTTACCCATTTATTATTGTTCTTCTTGGAATGCTGCCAGAAAAGCATACTAACTAGTTTTCTGATATCTGTAGTGGGAGAGGCAGCATTTTATGGCTGGAGCACTGGAAACTGCTATGGTACAATTATAAAATGGGTGAAAAGATATACCCATGAGAATGGCTACGGTTTTGGCTCCACAGTCTTCAAGACTTGGGAATGACTTCAAGATGCTATTAAAGGGTAGGAGTTGTTATCTTATGTATACAGTAGTTTTATATTACATATCAAATAAGAACGTGCAACTATCTATGGGAAGCTGTCCATAAGCGCGGTGGCTCAAGCCTGTAATCCCAGCACTTTGGGAGGCCGAGGCGGGTGGATCACGAGGTCAAGAGATCGAGACCATCCTGGTCGACATGTTGAAACCCCGTCTCTACTCAAAATACAAAAAATTAGCTGGGCATGGTGGCGCGTGCCTGTAATCCCAGCTACTCAGGAGGCTGAGGCAGGAGAATTGCCTGAACCCAGGAGGCGGAGGTTGCGGTGAGCCGAGATCGCGCCATTGCACTCCAGCCTGGGTAACGAGCGAAACTCCGTCTCAAAAAAAAAAAAAAAAAAAAGAACGTGCAACTATCTATGGGAAGCTGTCCATAACATAAGCTGGGTGTGAAATTATCTGTTCTGAGAAATAGAGGCAACCATCAGCTGATTTTTTTTTTGAAAGAAAGAAAGAGAAAGAGAAAGGGGGAGAGAGAACAGGAGTCTTGCTCTATTGCCCAGGCTGGAATACAATCTAAAAATAGGTATTGAAAACCTCTTTTATGCTGATAGTTGTGCTTATTTTTTTTTTTTTTTTTTTGAGGTGAAGTTTCAGTCTGTCACCCAGGATTGGCTAATATTTGTGTGTGTGTGTGTGTGTGTGTGTGTGTGTGTGTGTGTGTGTGTGTGTATAAGTAGAGATGGGGTTTCACCATGTTGGCCTGGCTGGTCTTGAAATTCTGACCTCAGTTGGTCTGCCCCCCTTGGCCTCCCAAAATGCTGGGATTACAGACATGAGCCACCATGCCTGGCCTCTGGTATGTCTTTATTAGTAGTGTAAGAACAGACTGATATAGTAAATTGGTAACAGGAGGAGTGGGGTGCTGCAGTAAAGATAACCAAAAACGTGAAAAGGACTTGAGAAGTGGGTAACCGGCAGAGGTTGGAACAGTTTGGAGGGCTCAGAAAAAGACAGGAAAATTTGGGGAAGTTGGGAAGTTCCTAGAGACTTGAATGGCTTTGAGCAAAATTCTGATGGTGATATGGATGATAAAGTCCAAGCTGAGGTGGTTTCAGATGGAGGTAAGAAACTTGTTGGGAAATGGACTCTTGTTATGCATTAGCAAAGAGGCTGGCAGCACTTTGCCCCTACCCTAGAGATCTGTGGAACTTTGAACTTGACAGAGATGACTTAGGAAAATCATCTCTAGAGAAATTTCTTCCATCTGGTAGAAGAAATTTCGTCTTTTTAAAAAATATTTTATTTTCAGTAACAACTTTATTGAAATGTAATTCACGTACCATATAATTCACTCATTTAAAGTGTACAATTTGTTGGCTTTTAGCATATCACAAAGTTATGCAACTGTTAACTGCAATTAGTTTTAGAACATTTGATGACCTCAAAAAGAAACCCCCTTACCCTTTAGCTGACATCGCCAAGCTCCTCATTCATCCCAGCCCTAAGAAAATCACTGATTTATTCTGTCTGTACAGATTTGTTATTCTGGACATTTAATATTAATAAAATCATATAATTTGTGATCTTCTGTTACTGGATTCTTCCACTTAGCATCAACTTTTCAAAGCTCATCTAGGTTGTAGTATGCATCAGTACTCCACTCCCTTTTATGGCTAAATAATCTTCCATTATATAAAATACATCATATTTGTTTATTTGTTCATTGGCCAAAAGACATTTGGTCAATTCCACTTTGAGGCACTAGGAATAATGGTACTATGGATATTTGTGTATATGTTTTTATTTGGACATATGCTTTATTTCTGAAATTTTTTTAAAATTATTTTTTAAAATTATATTAAGTTCTGGGGTACATGTGCAGAACATGCAGGTTTGTTGCATAGGTATACACGTGCCATGGTGGTTTGCTGCATCCATCCCCCTGTCATTTACATTAGCTATTTCTCCCAATGTTATCCTTCCCCAATCCCCCCAACCCCTGTTATTCCTCCCTTAGCTCCCAACCCCCGACAGGCTTTGGTGTGTGATGTTCCCCTCCCTGTATCCTTGTGTTTTAATTGTTCAATACCCACTTAAGATTGAGAACATACGGTGTTTGGTTTTCTGTTCTTGTGTCAGTTTGCTGAGAGTGATGGTTTCCAGATTCATCCATGTTCCTGTAAAGGACATGAACTCATCCTTTTTTATGGCTGCATAGTATTCCATGGTGTATAGGTGCCACATTTTCTTTATCCACTGATGGGCATTTGGGTTGGTTCCAAGTCTTTGCTATTGTAAACAGTGCTACAGTAAACATACGTGCGCATGTGTCTTTATAACAGAATGATTTATAATCCTTTGGGTATATACTCTGTAATGGGATTGCTGGGTCAAGTGGTATTTATATTTCCAGATCCTTGAGGAATACCCACACTGTCTTCTGCAATGGTTGAACTAATTTACATTCCCACCAACAGTGTACAAATGTTCCTATTTCTCCATATCCTCTCCAAATCTGTTGTCTCCTGATTTTTTAATGATAACTGTTCTAACTGGCTTGAGATGGTTTCTCAATGTGGTTTTGATTTGCACATCTCTAATGACCATTGATGATGAGCATTTTGTTTATATGTTTGCTGGCTGCATAAATGTCTACTTTTGAAAAGTGTCTGTTCATATCCTTTGCCCACTTTTTGATGGGGTTGTTTGTTTTTTTCTTGTAAATTTGTTTAAGTTCTTTGTAGATTCTGGATAGTAGTCCTTTGTCAGATGGGTAGATTGCAAAATTTTTTTCCATTCTGTAGGTTGCCATTTCACTTTCATGATTGTTTCTTTTGCTGTGTACAATCTCTGGAGTTCAATTAGATCCTATTTGTCTATTTTGGCTTTTGTTTCCATTGCTTTTGGTGTTTTAGTCATTAAGTCCTTGCCTATGCCTGTTTCCTGAATGGTATTGCTTAAGTTTTCTTCTAAGGTTTTATGATGTTAGGTCTTACATTTAAATTTTTAATCCATCTTGAGTTAATATTTGTATAAGGTATAAGGAAGGGTTTCAGTTTCAGTTTTCTGCATATGGCTAGCCAGTTTTCCCAGCACCATTTATTAAATAGGGAATCCTTACCCCATTTCTTGTTATTGTCAGGTTTATCAAGGATTAGGTGCTTGTAGATGTGTGGCATTATTTCTGAGGCCTCTGTTCTGTTCCATTGGTCTATGTCCCTGTTTTGGTACCAGGACCATGCTGTTTTGATTACTATAGCCTTGTAGTGTAGTTTGAAGTTAGGTAGTGTGATGCCTACAGCTTTTTTTTTTTTTTTTTTTTTTTTTGCTTAGAATTGTCTTGGCTATGTGGGTTCTCTTTTGGTTCCATGTGGAGTTTAAGGTGGTTTTTTTTCCCAATTCTGTGAAGAAAGTCAATGGTAGCTTGATGAGGATAGCATTGAATCTGTAAATTACTTTGGGCAGTATGGCCATTTTCATGATATTGATTCTTCCTAACTATGAGCATGGAATGTTTTTCCATCTGTTTGTTTCCTTTCTTGTTTCCTTAAGTAGTGGTTTGTAGTTCTCTTTGCAGATGTTCTTCACATCCCTTGTGAGTTGTGTTCCTGAGTATTTTATTCTCTTTGTAGCAATTGTGAATGGGAATTCACTCGTGATTTGGCTCTCTATTAGTCTGTTATTGGTGTATAGGAATGCTTGTGATTTCTGCACATTGATTTTGTATCCTGAGACTTTGCTGAAGTTGCTTATCAGTTTAAGGAGATTTTGGGCTGAGACAGTGGGGTCTTCTAAACATACAATTATGTCATCTGCAAATAGAGACAATTTAACTTCCTCTTTTCCTAATTGAAAACCCTTTATTTCTTTTTCTTGACTAATTGCTGTGGCCAGAACTTCCAATACTGTGTTGAATAAGAGAAGTGAGAAAAGAGCATGCTTGTCTAGTGTCAGTTTTCAAAGGGAATGCTTCCAGTTTTTGCCTGTTCAGTATGATATTGACTGTGGATTTGTCATAAATAGCTCTTATTATTTTGAGATACATTCCATCAATACCTAGTTAATTGAGAGTTTTTAGCATAAAGGGCTGTTGAATTTTGTCTAAGGCCTTTGCATCTATTGAGATAGATGTGGTTTTTGTCTTTGGTTCTGCTAATGTGATGGATTATGTTTATAGATTTGTGTATGTTGAACCAGACTTGAATCCCAGGGATGAAGCCAACTTGATCATGATGGATAAGCTTTTTTATGTGCTGTTCAATTTGGTTTGCCAGTATTTTATTGAGGGTTTTCACATCAATGTTAATCATGGATATTGGCCTGAAATTTTCTTTTTTAGTTGTGTCTCTGCCATGTTTTGGTATCAGGTGGTGTTGGTCTCATGAATGAATTAGGGAGGATTCCCTCTTTTTGTATTGTTTGAAATAGTTTTAGAAGGAATTATACCAGCTCCTCTTTGTACCTCTGGTAGAACTTGGCTGTTAACTTGTCTGGTCCTGGACTTTTTTTGATTGATAGGCTATTAATTGCTGCCTCAACTTCAGACCTTGTTATTGATCTATTCAGGGATTCAGCTTCTTCTTGGTTTAGTCTTGGGAGGATGTAAGTGTTCAGGAGTTAATCCATTTCTTCTAGATTTACTGTTTTGTGTGCATAGATCTGATGGTTTTAAAAATGGGAGCTTCCCTGCACAAGTCCTCTTCTCTTGTCTGCCACCATATGAGACGTGTCTTTCACCTTCCACCATGATTGTGAGAGCTCCCCAGACACATGGAACTCTAAGTCCATTAGACCTCTTTCTTTTGTAGATTGCCCAGTCTCAGGTATATATTTATCAGCAGTGTGAAAATGGACTAATACAGTAAATTGGTACCAGTAGAGTAGGGTGCTGCTGAAAAGATACTCAAAAACGTGGAAGTGACTTTGGAACTGGATAACAGGCAGAGGTTGGCACAGTTTGGAGGGCTCAGAAGAAGAAAGGAAAATGTGGGAAAGTTTGGAACTTCCTAGAGACGTGTTGAATGGCATTATCCAAAATGCTGATAGTGATATGGACAATAAAGCCCAGGCTGAGGTGGTCTCAGATGGAGTTGAGAAACTTGTTGGGAACTGGAGCAAATATGACTCTTGTTATGTTTTAGCAAAGAGACTGGTGGCATTTTACCCCTGTCCTAGAGATTTGTGGAACTTTAAACATGAGAGAGATGATTGAGGGTATCTGGTGGAAGAAATTTCTAAGCAGCAATGCATTCAGGAGGTGACTTGGGAGCTCTTAAAGGCATTCAGTTTTAAAAGGGAAACAGCATAAAAGTTTGGAAAATTTGTAGCCTGACATTGTGATAGAAAATGTCTCCCATATTCTGAGGAGAAATTTAAGCCAGTTGCACAAATTTGCATAAGATATGAGGAGCTGAATGTTAATCACCAAGACACTAGTGAAAATGTCTCCAAGGCATGTCAAAGACCTTTGTGGCAGCCCCTCCCATCACAGGCCTGGAAGAGTAAGAAGAAAAAATGGTTTCATAGGCTGGACCCAGGGTCCCTCTGCTGTGTGTGGTGTAGGTACTTGGTGCCCTATGTCTCAGCCACTCCAAATGTGTCTAAAATTGGCCAAAGTACAACTCAAGATGTTGCTTCAGAGAGTGAAATCCCCAAGCTTTGGTAGCTTTCACATGATGTTGAGCCTGTGAGTGCACACATGTCAAGAAATGAGGTTTGAGAACTTCTGCCAAGATTTCAGAGGATGTATGGAAATACCTGGATGCCCAGGCTGAAGTTTGTTTCAGGGGAGGGGCCCTCATAGAGAACCTCTGCTAGGGCAGTGCAAAAGGAAATGTGGGGTTAGAGCCCTTGCACAGAGTCACCTAGTGACAAGAGGGCCATCATCCTTCAGACTCCAGAATGGTAGATCCACTGACAGCTTGCACCATGCACCTGATAAACCTGAAGACACTGAATGCCAGTCTGTGAAAGATGCCAGGAAGGGCACTATCCCCTGCAAAGTCATGGGGGCAGAACTGCCCAAGGCCATGGGAGCCCACCTCTTGAGACATGGTGTCAAAGGAGATGATTGTAGAGCTTTAAGATTTGACTACCCCGCTGGATTTTGGGTGTGCACAGAGCCTGTAGCCCCTTTGTTTTGGCTTATTTCCCCTATTTGGAATGGGCATATTTACTCAACACTTGTACCCCCATTGTATCTAGGAAGTAACAAACTTGCTTTTGATTTTATGGCTCATAGGCAGAAGAGACTTGCCTTGTCTCAGATGAGATATCAAACTATTGACTTTTGAGTTAATGCTGAAATGAGTTAAGATTTTAGGTACTATTGGGAAGGCATGATTGGTTTTGAAATGTGATGACATGAGATTTGGGATGGGCCAAGGGTGGAAGGATGTGGTTTGGCTGTGTCTCCATACAAATTTCATCTTGAACTATAGTTCCCATAATTCCCATGTGTCATGGGTGGGACACAGTAGAAGGTAACTGAATCATGGGGGTGATTATCTCCATGCTGTTCTTGTGATAGTGAGTGCTGGTTTTATAAGGGGCTTCCCCAGCTTCACTCTACACTTCTTCCTTCTGTTACCATGGGAAGAAGGATGTGTTTGCTTCCCCTTCTGCCACGATGTAAGTTTCCTGAGGCCTATCCAGCCATGAGAAACTGAGTCAATTAAGCCTCTTTCCTTCATAAATTACCCAGTCTTGGGTATGTCTTTATTAGCTGCCTGAAATGGACTAATACAGTTTGGCTAAGTGCTTCTCTGGCTCTGCTATGATTAAAATTAAATATCTTTAAACCATGTAGGTAGGATAGTCTAGGGTGCAAATATGACAAAAACCTAAATTGCATAAAGAAAGTAACAATCCCACTCATCAAAACTTGGCAGCATTGCATGTTGTTGTTAAAGAGAGCTGACTCACAGCAGCTGTGGGTATTCCAAGCCAAAAGGATTGGTTAGAGAGGAAGGAATCCCACAGTGTGTGACGGTCATCTCAACTGGAATGGCATGTCTCTCTGAGTGCTTTAAATATCTCTCAAATATGTTAGCACGTGGTTCTTTGAGAGACTGACATGTGAAGAGCCCAGGTTTTGTTAACATATTTGGTATAGATGCTGAACTTGGGTGTTCTGTTAAGGATAGTATATACCACTTGGAGATACTTAGTTTCTACATGGTTTGCAGTTAAAGGGTTGGTGGGTAGTGGTTTCTAGAGAGGAATATGGAGCTAGCCATGGAATTTTGACAGTTTTTAGTTGTTTCAAATTTTATGAGTCATTGGAGATTTTCTCCCAAAATGTATTTTCTTTTTAACTTTGTTACATTAAAAAAATTTCTTTTGAATTGTTAGCATGAAAATCTAGATTTTTTTTTGCATGAGTATGAAAAGCATGATTTTTGTGCTAATTATTCAGAACTTCTGGTTGGTATTACATGTATAGTTCACAAGAAACCTATGTGTCTTATTCACTTCATCTCAATTCTAAGCTGATGTGTAGAAATAATTGAAAGGAAAATTATTTTTCTTATAATCTCTTCAGAACACACAATAAAGATAATATGTCCATAATGCCCAGTGAAATGTCTTAAAATCCTCTTTCCCCATGTTTTCATAATATATTGCTCTGTAGCAAATCACCCCCAAATCAGTGACTGAAAATATCAATCACTGGCTGTTATTTCTTGCAATTCTGTGAGTTGATGAAATCAGTTGGGTGGTTTCAGTTCTTGTGCTGTTGGCTGGGGCTATAGTCTTTTGACGGTTCCTTTGGGCTGGAGCACCCAAGATGGCTCATTCCCATGGTTGGTAGTTGTCAGTTGGAAACACAGTGAGATTGTCCATCAGAACGTCTCAGTTTTCCTTACTATGGCTAATCAACAAGGCGTGAACTTCTCACAGCATGGGAGCTCAGTTCTAAGAGGCAGTGCTCCAAGTACATGAAAGAGGCACCTTCAGATCTCTTTAGGCCCAGTCTCAGAAGTTACACAGCATCACTTCTATCACATTCTATTGGCCAAAGCCAGTCTCCAAGCTATCTCAGATTTAAAGGAATTGAAGGAGACTCTCTGCTATGGTCCGAATGTGTCCCTCCAAAATTCATGTGTGAATCTAAGACCCACTGTGACAGTATTAAGAGGTGGGCCCTTGTGGAAAGTGATTGTTATGAAGGTGGCACTTTGTGGTGTTAGTTCTCTTATAAAAGAGGTTGAAGGGAAAGCCCTGGCCCCTTTTTTATACTTTTCCCCATGTGAGGACAACATTTGTCCCTTCCTTCCCATGAAAAGAAAACACTGTCTATAAGGAATGGGCCTTCACCAAACACTAAATCTGCCAGCATCTTGATCTTGGACTTCCCAGCTCCCAGAACTGTGAAAATAAATTTCTGTTCTTTATAAACTACTCAGTCTAAAGTACTTTGTTACAGCAGCTGGAATGGACTGACATTCTCCCTCTTGGTAGATGTAGTAGCAATGTTTATGGCCATCTGTAATCCACTACAACATGTCTTTCTCAATAACTCATACACGTGGCAGCTGCTTCCAAATCTCTCTCCTCTCTCACTCCCAACTCTGCCCAGACCCCATCCCCCAATTCTGTCTCTCAAGTTGTTCTTCTCATATTCCCCTGCTTTCTTTCCAATTCATCATTTCATCTCTCTAGCATATCTCTGCATTTTCTAGTATAAATCCACTCAGCTAGCCTTTTTAGTATTTCTCTCTTATGCATTTCCTTGAGCTTCATAATAAACTGGGAATTTATTAGGATTTTAAATAGTAGAATGCTCCTTCATGGGAGTGAGCAGGAGTGGAAAGTGGACATGATTATTTGTTTTATTCCTGTTAATCTATGTTTGTATGATCCACAGCACAATGGGAATTGATTTTGGTTTCAATTGCATTTGACATCAGTGGAGTCTTAGAATGTGACACAAGGATTGGGTTATCAGAGAATGTGACTGATACAGAATTGAGTACTGGAAATTGCCTGAGGCACATCACATATCAGGATTGATGAAAATGGTGCTTATTAGGCATCATGCTATTTCTTTCACCCTGTTACTTTTATTTTTTATTATTTTTTTAAGATTTTAAGTTCAGGGGTACATGTGCAGGATGTGCAGGTTTGCTACATAGGTAAATGCGTGCCATGGTGGTTTGCTGCACAGATCAACCTATCACCTAGGTATTAAGCCCAGCATCCAATAGCTTTTCCTTTGATGCCCTCCCTCTACCCACCCCCAACCTTCTGACAGGCTACATTGTGTGTTGTTCCCTTCCATGTATTCTCATCATTTAGCTCCCACTTATATGTGAGAACATGCAGTATTTGGCTTTCTGTTCCTGCATTAATTTGCTAAGGATAATGGCCTCCAGCTCCATCCATGTTTCTACAAAGGACATGATGTCATTCCTTTTTATGGCTGCATAGTATTCCATGGTGTATATGCACCACATTTTCTTTATCCAGTCTATCACTGATGGACATTTAGGTTGATTGATATCTTTGCTATTGTGAATAGCACTTTTCTGAACATATACATGTGTGAATCTTTATATGAATGATTTATATTCCTTTGAGTATCTGCCCAGTAATGGGATTGCTGGGTTAAATGCTATTTCTGCCTCTAGGTCTTTGAGGAATTGCTACACTGTTTTCCACAATGGTTGAACTAATTTATAGTCCCACCAATAGTGTAAAAGCATTCATTTTCCTTTACAACCTCGCAAGCATCTGTTGTTTTCGGCTTTTAATAATGGCCATTCCGATTGGTGTGCGACAGTATCTCATTGTGGTTTTGACTTGCATTTCTCTAATGATCAGTAATATTGAACTTTTTTTTTCATGTTTGTTGGCCGCATGTATTTTTTTTTGAGAAATGTTCATTATGCTATTTTGAAGAGCAATGTTTTTGGCTCTAGGGAAATCTTAAAGAGTTTTATTGTGAACCTGAGACTTATTAGAAATAGATCCCCTGTAGAGGTTGGTTTCTGAAGAAAGTAACATTAAGCAAATATAAATTTTAGCAGATCTGGTCCAATATTGTCTTTAGAACAGGAGTACACATTGAGGCCCACAAACCATATATTTAAATATTTTAAAATTAAAACTCAAACTAGTAATCTGTTATATAAAATCTGTTATGACTCTCAAGTTTTTCAGAGTTCTTTGATAAAATGTGGCAGCTTGGGGAAAACTGAGCCCAGACCTTGCCTGCTCTGCTTTCCTCCCCACCACTAGGCCCATCTTGTACTGAGAGAGGTCTCACTCTATGTATATGGCCACTCCAGGTTACACTCCAGAGCTGTGTCCATAGTCCTTAACTACAGCAGCTCCTTAGCTCTTCCTCTGGCCTGGGATGAGCAAGTGACCAGTGCCATCCACTTTTGGGAGGCACAATTGGTGAAACATTCCATTCCAGCCTTGGAGGTGGGTTCAAGGATGCCTGGGCAGGAAAATCCAGGGTCCAGATTCCCATAGCAGGGTCTATGAGAGGACGTGCAGCTTCCACATGAGCAAGTTTGGCTCCATAAGCTTCTTGCTTTGTGGTGAGGAGTGTGACTGGAGTAAGCCCTCTAAAGTACAGGGTGCAGAGCAGGGGGATCTCTTGTCCAGGTCATAGGCAGTACTACCTTGAGCCATGGATGTGTAGAAATTCAACTCAATTTTTTCTTTTTCGCATAGGTTCAGCACCCAGAGTTCTATCTTGTACTTCCCCTCATGTTGCAGACATCCACAAAAGAGTGAGACTGTTGTCGGTTGGATTGAAGAACAAATGTATGGAAGGCACTGAGGTTTGTGTGTGAATATGGTGAGTGGGGCCAAGGAGGACTTGTGGACTTCTGCCAGGAGGAAGTAAGAGGCTGAGCAAGACAGACCTCCTGGTCAGTGTGGAAGCATTGGTCTGTGCTATGTGAAGTTGATGGCATTTGGCTCTTGTGTAGTGAGCCCACCTGGCCATACTGGGAATGGGAGAATCTAGTGATTAGAGGGTACCCATGTGTAGCCTATCCATAAGAATTCCCAAATATTGAAGAAACTTAAAAAGTGTGTTAAACAGCCCTTTCTTCCCAGAGATCAAAGGAAGGAGAAAGATCTGTATTGAATGTACTGGTCTATCCTTCAGTCTCAACAGATTCAAGTTCCTTGGAAATGCTATTTTGTGCATGAGCAATCACTTGTGTCTGAGACTTTCTGAGTCATTGAATAGTGCAGGTTTACCTCATCAAATACAGCTTGAAACCCATCTTTAGAGTGTTTCAAAATTATCTTTTGTGATTTTATGATGGCAAGAGTTTATATTCTTTCCCCAGCCATGACTGGTATGAGTGTTCTAGGAAAAGTTGGTGTTGGTTCTACCCAGATGTATTGATGCTGTTTTTTTGGGGAATATCCAGTTCCAGAAAATGCCTGAAACACCCTGATCCAATATGTGTGTATGGCGTGTTAAACCCTAATGGGTCTATGCCATTGTCAGTGTTCACCAGGCCAGATGCTGTTGGAGGGAGAAGGACAGGGGTTTGGACCTCTAGGGTTAACCACCACTCAATAATTTCTTACAGTCAGAGACTCACTTCTACCTACTTATTACACTTCCACTGCCATTTTGTACTAAAGTACAAGTACAGGTTACGTGAGTCATTCAGATGGTTGCAACAGCATACTACAGGGCCAGCTGGTCTTCTGAACTGAGCTTGGGATATTCCTTTATTTACATTTTTTTTGAAGCAGGGTCTCACTCTGTCACCTAGGCTGCAGCGCTGTGGTACAATCACAGCTCACTGCAGCCTTGACCTCTTGGGCTCAAGCAGTCCTCCTGCCTCAGCCTCCTGAGTAGCTGAGACTACAGGTGTGAGCCACCAGCCAGGGTAATTAAAAAAATTTTTTTTGTAGAGACAGAATCTCACTATATTTCCCAAATTGGTTTTGAACTTCTGGCCTCAAGCAATTCTCCTGCCTTGGCCTCACCAAATTCTGGGATTACAGGCAGGAGCCACCAGGAATGGCTCACTTTATTTACTTCTGTGATGCCTATATATTGTGTTGTCAATAAAACTTGAGATTCTACAACTGAGACTGGTCCCTGGTTTTAATTAATTTCTTTTTTTGTAATTACAGGGCTACCACTGAGGTTCAGATTCTGAATTTTGGGTCATCAGAACTAGTTTTTTTTTTTTTCAGTTTGAGAAAATATGCTCTATGCTGGAATACAGATAGCAGTGTTGTCCTATGCATATGTGTTCATGGGAGTGTACACACTTGTGTGCATATATGCATGTATATCATGTGGTTGCCCCTGGAATCAATAAGAGAAATTCAAGGTGAGGGTTGGGGAAAAAAAATATGTCCTTGGCCTGCAGAGTATTGGGAAATATAGAGTTTTTCAAAATAGGGGAGGATGGCTTGCACATAGCAGTTTCCTGGCCATTCCCAGGGGAAATTAAAATCCAATAGAAGAATCATAACATATTTATTCTCTTAGCTCTCCATTTTTTCCCTTTATTTGGACATAAAAGAGAAGAAAAGAGAATTATTTTCTATTTTGCAATTTACAGCTCCTAAATATTCAGGGTAGAGTGGCAGGCATATATTTGTTGTGATTGAGAATGACAATATTTTTCTGATTGAAAACATCTCCCAGTTGGCAAAACATAGTGCTGAAAGTTTACACCACTGTGTCACTTCACTAGACTTAAAGCAGAATTAAGAAGGCTCACTTAAAGTCAGAAATGTTATCTGAAAAAAATTCACTCTTTTTTTTCACATTACATTTTCTTTTTTTTACATTAAGTGAAATGAAACATAGCCCAAGTAAATTTTGTAAAAATTCAAAGGAGATGATCCAATGATGGGGAGAAGCCGGGTCTAGGGCTTTTCACAGAGAACTTTAAATTGCCAAGGGCTAGGTTGTGTGCATTTGGGTTCTGGGGAGAAATGGGTGGATGCACTTTGAAGAAAATTGAGAAAAAATTGAACATAATTTTGAATTTATAATTTTGTACAGAGTATTTAACTTATTATCTCTTATTGCTAGCTGTTAATGCTTTCTATATGCTAAGCATTCAAAGTCCTTTACAAATATTAACTGCTTAAAACTTTCAATTACAAGGTGAGTGCTATTAAAATCATCCTTATCATGCCAGTGAGAAAATGAGGAAGGAAGAAGTGATTTCCCAGATACTATAAGTAGTCATGATTTGAATCTAGGTATTCTGTCTCTAAGTCAGCAGTCAGCACTAAACATACTTCTGTGGTGCATGTGAAAATACACAGGTGTCACAAATGTCAGGATTTGGAGAGGAGCATAATTGTATTTATTCCTTTATCTTGACTTTTCTTTCGGAAAACCTTCTGCTGATGACCCAGATGTGTATTTTTGGTTGTTTTAAATTTGTCTGCATGCATTCTTACCATTTTCTAATCACCATCTTCACTTGCTAGGATAACATTCTTCTCTAGTGTAAAATTCATTCATTAATTCCCATGTGAAACATGATATGTTGCTCTCTTTTATTTAGTTTCTAATATATGAATGTGAAAGAGCTTGTGGACTATTTTGCAATGCTTCTATTTACAGCAGATGCATATTTCTAGGCCAGATAAACCAGAAACTATAATTTAGTAAGGATTTATTGAGCATTTACTATGTTTTAGGCATTATGGTAAGTACTTTATAAGTATTTTCTTGTATAATTTTTGCCATTAATCTATGAAGTAGCTACTATTATTGACTTCATTTTATAGAAAATAAACTGAGGAATAACAAAGTGAAAACCAAAGAACAAAAACTAGCAAAAATAAAACAAAATACTTAGAAATGAATTGAGCCAACATTTAAACCAATACTGTGCTCCAGAGAGCAGCATCAGATTATCTGTACTAGAATTCTGGGTTCCATTACTGTAGATTAAATGAGTTAGCACATAAAAATAACATGGATAAATATCACCTGGCAAAAAGCAAGTACTTAATAAAGGTTAACTATTAGTTTGTTACCTGAGTATATATCGTGTGATGCTGAGGTTTGGGGTACAAATCATTGAGGTACTGAGAATAGTATTCAACAGGTTTTGGACCTTTGCTTCCCTCTCTCCCCCATCATGTAATTCTTGGTATCTATTATTGCCATCTTTATGTCCGTGAGTGCCCAGTGTTCATCTCCCACTTACAAGGAAGAACATGTGTTACTTGGTTTTCTGTTCTTGCATTAATTTGCTTAAGATAATGGCCTCTAGCTGGATCCATGTTGCCGCAAAGAACATGAATTTTTATTTTTTATGGGTGCCTAGTATTCCATGGCATATATGTACCACATTTTCTTCATCCAATCCACCATTAATGGGTTACCTATGTTGATTCCATGTCTTTGTATTGTGAATAGTACCGTGATGAACATGAGTTCATGTGTCATTTTGATGAATGATGTTTTCCATTGGATATATACCCAGTAATGGGATTGTTGGCTTGAATGGTAGTTCTGTTTTAAGTTATTTGAGAAATCTCCAAACTGCTTTCCACAGTGGCTGAACCAACTTACATTCCCACAAACAGTATATAAGCATTCTTTTTTCTCCATAGCCTTACCAACATCTATTGTTTTTTGACTTTTTTTTTTTTTTTTCTGAGATGGAGTTTCACTCTTGTTGCCCAGGCTAGAGTACAATGGTGCGATCTCAGCTCACCACAGTGTCTGCCTCCCAGGTTCAAGCGATTCTCTCTCCTGCCTCAGGCTTCTGAGTAGCTAGGATTACAGGCGTGCACCACCATGCCCGGCTAATTTTGTATTTTTGGTAAAGACGGGGTTTCTCCGTATTGGTCGGGCATTGGGGGTCTTGAACTCCTGATTTCAGGTGATCTGTCTGATTTGGCCTCCCAAAGTGCTGGGACTACAGTCGTGAGCTATCGTGTCTGGCCCTTGACTTTTAGTAATAGCCATTCTGACTGGTGTGAGATGATACCTCATTGTGGTTTTGATTTGAATTTCTCTGATGATGAGTGATGATGGGAACTTTCGTCGTATTTTGTTTTCATTTAGTTTATTAAACTTTAAAAATTAAAGCCTAAATGTATACAGAAAATGTACATTTCCTGAAGTGTAGTCTTCACTGAGTTTTTACAAACTGATTACTCTCTTGTAATCAGCAATCGGATTAAGAACAGAATGTGTCCAGTAGCCAGAGACCACTTTTGTTCTTTCTAGGCACCATCCCCAAACCTCAGGAGTAACCACTACCCTGATTTTCAGCAGCATTGATTTGCTTTCACTTGTTTTATCTTTTATAGAAATGGAAGCAGGGAGTCTTATTCTTTTGTGTCAGGCCTCTTTCACTTCAATTATTTCTATCAGATTCATTCATATTGTTGCAGGTTCTTAAGCTTGTGCATTCTGGTTATATAGTGTATGAATATACTCCAATCTATTTATCCCATTGCACTGTGAACAGGCATTTGGCCTGTTTGGAGCACTTAGGAGTAGTAGTATATTAAATGTTTTAGTACATGTCTTTCGTAAACATGTATGAGCTATTTTTACTAACCACTGTGTACACTAGAGAAAATTTGGCATGATGGTTTAGTTGGAAGGAAATAAAGAACAAGAAGATCCTGTTGTTAGTGTATTAAAAATTAATATTCATTGAGAAAATATTGCAAAACAGAAGAAAACATGGTTTTGAGATTTATGGCACACCAGGGTGACTGAAGTCAATAAGAATGTCTTACATATTACAAAATGAGACAGTAAGTTTCAAATATCTCATAATAAAAAATGATAGGTAGGTGAAATGATGGATATGGTAATTAGCTTGATGTAATTATGCCACATGCTGTACACATATCAAAACATCCCATTTATCCCATAAATGTATACAACTATGATTTGTCAATTGAAGAAAGTTATTATTAGATTAAAAAATCAATCACAACTCAGTAGAGTTATCCATCAGTTTCCTGGTTCATCTCATGTTGTGTGAATCTGTACCTTCAAAAAATAAGATACACTTTCTAACTCACAAATAAAAAGAAGGACCAATGGAAGTTGGACCGGAGGAGGAGTCTGCTACAGTTTCCAAGAGGTCAAGAATTGTGATGGCAGCTCTAAAAGTGAGGGTTGTAGATGGCCTGAGCAGACTCAAAGTGGCCATTCATGAGATGTACTGATTTTTCATGGTCATGCTAAAATTCACCAACCCAGAACTTGAACAATATTGAACAAAACAATTGGTTATGAATATGTGACTAGACTTCCAAATAATTATCATTGGACAAAGTCAGCCTGCATCTCACATGAAAACAAATGACGGTAACAGGAAGTAAAGTGCAATGGGCATCTGGTGACTTTGAAGTCTGGGGTGGGAAACTAAATGTAGGGTGTTAATTGATTTTTCTAATTGAAGGTTGTATTTGGAAGAGAAAGAGGATCTGGAGAGATAATAGTTGAAGCTTCAGTATTTCGAAAGGTAGGATTTGATTTTAAGAGTTGAAGAGATGAATATTGAGGAAAATATTGTAGCTCAGACTTGCGGTTAAGTTAACTTTACATTCATTTTAAGAGGGACGGCAAACACTCAACGATAATCATCAAGCTAAACAGTGTGCTATCCATGAGTGACTCGCAAAGTAAATAGTATAGAGGAGGTGCTTTATCTTCCACAGAGGAATGACAGAGAAATGGAGATAATTTTGTAAAAAATCAGAGCACTGAGAAGATGAGAATTTTATCTTTGAAAAGAGAAAAGATAATGACAGTAAATGTCAGGGGAATTCAGGGTTGGAAGATGTCTGTCCAACCTGTGTATTTTATAGATGAGTAAAATAGAAAACTGGTGAAGGATGAGTCAGGCTCTTGAGTCAGGCTGTCTGGGTTTAAATCCTAGTGGTCAGACTCTCTTTGCCCTATTTTTCTTTTGTAAAATTAGGCAATAATTGTATCTAAATAATTGTATCTAAATCTATCTATGTGTCTGTCCAAGCTGTGTATTTTATAGATGAGTAAAATAGAAAACTGGTGAAGGATGAGTCAGGCTCTTTAGTCAGGCTATCTGGGTTGAAATCCTAGTGTTTGGACTCACCCTCTTTGCCCTATTTTTCTTTTGTAAAATGAGGTAATCATTGTATCTAAATCATAATTGTCTTGAAGATTAAATGAAATAATGTAGATAGTGCCGAACAAGTGCCTGATAGGGAATATGTATTAGTTATTGATTTTGGGTGACTGCCCTCAAGTTTTACAGCTAGTTAGCAGTAGAGTTGCAACTAGATCTCGAGTTTACCATGCCCTCAAACTTTCAATTTAGTGTCTTCCAAACATATCACATTGTGTCTTGGAGGGATTTCGGAAACCCCTTTTCTTCGCTGTGAATTCAGAACCAGTTTTGGTGAAGACATGAGAGTCAGGGAGATGGGACCAAAATACCATTTTTTTTTTCACTCAGAAAAGCTGGATTAAAGGTTGTTACTCAGATCTAGGACAGCTAGATAAACTTTCCTTTGGTATAGACTGGGGCAAGGATTCCCCAACTGGGAATCTCAGTTCACCTGCCCACTCCCTTGCCACAATCTACACCAAAGGAAAATTTATCTGCAGCTAAGACTGCTGTCTTGCATTAGGGTGTGAAGAGAGGAAGAGGTATGAAAGAGGAGAAGAAAGTGCAGAAAGATCCCAAATCCCTTTTGCTTAGAAGTTGTGAACTATATTAACTCTATTCAGTCAATAAATATGCACTAATGGCTTTCATCCACCAACTATGTGATGTAGTCTACTTTCTGAGGTAGATTACTTAGTAGACCTTTTTGGGGGATGATCAAAAGTTGAGCAGAAAAAAGAGAGAAAGGACTCTCTGCAGAGAAAATAGTGTTTGAATAGGCTATACTTGAATATCAAAACCATGAAGTGAGTGCAGACTCCTGGAGGAGGAATGCCAGCAAATTAGGAGTAGGGAATCAGCTTTTCTCCTCCAGCTTCTCTCAGTGCTGACACAGCAATTCCAGATTTTAAAATTAACACAAAGAACTTGCTGATGATATAGAAATAAAGAGAACATAATTTATTCACTCACTTAACAAATGTGGAATATTTTTTTCTTGTTTCAACCCTCTTAACTGAAGAACAAGTTTGTTTTTAACTGTCAGATAGATTGTATCACTATTTATTTTTAGATTTTTAAAAATTCTGGGGCACATGTACAGATTGTGTACATTATTAGTGTATAGGAATGTTTGGCATCACTATTTTTAAGGCCTTCTAGTGATTTGCAATTTCAGTAGAATACAATCCAAACTCCTTACTATGACATTCAAGACTTTACCTGATCAGTTTTTAACTCTCTGTTCCTTACTTGCTAAGATCCATCCACATAGGCCTCTTTCTATTCCTTGGTTATGCCAAACTTTTTCCAACTGCTGTAGAGCCTATAGACTCAGGGTCCAGATCTTTAATGCTAGTTTTTCATGTCATTCAATTGCATCTCAAATATTGCCATGTTCAAACCCTTTGTCTCACCATGCTATCTCTAGTAACCTTCCCATCACACTAATACATGGCCTCTCTTATATATTGTATTGATTGCAATTTACATCTGAAATGATCTTGCTCATTTATTTGTTTACTTGCTCATCATCAGGCCTTATTTTACTACAACTAATAGCTTCAAGAGAGCAGGGATCTTGCTGTGTCATTCACTGATGATCTTTGGAGGCCCAAAGAGTGCTGGTATATAGTGGGCTCTTAAAAATATTGTTAAAAGAATTATTAAATAAGTGACCAAATGGATCAATGAATATAGCTTATAGGGCTCTGGGGACTTCAAGGCCAATAGAGATTCTTTCAGAAATTCACAGCATAGTTAATTAACTTTACTGAAATATATTAAGTGCTATATAGTAAAAGTACACATAAAGTATGTTGCAAGAACAGAGATGGAGAACTGGAAGGAAGGCTCCAGTGTAATCAGTTTTCCTATGAGAAAGTATTTCTGTGAGAAAAAGTGATTACACAGTAGGCCTCCTTGGGGTATGATGGAGAGTTGGCTAGAAAAAGAAGAGGAAGGACATTCTAGGTAGAGGTAACAGTATATGAATAGCTTATTTTTGGACATCAAAACAATGAAGAGAGAGCAGACTCTAGGTACTCAGAGATGTCATTCTGGTCTTTCATGAAGCAAATTTAAAAAATAACAGAAAAAAGCATAGTATGATTCCATTTCAGGGGTCCTAACTCACAGATGACATGGTTCAAGATGGATTCAAAGAATCTTTCTTAACAATAACTACAAATTACCAACAAGAAAGGAGGAGAATCTAAGGGACTGTTGGATATATTTAGATTTTATATAGAAAAATTAACAGAATATAAATGTAGGAGACCATGCTTTTAAAGAAGCAGAATAAGGGAGATGAACCATAGGAATTATGTGAGACCAGAAGAAACAGTGGCTTAGAAAAATTCTAACAGCTAAAAAGGGCCTTCAGACCCTCAGTTGGAAAAAGCAATGTAATCCATCCCGGAAGAGGCAACCCCTTTATTACAGAAATTAGCATAATGTAGTAGTTGAGAGAAAGAAGGTAAACCTTATTCTCTATCATCTTATTTCTAACTTTTCCATTCAGTGAAACAAATTTCAGATTAGAAAGGTTATAGGCAGCAGCAAGTGCAGAAATGAAGATCTAGGTAGATGAATTTTATTTTATATGAGTTTATGTTTCCAGATTAATAATACATTAAACTTAATAAAATGATTGAATGATTTGATAGTGTAGAGACTTGTTGATGTACGTGAAATATGAAAAATGAGAGAAGGGAGTAGCAGAACTAGTAAGGGCAAGTATAGAAGAAAAAGGTTGTTGTTCCATTTAGGAATGACTGTAGGCTAGTTTTGGTTTAAGCACACACAGAAATTACCTACATTCTGCAATAAATACTCTTTTGAATTATAATAACTGTGTCTAAATCCAGACATTTCTGGCTTAGCCTAGTTGTGAAGATTTGGGTTTAGTTATATTTCAGTATCTATCTATCTATCTATCTATCTATCTATCTGTCTGTCTGTCTGTCTGTCTGTCTGTCTGTCTGTCTGTCTGTCTGTCTGTCTGTCTATCTATCTATCTATTCTATCTAATCTATATATCTAATTTTTTTCCTTTAAACTTTTCTAGATCTCAGACTGCTCTCAAAAATGCCCTTTGGCTGACCAGTGCAATGGAGAAAATCTCTCAGAACCATAATACTTTTGTTTGGGACATTGATCCCTTAATGAATATTAAGGAATTATTGTGAAATATTATTGAGTTTTAAGAGAATTATCCTTAACTATGTGAGAAAACTGTCATTCAGCTCACAAAGACATGCTCTTCTACTCTTAATTATTTAGCAAGAAATATATGTTCTGAATGTATCTGGCACATATGTGCCTTCATGACACATAACTGGATTTTTTGAGGTCTTTAAGGGCTAAAAGGGAGAAATGATTAAAGCATCCCTGGGGAAATATGACAAACTATTTGAGTCACAAAATTGCCCCCAAATAAAGCATGTTCAAAGGGACTTTTTGTCTGCATAGTGCATAAATTATTTGTTTTTTCATGTGAACTACATACACTTTTGCAACTTAGAATTTAGCAACTCATCTAAACCACTGAACGTTAGGAAGTATTTCTGCCCAGTTTCTTAGAACTTTCACTGTTCCCTTTTCTTCTGAAGGCTGTTGTTGTGAACACATGTGTCAAAAATGTTTTATGTGCTTCAAGATAAATCTTGGTCCATGTTGTTAGTCGGAATCTTACTGTGCTGATTCAGGACTGTATCGAAAACAAATTCATGCACTGACATAATTAAGCTGTGAAACACCAACATTAAGGTTTTAGGTTGTTTCAGTTACATTGTCTCACTGAGTTCCACCCCTTTTTTTGTTCAAAGGTTTAAATTTTAATTGTACATTGCATTAATTCAATACATTTAAGGGTATTATTCTTGGTATATACTAAATTTAAAATTACAAAGAAATAGGAAGGGTTTTCTTTTTCTCTGATGAGAGTAGATAGTAATAACAATTTTAGCAGTACTAATTATATTTTAGATGATTGATATAATTTTTTGTCTCAGAAGAATTTTAAAATTTAGCAGCCTTTTAAGTTGCAAATTCTAAAATGTACATTCCTCAGACATAATAGCAGACATTCAACAGATATTGAAAATTGAGTTTTTCTGTTAAGTCCAGGACCCTCCAAATAAGAGCCTATACATCTTGGAAAAATTTGTGAACATTTAACCTTTTCCTTCCAGCGTTACAGTGAGAAGAGAAGACTTTACCATACATTAAAGCTATCTTAGAAATAAATATGAACAAGTTCCTTAGAAATGTTCAAGGAAATAAAGATTATATGAGGGAAAATATGAAATGTAAAGAGAATAAAACTGTATTGAAGCTTTACGATATGAAAAAGATATTTATGCACCTCTAAAGTGGTTCTGTAAGACCAGTCTTTTGCTGTAGGGTAGATTGGGGTTGTTACTCAAAAGGAATAGATTGCTTTCAATATAGAAAAAGGGCAAAATAACTCTACTTACGTTCCCTTCCTCCCTCCCTCCTCTCCCCTTTCTTCCCTACTCTCTCTCTCCTTTGAACACTTACTATGTACTCCCACTGTGGTTAAGTTATATTGGTAATACTATGATAGGAAGAGAGACTCCCTGCTCTTACAGAGCTTGGAGCCTAGTGGGAAACTGTCATATGCAGACATTAAAATGAGGGCATTGAGGGAATGTCTCTGAATTCTATGCCTTTGTAGATTCTCCAAGTGTATGTGGTTGATATTTTCTCTTTTTTGTCCCATTTTCTTTCTTTTTTTTTTTTTTTGCAATTTAATCAATTTTTTAAAAATAAAGCTATTGTAGTTATTTGTAATTTTTTTGTCTTTTTGATAATAGCCATCCAGGTTGGAGTGAGATGATAACTCATCATGGTTTCAAGTTGCATTTCTCTGATGTTTAGAGCATTTTTTAAAGTATTTTTTGACCAGTTGTATGTATGTCTTCTTCTGAGTAATGTCTGTTCAGATTGTTTGCCCATTAAAATTTTTTTTCTGTCATGGTTAGGATGTTTGAGTTCCTTCTGTATTCTGAATATGAATTCCCTGCCAGTTGACTGGTTTGCAAATATTTTTTCCCATTCTTTGGGTTGTCTTTTCAACCTGTTCCTTGTTTCCTTTGCTGTGCAGAAGCTTTTTAGTTTCATACAATCCCATTTGTTTATTTTTGCTTTTGTTGCATGTACTTTGGAGGTTTATTCATAAAATATTTTCCCAGCATTTTCTTCTAACAGTTTTATAGTTTCAGATCATCCATGTAGGTCTTTGATCCATTTTGAGTTCATTTTCTTGTAGGACAAGATACTGGTGTCTAGTTAAATTCTTCTGTATATGGGTATTCATTTTCCCCAGAATCATCTGTTGAAGAGACTGCCTTTTTCTCAATGAGTGTTTTTGGCACCTTTGTAGAAAATCAGTTGGCTATAGATATATGAATGAATTTCTGGGTTCTCTATCCTGTTCTGTTGGTCTAGGTGTCTGTTTTTATGCCAGTACCATTCTGTTCTGGTTACTAAAGCTTTATAGTATATTTTGAAGCCAGGTAGTATGATGCCTCCAGCTTTGTTTCTTTTGCTCAGGATTGCTTTGGCTATTAGGAATCTTTTGTGGTTCCAAACAAATTTTAAGATTTTTGTCTTTATTTTTGTGAAGACTGTCATTAATATTTTAATAAGGATTGCATTGTGTATGTAGATTGTTTAGTGTGGTCATCTTAATACTATTAATTCTTCTGATCTATGAGCATGGGATATTTTTGTATTTGTATACTATTCACTTACTTTCATCAATGTTTTGTTTTCCTTGCAGATTTCTTTCACATCCTTGGTTAAATTTATTCCTAGGTATTTGTGTGTGTGTGTGTGTGTGTGTGTGTGTGTGTGTGTGTGTGTGTGTGTGTGTGTGTGTATGGACATAGCTATTGTAAATAAGATTGCTTTGTTGGTTTCTTTTTCAGCTAATTTGTTGTTTGTGCATAGAAATGCTACTGATTTTTGTATGTGGATTTTGCATCTTGCAACTTTACTGAATTTATTAGTTCTAAGAGTTTTTAGGTAGAGTTTTTAAGTTTTTCTTTATATAAGATCATGTCATCTGAAAACAGACTATTTGATTTCCCCCTTTTTGGTTTAGATTCACTTTAGTTCTTTCGTTTGTTTAATTGTTCTGGCAAAGACTTCTAGTTCTATGTTAGACAGGAATGGTTAGATTGGGCTTTCTTGTCTTATTTTACTTTTTAGTAAAATAGTTTTCAGCTCTTTTAAATTTAGTATGATGTTAGCTGTAGGTTTGTAATATATGGCCTTTATCGTGTTGAAGTACTCTCCTTCTATCCCTAATTTGTTAAGAACTTTTTTTTTTTTTTTTTTTTTTGCCAATCAATGAGAGCTTGTAAGGTTGCTGAGGTTGGTTGGCCTTGAACTCTTGGCCTCGCCTTCGCAAGCGCCACGACATCCGGCCGGAGCCACTTTGGGCCCTGTTAAGAACTTTTATAATGAAGGGATGTTGAATTTTATCAAATGCTTTTTCTTCATCTATCAATATGATCATGTTTTTATCCTTCATTCTGTTGATATGGTGTTTCACATTTATTGATGTATCACATTTATTGATTTGCATGTTTTCAACCATCCTTGCAGTCTTGGGACAAATCCCAGTTGATCATGGCATATTATCTTCTTGGTGTATTATTGGATTTGGTTTGCTAGTATTTTGTTGAGGTTTTTTGTGTCTGTGTTGATTAGGAATATTGGCCTGTAGTTTACTTTTTATGTTGTGCCCTTGTCTGGTTTTGGTATCAGGGGTTATGTTGGCTTCATCAAATGAGTTAGGAAGAGTTTCTTCCACTTCACATTTTTTGAAATAATTTTAGAAGAATTGATATTAATTCTTTAAAATTTTGGTAGAATTTAGCAGTGAAGTCATCTGGTCTTGGACAGTTCTTTGCTGGAAGACCTTTTATTATGAATTCAATCTCATTACTTATTGTTGGTCTGTTCAGGTTTTCCATTTGTTCTTGCTTTAATTTTCATGTGTTGTATGTGTTGAGGAATTTATTTTATCTTGATTTTTGAATTTATAGGTGTATAGTTGTTCATAATAGTTTTTTTAATAATCATTTTTATTTCTGTTTCTTATTCTTTTATTTAGATCTTCTTTCTTAGGTCTAGCTAATGGTTTGTCACTTTTGTTTATCTTTTCACAAAGCCAACTTTTTGTTTTGTTGATCTTTTGTGTTTTTTTATCTCAATTTTATTTGTGCTCTGATTTTTTTAAATCCTTCACTAATTGTGGGATTGGTTTATTCTTGCTTTTATAGTTCTTTGAGATGCAATATTAAGTTGTTCATTTGAAATATTTCTAGATTTTTAGTGTAGACATTTATCACTATAAACTTGCCTATTTTTTTCGAGATAGTCTCGCTCTGTCACCCATGTTGGAGTGCAGTAGCATGATCTTGGCTCACTGCAACCTCTGACTCCTGGGTTCAAGCAATTCTTGTGCCTCAGACTCCTGAGTAGCTGGGATTGTAGGAGCATGCCACCATGCTGGCTAATTATCATATATTTTGTGGAAGTAAGGCTTTACCATATTGGCTGGGCCACCATGTAAGATATAGTTTTGCTCCTCATTCACCTTCTGCCATGGTTGTGAGGCCTCCCTCACCATGTGGAACTGAGTCAATTAAGCCTCCTTCCTTAATAAAGAACGCAGTCTCTGGTATTATTATTATTATTTGAGACAGAATCTTGCTCTGTTGCCTAGCTGGGTTAATATTTATAGTTTTCTTTCTTTTCTTTTTCTTTTGTTGATCAGAAAGATTTTTTTTAATGTAATCAGATTTTTTTTTTAATTTTTATTGCATTATAGGTTTTGGGGTACATATGCAGAACGTGCAAGGTAGTTGCATAGGTACACACATGGCAGTGTGATTTGCTGCCTTCGTCCCCTTCACCTATATCTGGCATTTCTCCCCATGCTATCTCTCCCCGACTCCCTACCCCCCACTGTCCCTCCCCTATTTCCCCCAACAGACCCCAATGTGTAGTGCTCCCATCCCTGTGTCCATGTGTTCTCATTGTTCAACACCCACCTATGAGTGAGAACATGCAGTATTTCATTTTCTGTTTTTATGTCAGTTTGCTGAGAATGATGTTCTCCAGGTTCATCCATGTCCCTACAAAGGACACAAACTGATCGTTTTTGATGGCTGCATAATATTCCACGGTGTATATGTACCACATTTTCCCTGTCCAGTCTATCATCGATGGGCATTTTGGTTGGTTCCAGGTCTTTGCTGTTGTAAACAGTGCTGCAGTGAACATTCGTGTGCATGTGTCCTTATAGTAGAACGATTTATAGTCCTTTGGATATATACCCAGTAATGGGATTGCTGGGTCAAATGGAATTTCTATTTCTAGGTCCTTGAGGAATCGCCACACTGTCTTCCACAATGTTTGAACTAATTTACACTCCCACCAACAGTGTAAGAGTGTTCCTATTTCTCTGCATCCTCTCCAGCATCTGTTGTCTCCAGATTTTTTAATAATAGCCATTCTAACTGGCCGGAGATGGTATCTCAATGTGGTTTTGATTTGCATTTCTCTAATGACCAGTGATGATAAGCATTTTAACCAGATTTCCCAACAGCATTTATTAAACAGGGAATTCTTTCCATTGCTTGTTTTTGTCTGGTTTATCAAAGATTATATGGTTGTAGATATGTTGTGTTGCTTCCGATGCCTCTGTCCTGTTCCATTGGTCTATATCTCGTTTTTAGTACCAGTACCATGCTGTTTTGATTACTGTAGCCTTGTAGTATAGTTTGAAGTCTGGTAGTGTGATGCCTCCCACTGTGTTCTTTTTGCTTAGAATTGACTTGGCTATGCAGGCTCTCTTTTGGTTCCTTATGAAGTTCATGGTTTTTTCCAGTTCTGTGAAGAAATTCAGTGGTAGCTTGATGGGGATAGCGTTGATTCTGTAAATTACTTTGGGCAGTATAGCCATTTTCATGATATTGATTCTACCTAACCACGAACAAGGAATGTTCCTCCATCTGTTTGTGTCCTCTCTTATTTTGTTGAGCAGTGGTTTGTAGTTTTCCTTGAAGAGGTCCCTTACATTCCTTGTAAGTTGTATTCCTAGGTATTTTATTCTCTTTGTAGCAATTGTGAATGCCAGTTCGTTCTTGATTTGGTTCTCTCTTTTTTTTAAAAAATTTTTTATTGCATTTTAGGTTTTGGGATACATGTGCAAAATGTGCAAGATAGTTGCATAGGTACAAACATGGCAGTGTGTTTTGCTGCCTTCCTCCCCTTCACCCACACTTGGCATTTCTCCCCAGGCTATCCCTCCCCAGCTCCCCCCCTGCTGTCCCTCCCCCATTCCCCCAATAGACCCCTGTGTATAGTAGACCCCCTCCCTGTGTCCATGTGTTCTCGTTTTTCTCACCCGCCTATGAGTGAGAATATGCGGTATTTCCTTTTCTGTTCTTGTGTCAGTTTGCTGAGAATGATGTTCTCCAGATTCATCCATGTCCCTACAAAGGACACAAACTCATCATTTCTGATTGCTGCATAATATTCCATGGTGTATATGTGCCACATTTTTCCAGTCCAGTCTATCATCGATGGGCATTTGGGTTGGTTCCAGGTCTTTGCTATTGTAAACAGTGCTGCAATGAACATTCGTGTGCATGTGTCCTTATCGTAGAAAGATTTATAGTCCTTTGGATATATACCCAGTAATGGGATTGCTGGGTCAAATGGAATTTCTATTTCTAGGTCCTTGAGGAATCGCCACACTGTCTTCCACAACGGTTGAACTAATTTATACTCTCACCAACAGTGTAAGAGTGTTCCTATTTCTCCACATCCTCTCCAGCATCTGTTGTCTCCAGGTTTTTTAATGATCGCCATTCTAACTGGCGTGAGATGGTATCTCAATGTGGTTTTGATTTGCATCTCTGTAATGACCAGTGATGATGAGCATTTTTTCATGTGTTTGTTGGCCTCATGTGTGTCTTCTTTTGTAAAGTGTCTGTTCATATCCTTTGCCCATTTTTGAACGGGCTTGTTTGTTTTTTTCCTGTAAATCTGTTTGAGTTCTTTGTAAATTCTGGATATCAGCCCTTTGTCAGATGGGTAAACTGCAAAGATTTTTCCCCATTCTGATGGTTGCCGATTCACTCTGGTGACTGTTTCTTTTGCTGTGCAGAAGCTGTGGAGTTTGATTAGGTCCCATTTGTCTATTTTGGCTTTTGTTGCCAATGCTTTTGGTGTTTTGGTCATGAAGTCCTTGCCTACTCCTATGTCTTGAATGGTTTTGCCTAGATTTTCTTCTAGGGTTTTTATGGTGCCAGGTCTTATATTTAAGTCTTTAATCTATCTGGAGTTAATTTTAGTGTAAGGTGTCAGAAAGGGGTCCAGTTTCTGCTTTCTGCACATGGCTAGCCAGTTTTCCCAGCACCATTTATTAAACAGGGAATCCTTTCCCCATTGCTTGTTTTTGTCTGGTTTATCAAAGATTATATGGTTGTAGATATGTTGTGTTGGCTCCGATGCCTCTGTTGTGTTCCATTGGTCTATATCTCTGTTTTGGTACCAGTACTATGCTGTTTTGATTACTGTAGCCTTGTAGTATAGTTTGAAGTCTGGTAGTGTGATGCCTCCCGCTGTGTTCTTTTTGCTTAGAATTGACTTGGCTATGCGGGCTCTCTTTTGGTTCCATATGAAGTTCATGGTTTTTTTTTTCCAGTTCTGTGAGGAAATTCAATGGTAGTTTGATGGGGATAGCATTGATTGTGTAAATTACTTTGGGCAGTATAGCCATTTTCATGATATTGATTCTTCCTAACCACGAACAAGGAATGTTTCTCCATCTGTTTGTGTCCTCTCTTATTTCATTGAGCAGTGGTTTGTAGTTTTTCTTGAAGAGGTCCTTTACGTTCCTTGTAAGTTGTATTCCTAGGTATTTTATTTTTTTTGTAGCAATTGTGAATGGCAGTTCGTTCTTGATTTGGTTCTCTTTAAGTCTGTTATTGGTGTATAGGAATGCTTGTGATGTTTGCACATTGATTTTATATCCTGAGACTTTGCTGAAGTTGCTTATCAGTTTCAGGAGTTTTTGGACTGAGACAATGGGGTCTTCTAGGTATACTATCATGTCATCTGCAAATAGAGACAATATGGCTTCCACCTTTCCTATTTGAATACCCTTTATTTCTTTTTCTTGCCTGATTGCTCTGGCTAGAACTTCCAGTACTATATTGAATAGGAGTGGTGAGAGAGGGCATCCTTGTCTAGTGCCAGATTTCAAAGGGAATGCTTCCAGTTTTTGCCCATTAAGTATGATATTGGCTGTTGGTTTGTTGTAAATAGCTTTTATTACTTTGAGATATGTTCCATCAATACCAAGTTTATTGAGAGTTTTTAGCATAAAGTGCTGTTGAATTTTGTCAAATGCCTTCTCTGCATCAATTAAGATAATCATGTGGTTTTTGTTTTTGCTTCTGTTTATGTGGTGAATTACATTTATAGAATTGCGTATGTTGAACCAGCCTTGCATCCCCAGGATGAATCCTACTTGATCATGATGGATAAGTTTTTTAATTTGCTGTTGCAATTGGTTTGCCAGTATTTCATTGAAGATTTTTGCATCTATGTTCATCATGGATATTGGCATGAAGTGTTCTTTTCTTGTTGAATCTCTACTGGGTTTTGGTATCAGGATGATGTTGGTCTCATAAAATGATTTGGGAAGGGTTCCCTCTTTTTGAATTATTTGGAATAGTTTCAGAAATAATGGTACCAGCTCCTCTTTGTGTGTCTGGCAGAATTCGGCTGTGAACCCATCTGGACCTGGGCTTTTTTTGTGTGGTAGGCTCTTAATTGCTGCCTTAACTTCAGATCTTGTTATTGGTCTATTCATAGTTTTGGCTTCCTCCTGGTTTAGGCTTGGGAGGACACAGGTGTCCAGGAATTTATCCATTTCTTCCTGGTTTACTAGTTTATGTGCATAGAGTTGTTTGTAGTATTCTCTGATGATGGTTTGAATTTCTGTGGAATCTGTGGTGATTTCCCCTTTATCGTTTTTTTTTTTTTTTTTTTAATTTTTATTGCATTATAGGTTTTGGGGTACATGTGCAGAACGTGCAAGATAGTTGCATAGGTACACACATGGCAGTGTGTTTTGCTGCCTTCCTCCCCCTCACCCACACTTGGTATTCATCCCCAGGCTATCCCCCCCAGCCCCCCACGCTGTCCCTCCCCCATTTCCCCCAACAGTCCCCAGTGTATAGTAGACCGCCTCTCTGTGTCCATGTGTTCTCATTTTTCTCACCCGCCTATGAGTGAGTATATGCGGTATTTCTTTTTCTGTTCTTGTGTCAGTTTGCTGAGAATGATGTTCTCCAGATTCATCCATGTCCCTACAAAGGACACAAACTCATCATTTCTGATTGCTGCATAATATTCCATGGTGTATATGTGCCACATTTTCCCAGTCCAGTCTATCATCGATGGGCATTTGGGTTGGTTCCAGGTCTTTGCTATTGTAAACAGTGCTGCAATGAACATTCGTGTGCATGTGTCCTTATAGTAGAACGATTCACAGTCTTTTGGATAGATACCCAGTAATGGGATTGCTGGGTCAAATGGAATTTCTATTTCTAGGTCCCTGAGGAATCGCCACACTGTCTTCCACAATGGTTGAACTAATTTACACTCCCACCAACAGTGTAAGAGTGTTCCTATTTCTCTACATCCTCTCCAGCATCTGCTGTCTCCAGATTTTTTAATGATCGCCATTCTAACTGGTGTGAGATGATATCTCAATGTGGTTTTGATTTGCATCTCTCTAATGACCAATGATGATGAGCACTTTTTCATATGTTTGTTGGCCTCATGTATGTCTTCTTTTGTAAAGTGTCTGTTCATATCCTTTGCCCATTTTTGAATGGGCTTGTTTGTTTTTTTTCTGTAAATCTGTTTGAGTTCTTTGTAAATTCTGGATATCAGCCCTTTGTCAGATGCGTAAACTGCAAAGATTTTTTCCCATTCTGATGGTTGTCGATTCACTCTAGTGACTGTTTCTTTTGCCATGCAGAAGCTGTGGAGTTTGATTAGGTCCCATTTGTCTATTTTGGCCCTTGTTGCCAATGCTTTTGGTGTTTTGTTCATGAAGTCCTTGCCTACTCCTATGTCCTGAACGGTTTTGCCTAGATTTTCTTCTAGGGTTTTTATGGTGTCAGGTCTTACATTTAAGTCTTTAATCCATCTGGAGTTAATTTTAGTGTAAGGTGTCAGGAAGGGGTCCAGTTTCTGCTTTCTGCACATGGCTAGCCAGTTTTCCCAACACCATTTATTAAATAGGGAATCCTTTCCCCATTGCCTGTTTTTGTCTGGTTTATCAAAGATTATATGGTTGTAGATATGTTGTGTTGCCTCCGATGTTTCTGTTCTGTTCCATTGGTCTATATCTCTGTTTTGGTACCAGTACCATGCTGTTTTGATTACTGTAGCCTGGTAGTATAGTTTGAAGTCTGGTAGCGTGATGCCTCCCGCTGTGTTCTTTTTGCTTAGAATTGACTTGGCTATGCGGGCTCTTTTTTGGTTCCATATGAAATTCATGGTGGTTTTTTCCAGTTCTATGAAGAAATTCAATGGTAGTTTGATGGGGATAGCATTGAATGTGTAAATTACTTTGGGCAGTATAGCCATTTTCACAATATTGATTCTTCCTAACCACGAACATGGAACGTTTCTCCATCTGTTTGTGTCCTCTCTTATTTCGTTGAGCAGGTGTTTGTAGTTTTCCTTAAAGAGGTCCCTTACATTCCTAGTGAGTTGTATTCCTAGGTATTTTATTTTCTTTGTAGCGATTGTGAATGGCAGTTCGTTCTTAATTTGGTTCTCTTTAAGTCTGTTATTGGTGTATAGGAATGCTTGTGATGTTTGCACATTGATATTATATCCTGAGACTTTGCTGAAGTTGCTTATCAGTTGCAGGAGCTTTTGGGCTGAGGTGATGGGGTCTTCTAGGTATACTATCATGTCATCTGCAAATAGAGACAATTTGGCTTCCACCTTTCCTATTTGAATACCCTTTATTTCTTTTTCTTGCCTTATTGCTCTGGCTAGAACTTCCAGTACTATGTTGAATAGAAGTGGTGAGAGAGGGCATCCTTGTCTAGTGCCGGATTTCAAAGGGAATGCTTCCAGTTTTTGCTCATTAAGTATGATATTGGCTGTTGGTTTGTCGTAAATAGCTTTTATTACTTTGAGATATGTTCCATCAATACCAAGTTTATTGAGGGTTTTTAGCATAAAGGGCTGTTGAATTTTGTCAAATGCCTTCTCTGCGTCAATTGAGATAATCATGTGGTTTTTGTTTTTGCTTCTGTTTATGTGGTGAATTACATTTATAGACTTGCGTATGTTGAACCAGCCTTGCATGCCCGGGATGAATCCTACTTGATCATGATGGATAAGTTTTTTAATGTGCTGTTGCAATCGATTTGCCAGTATTTTATTGAAGATTTTTGCATCTATGTTCATCATGGATATTGGCCTGAAGTTTTCTTTTCTTGTTGAGTCTCTGCCAGGTTTTGGTATCAGGATGATGTTGGTCTCATAAAATGATTTGGGAAGGGTTCCCTCTTTTTGGATTATTTGGAATAGTTTCAGAAGGAATGGTACCAGATCCTCTTTGTGTGTCTGGTAGAATTCAGCTGTGAACCCATCTGGACCTGGGCTTTTTTTGTGTGGTAGGCTCTTAATTGCTGCCTCAACTTCTGACCTTGTTATTGGTCTATTCATAGTTTCAGCTTCCTCCTGGTTTAGGCTTGGGAGGACACAGGCATCCAGGAATTTATCCATTTCTTCCTGATTTACTAGTTTGTGTGCATAGAGTTGTTTGTAGTATTCTCTGATGATGGTTTGAATTTCTGTGGAATCTGTGGTGATTTCCCCTTTATCGTTTTTTATTGCATCTATTTGGTTGTTCTCTCTTTTCTTTTTTATCAGTCTGGCTAGTGGTCTGTCTATTTTGTTGATCTTTTCAAAAAACCAGCTCTTAGATTTGTTGATTTTTTGAAGGGTTTTTCTTGTCTCTATCTCCTTCAGTTCTGCTCTGATCTTAGTTATTTCTTGTCTTCGGCTAGGTTTTGAGCTTTTTTGATCTTGCTCCTCTAGCTCTTTCAATTTTGACGATAGGGTGTCAATTTCGGATCTCTCCACTTTTCTCATGTGGGCACTTATTGCTATATATTGTCCTCTACAGACTGCTTTAAATGTGTCCCAGAGATTCTGGTATGTTGTGTCTTCATTCTCGTTGGTTTCAAAGAACTTCTTTATTTCTGCCTTCATTTCATTGTTTATCCAATCAACATTCAAGAGCCAGTTGTTCAGTTTCCATGAAGCTGTGCGGTTCTGAGTTATTTTCTGAATTCTGAGTTCCAACTTGATTGCACTATGGTCTGAGAGACTGTTTGTTATGATTTCCGTTGTTTTGCATTTGCTGAGGAGTGCTTTACTTCCAATTATGTGGTCAATTTTGGAGTAGGTGTGATGTGGTGCTGAGAAGAATGTATATTCTGTGGATTTGGGGTGGAGAGTTCTGTAAATGTCTATCAGGTTTGCTTGTTCCAGGTCTGAGTTCAAGTCCTGGATATCCTTGTTAATTTTCTGTCTGGTTGATCTGTCTGCTATTGACAGTGGAGTGTTAAAGTCTCTCACTATTATTGTGTGGGAGTCTAAGTCTCTTTGTAAGTCATTAAGAACTTGCCTTATATATCTGGGTGCTCCTACATTGGGTCCATATATATTTAGAATCGTTAGCTCTTCTTGTTGTATCGATCCTTTTACCATTATGTAGTGACCTTCTTTGTCCCTTTTGATCTTTGTTGCTTTAAAGTCTATTTTATCAGAGATGAGAATTGCAACTCCTGCTTTTTTTTTGCTCTCCATTTGCTTGGTAAATCTTCCTCCATCCTTTTATTTTGAGCCTTTGTGTATCTTTGTGTGTGAGGTGGGTTTCCTGAATACAGCACACTGATGGGTTTTGGTTTTTTATCCAATTTGCCAGTCTGTGTCTTTTGATTGGTGCATTTAGCCCATTTACATTCAGGGTTAATATTGTTATGTGTGAATTTGATACTGCCATTTTGATGCTATCTGGCTGTTTTGCCCATTGGTTAATGTACATTCTTCATTTTGTTGATGGTCTTTAGCATTTGGTATGCTTTTAGGATGGCTGGAACTGGTTGTTTCTTTCTATGTGTAGTGCCTCTTTCAGGAGCTCTTGTAAAGCAGGCCTAGTGGTGACAAAATCTCTGAGTACTTGCTTGTTTGTGAAGGATTTTATTTTTCCTTCACTTATGAAGCTCAGTTTGGCTGGATATGAAATTCTGGGTTGAAAGCTCTTTTCTTTAAGGATGTTGAATATTGGCCCCCACTCTCTTCTGGCTTGTAGAGTCTCTGTCGAGAGATCTGCTGTGAGTCTGATGGGCTTCCCTTTGTGGGTGACCTGACCTTTCTCTCTGGCTGCCCTAAGTATTTTCTCCTTCATTTCAACCCTGGTGAATCTGACGATTATGTGCCTTGGGGTTGCTCTTCTTGCGGAGTATCTTTGTGGTGTTCTCTGTATTTCCTGGAGTTCAGTATTGACCTGTCTTGCTAGGTTGGGGAAATTTTCCTGGATAATATCCTGAAGAGTGTTTTCCAGCTTAGATTCATTCTCTTGATCACATTCTGGTACACCTATCAAACGTAGGTTGGGTCTCTTCACATAGTCCCACATTTCTTGGAGATTTTGTTCATTCCTTTTTGTGCTTTTTTCTTTAATCTTGGTTTCACGTTTTATTTCATTGAGTTGATCTTCAATTTCTGATATTCTTTCTTCTGCTTGGTCAATTCGGCTGTTGAAACTTGTGCATGCTTCACGAAGTTCTCGTGTTGTGTTTTTCAGCTCCTTCAATTCATTCATATTCCTCTCTAAGTTTTCCATTCTTGTTATCAATTCCTCGAATTTTTTTTCAAATCTTTTTTCAAGGTTCTTAGTTTCTTTGCACTGATTTAGAACATGTTCTTTTAGCTCAATGAAGTTTCTCATTATCCACTTTCTGAAGTCTGATTCCGTCATTTCGTCACACTCATTCTCTGTCCAGCTTTGTTCCCTTGCTGGTGAGGAGTTTTGGTCCTCTGTAGGAGGTGAGGTGTTTTGGTTTCGGGTGTTTTCCTCCTTTTTGCGCTGGTTTCTTCCCATCTTTATGGATTTATCCGCCTGTCGTCTTTGTAGTTGCTGATTTTTCAATTGGGTCTCTGTGTGGATGCTGAGATTGTTGATGATGAAGTATTTCTGTTACTTGGTTTTCCTTCTAGTGGTCTAGCCCCTCTGCTGTATGAGTTCTGAGGTCCACTCCAGGCCCTGTTTGTCTGGAGTATACCTGTAGCAGCTGTGGAAGAGTGAGGGATGATACCAGTTTCTTCTTCTGCTGTCTTTGTTCCAGAATGATGCCCGCCAAATGTCAGTCTGATTAGTCCTTTTTTTGCGGTGACTCTTTGGATATACAGGGGTCAGGGAGCTGCTTAAGGAGACGGTTTGTGCTTTATAGTAGCTCCAGTGCTGAGCTGTGAGCTCCGTTGTTCATTCAGTGTTGTTGGGAGGTTGTTTATGTCTGCTGTAATAGAACTGATAAAACACCACCCTTTTATTTCCCCCCCTTATATGCACTGTTTCAGGGAGTTGGGGCTTTCTTTATGAGTATCTGTTGCACTGTCCTGCCCCACTTGGTGGCAGTCTATTCACTATTTGCCTGCCGGGGCTCTGACCCACTAGCGCGGTTCTGCCCTGTTGCTGCTGGGCTCCCTTCTGCTGTGGAGAGCTCCCGTCTCCTGGGAGTCTCTCTGTTATGGCAGGTTGCCTCGGCAACGGCAGGCTGCTTCGGCCCTGGGCGGTACTTCAATAGGGGCGGATTGTGTCAGCGGTGGTGGACGCCCCTCCCTCACCGGGCTGCACCGTCCTAGATGCCGGCAGCAAAACTCTCAGCGCCAAGCGTCTCCAGTCATTGTCCTGCTTGTCCTTGTGAGGGTGGGACTCGCTGAGCCCGATTACCCAGCTCCCTGCCTCAGAGTTCGTCCTCTCTCTCCCTCCCTCCCTCTCCGTGAGCTTAAAGTTCAACTCTCTCACTGGCGCCCCAGGAGCCTGCCGATAGGGCACTGGGATCCGTGCGATCTCCCGTGCCGCTGCCCACTTCACCGGCTCATATCACGCTTCCCAGGAAACTCCCAGGAAACTCCTGGTCTGGCTCACTGTCCAAGTCCCGTTCAATCAGATGGACGCGCCAATCTGCCCTTCAAACTCTCAGATTGCTGGTTTAACAGGGCGCCCAGACCAGTGAGTTCTGTGCTGGGTCCTGCTGCGGTGCCGGCCGAAGCGGCACCGGCCGAAGCGGCCGCGCCAGAGGGCTGCGTTAGCCGGTTTTACTTTACTAGCGTCCTGTGGGACTTTCAACGCTCTGTGGGCTAGAAAACTCCATCCGAGAATGCGGCTAGGACTCACCCTCTGCGCTGTCACTGAGAGCTGCAATCCTGAGTCGCTTCTACGACGCCATCTTGCCGGGTCTCCCCCTTTATCGTTTTTTATTGCATCTATTTGGTTGTTCTCTCTCTTCTTTTTTATCAGTCTGGTTAGTGGTCTGTCTATTTTCTTTTTCTTTTCAAAAAACCAGCTCTTGGATTTATTGATGTTTTGAGGGGTTTTTCGTGTCTCTATCTCCTTCAGTTCTGCTCTCATCTTAGTTATTTCTTGTCTTCTGTTAGGTTTTGAGTTTTTTTTGATCTTACTCCTGTAGCTTTTTCAATTTTGACAATAGGGTGTCAATTTTGGATCTCTCCACTCTTCTCATGTTGGCACTTATTGCTATATATTTTCCTCTACAGACTGCTTTAAATGTGTCCCAGAGATTCTGGTATGTTGTGTCTTCGTTCTCGTTGGTTTTGAACTTCTTTATTTCTGCCTTCATTTCATTGTTTATCCAATCAACATTCAAGAGCCATTTTGATGCTAGCTGGCTGTTTTGCCCAATAGTTGATGCAGATTCTTCATTTTGTTGATGCTCTTTAGAATTTGGTATTTTTTTGAATGGCTGGTACTGGTTGTTCCTTTCTATGTGTAGTGCCTGTTTCAGGAGCTCTTGTAAAGCAGGCCTTGTGGTGACAAAATCTCTGAGTACTTGTTTTTTTGCAAAGGATTTTATTTTTCCTTCACGTATGAAGCTCAGTTTGGCTGGATATGAAATTCTGGGTTGAAAGTTCTTTTCTTTAAGCATGTTGAATATTGGCCCCCATTCTCTTCTGGCTTGTAACATTTCTGCCAAGAGATCTGCTGTGAGTCTTATGGGCTTCCCTTTGTAGGTGACCTGACCTTTCTCTCTGGCTGCCCTTAGTATTTTCTCCTTCATTTCAACCCTGGTGAATCTGACGGTTATGTGCCTTGGGGTTACTCTTCTTGCGGAATATCTTTGTGATGTTCTCTGTATTTACTGGACTTGAATATTGGCCTGCCCTGCTAGGTTGGGGAAATTTTCCTAGATAAAATCCTTAAGATTATTTTCCAGCTTGGATTCATTCCCTTCATCACATTCTGGTACACCTATGAAACGTAGGTTAGGTCTCTTCACATAGTCCCACATTTTTTGGAGACTTTGTTCATTCCTTTTTGTGCTTTTTTCTCTAATGTTGGTTTCTCATTTTATTTCATTGAGTTGACTTCAACTTCTGATATTTTTTCTTCTGCTTGGTCAGTTCGGCTGTTGAAACTTGTGCATGCTTCATGAAGTTCTCATGTTGTGTTTTTTCAGCTCCTTCAATTCATTCATATTCCTCTCTAAGTTATCCATTCTTGTTATGATTTCCTCGAATCTTTTTTCAAATCTTTTTTGAAGGTTCTTAATTTCTTTGCATTGATTTAGAACATGTTCTTTTAGATCATGGAAGTTTCTAATTACCCACCTTCTGAAGTCTTATTCCGTCATTTCATCACATTCATTCTTCATCTAGCTTTGTTCCCTTGCTGGTGAGGAGTTTTGGTGCTTTGTAGGAGGCAAGTTGTTTTGGTTTCGGGTGTTCTTTTCCTTTTTGCACTGCTTTCTTTTCATCTTTTTAGGTTTATCCACCTGTCGTCCAAGTAGTTGCTGACTTTTCGATTGGGTCTCTGAGTGGAGGCCCAGATTGCTGATGATGAAGCATTTCTGTTACTTAGTTTTCCTTCTAACAGTCTAGCTTCTGTATGACTGCTGAGGTCCACTCCAGGCCCTGCTTGTCTGGGGTACACCTGTAGCAGCTGCAGAACAGTGAGGGATGCTACCAGTTTCTTCTTCTGCTATCTTTGTCCCAGAATGATGCCCGCCAAATGTCAGTCTGATCAGTCCTTTTTGAGGTGACTCTTTGGATATACAGGGGTCAGGGAGCTGCTTGAGGAGGCGGTCTGTACTTTACAGGAGCTCAAGTGCTGAGCTGTGAGCTCCATTGATCATTCATGGCTGTTAGGCAGGTACGTTTAAGTGTGCTGCAGCAGAACTCATAAAACCCCCTTTTTTCCCTCAGATGCTTTGTCTCGGGGAGTTAGGGCTTTCTTTATAAGTATCCATTGCACTGTCCTGCCCAGCTAGGAGGCAGTCTAGTCACTATTTGCCTGCTGAGGCTGTGCCCTGCTGCTATGGGGTCCGCCCTGCTGCTGTGGGGTCCACCCTGCTGCTGTGGGCTCTTCCCTGCTGTCATGGGCTCCGCCCTGTTGGTGGAGTCTGTCTATTATGGCAGGTTTCCTCGGCAATGGCAGGCTGGGTCAGCAATGGGAGTGTACCTCAGTAGGGGCGGAATGCCTCCGTAATGGTGGACGCCCCTCCTCCATTGAGCTGCACCATCCTGCGTTCAGCTTTTTTTGCAGTGAAACTCTGAATCCTGAGCATTTCCAATCGCTGTTTTTTATGTCCCTGTGGGGATGGGACCCACCGAGCCTGATCACCTGGCTCCCTGCATCAGAGTCCTTTTTTTTTTTTAAGTTGAACAATTGACTCTCTCCCAGGTGTTTCAGTCACCTGCTGATAGGGCACCGGGATCTGTGTGATTTCGCGTGCAGCGACCCACTGCGCCCCCTCAAACGTTGCTTCCTGGGAATCTCCTGGTCTCACTCACTGTCCATGTCCCGTTTCATCAAATGGATATGCTAATCTGCCCTCCAAAATCTCAGATTGCTGGTTTAACAGGGCCCCCAGACCAGTGCGTTTTGTGCGGAGTGCTGCTGTGCTGCAGTGCTTGCTGAAAGAGCTGCGCCAGCTGACACAGCTGCGCTGGCATCCCGTGTCTCTCCTACACCTGGGAATTTCCCCATTCTGTGGGCAACAAAGATTTGTCTGGAAATGCGGCTTGCACTCACCCTCTGCGTCTTCACTGAGAGCTGCAATTCTGAGTTGCTCCTACCGCACCATCTTCTTTTTTCTCCCTCCTTGGTATTGCTTCTAATATCCAAAAATGGAGAAGATATTACTCTAAATATCTGAGGAAGTGCAGAAGTTTTCAGTGAAATTGTTCCTAATAACTACGGGATTACAGATGATATTACTCAGGATGTGACTGCGGCTGTACACCGGTCCTGTGATAATGTTCCACACACACACTCCACAGTGTCTGGGTGTAGTCTCAGTAGACATCAGTACATTGGCAGGTTGCTTACAGTCTGCAAATTTGTAGCTCACACCTTTGTCAAAGTGCCCTCTTTCTCACATTGGATCCATCATATGACCTTGGAAGAAGTTGGCGTCATGCCACATATTCTCAGGCCCAATGAACAAGACTTAGTTCACATGAACCTCGTGCTGCCCTGGCACCTCAGAGGGAAGTTGGCCAGGGGTGGGTTCATGTGCCCTCTGTTGGCACCAGTGCTCAGCCCAGACACTTTTGCTCAGTTTCTCAGCAGATGTGCATCCCCACCTGGCTGTCCTGAAATACTGTGGATGTGTCCCAGAGTTGTCCCACTTTGCCCACTAGGTCATTGCTGTGGAGAACACAGCTCCGCCCTCACAGTGCCTCCTAGGTCTGCCCAGTCTGTACTTTATAGGAGCTCAAGTGCTGAGCTGTGAGCTCTGTTGTTCATTCAGGGCTGCTAGGCAGGTATGTTTAAGTCTGATGCAGCAGAACTCATAAAGCTTTTTTTTTTTTCCTCAGGTGCTCTGTCCTGGGGAATTAGGGCTTTATTTATGAGTATCTGTTGCACTGTCTGGCCCAGCAAGGAGGCAGTCTAGTCACTGCCTGCCTGTAGTAGCTATGCTGAGCTGCTGTGGGCTCTGCCCTGTTGCCGTGGGCTCCACCCTGCTGCCATGGGCTCCACCCTGCTGTCATGGGCTCCGCCCTGCTGCTGTGCATAATTCCCTGTAGTTCTGTTTATATGGGTTTGGTTAGAACTGCTGTGGTGATGGTGTCCCGCCTCTGTAGTGGCAGACTCTCTCTGTTATGGTGGGTTCCCTTGGCAACGGCAGGCTGAGTCAGCAGTGGCAGAGTATCTCCATATGGGTCGAGTGCCTTGGTAATGGCAGACGCCCCTTCCCCACCGAGCTTCACTGTCATGGGTTCAGCTGTGCTTGCCATGAAAGTCTCAACCTTGAGCATTTCCAATTGCTGTTTTGTTTGTTTTTATGGGGTTGGGTCCCACTGAGCCTGATCACCTGGCTCCCTGTCTCAGAGCCCCCCCTTTTTTTTAAGTTGAACCATTTACTCTCTCCCAGGTATTCCAGTTGCCTGATGAAAGGGCGCCGGGATCTGTGTGATTTCCCATGCAGCGACCCACTGCGCTGGCTCAAACAGCGTTGCTGCCTGGGAATCCCCTGGCCTGGCTTTCTGTTTAAGTCTTGTTTAATCAGATGAATGTGCTAATCTACCTTCTAAAATCTCCAGTTTCTGGTTTAACAGGGCAACCAAACCAGCATATTTTGTACTGAGTGCTGCTGCACTGCAGCCCTGGCCCAAACAGCTGCACCAGCCCAAACAGCCGTGCTGGCCCAAACAGCTGCGCTGGGTGAAACTGCCATGCTGGTGGCCCATGGGACTCCTAATACCTGGGAATCTCCTGGTCTGTGGGCAATAAAGATCCATCTGGAAATGCGGCATCCACTCACCCTCTGCGATTTCACTGGGAGCTGCAATCCTGAGTTGGTCCTACAGCGCCATCTCCCCCATCCTCCTTTTATTTTTTTTTATTTTTGTATGCCTGTGTTATTTCAAAAGACTGTCCCCAAATTCTGAATTTTTTTCCTTTGCTTGGTTAAATCTGTTGCTGAAACTCTTGATTGTATTTAGGCATTTTATTTATTGAATTCTTCAGCTCAAGGATTTCTATTAAAAAAAATTTATCCCATTGTTGACTTTCTCATTCAGCGTATGAATTGTTTTCCTGATTTTGTTTGATTGTCTATATTCTTTTATATTTCAATGAATTTTCTTAAGATTACTTTGTTGAATTCCTTTTCTGACTTTTTGTATATTTTCTTATGATTGGGATCTGTTCCTGAAAAATTACTGTGTTCATTTGGAGGTGTCATTTTTTTTCTTTGTTTCTGTTTTATATGTTATTCCAAATGGGAGAAATTGGCCAGAACAAAGGGACCACAGGCTCCATGCAAGTACAAAACCCAGTGGGACAGTCATTATATATATATATATATATATATATAAAGAGAAAGAGAAAGAGAAAAGGGGGAGAGAGAACAGGCGTCTTGCTCTATATCCCAGGCTGGAATGCAATCTAAAAGTAGGTATTAAAAACCTCTTTTATGCCGATAATTGTGCTTAACAGCAGAGACAGCAAGGAATAAGGAAAGAAAATAACAAACAGCCAACCAATATTTCATTTAAATATGTGAAATGCTATGCAAATGCTGAAGAGTGATTTGCTTCCATTTATGTGGTCACTTTCAAAATAGGTATAATGCAATACTAAAAAAAAATGTATGTTCTGTCAACCTGGGATAAATAATTCTGTAAATATTCACTGAGTTTACTTGTTCCAGGTCTGAGTTCAAATCATAAATGTCCCTGTTAATTTTCTATCTCGTTGATCCATCAAATATTAACAATGTTGTCAAAGTCTCCCGCTATTATTGTGCAGTAGTCCAAGTCTCTTTATAAGTCATTGAAAACTTGTCTTATTTATCTGGGTGCTCTTATATTGGGTGTATATATATTTATGATCATTGACTCCTATTGTTGCATTGATCCTTTTATCATTATGTACTGTCCTTCTTTATTTCTTTTAGTCTTTGTTACTATTAAAGTCTATTTTGTCAGAGATGAAAGTTACAACTACTGCTTTATTTTCCCTCTTCATTTGATAGGTGACTCTTCCTCCAACCTTTTGTTTTTAGTCTTTGTGTGTCCTTGCTTATGAGATGGATCTGGATACAGACTGCTGACGTGTTTTGACTTTTTATTCAGTTTGTGTATCTGTGTCTTTGATTGGGGCATTTAATCCATTTAAATTTAGGATTAATGTTGATATTTGTGAGTTTAATACTGTCATTTAATGCTAGCTGGCTATTTTGCCCATTAGTTGATATAGATTCTTCATTATGGAGATACCCTTTACCTTTTGGTAAGTTTTTGGGATGACTGATACTGGTTGTTCCTTTCTGTGTATAGTGCTTTTTTCAGAAGTTCTTGTAAAGCAGGCCTTGTGGTGATGAAATCTCTGAGTGATTGCTTGTTCATGAAAAATTTTATTTTTTCTTCTTTTATAAAGCTTAGTTTGGCTGAATATGAGATTCTGGGTTGAAAATTCTTTTCTTAGAGGATATTGAATATTGACCCCCACTCTCTTCTGGTTTGTAGGGTTTCTGCTGAGACATCTGCTGTAAGTCTGATAGGCTTCCCTTTATGGGGTAACCTGACCTTTCTCTCTAGCTGGCCTTAGAATTTTCTCCTTTATTTCAGCCTTGGTGAATCTAACAATTATGTGTCTTGGGGTTGCTGTACTTGAGGAATATCTTTGTGGTGTTCTCTGTATTACCTGGAGTTGAGTATTGTCCTGCCTTACTAGGTTAGAAAAGTTTTCCTGAATAATATCCTGAAGAATATTTTCCAGTTTGGATGCATTCTCTTCATGACATTTAGGTACACTTATCAAATGTAAATTAGGTCTTTTCACATAGTCCCATATTTTTTGGAGACTTTGCTCATTCCTTTTTACTTTTTCTTCTCTAATCTTGTCTTCTCATTTCATTTCATTAAGTTGGTCTTCGACCTCTGATATCCTTTCTTCTGCTTGATCAATTTGAGTGTTAAAACCTGTGCATACTTTATGGAGTTCTCATATTGTATTCTTCAGTTCCATTAATTCACTTATATTCCTCTCTAAGTTGTCTATTTTTGTTAGGATTTCATCAAACCTTTCAAGGTTTTTAGTTTCTTTACCTTGGGCTAGAACATGTTCTTTTAACTTACAGAATTTTTATTATCCACCTTCTGAAGCCTAATTCTGATATGGGGGCACACTTATTCTCCATCAGGCCTTGTTCCCTTGTTTACAAGTAACTGATCCTCTGTAGAGGGAGAGGCATTCTGATTTTGAGTATTCTCAGCCTTTTTATGCTGGTTTCTTCCTGTCATTGTAAATTTTTCCACCTGTTGTCTTTGTAATTACCAACTTTCAAATTAGGTCTCTGAGTGGACGTCCAACTTGTTAATTCCCAGAGCCAAAATCTGAGCAACCCACTATGCCAGCTGAAACAGTGGCATAAAGATTCTTGGTGGTTTTCTGCCCAGGAGTCTCTGGTCTGGCTTCCCTCCTGAATCCCTTCTTCAATCAGCTGAATGGGCGACTCTGCCTTTGCGGGGCTCCAAACGTTGACCAAAAGGGGACCCAATTCCATTTACTCTGCACTGAGAACTGCTGCACCATGGTGTGAGCAAAACCACCACGGCAGCCACAAAAGTCACGCTGGTGACCCATGGGGCTCCTCTGCTGGGAATCTCCTAGTTTGTGAGCAAAAAGTGTGGCATCCTCTCATTCTCTGTGCTTTCACTGGGAGCTACAAGCCTGAGCTGCTAGTGATCGGCCATCTTGGATCTTTCTCCCCATTATATCTTAAAAGCTCCAGAATGATATCCTTTGACTCCGTGTTTCACATCCAGGTTATGGTGATGCAAGAAGTGTTTTCCCACAGCATTGGGCATGTCCATCTCTGTGGCTCTGCAGGGTATAGCCACCACGACTGCTTTCACAGGATGACATTGAATGCCTGTGGCTTTTTCAAGTGCATGGTGCAAACTGTCAGTGGATGTACCATTCCATGGTCTGGAGGATGGTGGCTCTCTTTTCACAACTTCATTAGGCAGTGCCCAAATGGGAACTCTGTGTTGGCTCCAACCCCATATTTCCCCTGTGCATTGCCATAGAAGAGGTTCTCTATGAGGGCTTCACCCCTGCTACAGACTTTTGTCTGGACAGCTAGGGGTTTTTATACATCCTCTGAAATCTAGATGGAGGTTCCCAGTGCTCAACTCTTGTCTTCTATGCACTCAGAGGTGAAACACCATGTGACAGCTGCCAAGGCTTGGGGCTTGCATCCTTTGAAGCAACAGCTGAAGCTGTACTTTGGTCCCTTTTAGCCATGGCTGGAGCTGGAGCAGCTGTACTGCAGGGCCCTATATCTGGAGGCTGCAAAGAGCAGTGGGGCTCTGGGCTGGCTCAAGAAGCCATTGTGCTCTCCTAGGCCTCTGGGCCTGTGATGGGAGGGGCTACCTTAAAGATCTCTGACATGCCCTGGAGACATTTTCCCATTGTCTTGGTTGTTAATCTGAAGCTTATTGGCTTAAATTTCTTCTCACAAAATGAGTTTTTCCTTTTCACCATATGATCAGGCTGCAAATTTTCTAAACCTTTGTGCTCAGCTTCCCTTTTAAATATAAGTTCCAATTTCAAACCATCTCTTTATGAACACATGAAACTGAATGCTTTCAGAATAAGCCAGAATTGGCCTCTTTAATACTTTGCTGCTTGAAATTTTTTCTGCCATATACTCTATATCATCTCTCTCAAATTAAAATTTTCACACATCTCTAGGGCAGAGGCAAAATGCTGCCAGTCTCTTCACTAAAGCATAGCAAGAGCGACCTTTGCTACAGTTCATCTCCATTTGAGGCCACCTCGGACTGGATTTCATTGTCCATATCACTATCAGCATTTTGGTCAAAACCATTCAACAAGCCACAAGGGAATTCCAAACTTTCCCACATTTTCCCATCATTTTCTGAGCCTTCCAAACTATTCCAACTTCTGCTCATTACTAGTTTCAAAGTCAGTTCCCCATTTTCAAGTATCTTTATAGCAGTACGCCACTCCAAGTACCAGTTCTCTATATTAGTTCATTTTTACACTACTATAAAGGTACTACCTAAGACTGAGTAATTTCTAAACAAAAGAGGTTTAACTGATGTATAGTTCCTCCTGGCTTGGGAGGCTTCAGGAAACTTACAATCATGGCAGAAGGCGAAGGAGAAGCAAGAACCTTCTTCACAAGGTGACAGGAGATAGAGAGGGTGAGGAGGGAAATGCCAAACACTTTTAAAGCATCAGCTCTCATGAGAATTTCCTCGTTATCATGTGAACAGCATGGAAGGAAACTTTCCCTATGATCCAATCACCTCCCACCAGGTTACTCTCTCAATACATGTGGATTGTAATTTGAAATAAGATTTGGGTGGGGACCCAGAGCCAAATCATATCAGGCACTTTGATTTTTATACTTCTTTCCTTTCGCCTGGAACTCAGAGAAGTTGTGGAGCTTTCTTCTTCCGACCTGTGGTGACAAACATATATTAAGGATCACTAATCATAAAGATGGCATGAACTTGAGTTTTTGATGGTGTTATGGGGCTTATTTCTCAGCTCTGCACTAACTATTGACTTTTCATACATCAGAAAATAAGACCCCAAATATGTGACTAGCAGCTGAATTCAATTCCTAACTTATAAGAGTTGTGGGTTCAGGGAAGTGTTGGTGGGGCCCTTCTAAAGCCACAACACAATTGTGAGTGACTCTAAATTATTAACCAACAGTACCTCTCAATTGTTAGTGTGCATATGAATTATAAGGGGACCTTGTTAAATTCTGATTCAGTAGGTGTGGAATGGTGTCTGAGACACTGCATTTCTAATCCTTCTCATGTGATGCTGTTGCTGCTGGTTTGTGAAACCACTTTGGGTAGTAGCAAGGATCTGGAACATCACTTTTCTTCCAGCTGAACCACTGAACATTATCAATTTCCTAATTGTAAATTTACCCTATGTTCTTGTACCTCAGCTGCTTGAAACTTACCTGCTTTGTTTACTGCATCATTCTATCATATGTAATTGTCATAACACAAAGCAAAAAGAGTTGAAAGAGTAGATCTATCTACTAAAATAAGGACATTTCCAACACCAGCTGCAAATCCATAAGGACCAATTTCAAAGCAAAACAATAGGTAGGTCGCATTCCAAGGTTAATGAAAAGGAAGCTTAAGGGCCTCTCTGTAATGTAGTTCTCTGCATAGCCTCATTGTGCACATCCTCTTGAGACAGTAATAGAGGTCTTGGAGCTAGGGTTTTTACTGCATGTCTGCCTTGGGAATATTCAACTTTCCTTTGCTCAATTATATTGAGGACATGATCTGAATGAGCAGCTAAAGTAATTTCTACTTTTATGATTGCTGGCTAGTTATTTGAATATTCCTGTTGCTCTTCTGGAAGTATTGGGCATTTTGAGAGAAAGTAGAGACCAATATCTGCCAGAAACATTAGACAATTAGGAAGAAACAGGTGTCCAAGGAAATCCAGGATTCTGACCTTCTGATAGTTCCTTCCTGTGTCTAAAATGAATTTTACATCCCAGCTAGTCTTACCTGCTCACCATTGCCTGAACACAAATGACCCATTCCCACCTCCCTAGCTTAGCTCATACTGTTTATTCACCCTCACCCATTAACTTCCTCTACCAGTAATCATTGCTATCTAGTGTGGGTACTTATTATATCAGACTCTGTGTTATATGCAGAACGCAATTTAATTCTCAAGAAATTTTACAAAATAGGTATTATGGACTGCATTTTTGTGTCCCTCCTCAATTCATATGTTGAAACACTAACCCCCAATGGGATGCTATTAGGAGTTGGAGTCTTTGGGAGGTGATTAGGGTTAGATAAGATCATGAGGGTGGTGTCTTAACTTTTACTCCCTAGGCTTGAGTAGCAATTAGAGACTTAGCAACAAGTAAATCCACAACATATTTCAAATGCTGCAATCCTTTTTATCACTAGGACCTCCTTTGATTTTTCATGAAAGTCATCATTCTATGCCAGTTAATACAAGCACTGAAGGTTGAAATGGAGAAAAATCTGATAAAATGTGTTTTAGATTTGTCTCAGATAGATACTTATCTTCAAAAGCTACGTTTTCACTTCCTTTCTTCCTTGAAAGCCAAGTGGTTCCGTTATCTTTGATATGTTCAGAGCCAGTAGAATTATGTTTGGTTTTCTAGCCAATGTTTGGACATAAAACTTTCAGGTAAAGTTTCTGTTGTGGTAAAGGAAGATATGGAAGCTCTGAAACTGTGCAACATTTTCAAATGAATGAGTCTGACTAATGAAATTTGGTGCATAAACAAAATTAGTGATATAATGGTGGGAGGGGATATTAGATATATTTTTGATAAGTAACAAAACTAATGATAATTTTTTAATGCAAGAGATGTAAACATGAGGAAAACGAGAATATTCTTTGTCTTAATTTTTTGCTCCAAATAAAAAACTATTTTGTCATTTTCCCTAAAATATAAACAATCATTTTTGTTCTAATTGGATAAACAACTTTATGGAAATTTATATAAAAGCACAGAAATATAAATTTCACTTTTTAAAAATAACATCTTTGTTAGTTTATTATTACTAAGCTTATGATCATAATGGAAATGTCAAAGGATGCAGACTGACAAAAAAACTACATTTTGGTGCAGATACTTTCAGACATTTCACGGTAATACTATTTTGTTGCTGATTTGTTTTGCTTTTACATGTTGATCCTTTTGTAGTTCGTAAGTGTGATGCTTGGATGTTCCCATTCATGTGTGAGATGTGTCTCACTCAAATGTTGGCACATTACCCATGTGGAAAAAAAAAGTCTTTTACATGTAAATAAATACCTATCTACAACATACTTTTAATTGACCTTACAGCATTTCATTATATGGCTGTGCCTTAACTTATCACTTTTGCTGGATGGTTAGGTTGCTAGCAATTTCGCTGTTGTATACTGTGCTGTAATGACAATTAGTATAGCCTATTTATTCACTTTTTTGTTTTTTTTTTGAGACGGAGTTTCGCTCTTGTTACCCAGGCTGGAGTGCAATGGCGCAATCTCGGCTCACTGCAACCTCCGCCTCCTGGGTTCAGGCAATTCTCCTGCCTCAGCCTCCTGAGTAGCTGGGACTACAGGCATGTGCCACCACGCCCAGCTAATTTTTTGTGTTTTTAGTAGAGACGGGGTTTTACCATGTTGACCAGGATGACTCGATCTCTTGACCTCGTGATCCACCCGCCTCGGCCTCCCAAAGTGCTGTTATTCACATTTTAATGTTTATTTTTATATAGCTACATCTAACATTATTTCCTTAGTATGTTGATGTAGAGTTACTGGGTTGAAGATAAGAAACACCATTAGAATTATTTTCTTAAAAAATAGATGTGGACCATGGAATACCATACACCCATACAAAAGGATGAGTTCTTGTCATTTTCAGGGACATAGATATAACTGGAAACCATAATTCTTAGCAAACTAACACAGGAATAGAAAACCAAACACTGCTTGTTCTCACTCATAAGTGGGAGCTGAACAATGAGAACACATGGACACAGGGAGGGGAACATCACACACTGGGGCCCGTTGAGGGGTGAGGGGCTGGGGAGGGATAACATTAGGAGAAATACCTAATGTAGATGACGGTTGAAGGGGGCAGCAAACCACCTTGGCATGTGTATACCTATGTAACAAACTTGCACATTCTCCACATGTACCCCAGAACTTAAAGTATGATTTAAAAAAAGTAATATCTCCATTAAACCGTGTGTGACTTCATTGGGGGCAGGATTACTATCTTATTGAGCTCTGTATTTTTAATCTGATTAAAAAATACTTGATATAAGATGGATATTCAATAACAATTTATTGAATAAATGAATCTAATAAAATACATTACTCCCAAAAAATAGATATGGAACTTTAGATCAGAAGTCAAGTACATTATTTTGACTTCGAAAATATATCACCAATTACTCTCCCAAAACTTTTTTGGCTCTTGAATGCTTTCATTTTTCTGAAAGCTTACCTACTCTGGGTATTATTTTTGCATAACAAAACCAAGATTTTTAAAAACCAGGTTCTTTAAATGGAGGTTAGAATGACAGAAAAAGTAAATAATGATAAATTATAATGACAAAAATTTCTAATCTGAGCTACTTTAGACTGTCTATACCTTCATTCAAATCCAACTCTCACTATACGTCGTTAAATCAAGCCAGGATCTGATTATACGTATGATTTTGTCAGATTGTAGCATTTAGAAAAATGTTTGGTTACCTTGTTATTTTGAAATATTATGGTGAATACCATGAAGCAATGGATTTTGCTTCCACATCTTCTATTTATATATTTTCCCAATGTGACAGGTTTAATATTAGAATTTAATAATTTCTCATTGTCTTGCCTTTTGAGTTAGGAATAAGTCGTTTTAAACATTGTTCAGCAAATTGGGTCTTTTAATGTAAAGTATGATGTATTTATGACCTACTGCTACCTTATAATTACCACAAATTTGGCTACTTAAACCATTCAAATTTATTATCTCACAGTTCTTTAACTCTGGCTGTTGGAATCCAGGTATTTGGGCTTCAGAGGTGAAGTCTGTTTTCTTGCAGGCTGTGAAAGAACAGCCTCTCTCAGGGATGTAAGGTTGCCTGAATTCCTCCATTTTTAGATAAGCTAGTGTGCTTTGAGTCATTCTCACACTTGGAATCTCCTTCACTTCTCCTTCTTCTGTACCACTTCTGCCTGAAGCTAGAGAAAGTTCTCTGCTTTTAAGGGCTCATGTGATTAGAATGTGCCCACCTTGGTAATAAAAGCTACAATTCTTATTTTAAGGCCTATAACCTTAATTACATATTCCAAGACCCTTTTGCCACACAAGATAACATATTTATTGGTCTTAGGGTTTGGGGTATGAATATCTTTGGGGGGCTATTCTGCCATCCTCACTGTATAAAACCTGTGTTATGTGACCTGTCTACCACATTGCTCAATTCTAAATCAGGAATATGAGGTTATTGTCTTTTGGAGCTATGGGAAAGACTTCACAAATATCCATTATAAGAATTACTTATTATTTATTTATAAATGAACATATCCAAATCTATTGAAAATAGAGTGAACAGTATAAAGTATTCTACATATGCATAACCTGTATGAGTCAGTTGTCACACTACTATGAAGAAATACCAAGACTGGATAATTAATAAAGAAAAGAAGTTTAATTAATTCACAGTTCCACATGGCTGGGGAGGCCTCAGAATATTTAGAATCGTGGAGAACAAAGGAGAAGTGGGTATGTTATTCATAGGGCAGCAGGAAGGAGTGAGTTCAAGCAGGGGAAATGCCAGACACTCATAAAACTATCAGATCTCTTGAGATCCACTCACTATCACAAGAACAGCATGGGGGAAACTGCCCCCATAATCCAATTACCTCCACCTGGCCCCACCCTTCACATGTGGGGATTATGGGCATTACAATTCAAGATGAGATAGAGCCAAACCATTATCACCCAACTTCTAACAATTATGAACAATCTGCCAATCTTTTTTTTTTTTTTTTTAAATTTTTATTGCATTATAGCTTTTGGGGTACATGTGCAGAACGTGCAAGATAGTTGCATAGGTACACACATGGCAGTGTGTTTTGCTGCCTTCCTCCCCTTCACCCACACTTGGCATTCATCCCCAGGCTATCCCTCCCCAGCTCCACCACGCTGTCCCTCCCCCATTCCCCCCAATAGACCCCAGTGTATAGTAGACCGCCTCTCTGTGTCCATGTGTTCTCATTTTTCTCACCCTTCTATGAGTGAGTATATGCGGTATTTCTTTTTCTGTTCTTGTCTCAGTTTGCTGAGAATGATGTTCTCCAGATTCATCCATGTCCTTACAAAGGACACAAACTCATCATTTTTGATTGCTGCATAATATTCCATGGTGTATATGTGCCACATTTTCCCAGTCCAGTCTATCATCAATGAACATTTGGGTTGGTTCCAGGTCTTTGCTATTGTAAACAGTGCTGCAATGAACATTCGTGTGCATGTGTCCTTATAGTAGAACGATTTATAGTCCTTTGGATATATACCCAGTAATGGGATTGCTGGGTCAAATGGAATTTCTATTTCTAGGTCCTTGAGGAATCGCCACACTGTCTTCCACAATGGTTGAACTAATTTACACTTCCACCAACAGTGTAAGAGTGTTCCTATTTCTCCACATCCTCTCCAGCATCTGCTGTCTCCAGATTTTTTAATGATCGCCATTCTAACTGGCGTGAGATGGTATCTCAATGTGGTTTTGATTTACATCTCTCTAATGACCAGTGATGATGAGCATTTTTTCATATGTTTGTTGGCCTCATGTATGTCTTCTTTTGTAAAGTGTCTGTTCATATCCTTTGCCCATTTTTGAATGGGCTTGTTTGTTTTTCTCCTGTAAATCTGTTTGAGTTCTTTGTAAATTCTGGATATCAGCCCTTTGTCAGATGTGTAAACTGCAAAGATTTTTTCCCATTCTGATGGTTGCCAATTCACTCTAGTGACTGTTTCTTTTGCCGTGCAGAAGCTGTGGAGTTTGATTAGGTCCCATTTGTCTATTTTGGCTTTTGTTGCCAATGCTTTTGGTGTTTTATTCATGAAGTCCTTGCCTACTCCTATGTCCTGAATGGTTTTGCCTAGATTTTCTTCTAGGGTTTTTATGGTGTCAGGTCTTACGTTTAAGTCTTTAATCCATCTGGAGTTAATTTTAGTGTAAGGTGTCAGGAAGGGGTCCAGTTTCTGCTTTCTGCACATGGCTAGCCAGTTTTCCCAACACCATTTATTAAATAGGGAATCCTTTCCCCATTGCTTGTTTTTGTCTGGTTTATCAAAGATAATATGGTTGTAGATATGTTGTGTTGCCTTCGATGCTTCTGTTCTGTTCCATTGGTCTATATCTCTGTTTTGGTACCAGTACCATGCTGTTTTGATTACTGTAGCCTCGTAGTATAGTTTGAAGTCTGGTAGTGTGATGCTTCCCGCTGTGTTCTTGTTGCTTAGAATTGACTTGGCTATGCGGGCTCTTTTTGGTTCCATATGAAATTCATGGTGTTTTTTTCCAGTTCTGTGAGGAAATTCAATGGTAGTTTGATGGGGATAGCATTGATTGTGTAAATTACTTTGAGCAGTATAGCCATTTTCACGATATTGATTCTTCCTAACCACGAGCATGGAATGTTTCTCCATCTGTTTGTGTCCTCTCTTATTTCGTTGAGCAGTGGTTTGTAGTTTTCCTTAAAGAGGTCCCTTACATTCCTTGTGAGTTGTATTCCTCGGTATTTTATTCTCTTTGTAGCAATTGTGAATGGCAGTTCATTCTTGATTTGGTTCTCTTTAAGTTGCCAATCTTAATATATCTATTTGTTCACAGCCTGCTTTTTTGTTTTGGTGTATTTTCAGATGGAAGAAAATATTTTTATCTGTGAAGACTAATTAGACTTTGTATTTTATTGAAGTTTAATATAATACAAGTAAAAGAACAAAAGGATAATAATTTAACAAAGTAAAAATAATACTAGTGCTTTCCTTTTGTTTAATGGATGGAAAATAATCTTTGAGGTATTAAAATCTTGCCTGACTTACGCAATTCAACATCATGATTCATTGACATTTTGCATTAATGATCTCACAACATAGAATTTCTTAATTTCATTCTTGTGCTGATCTCAAGTGAAAGTTAAAAGTAAGGGAATGGACTTGACTCAGTCCTGGCACACATTAATCTATTTTCTGTGTCTGTATTTTATCTATTCTGGATATTTTATGTGAATAGGATAATACAAAATGTTGTTTAACTTAGCAAAGTATTTTCAGGGTTCATCCATGTTGTAGCAGGTATTAGTACTTCATTTTTTTGTCACCAAGTAAGAATCCATTGGGCAAATACACCACCTTTTATTTGTCCATTTATCAGTTGATGGATAGTTAAAAATTTTCCAGTTTTTTGCTATTAGGAATAATGTTGCAATAAACACATACAAATTTTTGAATATACATTTGGTTTTGTTTCTCTTGACATATGCCTGGGAGTAGAATTATGGAGTCATATAGCAGCTTATCTGATTAACCTTTTGAAGAACTGCCAAACTAATTTTTAAAGTGGTTGCACCCTTTTACAATTTCTCCTGCAATATATCAGGGTAATCTATACATTTTTTAAGGTTACAATGTGTATCTATGCCATGGCTTTATATATAATGGACAACTACTGAATATTGTTGAATGAAGCAATGAATGATATCAATGAAAAGTTAAATTCTAATATATAATCTTCTTAAAAGTTAATATTCAATATATGCAAAATAAGTACTTAATATACTGAGTTCTACAAGTACATGACAAGTGTGTTTTTCTGTAGTAAATCTGAAAACCTGTATCAGTCTGTTCTCATGCTGCTAGGAAAAAATACCTGAGATTGGGTAATGGATAAAGGAAACAGGTTTAGTTGACTGACAGTTCAGCATGACTGGGAAGGCCTCAGGAAACTTACAATCATGGCAGAAGCGGAAGCAAACACATCCTTCTTCATATGGTGTCAGGAAAGAGATGTGCAGAGCAAAGTGGGGAAATGCCCCTTATAAGACCATCAGATCTCATGAGAACTCATTATCATGAGAACAGCATGGGGGAACCACCCCCATGAACTAATCACCTCCCACGTGGTCCCTCCCACAACATGTGGGGATTACAATTTGGACTACAATTCAAGATGAGATTTTGGGTGGGGACATAGCTAAACATATTACTAGTTATCTTTGCTTGAGCTGCTGTAACAAAATACCCTACATTGGGTAGTTTAGAAACAACGTGTAGGCAAACTCAAAGAAAAGCTCTGTGTAAAATAATAAAAATACTGTCTAATTAGTGGAGTTTCCTGTGTGACCAGTCATTTTGTGTGGTATTTTGATCTTTCTCCTCAGGCAGCTGGTGTACTTTATGTTCCTGATGATCATTGGTTGGCCACTCATAATCAAGAGAAGAGGACTGGCTTGCTAGTGTAGTTCCTCCTTCCCGGTGCAATGGTGATGTGATGGCAGACTCTCTGTGTGTGTGGTAGAGTTGAGTGGGAACGGACATGCCTCACTTCAGGATGAAAAGGAGCAGGCTGCCACGTTGTGGGTCTCAAAATTCCAGATGTGGAGAGGTTTGCTGTGGGCATCAATATTCACCTTCAAAACATTAGCTTACCTAGACATTCAGTTTATAAAGAAAAGGCTTTTTTTTGTTTCATTTTTACGTAGGAGACAAAAGCACATGACTCAGAATGGGGTGGAAGAAGCTGATGAAGATGGTCACGTGGGTTAGTATTCTTTCTAGAACACCTGCACCATAATCAATGTACCTTTTTCTTGCTTCTTATGAAACTAAAACTGAATCCCTGGGATGCCGTAGGGATAATGGTCATTTAATTATCTTCTAAATTGGCATATTTTGAGAGAAATGGGGGGCTTCTATTATTCTAGAAAAATAAGTTATAGACTGCCCTAGAAAATCATGATAAAGATGTTTCATCTGTATGATGGGTTTTAACTTTTCAGATACTTAGCAATTTACTCAAACTTTTCCTGCCTGCTTGTTTTATTAACCCACTTACATTTATTTTTGATCTTTCAGAAATATGTTGACATTTCTTATTTGTTGGTAAAGTATGCACACACACCTTCATTTCCCTACAACATTATCTTTTTTATATGACTTTGTTCTATTTTATACTTGTATCCTTTTTTAATCAGTAGGGTTTTGTGAGGTATCAGAGAAAAATATATGTGCAAAATTACATCTATAATTGACAGAATTTTAAAGAAAATGAGTTTAACTTTAATATTTGTGGATTTAATTGATGCCACCAGTGAGGCTGCATTAATTATGATTTATGATAAAATTAGGGTGTGACAAAAGTGAATATTTATTAAATATACCATGTTGATAGTTAGAATTAGAACCAGAATATATGCCCTCTAGGTAGAGAAAAAGGCTTTAAGCAAGATGAAAGCACTTGTATAGCATTTGTATAAAAATGAATTTTGCTAACATAACCAAATTGGGCATGAGATCAGTACCAAATAATGAATAGTCTGAGTGGCAAAACACTTTAAAAGAAATGCAAATTTTAAGCTTTTTTTAAAAATTTTTATTGCATTTTAGGTTTTGGGGTACATGTGCAGAACGTGCAAGATAGTTGCATAGGTACACATATGGCAGTGTGTTTTGCTGCCTTCCTCTCCTTCACCCACATTTGGCATTTCTCCTCAGGCTATCCCTCCCAGCTCCCCCCCGCTGTCCCTCCCCTCTTCCCCCCAATAGACCCCAGTGTGTAGTACCCCCCTCCCTGTGTCCATGTGTTCTCATTTTTACATGTGCAGTTCATTGCTCTCTGAGATCATTTGGATAGCAGAGGAAAAGACATTTTAGGAAGAGGGTATATGAAGTGTAATACTCTGAGCAAGAGGCTCGCCTGCTCTGTTCAAAGAACAGTGATGAGTGATGAGGCCAGTTTAGTCAAAGTGAAATGAATAAGGGAGGTGGGAGGAGGGAGGGTAGTCAGAGAAGTAATGGGGCCAGCTCATGTAGGTCCTGGTATACCATGGTAAGGACTCGTAGTTTTCATTCCGAATGAGATAGAAAGGCATTGAAAGGTTGTGAATACAGGAGTGAGATTGTGTTTTTATGGAATCTCTACATCTGCTCTTTGGAGAATATGCTGAAACTGGACAAACTTAAGAAACAGTAGGTCAGATAGCAGGTAATTGCAATAATACAACTAAAAATTATTATGTCTCGGACCAAGTTGATGATTTGTAATGAACAACCAAATTCTGGATATGTTTTGAAGATAGAGGAAGTAGGGTGCACTGAGAAATTTTGTGTAGATAAGGAAAGACATACAGAATGGTGCTCAGATTTACATGTCCTAGTTAGATATGAGTTGTATGAGGACAGGAGTCATATATGCTTGTTCAGTATTTTATCCTTTTCTAGTATCTAGTTCATGGACAGCAATAAGTACTGAATGAATGAACAAAACATTCATGTAGGACACCGTATCAAAATTTGTATATAAAGCAGAGAGTCTCTCTTTTCTAGGCTACCAAATTCTTGATCTTTCTGAAAGTCTTTTTTCTCAGGTACGGGGATGGAAGATGTATGGATTCTTCCTTTTCCGATCCAGGGGCTTCTTCCAAACGTCCTTCTGTCATTCTCACACTGGTGGCTCTTGCCCTACAGTGGTTGGTTATTCTTTACCTTTCTAGATCATGCAGGGAAAGGTGTTGTGTAGGCCAGCTTCCTGTTTCCTCCAAGACTCAGACCACTCAAAGTACATGTTCATTCTGAGAGAAAGAGACGTCGTATCCCACTTTCTCAGAATCTAACACATTTTCCCACTTGTTTTTTGAAACAGTCTTTATTTTGAAAGAGTGACTTTTGACCTCAAGGAAACTCTCGTAACATGAGTCTTCAGAGCCCTTGATTTGGCACTACCTGTAGCAAGCACAGAGCACCTCAATCAAGGGCATGAGTCATTTTCATCCTTTTACTCTGGTAATTTTCTGTTATGGGTAGAACACAATTATTTCCCTGGTGGTGCGTATAAACTGTGTATGTTGACCTAGTTACAAACATTCTTTACATACAAAAATACAGTGTGGAAAAATCTATTTGAACATATTTTAGAGTAAAATGATATAATAAAAAATAAAACTCAAAATTCTTCTTTCAAAGTTTTTGCCACAGGGAAAGGTGATGAATCCAATTAATAAAGCTCATGATTATCAATAAAAAGTATATAAAGGATAACAGAATAAAGTTTTGAGTTTTAGTTATCAAAAGTTCATTTAGCCGGGCACGGTGGCTCACGCCTGTAATCCCAGCACTTTTGGAGGCCGAGGTGGGTGGATCATGAGGTCAAGAGATGAGACTATCCTGATCCTGGTCAACATGGTGAAACCCCGTCTCTACTAAAAATACAAAAAATTAGCTGGGCATGTTGGCGCGTGACTGTAATCCCAGCTACTCAGGAGGCTGAGGCAGGAGAATTGCCTGAACCCAGGAGGCGGAGGTTGCGGTGAGCCGAGATCGCTCCATTGCACTCCAGCCTGGGTAACAAGAGCGAAACTCCATCTCAAAAAAGCAAAAAAAACCCAAAAACATTCAAAAGTTCATTTATCCTTGTGATGGATTTTAAAGTTGTTGGAGAGATGGTGATGAAAAATATGTCAGAATGCCCTAGAAATTAAGTGTATCACTCTAGCAACTGAGAGAGGTAATTCTGAATTTTGAAGAGAAAAAAGCAAAAGAGGAAAGAGAAAAAGTTGTTACCTTCAGAAGAACTGAGCCATTGAAAATATGTCTTTAACTGTTGATTGGATTGCTGTGAAAATGTCAAGCATCTCTGTGCTAATTGCTTAGAACATCCTTCTATTTACTACTTTAAAAAAAGTAATAAAATGTATAAAAGTATCTTAGATTTAGATTTCTGAATCTACACAAGTATGTTCATTTTAGACTTTACAATGGTAAATGTGTAAAACAGGTTTCACATTTTTCAGTTAATTCCTTTATAAAAGCAACCTTTATTCAAGGAATCTCTAGTGGGTGTGAGGTTATCATAGACTTTTCTTGCTAATTTTGGGTTGCAAATTTCTAACCAGCTTTCTATAAAAAATGTAATATGAGACAAATACGAGAAATAAATGACATTTCTTTTCCTTTGTGAGATCCCATGCTTCATAAGAAACACTTGAAGAGTTTCTGTACTCCAGTTTTGGGGCAACAGCTTAAAAGCAACGCTTATGTGATTTTTAAAGCAATCTTTGATGAAATCTAAGAAAATGAGGCATTCGTATTTCTCAAACTTTATCACAGCTAATCAAGCTTAGAGTCAAATAAGAAGCAGACTGAGTAAAAGTTTCCACATAGAACGAAATCTCTTTTTGTTGTTAAATGTGACTTACGTATGGCACATTTTAATATTTTTTTCTCATTTCCCTGCTTTGTTACATTCTATTCTCAAGACTTTGGATTACTCCTTATTCTTAAATTCATACATGCATGTATTGTGCTATAATTCATTCTTGGATGATGACTATATTGACTACATTACAGAATGATTTGAAAAAAGTAATTTTTTTTTTTTCTCATTCATTGTCATTAAACCAATCAAAAGCATTAAACTTGTCATGGGGTTTCTGACTGTTTTAGTCTGATAGGGAAGTCATAACAAAATACCATAGGCTGGTTGACTTGAACAAGAGAAATTTACTTTCTCACAGTTTGGAGGCTGTAAAATCCAAGATCAAGGTGCCAGCCAGTTGAGTTCCTGGTGAGAGCCTGCTTCCTCATTTGCAGATGGCCGCCTTCTCCCTATGTGCTCACATTGCCTCTCTTCAGGTGCATGTGCTTGGAGAGAAGGAGAGAGGTTTCTCTCTCTCTTCCTCTTCATATAAGCCACTGTACTATCAGATTAGGACCCCACCCATATGACCTTATTTAACCTTAATTACCTCCTAAACACCCTATCTCCAGATACAGTCACATAAGACATTAGGGCTCCAACATATGAATTTCGGGCTTCAACATATGAATTCAACATATGAATTGAACACAATTCAGCTCATTGCACTGATCTATCCACAGATCTGTGTCAGTATTTCCAGTAGTTTATCATGCTGATGGTGTTTCAGTTTCTGCAATCAACATTTACAGAACTATAGTGACACTTTGCCAGATTTGGGGCATATACTCTGTACCTGACACTGCTAGATTTGGGGCATTATAAAAATATGTAAAAGAGATTGCTGATTTTAAGTTTATAGTCTGATAGTCAAGGTTGAATATATATATCCACAAATGTCATTAATAGTTCTGAAATAAGTAGTATCAAATAGGCTAAAAGTAAGATCACAGTTAATACACTTTTAAAACCCACTATGATATCAATACCACTATTAGACCTTTCCAAGGCTGTCTTGTGGTTAATTTCTTAAGTTAGGTGGTAAAAGTTCAGGAGATACCTGGAGTATATAAGCATTGAGTCTAGCTCTGTTCTATCAGATCCTTGGTATTATTGTGACTACTAGGTTTTAAAACTGTTTCTATGTGTGTTTGCTCTTTTGTTTATTTTAGTCGGTGGACCCACCTTTTCCTTTTTACACTGATGTGTCAATGGCCCTTTCCTTGTAATAACAGTTGACATAATTCTGTTGAACTGAAAGAAAACACCACTAAGAAAAAAAAAAGAAAACACTACTAAGGAAAACACTGGATCTTTCCAACTTTCTTAGACCTCTATCTGGAGGAATGTAGGTTTTGAGCCAGGGTCAAGTAGAGAAAGAGATACAAGTGTGCAACTAAATATTTCAGGCTCTCAGGCATTCTTCTCTTTCTTTGGGATTGACATCATTGCCCTTACACTATTCTTATACTGAATTGAAATTACGATATATATATTTTTTGTCGTCTAATTGGCAAATGTTCAAACCAGCAATAATAATAACCGTTGCTGGCAAATGGTCAAAGATATGAGCATTCCCTTACTTTTATGAGAGAAGTGTGAATTCCTCAATTTGTTTTGGAAAATAAATCTAGCAGCAACTATATGAATAAAATAATTATACAGCAATTGAAATTATTGAATTCTAACATTAAAATCACACTCAATAAAGAACATATATAGACATAATACTATTTGTATAATTGTAGTGACAGTAAATCATAAGCTGTCTGAACGTCCATCAATGAGCAACTGATTAAATCATGGCACTTGTGCATGCTCATGCACATACACAGGCAACAGAAAATGATGCAGCTCTTAAGGAGAGTTATATTTATTTGTATTGGGACATATAAATGGTCCCAAATTGGAGGGATGCTCACAATACAGAGAGAGATTTAGAAAAGCAAAATCAGAGTAAAATGAATAATACCAATACATTTAAACAATCAAAACCTAAAAACATGGGACTGGGTGAAGTGGCTCACACCTGTAATCCCAGCACTTTGAGAGGCCAAGTCAGGCAGACCATTTGAAGTCAAGAGTTCGAGACCAGCCTGACCAACATGGTGAAACCCTGTCTCTACTAAAAATATGAAAATAAACAGGGTGCAGTGGCACATGCTTGTAGTCCCAGCTACTCTGGAGGCAGAGGTTGCAGTGAGCCGAGATTGTGCCCCTGCACTTCAGCCTGGGTGACAGAGTGACTGTATCTCAAAACAAAAAACAAACAAACAAAAAACATCCCAAAACAGCTTATGTGCTTGACCAAAGAGAAAATAGGGTCAAGTATATACCCAGTTCTTCACATTTTTAAACTAAGGGAGGTATGGGAGGATTTTTGACTTTTCACTGATCTGTATATTCACTTATTATATCAGAAATGGAAAGGCACAGAGAAGAAAAAAAGAGGTGGAATACCATTTTGTTGTTAGATGTTGGGTGAAAGAAAGGGTGGACACCAATATGACAGCTAGATTCATTCCAGTCCCCTAAATAGAAACCAGTGACTGTCTCTGATTTTTTGAACACAGAGATTTGGAGGAGGATGGTGACTGAGGAAAAAGAAAATGTGGGCCAAGTCATGTGCAGTTATTGACAGGCCCCTCCCCTGTACAGTTGTCTTTTACGTTGCCAGGGCACCTCTCTCCCTAATTATGTTCAGGGGAAGTTCTGCCCATACTTGTGCCAAGTTCCTGCAGGGGACAGGATGGAGCAGTAAAGGATATTGATGAAAGAGGGTGCATCTACTCCAGGTATAACCAGAAACTTCCAGATGAGCCAAGAAATTCACCAGATGTTCAAGGCTTCCCTTCCTCCATCCACAGAACCAAGCACCAATTTGCGTGTGGGGGTGTCACTGTCCAAAGATTTGCTAGGAGAAGAATATGGTGGGATAATATTCGAGGTTTTTAATCTATGCTTTTTATTTTCTCTAAACATGTTTTCTTTGCCTCTTTCTCCTCATTCAGGAAGGTAACTGGCCCTAGGAAGTGTGAGACAGGTAATGTTTTTGTCTGTTAATTTTGAGTTACTGAAATCTGAAGAAGTCAAACAACGTATCCGGAAAAGGAAAACTTGAGGATTTGTGGGCCTAGATGACATGTCTTGGCCAGAGATAGGATGGGAGGTGAATTTTCCGAGATAGAAAGAGATCCCCATGGGAACAGGGGAGTATAGGGAAGAGGAGAGAGGAATGTCAGTGGGAGCAAGTAGATCGAGTCAGTGACCTGACTTTCAACTACATGAAGAAGGGGGTGGAAAGATCCTAAACCGAAAGTGGATGCTTAGTATTGAGGCAGATGAAACTAAGAGGAGCCATTTTCCCAATGACAGATATTTTGGAATTACAAAACAAATGCTGCAGGGAGCATACTCGTATCCCTGTGCTAAAGTGTTTCTGGATTTTTATGCTTTAGAAGTTGACTTGCTGAGTCCTGAAGTTCCAACTTTACTAGATACTGCAAAAATGTTTTCCAGATCATACCAGTGTACTCTTTCAACCTCATATTTTTCTTCTCAAATGTATGTTACACTGCCTATAGTAAAATGTCAATATTCATTAATTATCAGTAATTAACATTAAGCATTTGTAAGTTTCCTGTCTCTCCTACTTCCTTACCACTACTTGTCATTGCCAGACTTTTGAAAAATTTCCAGTCTGATGGACATGAAAGAGTATCTTGTCTTAATTTGCATGTTTCTATTACAAGCAAGTGACAGCTTTTTTCCACATATCTTTCTTGGCCATATGGAACTTCTCTTCTGTGAACTGAAGGTTTATATTTATCTATTTACTGGACTTTTTTAGTTTCCTCATTTATAGGAATTTTTTAATATTCTAGATTGCAACTATTTTTCAAATGCTTTATAAATATCTTCTGTCACTTGCCTTTTAATTTGATTAATAGTGTTGAAAATATAAAAATTTAAAATACTAATATCATTAATTTTATTAATTGTTGTAGTTTATACATAATGGTTTTCTCTGTTATTTCTTTATTTCAACACACTCAATTTTTCAAAAATTGTACTTTACGTTCTGGTGTACATGTGCAGATCTTGCAGGATTGTTGCATAGGTGCACACATGCCATGGTGATTTGCTGTCTTCATCCCCCTGTCACCTACAGCAGGCATTTCTTCCAGTGTTATCCCTCCCAACCTCCCCACCCACTGCAGTCCCTCCCCTAGCTCCACACCCCCCAACATACCCCAGTGTGTGATATACCCCTCCCTGTGCCCATGTATTCTCATTGTTCAACACCCACTTATGAGTAAGAACATGAAGTGTTTGGTTTTCTGTTCTTATGTCAGTTTGCTGAGAATTATGGTTTCTAGATTCATCCATGTCCCTACAAAGGACACAAACTCATTGTTTTTTATGGATGCATAGTTTTCCATGGTGTATATGTGCCATATTTTCTTTATCCGGTCTATCATTGATCGGCCTTTGGATTGGTCCTAGGTCTTTACTATTGTAAACAGTGCCACAATGAACATATGTGTGCATGTGTCTTTATATAGAACGATTTATAATCCTTTGGGCATATACTCAGTAATGGGATTGCTGGGTCAAATGGAATTTCTATTTCTAGGTCCTTGAGGAATCACTACACTGTCTTCTACAATGGTTGAACTAATTTACAGTCCCACCAACAGTGTTAAAGTGTTCCTATTTCTCCACATCCTCTCCAGCATTTGTTGTCTCCAGATTTTTTAATGATCACCATTCTAACTGGCATGAGATGTGGTTTTGATTTGCATTTCTCTAATGATCAGTGATGATAAGCATTTTTTCATATATTTTTTGGCCTCATATATGTCTTCTTTTGAAAAGTGTCTGTTCATATCCTTTGCCCACTTTTGAATGGGTTTTCTTTTTCTTGTAAATCTGTTGTAGTTCTTTGTAGATTCTGGATTATCAGCCCTTTGTCAGATGTGTAGATTGCAAAAAATATTTCTCATTCTTTTGGTTGCTGATTCACTCGAATGATTGTTTCTTTTGCTGTGCATAAACTCTTAAGTTTAATTAGATCTCATTTATCTATTTTGGCTTTTGTTGCCATTGCTTTTGGTGTTTTAGTTATGAAGTCCTCGCCTATGCCTATGTCCTGAATGGTATCGCCTAGGTTTTATTCTAGGATATTTATGGTATTAGATCTTATGTTTAAATCTTTAATCCATCTGGAGTTAATTTTAGTTTAAGGTGTAAGGAAGGGGTCCAGTTTGTGCTTTCTGCACATGGCTAACTAGTTTTCCCAGCACCATTTATTAAACAGGGAATTCTTTCCCCATTGCTTGTTTTTGTCAGGTTTGTCAAAGAGCAGGTGGTTGTAGATGTGTGGTGTTGCTTCCGAGGCCTCTGTTCTGTTTCACTTGTCTATATCTCCGTTTTGGTACCAGTACCATGCTGTTTTGAATACTGTAGCCTTGTAGTATAGTTTGAAGTCAGGTAGCGTGATGCCTCCAGCTTTGATTTTTTTGCTTAGGATTGTCTTGGCTATGCGGGCTCTCTTTTGGTTCCATATGAAGTTTAAAGTGTTTTTTTCTAGTTCTGCGAAGAAGATCAGTGGTAGCTTGATGAGGATAGCATTGAATCTGTAAATTACTTTGGGCAGTATGGTTATTTTCATGATACTGATTCTTCCTAACCATGAGCATGGGATGTTTTTCCATCTATTTGTTTCCTCTCTTATTTCCTTGAGCAGTGGTTTGTAGTTCTACTTGAAGAGGTCCTTTACATCCTTTGTTAGTTGTATTTTCTCTTTGTAGCAGTTGTAAATGGGAGTTCTCTCTTTATTTGGCTGGCTGTTTGTCTGTTATTGGTGTATAGGAATGCTTGTGATTTCTGCACATTGATTTTGTATCCTGAGACTTTGCTAAGTTGCTTATCAGCTTAAGGAGATTTTGGTCTGAGATGATGGGGTATTCTAAATATACAATCATGTGGTCTGCAAATAGAGACAACTTGACTTCCTCTTTTCCTAATTGAATACCCTTTATTTCTTTTACTTGCCTGATTGCTCTGGCTAGAATTTCCAATACTATATTGAATATAAGTGATGAGAGAGGGTACTCTTGTCTAGTGCTAGATTTTAAAGGGAATGCTTCCAGTTTTTGCCCATTAAGTATGATATTGGCTGTGGGTTTGTGGTAAATAGCTTTTATTATTTTGATGTACGTTCCATCAGTACCTATTTTATTGAGGGTTTTTAGCATAAAGGTCTTTTGAATTTTGTCAAAGGCCTTCTCTCCATCTATTGAGATAATCGTGTGGTTTTTGTCTTTGGTTCTGTTTATGTGATGGATTATGTTTATAGACTTGCTTATCATGATCCCCAGGATGAAGGCTACATGTTTGTAATGGATAAGCTTTTCGATGTGCTGTTGCATTTGGTTTGCCAGTATTTTATTGAAGAGTTTTGAATCTATGTTCATCATGGATCTTGGCCTGAAGTTGTCTTTTTTAGTTGAGTCTCTGCGGGTTTTGGTATCCGGATGATGTTGTTCTCATAAAATGAGTTAGGGAAAATTTCCTCTTTTTGTATTGTTTGAAATAGTTTCAGAAGGAATGGTACCAGCTCCATTTTGCACATCTGGTAGAATTCAGCTGTGAACCTGTATGAAACGCGACTTTTTTTTGGTTGGTAGGCTATTAATGGCTGCCTCAACTTCAACACTTGTTATTGGTCTATTCAGGGTTTTGGCTTCTTCCTGACTTAGTCTTGGGAAGGTACAAGTATTTAGGAATTTATCCATTTCTTCCAGATTTACTGGTTTATTTGCGTGGAGTTGTTTGTAGTAATCTCTGATGGTAGTTTGTATTTCTGTGGAATTGGTGGTGATATCCCCTTTATCATTTTTTATTGCATCTTTTTGATTCTTCTCTTTTTTTTTTCATTAGTCTAGCTAGTGGTTTGTCTATTTTGTTGATCTTTCCAAAATAAAAAAAACCTGCTCCTGGATTTACTGATTTTTTGAAATGTTTTTTTGTGTCTCTATCTCCTTCACTTCTGCTGTGATCTTAGTTATTTCTTGTCTTCTGCTAGCTTTTGAGTTTTTTTGATCTTGCTCCTCTAGCTCTTTCAATTTTGATGACAGAGTGTCAATTTTAGATCTTTCCTCACTTCTCATATTGGCATTTATTGCTATAAATTTCCCCCTAGACACTGCTTTAAATGTGTCCCAGAGATTACAGTACGTTGTGTCTTCATTCTCATTGGTTACAAAGAATATCTTTATTTCTGTCTTCATTTCATTGTTTATCCAGTCGTTGTTCAGGAGCCAGTTGTTCAGTTTCCATGTAGTTGTGTAGATCTGAGTGAGTTTCTTAATCCTGAGTTCTAATTTGATTGCACTGTGGTCTGAGAGACTGTTTGTTATGATTTCTGTTCTTTTGCATTTGCTGAGGAGTGATTTACTTCCAATTATGTGGTCAATTTTAGAGTAAGTGTGATGTGATGCTGAGAATAATGCATATTCTGTGGATTAGGGGTGGAGAGTTCTGTAGATGTCTGCAAGGTTTGCTTGGTCCAGATCTGCATTTAAGTCCTGAATATCCTTGTTGATTTTCTGTCTCATTGATGTAATATTGACAGTGGAGTGTTAAAGTCTCCCACTATTATTTGTGGAAGTCTAAGTCTTTTTGTAGGTCTTTAAGAATTTGCTTTATGTATCTGGGTGCTCCTATATTGGGTACATATATATTTAGGATACTTAGCTCATCTTGTTGCTTTCATCCCTTTACCATTTTGTAATGCCCTTCTTTGTCTCTTTTGATCTTTGTTGGTTTAAAGTCCATTTTATCAGAGACTAGGATTGCAACCCATGCTTTTTTTTTCCCTCTCCATTTTCTTGGTAAATCTTCATCTATCCCTTTATTTTGATTCTATGTGTGTCTTTGCATGTGAGATTGGTCTCCTGAATACAGCATGCTGATGGATCTTGATTTTTTAAGAGTCCATTAAAAATTTTAAGAGCAGTTTGCCAGTTTGTGTCTTTTGATTGGGCCACTTAGGCCATTTTCATTTAATGTTAATATTGTTATGTTTAAATTTGATCCTGCCATTTTGATACTACCTGGTTATTTTGTCCATTACTTGACACGGTTTCTTCATTGTGTTGTTGGTCTTTACCATTTGGTATGTTTTTTCAGTGGCTGGTACTGGTTTTTCCTTTCTGTATTTAGTGCTTCCTTCAGGAGCTCTTGTAAGGCAGGTCTGGTGGCAATGAAATCTCTCAGCAATTGCTTGTCCGTAAAGAATTTTATTTCTCCTTCATTTATGAAGCTTAGTTTGGCTTGATATGAAATTCTGGTTGAAAGTTCTTTTCTTTAATGATATTAAACATTGGCCCCCGCTTTCTTCTGGCTTGTAGGGTTTCTGTGGAGAGATCCACTGTGAGTCTGATTGGCTTCCCTTTGTGGGTGACCCGACCTTTCTCTCTGGTTGCCCTTAGCATTTTTTCCCTTCTTTTTAACCTTGGTGAGTCTGATGATCATGTGCCTTGGGATTGCTCTTCTTGAGGAGTATCTTTGCGGTGTTCTCTGTATTTCCTGTATTTGAATGTTGGTCTCCATTTCTAGGTTGGGGAAATTCTCCTGCCTAACATGCTGAAGACTGTTTTCCAGCTTGGATTCATTCTCCCCATCACATTCAGGTACACAAATCCAGCATAGATTAAGTATTTTCACATAATCGCATATTTCTTGGAGGCTTTGTTCATTTCTTTTCACTCTTTTTTCCCTCTATTCTTGCTTTCTCATTTTATTTTATTGAGTTGATCTTCAATCTCTGATAGTCTTTCTTCTGCTTGATTGATTCGGCTATTGAAACTTGCATGTGCTTCATGAAGTTCTTGTTCTATATTTTACAGCTGCATTGTCATTTATATTCTTCTCTAAGCTGGTTATTCTAGTTATCATTTTATCTAACCTCTTTTCAAGGTTTTTACTTTCTTTGCATTTGGTTATAACATGTTACTTTAGCTCAGAGAAGTTTGTTATTACCCACCTTCTGAAGCCTGCTTCTGTCAATTTGTCAAACTCATTCTCCATCCTGTTTTGTTCCCTTGCTGGTGAGGAGTTGTGATCCCTTGGAGGAGGAGAGGCATTCTGGTCTTTGCAGATTTCATCTTTTTTTGTACTGGTTTCTTTCCATCTTCCTTGGTTTATCTACCTTTGGTCTTTTAAGTTGGTGATTTCAGATGGGGTTTCTGAGTGGACATCCTTTCTGTTGATGTTGAAGCTATTTCTTTCTGTTTTTTAGTTTACTTTCTAATAGTCAGTTCCCTATACTGTATGAGGCATTGTTTTTTTTGTTTGTTTGTTTATACAAGGTTCAGGGAGCTGCTTGAGGAGGCAGTCTGTCTCTTGTCTGCCTGCAGAGGCACTTCTGGGCTCCCTCAGACTCAGCCCAGCTGCCATGTAGGCTTCCTCTGGCTCTTTTTTACACAGCTGAGATTAGACCTACCTTTGCAATTGTGGATGCTCTTCCCCCCATGGAGCTTGATTGTCCCAGGTTGAGCTCTATCTGATGTGCTGACTGTGAAACTCTGAAGTGAGAGGGCTTCAGTTTGCTGGTCTTTGTGGGGGTGGTACCTGCCAAGCTGTATCACCTGTCTCCCTGCTTTCAGCTCTCCCTCTTTCTGTTGGGCGGGTAGATATGTCCCGCAGGCAGTCTTAGTGCTAGCTAAAACCTCTTCCCAGTTCTGTGCTGATGACTTGCGGCACCGGGCCAGTTGGAGGTGTTGCTCAGATCTGCACTGGCAACTCACAGTGCTTCTCAGCCCAGCAGTATTCTCCCTGACTGTGGGTTTCAAAGGGTATGGGAGAAGCACAGTATCTGAACTGGAGTGCAGAGGGGGTAAAGTCCCTGATCCTCCAGTCAGTTGCACTTCCCGGGTGGGGCAGTGCCCCACCCTGCCTCAGTTTGCCCTCCCTGGGCTACACCCACTGTCCAACCAGTCCCATTGAAATGAACCTGGTACCTTGGTTGGAAATGCAGAGTTCACTCATCTTCTGTGTTTCTCTCACTGGGAGCTGAGATTTGGAGCTGTTCCCATTAGTCCATCTTGACGGAATTCCACTCAATTTTTTAAGGGCAGTTTTAGGTTCATAGTAAAATAGAGTAGAAGATACATAGATTTCCCTTATGTCTACCTCCACCTTTGCATTGGCATAATTTCCTTCATTGTTAATATCCCACACCAGAATGGTACATTTGTTACAATTGATTAACTTTTATATATTTTGATAAATCTTTTATTTCTTTAATGGTATGAGATAGTCTTTTATAATTTTCTCCTAATACTGTTAAGGGTTGCTTTTAGTCTTTAAGTTCTTTAATCCATGTGGACTTTCTGTTGGTGTATAGAATGAGGAGAGACCTAATTTTCTGATACATTTCAAAGTCTATTTCTAAATTACATGGGGTCAGACCATTCTACTGGCAGATTCACCTGGGTCCCCACTGAAAGATTCAGGATAACAAAGCAGTTCATAGCAGGCCTCAAGTCAGGACATTGTGGGTTTATCACCGGATTCATCGATAAGTCTCAGACACCAAAGAACAGGCCACAGTATTACCAGGATTAGTGAGTGGCATGACTTTTGTGGATTCTTCCATGTTGGGGTTGTTGGCTTATTAGGCAAAAGGGGCATTCAGATTGAAAAGAGATATAGCTGGCCTGTCCTTACAACTGGATATTAGGATCTCTCAAAACAACTGACAGAGTAGCAACCATAGCAGCAAATATGGCAGAACGAACACAGCCAAAGTGTTTTCCAAGCAAATGTACATAGACAGCCTTTAGGAGAATATTTCCTGGGAAAGGATTCTTCTCCATAGTATCATTAATTTATTCCATGTATACCATAACATTTTTAAATTCTTTTTTTTTTGAGGAAGGCAGGAAGGGAGGAAAGGAGGAAGGGAGGGAGGAAGGAAGGGAGGGAGGGAGGGAAGGAGGAAGGGAGGGAGGGAGAGAGAGAAAGGAAGGAAGGAAATCAGGCAATGAGAGAGACATTGCCGACCTGGATCTAGAGGTCTGCAAGTTGATTTCTTTTTCTTTTTCTTTTTTTTTTTGAGAGAAGGAAAGAAAAAAAAAAGGAGTGAAGGAGAGGAAGAAAGAGGAAGAAAAAGAGGGCGAGAGAATGGAAATGTTGCTTTATTCTAAAAGAAATGGGTATTAATGGCCAATGAATATTTCATTTAAACCTATGAGTAGGTGTGATGTGGTATTGACAAAAATGTATATTTTGTGTGTTTAAAGTGGAGAGCTCTATAAATATTTATTAAGTTTACTTGTTCCAGATCTGAGTTCGAGTCCTTGATATCCTTATTAATTTTCTGTCTCATTGAGTCTAAGTCTCTATGTATCTGGGTGTTAGGATTGTTAGCTCTTGTTGTTGCATCGATCCTTTTACCACTATATCTTTGTTGCTTTAAAATCTATTTTATCAGATACAAGAATTGCAACTCCTGTTATTTATTTATTTATTTATTTTTGCTTTCCATTTGGTTGGGAAATCTTTCTCCATCCCTTTGTTTTGAGTCTTTGTGTATCCTTGCATGTGAAATGGATCTGGATGTAGCATACCATTGGGTTTTGGCGGTATCTTTTGATTGGGGGATTTAGTCGATTTAAATTTAGGATTACTGATATTTGATGCTAACTGGCTGTTTTATCCATTCATTGATGTAAATTCTTCTTTATGTTGATGCTCTTTACTTTTTGGTATATTTTTAGAAAGGCTAATACTGGTTGTTTCTTTCTATGTGTAATGCTTCTTTCAGAAGCTCTTGTAAAGCAGGCCTGGTGGTAATAAAATCTCTGAGTACTTGCTTGTTCATAAAAGATTTTATTTTTCCTTCAGTTGTGAAGCTTAGTTTGGCAGGATATGAAATTCTGGGCTGAAAGTTCTGTTCTTTAAGGATGTTGAATATCGGCCCCCACTCTCTTCTGGCTTGTAGAGTTTCTGCTGAGAGATCTGCTGTAAGTCTGATAGGCTTCCCTTTGTGGGTAACCTGACCTTTCTCTCTGGCTGCCCTTAGTATTTTCTCCTTTGTTTCAACCCTGGTAAATCTAACGATTATGTGCCTTGGGGTTGCTCTTCTTGAGGAATATGTTTGTGGTGTTCTCTGTATTACCTGGGGTTGAATGTTGTCCTGCTTTGCTAGTTTAGGAAAATTTTTCTGAATAATATTCTGAAGAATATTTTCCAGCTTGGATTTATTCTCTCCATCTCATTCAGGTACACCTATCAAACATAAATTTGGTCTTTTCACATAGTCCCACATTTCTTGGAGACTTTGCTCATTCCTTTTTATCCTTTTTTCTCTATTCTCGTCTTCTCGTTTTATTTCATTAAGTTGGACTTCGACCTCTGATATCCTTTCTTCTGCTTGAACAATTCGAGTGTTTAAACCTGTTCATACTTCTCGGAGTTCCCATATTGTATTCTTCAGTTCCATTAATTCACTTATATTCCTCTCTAAATTGTCTATTCTCGTTAGGATTTCATCAAACCTTTTTTCAAAGTTCTTAGTTTCTTTATGTTGAGCTACAACATGTTCTTTTAACTCACAGAAGTTTCTTATTATCCATGTTCTGAAGCCTGATTCTGTTATTGGGATGCGCTCATTCTCCATCAAGCCTTGTTCCCCTGTTGATGAGAGACTGTGATCCTCTTTAGAGGGAGAGGCATTCTGATTTTGAGTATTCTCAGCCTTTTTATGCTGGTTTCTTCCCATCATTGTAAGTTTATCCACCTGTCATCTTTGTAAATACCACCTTTCAAATTGGGTCTCTGAGTAGAGGTCTAAGTTGTTAGTTCCCAGGGCCGAAATATGAGCAACCCACTGCGCCGGCCAAAACAGTGGCGTTAAGACTGATGGTGCTTTTCTGCCCAGGAATCTCCAGTCTGACTTCCTTCTTGAGTCTGTATAGGCAACTCTGCCTTCCTGGAGCTCCAAACCTCGGTCAGAAGGGGAACCTGTCCTGTTTACTCTGCTCCAAGAGCTGCTGTGCCGAGGTGCTGGCAAAACCGCTGCTCCAGCCACAGGAGTCACACTGGCGACCCGTGCAGCTCCTCCACTGGGAATCTTCTGCTCCGTGAGTGACCAAAATTTGTCTGAAAGTGTGGCTTCCTCTCGTTCTCTGCATTTTCACTGGGAGCTACAATCTTGAGATGTTAGTGGTCAGCCATCTTGGATCATTCCCCCAACATTTTTAAATTCTTAAAATTTTTTAATGTAGTGGAGAGAAGGAAAAAATCATTTTTAATCGTTTGGTTGGAAAAAATGAGATTTATATGTATTCTCTCCCTCAAAAATAATACAATAAAAGTAATCAATTTTAATTATGATTTTTTGAGACAGAATCTCACCCTGTCCCTAGACTAGAGTGCAGTGGCACCATCTCAGAGCTGGGATTACAGGTGGGTGCCAATGTGCCCAGGTAATTTTTGTATTTTTATTAGAGATGGGGTTTCACCATGTTGGCCAGACTGGTCTTGAATTCCAGGCCTCAAGTGATTTGCCTGTCTTGACCTCCCATTTGGGATTACAAGTGTGAACCACTGTATCCAGCTCAATTTTAATAATTTGAGTAGGGATCATATTTTTTTCTATAAAAATTCTTCCTTATAAGTTAAGCAACTACATGGGATTTCATGGCTATTTTGGTATTTATATAACTCTTTAAGGAAAATAAAACTTTAGTTATATAAATAACCTTGAGTTATATAAAAAACTTTGAGTTATATTGTTATAATGGCATTACGTGCTCTAAAGTAAAATCTGAATGTCCATTGTCTCACTTATCACAATTTAAAGGTATAATCCAGAATACAGTTTATAATTTCCAAGATGACTGTCATTGTAAGCATTTGAAACATAGTTGATCTTCGTAAAAAATTTTTTTTAATGAAAATAATTCTCTGGGAATATCCCACGCATATTCTAAATTCCCCAGTTGGTATAGGTAGTTTTTCTTATTCTTCCACAACACATGGTATTCTTTCTATGAATGACATCAGTTTGGAAATACCCCATGGTTTTCTGAGTTATAAATGGGTATCTCAGTATGAACTCCTGATTATATTATGATTCATACTTTCACTTCTGGTTTTTTATACTATCATTTTGAAAAAGTGAAAATGAAACTATGTCTCACTGGCCAACAGTTCACAAGGTAGAGAGAAAAGCAAGGTTTAAGGGAATGATTTTCAAAATATTGAAGAATTGTTATTCAATTCTTCGATATTATAAAAGAGAATATTATAAAAGCCATTTTTTAAAAATGATACAACATTATATTTCAATATACAGTTCTGTATAACCAAAAATTAAAACACCACAGTAAAAAGAATGAGAAAAAGCATATTTGCAATTCTAGACAAAATATTAACTTCTTTAATCATAAATGAACTCTTCAGAAATCAATACAAAGAGACTAACATTACAAGGGAAGTGAAAATAAAAGGAACAGAGGAAAATGGAATGGTACAAATGAGTTATAAGGCCATATGAGTATGATACAGTTAACATTAATAGTTTAGAAAGTAATTTTATTATGAATTACATTATTGATTCTTAAAAATATTTATATCTGATGTTTGTACAGCTTTAGGAAATGAAGAATTCTCAAATACTTGGGAAACTTACTCTAGTCATGGAGAGGTTACTGAAAAATGTAGATTTTTGCATAAACTTGGCCTCAGCAATTCCAATCCATAGGAGTCACTCCAACAAAGTAGTTAGATACACACCCACACACCATACACATACATGTTTACTACATAGAAAATGTGTAAGCAATATATAATCTCCCAAGAAACTACTTATTTATCAACTGGTTTATAAAATAATTAACTGGGGGGTAGAAACAGACAAAAGGTACTTAAGTAAAAATACTATATCTCAAAAAAAGCCATTTATTAAGGAAAAGCAATGTAGTTGGAATCAGAACAAAAAAATGTTCTTTGAGAGTTTCTCTGGAATGTAACAGTGCCTACTTTTAGAGTTTTGCTTCATATAAGAGCATTGATTATAATTTCTTCTGGCATTTATTTATTATTTATGATGCTTAAAAATTGTCTTTCTTAATGGAACTAGATTATGAACCCTAGCATTTTAATTTTAGAATTTGTCCTCTTAATTATTACACTACAGTAGCAATTTGATGATAACCCTAAAGAAAGAAGAAAAGAAAGGAAGGAAGGCATGGAAAGTCCCAGCAGGACTCCAGGTCTGAGTGCATTTATTAATATTGCAAGTTTTCTTAGGGCAGAGGTCACGCCTGCTATGGCTATGTTCTCTGTATCTCAGTTCCTGGCACATAGCAACGCCTGACAAATATTTGTTGAATAAATGAGTACAGTACCTTAAAATCAAATTTTTTTACTTCATGGTTTTCTGTAGAAAGATAGAAGAAAAAAATTTCATCTGAGGTCTCAGCATTCTAGTAACTGTGAAGTTTTAAGACCTGTATGAGCTCCTCTTATGAGAACCTTAAAGTATTAGTATCATGAGGTATGACGTCTAAAGCTAGATGTGTCAATGACTTCTGATTCTTTTTTAAGCTGGACTTGTAGCATGGGGATTTCAGCAGGGATTATAAGATTTTTGTAAAGATTAATGTGATTTTAAAAATTATTAGCTGGGTGAAGTGAATCACACTGTAATCCCAGAACTTTTGGAGGCTGAGGTCAGATTCCTTGAGCCCAGGAGCTCGAGATAAGCCTGGGTAACATGGTGAAACCTCATCTCTGCAAAAAATACAAAAATTAGCTGGGTGTGATGGTGCATGCCTGTAGTCTCAGCTACTTGGGAGGCTGAGAGGTGAGAGGATTGCTTGGCCCTGGGAGATGGAGGCTGCAGTGAGTCATAATTGCACCACTGCACTGTGGTTTGGGTGACATAGCGAGATCCTGTCTCAAAAAAAAAAGTTAAAAAAATCTATTAAGGGTAAATTTACTTTCTTGGGCTGCTTGTCACCAAATGGTCATTCTTAATAAATAATTATGTCTTGTGGGTCAATATGTGCTTTAAAATTTTATTTTATGTATTTATTTTTTGAGGGTGTCATTACTGTTACCCAGGTTGGAGTGCAGTGACACAATCATAGCTCACTACAGCCTCAACCTCCCTGGGCTCAGATGATCCTCCCCATTCAGCCTCCTGGGTAGCTGGGACTATAGATGTGTGCCACCATGCCAAGCTGATTTTTCTTTACTCTCTTTCTTTTTTTTTTGTAGAGACAGAGTCTGGCTATATTGCTCAAGCTGGTTTTGAACTCCTGAGCTCAAGCATTCCACCCTGCTTCATCCTCCAAAGTGTAGGGATTACAGGGTGAGCCACCATGCCTGTCAATATGTATTTTTTAAATAAATAAATAAATTCTTCACCTTCAAATCTCCTCTTCCCAGACCAGTTTGTTTCTATGAACCTTGCTTTGATGATTATATTTCAAATTTACCAGCTCCTTTGGGGTAAGGCATTGAAGAATGCTCTTGTCTAAGAGAGGATATCACCTGTTTTTAACCTTCATTAATATTTTAAGACAGAATAGTCCAACATACCAGTTAAGCAGTTACTCCATACATTTCTAAGAACAGAAGAGGGACATGAATATATAAGTGTTGAGGAATAAAAAGAATGTCTTCGTATGTGCAGTGGCCAATGTGACATGAAGAATGTATAGTAGAGAATAGAAAAGTTATTTCTCTAAGAATTGTCAGGAGGGCTTCAAAACATCAGTTAAAAATGTTAGAATATTCCAATGTCAGTTATACCAGTAACCTGGTCTGAAAATGACATTGAGAATGTGCTGAGAATAATAATGATATTAATAAAAATGCTTATTATTTTAAGTAAGGACATTTTGTGATAGCTTGTTAATCAGCATTTGATTACCAGAACAGGATTGTTGTAAGAATTAAATGGATAGTAATGAAAAAAAGTAGAACAGTGAGATTTATTTGAAAACTTAAGAAAATTGAGTACAGTGAGATGGGTCATCTTAATAAGATCAAATAGTTTATAGGCCAGTAAGATCAACTTGTAACTTGTTAAAATGGTTTTGAAAGAAATAATGTGTTATAATATAGGGAGTTGGTTCACCTGGCATATGAAAAAATAAAATGAAGAATCTATGAAGTACATTATAGCAGAAAAGCCTAGCAAAATTGGGTTCCAAGTGTTTTCCTTTCTGATGATGATTGTTGAAATTGTAGCATTAGCCATTCTTGGCTTGGTGTCATTGACCATTTGATTAAATCAACCTTCCACTTACTCTGAATTCAATAATCAATAGTAGGTTGGTGCAAAAGTAATTGCAGTTTTTGACATTACTTTGAAAGGTAAAAAACACAATTACTTGCAATTACTTTGGCCCTAACCTAATATTTCAATTCTAATCTGACTTCCAATGTGATTTTACAAGAAGGGGATGCTTTAGCTTGAGATCCCCCTTGGCAGTTGTATTTCTTGTTGTAATTAATAAGATGGTTTTTTGTTTATTTGTACAGAAGTTTTTTTAATCTAGTTTTTGTGAATTATGATTTCCAAGTTTTACTGAATTTGGCACCCTGACAAGATTGAATTTTTGAACTGACGAAGCTGAGAAACAGAGTTAGGGCTGCAATGGCCTCCCAAGGTTGTTGTCAGTTGGGTGATTTCTCCTGTCCTCTAACTTCTCGTGGAGACACAGTGTGATGAGTACCTGGTAAAAAGCATGGCATGGGGTGGGGTGCTACAGATGATAGTTCCCATTCCAAAGTGTTTCTCCAATAGCTTGTATGAGGATGATGCAAAGAAAATAATGCTCTTGAGAAGAATCAGAGTAGGGAGAAAAAGGAGACCTATTTGTTGCAAGCAAATTTTACTGACATAGTAAGCACTGAAAGAAATCTGTCATGACTATTTATCAGGTGTAATGATCAATTTTAAGTGTAAACTTAACTGGGCTATGGGGTACCCAGGCATTTGATCAGACATTATTCTGGGTATATCAGTGAGGGTGTATTTGGATACATGAGCCAAAATATAAAAAAATGTCACAGGAGAAACAGGATAGACTGAGTAAAGCAGATTGCCCTCCATGATGTGGGTGGTGCCACATGGTCTGATTAGTTGAGGATCTGAAGAGGACAGTGGCTTACCTTCCTGTGAATTAAAGGGAGCTCTTTCTGCCTGAGTGCCTTTGAGAGGGGACTTTTTTTTTCCTGCCTTTGAACTCTAACTGAAACATTGGCTTGCCCTGAGTCTCAAACTTGCCAGGCTTACCACTGGAATCATTAGCTCTCCTGGTTTTCTAGCTTGCTGGCTTCAGATCTTGGGACTTGTCAGCTTTATACTCATGTGAGCCATTTCTGTATAATACATCATATCTCTATATCTCCTATTGGTTCTGTTTCTCTAGAGAACCCTGATTAATACATCAGATGTCATCATAGCATGTCATATTACCAGGAAATGTTACTTTTGCAAATGAATTACATCTTTAATGTAGTCACTTGCAGGGCAAATTCTTTTCATCTAAATTAGATTTTTGCGACCCAGGGTGAATGTGCTTTCTATTTTTTTTCTTTCGTAAGGATACATCTCTTTAACACTTTTCAAATCTATCTTCAGTAACTGAATTAAAAAATTTGGTGTACTCTTATGACATAGAGGCCTGTGGTTCATCTCATCTGGTTTGTTTTGTTTGTGATGCTGCCACGTCTGTGGTTCATCTCAACTGGTTTGTTTTGTTTGTGATTCTTCCCCTTAACAGGCTCTTCCCTCAAATCCCCAAACTAAACCTTGGATTCTCTCTCCATTGGACCACCAGCTACAATGTCAACAGCTCCACAACTTGAAACTCTTGCCAAAGTGTTTTAAAGGATGATTTATTAAAGGAAAATATAAATTAACACTTGCATATCCTTCACTGTAATGACTTAAGACAACTAATTAATTCTACAACTACTTACTGAGCACCTACCAGTAGGCCAAGCTGGAGAAACAACAATAAAATAAGCAGACTTTTTCCTTGAAGAGGGAAGGTAGGAAAACATATGAAGACTGAGGGAAAGAAAAGTGCCTGATATGTACTGAGCATCTACACTTTACCAAGCACTCTGTGAGGGGCTTTCCAATGAATCTTTATAACAGCTCTCTAAGGGAGGTACTATTATCCCTCATTTATGTATGAGGAAACTGAGGCTCAGGGAGGTTCTCCAGTTAGGAGCATAGAAATTATAGCTCGCATTCACTGAGCCTCAGTGACAGGGTGGAGTTAAAAACCCTGGTCTGTCTTCCTTTTTTTTTCTTTCCACTTCACCTTGCGCTGTGCTCTAGACTTTCACTGCCCAATATGATGGCCACTAGCCATGTGTGCTTATCCAGCACTTGAGATGTGGCCAGTCCAAATTGATAAATGCTATAAGCACAAAATACAAACAAGATTTCAAAAACTTACTATGAAAAAAACAAAATATCTCATTAATAATTTTTATATCGATTACATGTAGGAATAATAACACTTTAGCTATACTGGTATATGAGGGTTCTCCAGAGAAAGGGAACTAATAGGAGATAATAATTAAATGTTGTATATTTAATTTATATATGTAACAGGGCATACATACATCATACATACATATCTATGTATACACACATGTACATGCACACATGTATGCATACACATATGTATATATGCATATATACATATATGTGTGTGTATATATAGGTGTATATATGTGTATATGCCTAATATCCTATTACACATATAACACACACATACATAGAAAGAGAGAGAATGAGAGAGAGAAATAGGAGAAAGGAATTTATTTTAAGGAATTGGCATTTCCCTAATTATCAGTGATATTGAGCTTTTTAAAATATACCTTTTGGCTGCATGTATGTCTTTTTTAGAAAAGTGCCTGTATGTGTTTTGTCTACTTTTCAATGGGGTTGTTTGCTTTTTATTTTGGTAAATTTGTTTAAATTCCTTATAGATATTGGATATTAGACCTTTGTCAGATCCATAGTTTGCAAATATTTTCTCCCATTTTGTAGGTTGTCTTTTTCTTCTGTTGATAGTTTCTTTAGCGGTGCAGAAGCTCTTAAGTTTAATTAGATTCCATTTGTCAATTTTTGCTTTCATTGTGATTGCTTTTGGCATCTTTGTCATAAAATCTTTGCCCATTCCTATGTCCAGGATGGTATTGCCTAAGTTGTCTAGGGTTTTTATAGTTTGGGATTCTACATTTAAGTCTTAAATTTATCTTGAGTTTATTTTTGTATATGGCATAAAGAAGGGGTCCAGTTTGAGTTTTCTGCATTTGGCTAGCCAGTTACCCGAGCACCATTTGTTTAATAGGGAGTCCTTTCCCCATTGCTTGTTTTTGTCAGCTTTGTCAAAGATTAGATGGTAATAGGCATGTGGGCTTGTTTCTGGGCTCTCTATTCTGTTTCATTGGTCTTCGTGTCTGTTTTTGTATTGGTACCATGCTGTTTTGGTTATTGTAGCCCTATTGTATAGTTTGAAGTTTGGTAACATAATGCCTACAGTTTTGTTCTTTTTGCTTAGGATTGCCTGGCCATTTAGGCTCTCTTTTGGTTCTATATAAATTTTAAAATAGGCTTTTTTTTCTGTAAAAAAATGTCACTGGTAGTTTGATAGGAATGGCATTGAATTTGTAAATTGCTTTGGGCATTATGGCCATTTTAATAATATTGATTCTTCCTGTCCATGAGCATGGGATGTTTTTGTAGTTTTTGTGTTTGTCATCACTGATTTCTTTGAGCAGTACTTTGGAATTCCCATTGTAGAGATCTTTCACCTCTCTGGTTTGCTGTATTCTTAGATTTTTATTCTTTTTATGGGAATTGTGAATGGGATTGCATTGTTGATTTGGCTCTTGGCTAGGCTGTTGTCAGTGTATTGGAATGCTAGTGATTTTTGTACATTGACTTTGTATCCTGCAACATTGCTGAAGTTGTTTATTATCTGAAGGAGATTTTGGGTTGAGACTGTGTGGTTTTCTAGATACAGAAACATGTCCTCTGCAAAAAGGGATTGTTTAAATTCTTCTCTTCCTATTTAAATACGCTTTATTTCTTTCTCTTACCTGATTGTTCTGGCCAGAGCTTCCAATGCTATGTTGAATAGGAGTGGTGAGTGAGGGTATTCTTGTGTAGTGCCAGTTTTCCAGGAGAATGTTTTCAGCTTTTCCCTATTCAGTATGCTGTTGTCTGTGGGTTTGTCATAGGTGGCTCTTATTATTTTGAAGTATGTTCCTTCAGTACTTAGTTAATTGAGAGTTTTTGACATGAAGAGATTGAATTTTATCAAAGCCTTTACTGCTTCTATTGATATAATCATGTTTTTTTCTTCCTTAGTTCTGTGATGGATTAGTTCTAATTCATTAGTTCCTTAGTTCTAATTTATGTGATGAATTAAATTTATTGGTTTGTGTACATTGAACCAACTTTGCATCCTAAGGATGAATTTTACTTGATTATGGTAGATTAGCTTTTTGATGTGCTGCTGCATTTTGTTTAAAATATTTTATTGAGGATATTTGCATCAAGGTTCATCAAGGATATTGGTCTGAAGTTTTCTTTTTAAATTGTGTCTCTGCCAGGTTTTGGTATCAGGAGGATGCTAGCCTCATAGAATGAGTTGGGGAGGCATCCCCTTTTCTCAATTTATGGGAATAGTGTTAGTAGGAATGGTACCAGCTCTTCTTTGTACATCTGGTAGAATTCTACTGTGAATCCATCTTTTCCTGGTCTTTTATTACTTGGTAGGCTATTTATTACTCATTCAGTTTCAGAGCTCATTATTGGTCTGTGCAGGGAATCAATTTCTGGCTCAGTCTTGGGAGGGTATGTTTCGAGATTGATCCATATCTTCTAGGTTTTCTGGTGTGTGTGTGTTTGTGTGTGTGTGTGTGTGTAGAGGTGTTTGCAGTAGTTTTTGATAGTTATTTTTATTTCTGTGGGGCAAGTAGTAATATCATTTTTCTCTTTTTTTAAAATTATACTTCAAGTTATGGGGTACATGTGCAGAATATGCAGGTTTGTTACATAGATATATGTGTGCCATGGTGGTGTGCTGCATCCATTTCTCCATCATCTACATTAAGTATTTCTCCTAAAGCTATCCCTCCCCTAACCCACACTCCCTGCTATACCTCCCCTAATTGTGTTTGTTTGGATCTATTCTCTATTCTTCTTTATTTGTATGGTTAGTGGCCTATCTTCCTTAGTAATTTTTTTGAAATGCCAATTCCTGGATTCATTGATCTTTCACGTTTTTTTTTTTTTTTTTAAATCTTGATTTCCTTCAATTTAGCTCTGATTTTTGTTATTTCTTGTCTACTGCTAGCTTTGTGGTGGATTTGATCTTCCTTCTCTAATTCTGTCAGCTGTGATATTAGCTTGTTAATTTGAGATCTTATTAACTTTTTGATATGAGCATTTAGTGCTATAAATTTTCCTCTTAACACTGCCTTAGCTGTATCCCAAATATTCTGGTATGTTGTATCTTTATTCTCATTAGTTTCAAAGAACTTCTATATATCTAACTTAATTTCATTGTTTACCCAAAAGTCATTCAGGAGCATGTTGTTTAATTTTCATGTAAGTACATGGTTTTGAGCATTTTTTTTTTGGTTTTGACTTCTATTTTTATTGCACTGTGGTCCAAGAGTGTATTTGGTATAATGTTGTGGTTTTTTTTTTTTTTTTTTGCATTTGCTGAGGATTGTTTTATGTCCAATTATGTGGTCAACTTTAGGGTATGTGCCATGTGGTGATGAGAAGAATGTATATTCTGTTGTTTTGGGTGGAATGTTCTGCAGAGGTCTAGCAGATTGTATTACATTTTGGAACATGTTGAAAATGGGATGCTTCTGAGACATACAAGTGGAGGAATCAAGTAGCCACTTAATTATTCAGGCCTGGAGCTCAGTAGGAAAGCCTGTGCTACAAATCAAATCAAATCCAACCCAAAACACCAATACATAATTTTTTAAATAGTTGATCTAATAAACAGGATAGTACAATAAGAACTGAGCATAATTAAAGAATTAGGAAATTTAAAGAAAATATAAAAATATCTTCCCTATAGTGTACATAGAGAAGTAGAGATTTTATATTCTAAAAAAGAGCTGTTAAAAGATGAATAATATATTGATTTTTAAAAATACTTTAAGTTCTGGGATACATGTGCAGAATGCGTAAATTTGTTACATAGGTATACATGTGCCATGGTGGTTTTTTGCACCCATCAACCTGTCATCTACATTAGGCATTTCTTCTAATTCTATCGCTCTCCTAACCCCCATGGTCCAACAGACCCTGGTGTGTGATGTTCCCCTTTTTGTGTTCATGTATTCTTATTGTTCAACTCCCACTTATGAGTGAAAACGTGGTGTTTGGTTTTCTGTTCCTGTGTTAGTTTTATTGAGAATGATGGTTTATAGCTTTATTTATGTCCCTGTAAAGAACATGAACTCATCCTTTTTAATGGCTGAATATTATTCCATGGTGTATATGTGCCACATTTTCTTTATCCAGTCTATCATTGATGGGTGTTTGGGTTGGTTCCAAGTCTTTGCTATTGTGAACAGTGCTGCAATAAACATACGTGTGCATGTGTCTTTATAGTAGAATGATTTATAATTCTTTGGGCATATACCCAGTAATGAGATTGCTGGGTCAAATGGTATTTCTGGTTCTAGGTCCTTGAGGAATCACCATACTCTCTGCCACAATGGTTGAACTAATTTACACTCTCACCAACAGTGTAAAAGCATTCCTATTTCTCCACATCCTCTCCAGCATCTGTTGTTTTCTGACTTTTTAATGATTACCATTCTAACTGGCATAAGGTGGTATCTCAATTTGGTTTGATTTGCATTTCTTTAATGACCAGTGATGATGAGCTTTTATTCATATGTTTGTTGGCCACATAAAGAGGTCTTCTTTTGAGTTGTCTGTTCATATCCTTTGCCCACTTTTTGATGGGGTTGATTTTTTTCTTGTAAATTTGTGTAAGTCCCTTGTAGATTCTGGATATTAGCCCTTTGTCAGATGGGTAGATTGCAAAAAATTTTCTCCCATTCTGTAGGTTACCTGTTCACTCTGATGGTAGTTTTTTTTTTTTTTTAAGAAGCTCTTTAGTTTAATTAGATCCGATTTTTCAATTTTGGCTTTTGTTTTCATTGCTTTTGGTGTTTTAGTCACCCTTAACAGATTGGATTTTTCTATAAATCAATGGGAAGACTTTGATGATTTTATGAATAAGAGTAACATGATTAAATATGAATTTTAGAAGTATTGCTCTGGAGACTGTGTGTAGATCAGATTTGGATGTGATCAAGACCGGAGGCAGGGGTACCAGAGTCTTCTGTTAAAAACTGATTCATGCAAGAAAAGATGACTCCTGAAATAAGACAGTGATCATTTAGATGAAGAGAAAGAGAAGATTTGAGGAATACTTGGAAACAGAATTTACTGAATTTACTGAATGTGAAGAGGAGATGAATAGAGAAGAAAACACCCTCAAAGGTGATCACAAATTTTCTGTCTTGATTGAGCGTTTGATCAAATGAGTGGCTACACAGGAGGAACAGCTTATTGTGGAAATGATGAGGTATCGCCACAGGACACCCAGACAGGGAGGTTTAGGATTTTATATATATGGATTTGGAGCTCTGCAGAGGTCCAAACGAAAGATATGCTTCTGGACCTCATCAGCATTGAGGTGGTAGTTCAAATTAGTAGAGAAGATGAAAGCTTTTAGGATCACATATATATGGATTTGGAGCTCTGCAGAGAGGTCCAAACGAAGGATATGCTTCTGGACCTCATCAGCATTGAGGTGGTAGTTCAAGTTAGTAGAGAAGATGAGACCTTTTAGTGACAATGTGAAGAAAGAGAAAGGAGAGGATGAGTTGAGAAGCTTTAACATTTGGAGGACGGGTGGAGGAGGAGGAGCCTGTGAAAAGTACGGAATAGAATAAACCATGTAGATCGAAAGTAATCCAGGAAGGACTATAGTCAATAAAACAAAGGGATGTGAGAACAACCAGAAGGGATGAGGAGCAGTTTTACATTCTACAGAGAAGTGGAAAAGCTTGAAAAGAATCTTTTGGATTTAGCCACAGAATAATGATTGAGATAACATCTCTCTTTGGTTTAATAACTTTTGTTTCTCAAGCTCCTCATGGTGATAGGGCTTAGTATGGTTAGAGTTGGCTCAGGAGAGAGGTGTAAGTTCAGGGTTTATATACCACTCCAATATTCATAAAAGAGGAGATTTTTTTCTCCTTGAAATAAAATTATGAAAATAAACATTAATTACTGCCCTTCTCTATTTATGTACCCCACTCGAGGAAATCAAGGGATTTCTTTTCATTAGAAGGAATTGGCATGCGAGTAAGAATTTATCCCTTTCCACTTTCAGAATCTCTCTCAGCATAAACTATATAGCAGACATTGGATAAAGAATGTATATTTTCAGTATCAGAAGTTGTGGGTGTTCAAATTATGTGTTTGTAGATTAGTTTTAAGAACATAACTTCTGCCACTAAAACAAAGTTAGAATTGTGTTCTTACTCCTTGTGACGCTGAGCAATAAATCAGAAACAAATTTTCAGTGCATAAACTTGAGTCAGGTAGGTCTGTGTTTGGACACCACCTCATGCTTTCTAGGAGATTATGGGGAATTAATTTATTTTAGTTCCAATTTCATTGTAGGTGAAGTGGGAATGATGATATCTACCTTGTAAGGTTTTCGTAAGCATTTAAGGAGATAATGTACTTTCAGCATTTAAACAGTTCTTTGCAAAAATCACTGCTCAATAAATGTTAACCAGTATTTTCATTCTAGTCTTTAAAGTCAAACTTTCTTCCCTGCTTTGGGACATATCCTTGATTGTGGCTTTTCAGACATTGCTCCCACACCTTGCCATACTCCACTCTTCTTAGGATCCTCAGTCTTTCCTTTTTAATTCCTTTCTTGTTACCAGTCATGCCCAGGGAATACTTAAACAAATCAATGTTTTTCTTTGGATATTGATGCCTATTTAATGAACTTAGAACTTATTTCTTTTCATGATCAATTGTTCCAATGAGTAGTCTATACTTACTCTCATATTTTTTCCATTTTGTTTTGTTTGTAAACTTTGAAATGGAATCTTAGCCTACTGAAACATAGACTCCTAAATGGCTCATTGGTGACTTATTACTAGTGAAAATAAATGACATTTTAAAATCTCCCACCTCTTGGGCCATTCAGCTGCATGTGATTTTCTTGAGAACCTCGTCTTTGAAAACCTTCTTATTCTTCTTTTGTGTGTCACCACAATATCCTCAATCTTGTCTTCATTGATCCCTCTTTTACCTGCCACATCACAGTCACTGGAGTTTCTCAAGGATTAGTCCACAGGTTTTTCTTCTCCTTTTACAGTAATTCCTTCACAGAGTTTTTTCTACTTAGAGTTTTTCCCATGATCTGGATGATGAAAAGCATCACATCTACATCTGTGTTCTTTTTAACTTGTACTCAACCTCCCTATCTCCAAATATGAGACCCCTAAAATTCCTGTCATTGTCTCATTGTCTTCAGTAGATGAGCTCAACTTTCACCCCTTCTTTGAGTTTGACTATTTTTTCAGTCCACAAAGACTTCTACCCTTAAAACATTTTTTTTTTAGACTGTACCATTTGGATTAGAATCTGCCTTAAACTATGTGAAAACCCTATCCTCCCTAGCTTCTATGTGCTTTGAGGTCAGCATCCACATTTATATTTCTTGTGTGAAACTCAAATACTTCACAATTAACTACTGTGTCCACAATTAACTACTGTGTCCACCACTTTAAAAAGTCCATGTTGTAGATGAAAAACAAAACATAGGTAAACTTCAGGGTAGAAATACTAGTACACCCCAGAGTGGTGTAATACTTATTTGGGAATTTGTATTAATTGTCAGGCCAAAGTTTGCTTAATAATATTAATAGATATAATTAGAAATGAGATTTAAGTATATTAAATATTGAGGGTTATATAAAACAGGCATACTAAACAAATGTTTTTTCTCTTTTTTCATTAATTATTTGGCACTTGAGCTTAATATTGTTTAATATATTTCTCCATAACTCTGGTTAAGAAATGAATAGGAAATTTTCAATAGAAGTATTAAATGGAGTATTTAGCAAATATTTTATGAGCCACAATTTGAAGAATGTTGTCAATTCTGAATATAATTATTTTCATTAAAACCTGGTAAATCTGATTTGTGCAGTGAATTGAAAAAAAATGTTTGGGTCGTAAATTTTATGAAGAAATATTTTCCTTTGTGTGGTATTGAGCAAAGATTTCTTAAACTTTCATGTTTTTCATTTGAAAAGATCCAGACTAAATCTCAAATAAATGGTAGATTCAGTAAAATCAAACAAAACACTTGTTGGAACAGATCCACACACACACAAAAAGGAAGCAATTTTTCATAAATTTGAACAAAAGACTAAATTTGCCTTATTCCTATTTAGTATAAAGCTCAATCTCAGTAGATAGACTTGTTTTGTGTATTTTCTGGTTAAAAAATGACTTAAATTTCATTCTGTATAGAAATACTTAGCAGGCCTCTTTATGGTGGTCAAATAATAATTTTGATACTAGTTGGGGCTATATGTTAGAATATCGAAAGTCCAGTTTGAATTAGTTTTGACAGCTGAGTCACCACAGTGATCCTGCAACTGACTTTTATTTTTTCATTTTGATTTCTCTATCAAAATTCAAAGAAGGATTTTTGATCAGAAACTATACTAAATTATATGATAATGAGAAAAATTTTAAGTCATAACAAGAGAAAGGTTGAAAACTAACAAAGTTTAGCAGAAATTTTGCCAAGAGAGAGATGAGGGCCAGATGTGATTGAGTTACAGTTGAGACAAGTCAACAGCATCAATGTTTTATCCTAGTGTATCCAAAAGAAATATGTCTCCAACATGCCATATTTCTGCCTCCAGGTATCAGTTTCATTTGATATGTTGCTACTGTGCTTTCATTTCTTTACTCCTTTATTCTATAAAAAATATGTGTATTACAATTTGCAATTGCAAAAATTTGGAACCAGCCTGAATGATATACCATGGAATACTACTCAGCCATACAAAGGAATGAAATAATGGCATTTGCAGCAACCTGGATGGAATTGGAGAATATTATTCTAAGTGAAATAACTCAGGAATGGAATATCAAACATCAGTGTTTTCACTTATATGTGGGAGCTAAGCTATGAGGATGTAAAGGTGTAAGAATGATATATTTGACTTTGGGGACTGGAGGGATACGGTGGGGGGTGAGGGATAACTGGATTACGTGTTGGGTGCAGTGTACACTGCTCGGGTGATGGGTGCACTGAGATCTTAGAAATCACCACTAGAGAACTTATTCACATAACCAAATGCCCCATTTCCCAAAAACCTATTTAAATAAAAAATTGACAAATTAAAGAAATGAAATAAAATGACTTAAACATAACCCCAAAACCAAATACCCAAAATATTTGCATTAAATACTAAATATGTGACCAGGTACCAATGACTGGCATTGCCTCTAAAGCATGTGAAGTTACAGTCCTGACTCTTGCTAAGTTCTTCTCATTCGTCTTTACCCATGCCTTATTCCCAGATGGGAGTCACATGCAAGAATCACAAGATGTAAATGTGGGTTTTATTCTTTGGGGATTTTGGGATTCATGGAAGTTACAGTATTGAGAAAATATGTATCTGGCTTTTGAATCTATCATATTTCCTCTGTTGTTACTATACTGGAAACACCAAGGAATTCAGGAAAAAAAGGTAGAACTTGGAAAGGCTGAAGCTCATTTTAAATAGATCAAGTCCTGGAGCAGGGGAAGATGGCCACTGTGAATTACAAGACTAGGCTAATGATGCTGTGATAAACTTTTAGGTAGTAGTTCAGATGTAGAAAGTGGGAGACTCTAAAGAAAGTTAGCGTAACTCTGTTTTATTATTCTTTTTCCTACTGCAATGAATCACCTAAGCTTCCCCTTTCAATTCATGGGGTAATCTTTAAATAACTATAGAAGAAGTGGGCTTATGGATAGGTTTATTCTTTTCAAGATATTTTTATTCCAGCTGTACTTTTATTAATATTCTGTCTTCTTTCTCTCTTTGTCCTTTTTATTTACACTCTGCGTATGTTAAAAGAGCGATTCGTTTTCCTTATAAATAATTAAAAATCATAGAGGTTTATAAATAAACACAAAAATAAACAATGGGATGGTGTCTCCTTTTATACTTAGTCTTATAAAATTGTAGAGAAAAATGATTGGAAATAGGTTGATTCCAAGAAGCTAGAAATAGAACAGAAGAGAATAGGATTTGCATGGTATTTTTGTATGACATCTAAAATCTTCACAGGGGATTTTTCAAGTTATTCTCACAGGGGCTTGTCAGTCCTAAAGAACATTCTCTACATGGAGAGGAAAGCCACTACAGCCAAAGTGGTAACCTCCTAGGGTGTGTCCCTATGCCATCCCAGCTCTTTCAGGCTTCTCTGATCCAGCATAAGTTACAAAACTTACAATCAGTGGGGAATTTCCTTATTTGAAGTCTCGTCACTTCAGTGACTTTCTAAATAGAAATGAGAGAACCCAGAAACGTTTTGAAAAAATTTTTATTTCTTCCTGGCAATTGTATGTGTATTTTTTCCTATATGTTATTTGGATGTGAGGAGCTGTCATTATCTTAGGAACAACTATGAAACAGTCTCTGGAAAATGGAATTTGATTTTGGGTAAACAACAGGAGAAATTTACTGTTTTTCTCCAGTAGCTCCACAATAAAAGGTATGTTTAATGTCATTGAGAAGAAAGGCTACAAATGCTGCTTTTTCTTAATAAGTATCCTTTAAAATACATATAGTGAAGGCAAAATTTGAGTAATTAAGAGTAGAAAGTTGGCCTGAGCTTTGGTTTTCTTGATATTAAAAAAGTGTATGCTAGGGATTGTCATCTAGAAATTTGCTTCAAATTTCCACTGACTTTCCTATGTAGAAACAGATATATATTCCTTTTCTAAAAAGTGAAAAAGGGAAGTGACATAGAACAAATGTTTCAATGGTTAATTGATGATAGGACTGAAATAAGAAGACTGTGAGTGTGGTATGTGTGTATGTAAAAGTGAACGAGAGAAAGAGAAAGAGGCGTTTGAATGGAGAGTTTTTGGTAAATAAAAAGTATTTATCTATACTTAAAACATAAAAGCTTAAAATAATGCTAAGTAGAAAATAATGGCTATAAGAGAATACTAAGAAGAGAGAAATTGGTGGGGTAGGATATTTTCCATAACAATTTAAAAATGTTGTAACTATGTTTTTATTTCCTAAGCTTAAAGCTCTATGATTATGTATAACTGACATGAATAGGTTCTGATCAAACTTTGAACTAAAGCAATTTATTATTTAGATTTGATTTTTGTGTTTTTCTTCATCTAGCTACCAAGTTGATCACATTGTTGATTAAAAAAAGATTTAGTAAAGTTAATGTAATCATTTATAATAATATTAAATCAATGAATCAGATCAGAATAATTCTCTAAAATGGGTTAAAGTCATTTAAGTTAAATCTATTCAAACATTTTTATTCCAATGGTACTTTTTTCGATAGTCTCTTTTCTCTCTTGCTTTGTCATTTTAATTTAAATAATAAAAAATAGAGTGTTTAAAGGGACCATGTCAAGATACTGGTAAACTTGAAACTATTCTTCTTACATTAGAATTGTTATTAGTACATTTGTATTCAAATAGAAAAATCAATTTCCCAGGATAAATCTTTCTTTGATGTATAAATGGTTAACTATTAGACCTCATATATGAAACTCAGAGATATATAACATATTAGTAAACTCAGGCATTGCTTTTCTTCCTTCCTTGTTCAGTTAGCTGTAGAATAAAAAAAGAATGGTTTCATACTGACTGATTGCTGTCCTTCATTGTAATATATTTATAGACCTAGCATATGTTTTGAAACTTCAAAATGTTTTTTAGTGTAATATAAACAGCAAATTTAATTTTGAACCTGTTGATATTTGGAATAAAAATGTAGCACAATGTTTGACCCATAGTAGACAGTCAATTAGTTTTTGTGGAAAGGATGAAATCTTCAAGTTGACTATTCTAGAAAGATTGGCTAGCTTAAATTTACTCCATGAAAGGAGACTGTTTTCCTAAACCTATATAGTACTTTGCAACTTCCTGCTATAATTCAGAACTAAACCAGGGCCTCTTAACTACAGATGTGTCTGAACCAATCTATCACGAATTCAACAAAAATGCTTTTAAAATGGTCTAAGAATTATTTCTTTGGATAAGTACATGATATACTGGTTTATATTTAAATTAAAAAATAATTCAGACATATAAATTATATGCTACCAAGGTATACAAAATTAAAAGTGAAAATAAAATACATAACCTTAAAGCACATGGCTGTTGTTGAATTGGGAATGTAAACAAGCTACTGTGCTGTTGACAGTAATTACCAAGGTCAGGTTTAATTAATGACCAGTGCCATGAGCAGAGCATCAAACCACCCACCTTCACAAAACACTTGCAGGCACAAAGAACCACGGGCACATATTCAAGAAGAAGCTAATAACTTGAAGAGAAGCAAAGGGACTTCTACAGTTCCCTTTATTTCCATATTGTTTGTGATGATAAAGCCTTAATATTCATAAATATCCAAATAATTCTAATAAACTCCTCAAAACATATTTTTAGATTATGGAAACACATATAAAATGATATTTTTCTGGAAACATCAATTCTCTATGGTTTCAGGGAAGATAAATATTTATTGTCTTAGAGACACAGTGTGAAACCTCCTGGGTTTCATGTTTGTCCTGAATTGATGAATCTGTCTTTTCTAATAAGAAATGCTTTTGATATTCTTCTAGGTTATAGAATTTAAAGAGATTATACACATCACTCTTTCCTTCATTCTTTAAATCATTTACCAAATAAGGAGAGTCTCTTAGGTTAATAGTGGGAGTAGAGAATTAAGAAAGACAGAAATAGCCTGTCTTCATGGGATGAAACATGAAAAAGTTATTACACCTAAAGATTATTATGAAGAAAAAGCTATAATCAGACCCAAAAGTTGATAGGAATGTTTCAGTTAGGAGGAATAAGTTCAAGAAATCTATTTTACATCATGATGAATATAGTTAGTAACAATATACTGTACACTTGAAAATTACTGAGTGTGAGGTAATGCATATGTGAATTCATTTGATTTAGCCATTCCATAAAATTAACCATGTTGTACACTATGCATACATAAAATTATTGTCAATTCAAAAACAGTTGGAAGAAACAAACAAGGAAAACAGAAGCACACAGCATGGTACTTTGTTTTTTTCTGTGGTCTTTTTCATGTTCTTCTGTGCACCTGTGATGCCCTCTTCAGGCATTCATGTTCCACTTTCTAGGCTGAGCTCAGGGAGCCATCTCTGTCTTTTTCTAGTGCCTTGTGCCTGTGTATGTATCTCTTTCATTGTCTTCACTATGCTATTAACATTGATCTTTTTATATGTCTGTTTCTATCAGTGAATTACATACTTCTTGAGGGCAGTGACAGATATTATCTTTCAACCCTAGTCATAATGGTGCAATTGAAAAGTGGGTTAGTTGATTTGCTGAAGGTTGAATCTTGGGAGGAGGCATGATGAAGAAGAAAAGCTTCACTTCTCTGGAGATAGGAAGGCTGAATTCTACTCTGAGGCTGCCACTTACAAGTTTGTAGGAACTGAAAAGAAGGACACCGTGTGAACTTGTGTGGCCACTTGCAGCGCTGAGCTGTGGCAGATGCTTTCGGTACTTTGCATATCTTCCTCTAGGACCCTCTCTGATTGCAGCCACTGTGTCAGTGGACAATCCCTGAGAGTTCAGACTCATCTCTAGCTGGCAGCTGTCACCTGTTTTTCCGGGATTTGGTTCGGGAAAGTGCACACTGGAAGGGGCAGTGATTTTTATCTTGGGGCATTCCTGAACCAATGACAATGAGAAGCAGTTGGAGAAATTTTTCAGCCACTTGTCTTTTGCGAGAAGTGGGAGAGGTGGAAGGGGGATGACTCTGAAGAGTGTTTGGTTTGGGTTTCAGAAGACCTGGCAGAAACAAACCCACATTTATAACAGCCTTATGTTTCCTTTTCTTCTTCTCACCCTTCTACTCATTTATTTCAGCTTCCCAGTATCTCCTTCCAAGTAAACCACCTGCACCCAAGTCTAAGTCCTTGTCTTAGGCTCTGCTATTGGGAAGACTCAAACCAAGACTCCAGCCTAAGCGGCAGGGCTCTTAAGTGGTGACCTAATAAGGGTAGTACTTTTCTGTTTTGTTTTCACATAACAGGCAATATTTTCCTCCCAGCCTGTGCATGCATTTTCTCACTGATGGTTAGGTCTAGCCAAGGACAACTTGACTGACATTTTTTTGTTGTTGTTGTCGTCTCAGAATATCTTCCCTCTGTTTACTAGGCAAGATTTATGTAATTTTTGTATTTGTCTCATTTGTTAACAGGGAACCCTGAGCAGAACACAAGCACAAACTCATGCAACACCCTAAGGGACCAGGTTCCTCCCATGTACTTGGAAATCTTCAGGATGCTCAATGATAAGTTCAATAAGTTGCAAGATTTCAAAAATATTTAAGAAGAAATTTGTGAGCCAAGTGTGTCCCAGTCATTCAGCCTTCTGAGGTTACGCTGTCCTTTCAAATACAAATTCAATAAATGATCCCCTCCTCCACAAATTCAATAAGTGATACAGTTGGCTAATACCCTTTCTCATATTTCCCTAAGTAAATGAGTAAGAAGAAGTGGGTACAAGATGCTCTTGGCTTATGTATTCTCCCATTTGGCGTAATTCCTAGTATCGTTTCCTATTTTACGTTGTTTAGCTCTGGATCTGTTATTCCCTGGATCTGTACCTGTCTCCTGCCTATACCAATTCATTTCAAGCCAGAAGGCAGTACCTTTCCTTCAATGCTTTCTGTATCATCAACCCAGGACTGTTAGAGAGAACTTACTTTACCTGAAGGCTTGGTCATATAGCACAAATAAGGAAACAACCTCAAATAGAATAAGTGAATCACCTTTCCTAAGTTCATCAGCCATTTCTGCTCTAGGGGACTCATATATTTTATGCTTTTTTTTTTGCCCCTAGCCTGCTACTATTTTTGTAGGTCTGCTTTTTCATGCCACAGTCTTTTTCCCCCTTCAAGTCCTTAGATTCACCTCCCACCCATCTCAGACAAAACCTTTTACAACACACATTATTACAGCATGTGGAACTTACTGATCATTTGTTAAATGGAACAATTTAGCTATTTAGCTTCCTTTTTGTCAACTTTCTTATTCCTGACTCTGCCTAAGACATTGCCCTTTGTAACAAAAAGTCCCAATAATATGTTCTCTCAAACAAACTGCCAGTTGGCAATGCATATTTAACAATTCAAGAAGTGGTAGAAACTTTGAAAATCACAGCTCTTCTTTAACTGTTTAAAGATAAAATTCTTAGGTGGTCTCAAGATCAAAGTATTACTCATGACTCCTCTGTCAGGGGCTTTGTTAGAGGAAGCAGGATGATGGCCGTTCTTTACCGTTTCTCGGAATATAAAATCTGAGGGTCAGAGCTACCCCATCTGCCTCCCTCTCCTCCACAGTCAAACACAGATGAGGCTGACTGATTTGGGGTCAGTCCTATTGACAGCTCCACTTTATGCCTCTAGTGGATTTCTCAGGTTTGCCCCATGGTCAGGGACCAGAATAAAAGAAAGTGAACTGGGAAATTTTTAGGGTCAGAAAAGCAGTTTTAAACTCATACACACTTTATCAAAATCTATTTTCTTTTCTTTTTTTGAGACAGAGTTGCACTCTTTCACCCAGGCTGGAGTGCAATGGCGCGATCTCGGCTCATGACAACCTCCGCATCCCGAGTTCAAGTAATTCTCTTGACTCAGCCTCTTGAGTAGCTGGGACTACAGGCATGTGCCACCACACCTGGCTAATTTTTGTATTTTTAGTAGAGTTGGGGTTTAAACATGTTGACCAGGCTGTCTTGAACTCCTGACCTCAAGTGATTCACCCGCCTCGGCCTCCCAAAGGGATTCCAAGCATGAGCCATTGCAGCTGGCCAAAATCTAATTTTCTGAGTTGGGCTTAGGCTGTGGCACTGACTGCTGTCAGACTGCTGCATCACGAAGCTAATACAGTTTTTCTAAAATTCAGCGGGTGCGCTAGAGCCAGGCTTTAGCTTCTGAGGATGTGTGGGGTGGGAAATGCAGGGAGCTAGTATTGCTGACTTAACAGTGTTACTCAGATCTTCAGATTCTTTCTCTGAATACTTTTTCTAGACCCAATCTCTTTCTCCCTCCTTTCTGGGACTAATCAGTGACGCAGATATTAGATATTTTGTGATTGTCCCATAGTTACCTGAGGCTCTGTTCAGTTTTTTCCAGTCAATTTACTTTTCGTTGCTCAGGTCAGAAAAGTTCTGTTTTACAAATTCACTGATTGTTCTGTTGTCTCCATTCTGCTGTTGAGACCATCCATTAATTTTCTTTTTTAGGTATAGCATTTTTTAATTCTAAAATTTCCATTTGGGTCTTCTTTTTTTTTTTTTTTTGATTTCTAACATAATTTTATTATGATCAGTTAAAATGCTCTGTGTAATTTCAACTTATTTAAATTTGTTAAGGTTTGTTTTTGCCCTTCTTGTATTTTAAAAGCTTGTTATTAGATGTGTAGCCACTCAGAATTATTATGTCTTCTCCAAATTCCTTCTTTTTTTTTTTATTGCATTTTAGGTTTTGGGGTACATGTACAGAACATGCAAGATAGTTGCATAGGTACACACATGGCAGTGTGTTTTGCTGCCTTCCTCCCCTTCAACCACATTTGGCATTTCTCCCCAGGCTATCCCTCCCTAGCTCCCCCCCGCACTGTCCCTCCCCTATTTCCTCCAATATACCCCAGTGTGTAGTACTCCCTTCCCTGTGTCCATGTGTTCTCATTTTTCATCACCTGCCTGTGAGTGAGAATATGCGGTATTTCATTTGCTGTTCTTGTTTCAGTTTGCTGAGAATGATGTTCTCCAGATTTATCTATGTTCCTACAAAGGACACGAACTCATCATTTTTGATTGCTGCATAATATTCCATGGTGTATATGTGCCACATTTTCCCAGTCCAGTCTATCATCAATGAACATTTGGGTTGGTTCCAGGTCTTTGCTATTGTAAACAGTGCTGCAATGAACATTCGTGTGCATGTGTCCTTATAGTACAACAATTTATAATCCTTTGGATATATACCCAGTAATGGGATTGCTGGGTCAAATGGAATTTCTATTTCTAAGGACTTGAGGAATCGCCACACTGTCTTCCACAATGTTTGAACTAATTTACACTCTCACCAACAGTGTAAAAGTGTTCCTGTTTCTCCACATCCTCTCCAGCATATGTTCTCTCCAGATTTTTTAATATCGCCATTCTAACTGGCGTGAGATAGTATCTCAATGTGATTTTGATTTGCGTCTCTCTAATGACCAGTGATGATGAGCATTTTTTCATATGTTTGTTGGCCTCATGTATGTCTTCTTTTGTAAAGTGTCTGTTCATATCCTTTGCTCATTTTTGAATGGGCTTGTTTGTTTTTTTCCTGTAAATCTGTTTGAGTTCTTTGTAAATTCTGGAAATCAGCCCTTTGTCAGATGCGTAAACTGCAAAGATTTTTTTCCCATTCTGATGGTTGCTGATTCACTCTAGTGACTGTTTCTTTTGCCATGCAGAAGCTGTGGAGTTTGATTAGGTCCCATTTGTCTATTTTGGCTTTTGTTGCCAATGCTTTTGGTGTTTTGGTCATGAAGTCCTTGCCTACTCCTATGTCCTGAATGGTTTTGCTTCGATTTTCTTCTAGGGTTTTTATGGTGCCTGGTCTTATGTTTAAGTCTGTAATCCATCTGGAGTTAATTTTAGTGTAAGGTGTCAGGAAGGGGTCCAGTTTCTGCTTTCTGCACATGGCTAGCCAGTTTTCCCAACACCATTTATTAAACAGGGAATATTTTCCTCATTGCTTGTTTGGTCAGGTTTATCAAAGATTGCATGGTTGTAGATATGTTGTGTTGCCTCCGATGCCCCTGTTCTGTTCCATTGGTCTATATCTCTGTTTTGGTACCAGTACCATGCTGTTTTGATTACTGTAGCCTTGTAGTATACTTTGAAGTCCGGTAGTGTGATGCCTCCTGCTGTATTCTTTTTGCTTAGAATTGACTTGGCTATGCGGGCTCTCTTTTGGTTCCATATGAAGTTCATGGTGGTTTTTTCCAGTTCTGTGAAGAAAGTCAATGGTAGCTTGATGGGAATAGCGTTGATTCTGTAAATTACTCTGGGCAGTATAGCCATTTTCACGATATTGATTCTTCCTAACCACGAACATGGAATGTTTCTCCATCTGTTTGTGTCCTCTCTTATTTCATTGAGCAGTGGTTTGTAGTTTTCCTTGAAGAGGTCCCTTACGTTCCTTGTAAGTTGTATTCCTAGGTATTTTATTCTCTTTGTAGCAATTGTGAATGGCAGTTCGTTCTTGATTTGGTTCTCTTTAAGTCTGTTATTGGTGTATAGGAATGCTTGTGATGTTTGTACATTGATTTTATATCCTGAGACTTTGCTGAAGTTGCTTATGAGTTTCAGGAGTTTTTGGGCTGAGGTGATGGGGTCTTCTAGGTATACTATCATGTCGTCTGCAAATAGAGACAATTTGGTTTCCACCTTTTCTATTTGAATACCCTTCATTTCTTTTTCTTGCCTGATTGCGCTGGCTAGAAATTCCAGTCCTATATTGAATAGGAGTGGTGAGAGAGGGCACCCTTGTCTAGTGCCGGATTTCAAAGGGAATACTTCCAGTTTTTGCCCATTCAGTATGATATTGGCTGTTAGTTTGTCATAAATAGCTTTTATTACTTTGAGATACGTTCTGTCAATACCGAGTTTATTGAGGGTTTTTAGCTTAAAGGGCTGTTGAATTTTGTCAAAGGCCTTCTCTGCTTCAATTGAGATAATCATGTGGTTTTTGTTTTTGGTTCTGTTTATGTGGTGAATTATGTTTATAGACATGTGTATGTTGAACCAGCCTTGCATCCCCAGGATGAATCCTACTTGATCATGATGGATAAGTTTTTTGATGTGCTGTTGCAATCAGCTTGCCAGTATTTAATTGAAGATTTTTGCATCTATGTTCATCATGAATATTGGCCTGAAGTTTTCTTTTCTTGTTGAGTCTCTGCCAGGTTTTGGTATCAGGATGATGTTGGTCTCATAAAATGATTTGGGAAGGATTTCCTCTTTTTGGATTATTTGGAATAGTTTCAGAAGGAATGGTACCAGCTCATTTTTGTGTGTCTGGTAGAATTTGGCTGTGAACCCATCTGGACCTGGGCTTTTTTTGTGTGGTAGGCTCTTAATTGCTGCCTTGACTTCAGACCTTGTTATTGGTCTATTCATAGTTTCGGCTTCCTCCTGGTTTAGGCTTGGGAGGACACAGGTGTCCAGGAATTTATCCATTTCTTCCAGGTTTACTAGTTTATGTGCATAGAGTTGTTTGTAATATTCTCTGATGATGGTTTGAATTTCTGTGGAATCTGTGGTGATTTCCCCTTCATCGTTTTTTATTGCATCTATTTGGTTGTTTTCTCTTTTCTTTTTTATCAGTCTGACTAGTGGTCTGTCTATTTTGTTGATCTTTTTGAAAAACCAGCTCTTGGATTTATTGATTTTTTGCAGGGTTTTTCGTGTCTCTATCTCCTTCAGTTCTGCTCTGATCTTAGTTATTTCTTGTCTTCTGCTAGGTTTTGAGTTTTTTTTGATCTTGCTCCTCTAGCTCTTTCAATTTTGATGATAGGGTATCAATTTTGGATCTCTCCACTCTTCTCATATAGGCATTTATTGCTATATATTTTCTGCTGGAGACTGCTTTAAATGTGTCCCAGAGATTCTGGTATGTTGTGTCTTCGTTCTCTTTGGTTTCGAAGAACTTCTTTATTTCTGCCTTCATTTCATTGTTTATCCAGCCAACATTCAAGAGTCAGTTGTTCAGTTTCCATGAAGCTGTGTGGTTCTGAGTTAGTTTCTGAATTCTGAGTTGTAACTTGATTGCACTATGGTCTGAGAGACTGTTTGTTATGATTTCAGTTGTTTTGCATTTGCTGAGGAGTGCTTTACTTCCAATTATGTGGTCAATTTTGGAGTAGGTGTGATGTGGTTCTGAGAAGAATATATATTCTGTGGATTTGGTGTGTTGAGTCCTGTAAATATCGATCAGATTTTCTTGTTCCAGGTCTGAGTTCAAGCCCTGGATATCCTTGTTAATTTTCTGTCTGGTTGATCTGTCTAATATTGACAGTGGAGTGTTAAAGCCTCCCACTATTATTGTGTGGGAGTCTAAGTCTCTTTGTAAGTCATTAAGAACTTGCCTTATATATCTGGGTGCTCCTGTACTGGGTCCATATATATTTAGGATCACTAGCTCTTCTTGTTGTATCTATCCTTTTACCATTATGTAATGTCCTTCTTTGTCCCTTTTGATCTTTGTTGCTTTAAAGTCTATTTTATCAGAGACGAGAATTGCAACTCCTGTTTTTTTTTTTTTTGCTCTCCATTTGCTTGGTAAATCTTCCTCCATCCCTTTATTTTGAGCCTTTGTGTATCCTTGCCTGTGAGATGGGTTTCCTGGATACAGCATACCAATGGGTTTTGGTTTTTTATCCAATTTGCCAGTCTGTGTCTTTTGATTGGTGCATTTAGCCCATTTACATTTAGGGTTAATATTGTTATATGTGAGTTTGATACTGCCATTTTGATGCTAGCTGGCTGTTTTGCCCATTAGTTGATGCGGATTCTTCATTTTGTTGATGCCCTTTAGCATTTGGTATGTTTTTGGAATGGCTGGTACTGGTTGTTTCTATGTGTAGTGCCTCTTTCAGGAGCTCTTGTAAAGCAGGCCTGGTGGTGACAAAGTCTCTGAGTACTTGCTTGTTTGCAAAGGATTTTATTTTTCCTTCACTTATGAAGCTCAGTTTGGCTGGATATGAAATTCTGGGTTGAAAGTTCTTTTCTTTAAGGATGTTGAATATTGGCTCCCACTCTCTTCTGGCTTGTAGAGTTTCTGCTGAGATATCTGCTGTGAGTCTGATGGGCTTCCCTTTGTGGGTGACCTGACCTTTCTCTCTGGCTGCCCTTAGTATTTTCTCCTTCATTTCAACCCTGGTGAATCTGACGATTATGTGCCTTGGGGTTGCTCTTCTTGTGGAGTATCTTTGTGGTGTTCTCTGTATTTCCTGGACTTGAATATTGGCCTGTCTTGCTAGGTTGGGGAAATTTTCCTGGATAATACCCTGAAGAGTATTTTCCAGCTTGGATTCATTCTCTTCATCACATTCTGGTACACCTATCAAAGGTAGGTCAGGTCTCTTCACATAGTTCCACATTTCTTGGAGACTTTGTTCATTCCTTTTTGCACTTTTTTTTCTAATCTTGGTTTCTAATTTTATTTCATTGAGTTGATCTTCGACTTCTGATATTCTTTCTTCTGCTTTGTCAATTTGGTTGTTGAAACTTGCGCATGCTTCGTGAAGTTCTCATGTTGTGTTTTTCAGCTCCTTCAATTCATTCATATTCCTCTCTAAGTTGTCCATTCTTGTTATCATTTCCTCGAATCTTTTTTCAAATCTTTTTTGAAGGTCCTTAGTTTCTTTGCATTGATATAGAACATGTTCTTTGAGCTCACTGAAGTTTCTCATTACCCATCTTCTGAAGTCTGATTCCATCATTTCATCACACTGATTCTTTGTCCAGCTTTGTTCCCTTGCTGGTGAGGAGTTTTGGTTTTTTATAGGAGGTGAGGTGTTTTGGTTTTGTGTGTTTCCCTCCTTTTTGTGGTGGTTTCTTCCAATCTTTTTGGGTTTGTCCACCCGTCATCTGAGTAGTTTCTGACTTTTCGATTGGGACTCTGAATGCACGCCCAGATTGGTGATGATGAAGTATTTCTGTTACTTAGTTTTTCTTCTAACAGTCTAGCCCCTCTGCTGTACAATTGCTGAGGTCCACTCCAGGCCCTGCTTGTCTGGGGTACACCTGTAGCAGCTGCAGAACAGTGAGGGATTCTACCAGTTTCTTCTTCTGCTATCTTTGTCCCAGAATGATGCCCGCCAAATGTCAGTCTGATCAGTCCTATTTGAGGTGACTCTTTGGATATACAGGGGTCAGGGAGCTGCTTGAGGAGGCAGTCTGTACTTTATAGGAGCTCACGTGCTGAGCTGTGAACTCCGTTGATCATTCAGGGCTGTTAGTCAGGCACGTTTAAGTCTGCTGCAGCAGAACTCATAAAACCCCTTTTTTTCCTCAGATGCTATGTCTCAGGGAGTTAGGGCTTTATTTATGAGTATCCTTTGCACTGTCCTGCCCAGCTAGGAGGCAGTCTAGTCACTATTTGCACTTGAGGCTCTGCCCTGGTGCTGTGGGGTCCGCCCTGTTGCGGTGGGCTCTGCCTTGCTGCTGTGGGCTCCTCCCTGCTGTCATGGGCTCTGCCCTGTTGCCATGGGCTCCACCTTGTTGCTGTGGGCTCCACCCAGCTGTTGTGGGCTCCGCCCTGTTGGCAGAGTCTCTGTTATGGTGGGTTGTCTCGGTAATGGCAGGCTGCGTCAGCAATGGGAGTGTACCTCAGTAGGGGCAGAATGCCTAAGTAATTGTGGATGCCCCTCCCCCACCAAGCTGCAGCATCCTGGGTTCAGCTGTGTCCGCAGTGAAACTCTCAACCCCGAGCATTTCAAATCACCGTTTTGTTTGTCTCTGTGGGGGTGGGACCCACCGAGCCTGATCACCTGGCTCCCTGCCTCAGAGCCCATTTTTTTTTTAAAGTTGAACTGTTGACTCTCTCCCATGTGTTTCAGTTTCCTGCTTATAGGGCACCCAGATCTGTGTGATTTCTTGTGCAGTGACCCACTGTGCCATCTCAAACGTTGCTTCCTGGGAATCTCCTAATCTGGCTCACTGTCCAAGTCCTGTTTGATCAGATGGATATGCTAATCTACCCTCCCAAACCTCAGATTGCCAGTTTAACAGGGCACCCAGACCAGTGCGTTTTGTGCAGAGTGCCACTGCGCTGTGGCGCCAGCCGAAATGGCCGCGCCTGCCAAAACAGCTGCACTGGCATCCTGTGTCTTTCCTACACCTGGGAAATTCCCTGTTCTGTGGGCAACAAACATCCGTCTGGAAATGCAGCTTGCACTCACCCTCTGCATCTTCACTGAGAGCTTTAATCCTGAGTTGCTCCTACCATGCCATCCCCATTTCGGTCTTCTTTATGTCTTTTAGCTCTTCACTGAAACTTTGCTTTTCTTTTGTCTTAAAACATATTCATACTTGTTTGTTGAAGGTTTTTTATAATTGCTATTTTAAAAATATTGTCAGATATTTCTGGTCTTTGTGTCATTTTGGTGTTGGTGTTTGTTGATTATTTTTCTCATATATGTTGAGATCTTCCCAGTTCCTAGTATGATAAGTGATTTTTTGTAGAAACCTGGACATTTAGGGTATTATGAGACTCCAGATCTTATTTAAATCTGTTATAACAGGTTTCTTCTGGTAATGCTTTGGTGGATGAAAGGGGCACTCCTTATTTTCACGTGGGGCTAGAAATACTGAAGTCCTGGTTCTCCAGTCAGCCTCCGTTGACTTCCAAAGATTGACAATTCTTACTACTGCTGAATAGGTAGGAGACTTTAGGCTTTTCTCTGGCTCTCTGTGACATCACCCTGGCTCTCTGTGACATCACTCTGGCTTGGAGAGGCAGGAGTGGCTCCACTGTCGCCATGAGAAAAGAATGTCCTTTTTACCACTGAGCGTGTTCTAAGTTTTCTCTACACCTCCTCTGTTGATAATCTAGAGGGGACTGAAGGAGTGATGCTAGAACACCTCAGGGATGAAGGTGAGGTATTCCCATTGCCTGGCCTGTGGGGGGACTGGGGAGGGATAACATTAGGAGAAATATATAATGTAGATTATGGGGGGATGGATGCAGCAAACTACCAAGGCATGTGGTGGTTGCCAATGAACATTTAATGATCTAAGAATTGGTAGAAACTTTGAAAATCACAGCTCTTCTTTAACTGTTTAAAGATAAAATTCTTAGGTGTCCTTTAACTTGTAGCTGGGAGGAAAGCAGGAGGAATAGGGAAAAAGATGTCTACTTTATTTTTCCAGCAGTGAGAATCTCTGATGTATTTAAGATAGAGGACTTTAGAATAGAGTAGAAGTGTGCCACTCATCTAACCAGTCTTCAGAGCTGTAGCAACTCACTGGGCTCTGACCAGACTCTCACTGTCTGGTTACCTGATCTAGTCTACCCCAAAACACAAGGTGTTTGGCTGCAAAAGGGGTGGTGCCTTTTTCTGCCTGGTTTCTACCATATTCCAACCCATACTTCCAGTCTTTCTACCCTGTATTGTTAGATATGTGTCTTTTCACTTACTTTCTCTATGTATTTCCCAATGTCTGGTCTATCTCTGTGCTATCCTGAAAAATTGAATAAAAATTCTCTGTAGTCAAACAAATGAGTACCAAAAGGGATAAAATAATCATAATTATGCCATTATTTGGCAGGTTTGTTGATATCAAATTTAAATTTATCATTTAGTAATTTCCCCTTTTAAGTGGGATTATTTAAGCTTTTCTAAAAACAGAAAAATAACTTTTCTTAAAAGAAAAGGTTCTGATTCTCTTCATAAGAAAATGTGTGTGTGTGTGTGTGTGTGTGTGTGTGTGTGTGTGTATTATATTGCTAAATAGTAGAGAAATATAAAATAATGTTGAAAGTAATACATGCAGAAAAAAAATCTCAGTTCAAATAATGTCTTTGTGTCATTAGAAAATGGTTTGTATAATTGTTTTTAATTCCAAATGCCACAGTATTCACAATAATTACTGTTTCTTCCCTGGTATTGAGAATTAAGAAAGGTCAGACAGAAAGAGTGCAAAATAAAATGGTTACTAATGCAGAAAATGTGTTTAACTCCAGAATCTTAATATCAATTAAACTAATATTATGGCTTCATGATTTTATTTAAAAATTAATTTCCCTCTCTAAAGTGTTCGACAAGCTACTTTTTGCTACTGGCCATGTCTCAATGGATATGAACTGACTGGAAACTTTGAACATCCATAAAAATGTTTATTGAATTTTTTGAATAATAAGGTTATCCAGCAAACGATAAGCAAACACATGTTCATGTTTGTTGAGCAGTTGTCTCAAGTTGAGCTATAAATTTTGGCTAGAAAATTCAGGAGAAAGAGCAAAGCGTGCTACATTGTTTGATTGATTATACATCCATAAATAATAAAAAGCAAACCAATCAACCAAACAAACAAAGCTTAACTGAAAACACATTGAATGTATGACAAGTTTATTCTGTATTAGAACAAAAAACCATGACAACAGTGTGTGTTAAATACAATTCTTTTCTAAGGAGTTCATGTTCAGCTTTTCTCTGTGCAACTTTTCTCTTTATGCTTGGGATAGCTTAAGGGAAAGAAGGCTGATATATGAGTTTCTACTATTCCTTCCCTTATGAAGGAAATCTGACCTTGTGGAAAGACTGTAGGGTTCATACTCTCCAACTGCCTGTTGAATGAGCAAATCCCTTCTCAAGATCATGCTTGTCTCCACTAGAGCAGAGGCTGGGAACGGCTCTCATTTGAATAGATGCCACTTTTTTGTTAGCTTCTGATTGTTAAAATCATCCCTTATATTGAGCTGAATTTTTCATCTCTGTTCTGGTTTTGTCTTGTGCAGCAAATCTCTTCCAATATCTCTTCTGTATGATGGGCTTTATTTACTATTTTACATGTACACGTGTTTTAAATTCAATCATATGAGAATTAGTTGCTTTAGTTTACATACTTCATGACACTTCACTCTTACATAAATGAATATCTCAGAAGAACAAGAAGATTCTTCTCATATCCACAATACAATTATCACACTCAAGACATTTAAAATGGATATATCATTCTCTAATATATAGGCTTTTAAAAAAATGTCTTCAATTGTCTCTATACAGTCTTTAAAATGTATTTTAATTTTATTTTTAATTAACAAATGATATAAGTAATTGGCATATATTGTATATTTATGGGGTCTTGATGCGATGTTTCAATATTTATTTACATTGTGAAATGATTAAATCAACCAATTAACAAATTCATCACCTCATCACCTCACATACTTATTATTGTGATGAGAACATTTAAAATCTACTTTTAGCAATTTAAAAATGTACAACACATTGTTATTTTTTGTAATCACCATTTTGTGCAATAGATCACCAAAGCTTATTCATCCTATCTAACAGAATTTTTTTTTTTTTTTTTTTTTTTGAGACGGAGTTTCGCTCTTGCTACCCAGGCTGGAGTGCAATGGCGTGATCTCAGCTCACCGCAACCTCCACCTCCTGGGTTCAGGCAAGTCTCCTGCCTCAGCCTCCTGAGTAGCTGGGATTACAGGCAGGTGCCACCATGCCCAGCTACTTTTTATATTTTTAGTAGAGACAGGGTTTCACCATGTTGACCAAGATGGTCTCAATCTCTTGACCTCGTGATCCACCCGCCTCGGCCTCCCAAAGTGCTGGGATTACAGACTTGAGCCACCGCGCCCGGCCCAGAAATTTTTACCCTTTAATAAACACATATAATAGCTTTAAGTGCTTTTTTCTTCTGTAGGATTTCTTTAGTAGTCTATTCATTATTGACAGCACTTGTAGACGTTTACCATCATAATAACCTCCTTCCTTCAGTGTTCCCTGTTATGGATAGAATGTTTGTGTCTAACATTCATATTTTAAAATCTAACCCAAAATGTGATCGTGATATAGTTTGGACATTTGTCCCCAACCAAATGTCATGCTGAAATGTAATCCCCAATGCTGGAGCCTGGTGGAGGTGTTTGGATCATGGGTGTGGATACCTTATAAATGTCTTGGGCCATCCCCTTGGTGATAAGTGAACCCTCACACTGAGTACACATGAGATCTGGTGGTTTACAAGTGTGCAGCACCTCCCCCCTACTTCCCACTCTCACTCTTTCTCCCACTCTGGCCATGTGAGAGGCCTGCTCTTGTTTTGCCTCCTGCCATAAGTAAAAGTTCTCCAAGGCTTCCGTAGAAGCCAAGCAGATGCCAGGGCCATGCTTCCTGTATAGCCTGTAGAACTCTGAACCAATTAAGTGTCTGTTCCTTATAAAGTATCCAGTCTCAGGTATTTTTTTTTTTTTTTGAGACAGAGTCTTGCTCTGTCACTAGGCTGTAATGCAGTGGCATGATCTCAGCTCACTGCAACCTCTGCCTCCAGGGTTCAAGCAATTCTCCTGCCTCAGCCTCCCAAGTAGCTGGGATTACAGCCACATGCCACCACACCCAGGTAATTTTTGTATTTTTAGTAGAGACGGGGTTTCACCATATTGGCCATGATGGTCTTGATCTCTTGACCTTGTGATCCACCTGCCTCATACTCCCAAAGTGCTGGAATTACAGGCTTGAGCCACAAGCGCAGCTTCAGGTATTTCTTTATAGCAATGCAAGAATGGCTTCACACAGATAGTATTTGAAGGTGGAGTCTTCGGGAGGTAATTAGGTCATGAGGGTGGAGCACTCACAAATGGGATTGGTGTCCTTTTAAGAAGAGGGCAAAGAGCTACTTGCTATCTTCCCATCACATGAGCATATAACCAGGAGTTGGAAGTCCACAACCCAGAAGAGGATCTTTGTTAGAACCCCATTATGATTGGACCCTGATCTCAGACTTCCAGCTTCAAGAATGTTTGTTGTTTAAGTACTAGTCTATGGTATTTTGTTACAGCAGCCCAAACTGACTAAGCTATTTCCTGTATTACAAAAACACCTTCTAAACTGTAATCGAAATATTGATTTAAGAAAATTTCAATTCATTACAATTCAATCCAACAATTCAGGGAACAATTATCAAGCACTTATAATTTGCCAGGCACTCTATTAGGCCCAGGAGCTATGTCAGTGAACAAGACAGATGATCTCCAACTGTCTTCCTGAAAATTGCAGTCAGCTAAGACAGACATTCAATAAGTGATTACAACTGTGATGAGCATTGCAAAAGAGGTTGCAAAGTTGTCGAAAGCAAGGGTAATTTAATCCCGGAGAATCATGGAAACCCTCTATAATGAGAAGATATGAAGTGAAGACTTGAGACATGAGAAGAAATTAGAGGGATTTCTAATATAAACTTTAGGGCTGACTTACCTTAGCCTTTGGGAAATTTACTTAGCCTTTCCAAGCCCATGCTTTCTGTCTGGATTGTGATGCTGAATTTGCATGTTTTTATGTTTGTGAAGAAGAGATAGTCCTTGTAAAGCTCCTAGTATGGTTGATGTACAATAAATGATAGTTCATATAAAAGACTTTATAGGCTGGGTGTGGTGGCTGACACCTGTAATCCCAGCACTTTGGGAGGCAGAGGCAGGCAGATCACGAGGTCAAGAGTTTGAGACCACCCTGACCAACATGGTGAAACCCCGTCCCTATTAAAGATACAAAAAAATTAGCTGGGCGTGATGACAGGCACCTGTAATCCCAGCTACTCAGGAGGCTGAGGTAGGAGAATTGCTTAAACTAGGGAGGCGGAGGTTGCATGAGCTGAGACCAATGCACTCCAGCCTGGGCAACAAAGCAAGACTTTGTCTCAAAAAAAAAAAAAAGAAAAAGAAAAAAACTTAATAGAACACAGGCCTTGAAGGACAGAGAGGCTTTTATGCTGTCATGCTTTGCACAGAATAGTTGCTCTAAGATGCAGGAGTAAAAGGGAAGTGAAATGCACACAGCAAACAAAAATATATGAAGCTACAGAACGTATGTGAGGGAAGATGATGACAAGTTGGGTCCGCATGTCAAGTAGGAAAGCTTAACTGTTTATATTAGGAAAATCTGGGAATCAGATATGTGGAAGTTAACTCATACCCTGTAATTCATGATATAAATGTTAATTATATTTTCTATTATAACAGATACAGATTTCAGTCCAAATTAAACCAGGTGTGTAAGAAACATTATTTTTCTGCATATCAATGATATTTTTCATTTAATCCTCCATTTCCCCAGGATATCAGACACCAAAACTCTTTCACTTTTTTCTGGGCTGTGTTTAACTTCAAGGGAGACTTATGTAATTGCAAGATATTGCATGACTCATCTTCTTATTGAGCCATCTGTCCACACAGATATTGCTGACCAATCCATGGTGCCACTTGGTCTTTTCTCACCAATTGATGCAGCAAACTGTTGAGACAATTCTCATTATTGTCGACCTTGGACTTCAGGTCTAATGGGTCACTCTGCTACTTTCATGCTAGGCTTGAGAACTGGGGCCTCATTCTATTTCTTCCATGCTATTCTCTGGCAAGGGATTTACCCTGGGACTTATCTATGACCCTGTTTGCCTTGATGTGGAATGTGTGGCTTTATCACTTCTCTGGGTTTATTATCTAAGAAGAGGGGCAAATATCCACATTTATTCTTAGGCTTTAATACCACATTGAGGTCTTGCCCCTCCACTGAAATTCTAATCTTGAAAGTAGAGTCAGTGTTCTATCTCTAAACACCTTAGTTTGTATTTCTTCTGCTATTCCCTAGTAGAGTCCGTTTTTAGTCTGCTGGGAAAATCCCTTCCTGTTCACATCTTAATAATTTCCTCCCAAATTCATTTGTGCCCCTTAAAATAACCCTTTTAGCTTTGAGATTTGGGAAACATGTAAATCAGAGACTTAGAGGCAGTTTCTTTTTTACACCCTACCCTGTCACACCTGCATCCTCAGGAAAGAACTCAGAATGGACTATTTGCCGGAATTGGCTGAACAGATAGGAAAGGGAAAGTGGGAAATTTAGGGAAAAATAACTTGTAATTTAACATTTGATGACAATGACAATACATTGCCTTACCTTACAACTTGCTATACAATTGTAAACTGATAAAGACCCTATATTGGTCCTTTCACTTTGGTCATTTTCCTCCAGCAATCCACCTCAGTCCATTTTTATTCATGTACATTATTCATTTTCATGTCTTGGAAAACATTTCTGTACAAATTCCTACAGCTCATCTGATGAAAATTTAGATTAGTTGGCAGAAATGTTAGTGTCTGGCAATCACAATTCTGAGGCTGTAGTGGCAACATTTTAAGATGGTCATGTGGGTCTTGCAGTTCATTTTACAAAGGAGACTACTTCAACCCAGACTTTTATCCCCTGGAAGAGTTTTGGAAAGTCAATATTTATTCTTGCCCAAGGTTTCTTGGTCATTTCCCAATGGCGTAAAATCACTTTTGGAAGCTTTTTGCTAAGTTGTATAGCGTATACTATCTTAATATTTTATTTAATATAAATATTTTATCCAAAAGTTACCGATTCTACTGTCTTGTGTTAAGTTGATTTTTTTTTCATTTTTTTTTGTATGCCAATTTTTTACTAGTACTGCTTCTTAATATTACATGTTTGCCTGTAACATGCATTTTTAACTATTTTCATATAGTCTCAATGGAAAGATGCACATTTTATACCTTGTGCTTTTCTTTCTGGTGTGAAATATGCAGTGTGACCCAGTTGTTTCCCATCATTTCATTGTGTTGACCTAGGAATGTTGGTCATATCAAACATTAAAAGTGACCACTTTTAAAGTTAAAATTAACTTTTAAATGTTTATAAGCATATAAGCATTTAAAATAACAATGCTGTGAGGTGATCTGAAATTTGTAATATTTTTTGCCATGAACTGTACTGCTTCTAATTATTGTAATAAAAATATTTATGGAAAAAATTTTGTTCAATATAAAAATAAATTAACAGGTTGGTAGATTTCCACTTTCAGTCAGTGCCTTCATAGAAATACATTTCTGATCTAGCTATATAAAATAAACAACATGGATGACTTCCATTTGGAAGCAGATTTTCTATTTATAAGTGCTTGTATTCTCCAGGCAGTTTCTCTACTAGATATCCTCTCCACACTGGCCTTAAGATAATTTAGCATCCCCCAGAGATACCTGTGGGATCTGTGCTAACACCAGGATTTTCAATGACACAACACAATATAGTATGGGATTGGCAAGGTGATGACTCATGACATGAGTATTTAATATTGCTTTTCTAAATGTCCAAATATTTAGACAAATATATTCTAGGTTTTAGACATAAATCTTCAGTACTGCATAGAGAAATTTATAATTAAGAGTAGTACTGCCCTTTGGGAGAAGTTATACATATATTCCGACTGGGTATGATGTTATTCTTGAATAATTGATATCTTGGGGCCATCTGGCATTTTGTGGCTAGTCACTGCATCAGTACCATATGGTGAAGTGTCAGGGCAGGAAACTGTGGTTTATTTTACTTGCTTTGATAACAAAAACTCAGAAGTCAGTAACTGTTTGACAATCTTGAAAGTGTCCTCAAGTTGCAGAGCAATGAAATAATGAAAGGGTTAGACAGTAAAATAATGAAAGGGTTGAGCAAAGAATGAATGTGTGTGTGTGTGTGTGTGTGTGTGTGTGTGTGTGTGTGTGTGTGCATGCAACACATAGAGTTGCCCCAAGGATATGTGAATATCTGCTTTTGCTTCTGAAGCAAATCAATTATAGTTGGTGTTCCTATCGGGGGTAAGAGTGAAATAATTCAAGCAGACAAACATTTTGAAAGATTATAATTTCATTTTTCTGTTTCCACATGATGTGTAAAAGTGAGGGTGACCTCATGAACTCTGTCTCTGAGTGCGTCCATTATTAGTCTTGCAGTTAGGATTATTCACCTAGGATTTCACAACAGGAATCCCAGATATCAGGGCCTTCAAACAGAGGCATTGAAGCATTCCAGGGGACGCAGAATTTCCAAACCACTTAACCTAGAGTGCCTCTCAGTAGGTATCAGTTTGAATGTTTGTAGTACATCTGTAATGATCAAAATCGTTGCTACATTTGGAACAGAACTTTAAATACAGGTCTTACCATGTTATTGCATTTATTTTAAATTTATTTTTCAAGTGTTATAATATTTCAAATTGACAAATTTGCATATATTTATGGGATATAGTGTGATGTTTTCATGCATACATAGTGGAATGATCAAATCAGGATGACTAGCATATCAATCACAAGTATTTATAATTTCCTTGTAATGAGAATCCTCTTTTCTAGCTTTTTGAAATTACAGTACCTCAATATTATTAAGTTATTAATATTAACTGCAGTTTTTGTACTGTGCAATAGAATACCAGAACTGATTCCTCCTATATAACTGAAGCATTTTACCCATTGACCTACTCTTCACATCCACACCATCCCTCCATCCCCTGCCTGTAAAACCACCATTCTACTCTCTGCTTCTAGGAGTTCAACTATTTCAGATTCCACATGAGTGAGATCATACGGTATTTGCTTCCCTGCCTCTGGCTTATTTCATGTAACATAATGTCCTTTAGGTCCATCCATGTTGTCACAAATGGTATAATTTCATTTTTTTAAAAAAGGCATATAAACATAACTGGGTTTGCTGGATTATAGAGTAATTTTATTTTTAGTTTTTTTGAGGAACCTCCATATTGTTTTCCAAAATATCTGTACTAACTTACAATACTACCAACAGTGTATAAGGGTTTCACATCCTCCTCCACACTTTGTGGGTACAGAGTAGGCTTGTATATTTACGAGGTCCACGAGATGTTTTGATACAGACAGGCATGCAATGTGAAATAAGCCCATCGTGGAGAATGGGATATGCATCCACTCAAGCATTTATCCTTTGAGTTACAAACAATCCAATTACATTCTTTAAGTTATTTTAAAATATATAATTCAGTTATTAATGACTATAGTCTCCCTATTGTCCTATCAAATAGTAGGTCTTATTCATTCTTTCTAAATTTTTTGTGTCTATTAACCATCCCCACCTGCCCCCACAACCTCTCACTACTGTTTCCAGCCTCTGGTAAACCATCCTTCTACTCTTCATGTCCATGAGTTCAATTGATTTGATTACTAAATCCCACAAATAAGTGAGAACATGTGATATTTGTCTTTCTGTGTCTGGCTTATTTCACTTAACATAATGATCTCCAGTTCCATCCATGTTGCAAATGAGTAGATCTCATTCTTTTTTTATGGCTGAATAGTACTCCATTGTGTATATGTAACACATTTTCTTTATCTGTTCATCTGTTGATGGATACTCAGGTTGCTTCCAAATTTTAGGTATTGTAAACAGTGCTGAAACAAACATAGAAGTGCAGGTATACTGATTTTCTTTCTTTTAGGTATATACCCAGCAGTGGGATTGCTGGAGTATATAGTAGCTCAATTTTTAGTTTTTTTGTGGAACTTCTATAGTGGCTGTACTAATTTACATTTCCACTACCAGTGTATGAGGGTTCCCCTTTCTCCACATTTTAGCCAGCATTTGTTATTACCTGTCTTTTGGATATAAACCATTTGAACTGAGATAATCTCTCATTGTAGTTGTTATTCGGATTTCTCTGGTGATCAATGATGTTGAGCACCTTTCAATGTGTGTGTTTGCCACTTGTATGTCTTCTTTTGAGAAATGTCTATTTAAATCGTTTGCCTATTTTAGAAACCAGATTATTAGATGTTTTTCTGCAGAGTTATTTGAACTCCTTATATATTCTAGTGATTAATCTCTTGTCAGAGGAATAGCTTGCAAATATTTTCTCCCATCCTTTGGGTTGTCTGTTTGCTCTGTTGATTGTATTCTTTGCTTAACTTGATGCGATCCCATTTGTCCATGCTTGGTTTGGTTGCCTGTGTTACGGGGTATTGCTCATGAAATCTTTGCCCCGACCAATGTCTAGGAGAGAGTCTCAATCTTTTCTTTTATTAGTTTTATAGTTTGAGATCTTAGATTTAAGACTTTAATCCATTGTAATTTGATCCCAAAGTGCTTATCCCAAACCTGAGTGCCTGTAAACCTCCCACCAAGGGCCAAAGTGCTCTCAGTGTCTAAGTAAACTTGAAAGGGAGTCTAGACCTTAAGGACTGGAGCTCATAGGCAAGTCCTAGGGCTAACGTAAGCCCAGAGACAGTGGGTTGTGGGGGACATGTGACATACTGAGACACCGGCTGGGGTAGCCAAGGGAGTGCTGGCTTTACTCCTCCTCTAGCCCAGAGGTGGCACAACTCACAGCTCCAAAAGAGACCCCTTCCTTCTGCTTGAGGAGAGGAGAGGAAAGAGTGGGGAAGACTTTGTCCTTCATCTTGGATACCACAGCAGAATAGGGTGCTGGTTAGAGTCAAGGGGCCCCTGTTCCAGGCCCTGGCTCTCAGATGACATTTCTAGACACACCCTGGGCCAGAAGGGAAGTTGCTGCTTTGAAAGGAAAGACCCAATCCTGGCAGCATGTATCACCTATGATCTGGCCCTTGGGTTCTGAATAATGAGTAGTGATACCCAGATTCTAAATCAAGGGACTTGGTGAACCTCTGAGACTTGGTACATTCAGGTACTTATACCAGCACAGCAACATAGAGCACCAAGCAGGTTCTTGGGGTCCCTGATTCCAGGACTTGACTCTTAAATGGCATTTCTGGACCTGGACTGAGCCAGAGGGGAGCCTACTCCCCTGAAATGGGAGTTTCGGGCCAGGCAGCATTTAACACAAGCTGACTTAAGAGATCTTGGGCCTTAAGGGAACATCAGTGGCAATCTGGCAGTACTGCTTATGGCCAGGAATGATGGTGGTGGCTACAGAGTGAGGCTCCTCTGCCTTTGGAAAGGGGAGGGAAAGGTGGGAAAGACTCCGTCTTGTAGTTTGAGTGTTTCATAGAACACCAGGTGGACTTGTACTTGTAGATTTCTGTGGTTTTTGGCTCTAATCCCTGACTCTGAGACTGCACTTCTGGACCCATCCAGGGTCTGGGGAACCATGCCACCCTGAAGGGAAGACTGTCATGACATATTTAAGTGCTTAAGGAAAATAACTTTTACCATTTAATAGTATATCTGCTGAAAAAAATCCTTCAAACTTGAAAAAGAAATGAAGACTTTCCCAGACAAACAAAAGCTGAGGGATATCATTAGTACAGACTCATCCTACAGGAAGTGCTAAAAAGAGTACATTAATGAGCAGCAATAAATAATTGCCTGAAGATACCAAACTTACTGGTAATAGTAAGTACACAGAAAAACACAGACTATTATAACACTGTAACTGTGGTGTGTAAACTACTCTCATCCTAAGTAGAAGGACTAAACAATGAACCAATAAAATATAAAATAAAAACTACAACAACTTTTCAGAAAACAGTATCATAAGATATAAACGGAAACAACAAACAATTAAGCAGTGGGACAAAGTGAAGGTGAGTTTTATTTAGTTTTCTTTTTGCTTGTTATGTAGGCAAACAGTGTTAAGTTGTTATCAAGTTAAAATCATGAGTTTAGGATAGTATGTACAAGCCTCATGATAACCTAAATCAGAAAAAACATGCAGTGAATTCACAAAAAATATCTTTTCAGCAGGGCCTCACTCTATTGGTACCAATATCTGTATTAGTCAGGGTTCTTTAGAGGGACAGAACTAATAGGATAGATATGTATATGTAAAGGGGGGTTATTAAGGAGTATTAACTCACACAATCACAAGATCCCACAATGGGCCATCTGCAAGCTGAGGAGCAAGGAAGCCAGTCCAAGTCCCAAAGCTGAAGAACTTGGAGTCTGATGTTTGAGGGCAGGAAGCATCCAGCACAGGAGAAACATGTAGGTTAGAAGACTAAGTCAGTTTAATCTTTTCATGTTCTTCTGTCTGCTTTTTATTCTGGCCAGGCTGGCAGCTGATTAGATTGTGCCCACCCAGATTAAGGGTGGGTCTGCCTTACCCAGTCCACTGACTGGGAGATTCATAAAGGTTAATCTCCTTTAGCAGCACTCTTGCAGACACATCCAGTATGAACATTTGCATCCTTCAATCCAATCAAGTTGACACTCAGTATTAACCATCAGAAGGGTTGTTGATTTTATTTATCTTTTCAAAAAACCAACTTTTTGTTTCATTGAGTTCTTGTATGTTTTTAAATTTCAATTTTAGTTTTATTTGCTTTGATCTTTCTTACTTGTCTTCTTCTACTACTGTTGGGTTCAGTTTGCTCTTGTTTTTCCAGTTCTTTAAGTGCAATCATTAGGTGCAATTTAAGTTTCTCTGCTTTCTTGAGGTAGGTGCTTCTTGCTGTAAACTTTGCTGTTAGGACTGCTTTTGCTGTATTCCATAGGTTTTGGTATGTTGTATTTTCTTTTGTTTTAAGAGATTTTTAAGAATTACCTTGTTAATTTCTTCATTAACCCACTGGTCATTCAGGACCATATTATTTAATTTCCATGTGTTTTATGGAAATACTTGTGCATGTTCAACCATATTTGGGAACTGAAGATTTGTTCTAATCATCACAGTCTGGGCTTGTTTTGACTTGTCCTTGTTGAGAAGGCTTTTCTTTTTTTTATTACACTTCAAGTTCTGGGATACATTTGCAGAATGTGCAGGTTTGTTACATAGTTATACACATATGATGGTGGTTTGCCGCATCCATCAACCAGTCACCCACCTAATGTAGAGAAGGCTTTTCATGTATTCAAAGAGAATTGAGCATTGTGATCTAAGTCTTTGGTCTCTACAGCCATATTCACACTAGGGGGTTCCCCAAGCCCAGTACCTTAGTAATTCTTACAGACTTCTAGAGGTACTGCCTTGGTGGGCTTGGATAAAAAATCTAGAAGAATTCTCTGGATTACCAGGCAAAGTCTCTCATTAGCTGTCCTTACTTGCCCCAAACAGAAAGAATCTCTCCCTCTGTGCTGGGCTTACTGGAGTTGGGGGAGAGGTGATGTGAGTAGTCCCTTGGCCATCAAAGCTGGGACTATGCTGGGTCACACCTGAAGCCATCACAGTACTGGGTCTCACCTAAAGGTTGTGGCAACTACTGCCTAGCTCCAGCAGCTGATGTTTATTTAAGGCTCCAGGAATCACTGGTCAGCAAGTGGTGAGTCCTGCCAGTTCTATGTCCTTACCTTCAGAGTAGCAGGTTCCCTTCTGGCCCAAGTAGGTTTAGAAATGCTGTCCAGGAGCTGGGCCCTGGAATCAGGGGATTTAGGAATCTGCTTCATGCTTTATTTTACTGTGGCTGGTATCCAAGTTGCAGGACAAACTCTGTACTCTTCCCTCTCTGCAAGTGGAAGAAGTCTCTCCTGGAGTTGAAAGCTCCCCTGCTTGGAGTTGGGGGAGGGGTGACACAAGCACTCCCTTAGCCACCACAGCTGGTGTCCCACTGGGTTGTAGTACAAATCACTGAGAGGGACAGTGAACAGCAGTATTTGGAGTAGAGGAGCAGCCTCCAGTACAATGACTAGTTTGAGGTCCTTTCAAGGGATTCTCAGGGTTTCTGAAAATGGAAATGCCTTTTCATCTGGAGCACTTTTGAAAAGGACCTCAATCTATCTTTCCTCAATGCAGGGGGCTTTCCAAGCACGTCAAATGAAAATTACAGCAAGTGGCTCCTAACTGAGAGTCCTGTTAATATCCAGAGAAAGAAGGACAAAAGGTTTCTAATCATTGAAATTTAAAAAAATTATTAATGAAGGTATTAACTAGACTAAGGCTTATATAAGGGATAAAGTGTGGCCTTTAATGAGATTTGAAGACTTTTTTTAGAATATATGTTTTGACAGAATAAAACATGTATCTTCTGGTGGGATTTTGAATGGTAGCTACCCTACCAGGGAAAAGCGTCCACTGAAGAGGGAGAATAAAAATACTTTAACTTGGTAGATGTAGGGTACAGGTGGGTATGGATGGCACTATATGCAAATCCAGAGTTTATCCCAGGCATTAAGGTTTTCTGTTAGAGGAGAGTGGAAAACAGTGCTTGGCACAAGATGAGTGCCTTCTAACAGTGTATAGCTAGTTGGATTTTAATTTAAAAGTTAAATTACAAACAGATCATTATCCCTAAAATTAATTAAGACTCTGTTTGTATAGAATAAAAGAAATCAATTCCATAAAATCAGATATTAGATTGCAATGCTTTTTAGAACATTTTATACAATTATAACATGATTATACATCTTAAATTCAGAAATAAAAGAAACGTTGATTTTTTAAAAAATGGAATACATTCTAAGTAAGACTTTTAAAAGATTACATTGCAAAATCAATCAGAAATTTCAAATATAAGTTAAAACAAAAATGGGTTTCAAATATCTTTCACCGGAGAAGGATTTAAAGGAAACTAATTTTCTGAAAGAGATATTTATTATGGAATTAATTTATTCATTCGAAGTTTCTAAAGTTTTAAAAAGAATCTCTTTAATCTCTATCTGTTATGTGTTATAATGTAGAATGTATTCATGTTCAGATTATCTCTTTAAGTGGCCTACTTGATTTAAAGGAGAAGAATATAATCGAGGCATTGCATTGAATGAAAATATATGGCATTTTAAACACAACCAGATTGCACTTTCTACAGCACTTATGATTTTCCTTTTGATTTTACAGCAGCAATAGTGTAAAAGGTTTCATGTGTTTCTCAGATTAGCTCTTTGGAACTGAGAGATGAGATGAGGCCTGGAAAACTTTCCCCAGTCCTGTCAAGTTCCGGTTGACTAATTCTGTGACCACCAGTGACAGTCTATGAGTCCATGAGGCAGAACTGCGACAGCACAGGCTTTGCTTGGAGTTGGATGGTTCACACCCTACTTGGCGTGGTTTCTAAGAGACATCTTCTCAGAGGATGAGGAGAGAATCCAGCAGTGCTCTAGTCACGCTCGTACAAATAATTTTGATGGTGGGAGATGGTGGTGTGAGTGGATGGTCTGTGGGTGTGATGAACACCTGAATGACTCATGGGGAAAGGGGTGTTAACAGGACTCTCAGTCAGATGCCACTGCTGTAATTTTCATGATATGCTTGGAAAGCCCCTTGCATGGAGGAAAGACAGATTGAAGTCCCTTTCAAAAGTGCTCCAGATGAAAAGGTATTTCCATTTTCAGAAATTCTGAGAATCCCTGAAAGAACCTTGAACTAGCCATTGTACTGGAGGCCACTCCTCTATTCCAAATACTGAGTTCACTGTTCCTCTCAGTGACCTGTACTGCCTCCTACTGCAACCTGAGTTACAGGGAGGCCTAAAGTTATGTCAACTGTTTAACTCTTTCTCTCTCCTTGGAAAGTACGTCTCAGCTACCCAAGGTTAACGTCTCCAACAGGTTCATTATTTTATATTTTAAATATATTTTAAAATTATAAGTGTTTGAAGGACTTGCTTTTTTCCCCCATGTTAAAGGTATTAACTCCTTACTACAAGAAATTTGGAAAAATCGGCTAGGCACAGTGGCTTATGCCTGTAATCCCAGCACTTTGGAAGGCTGAGGGCAGATCACCTGAGGTCAGGTGTTCGAGACCAGCCTGGCCAACATGGGGAAACCCTGTCTCTACTAAAATACAAAAATTAGCTGGGCATGGTGGTAGGTGCCTGTAATCTCAGCTACTTGGGAGGCTGAGGCAGGAGAATCTCTTGAACCCAGGAAGTGGAGGCTGCAGTGAGCCAAGATTGCACCATTGCACTCCAGCCTGGGTGACAGAGCAAGACTCTTAAAAAAAAAAAAATAAATGAAGAAAAGTACACAGTAGCAAGAAAATTATCTACAACCAATGTTAATATTTTGGTGTATTTCCTACTAATGGTTAGAGAAAAAAATAATGACACTTTAAAGTACTATTATACTTTAAATAACAGGAAGTTTATCCAGGACCATTATAATATAGGGACCATTGCAGTGGGATTTTGCAATGGGAAGGAAGATTGGGCTTGATTCCAAATACACGTATGGGCAAAGGGAATTTATAGCAAAGGTGCAAGGTAGAGGTCATGCATTAAAAATTACTAAGAAATAATATCAGGAGTAAGCAGGATTTGGTAAAACTGAACTGACTAGATTCTTGCTGAAGATAGACCAGGATGATTGGATATCATCAGGGGGATGGTGGAGGATTAGGGACCTGATGGATCAAGGATGGAATGTTCTTGCTAAAGTTAGCAGGGTTCTTGCTAAAACCGGACTTTATGAGAAACTGCACAGATAGGCCTAGGAGAACATTCACGAGCCTGACCAAAGTTTGTTCAGGCAGAGAATCTTTGTCAGAATCATAATTCATGAAAAGCATAGCATAAAAAGTTTCCTTTTTAATAAAAAGCTTTTAATAAATGTCACTTATGAAAGCTGAATGAGAACATTTGAAGGATCCATCTGAACTTTTTTCTTTTTAAAATTGAGACACAATAACTCTACATGTTTGTGGGGCACATATTAATATTTTGATACATATAATGTATAGTACTTATATTAGGGTAATTAGCATATTCATCATTAAGCATTTATAATTCCTTCATACTGGGAACATTCAGTATCCTTCTTTTAGTCATTTGAAACTATATTGTATATTTTTATTAAATATAGTTATCCTATAGCAGTCTAGAACACTAGAACCTATTCCTCCTATCTAGCTGTTTAATTTTATATCCTTTAACTTTTTAAAAACAATGTTGCTCACTTTGAGAGGCCAATGCAGTTGGCTCACCTGAGGTCAGGAGTTTGATATTAACCTGGCCAACATGGCGGAACCCCATCTCTACAAAAAAAAAACAAAAATTAGCTGGGCATGGTGGCATAAACCTGTAATCACAGCTATTTGGGAGGCTGAGGCAGGAGAATTGCTTATACCTGGGAGCTGGAGGTTGCAGTGAGCGGAGATTGCACCATTGCACTCCAGCCTGGCCAACAGAGCCAAGACTCCGTCTCAAAAAACAAACAAACAAACAAACAAAACCAAAACTAAAAACCAGCCAACCAACAAAAAAAGTCTCCAAAGTTTTTCCTGTGTATTATTTTCTGAGGAAAGAAAGCACATGCATCATCTCGGAGGAACCTGCATTCCAGAGTGACTTCTGCACAATCTGGCTACCCCTCCCTTCCCTTCATAGGCTGTGGCCTCAAATCCCACCTCCATGTGTGCTTCCAGAGAACCCTACCTGTGACACTCTGATGAACATCTGAAAACCTTGTTTCATTTTGATTTTTCCTCCAAATTTCTGCAAATATAGATTTCCCTAAAATCTACAAAGATTTACAGAAAGAAATGGTAATTTGTGTAATTTTAGTTATTTATATACTTCTTACTATTTTATTTTTGTTTTCATTAAGACTCTCTGCCTTATCTGTAGTTCATGAGCAATATTCCAAAACACATAAAATAATAATTTTTCACATATGAGGAATATTGTGGAACTACTAAGGGCAAGGCATATACCAGATGCCTTTTCTGCTGTTGCTAAGAAATAAGACTGAGTGATTGTATTTATGTTATTTATTAGCAAACATTGAAAATTTCAGATTCCCCTCCAGAGTCCAGAGTTTGACTTCAGAATCTAGAGAGCCTCATCATTGCCTCATAGAGCATGCTCAGAATAAGATTAGAGCAAAAACGATCCCTTCTTCCAGCTGTTTTGGAGGAATCACAGGTGCAAAGAATTTCAAATTATAATCCTTTAGCTTGAAATTAAAAATAAAATTGTTTAATTTTCCAAATAACTCTATTTTCCCTAAATTTATTGACAAAAATTTACAGAAAAATTGATGTTAGTAGCAATTCACTAACCATAATTAATGCAAGCAAAATAATATTTTAATTACACATGAAAAAGTAATGACTAATTGATCTAATTTTGTACATAATTAATAAAGCATTGCGTTTACTATATTACTGTGATTTGAGATTTTTTTCCCTTCTCCTCTCTGCTTCTTTCTTTCCTTCCTTCTGTCCTTTCTCCCTTTTTTTCTTACTTTTCTTCTATCCCTTTTTTTTTTGAGACAGAGTTTCACTCTTGTTATCCAGGCTGGAGTGCAATGGCGCAATCTTGGCTCATCGGAACCTCTGCCTCCTGGGTTCAGGCTAATTCTCCTGCCTCAGCCTCCTGAGTAGCTGGGATTACAGGCACACACCACCATGCCCAGCTAATTTTTTGTATTTTCTTTTTTTTTAGAAGAGACGGGGTTTCACCATGTTGACCAGGATGGTCTCGATCTCTTGACCTCGTCATCCACCTGCCTCGGCCTCCCAAAGTGCTGGGATTACAGGCGTGAGCCACCGCGCCTGGCCTTCTATCCTTTTTTTAAACCTCATTTCGTCTTTCTCTTTATTCCTCTCTCCTCCCTTTCTCTTCTTACTTCCTCTTTTCCTTCTGTTCTCCTACCTTCTCTCCCTCCATCTTCTCTTCTGCCTTTTTCCTTTCCTTCCTTTTTCCCTCAGTTTCTTCCTGTCTTCTTCATTTTGTTTCCTAGAATTTTAAAAAGCACTTTTAAGGCATAATATTAACGTGTGCTATAAGAGAGATTTTGTTACATTATTGAGAAGAGCTTGGGCCTTCTAAATAACAATTTCATTGATCTTATTTAGCCCAGATTCGAATGAATGTGTTTCTTTTAAATATACTTGTTTTAAAATAAATGTATCTCAGGCTGGGTGCAGTGGCTCATACCTGGAATCTTAGCACTTTGGGAGGTCAAGCAGAGGGTCTTTATAAATGTTGACAGCTTTGGACATTCTCTCTCTGGGGAGGTATGAAGACTGAAGCATTATTTTTTTTTTTCAGGAATGTGTTCCTTTTTTTCCAAGCAGGCATTCTGATAAATGAAACAGGCAATATTTATCAAATTCTCTCAGGTTTGACTCTGGTTATGCCAGTGAGTAAAGATAAGTACCTTAATGATGTGACAGCCATTAGTACCGTGATAAGTGAGCAGCGTGAGGGAGAAACAAACCTAATGCTTTTAGTCATAGTGCTAGTGTAAAATGGGAGATTTCAGAGCAAACAGCTGAAGGGTTTGATCTTGGAGATGTTGGCTTTGCTTGAGAGCACATAGTAGACATTCCCACTGTCCCTTTGCTTTGTGAAACATCAGTGTTTTCTAGGTGGCTTAAATGTCTGTAGAAGTGAGAAGGTGGCAGGATGTCCAAACAGGAATTTGCATTGGGGCCAAAACATGTGTAGAGGGCACTTTAGTTTCATTTGTAGAAATCTGGGGGCATTTTTCAGTTTCAGTGTCTGGCAAAAGGACTGTGACTGTCATCTGACTATTCAGCTTTGCATGGAGGGGCAAGGGCTCTGATGAAGGCTGCCATGGGTGAGTTTATAAATCTGAAGCAGGACTCCTAGGCCTGAGAAGTTCAGACAACTTAGGAACTTTAAATTATTCATGACCAGTCTCTTTGCTTTCATTAACATGCATTGGTATGCCTGCCCTGGAGACTGTGTTTCAGGGTGCAGTGACTCTCACCTAATGCTGTTGATTTATGTAGTTTTGAAACTGTCCTTTGGGAAATATGGGGCAAATGCCTAGCAAAAAATTCAAAAGCACTGATATCCCTCTTCTGGAGTGTTAGCTTTGGGTAGAAATAGAAAAGATAGGATCCAAAGGTATTTTTAAGAGCAGATCCCAGGGGGATCTTGAGTTCAATGCTAGGAGGTTTTGATTTCATTTATTTTTCCCTGTGGAACACTAATAGGAATATGAAGATGGCCAAATAGGAACAGCTCCCAGCAAGATCAATGCAAAAGGTGGGTGATTTCTGCATTTTCAACTGAGGTACCCAGCTCATTTCATTAGGAATGGTTAAACAGTGAGTGCAGCCCATGGAGGGCAAGCTGAAGCAAGGTGGGGTGTTGCCTCACCCAGGAAGCACAAAGTGTCAGGCAACTCCCTCCCCTAGCCAAGGGAAGCCATGAAGGCCTATGCCATGAGGAATGCTACATTCCTGGACAGATACTATGCTTTCCCCATGGTCTTCACAACCCACAGACAAGGAGATTCCCTCTGATGCCTACACTACCAGGGTCATGGATTTCAATAACAAAACTGGGCGGCCATTTGGGCAGATGCTGAGCTAGCTGCAGGAGTTTTTTTTTTTTTTTCATACCCCAATAGTGCCTGGAATGCCAGTGAGACAGAAACATTTGCTCCTCTGGAAAGGGGGCTGAAGCCATGGAGCCAAGTGGTCTAGCTCAGCAGATCCCACCTGCACAGAGCCCAGCAAGCTAAGATCCACTGGCTTGAAATTCTCACTGCCAGCACAGCAGTTTGAAGTCGGCCTGAGATGCTCAAGCTTGATGGAGGGAGGGGCATCTGCCATTGCTGAGGCTTGGGTATGAGGTTTTTCCTTCACAGTGTAAACAAGGCCACTGGGAAGTTTGAACTGGGAGTAAGCCCACCACAGACCAGCCCAGTTGGTGTAGCCAGACTGCCTCTCTAGATTCCATGTCTCTGGGAAGGGCATCTCTGAAAGAAAGGCAGCAGCTCCAGCCAAGGACTTATAGATAAAACTTCCATCTCCCTGGGACACAGCACCTGGGGAGAGGGATGGCTATGAGGGCAGCTTCAGGAGACTTAGGTGTTTCTGCCTGCTGGCTCTAAAGAGAGTAGTGGATCTCCCAGCACAGCACTCGAGTTCTGCTAAAAGACAGACTGCCTCCTCAAGTGGGTCCCAGACTTCTGGGCCTCCTGACTGGGAGATACCTTCAAGCAGCAGTTGAGAAGAGCTCCTGCTGGCATCTGGCAGGTGCCCTTCTAGGACAAAGCTTCCAGAGAAAGAAACGGGTAGCAATCTTTGCTGTTCTGCAGCCTTGGCTGCAAATAGAGTCTGGAGTAGACCTCCAGCAAACTCCAGCAGACCTGCAGCAGAGGGGCTTGACTGTTAGAAAGAAAGCTAACAAATAGAAAGGAATAGCATTGACATAGACAAAAAGGACATCCACGTAAACACCCCATCTGAAGGTCACCAACATTAAAGACCAAAGGTAGATAAATCCATGAAGATGAGGGAAAAACAGAACAAAAGACTGAAAATTTCAAAAACCAGTAGGTCTTTTCTCCTCCAAAGGATGACAACTCCTCACCAGCAAGGGAACAAAACTGGGACAAAGAATGAGATTGATGAATTGACAAAAGTAGGCTTCAGAAGGTTGGTAATAACAAACTCCTCTGAGCTAAAGGAGTATGTTCTAACCCAGTGCAAGGAAGCTAAGAACTTGAAAAAAGGTTTGAGGAACTGCTAACTAGAATAACCCATCTAGAGAAGAACATAAGTGACCTAATGGAGCTGAAAAATAGCATGAGAACTTCGTGAAGCATACACAAATGTCAGTAGCCAAATCAATCAAGCTGAAGAAAGGATATTATAGATTGAAGATCAACTTTATGAAATAAAATGTGAAGACATGATTAGAGAAAAATAATGTAAAGGAATAAACAAAGCCTCCAAAAAATATGGGAATATGTGAAACTATTCTTAGACTAAACCTATGTTTGATCAATGTACCTGAAAGTGATGGTGAGAATGGAGCTAAGTTGGAAAACACTCTTTAGGATATTATTTAGGAGAACTTCCCCAACCTAGCAAGGCAGGCCAACATTCAAATTCAGAAAATACAGAGAACACTACAAAGATACTCCTTGAGAAGAGCAACCCCAAGAGACATAATCATCTGATTCACCAGGGTTGAAATGAAAAAAAAAAAGTTTAGGGCATACAGTGAGAAAGGCCGGGTTATACACAAAGGGGAGCCCATCAGAATAACAGTGGATCTCTCACCAGAAATTCTACAAGCCAGAAGAAAGTGAAGGCCAATATTCAACATTCTTAAAGAAAAGAATTTTCAACCCAGAATTTCATATCCAGCCAAACTAAGTTTCATAAGCAAAGAAGAAATAAAATCCTTTACAGACAAGCAAATGCAGAGAGTTTTTGTCACCACCAGGCCTGCATTACAAGAGCTCCTGAAGGAAGCACTAAATGTGGAAAGGAAAACCCATACCAGCCACTACAAAAACATAGCAAATTGTAAAGACCATCAACACTATGAAGAAACTGCATCAACTAATGAAAAAATAAAAAACTAGCATCATAATGAAAGGATCAAATTTACACATAACTATATTAACCTTAAATATAAAGGGCTAAATGTCCCAATTAAAAGACACAGACTGGCAAATTGGATAAAGAGTCAAGACCCACTGGTGTGATGTATTCAGGAGACCTATCTCACATGCAAAGACACACATAGGCTCAAATTAAAATGATGGAGGAAGATTTTACAAGCAAATGGAAAGAAAAAATAAGCAGTGGTTGCAATCCTAGTCTCTAATAAAACAGAATTTAAACCAATAAAGATCAAAAAAGACAAAGAAGGGCATCACATAATAGTAAAGGGATCAATGCAACAAGAAGAGCTAACTATCCCAAATATATATGGACCCAGCACAAGAGCATCCGGATTCATAAAGTGAGTTCTTAGAGACCACAAAAAGACTTATTCTTCCACACAATAACAGTGGGAGACTTTAACACCCCACTGTCAATATTAAACAGATCAATGAGACAGAAAATTAACAAGGATATCAAGGACTTGAACTCAGATCTGGACCAAGCAGACCTCATAGACATCTACAGAACTCACTACCCCAAATCAACAGAGTGTACATTCTTCTCAGCACCACATCTCACTTATTCTAATACTGATCAGATAATTGGAAGTAACACACTCCTCAGCAAATGCAAAAGAACAGAAATCATACAGTCTCTCAGACCACAATGCAATAATAATTAGAACTTAGGATTAAGAAACTCACTTAAAACCACACCACTACATGGAAACTGAACAACCTGCTCCTAAGTGACTACTGGGTAAATAACAAAATTAAGACAGAAATAAGTAAAATTTTTGAGATCAATGAGAACAATGACAAACTGTACCAGAATCTCTGGGACACAGCTAAAGCAGTGTTTAGAGGAAATTTATAGCACTAAATGCCCACAGGAAAAAGTGGGAAAGATCTAAAATTGACACCCTAACATCACAATTAAAGAACTAGAGAAACAATAGCAAAATTTTATATTTAGAAAACCCCATTGTTTCAGCCCCAAATTTTCTTAAGCTGATAAGCAACTTCAGCAAAGTCTCAGGATATAAAATCAATGTGCAAAAATTACAAGCATTCCTATATGCCAATAACAGACAGAGAGCGGAATCATGAGTGAACTCCCATTCATAATTGCTACAAAGAGAATAAAATACCTAGGAATACAACTTACAAGGGATGTAAAGGACCTCTTGAAGGAGGACTACAAACCACTTGAAGAAATAAGAGAGGACACAAACAAAGGAAAAATATTTCATGCTCATGGATTGGAAGAACCAGTATTGTGAAAATAGCTGTACTGCCAAAAGTAATTTATAGATTCAGTGCTATCTCCATCAAGCTACCATTGACTTTCTTCACAGAATTAGGGGAAAAAACCCTACTTTAAATTTCATATGGAACCAAAAATGAGCCCATATAGCCAAGACAATCCTAAGCAAAAATAACAAAGCTGGGGATATCATGCTACCTGACTTCAAACTATGCTGCAAGCCTACAGCAATCAAAACAGCATGGTACTTGTACCAATACAGACATATAGACTAATGGAACAGAACAGAGGCCTCAGAAATAATGCCAAACATCAACAACCATCTGATCTTTGACAAACCTGAAAAAAACAAGCAATGGAGAAATGCTTCCCCATTTAATAAATGGTGTTGGGAAAACTGACTAGCCATATGCAGAAAACTGAAACTGGACCTGTTCCTTGCACCTTATATAAAAATTAACTCAAGATGTATTAGAGACTTAAACATAAGACCTAAAATTATAAACACTCTAGAAGGAAACCTAGGCAATACCATTCAGGACATAGGCATAGACAAGGACTTCATGACTGAAACACCAAAAGCAATGGTAACAAAAGCCAAAATAGACAAATGGGATCTAATTAAACTAAAGAGCTTTTGTACAACAAAAGAAACTATCATTAGAGTAAATAGACAACCTACAGAATGGGAGAGAATGTTTGCAATGTATTCATCTGACAAAGGGCTAATATCCAGAACCTACAAGGAACTTAGGCAAATTCACAGGAAAGAGTCCAGCAATCCCATCAAAAAGTGGGTGAAGGACATCAACAGACACTTTTCAAAAGAAGGTATTTATGCAGCCAACAAACATGTGAAGAAAAGCTCATCATCTGGTCATTAAAGAAATGCAAATCAAAATCACATTGAGATACCATCTCATGCCAGTTAGAATGGTAATCACTAAAAATTCAGGAAACAGCAGATGCTGGAGAGGATCTGGAGAAATAGGAATGCTTTCACACCATTGGTGGGAGTGTAAATTAGTGCAGCCATCAAGGAAGACAGTGTAGTGTGTGATTTCTCAAGAATCTAGAATCAGAAATACCATTTGACCCAGCAATCCCATTATTGGGAATCTACTCAAAGGATTATACATCATTCTACTATAAAGACACATGCACATGTATGTTTATTGTGGCACTGTTCACAATAACAAAGTCTTGGAACCAACCCAAATGCCCATCAATGATAGTCTGGATAAAGAAAATGTTGCATTTACACACCATGGAATACTACGCAGCCATAAAAAAGGATGAGTTTATGTCCTTTGCAGGGATATTGATAAAGCTGGAAACCATGATTCTTAGCAAACTAACACAGGAACAGAAAACCAAACACCACATGTTCTCACTCATAAGTGGAAGTTGAACAATGAGAACACATGGACACATGGAGGGGAACATCACATACCAGGGCCTATCAGGAGGTGGGGGGCTAGGGGAGGATAGCATTAGGAGCAATACCTAATGTAGATGATGGGTTGATGGGTGCAGCAAACCACAATGGCAAATGTGGTTACATACCTGTGTAATAAACCAGGATGTTCTGCACATATATCCCAGAACTTAAAGAATATAAATAAAAAAGAATATAAAGAAGGGGAGTGGTATTATATGTTTAAAAGAGGATATTAGCAGAAATTTGGAGAATACAATGGGTAGTGAAATCCAGGGAAAGGGTAGAGAATTGAGACTGTGTCATTTGTCAAGGCTGTAGTACAAAGTCTAACTTACAGAGATCTGCTACCAGATTTGGAAAAGGCAGAGGCTTGGAGGAATTGTCAAACTCTGGAGGGAAACGATCTCTACTCAGACCTAGAGAATGCTCCCCTAAAATACCTCCCCAGTTTAATCTGAGGATACTCGAAAATATCTTTTGCAAATGAGAACCAATATATTTGGCATGGGTGCAAGCACAGCAGAGGAAGTTCAGGTGTGCCCCAGGTACCTGAACAGGAAAATACTGAGGATTCCTTAAAACAACAAAACAAAACAACAAAAAAACCAACTCATCCATCCTCTTCTCAGCACACTGTGATCTACAAACTAAGGACCCCAGTGGTGTGTCAGACATGACCTCTTCAGTGGCTTAGACATCACTTGGCATATAGTCTGGCTGCAGCACTAGTCAGAGTTCATCTTCCTAGTGACCTGGTTTTGATTTTGTTTTCTAATCTTTTTGGTCTAGCTGAATCTATCATGGGTATTCATGTGTGATTCAAGCTATAGCTGCTCTTGCTAGTAGCAGACTGGTCCCATTGATCCCTGGCAGAGTCCTTTGCTGTAATAGCTAAAGCACTCCAAGAAATATGGACATGATCTTAAGTCAGTGGCAGTGGGAAGGGAGAAGTAGGTTTGCATTAGAGAGATCTGGAAGGTTGAATGATCAAATTTGGTAGTAAATTGTGTGTGGTCATTACAGAAGAGAGAAGAGTGGGGGAAGATCCAAGATGGCTGAATAGGAACAGCTCCAAAGGGCAGTTTCCAGCAAGAACAATGCAGAGGGTGAGTGCCCACTGCATTTCCTAATGAATTTTCACTGCCCACAGACCAGGAGATTCCTGGGCTGAAAAGTGCCATGAGTTTTCGGCATGGCGATTTCAGTTAGTGCTGGTTTGGCACACAGAAACTCACACAAATCTGGGCAGCCATTTCAGCTGGTGCATGGAATGCCTGGGAGACAGAGCTGCCCATTCAACTGAAAGGGAATTGGCAGAAACAGGGATCCAGGCGATCTGGCTCAGTGGGTATCACCCTTACAAAACAAGCAATCTGAAATGCTCTGGATTGAGAGTTTCACAGCAAGTGCAGCTGGACCCAGGATGGTCCACCTCAGTGGGGGGAAGGGCAACCACCACTAAAGCAGTCCGCCACTACCGAGGCAGTTCACACAGCAGTTGGGCAGAGCCTGCAGCAGCTCAGCAACACCTCTGCTGGCAGACTGTGACTAGACTACTCTGTGAGGGGCAGGCCATCTATGAAAAAAGGCAGCAGCACGACTTTATTTATTCATAAATAAAGCTGACCTTCCTAGGACAAAGCACCTGGGAAAAGAGGTGGTTATGAATTCTGCTGCAGCAGACTTAAAAACACCTGCCCAGCAACTCTGCACGAAACAAGGATGCAAGGCTGGTTCAACATATGCAAGCCTATAAACATAATCCACCACATAAACAGAACCTAAGACAAAAACCACATGATTATCTCAATATATGCAAGAAGGCCTTTGACAAAATTCAACAGCCCTTTATGCTGAAAACTCACAATAAACTAGGTATCAGAGGAACATATCTCAAAACAATAAAAGCTATTTATGACAAACCTACAGTCAATATCATACTGAATGGTTAAAAACTGGAAGCATTCCCTTTGAAATCTGGCACTAGACAGGATACTCTCTCTCACCACTCCTATTCAATATAGTATTGGAAGTTCTTGCCAGAGCAATTAGGCAAGAAAAAAAAATAAAGTGTATTCAGTTAGGAAAAGAGGAAGTCAAATAGTTTTTATTTGCAGATGACATGATTGTACATTTAGAAGACCCTATCATCTCAGCCCAAATCTCCTTAAACTTATAAGCAACTTCAGCAAAGTCTCTGGATACAAAATCAAGTGCAGAAATCACAAGCATTTCTATACATCAATAACAGACTAACAGAGAGCCAATTCATAAGCAAACTCCCATTCACAATTGCTACAAGGAGAATAAAATACCAGGAATACAACTAACAAAGGATGTAAAGGACCTCTTCAAGGAGAACTATAAACCACTGCTCAAAAAAATGAGAGAGGACACAAACAGATGGAGAGACATTCCATGTTCATGGTTAGGAAGAATCAATATCATGAAAATGGCCATACTGCCCAAAGTAATTGATAGATTCAACACTATCCCCATCAAGCTACCAATGACCTTCTTCACAGAACTGGAAAAAAACACGTTAATTCATATAGAATCAAAAGAGAGCCTGCATAGCCAAGACAATCCTAAGCAAAAAGAACAAAGTTGGAGGCATCACACTACCTGGTTTCAAATGACACTACAAGGCTACGGTAATCAAAACAGCAAGGTATTGGTACCAAAACAGGGATATAGACCAATGGAACAGAACAGAGGCCATGGAGGCAATGCCACACATCTACAATCATCTGATCTTTGACAAACCTGACCAAAAAAAAGCAATGGGGAAAGGATTCTCTGTTTAATAAATGGTGTTGGGAAAACTGGCTAGCAGTGTGTAGAAAGCAGAAGCTGGAC